>CM062820.1:1479588966-1481004853 GCA_031772625.1 Pinus tabuliformis | reverse complement strand
TAGATGATTGAGAAAATTGTTAAGCCTCAGATTTATTGATCACAAGTTGATAGGAAGCAAAACTAATGGTTTTTCATTTTAAGTATTTTGTCTCCTTTGCCACAATAATGCCGGTGGGTTAAATGGAAATATACTGGGAAAATCAATTGTAGACAAACTTAAATTACTAATGAAGTCTTTCGGTTTCATTTGCTGTTGCAAGTTTTTGACAGATTTTCTGCTTGAGTGTTATAGTTTGCATAGACAACAAGGTAGCCCCTTTGCAGCCTGCATCCATTTAAATCTATCTTTATTGGTAAGTTCAGTGAGGTGTGCCATGATGCTTCCAAAAACCCTTGATAAACTTCCTATATAAATTGCATATTCTATTAATTTCTCTCAACCAAGTCACATTCTTGGGGGTTGGCCAGTCAAGGAATAAAGAGTAAAAACTCAAAAAGAAAGAGTGAAACAGAACAAGCCCTGGATGATTGAGAAAAATCGTCAGGCTTCAAATTCCTTGATCACAATTTGATGGGAAGCATAACTAACTATTTTTCATTTTAAATATCATGTGTTTTCTGCCACAATAATGCTGGGATAAATTGAAATATACTGAGATAATCAGTTGTAGACGAACTTAAATTACTAATGAAGTCATTTAGTTTCATTCTGATACAAGTATTTGAAAGATGCCTGCTTTGCAGTGTCCACTGATTTAAATTGATCCTCGTTGGTAAAATCAGTGAGGTGTGCCATGATGCTTCCAAAACCCTTGACAAACTTTCTATATAAAATGCATATTCTATTAAGTTCTCTCAACTCAGTCACATTCTTGGAGTTGGACAGTAAAGGAACAAGGAGTAAAAATTAAAGAAATAGAGAGTGAAATAGAGCAAGATCTGAATGATTGAGAAAATTGCCAGGCTTCAGATTCCTTGATCACAATTTGATAGGAAGCATAACGTTGGGATAAATGAAAATGTGTCTCAACTAAGTCACATTCTTGGGAGTTGGCCAGTCACATTCAAAAAGAAAGAGTGAAATAGAGCAAGCCCTGGATGATTGAGACAATTTGATATAGGGAGCGTAAAGTATTTTTCATTTTAAGTATCACGTGTCTTCTGCCACAATAATGTTGGGATAAATGAAAATGTACAGAGAGAATCAATTTTAGACAAACTTAAGTTACTAATGAAGTCATTAAGTTTCACTTTCTGTTACAAGTATTTGACAGATGCCTGCTTGCCTGCTTGAGTGTTACTGTTTGCATAGATAAGAAGGTAGTCCCTTTGCAGCCTCCATCCATTAATTGATCCTTATTGGTAAGATCAGTGAGGCTTGCCATGAATGATCCTTATTGGTAAGATCAGTGAGGTGTGCCATGATGTGTCCGTCAGAAACCCTTGACAAACTTGCTATATAAATTGCATATTAAAGTTCTCTCAACTGAGTCACATTCTTGGGAGTTGGCCAGTCAAGTAAGGAGTAAAATTCAGGAAATAAAGAGTGAAACACAGAGGCAGATGACAGAAAATTGGCAGGCTTCAAGTTCCTTGATCACAATTTGATTAGAAGCAATTTGTCAGGCTTTAGGTTTCTTGTGTTCTTGGCCAGAATGATGTTGGGATAAATAGAAATACACATAGAGAATCACTTGTAGACAAGTTTAAGTTACTAATGAAATCATTTAGTTTCACCTTGTGTTAAAAGTATTTGACAGATCTTGAGCGTTACAGTTTGCCATGAGCTTTTCTTTTGTAATATTAATTCCTTGTATTTCCTTTATCTATTCAGTTGGACAAACCTTTTGAATAATGAATTACAAAAATGCAATGTGGTGAGTGTGAATTGAACATGCAACCTTCACATCTTTAGTCTAATGCTCTCCAAACTGAGTTGTCACACTACTGGATAGACAAAGGGCTTTTACTCGGCACTATATGTTACAGGTCGAAAATTTTTGTCATCCTGTAAGGGGAATATTCCGTCATGGCCAGTATGAGTTGGTTTAGAAACAATATTTGACCCTAATAAAATAAAAACAGGTCAATTGTTGTACCA
Source organism: Pinus tabuliformis (assembly GCA_031772625.1). NCBI lineage: Eukaryota > Viridiplantae > Streptophyta > Pinopsida > Pinales > Pinaceae > Pinus > Pinus tabuliformis. The sequence continues at coordinate 1,481,002,810 of CM062820.1, read as the reverse complement.
TATGTAAAACATACTGAATGGTACAATGGGTTTTGTACAATGGGTTTTGTAATTTATAATGGGTGTACATCCCTATTAATTCAAAAAGGACTGAATTCACTGTCCCATCAAGTTACTAAATTACTTACCTAATGATTTGAAGAGTTACTTCCCTGAGTGACTTCTGTGACTTCTGTGAGCGCAATGACCTCCCATCGGAGAGTCTGGCACACCTTTTTGATAGTTTATGTTTTTATAACCAATTCATTATGAAATAAAAAATCCAGCAAGCAGCGACCCGCCTAGTTGCTGTTCGCGTGGATTCAGTTGCTTGCCTTGATTCAGTTGCGCTTGCCTTGATTCAGTTGCTTACCTTGAATTTTGTAATGGTGAAAGTTAATTATTGTGTTTTTGTTTTTTAATATTTAATAGTAAATTTGTGATTGAAAATTTATTTATTTTCTATCTTACGAAACAGGTGTAAATTGACGGAAAGGGGAGAGAGGGGCTCTTGAAACAGGTATCAAGAAAGTAGATTAGAAGAAATGGGAAGTGTGACTCAAAGCAGATGCAAGAGTGCTGTGACAGAAAGTCATATGTGAAAAGGTAAATTAAATTCTTCTCACAATTTTATGTGGGAGTGAAAAATTATTTTTTATTTCATAACATTTTGAATGTCATTTTAAACAAATAATAATTGTTTTTGTTATTTATTTATTATTTTAAAATAGAAATATTATTAAAACTCTAATTTCGTTGTGGTATGAAACAGAGATCAAGAAGGTAGAATTGCATAGAGGCTCAAACTCTTTGTAGAAGAATTACATATTAAGTGTTATTGAAGATGGTATTACATTTTGTAATTGTAAATTGTAGTGTATTTTTTGATGTACTCACTCACAAACTATACTTTAATACATAATCAGATTTTTTTTTGAGAAGGGGTTGACCCTTCTCACAACCTTCCAAGATAGCATGGCCAAAGCTATCTTGGAGTGTCATTTTTGTTTGTTTGTTTTTATTTTTATTTTATGTTTTGGTGTATTTTCATTTTTTTGAAAGGTAGTGTTTATTTGTAAATTTTTATTATATTTATTCAGATGACTTTTAATGATAACTTCACATTTCAAAATTTGATTGATCATATTCACATTTTTTCCAGGCAAACAATTGTTTTCACATGATATTCTTATATAACACCTACAAATGGCCACCCATGATTTAGTGAAAATAAGCTCATAATAAACTTACATTATTCACAAATTTTTCACATTTACAAATTTTAAACTACAAATGATCATAAATGATTCATTAAACATAAAATTATAATATTACATTATTCACAATTTTTTACATTCACTTTTTCTTTTCACATGATACTATATAACAAGAACAAATAATTTAGCAAAACTAACTCATAAAATTATATTATTCACATTTTTTTTTCACATTTACAATTCTTTCATATGATACCCTTGTATAAAAACCACTAATGATTTTAAAAAAATGAACTCATAAATTATATTTAAAATTTTTGATTCAATATTAACTTTCACATTTAAAATAATTTTGAAAATTTTGTTATTTAATGAAAATTAATATTTAAAATTTATACAAATAAAGACACCAAATTTTTAAGATATCACACTAATTTCTTTTATAGTTATTAATGTTGAGTTGTAATGTGCTGTGTTGTTGTGTTGTGTAATGTGTTGTTGTATTGTAATGTGTTAAGTGTTGTTTGTGTATATATTATACACATGACATTGTGTTCCATATGATGTATTTTAAATTAATTTAAAGTTGTGAAAAATTTAATGGTTAAAAGTAAAAATATGGGTTTTAAAAACATTTATACATTATGACATGGTTAAATTTTGTTATTTAATGAAAATTAATATTTAAAATTTATACAAATAAAGACACCAAATTTTTAAAGATATCACACTAATTTCTTTTATAGTTATTAATGTTGAGTTGTAATGTGCTGTGTTGTTGTGTTGTGTAATGTGTTGTTGTATTGTAATGTGTTAAGTGTTGTTTTGTATATATTATACACATGACATTGTGTTCCATATGATGTATTTTAAATTAATTTAAAGTTGTGAAAAATTTAATGGTTAAAAGTAAAAATATGGGTTTTTAAAATCATATACATTATGACATGGTTAACATGCATTGGTTATGAATATGTATTTTGGCTAAATTTTTATTTCTATTATAATAAAAATAGACATGCATGTGGTTTTTAATTTACATTTTAAAATTATACATTTACATCTCTTCATATAATATCATATTTATTGCAACAATAACAACAATTAAATCATTAAAAATAAATATATCAATTTTCAAATGTCATAATATATCACCACATACACATTATTTAAAAATGTTACTTTTAACAACTTTCAAAAGTATGATGTTAGTATGGGAAATGTTTTTTATTATGAAATATAATTTTCTATTTTTAAATAGTTTTTAAACATATTTTAAAAATGTTGCTCCTCACAACCTTTAGAAGTATAAAGGCTTTTTTATTTCAAGTAATTTTGTTTTTGTTTTTTTTGTTTACATTATAATATTACAAATTTTTATTTTTTAATTTGATTAATTTGTACATGTAAAATGATGAATTTTATATGTCTTTTTAAAATATGTTTATTTGTATTATTTTTTAACTTAATTAATTTGTAATGTGATATTGTGATGTGTGGGAGTAGTCAATTTTATGTTATTTTTAATTTATTTAAATTGTATATGTTGAAATGATGAATTTTATGTCTTTAAAAAATATAAATGAATAATATATAAATATATATATATATATATATTTTTTTTCTGACCAATGTAATTTGTTTTAGGTAAATTGAACATTGTAATATTAGAATTTTGTATATGTTTAAATGAAGAATTTTATGTCTTAAAAAAAAATATAATTAATAATATATTTGATAAATATGATTATTTTTTAATTTTATTAGAGATGATATTTGATGATATGTTTATTTTATTATTTTTTAAATTAATTAATTTCTAATGTGATATTGTGATGTATGTGATCAGATTATAAAAATTGATGTTTATTAAAATATTTTTTTTTTTTTTAAATTTAATTAATTTGTTGGTGTAAATTTATGAATTTTATGTCTTTAAGAATATAAATGAATAATATATTTGATAAATATGTTTATTTTATTTTATTTTATTTGTATGAATTACTTGAAATAATAATGTATATAAATGTATATTGTCTCTATCTACTCATTTTAAAATTGACTTTTAACAAGTTGACATTATCTTTATTTATATCAATCACTCTTTATCTTATAAAGTATGACTATTAACCTATGGTATTTCTTTCATATGATACTTTTCATACCTAAAGTAAGTGAGTTGATACTTGAGTGATTATTTCTTACAACACGTAAACACATTGCTAAAACTATCATGGTAAAGTCTATTTTTTAATAAATTAATAATTTTATTATTAATTATTAAGTTTTTAATTAATTGACAATTTCAATATTAAATTAATTTTCTTGTTTTGCAAATAATAAATTTATGGTAAAAGTGATAATGATTTTGTGGCAAGTATTATTTTTTTATTATTATTTAAATTAATAATTGTAATATTAATTTTAATTTTGTAGTTTGGAAAATAATAAATTTAGTGATATATAGTTGAGTGATTCATTATAATGAACTTATTTGTGATGTATGGGAGTGATGTGATTAGGTTATTAGAAATTGATCTTTAATAAAAATACTTTTTTTACAAATTTGTACGTTGTAATATTAGAAATTTGTATTTGTATTTCTATTAGTTTTTAATTTAATTAAATTGTATATGTTTAAATGAAGAATTTTTATGTCTTCTAAAAATATAAATTAATAATATATTTTATAAATATGTTTATTTTTATTATTTTTGAATTTGATTAATTGGTATATGTTAAATTGATGAATTTTACCTCTTTTAAAATATAAATGAATAATATATTTGATAAATATGTTTATTTTATTTTATTTGTGTGAATTACTTGAAATAATAATGTATATATTCTCTAACTTTTCATTTTAAAATTTGACTTTTAACAAGTTCACATTATCTTTAATTATATTAATCACTCTTTATGTTATAAAGTATGATTATTAACCTATGGTATTTCTTTCATATGATTCCTTTCTTACCTAAAGTAAGTGAGTTGATACTTGAGTGATTATTTCTTATAACATGTAAACATGGCTAAAACTATCTTGGTAAAGTCTATTTTTATTTTTATTAAATTAATAATTTTATTATTAATTATTAAGTTTTAATTAAATTGATGATTTCAATATTAGTATTAATTTTCTGGTTTTGCAAATAATAATTTTTATAGTAAAAATGATATTTAAAAATGATTTTCCATTATTATTATTTTTTTATTTAAATTAATAATTTTAATATTAATTCTAATTTTGGTGTTTTGCATAATAAATTTACAATAAAAACTATTTTTGATTAAGTGATATATGGTTGAGTGATTCATTAAAATTGAACTTATAAAGTTATATTTAAAAATTATAATTTTGGCATTTAAATTATATTATTTAAAAAAATCATTGTACGTGTGTAACATTGTGCATAATATGATGTGTTTCAAGCAAATTGAAGGTTATTAAAATTTAATGTTTAATAAAATATTATTTTTTTAAAAATGTGTGGAACTCCATTTTATAAATTTGTATTTTTGTTATTTTAATTTAATTAATTTGTATAAATCAAATTGATGAGTTTTATTTATTAAAAATATATAAATCAATAATATATATAACAAAATATGTTTATTTTAATTTTATTTATTTGTATATGTTAGTAAAGTATATGAATATATATGATTTTTAACTTATCATTATAAAATTTTATTTTTAACACATTCACATTATTTTATCTCTATATCAATCACTCTTTATGCTATAAAGTATGATTCTTAGTCTATTGTATTTTAATATGATACCTTTAATACCAAACATAAGTGATTTGATATAAATGCAATTGTGTTGTTTCTTCTAATGATATATAAAAGATTAAAACTATCTTGTTAATTAGAGTTTACTATTTTTTAGTTAAAATAATTTTTTTTATAGAAATTTTTATTTTTAATTAAATTAATAATTTTATTTTTAATTAAATTAATAATTTTTATTAATTTTTAACTTTAGAGTTTTCCAAATAATAAATTTATAGTAAAAATTATTTTTGATTTAAGTGATATATAGTTGAGTAATTTATTAAAAATGAACTTGTAAAATGTATTTAAGAATTATAATTTTGACATTTAAAATTGTATTATTTAATAAAAATTGATGTGTTATTAAAATTGAACTCATAAAAATATATTTTAAAATTATATTATTTAATAAAAATTGATGTGGTATATGTGTGTATGTATGCTTGTATTTATGTTTGTTTATTATTTTTAATTTAATTAATTGGTAATGTGATATTGTGATGTATTGGAGTAATGTGTTTTATTTTAAGTAAATTGAAGGTTATTAAAAAATGATGTTTAATAAAATATTTTTTTTTAAGAATTTGTATATTGTAATATTATAAATTTGTATTTTTAATATTTTATTATTTAAATTAATTTGTATATGTTAAAATGATAAATTTTATGTTTTTTAAAATTATAAATGAATAATATATTTGATAAATATGTTTATTTTTGTTATTTTTAATTTAATTAATTTGTATATGTTAAAATAATGAATTTTATGTTTTTAAAAATATAAAAATGAATAATATATTTGATAAATATGTTATTTTTAATATTTTACAAATTTGTATTTTCGTTATTTTATTAATTTAAAAATTTGTATATGTTGAAAAGATGAATTTAATGTTTGTTTTTAAAATTATAAATGAATAGTATGCTTATTTTTATTATTATTTTTTAATTTGTATACCTTAAAATAATGAATTTTATGTTTTTTAAAAATATAAATAAATAATAATATATTGATAAATATGTTTATTTTTATTATTTTACTATTTTTTAATTTAATTAATTTGTATATGTTAAAATGATGGTTTTTTTTTTTTCTTCTAAATAATATGTTTTATTTATATAAATGTATATAGTTAAAAATTTCTCATTTTAAAATTTGATTTTTAACAAGTTCATATTATCTTGCTTTATATATATTAGCCTTTTATGCTATAAAGTATGATTATATAACATATAATATGTTTTTATGCCCACAATGTTTTGGATTGATGGTGAATGGGTGCACTCTTAAGACACTCTTTGTTATAGGTCACGTGTTCAAGTCCCCGTGGGTGTACCTACCATATATATATATATATATAAATATATTAGATAAATAGATATTTATGTATTTTATTATTTTTAATTTAAATAATTTGTATATGTTAAAAAAGTATTAGGGCAATTAAACTAAGTGCGTGTGAAAATTGTCTAGCTGCTTCAAAAAGATCGTCAAAACTATCGTTCTCATGAATAAACACCTTAACTTTAACATTCTAGGTAAATCATACACGGCCTTAATAGGGTCATAATGTCTTTCCCGATACTCAACAAGATTTAAATTGTGAATGTGTCTGAATTCAACCTGTGCATGTCTCAAGTCAAGTCGTTTAAACAATAAACACCACACCCTTGCTAACTGTCGGGTACCCAATTTCTCTGGCTAATAATTTATTAGGGACATACAACGGAAGTACATGTGGTGGAGCACTACTTCGAAAAGATATAATATATGTAAATAATTCCTCTCCAAACCATCTCGCCACAGGTTGAATATCAACCTTGGCTTCTTCAGATAACCTTGGGGCTTTCTTGTCAAAGATAGCCTGATGAATAGGGAGCATAACCCCTTGAAAAATCTGATAGAAATGTTCATTGAAACAAGATTTCCAAAGAGCTTTATGATATACATGAATTGGTGTGGGATCCTAAGGAGTCCACTTCCATCCCATAATTGGAAAAGGAAAAATGAAACACATAGCATCAATGATGTAGGTACACATAAAATTGTAGTGACAAAATGGTTCTTCCTATATTCTGTGATACAGTGGGCTAAGTTATTTGACAAAATTGTGGCCCAATCCATTATTAGAGAATATAAGTAACATCAATTAGAGGTACCCATTCAACTGAAAATTTGGTAGCGTCTACATATCGAAATAATCTACATAGCAATGTGGCAATGTATAAATAAGGAGCCGAAAGAGAGGCTACCGAATACATACCAGTTCTATCCATCTTGTGTTTGCTAGGATTTGACCTCCGTTTCTTTATAACTTCGGATGGTTCTTCATTTTCAGCAGCAAATTTCTCAACAAATGCTTTATCATAAACCCTGTGCGATTGAGGTAAATGATACATTCTTCTAATATCCTCTGGTTTAAAAGATTCAATGACCACTTGACTTGAGGTTACAAATTCTCTCTCTTCAATGTTCACATTTTCAATAACCCATTTCACCATATCAGTGCAGGGTAATAATTTTGGCCTAGATGTTACCTTATGCAAAACAAAGCATGTGACCTTAGGATAAGAAGCGTCTGAGGATTGAATTTCATCTATCATCACTTATGTATTTCCTTCTCGAATATATCATAAACATTCTCCCAGGAGCCGACACCACACTCTGGTAGACAAGTTGTATCAGAAAATAAATGTGATGATTCCAGTACATCTTTAGCCGTGGACTGTGTAACCTTTCCCTTATTCATCTTGACCATCAAGCCGAGTAATCGAATCTCTGTTATAGTCCTGTCACCACAAAGAAGACGAGAATGATAGTGCGGAGGATGAAAAATAGAAATATGACGACATGCAAATATGAAAACCTTATTCAAATTAATGAAACTGAAAAACTTAAATGCACCCGTAATGGTGAGAAGACATCGATTTTTTCGAACTGCGGAGTCATAAACATCCACAATATTTAACGGTATCTGCGTAAGATTCATATTAACTCACATTAATGAAGTCTATTGCAAACAATCTTTTGGAGCATATCATTAAAACTTGTTAACGTACCATCCTTAATACGTGAAATGTAATTTAATGATGTGTCAGTGGGTCTGAATTCTCTCACAAATCGGCTATTTACAATGTCACATAATAGTTTGATTGCTAGTTTTGTGATTTTGTGATTTGCGAGATTGCGATCTGACGGATGCGAATGTGTTTTAATATTATAGTTAATTCGTTTGTTGGGTCCATTGTCATATCACAATACGTAAAAGAAGGTTTAACATGTTTTGTTGCTTTTTTGCGATGCGAAAAGTCTCACATGATTTGACCGGAAAGGAATATTCCTGTATTCTCTGCATATCGCAAATCGGTGATGTTTCAAATGGTAACGTTAAGTGTCGCACACAAGACTTTGAGAAATGCAAAATGTGATTTAACTTTAGATCGTGGTTCTTGGATTTTTTATTTGGATTTTTAATGATTTTAAATCAAATTATTTTCTAAAGGGTCCCCATTTATTATCTCAAGGAATTTACCAAATGGGGGGGGGGCTGTTGTGCAACACAACAATTAGCGATTCACTGGGAGAACGAGTTATCTCTTATAATTTTGAAGTTTCTAAAACTTTCAAAGTAAAGATAGTTCAGGAAATAGGAATTGCATGAAATTTTAGATAAGTAACATTTCTTTGAATAAAAACAAACTCACCTAATTATAATTCATTTAATATCCTCTTAAAGATGAAAATTCCTTTGTCTATATTAGTCTTTACCTAGTTTAAAAATAAAGTAGGGGGCTTTTGCAGATCATCTTTTTAATGTACTCATTTGTCACAGGTAGAGCCTCTGTTGCTAGCAAGCATCCATAGCCTCGACAGGGTTACCTTTTAACCAACAATGATTCAGTGTCCCATCAAGATAAGAGTGCAGTTTTTAGAGATAAATCCAAAATCATATACTTATTCTATTTTTTTTCTTTTTTAAACAGTTTATTTTTTGCAAAAAACTTGTTTTTATTACTCAAAAGTCATTGTCTTGGTTTGGTGGACAAATAATGACAATGCCATTCACCGGTTGTAATTCAAGTGAACAAGCTCACTTGTGATGAGACCCCTTGTCTTAAGATTCAAATAATCTCAAGCCATTACCCTATTTTGATATGCATCATTGACAATGTCAATCTATTACTTCCCTATGAACATGGTAAGCAGGCTCTTGATGAGACCTCTTATCTTTTAAGTTTTAGTATATTTTAGAATTACACTCTAAAAAGAGAAAATTTTACTAGATGGGAGAACCATTGACTCCTTAAGAGTTTTGGATGACAATTATAGAGTTGAAGATGCTTATCTGCAAATAGTCTTTACTTTGTTAAAGATACTTTTCTTGACTGATAGTAGAACAAAAGTTTTTTTTATAAAGTTGGAGGTTTCTCAAAGAATAAATAATTTTGGTGGAAAAGAAAATTTCAGAGATTCATGGAACTTAGCTAATTTTCAAATGTTATAATTGTTTCCTTAACAATCTCTACTTTTAAATGTGAAAAATCAAAAATAGTTCCAAAAGATTTATTGTGAAGCCAAAAGTAAATATTATTCAACATTTATTTTCCTAGAAATCATAAAAAAATGAAAGAAGATAAATGCGATAATGTTACAATTAGGAGAGGTTATCTCCTAAGAAAATAATTTCTTCAAGATAAGCCTATTAACAGGAAGAGAATCTCTTCTTCCTGATAAATCTTTTAATATGAAGGTCGATGGGCCTACTTGTTCAACAATTTGAAATGGCTGAGCCACAATTTTTGGAATTTGGTGTGTTTTCCTTTTTCCTCATGTGCTTTGTCCCATTTCAAGACGAGATCTCCGATTTGAAATGACTTGGTGGAAACTAAACTTGCATCAAAAGAAGTTTTAACTAACTGTTGATGATGGACATGTGTGATCTTTGCTTTCTCTCTTTCCTCTTCTAATTTGAGAATTTGATCTTGCCTTAATTGTAATGAAGAAGAAGGAGTTTCTTCAATGAATTGCACTAGGGCCATAGAGGGAATAGCTAGATTTGATGGAATGACAACTTCTTTCCGATAAACCAAATTAAATGGAGAAGTGCCTATTGAGGCCTTCTCACTGATTTTGTCTACCCACAGAGCAAATGTCAAAGATTTGTGCCAATTCTTTTGGCTTTGGTCGACAGTCGTTTAATGATTCTAATGAGATTTTTGTTAGTTGATTATGCTAACCTATTCCCTTGAGGATAGTAATTGGAAGAATACTTCAATTTAAAACCTCTTTTTAGTGCAAATTCAGTCATACTGTTTCCAGAAAAATAAGATGTGTTGTCGAACATGAGTGCATTGGGTAAGCCAAATCTGGTTATTATAAATTGATCTATAAATTCAATGATTGCATCAGAATTGACTACTCTTAGTGGAATTGCTTCCACCCACTTGGTAAAATAATTTCTAATAGTAAGAATATATTTGTGTTGTTTTGAAGAGTTAGGAACGATCTCACCTATAACATCCAATCCCCATTGTTCAAAAGGATGTTCAATGTTGACTGGCTGTAAAGGAAATGTTGGTTTCCTTTGTCTTCCAGCAGTTGTTTGACATACTTTGCATTTTCGCACTTATTCATGAGTGTCCTTGAAGAGTGTTGGCCAATAATAACGAGCATGAAGAATTTTATTTGTTGTTGTATCTCCTCGAAAATGTCTACCAGCAGGGCCATCATGGAGTTCCTGCAAAACTTTTTATGCTTCAGATTTTTCGAGGCATCTTAATAAAATGGAATCATAATTTTTTCAAAATAAGACATTATCAATGATTTGATATTGATTAGATTTTAGCCTTAAATCTCTTTTCCCTTTATAACTAAGTTCAGGAGGAGCAAATCCATTTCTCAAATAGAAAACTAAATCAACATATTGGGATTTAGACTCGTTTAGATTTAGCTAAGATATTTGCACAATATTACTTGAATCTTTGTCTACTGATATGTTGGAAGCTCTTGCTAACATCTTGCAAAACCCTTGTCCTTGGACAATTTTAGTTGGTTTAATTTCAATGTCATATTCCTGCAATGTTGTTACCCAATTTTCCCTTTTCTCTCCTAATTCTTTTTTCCCTAGTAAATTTCTCACAGATGAGAATGGGACTATTACTTTAGTGTGTGTTTTAAGAAGAAAAGGTCTGAAATGCTTTATAGATTTGAAAACAACAAGAGCTTGTTTTTCAACGTCTGAGTATTCAATTCAGTGCCTTGCAAATTGGAGCTAAAGAAAGAGATTGGTGCTTCAATTTTCTCATCACTGATTTGTGTCAAAATGGCTGCATATGATGTTTCGGAGGAAAAAGTATATAAAATAAAATGATTAAAAAGTTTGGGGTTGCTAAAGAGGGAGCATTTATAATTGCTTGTTTGAGAAGATTGAAAGCTTCTCGCTCACTATGCCCCCATTTAAAAACCGATTTTTTCTTTATCATGGATTGCAAGGGTAAAACAATTTGTGAAAAGTCAGGAACAAATCTTTTAACAAGATTCTTCTGACCTAGGAAGGATTGCATGGATTTTTTGTTGCGAGGCAAAGAGATTTCAGAAATTTCTTTTATCCTATTAGGATCTATGTGAATTCCATCTTTGGATATAATAAATCCGATAAGTTCACCTTCGCTTAAAGCAAATTAAGACTCCTTTGGGTATAGAGAAATTCCATACGTTTTACAATGTTCAAAGATCTATTTTAAGTCTTTTAAATGATTACCGCGTTTCTTTGAATATATTGTTATATCATCTAAATAAATGACCACAATTTTATTTACCGTACCTTTGAAAGCTATATCCATGGCTCTCTGGAAAGTCGCACCAGCGTTGATTAATCCAAATAACATCTTTTGATAGGCGTGTGTTCCCCATTTGGTTATGAATGTGGTTTTCAGTCAATCATCTGGATATACAAGAATTTGATTATAACCTGACAATCCATCCAGAAAAGACATTAATTATGAACCTGCGACTGACTACAGTACCTCTCCCATAGGAGGCAGTGGAAAGTTGTCCTTCTGACAATCCTTGTTGAGATTGTGGAAGTCTATGCAAATACGAATATCACCATTCTTTTTCCTCACTAGTACTAGGTTAGAAACCCATCTTGAATGTCTAATAGGAAAAATGATTTTGGCTTTAAGAAGTTTGTTTAATTTAAATTTGATTTGATTTTCCAAATTTGGATGAATCTTTCTCAACTTCTTTTGTACAGGTTTTTCGTCGGATATCATATGAATAGTGTGATGTATGATAGAAGTATCATACGTTTTAAGATCATCATAATTCCAAGCAAAAACATTTTTATATCTTCTCAACAAATGAATGAAAGCTAACCTTTCGTCAGGTGCAAGACCAAGACCTAGATTAATATTTTGTGGTTTTAGATCAATTCCAAGATTTACTAATTCAAACCTCAATGTTGAACTTTGAAGTTTTGAATTAGTTGGTTTCTTGAATCTATCTTAAAGATCATAGAGATCCTCCAGCTTAACTACAAATTTGGGTATGGGATTTTCATTTGTCTTTTGTTTAAGCTGACTATCATGTTAGTCTTCATCTATTATTTGGTCATCATATGAGCCCTCGGATGTTAAGAAGTTTATGATATCCTGATCGTCATTAAAAACTCGCCAATTGGTGATATTATCGAGAATAGAAGGTCTAAAAATTAACTCTATAGAAAATCGATCAGGACTATAATCCTTTGATGGTATGAGTTTGGAAGCAATGTTAGCCAAGAGATCAACACTTGCATTCTGAAGTCTTGGTATTGGAGAGATATTAAATGCCAAGAAATGCGAGGTAAGGTCTTGGACTAATGATTGATAATGCTTTAAATGTCCATAAAGGCGGTGAATAGTGTTCCTTACCTGTTTGATCACAATTTGAAAGCCTCCAAAGACTTGGAGGTATTTGACATCAAGGCCTATGGCTTTGTACAATACTTGAATTAATGCCTCATACTCAGCAGTGTGCATTCAAATTCAAGTCTGCATGCCAACATATTTTTCTCTCCTTCAGGGCTAACTAATATGCAACCTGCCCCTGCTCCATCATTAGATTTAGATCCATCAAAAAATAATTTCCAAAACAAAGAATTAACTACTGGTTTATCTACAAAATTGATACATTTGGAAGAATCTGTTTGCGAATAATTTTCATTCTGTGAGGTAACAAAATTCTCCAGAAAAGGTGAAGTTTGTGCATTAAAATTGCCCAAAAATGATTCAATAGAATAGTTTCCAATGATATTATTATTGTATGCAACAGGCTCATTTTCTCCTTCCAGTTCAGTCACAATGTACTTTAAATGCTTCTCATGATTGACCCTTATTTGATTTGGCTTGCTGTTGTAAGGAAGCCACATATGAGACCAGTCTGTTGCGAAATAGCCATGAAGATTTTCGGACCATTCTCTGCTGAGGATTAAACCATAAAACTCAGGAATATCGGTGACTAATATGTCAATTATTTGACATACTCTCAGATTTCATGAAAGTGTGATGGTAACCGAATTAATTTCTCCTATGACTTTGACTTGTGTCTGATCTAACTGTACAAAGTGATCAACATATTTATGGGGTAAAACATTTAATTTTGTGCAGACTATTTTTAGCATAATGTTGGATGAAGCCCCTGAATAAACTAAACAATTGTGCAAATTCTTATTAAATATTTCAAAAGTCAAAAGAAAAGGAGTATGAGAATTAGATCTACCACCAATTAAAACAATATCAGTTGATTTGACTTTATCTGATGAATTAGTGGGAGGCTTACCCATTCCTTGAGCAGCTTGAGAAATTACAACAGTATGAAGAGGAGAAGTAGGAACTACATTTAATTCCTTGAACAATAGCTTCTACTGATGTTTCAGCTTGATAAGCTCATATAGCATAATATTAGCTCTGGTCTTCTTCATGTATTCAACTATGTTGTATTCCATATCATCATAAATTACCAAGGTTTTGGCTGAAAGCGAAGGATAATATTGAGGCGGTGATGTTTGACTAGACTTGGAAGAAAATTTCTTACCGATTGCTTTTTCTTTGATAGCAGAAGTTGATGGTTTCTGTTTTTGACTTTATTGCGGTGAATCAGTAGCGCTCTTGCTTCTAGTGGCAATAGGTAAAGCTTCTTCTTCATCATTGTCTCACAAAGGAAGAATGAAATCCCACATTCCATGTACTTCAACCAACTCTTCATCATCAGTTTGTTCTGTTGATACTTCTTCTTCTTCAAAATTTGATTCGACATTTGATATGGTATTTGGAGGTTTAGGATCAAAGATTGGATTTCTTTTAAAAGGTCTAAAAGGATTTCTAGAAGAAGTTCGAGCTACTTGTTTCGTTATCTCAATCATTTCATTGGACATGGTTTTAAGTACTTTTTTGCAGACCTTCAAGATCGAAAGGGTCTTTAGGTGTTTTATTCTTAGATTCGTCTTTGAAGGTGACCTTTTTGGATTTTCTTTCTTCTAATGCGTTTTTCTTTTCTAAGGCTAAAATTCATTTCTCTACAACTATAGCTTCTTTCATATTTTCAAGCAAGGTTTGTTTAGCAGCTTTATCAACAAAAGTAGTTGTATTTTAAGGGAGAGCAAAAATGTACCATTCATTTTGTATTTCGGCACTTGGTCTAGATGCAACTAGGGTTTTATTTTACAATTTGTTAAAACGTGAATTGAAATCCTTAATTAGCTCTTTTGATTCAGATTTTAAGTTGGAGAGATCATTAAGAAGAGTAGTTCTTGAGCGATCATCTCCAAACTTGGTTAGGAATTGTTCTTGGAAGACGTTCTAATTATCAATGGAACCAGATGGTAACGAAAAGTACCAAGATCCTGCTGATCCTTCGAAAGTATAAGGAAATAATCGTACAACAACATCTTCTTCAACAACTCCATTTAGATTTATAGATAACATGAAGTTGTTTATATGCTCTTCGACAGGAAGACCGTCATCAGGGTTAAATTTTAGCAACCATTTTTTCGGATGGGAAGGTAATGGATGTAATGGTCCTTCCATTTGAAAGGCTCTTGGATTTTTCCATGGTCTCTGAGCCATTATGGGTATCTGTGTGGAAGAAGATGCACCAGTAGTAGAAGGTGATTGGGTGGAGGAAGATTGTGCTCCTGTATCAGTGTAAATCACTATTTGATATAGTGAAGTGGATGATTGGATAGAGTGAGTTTGTGATGAAGATGATTGAATAAATGAAGGAGTTTGTGGTGATGGTGAGATAATATCACTATAAGTTTCAGACTTAGATTTCTTGGTTTTCCTCCGGGGAGGAGGTAGAGGAAATTCATATGGAGGTATTCCAAAATTTTCACTCTATGATCTAGTTAATCTTTGAGAGGAAGGAAAATATGAAGAAATATTGGCTTCAGATAATTCAAATTCTTCTTGAGACCGAGAAATACCTTCCAATTTCTAGATTAAATATTGTACTTCAGGAGTTTCTGCAGAAGAAGGTTGATCTGATTTATTTGGGGAAACACTAGTGGATTTTAGAGATTTTTCACAACTTCACATTTGGGATTTGGAGATATGGAATGTGACCGGGAAGTTATAGGTTACGGTGAGGGAGTTTGACTCTTAGAATGGCTTTCTGATTTAGATTTACTTGCCATTCATAGCCCTGGCCATCCTTCTAGTGCCAAAATGTTGAAGCCTCGAAAAATTCACTGCGACAACATGGGGGATAATCACCAGGTTGGGGACTTGAATACCGTCCCTTAATAAAGCCTGCATACCAAAGATTATCATTAACAATTTCTATCATATTGTTTGATTTTTCACTTGCACTAGAAACTACCCTTTCACCCTGTTTTATTTGGATTTCCCAATCAGTAAAGAGAATGCCCTTGTGAGATTCTTTGATCTTTGGAAATTTTGTTGTTTTTCCCTTTGAATTGTCCAGCCATGTGATCAAGTTTGAAATCTTTTCATCTATTTCCTCAAAGTTGATTTTAGCATCTATGAATTCATTGACTAATGCATCAACTTCTTGGCACAATGGGCTAATCTCTACTAATTGCTTACAAAAGATTAATTGCTACTTTGATAGCAATGAATTGAGTTCTAAAGCTTCTTTGACGAATTCATCAATTTTTGGGTAATCCTTCATTTAATCTACAGTAAATTGCAGCTGCGCGATTTCAACGTCTTTGACATCTAATTCTGCTTACCTTTGAAGTCTTAGGCTCTTGAAACTTTGCTGCATTTGTTCAAGCTATCATTTAACCTGTTCCTGTGTATTCACCTTTTCTCTTGCGAGTTGATCTTCCAACTGCTTTATTCTTTCCTCCATTTCTTTGATCAATTTTCTCACTTCTTCTACCTTGTTAATTGTTGGAGAAGCATAAGCTCCTACAAACTGGGATATTTTGGTCAAATTTTCAGATGGATCTATAGGTGTATCTTTCCAGAAAACGTCCATTGGCTTGTTTTCTGGCAAGATAATAGCAACATGGTAAATATTTCTCTTTTTCCTTTGTCTCTTCATGACTGCCTGATGTTTGGGACTATAGAAAATATATAAAGGAGGAATTTCCTCCTCTTTCAAAACAATCTCTGAAGAAGGAAATGCAGGAATAACTTCGATATCTTCTGAAGTAGTGAGAGATTTTTCTGAATATTCCTCAGGAGGTTTTGATGTTTCAAGCAAAGCTTGTGTTTGACTCGTACCCCCTTGTGGTTCATTGATTATCTATTCAAACTGCCCCCATTCTTTCTGCATTTTCTCCTAATCAAGTCCCTTCTCGGTATTCTTTTTGTTGGAAGGTTCTTCTATGTCTTTCTCTATAGTAGACTCCTTTGGTGATTCAACATCTTTGGATGCTTTCTTTGCATCCTTCCCTGAGACATTAGTAGAAACTCTTTCTTCCTGAGATTCTTGCAGGATTATTTGAAGTAGATTTAAGGGCACATGCATTAACCTTTGGTTTTTGTACTCCTTCAATTATGCTAATTCAGTTGGATTTAGTCTTAGGGAAGCTAAACTCTGTACTTGTGAAAATTGTTCATCTGCTTCAAAAAGATCGTCAAAACAATCGTTCTCATGAATAAATGCCTTAACTTTAACAACCAAGGTAAAATCAAACACGACCTTAATAGGGTCATGCTGCCTTTTGCGAAACTCAAAAATATTTAAATTGTGAATGTGTTTGACTTCAACGTGTGCATGTCTGCAGTCGTTTAAACAATAAACACCACACCGAAGTGGAAAAGTGGGCCAAGGAGATTTTTTAGACTCTTTGAGAGACTTGGTTACACCCTTTGTAACTGTCTAGTATTCAATTTCTCTGGGTAATAATTTATTAGGTACATACCACAGAAGTACATGTGCTGGAGCGGTGCTTCCAAAAACTCTAATATATTTAAATAATTCCTCTCTAAACCATCTCGCCACAGGTTGAATATCGACCTTGGCTTCTTCAGATAACCTTGGGGATTTCTTGTCAAAGACAACGTGATGAATAGGGAGCATAACCCCTTTGACAAATATGATAGAAAAGTTCATTGAAACAATATTTCCAAATAGGTTTATGATATACATGAATTATTATGGGATCCTGAGGAGTCCACTTCCATCCCATAATTGGAAAGGGAAAAATGAAACACACAGCATCCATGATGTAGGCACACATATAAAATGGAGGAATGGTTCTTGTAGTGACAAAACGGTTCTTCCTATATTCTATGATATGGTGGGCTAAGTTATTTGACAAAATTGTGGCCCAATCCATTATTATAGAATTAGAAGCAGCATCAATTAGAGGCACCCATTCAACTCAAAATCTGGTAGTGTCTGCATATCCAAATAATCTACATAGCATTGTGTCAATGTATAAATAAGGAGTGGCAAGAGAGGCTATCAAATACATACCAGTTCTATCCATCTTGTGTTTTCTAGGATTTGACATCCATTTCTTTATAACTTCAGATGGTTCTTCATTTTCAGCAACAAATGTTTTATCTTAAACCTTGTGCAGTTGAGGTAAATGATACATTATTATGATATCCTCAGTTAAAAGAGTTGATGACCACTTGTGTTGAGGTTACAAATTCTCTGCCTTCAATGTTCACATTTTCAATAACCCATTTCACCATAACAATGTAGGGTAATAATTTTGGCCCAGTTGCTACCTTATGCAAAACAGAGCATCCGACCTCAGGATAAGAAGTGTCTGAGGATTTAATATCATCTATCATCGCTTCCTTATGTATATCATTCTCGAATATATCATAAACATTCTCCCAGGAGCCAGTGCCACACTCTAGTAGACAAGTTGTATCAGAAAATAAAGTTGCGGATTCGAGTACATCTTCAGCCATGGACTGTGCAACCTTTCCCTTATTCATCTTGACCATCAAGCCGAGTAATCAAATCTCTGTTATAGTCTTGTCACCACAAATAAGACGAGAATGATAGTGCGGAGGATGAAAAATAGAAATATAACGACATGCAAATATGAAAACCTTATTCAAATTAATGAAACTAAAAAACTTAAATGCACCCGTAATGGTGAGAAGACATCAAATTTTTCGAGTTGCGGAGTCATAAATATCCATATCTACGTAAGATTCAGATTAACTCACATTAATGTAGTCTATTGCAAACGATCTTTTCAGAGCAGATCATTAAAACTTGTTAACATACCATCCTTAATACGTGAAATGTAATTTAATGATGTGTCAGTGGGTCCGAATTCTCTCACAACTCGGCTTTTCGCAATGTCACATAATAGTTTGATTGTGAGTTTTGTGATTTGCGAGATTGGGATCTGACGGATGCGAATGTGTTTTAATATTATAGTTAATTCGTTTGTGGGGTCCATTGTCATATCGCAATACGTGAAAGAAGATTTAACATGTTTTGTTTCTTTTCTGCGACGTGAAAGGTCTGACATGATTTGACCGGAAAGGAATATTCCTATATTCTCTACATATCACAAATCGATGATGCTTCAAATGGTAACGTTAAGTGTTGCACACAAACTTTGTGAAATGAAAAATGAAATTTAATTTTGGAGCGGGGTTCTTGGATTTTTTATTTGGATTTTTAATGATTTTAAATCAAATTATTTTCTAAAGGATCCCCATTTATATCTAAAGGATTTTACGAAATGGGGGGGGGGTTGTTTTACAACACAACATGACCACAAACTGACACCCTACAAAGACTACATATCACCTAGGAGTTGAAGAAACACCCCAGGTGGTCAATCCTAGAGTTGAAACTTTGTTTCAATGACCTAGACTCCCAAACGCATCCTTGACACTGCCTCCATGCGGTTGAAGGCCTCCAACCACACTCACAAGCATTGATCCATGTGGTTATGACCTAAATTTCTTAGTTTAGTGCCCGCGGTCCTGAGATTTGAGCCAAAATTCCATGCCAGCCTCCAGACCCATACCCATAACTGCCTGAGACTTCTCATAATGATAAATTATATGATGACAATGTTATTCATACAAATCTTGAACAAGAACTTAACCTAACTAGGCCCAACCATGATAGTCATTTTGTCAAACATATAGTGAACATGTAAAATATAGGTCACGATTGCATATCTGATCATAGGAGTCTGAAACTTATCTAAGAATCACCAAGAAGGTTTAATGCCTTCTCGTAATAGCTTCAATAACACTTGTTATCCCATGCATTAATTAACCTTCTTATACTTATCAAATCATGAACAAAGCCATAGCTAAAGTACATTACATATCCATGCTTATAACCAACATATAACTAAATTATTAACCATGACATAAAATCCATCAAATCATCATAATGTCAAGTATAAGTGCTCATAGAATACAATAGTAAAATAACTCTTATTAACTAATGCAAAAGCCAGCCAAATCAGGGACTTCCAAGTACCATCTGACCATAAATTGGGTCGAACCCAATCTTTCTTTCAGCCAATCACCCACGTGCCATATTCCAAGCATGAATGTGGGATCTAAAGACATAAACAACTAGGGTTCTCAGAGATTAAACCACCTCCACCCTCAGGCTATCGTGATCTTGCCAAAACCGGTCAAGAGATCACGAAACCCAAACAAGTTTGGATGCCTCGGAGTTTCCTCACCATTACCTTGAGGAATTTTCCTGTCTCCACCTACCTATCGAGGGCTTCCTCTAGATTAAAGCACCTCCACCCCCAACCCTTAGGAACTTTCATGAGACCACCTCACTTGGTTCCAAAACCTTCCAACAATCCAAAGCTCAACTAGAAAAGAATCCCATCACACCATGGTTGTCAATCCTAGAGTTGGAACTTGTTTTCAATGACCTAGACTCCCAATCGCATCCTTGACACTTCCTGCATGCGGTTGAAGGCCTCCAACCACACTCACAAGCCTTGATCCATGTGGTTATGACCTCAATTTCCCAGTTCAGTTGTGACCCCAAGTGGTCAATCCTAAATTTGGAACTTTGTTTCAGTGACCTAGACTCCCAACCTATTTACCTGCATGCGGTTGAAGGCCGCCAACCACACTCACAAGCCTTGT
This sequence comes from Pinus tabuliformis, assembly GCA_031772625.1. Classification (NCBI taxonomy): domain Eukaryota; kingdom Viridiplantae; phylum Streptophyta; class Pinopsida; order Pinales; family Pinaceae; genus Pinus; species Pinus tabuliformis. The sequence goes on along the minus strand of CM062820.1, from coordinate 1,480,982,267 downwards.
TCCATGTGGTTGTGACCTAAGTTGCTGAGTTCAATGCCTGTGGTCCTCAGATTTGAGCCACAATTCCAGGCCAGCCTCCAACCCATACCCATAACTCCCTTAGACTTCTCATAATGATAAATTACATGATGACAATGTAATTCATACAAATATTGAAAAAGAATCTAACCTAAGTGTGCCCAACCATGACAATCATTTCATCAAACATATAATGAACATGTAAAATATAGGTCATGATTGCATATCTGATCATAGGAGTCTGAAACTTATCTGAGAATCACCAAGGAGGTTTAATGCCTTCTCATAATAGCTGCAATAACACTTGTTATCCCATGCATTCATTAAAATTCATATACTTATCAAATCATGAACAAATCCATAGCTAAAGTACATTACATATCCATGCTTATAACCAACATATAACTAGATTATTAACCATGACATGAAATCCATCAAATAATCATAATATCAAGTATAACTGCTCATAGAATACAATAGGAAAATAACTCTTATTAACTAATGCAAAATCCAACCAAATCAGGGACTTCCATGTGTTATCACCAAAATAATACCCTGATAGGTTGTTGATCAGACTATCTTAGTGTAACTATTTCAAACCAATCTTTTAGCTAAGGCTTAGCCTCCTCAGCGTGAAAGGGCTCTCTAAAAGGGTTAAGGATATTGGTTAAAGATATTGATAGATGGCTAACTCTATGGTTTGTGATTTTATATGTTTATAGGTTGAAAGATGAAGGTTGGCTACCATTGGGCTATGGAGTCAAAGTATGTTTTAGTACCACAGCAAGATCAACTTAACATGAAAGTCAGGGCATAGAGAATCTTTATACATCAACAAAACAAAGATGCAATGCAAGGAAACACAGTTCATAAATACATGAAGGAAGTTAGAGCATCATTGATGATTTCTAAGTAACATGTATTCATACCACTACAAGTAAGTGAAAGAGGAAATCCATGAGAAAATAGGACATTAAAAACCCTCTTTGAATCCTGAGTAGTGAAGCCAAAACATTCTACCTAGCATGGAAGTCAAGGCATTATAGAGTTCAAGTGCATAAATGCAAATATAAAACAGTGAAACACAGTTAGTTTATCTATGAAAGAAATCAAAGCATCATTGATGAGTTATGAGTATCATAAGTAAACATCACTGCCATGTAAGTATTGGAAGATGCCATCAAAACAAGAACATACAAGAACTCTTCATGAATCTTGAGTTGTCTAAGTAGAAACCCTGCATTAGGTTAAAAATATACACAGTCTCCAACCGTTTGTTAATTCGACCTCTTGCTCTATATATAGAATTTAAAACATGTATTCCTTCATCCCTCATCAAGAGAATTCGAATTTGCTATGAGTGACACCTATTCTAACCATAAAACAAACCATTAATTAGAACTAGTTGGTAACTAGCAGTGCTAGTGACCTAATACAACTAGGAGTGTAACTCCTTATTATGATTACAACAACCTTATCTAAACATTGAAAGCATTCTTTGACAGATGCAACCTCATGAGGTCAAATTTTATGAAGCCTCCCACGTTGTCACCTTACTGCTGATGATAAACCCTAGAAATTAGGGAACATGTTTCCTTGTTTTTAGGTTTAGGATCCTTGAAAATTGGCACGTGGGATAGAGCCTTTATCTTCTCATCCATGACATAATTTACAAAACTGAAGGAGGTTTTTGTAGTCCATGCTATCTAGAACAAAAAAATTTCTTGGTTTTTTAAAACACTTCTCCAGCTGTCCAGAATATATCCTTGAAAAACACGTGTAAAACAAGAAAAAATTGTTCTCTGAAATTAGGGTTTCAAAGAAAGCTTAGTATCTCCCAACTGAAAACACTTTTGAAGAAAGTGAGATAGGCTATTTTAGTTGGATTTGATCAAGGGAAACCTCCTTTAAAATTCCAAAATACCTTTTCCTGTGCCCAAAAACTGATCTTGAAAACATTGCTCAAACTAGAAGACAAAGCTTAACTTTCAGCAGTTTCATAGCACAAGTTTAACCATAAATTCCTCCCACCTCAGAACGAATTTGAAGAAACTGAAAGACATTTTTGTACTTGAGTATGTTAGAAAGAAAAACCTCTTTCAGTTTTGAAAATTGAGTTCTCAGATGCTCAGGAACCCTTCTGGAAGTTGACTAGTAAAAGCAAAAAATAGTCTTTTATGCTGAAACAGGCTGCTTCAGGGGTTTCGTAGTGTGCTACGAAAACTCCTAGTTCAGAATCCCCGATTTCGTAGTGCAGCCAGTGAAAATTATGGGTTTTGCGCTACGAAAACACCTAGAGTGAGTTTTGCACTACGAAAACCTTGACACAAGTTTGACACATGGAACTTATGTGTGATGTGGGACCAGTGATAGGCAAGAACAGAGTATTGAACCTATTTGACCATACCAACAAGACTCTCTTTTAGATCTTAGACTCTAAAACAACCATGGAAAGACTAGACCAAGACTAACATCAATCCTTTGGAATCAAACTGATGTCAAAACACATGGTGAGGCTTCTAGGACATGGAATGAGGCTGTGAAACTTTTTTTTGGAAAAGAGAATGACACTTATTGAGATGAGATGACTCAAAACCTATAAGACTATGACTAGAAACAAGGCAAACTTTCCAAAGCTTAGAAAATAAAAATTTAGGGTGATAAGAGTGGCTCCACTAGGGATAGTGTGCCCTTGTGGTATACTAAGAACTTGTAGCTTCAGTGCCGCTATCCATCCTCTAGAATAAAACTCTGAACCTCTGCCCAATTTTCTCCTCAAGCCTTTAATGATTTGTTGCAAGAAGAATTCAAACTGCACCTACTGAAATATATGCTCAGTCAACCTACCCTGAGCTTATTTGCACATTCCTACCTACCCTATCAGCTGCAATCTCCACTTGTAGGTCAAGGAACATGAAATTTCCAGTGAAGCCAGTCATCGATCTGATTTGACCCTTGAATCTCTTGACTGCATTCAACCTCAAAATAACCATGATAGTGAGATGAAAAAATCAAGTTGTAATGTATATGATCTTCATAATGCAAATGAAAATGAAATAATGATGTGCAAAACTTTGACATGTATTCATTTATAGGTTCAAAGAGGACGTGGTTATTTTGATGATCATCATAAAATTCTATATCTTCAGACAACTAATTCTCAGCCACACAAAATTCCTTTGATATGCTATCCAACTGCCTTTCTGCATGATTCCCATAGACAATGTAATTTTCCTCACTATTATGATCATTCTTTGAAGTAATTTGCTGCAAGGAATTACATAAATGAACAACCTTTTCCTCTACCTGAGGGTTATAAAAAATTTCTTCCAGTATTTCTTCTTGGTGTTTGCAATTATTTTCATCTTCATTATGATATGAAGACTAACAAGTCTGATGCATCTCTACATTAATCTCGGAGGATGTAACATGATTTTCATAAGTAAACCCCAGCTAATTTTCATGCTGCATTTCACGGGATGTTATCCTTTCTTCTTGGTGTTGAAATGTATTGTTATGAAGAGCTTCTAAAATTTCTTCGTCCATGAATTCATCATCATCATAACAATCCTCCAAATATTGAATAAAACTCATAGAATGTTTACAACAATCTTTGACCAGCAATAAGGAGGGATGACACTCTTTATACATGTCATAGAATACATCATGGAAATCAGCAAGAGAATATAATGAACCATTTTCCAAGATTTTATACCAAGACCATGCTTTTCCTTCTAAAGTGGTCATAAACATATTCATGAGACAATCTTTAGGGAACTGAACCTTAAGACTGCGTACATGCATATGGAACCTAACCAAATGAAGAGCAGCATTGTCCTTCTTTTCATATTTGAATATTGGAATATCATCTAACCAGTCAACCTTTGGCATAGGATTTGGAAAACCAGGGATATGAGACCGATTCATAGGGGCATACCTGGCATTCATTCTTGCAATGGAACTCATCTTGAAACCTCATCAAGCTACTGATCTTCTAGCAGTGGAGTCACCTTCCAATTTGTTATTCAATGTGTGGAGTCGCCAAGGTAGTTTTGCAGCCTCGAAAAGATGTCTGAGCTCCTGCTACCTTCAGAAGTTCAGCTTCTTAATTTCGGGAATGAATAGACTTCAGGCTCTCGGTAGACGCACCAAAATGTTATCACCAAAATAAGACCCTGATAGGCTATTGATCAGACTATCTCAATGTAACTATTTCAAACCAATCTTTTAGCTAAGGCTTAGCCTCCTCAGCTTGAGAGGGCTCTCTCGAAGGGTTAATGATATTGATTAAAGATATGGATAGATGTCTAACTCTATGGTTTGTGATTTTATATGTTTATAGGTTGAAAGATGAAGGTTGGCTACCATTGGGCTATCGAGTCAAAGTATGTTTTAGTACCACAGCAAGATCAACTTAACATGAAAGTCAGGGCATAGAGAGTCTTTATACATCAACAAAACAAAGATGCAATGCAACGCAACACAGTTTATAAATACATGAAAGAAGATAGAGCATCGTTGATGAGTTCTAAGTAACATGTATTCATACCACTGCAAGTAAGTGAAAGAGGAAAGCCATAAGACAATAGGACATTAAAAACTCTCTTTGAATCCTGAGTAGTGAAGCCAAAACATTCTACCTAGCATGGAAGTCAAGGCATTATAGAGTTCAAGTGCAGAAATGCAAATATAAAACAGTGAAACACAGTTAGTTTATCTATGAATGAAGTCAGAGAAACATTGATGAGTTTTTAGTATCATAAGTAAACATCACTGTCATGTAAGTATTGGAAGATTCCATCAAAACAAGAACATACAAGAACTCTTCATGAATCTTGAGTTGTCTAAGTAGAAACTCTGCAATAGGTTAAAAATATACACAGTCTGCACATAGAGCAGCAGCTGACCCAAAAAGTCTCCAACCCTTTGCTAATTCGACCTCTTACTCTATATATGGAATTTAAAACATGTATTCCTTCATCCCTCATCAAGAGAATTCAAATTTTCCATGAGTGACACCTATTCTAACCATAAAACAAACCATTAATTAGAACTAGTTGTTAACTAGCAGTGCTAGTGACCTAATACAACTAGGAGTGTAACTCCTTATTATGATTACAACAACCTTATCTAAACATTGAAAGCATTCTTTGACAGCTGCAACCTATTGAGGTCGAATTTGATGAAGCCTCCTACGTTTTCACCTTACTGCTGATGATAAACCCTAGAAATTAGGGAACATGTTTCCCTGTTTTTAGGTTTAGGATCCTTGAAAATTTGCACGTGGGACATAGCTTTTATCTTCTCATCCATGCCATATTTTATGAAGAAGGAGGTTTTTGTATTCCATTCTGTCTAGAACAAAAACCTTTCTTGGTTTTTTTAAAAACTTCTCCAGCTGTCTAAAATCTATCCTTGAAAAACACATGTAAAACAGGAAAAATATGTTCTTTGAAATTAGGGTTTCAAAGAAAGATTAGTATCTCCCAACTGAAAACACTTATGAAGAAAGTAAGATAGGTTATTTTACTTGGGGAGTTTATGAAGAGAAACCTCCTTCAAAATTCCAAAATACATTTTCCTGTGACCCGAAACTGATCTTGAAAAAGACTGCTCAAACCAGAAGACAAAGCTTGACTTTCAACAGTTTCGTAGCGCAATTTTAACCATATATTCCTCCCACCTCAGAATGAATTTGAAGAAATTGAAAGAGGTTTTTGTATTTTAGTATGTTAGGAAGAAAACCCTCTTTCAGTTTTGAAAATTGAGTTCTCAGATGCTCAGGAACCCTTCTGGAAGTTGACTAGTAAAAGAAAAAAACAGAGTCTTTTATGTTGAAACATGCTACTTCAGGGGTTTCGTAGCGCGCTACGAAAACTCCTAGTTCAGAATCCCTGATTTCGTAGCACAACCAGTGCAAATTCTGGTATTTGCACTACGAAAACACCTAGGGTGAGTTTTGCACTACGAAAACCTTGATACAAGTTTGACACATGGAAATTATGTGTGATGTGGGACCAGTGATAGGCAAGAACAGAGTATTGAACCTATTTGACCATACCAACAAGACTCTCTTGTAGATCTTAGACTCTAAAACAACCATGGAAAGACTAGACCAAGACTAACATCAATCCTTTGGAATCAAACTGATGTAAAAACACATGGTGAGGCTTCTAGGACATGGAATGAGGTTGTGAAACTTCTTTTTGGAAAAGAGAATGACACTTATTGAGATGAGATGACTCAAAACGTATAAGACTATGACTAGAAACAAGGAAAACTTTCCAAAGCTTAGAAACAAAAATTTTAGGGTGATAACACCACGTACCACTCAACCATAAATTGAGTTGAACCTAATCTTTCTTTCAACCAATCACCCACGTGCCATATTCCAAGCACGAATGTGGGATCTCAAGACCTAAACAATTAGGGTTCCCAGAGATTAAACCACCTCCACCCTCAGGCTACCGTGATCTTGCCAAAACCGGTCAAGAGATCATGAAACCCAAACAAGTTTGGATGCCTCAAAGTTTTTTCACCATTACCTTCAGAATTTTCCTGTCTCCACCCAGCTATCAAGGGCTTCCTGGAGATTAACTCACCTCCACCCCCAAACCTTGGGAATTTTCCTAAGACCACCTCACTTGGTTCCAAAACCTTCCAACAATCCAAATCTCAACTAGAAAAGAATCCCATCATAGAATGGTTGTCCAATAAATCGCAAGGCAAGGCCAAAACCAAGCAAAAACCATGTCAATGACAACAAATAAACCAATGCATGTACCATGCATTCACACATCATCTAGGAAATCACACATGCAACTTGTTACTTGAAATATCTTCCTGTTGAAGTTATTGATCCACCCTTCTCGTTGCTTTCCTTACCTATCCTTGTTTGTCCTTTCCCTTGCTTGATAGCTTTCTCCTCTTGGTGTTATTCTCTCTCTCTCTCTTTGAAACTAATTCCAAAACAAAACTGTCAGACTAGGCAGTAACTCCTCAAGGAAAAAATTGATTCATGTATATTCCTTTAGGTAGGTCTTCATTAAATACATGAGGGAGAGACTGTTTAGTTCATCTCTCGATGACTATTCATATTATTTATTTATCTATTTACATTATATTCACCCAATCATGAGGATTAGGTGTCAACATTCCCCCCCTTAATCTGAAGGGATGTTGGTGAGTCCAAGCATCATTATGAATCGTTCAAGCTTTTCTCTTCCAAGTGCTTTGGTGAAGATGTCTGCAATTTGCTCATTTGTGGAACAATGACGGAGATGGATAGTTTTGGCCTCAACATGATGTCGAATAAGATAATATTTAGTATCAATGTGCTTCGTTCGATCATGGAACTTTGGGTTCTTCGCCAATTTTATTGCAGAGGTATTGTCAATCATGAGTGGAGTTGATTGTACTTGTTTTACCTACAAATCTTCAAGAATTCTCCTAAGCCACACAATTTCTTTTGTTGCTTCAGCTGCTGCCACGTATTCTGCTTCTGTTGTGGAATCTACTAGAACTGATTGTTTGCGTGATCTCGAAGAGACAGCTCCTGATCCAAGACTCATAGCATATCCTGAAGTAGATACCCCAGTTTATTTGTCTCCATCGAAGTCTGAATCAGAGTATCCAATCAAGCTGAAGTCGTCCACCTATATATACTTGATTCCAAAGTCTTGAGTTCCCTTCAAGTACCTTAAAACTCTTTTTGCAGGAGACCAATGTCCCTCACAATGATTTTGCATAAACCTGGTGAGAATTCCAACAGAAAACGAAATGTCTGGTCTAATAGTAGTTACGTAGTTGAGACTTCCTACAAGCTGTCTATACTTTGTTGCATCCTCAAATTCTTTTCCTTCAATAGATGTTATCTTTAAGTTTTGTTCCATTGGAGTAGTAAGAGGATTGCATTATATCATGCCAAACCTGTTCAAAAGATCTCCAATGTATTTCTTTTGAGAAAGAAATATGGACTTCAGATGTTGGGTTACTTCAATGCCAAGATAGTAATGAACATATCCCAAATCAGTCATTTCAAAACTTTTTCCCAATTCCTTCTATAAGGATGCAATGTAGCTTTCATTGTTCCATGTCATCAAAAGATCATCTACATATACCACAAGATATACAACTGTTTTGCCAGCTTTCTTGACAAATAAAGTTGCATCATCAAGATCATAATGTTTAAAATTGAGTTTCAGAAGATGCTCAGTTAGTTTTTTCATACCAAGCTCGTGGTGCTTGTTTGAGGCCATACAAGGACTTCACAAGTTTGCATACTTTATGTTCATGTCCTTTCACAGCAAATCCTTCAGGCTGAGACATAAAAACATTCTTGTTTAGATCTCCATTTAAGAAAGCAGTTTTTACATCCATTTGATGGACTTTCCAACCGTTCTGAGCTGCTAGTGCAAATAGTGTCTGAATGGTAGCCCATTTTGCTGTGGGGGAAAAAGTCTCCTCATAATCGACCCCTTCCTTCTGTGCAAAAACTTTTGCCACAAGCCTAGCTTTGTGCTTGTCAAGTGAGCCATCAGCTTTATACTTGTTCTTGTAGACCCACTTGCAGTCAATTGGTTTGATTCCTAATGGAGGATCAACCAGTTTCCAAGTGTCGTTCTTTATGAGGGCATCATACTTTTTTTGCATCACTTCTTTCCATTCATCATGAGAAGAAGCTTCTTTGAAGGAAGTTGGTTCAAAATCTGTAGACAAGTACAATTCACAATCATAAGAAACATCCATATCAATAGGTGAATTAGAGTCATCTACATCACCTCCATTTTGTCGGTTTGAATTTCTAGTTCCTGTCTTTCCAACTTCATCAGGATGAACACTTTCAAGTGTCTTTGTCAGCCACTTTAGGGGACCTTTCTCAGATGGTCCAGGCTGCTCCATTGATTGAGTTGGGACTGAATCAAGATTAAGTCTCCCAATTCTATCAATCACATCACTTAAAGCATCATCTGTTGTTGGAGTTTCGTGCGGGGGAGAGTGTTCCTCAGAAGAAGATTCCACATGTTGATCTAGTATAGGAATTCCCCCTTCAAGATGTGGAATCTGATTATCAAATTCTTGAAATGATTTTGCTTTTGCGAATCTATCCAAGCGATCAAGTTGCCGCTCAACAACATTGTTAGTTTTGAATGATTCAAGAAAAATTACATCTCTAGATACAACAAACTTCTTATTTACTTCATCATAGAGACAATATGCTTTGGAGGTGTTTGAATACCCCAGAAAGATACACTTACGACTTCTAGCACCAAGTTTGTTTCTATGTACCTTTGGTATCAAGGCATAACAGGTGGAACCAAAGACCTTGAGATGCTTTACCGAAGGAACATGTCCATACCACATTTCATATGGAGTCTTGTTTCTTGTAGCATTATATGGACATCTATTCTTTATATATGCAGCACATAAAACAGCGTCAGCCCAAAACATTATCTTTACATTTTTGTAGAAGAGCATGGATTGTACCATATTTAAGATTGTCCTATTCATTCTTTCAGCTACACCATTCTGTTGGGGATTATAAGGCACATTTGTTTGACGTTTGATCCCATGTTGGCGAAGATATTTTTCAAATTCATTTGATGTGTATTCTTTTCCATTATTAGTGCGAATAGACCCAATATGAGATTGTGCATCATTTTCAATCCATTTATGAAAATTCTTGAATGTTTAAAAAGCATCAGATTTGTTCTTCAATAAATAAACCCAACACATTCTAGTGTAGTCATCAATAAATGTCATGATATATTTATTTCCATTTGCAGAAGGAAAAACCATTGGACCACATAAATCTGAATGAATGAGTTCAAGTTTTCTATATGCTCTTGAATGTGAATCATGGAAACATTGTTTTCTATGCTTTCCTAGAATGCAAGCATCACATGGCTTAAGTTTCCTAGGAATTGTAGGCAAACCAGCAACACCATTTTTCTTCAACAAGCGGACGCTGTCATAGTTCAAATGTCCAAATCTAGCATGCCATAATAAACTTGATGGAAGTGTACCTTCTTCATGATGAGAATTGTATGAGAAATGTTGTGCATGAGCAGAGGTTCCTTGCAACTTGAGAAGCCTTTCTTCTTCTATTCCCCTCATGACAAGTGAGCGGTCAGATGCTTTTCTTACCTCAAGCTTGCCATCAAATATATGAATGGAGTGACCTTGCTAGTGGATGTTGTTGAGATTGCAACAAGATGATGGAGCTTAGTGAAAAGAGTCGCCTTCACTAAGTGGGCCCGCAGGCAAATTATGGCGCAAGTTCTATTTTTGATCACAGTGTGGATGATCACAGTGTGGGTGATCACAGTGTGGGTGACCACAGTGTGAGTGATCACAGTGTGAGTGATCAAAGTCTATTTTTAGACTGGCTGTCAAAAATAGAAAAGTCAAATATTATTGTCTCATAATAATATTTGGACTATAAACTTGATCTTATTCTCTTGGAGCACTTCAGTTTGAGCTACAGATGTGGCCCATGCAGCTGTCAGAAGGAAGTACGCTTTTCTTATGAGTCAGTTGAGTTGTTGCATGCATGACTTCAGTTAGAACTCAATCAGTTGAGTTTGGTGGAGTTGATTTTGGAGTTGATGGAGTTGTGTTCAGTTTGACTTGGTTAAACTAGTTGTAGTTAGTCTAACTGCAAATAGACTAATGATGAGTTGTTAAACTAATTATTAACTCATAATACAACTATAGAATACATCAGTTAACTCAGTTGCATGTCAGTGCATGTTCAATTCAGCAGGGACATGTGTTAGAGAATCAGATTGCTATCAGTTGTGACTATAGTTGTGCATCAGATCTTGCACAATCAAGGGATTGAGTGTGCTAATGAGTTTGCTCATGTATTTGCCTAGTTTGTAGCTTCTGCTCACGTATTACACATTGTGAGTGATTCTTTGGAGCTGAAATATGAGTTTGGTAGACCATTCTCATTCATTCTTAAGCAGGTATTGAGCAGTGGAGGCAGGCAAGCAGTGGAATATATTTGGAGATCAGATATTAGTTGTATTGTGTGTAACAAGTGGAGCTGGTACTGGATTGCTTGTGATAAGCATTCTACTTTGTAATGTTACATGGTCTCAATCATTAATATACAGATAGTGTGGGGTTTTTAGTGAGATGCTTTCCCCGGGTTACATACTGTGTTAATGTGTGAATGCTCTTGATGTTTTATTGTTATTGATGTTGCTATATTGATGATCAATGTAGAGGAGCTTATGTATTGTGTATGTATTCCTCAATAGTACATGATCAGGATAATCTCTGTTGAATATGTGTTAAATTATTCAAAATTTCTACAGATGTGGACCAAGGACAACAAGTTTCTCTTGAGATGTGGGAGATATAGAACATGATGCAGAAGAAAGTCTGGAAGACCAGGCAGTTTAAACCTGATTGTGTCAAGCTCTGATGGCTTGATTTTTGATTGGTCTACAAAGTATACTGCTCCATCAACATTGTCATTGAAATCTTCAAAAAAATATTTTCTTTGTGTCATGTCACAGGTTGCTCCTGAATTAAGCAACCAATCATTTTTCCAAGAAGCAAGTGAAGCATTAAATAAATATTCATTTACTCCAATATTACATTGTGCCACAACATAGTGAGTGGATTCAGGTGCTTTACCTTTGCCTGTATCATCAATTTTACCTTTTTGTTGGTTTCTTTTCTGCTCAATTTTGTCCCATGGTAGCTTGCATGTAGAGGCATCATGTGATCCATTTCTTTTGCAATGAATGCAATGCAAATCTGCCTTTTCTCCTTGAGAATGTCGGCCCCCCCCGCCTCTGAAATATCTTCCTCTTCCTATTTGACCACTTCTTCCTCTTGAAGAATCTTGAGTAGGATGCTTTTCTTTATGAGCAAGGCACACAACCTCTTCAGAAGATTCAGGGGTTGTCTTCTTTCCAAAATCTTTCTCTCTTTCAGCAAACTTTTTCACAAGAGAGTCAAAGGTGATATCTTTGAGATTTCCATTTGCTTGCAATGACTCAAGATAATTGGAGTAAGTAGGATAAATTGCCTTGAGAAAAGTGATAAGAGGAATATCCAATTCAACCTTAGTGGATTTGATATCATGCATTATAGACTTTACTTCAGATGCAAGAGCAAGAGGATCATTATTTTGCAGTTCAAGAGTGAAGAGTTTAATCATGAGTTGAACAACTTCAAGTGCAGAATGTGAGTCATAGAGTTCTTTCAGCTTTTGTAAGGCTTCAAAGGCAGTTGAATATGACGAAATATGGCGACTCACCTCTTTATTTACAAATGCTGCGATTAATGCATAAGCTTTGCTATTCTTGTTTTCTCAAATGACGAGCTCTTTGTCTGAGGTAGGCTATACTGGTTCATTTTCTCCGTCTCCGACACATGATGAGCCCCAAATTTGGTAACATTTTGGGCTCATTTGGCCTAATTACCCTTGTTCAATCCTTCATTTTCCATAACTTATGCATTATTTTTTAGTATGTTTATGTCATTTGTACGAATACGGGTAGTCACTATTCCTAGGTGGCTAACACGTGCTCATTTCAGGATTTTTTGACACATGTTGGAGCAAAACCGAGCAGACATGGGCTAAGAGACAGCCAAGCTTGGGTTGAGGATTTGTAGGGGGGTTGTCTATGGCATTAAATATCCTCCCTCGGGATCTTCACCCCCAACTCTGAGCTCCAAAGGCCACCAAAACCGGATATAGAAGGCAGCCAAACAGATTTCTTGGAAGGAGTTGTTCACTCACAGTTTGGGCAGCCAAGTCCCATAGATTTAGGAGGTCAGCTAGGGCCTCGTGGTGTATAAATGTTAAGGCCTCAGCCTTCGAAAAGGACTTTTGAAAAACTCTTGCATATTTTGTACTACAGTGTTGCTAGCTCTGTTTTCTTCTTTTGTAGCCATTGTTGGCATAACTCTTGACTTATGATTATTTTTTGATAATGGGAAGCAGTCAAATTTGATATCAGCTCTGAGTTTTCTATAGGAGCCATAGCTCTCGGCGTTGGGCCCAACCTGAGAGCCTAGGGCCTCCTTCTTTGTATTGTTATCTTTCCTTTAAGCACTGTGATTTTCCTTTTATGCATTTGAAACGTGGTTTTGTTGAGGAAGATTTAGTTGTGTTGGTTAAATAGGTCATTGTTGAGGAATAGAATTGCTTCAGATGTGTAGAATAGATTGATAGGATAATAATTGATAAAGCTCTAGAAAAAGGGTTGCCTGCACTCTCAGTTTCACCTCTCCCTTATTGGATCAGGGGCTGGAATTTCAGAAACAGTGCTGCCCAACAAAAACACTAGTTTGCTTGACCATGCAATCTTTGGTGTAATGTCTTCATTTGTAGAAGTTAGTCATGCGTTCAGACCTTTGTGGATGTTTCTTTGATTAAGTGTTGTACATGGTTCTCTTTGGAAATAAAGTTGTTTTTCATTTGTTTCGTTGATAGTTAGGATAGATTAGCTAAGATTTTGATTGTGTGCAGGATTTAGTTGATTCGGTTAAGTGCACACTGTGCAGGGCATATCCATCTCTCTCTCGTCCACCTAAGCTTCGTCCAAGCCAGTTTCTCCATCTCCTAGTTAGCTTCCTCGTCTCACAACTACTCTTCTGCCCACATAACCCTACCTTCTTGCTCTTCCATTGCCTTAGCCTTCCTTAAGTCAAGTTAGCTTTCCACATCCTCTCATCACTTCATCCATCAGTCACTGGGTCATTTCAGACCCCTACCCTACCTCTCTATCCATTCATGCATCCTCTTTCACTCACCCATCCTCCAAAATCCAATTTTAGAACATCCTGTAGAAATTCCTGAACATCCTGTAGAAATCCCTGAAACATCCTGTAGAACCCCTGCAGGCTTCCTGTAGAAGCTCAAGTGAGGTTGCTGGATAGCCAAACTTTGTGAAACTCTCTGGAAGGGTGTTAGGGACTCCTTAGACCTTCTTTGAGCCTTCCCAACCTTTTCCAAGCAGTCCCCTTCCTTGATCCACCCCTGCACAGTAAAAAGCCAGTTAAAACACATGCATGATAATTCTGATAACTTATTTGAAAACACAAAAAGTCGTTTCCTTTAGATAGAGATAGCCTAGGCATGTGCATTTTACCTTCATAGAAGTAATGGCATCTCTTCTAATAGTTTGCATTCTCTCATATGCATTAGTAGGACTAGCTGGTAGAATTAGGGTTTGCTAGGGTTTATGTTACTTTTTGGCTTTCAGTTTCTTTCTGCAAGTAGATTAGCCTCCTTTGAGTTATCTTTCATCCATCAATTAAAAAGCTTTTTCTAAGAGCTCATAGAAGTTGGCTTAAGCTCCTAGCGGACTTGTGCCAGTTGACCAAGTGACAGCTGTGGCAAGAGCTAGTACTTGTGCATACAGCACCGTCGCTTCCAAGTTTTTTACGAACTACCGGGTTGATAAAATTAAAGAAGGGAGTTTCAGGAGTTGCAGCATTATTGCTGCAATACTGGGGCCCACCATCTTTTTGGTGCCGTTGCCGGGGAAGCGTCAGAGTATGGGTGATTGTTGCTTTTCTTCTATTTTCCTACACTCGCTTTCTGCTAGATAGTTTATTTCATTTCCATCCTGCAATTTCATTTCCGCAAAAGTAAAATAGATATTTCCTGCTTTCATATATTAGCATTTCAATTCTGCAAGCGTAGATTAGCAATTTCAATTCTGCAAGCGTAGATTAGCATTTCATTCCTGAAATTTCATTTGAGCAAAATTGATTAGCCATTTACTACTTTCATTTCAATTCCGCATTTTATTTTCAGCAAGATAGCTAGTTGCAATTCAATCTATTTCAGTTTTGTAGGTACAAGCAGAAAAAGCAAAAAGCAATCAAAAGCCTTTCCATTTCATGCCTCGTAGGAATAGAGATAAACCCGGCAAATTCTTACCCAACACCCCCACCACTTCATTGAATCACCCTTCTCTCTTCTCTGGTGACAGTGATCCAGAAGAACCTATAGGCGAGCCTCCTGAGATATACAAAGATCCTATACCAGAAGAAGAGTTAGAAACCACTCCACCTGAAGCCATGGCTGAGAATGGAAGAGAAGATGAGAGAATAGAAGGTGCCTTTCCCATCCGAGAGACCAATGGAGACATGAAAATGAAAAACATAAGCCCCTCCGCTTTACCTCACTTCCATTGATTGACTACTGAAGACCCTGATACCTTCCTGTTTGAGTTTGCTATCCTTTGTCGAACCTATGACTATACAGAAGATGAGAAAAAACTGAAACTCTTTCCCTCTGCCCTCAAGGATGCAGCATTACGCTGGTTCATGGGCTTACTTGGAAACAGTATCACCACTTGGGCTCAGATGCAGCAAGCTTTCAATACCAAATACCGGGACTACTGTAGGTCCAAGGAAGCCAAGGGAGAGATCTTTCGAATGACCATGGGAAATGGTGAGTCTTTAGAAGATTATGAGGAAAGGTTCCAACTTAGCTATAAACAGGCCAGGTGCACACTTGACCCTGAATCTCTCAAGTTGGTCCTGCTCCGAGGAGTCCCTGAAGACCTTTTAGATACCCTTCACATGTTAGCTGGAGGAGATATTTACCAACTACCTTATGAGGATATAAAGACAGTGTTTAGAAACCACTCTAGGGCAGCCCGAAAAAGAGGTAGGGGAAACCCCCTTTTAGCTAGTGCTACTTTCTCCAAGCATGAGTTTGTTAATCAGCTGGAGGACCTCAAAAGTGAGGTGAGACAGACCATTTCCATGAAACTTGATACATTCCGAATCCAGCAACAGAAAGAGGAAGCTGAGAGGGCTTTGGCCATCTTCTGTCCTAGGTGTACAAGGAAGCACCCTAAGAACGAGTGTCCATTACACTCGGTAGAGGTATGTTTCATTTGTGAGGAGGATCACCCCACAAACCAATGCCCAACCTTACCTGGGTTCAAGGCCATGTACCAAGGAACCGAGGCACCCACTGAACCTCTCTACTTCCTCAACCAAAGGAGGCCACATGGACCTAGACCTTACCAGCAGGGGATGCAAGGGACATCCCAAGCTTATTATAGCCCCAACCAATCTGCTCCTATGCCTTCTTGGGGTCCCCCTGCGCATCCTTCCTGGTCTGTGCCACCTCCATGGTCTTACCCACCTTAATACCATACTCAACCCACTACTCATTCATTTCACTCCCATGTCTAGCCACAGCGTCAGTGGAATGCACCTCAACCGGGGTGGAGGCCCCAGTACAACACTCCTCCCGCCATTTTGCCTCCACCACCAGTTCAACCACAACCATTACCTCCTGCTCCTCCAAGACAACCCCAAATGCCTGCTCAACCGAACCCGAACCCTAACAACCGACAGACCCAGCAGGTATATACCGGGGAAACAACATGCCCTACCTATGCTGTGGAGATCCAGGAGATCAACCTGCGATCCAGGAAGACTCTTCCGGATCGCCAACCTCCTCCCCCAGAGGACGAGGAAGATAAACAGGAAAGTGAACCCAAGGCCACTCCACCCTTTCCTGAAAGACTAACAGTCACCACACAACTCAACCCAGAGGAGAATGAGCTTCTGGGAAAACTCAAACAGTTGTGTGTGAGAATACCACTTCTCCAAGCCATCAAAGATGTATCGATATACAACAAATTGGTTAAGGAAAAGTGTTTTAGGCACCCAGGCAGGCGAAAAAGAGATGCCTCAACCATCAATGTCATAGGACAACTTTCTAATCTTATGTTGGGGCAAGTAATCTGTCCAAAGTATTTGGATCCTGGGAGTCCTGTAGTTGATGTCCACATCAATGGCACCATCATACCCCACACTTTGATTGATTTAGGGGCTACCATTAATGTGATGACCAGGGATACCATGCTCAAACTCAACCTTCAAGGTTCCTTAAGGAAGACCTCGACGGTCCTGCAGTTGGCAGATCGCTCCACCGTGACTCTCGAAGGGATTGTGGAGGATGTCTTGGTCTCTGTTGACTCTTGGGAATATCCTCGGACTTCTTGGTTCTTCAACCAAAGGCAAAGCTTACTGGATACCCCCTTATTTTGGGAAGACCTTGGTTAGCCACTGCGGATGCTTACATAAGCTGCCGAGCAGGAAACATGACCATCAAAATGGTCCTATGTCCAAGCAGCTAATCCTATACCCTCCTGCCCAACCTCTATTAGAGCATGACTTACCACTTTGGTTGGAAGAAGGAGAAGAGGATGAGGTGTAATCTGCACCCTTGTGCACCTTAGAAGCCACCAGGGGAGGTCCTCAAACCGAGGATGATTTGATTGAGACCTTGATTTAGAATCCGCCTCCCAGTGCATTGTCCTTAGAGAAATTGGTGGAAGATACTCAAGCCAGCACCCTAGTGGACCTTTGTGTGACCGATCCACTCTCTCCCAGAGTCAAAAATGTGGAGTTTGGCCCCGTGAGAACGTTAAAGATCAGCTCCTCCCTATCTCCTTCCCAGGAAAAGGAGCTGTATAGTCTATTGGCCAGTCATCTAGATGCTTTCCTTTATGAGGCTCCCAAGGCAGATGGTAAGGGTGAAAACCTCATTGAGGCACCCCTGCTGTCTCTCTGAAAAAATTGGAATAAAAAAACCCTTGGGTGAAAACCTCTCTGAGGCGCCCAAGGCAGATAGTAGGGGTGAAAACCTCCTTGAGGCGCCCCTGCTGTCTCCTAAAAAAAAAGGGAAAAAGAAGGAGGCAGAAACAGAAAAACAGGCTCAATCTTTGGAAATTAATGCAGGTTGCAGGTATTCCAT
Source organism: Pinus tabuliformis (assembly GCA_031772625.1). Taxonomy (NCBI): domain Eukaryota; kingdom Viridiplantae; phylum Streptophyta; class Pinopsida; order Pinales; family Pinaceae; genus Pinus; species Pinus tabuliformis. The sequence continues at coordinate 1,480,964,491 of CM062820.1, read as the reverse complement.
GCAAAAAGGAGGCCTCTCAACTCAAGAACAAGGGTCCCTACCATGCTACTAGGCGACCTCACCAGCATTCCCTCCATAAAAAATCATCTCATCCAAGGTTTGGGCACAATCTGGTCATAGTTTAACCTTCTACAGGAAGCTATAGGACTTTCTACAGGAAGTTTTGTATTTCTACAAGAAACTTCCTGTAGAATCTTTGGACGGGCCAGGACCGACTATGTAGAAGAATTTGAAGCTCGAAGCCCAATATGGAGGCATGCAACCAATGTTTGTCTCCATCACCCATTGTTGTCGCCTCCTTCCACCACCATGGCTACCATACAATTGAAATACATGCACAGTCATACCAGAACGTTGGACTCTCAGAAGAAATAATTTTCAAATGGAAAATAAAGCATGCAGAGGCCCAATGCGATACCTGTTAAGGTGATCCGAGGACCCTGCACCTGTGAACGTGACTCCACCATTTCGGCATGCACCCTAGGAGGAGAAACGACTACAGGATGTCCTAAAGGAATCCTGTAGCAGTTGATCCGGCTAGAGCACACACCATGAAGATACCTGCAACTCATGAAGCCGGCGCATGCACCATCCATAGCCAGGAAACCGGTCTCATAACCAGCAGCGATCAACGAAAAGGAGCTCTCGTGCCTGTGCACAAAGTGGCAGTAAGCGGATCCGTCACCCCTCGTCCTAAAGCATTAGAAAAATCACGTCCACGGCCGCACAGGTAAGTGCTCACCCTGTTTCGTCAAATTACATGAACGATGCTCTAAAATGTGTGTAAATATGAAAATGAATGGATTGAACAAGTCGGGTAGCCATTCAACTGGCCACCACAACCAGCCCGACGGCCTCGTCCAATCCGAAAAGCTTTGGTTGTGTCGACGAGACAGGAAATGGACACGTGGGAAGCGTCCAGTCAAAGATAAGCGGCGATCTAATAGGAGTGGCGGCGGTAGATATACAGGGAATGATTCTGCGGTCAGGCAGACATGCAGCGGAATGATAGCAGGTGACGTCGGCGAACGGGCCGACGAGGACAGCTCACCCCCGCGTCACGAATTCCGCAGAAATTCAAATCCGCCGGCTAGATCACGTATGGCGCACTGCACTCATTTATTCTCAACCACTTTGCAGCTGAGTACGCATCCTAAATTTTCTAAAGGCTGTTACTTCGAGTTCTCGGCTTGTTCCAACGTCCTGTTGCTGCACAGAAGGCCCAGAACCACTGACGCGCTCCCCAGCACCAGTGCACGACTTCTGCAGGAAGTTGCGCTACATGAAGCTCAACGTTACAGAGGAAATTGAACTGTTCACATCGAAGGTGGCAATTCTGGAACGAGGTAATCCTGAACATAGTCCTCTCATGTAATTGGTTCGAAAGGTGGTGAATTCGACGTGTTAAAGGGGTAGGAAACCGTGAATTACAGTATGTGCATGAATTTGCAAGCGTCTTCTTGTTGCTGCATGGGAATTGTCGTCGTAGTGTGTATGCGGGATTTTCTCCAGGGTTTCATTCATAATTGAGCCACTGTCAAGGCTCACCCGTAGATATTTGCTTTATCTCTTTCCTCTTCTAATTTGAGAATTTGATCTTGCCTTAATTGTAATGAAGAAGAAGGAGTTTCTTCAATGAATTGCACTAGGTCCATAGAGGGAATAGCTATATTTGATGGAATGACAGCTTCTTTCCGATAAACCAAGTTAAATGGAGAAGTGCTTATTGAGGCCTTGTCACTGATTTTGTCTACCCACAGAGCAAATGTCAAAGATTTGTGCCAATTCTTTTGGCTTTGATCGACGGTCGTTTAATGATTCTAATGAGATTTTTGTTAGTTGATTATGCTAACCTATTCAGTTGAGGATAGTAATTGGAAGAATACTTCACTTTAAAACCTCTTTTTAGTGCAAATCCAGTCATACTGTTTCTAAAAAAATAAGATGTGTTGTCGAACATGAGTGCATTGGGTAAGCCAAATCTGGTTATTATAAATTGATCTATAAATTCAATGATTGCATCAGAATTGACTACTCTTAGTGGAATTGCTTCCACCCACTTGGTAAAATAATTTCTAATAGTAAGAATATATTTGTGTTGTTTTGAAGAGTTAGGAACGATCTCACCTATAACATTCAATCCCCATTGTTCAAAAGGATGTTCAATGTTGACTGGCTGTAAAGGAAATGTTGGTTTCCTTTTTCTTCCAGCAGTTGTTTGACATACTTTGCATTTCACACTTATTCATGAGTGTCCTTGAAGAGTGTTGGCCAATAATAACCAGCATAAAGAATTTTATGTGTTGTTGTATCTCCTCCAAAATGTCTACCAACAGGGCCATCATGGAGTTCGTGCAAAACTTTTTATGCTTCAAATTTTTTGAGGCATCTTAATAAAATGGAATCATAATTTTTTCAAAATAAGACATTATCAATGATTTGATATTGATTAGATTTTAGCCTTAAATCTCTTTTCCCTTTATAACTAAGTTCAGGAGGAGCAAGTCCATTTCTCAAATAGAAAGCTAAATCAACATATTGGGATTTAGACTCGTTTAGATTTAGCTAAGATATTTGCACAATATTACTTGAATCTTTGTCTACTGATATGTTGGAAGCTCCTACTAACATCTTGCAAAATCCTTGTCCTTGGACAATTTTAGTTGGTTTAATTTCAATGTCATATTCCTGCAGTGTTGTTACCCAATTTTCCCTTTTCTCTCCTAATTCTTTTTTCACTAGTAAATTTCTCACAGATGAGAATGGGACTATTACTTTAGTGTGTGTTTTAAGAAGAAAATTTCTGAAATGCTTTATAGATTTGAAAACAACAAGAGCTTGTTTTTCAACGTCTGAGTATTCAGTTCAGTGCCTTGCAAATTGGAGCTAAAAAAAGAGAATGGTGCTTCAATTTTCTCATCACTGATTTGTGTCAAAATCGCTCCATATGATGTTTTGGAGGAAAAAGTATATAAAATAAAATGATTAAAAAAGTTTGGGGTTGCTAAAGAGGGAGCATTTATAATTGCCTGTTTGAGAATATTGAAAGCTTCTCGCTCACTATGCCCCCATTTAAAAACCGATTTTTTCTTTATCATGGATTGCAAGGGTAAAACAATTTGTGAAAAGTGAGGAGAAAATCTTTTAACAAGATTCATCTGACCTAGGAAGGATTGCATGGATTTTTTGTTGAGAGGCAAAGAGATTTCAGAAATTTCTTTTATCCTATTAGGATCTATGTGAATTCCATCTTTGGATATAATAAATCCGAGAAGTTCACCTTCGCTTAAAGCAAAGTAAGACTCCTTTGGGTTTAGAGAAATTCCATACGTTTTCAATGTTCAAAGATCTGTTTTAAGTCTTTTAAATGATTACCGCGTTTCTTTGAATATATTGTTATATCATCTAAATAAATGACCAAAATTTTATTTACCGTACCTTTGAAAGCTATATCCATGGCTCTCTGGAAAGTCGCACCAGCGTTGATTAATCCAAATAAAATCTTTTGATAGGCGTGTGTTCCCCATTTGGTTATGAATGTGGTTTTCAGTCAATCATATGGATGTACAAGAATTTGATTATAACCTGACAATCCATCCAGAAAAGACATTAATTATGAACCTGCGACTCACTGAAGTACCTGTCCCATAGGAGGCAGTGGAAAGTTGTCCTTCTGACAATCCTTGTTGAGATTGCGAAAGTCTATGCAAATACGAATATCACCATTATTTTTCCTGACTCGTACTAGGTTAGAAACCCATCTTGAATGTCTAACAGGAAAAATGATTTTGGCTTTAAGAAGTTTGTTTAATTCAGAGTTGATTTGATTCTCTAAATTTGGATGAATCTTTCTCAACTTCTATTGTACAGGTTTTTCGTCGGATATCATATGAATAGTGTGATGTATGATAGATATATCATACGTTTTAAGATCATCATAATTCCAAGCAAAAACATTTTTATATATTCTCAACAAATGAATGAAAGCTAACCTTTCGTCAGGTGCAAGACCAAGACCTAGATTAATATTTTGTGGTTTTAGATCAATTCCAAGATTTACTAATTCAAACCTCCATGTTGAACTTTGAAGTTTTGAATTAGTTGGTTTCTTGAATGTGTCTTAAAGATCATACAGATCCTTCAGCTTAACTACAAATTTGGTTATGGGATTTTCATTTGTCTTTTGTTTAAGCTGACTATCATGTTAGTCTTCATCTATTATTTGGTCATCATATGAGCCCTCAGATGTTAAGAAGTTTATGATATCCTGATCGTCATTAAAAACTCGCCAATTGGTGATATTATCGGGAATAGAAGGTCTAAAAATTAACTCTATAGAAAATCGATTAGGACTATAATCCTTTGATGATATGAGTTTGGAAGCAATGTTAGCCAAGAGATAAACACTTGCATTATGAAGTCTTGGTATTGGAGAGATATTAAATGCCAAAAATGCGAGGTAAGGTCATGGACTAATGATTGATAATTATTTAAATGTCCATAAAGGCAGTGAATAGTGTTCCTTACCTGTTTGATCACGGTTTGAAAGCCTCCAAAGACTTGGAGGTATTTGATATCAAGGCCTATGGCTTTGTACAATTCTTGAATTAATGCCTCATACTCAGCAGTGTGCATTCAAATTCAAGTCCGCATGCCAACATATTTTTCTCTCCTTCATGGCAAACTAATATGCAACTTGCCCCTGGCCCATCATTAGATTTAGACCCATCAAAAAATAATTTCCAAAACAAAGAATTAACTACTTGTTTATCTACAAAATTGATACATTTGGAAGAATCTGTTTGCGAATAATTTTCAATCTGTGAGGTAACAAAATTCTCTATAAAAGGTGAAGTTTGTGCATTGAAATTCCCAAAAATGATTCAACAGAATAGTTTCCAATGATATTTTTGTTGTATGCAACATGCTCATTTTCTCCTTCCAGTTCAGTCACAATGTACTTTAAATACTTCTCATGATTGAACCTTATTTGATTTGGCTTGCCGTTGTAAGGAAGCCACATATGAGACCAGTCTGCTGCGAAATAGCCATGAAGAATTTCGGACCAATCTCTGCTGAGGATCAAGCCATAAAATTCAGGAATCACAGTGACTAATATGTCAATTATTTGACATACTCTCATATTTCATGAAAGTGTGATGGTAACCGAATTAATTTCTCCTATGACTTTGACTTGTGTTTGATCTAACTGTACAATGTGATCAACATATTTATGGGGTAAAACATAAAATTCTGTGCAGACTACTTTTAGCATAATGTTGGATGAAGCCCTTGAATAAACTAAACAATTGTGCAAATTCTTATTAAATATTTCAAAAGTCAAAAGAAAAGGAGTATGAGAATTAGATCTACCACCAATTAAAACAACATCAGTTGATTTGACTTTATCTAATGAATTAGTGGGAGGCTTACCCATTCCTTGAGCAGCTTGAGAAATTACAATAGCATGAAGAGGAGAAGTAGGAACTACATTTAATTCCTTGAGCAATAGCTTCTACTGATGTTTCAGCTTGATAAGCTCATATAGCATAATATTAGCTCTGGTCTTCTTCATGTATTCAACTATGTTGTATTCCATATCATCATAAATTACCAAGGTTTTGGCTGAAAGCAAAGGATAATATTGAGGCGATGATGTTTGACTAGACTTGGAAGAAAATTTCTTACCGATTGCTTTTTGTTTGATAGCAGAAGTTGATGGTTTCTGTTTTTGACTTGATTGCGGTGAATCAGTAGCGCTCTTGCTTCTAGTGGCAATAGGTAAAGCTTCTTCTTCTTCATTGTCTCACAAAGGAAGAATGAAATCCCATATTCCATGTACTTCAACCAACTCTTCATCATCAGTTTTTTCATCAACTGTTGATACTTCTTCTTCTTCAAAATTTGATTCGACATTTGATATGGTATTTGGAGGTTTAGGATCAAAGATTGGATTTCTTTTAAAAGGTCTAAAAGGATTTCTAGAAGAAGTTCCAGCTACTTGTTTCGTTATCTCAATCATTTCATTAGACATGTTTTAAAGTACTTTTTTGCAGACCTTCAAGATCGAAAGGGTCTTTAGGTGTTTTATTCTTAGATTCATATTTGAAGGTGACCTTTTTGGATTTTCTTTCTCCTAATGCGTTTTTCTTTTCTAAGGCTAAAATTCATTTCTCTACAACTATAGCTTCTTTCATATTTTCAAGCAAGGTTGGTTTAGCAGATTTATCAACAAAAATAGTTGTATTTTAAGGGAGAGCAGAAATGTACCATTCATTTTGTACTTTGGCACTTGGTCTAGATGCAACTAGGGTTTTATTTAACAATTTGTTAAAACATGAATTGAAATCCTTAATTAGCTCTTTTGATTCAACTTTTAAGTTGGAGAGATCATTAAGAAGAGTAGTAGTTGAGCGATCATCTCCAAACTTGTTTAGGAATTGTTCTTGGAAGACGTTCTAATTATCAATGGAACCAGATGGTAACAAAAAGTACCAAGATCCTGTTGATCCTTCGAAAGTATAAGGAAATAATTGTACAACAACATCTTCTTGAACAACTCCATTTAGATTTATAGATAACATGAAGTTGTTTATATGCTTTTCGACAGGAAGACCGTCATCAGGGTTAAATTTTAGCAACCATTTTTTCGGATGGGAAGGTAATGGATGTAATGGTCCTTCCATTTGAAAGGCTCTTGGATTTTTCCATGGTCTTTGAGCCATTATGGGTATCTGTGTGGAAGAATATGCACCAGTAGTAGAAGGTGATTGGGTGGAGGAAGATTGTGCTCCTGTATCAGTGTAAATCACTATTTTATATAGTGAAGTGGATGATTGGATAGAGTGAGTTTGTGATGAAGATGATTGAATAAATGAAGGAGTTTGTGGTGATGGTGAGATAATATCACTATAAGTTTCAGACTTAGATTTCTTGGTTTTCCTCCGAGGATGAGGTAGAGGAAATTCATATGGAGGTATTCCAAAATTTTCACTCTGTGATCTAGTTAATCTTTGAGAGGAAGGAAAAGATGAAGAAATGTTGGCTTCAGATAATTCAAATTCTTCTTGAGACTGAGAAATACCTTCTAATTTCTAGATTAAATATTGTACTTCAGGAGTTTCTGCACAAGAAGGTTGATCTGATTTATTTGGGGAAACACTAGTGGATTTTAGAGATTTTTTCACAACTTCACATCTGGGATTTGGAGATCTGGAATGTGACCGGGAAGTTATAGGTTATGGTGAGGGAGTTTGACTCTTAGAATGGCTTTCTGATTTAGATTTACTTGCCATTCATAGCCCTGGCCATCCTTCTAGTGCCAAAATGTTGAAGCCTCGAAATTCGCTTCGACAACATGGGGGATAATCACCCGGTTGGGGACTTGAATACTGTCCCTTAATAAAGCCTGCATACCAAAGATTATCATTAACAGTTTCTATCATATTGTTTGATTTTTCACTTGCGCTAGAAACTACCCTTTCACCCTGTTTTATTTGGATTTCCCAATCAGTAAAGAGAATGCCCTTGTGAGATTCTTTGATCTTTGGAAATTTTGTTGTTTTTCCCTTTGAATTGTCCTACCATGTGATCAAGTTTGAAATCTTTTCATCTATTTCCTCAAAGTTGATTTTAGAATTTGTGAATTCATTGACTAATGCATCAAATTCTTGGCACAATGGGCTAATCTCTACTAATTGCTTACAACAGATTAATTATTGCTTTGATAGCAATGAATTGAGTTCTAAAGCTTCTTTGATGAATTCATCAATTTTTGGGTAATCCTTCATTTGATCTACAGTAAATTGCAGATGCGCGATTTCAACATATTTGACATTTAATTATGCTTACCTTTGAAGTCTTAGGCTCTTGAAACTTTGTTGCATTTTTTCAAGCTAGCATTTAACCTGTTCCTGTGTATTCACCTTTTCTCTTGTGAGTTGATCTTCCAGCTGCTTTATTCTTTCCTCCATTTCTTTGATCAATTTTCTCACTTCTTCTGCCTTGTTAATTATTGGAGAAGCATAAGCTCCTACAAACTGGGATATTTTGGTCAAATTTTCGGATGGATCTATAGGTGTATCTTTCCAGAAAACGTCCATTGGCTTGTTTTCTGGCAAGATAATAGCAACATCGTAAATCTTTCTCTTTTTCCTTTGTCTCTTCATGACTGCCCAATGTTTGGGACTATAGAAAATATATAAAGGAGTAATTTCCTCCTCTTTCAAAACAATCTCTGAAGAAGGAAAAGCAGGAATAACTTCGATATCTTCTGAAGTAGTGAGAGATTTTTTTGAATATTCCTTGGGAGGTTTTGATGTTTCAAGCAAAGTTTGTGTTTGACTTGTACCCCCTTGTGGTTCATTGATTATCTATTCAAACTGCCCCCATTCTTTCTGCATTTTCTCCTAATCAAGTCCCTTCTCGGTATTCTTTTTGTTGGAAGGTTCTTCTATGTCTTTCTCTATAGCAGACTCCTTTGGTGATTCAACATCTTTGGATACTTTCTTTGCATCCTTCCCTGAGACATTAGTAGAAACTCTTTCTTCCTGAGATTCCTGTAGGATTATTTGAAATATATTTAAAGGCACATGCATTAACCTTTGGTTTTTGTACTCCTTAAATTATGCTAATTCAGTTGGATTTAGTCTTAGGGCAGCGAAACTCTGTACTTGTGAAAATCGTTCATCTGCTTCAAAAAGATCGTCAAAACAATCATTCTCATGAATAAACGCCTTAACTTTAACAACCAAGGTAAAATCATACACGACCGTAATAGCGTGGTCATGCTGCGTTTGTGAAACTCAAAAATATTTAAACAATGAATGTGTTTGACTTCAACATGTGCATGTCTGAAGTCGTTTAAACAATAAACAACACACCGAAGTGGAAAAGTGGGCCAGAGAGATTTTTTAGACTCTTTGAGAGACCTGGTTACACCCTTTGTAACTGTCTAGTATTCAATTTCTCTGGCTAATAATTTATTAGGTACATACCATAGAAGTACATGTGCTCGAGCGGTGCTTCCAAAAATTCTAATATATTTAAATAATTCCTCTCTAAACCATCTCGCAATAGGTTGAATATCGACCTTGGTTTCTTCAGATAACCTTGGGGCTTTCTTGTCATAACAACCTGATGAATAGGGAGCATAACCCCCTCACAAATATGATAGAAAAGTTCATTGAAACAATATTTCCAAATAGGTTTATGATATACATGAATTATTGTGGGATCCTGAGGAGTCCACTTCCATCCCATAATTGGAATGGGAAAAATGCAACACACAGCATCCATGATGTAGGCACACATATAAAATGGAGGAATGGTTCTTGTAGTGACAAAATTCCTATATTCTATGATATGGTGGGCTAAGTTATTTGACAGAATTGTGGCCCAATCCATTATTATAGAATTAGAAGCAGCATCAATTAGAGGCACCCATTCAACTCAAAATTTGGTAGTGTCTGCATATCCAAATAATCTACATAGCATTGTGTCAATGTATAAATAAGGAGTGGCAAGAGAGGCTATCAAATACATACCAGTTCTATCCATCTTGTGTTTTCTAGGATTTGAGATCCATTTCTTTATAACTTCAGATGGTTCTTCATCTTCAACAGCAAATTTCTCAACAAATGTTTTATCTTAAACCTTGTGCAGTTGAGGTAAATGATACATTATTATGATATCCTTAGTTAAAAGAGTTGATGACCACTTGTGTTGAGGTTACGAATTCTCTGCCTTCAATGTTCACATTTTCAATAACCCATTTCACCATAACAATGTAGGGTAATAATTTTGGCCCAGTTGCTACCTTATGCAAAACAGAGCATGCGACCTCAGGATAAGAAGTGTCTGAGGATTGAATATCATCTATCATCGCTTCCTTATGTATTTCATTCTCGAATATATCATAAACATTCTCCCAGGAGCCAGTGTCACACTGTGGTAGACAAGTTGTATCAGAAAATAAAGGTGATGACTCGAGTACATCTTCAGCCGTGGACTGTGCAACCTTTTCCTTATTCATCTTGACCATCAAGCCGAGTAATCGAATCTCTGTTATAGTCTTGTCACCACAAATAAGACGAGAATGATAGTGCGGAAGATGAAAAATAGAAATATAACGACATGCAAATATGAAAACCTTATTCAAATTAATGAAACTAAAAAACTTAAATGCACCCGTAATGGTGAGAAGACATCAAATTTTTCGAGTTGCGGAGTCATAAATATCCATATCTACGTAAGATTCATATTAACTCACATTAATGTAGTCTATTGCAAACGATCTTTTCAAAGCATATCATTAAAACTTGTTAACATACCGTCCTTAATACGTGAAATGTAATTTAATGATGTGTCAGTGGGTCCGAATTCTCTCGCAACTCGGCTTTTCGCAATGTCACATAATAGTTTGATTGCCAGTTTTGTGATTTGCGAGATTGGGATCTAACTGATGCGAATGTTTTTTAATATTATAGTTAATTCGTTTGTGGAGTCCATTGTCATATCGCAATACATAAATGAAGGTTTAACATGTTTTGTTTATTTTCTGCGACGTGAAAGGTCTGACATGATTTGACCGGAAAGGAATATCCCTATATTCTCTGCATATCACAAATCGATGATGCTTCAAATGGTAACGTTAAGTGTTGCACACAAACTTTACGAAATGAAAAATGAAATTTAATTTTGGAGCGGGGTTCTTGGATTTTTTATTTGGATTTTTAATGATTTTAAATCAAATTATTTTCTAAAGGATCCCCATTTATTATCTAAAGGATTTACCAAATGGTGGGGGGGGGGAGTTGTTTTACAACATAGCATGACCACAAACTGACACCCTAAAGAGACTACATATCACCTAGGAGTTGAAGAAACACCCCAGGTGGTCAATCCTAGAGTTTAAACTTTGTTTCAATGACCTAGACTCCCAACCGCATCCTTGACACTGCCTGCATGCGGTTGAAGGCCTCCAACCACACTCACAAGCATTGATCCATGTGGTTATAACCTAAATTGCTTAGTTCAGTGCCTGCGGTCCTGAGATTTGAGCCACAATTCCATGCCAGCCTCCAGACCCATACCCATAGCTGCCTGAGACTTCTCATAATGATAAATTATATGATGACAATGTTATTCATACAAATCTTGAACAAGAACTTAACCTAACTAGGCCCAACCACGATAGTCATTTTGTCAAACAGATAGTGAACATGTAAAATATAGGTCACGATTGCATATCTGATCATAGGAGTCTGAAACTTATCTAAGAATCACCAAGAAGGTTTAATGCCTTCTCGTAATAGCTTCAATAACACTTGTTATCCCATGCATTCATTAACCTTCATATACCTATCAAATCGTGAACAAAGCCATAGCTAAAGTACATTACATATCCATGCTTATAACCAACATATAACTAGATTTATAACCATGACATAAAATCCATCAAATCATCATAATATCAAGTATAAGTGCTCATAGAATACAATAGGAAAATAACTCTTATTAACTAATGGAAAAGCCAGCCGAATCGGGGACTTCCAAGTACCACCTGACCATAAATTGAGTTGAACCCAATCTTTCTTTCAGCCAATCACCCATGTGCCATATTCCAAGCATGAATGTGGGATCTAAAGACATAAACAACTAGGGTTCTCAGAGATTAAACCACCTCCACCCTCAAGCTATCGTGATCTTGCCAAAACCGGTCAAGAGATCACGAAACCCAAACAAGTTTGGATGCCTCGGAGTTTCCTCACCATTACCTTGAGGAATTTTCCTGTCTCCACCTACCTATCGAGGGCTTCCTGTAGATTAAAGCACCTCCACCCCCAACCCTTAGGAACTTTCATGAGACCACCTCACTTGGTTCCAAAACCTTCCAACAATCCAAAGCTCAACTAGAAAAGAATCCCATCACACCATGGTTGTCAATCCTAGAGTTGGAACTTTGTTTCAGTGACCTAGACTCCCAATCGCATCCTTGACACTTCCTGCATGCGGTTGAAGGCCTCCAACCACACTCACAAGCCTTGATCCATGTGGTTATGACCTCAATTTCTCAGTTCAGTTGTGACCCCAAGTGGTCAATCCTAAATTTGGAACTTTGTTTCAGTGACCTAGACTCCCAACCTATTTACCTGCATGCGGTTGAAGGCCGCCAACCACACTCACAAGCCTTGTTCCATGTGGCTGTGACCTAAGTTGCTCAGTTCAATGCCTACGGTCCTCAGATTTGAGCCATAATTCCAGGCCAGCCTCCGACCCATACCCATAACTGCCTTAGACTTCTCGTAATGATAAATTACTTGATGACAATGTTATTCATACAAATATTGAACAAGAATCTAACCTAAGTATGCCCAACCATGACAATCATTTCATCAAACATATAATGAACATGTAAAATATAGGTCACCAAGCCCGTGGTGCTTGTTTGAGGCCATACAAGGACTTCACAAGTTTGCATACTTTATTTTCATGTCCTTTCACAACAAATCCTTCAGGCTGAGACATAAAAACATTCTCGTTTAGATCTCCATTTAAGATAGCAGTTTTTACATCCATTTGATGGACTTTCCAACCATTCTGAGCTGCTAGTGCAAATAGTGTCTGATTGGTAGCCCATTTTGCTGTGGGGGCAAAAGTCTCCTCATAATCGACCCCTTCCTTTTGTGCAAAACCTTTTGCCACAAGCCTAGCTTTGTGCTTGTCAAGTGAGCCTCATCTTTATACTTGTTCTTGTAGACCCACTTGCAGCCAATTGGTTTGGTTCCTAATGGAGGATCAACCAGTTTCCAAGTGTTGTTCTTTATGAGGGCATCATACTCCTTTTGCATCGCTTCTTTCCATTCATCATGAGAAGCAACTTCTTTGAAGGAAGTTGGTTCAAAATCTGTAGACAAGTTCAATTCACAATCATAAGAAACATCCATATCAACAGGTGAATTAGAGTCATCTACATCACCTCCATTTTGCCGGTTTGAATTTCTAGTTCCTGTCTTTCCAACTTCATCAGGATGAACACTTTCAAGTGTCTTTGTCATCCACTTTGCGGGACCTTTCTTAGATGGTCTAGGCTGCTCCATTGATTGAGTTGGGACTGAATCAAGATTGAGTCTCCCAATTCTATCAATCACATCACTTAAAGCATCATCTGTTGTTGGAGTTTCGTGCGGGGGAGAGTGTTCCTCAGAAGAAGATTCCACATGTTGATCTAGTATAGGAATTCCCCCTTCAAGATGTGGAATATGATTATCAAATTCTTGAAATGATTTTGCTTTTGCGAATCTATCCAAGCGATCAAGTTGCCGCTCAACAACATTGTTAGTTTTGGATGATTCAAAAAAAATTACATCTATAGATACAACAAACTTCTTATTTACTTCATCATAGAGACAATATGCTTTGGAGGTGTTTAAATACCCCATAAAGATATACTTACGACTTCTAGCACCAAGTTTGTTTCTATGTACCTTTGGTATCAAGGCATAACAGGTGGAACCAAAGACCTTGAGATGCTTTACCGAAGGAACATGTCCATACCACATTTCATATGGAGTCTTGTTTCTTATAGCATTAGATGGACATCTATTCTTTATATATGCAACACATAAAACAACATCAGCCCAAAACATTATCTTTACAATTTTGAAGAAGAGCATAGATTGTACCATATTTAAGATTGTCCTATTCATTCTTTCAGCTACACCATTCTGTTGGGGCTTATAAGGCACAGTTGTTTGATGTTTGATCCCATGTTGGCGAAGATAGTTTTCAAATTCATTTGATGCGTATTCTTTTCCATTATCAGTGCGAATAGACCCAATATGAGATTGTGCATCATTTTCAATCCATTTATGAAAACTCTTGAATGTTTGAAAAGCATCAGATTTGTTCTTCAATAAATAAACCCAACACATTCTGGTGTAGTCATCAATAAATGTCATGATATATTTATTTCCATTTGCAAAAGGAACAACCATTGGACCACATAAATCTGAATGAATGAGTTCAAGTTTTCTATATGCTCTTGATTGTGAATCATGAAAACATTGTTTGCTATGCTTTCCTAGAATGCAAGCATCACATGGCTTAAGTTTCCTAGGAATTGTAGGCAAACCAGCAACACCATTTTTCTTCAACAAGCGGAGGCTGTCATAGTTCAAATGTCCAAATCTAGCATGCCATAATAAACTTGATGGAAGTGTACCTTCTTCATGATGAGAATTGTATGAGAAATGTTGTGCATGAGCAGAGGTTCCTTGCAGCTTGAGAAGCCTTTCTTCTTCTATTCCCCTCATGACAAGTGAGTGGTCAGATGCTTTTCTTACCTCAAGCTTGCCATCAAACATATGAATGGAGTGACCTTGCTAGTGGATGTGGACCAAGGACAACAAGTTTCTCTTGAGATGTGGGAGATATAGAACATGATGCAGAAGAAAGTCTGGAAGACCAGGCAGTTTAAACCTGATTGTGTCAAGCTCTGATGGCTTGATTTTTGATTGGTCTGCAAAGTATACTGCTACATCAACATTGTCAGTGAAATCTTCAAAAAAATATTTTCTATGAGTCATGTCGCAGTTTGCTCCTGAATTAAGCAACCAATAATTTTTCCAAGAAGCAAGTGAAGCATTAAATAAATATTCATTTACTCCAATATTACATTGTGCCACAACATAGTGAGCGGATTGAGGTGCTTTACCTTTTCCTGTATCATCAGTTTTACCTTTTTGTTGGTTTCTTTTCTGCTCAATTTTGTCCCATGGTAGCTTGCATGTAGAGGCATCATGTGATCCATTTCTTTTGCAGCGAATGCAATGCAAATCTGCCTTTTCTCCTTGAGACAATGTTATACTTACAAATATTGAGCAAGAATCTAACCTAAGTATGCCCAACCATGACAATCATTTCATCAAACATATAATGAACATGTAAAATATAGGTCACCAAGCTCGTGGTGCTTGTTTGAGGCCATACAAGGACTTCACAAGTTTGCATACTTTATTTTCATGTCCTTTCACAGCAAATCCTTCAAGTTGAGACATAAAAACATTCTCGTTTAGATCTCCATTTAAGAAAGCAGTTTTTACATCCATTTGATGGACTTTTCAACCGTTCTGAGCTGGTAGTGCAAATAGTGTCTGATTGGTAGCCCATTTTGCTGTGGGGGCAAAAGTCTCCTCATAATCGACCCCTTCCTTCTGTGCAAAACCTTTTGCCACAAGCCTAGCTTTGTGCTTGTCAAGTGAGCCATCAGCTTTATACTTGTTCTTGTAGACCCACTTGCATCCAATTGGTTTGGTTCCTAATGGAGGATCAACCAGTTTCCAAGTGTCGTTCTTTATGAGGGAATCATACTCCTTTTGCATCGCTTCTTTCCATTCATCATGAGAAGCATCTTCTTTGAAGGAAGTTGGTTCAAAATCTGTAGACAAGTTCAATTCACAATCATAAGAAACATCCATATCAACAGGTGAATTAGAGTCATCTACATCACCTCCATTTTGCCGGTTTGAATTTCTAGTTCCTGTCTTTCCAACTTCATCAGGATGAACACTTTCAAGTGTCTTTGTCAGCCACTTTGTGGGACCTTTCTTAGATGGTCTAGGCTGCTCCATTGATTGAGTTGGGACTCCATCAAGGTTGAGTCTCCCAATTCTATCAATCACATCACTTAAAGCATCATCTGTTGTTGGAGTTTCGTGCGGGGGAGAGTGTTCCTCAGAAGAAGATTCCACATGTTGATCTAGTATAGGAATTCCCCCTTCAAGATGTGGAATATGATTATCAAATTCTTGAAATGATTTTGCTTTTGCGAATCTATCCAAGCAATCAAGTTGCCGCTCAACAACATTGTTAGTTTTGGATGATTCAAGAAAAATTACATCTATAGATACAACAAACTTCTTATTTACTTCATCATAGAGACAATATGCTTTGGAGGTGTTTGAATACCCCAGAAAGATATACTTACGACTTCTAGCACCAAGTTTGTTTCTATGTACCTTTGGTATCAAGGCATAACAGGTGGAACCAAAGACCTTGAGATGCTTTACCGAAGGAACATGTCCATACCACATTTCATATGGAGTCTTGTTTCTTATAGCATTAGATGGACATCTATTCTTTATATATGCAACACATAAAAAAACATCAGCCCAAAACAGTATCTTTACATTTTTGAAGAAGAGCATGGATTGTACCATATTTAAGATTGTCCTATTCATTCTTTTAGCTACACCATTCTGTTGGGGCTTATAAGGCACAATTGTTTGATGTTTGATCCCATGTTGGCGAAGATAGTTTTCAAATTCATTTGATATGTATTTTTTTCCATTATCAGTGCGAATAGACCCAATATGAGATTGTGCATCATTTTCAATCCATTTATGAAAACTCTTGAATGTTTGAAAAGCATCAGATTTGTTCTTCAATAAATAAACCCAACACATTCTGGTGTAGTCATCAATAAATGTCACGATATATTTATTTCCATTTGCAGAAGGAACAACCATTGGACCACATAAATCTGAATGAATGAGTTCAAGTTTTCTATATGCTCTTGAATGTGAATCATGAAAACACTGTTTGCTATGCTTTCCTAGAATGCAAGCATCACATGGGTTAAGTTTCCTAGGAATTGTAGGCAAACCAACAACACCATTTTTCTTCAACAAGCGGAGGTTGTCATAGTTCAAATGTCCAAATCTAGCATGCCATAATAAACTTGATGGAAGTGTACCTTCTTCATGATGAGAATTGTATGAGAAATTTTGTGCATGAGCAGAGGTTCCTTACAGCTTGAGAAGCCTTTCTTCTTCTATTCCCCTCATGACAAGTGAGTGGTCAGATGCTTTTCTTACCTCAAGCTTGCCATCAAACATATGAATGGAGTGACCTTGCTAGTGGATGTGGACCAAGGACAACAAGTTTCTCTTGAGATGTGGGAGATATAGAACATGATGCAGAAGAAAGTCTGGAAGACCAGGCAGTTTAAACCTGATTGTGTCAAGCTCTGATTGTGTCAAGCTCTGATGGCTTGATTTTTGATTGGTCTGCAAAGTATACTGCTCCATCAACATTGTCAGTGAAATCTTCAAAAAAATATTTTCTATGAGTCATGTCGCAGGTTGCTCCTGAATTAAGCAACCAATCATTTTTCCAAGAAGCAAGTGAAGCATTAAATAAATATTCATTTACTCCAATATTACATTGTGCCACAACATAGTGAGCGGATTTAGGTGCTCTACCTTTGCCTGTATCATCAATTTTACCTTTTTTTTTTGTTTCTTTTCTGCTCAATTTTGTCCCATGGTAGCTTGCATGTAGAGGCATCATGTGATCCATTTCTTTTGCAGCGAATGCAATGCAAATCTGCCTTTTCTCCTTGAGAATGTCTGCCCCCCCCCGCGTCTGAAATATCTTCCTCTTCCTCTTTGACCAATTCTTCCTCTTGAAGAATCTTGAGTAGGATGCTTTTCTTTATGCGCAAGGCACACAACCTCTTCAGAAGATTCAAGGGCTGTCTTCTTTCCAAAAGCTTTCTCTCTTTCAGCAAACTTTTTCACAAGAGAGTCAAAGGTGATATCTTTGAGATTTCCATTTGCTTGCAATGACTCAATATAATTGGAGTAAGTAGGATAAAGTGCCTTGAGAAAAGCGATAAGAGGAATATCCAATTCAACCTTAGTGGATTTGATATCATGCATTATAGACTTTACTTCAGATGCAAGAGCAAGAGGATCATTATTTTGCAGTTCAAGAGTGAAGAGTTTAATCATGAGTTGAACAACTTCAAGTGCAGAATGTGAGTCATAGAGTTCTTTCAGCTTTTGTAAGGCTTCAAAGGCAGTTGAATATGACGAAATATGGCGACTCACCTCTTCATTTACAGATGCTGCGATTAATGCATAAGCTTTGCTATTCTTGTTTTCCCAAATGACGAGCTCTTTGTCTGAGGTAGGCTATACTGGTTCATTGTCTCCGTCTCCGACACACACTCCTTTCCACAACTCATTGAAAATGAGGGTGTGTTTTATCATCCTAGAACATTCAGGATAGTTCTCCTTGCTAGTGAGAATTATTCCCACCATGGATATGATTGAATGCATTCTGTAAAAAAAAATTACTTCTGCTGGCAAAAAATCTGTGTACTGTAAAAATACTTATGCTGGGAAAATGTGCTTCAAAATACTACAGCCTTATTTTCCTTCTTCATTTAATATACAAAGATCAACACTATGTTCTATGCATATAGACTATTACATTATTTTTATTTTTTTTGTTGTATTACAGTATGGTTGCAATTCAAGAGATATAATAATAAGTTATTATATAAGTCTTCAAACTCAGCTTCTGGATTTTTTTGAGCGAGTTTTCAAACTCAGCTTCTGGACTTTTGCATCTTCAAAACCTTCTTGACAATCTTTTGTTCTTCGACCAAAAATGCTCTAATAATTTGGTCACGTATAGTTGAACCAGATAAACGCCTCCATAGGCAACGGAACCAATATACCTATGTATATTGCAAAAGACTGTTGCGTGTTCAATCCACGCTCACCGCACTGTTCCCCGTTTCTTCCAGGAGGATCTACTATTGAATCAAGTCTTGTTTGCAAGTGGCAATCCAGTGTTGTTGAGTGGCTTGTAGGTTTTAACCCTGTAGAGAAATTACCTGCATACGAATTCTTAAACAAAAAAAAATAAACAATGCGAGAGCATAACCCATAAAACACATATGCACAGAGATTTTTCCCTGGATCCCAAAACCGGGACTACCAGCTTGATTTTTCATTATGTTCCTTTCAATGTTACAATACATATTTATACATGCCGAAGCATCCAATACCATGGATCGAAAACCATCGCGTCGAATACCATGGACCGAAAAACCATCGCGTCCAAAAAACATGTGCGAAAATCATGCACAAAACCATAGGTGGGTCCGCCCAACCTAACATATGGTCCAAAACCAAAATTTTCCGGGGCGCCGCCCCAGACCCCATAAAGTGGGGTTACGGGTGCCCTTCAAACCCCCTATTAACTACGTGGAAAGAATATAACACAACCCAACAATCTCCCACTTGTTGTTTTCTTTCCACAGGGGGCCACAGGAGAGCTTAGTCATTTTTCCAGCCCTGAGATTCCCATTGCTTCTCTACACCAAGAGAACTTCTCAGAGCTCACAGATTTTTTCAATGCATCAGCAGTATTCTTCAAAGTGTCCACCTTTACCAGCAACACCTTTCTGTCTTCTATCATATCCCTCACAAAGTGATATTGAACATCAATGTGCTTTGTCTTTGAATGATAAGCAGGGTTCTTTGCCAAGAAAGTTGTTGTCACAGTCTATTCTTATAGCTCCTTGTACTAACCCCATACTTGAACACAATCTCAGCAACCAAACTGCTTCCTTGCTTGCATGAGTGGCTGCCATGTATTCTGCCTCTGTAGTTGATAGTGCCACTACAGATTGTTTCTTACTCATCCAACTAACTGCACCTCCAAATAGGTTAAACACATACCCACTTGTAGATCTTCTCTGATCCAGATCTCCAGCCCAGTCTGCATCAACAAAGCCATGAATATCCAACACTTTGTCCAATCCTAGTCTTCCTTGGTAGCACAAACCATAATCACTAGTGCCACACAAATACCTGAAAACCCGCTTCACTACTATCCAGTGCTCCTTCCCAGGTTTTGACATAAACCTGCTCAATACTCCCACTGCATGTGCAATGTCTGGTCTAGTACAGACCATTTCATACATCAGGCTACCCACTGCACTTGCATATGGAACACGGGACATTTCCTCTTCCTCTTCTTGTGTCTTGGGACACTATTCAGCAGATAACCTCACACCTACAGGAATAGGAACCTTCACCGGTTTACTATCCTGCATATTAAACCTCTGGAGTATTGTCTCGACATACTTCCTCTGGTTTAACCAGAGCTTCCTCTTTGACCAATCTCTTTTAATTTCCATGCCCAAAATATAGTTTGCAGCACCAATATCTTTCATGTCGAATTTGGAGGACAATTGGGTCTTCAAATCCTGGATAATTTCTTTGTCATTTCCAACCAGCAACATATCATCCACATACGAGACCAGACAAATAATACGGTCACCAATTAATTTAAAATACACACAATGATCTGCTTTGCTTCTGGTGAAGCCAAGTCCCTGTATAAATGTATCAAATTTATGATACCACATCCTTGGTGACTATTTTAACCCATACAGAGACTTCTTTAACTTGCATATCAGTTCTTTCTTACCCTTCACCGCAAATCCTTCAGGTTGCTTCATGTAGATTTCCTCTTCCAAATCCCCGTGAAGAAATGTTGTCTTCACATCCATCTGTTCTACCTCAAAATCAAAAGCAGCAGCAACAGATAAAAGTAATCTAATAGAAGTTACCTTGGCAACAGGAGAAAAAATATCACCAAAATCAATTCCCGGCACCTGGGAATAACCTTTTGCTACCAACCGAGCTTTGTATTTCTCCACCTTTCCTTCTTCGTTTGTCTTCTTCTTGAACACCCATTTGCTGCCAATGGGTTTCCTTCCAGCCGGAAACTCCACCAGATCCCAAGCCTCATTTTTGTGCAAAGATGCCATTTCATCGACCATGGCCTCTTTCCAGAGTTTTCCATCCTTTGAATCCACTGCTTCCTTCACAGTTCTGGGATCATTATCAGTAACAGACAAAGCAAAATTTGAACTGAAAGCAGATGGACTATACCTTTCTGGCAGCCTTCTTTCTCGAACTGATCTTCTCACAGCCGGAGTTTGTGGCTCTTCATCTGCAGAGTCTGATTCTTCCTCCTTTGGCTCAAACTCTATCTTCTCAGGTTCCTTTGGTTGGACTTCATGTTGAATAACATCTTTTACCTCTCTGAACAACACATCTCGGTTGTACACAACCTTCCGTGTGACTGGGTTCCAAAGCTCATAACCCTTTAAACCATCCTTATACCCAATAAAGATGCACTTTTCAGATTTACTATCCAACTTGGTTCGTTTCTCCTTTGGAACATGTACATATGCATCACATCTAAATACCCTTAGATGTGAAAGAGAGGGTTTCTTACCAGTCCATACTTCTTGTGGAGTCTTATCCTCCAACGCTGATGAAGGTGATCTGTTGATCAGGTAACATGCAGTATCCACCGCCTCTGCCCAAAATTCCTGTCCTAACCCGGCACCACTGAGCATGCTTCTTTCCCTTTCCATCAACGTCTTGTTCATTCTTTCTGTGACTCCATTTTGCTGAGGTGTATATGGAGTAGTCTTCTGTTGTGCTATACCACACTTCTTACAAAATTCTTCAAATTCCTTGCTGCAAAATTCTCCACCATTATCTGTCCTCGGCACCTTTATCTTCTTCTCTGTCTGATTTTCCACCAGAGCCTTAAATTCTTTAAACCTGTCAAAGACTTCAGATTTCTTCTTAAGAAAATATATCCATGTATTTCTTGAGAAGTCATCTATGAATGATACATAGTACACAGACTTACCCAGTGATGGAACCTTCACAGATCCAAACACATCACTGTGCACAAGCTCTAATATCTCTTTCGTCCTCTTACCACCAGAGGGGAAACTCACCCGATTCTGCTTCCCATATACACAATTTTCACAGAAATCAAAATCCAGAGAGCTATTATTCATACCTTCTACCATACCTTTACCATGAAGTATTCGAAGGCCCTTCTCTCCAATATGCCAAGCCTTTGATGCCACAACATGGTCTTCTCTCCAGAGACCACTAGATTCTCTACTCCATTTTCAGGAACCATAGAACTATTGCACCCATCAACAATAGTGCTACCTTGCAACTTGTACAAAGTTCCAATCCGAACTCCCCGCATTAATATCAGTGCTCCTCGAACCATCTTGCAGGTATCTTTCTCGAACACCGTATTTACACCTGCATCATCCAACTTGCTTACAAAAATCAGATTTTTGGCCAATGCAGGAATATGTAGAACACCCGGAAGTGTTCTAACCCTTCCACCTTGCAACTTCAACTTTACTTTTCCACGGCCAATGATTCTAGCCTTCCTATCATCTCCTAAGAAGACATCACCACCATCGTATTTCTCATACTCGCAGAACCACTCTCTATGGGGAGTGAAGTGAAAGGATGCACCTGAGTTAATCAACCATGCCTCATGATCTACATGTGTACTTGAAGAAGCCAAGTACACATCCCCACCTTCATCTGAGGTGGTTTTCACCTCTGCAGAAGGAGCATCATCAGATCCCTTTCCTTTATCAGGAGCTTTAGATTTACAATCCCTTCTGAAGTGCCCTTCCTTTCCGCATTTCTAGCACACCACCTTTGTAGGTTTTCCTGGAGATTTAGATCTCCCACTCGATGACTTATTTTTGTTTCTGTTATGGGACCGTCCTCGTACAGACAAGGCATCACCATTCTGGTTGTCCATATTTTTCCGTCTCATCTCCTCCGTCAGCAAGGCTGAGACTATTTCATCAAACTGCAAAGCAGTTGCATTGCTACCTATTGCAATAACCAGACTATCCCACGAATCTGGTAGAGAACACAACAGACTGATGCACTTATCTTCATCAGAAATTTTAATATCAACAGATAATAACTAACTTACCACAGTATTAAACGCATTCAGATGCTCTGCCTAGAAGAAATTATGTCAATTGAGTGTTAGATCCCATCGCTAAAAGTAATTGTTGAACTTATATCTGACACCTCTGCAGAAGAGGAGTTTGACACCACTGCAGAAGAGGAATGTTTGTTATCAATGCATCACCTGGATGATACTCGTCGAGACACTACACTAGCTCTCGAAGCCCATAATTATGAGTTAAAACTCAATATGACAAACATGCTAAGCCTCGCTCTTACCAAGAGGGAGACCTTGTTTTAGTTTATGATCAAAAGCACAACCTCTTTGCAGGCATGAACACTTCAACCATTGTGAATTGGTCCTTATATTTTCACTAAGGTTCTTTTGAAAGGAGCCTATAAACTTCAGGACTATGATGGAATCTTGTTCGCTGGGCCCCGCAAAGGGCTTTATCTAAAAAATAATTATGCCTAGTGTTTCATTAGGCATATGCTTTGTAATTTTATGTATATAAGTTTTGTTTCTTTTGGCATGCTTGTTGCTTTGGCTTACTTTTGGTTATTTTTCCGATGCATGTTTCTATTTTTCACAGATGTCAACCTCACTCTCGCCATATATCGGATAATATGCAGATGGTTCCAATCGTCACACATGACACATTGCATCAGTTGCTTGGGTACTTTATACACATGAATTAGAGATACTTAGTTTTGGAGGGGTCTTCCTTGGTTGTTCTACCAACAATATTGCTTAGTATAGGTTTGTCATCGAACTCCTTATGAAGTTTATATCTCTTGACATTTCAAATTTAGTGGTCAGATTAGACTCCCAACTCATTGTTATGCATTTGAACAATCATTATCATATTCGTAATCCGATCTTGTTGAATCATTTTTAAAGAGCAAGGCTTTTGGAACGTAATTTCAATCTTTCACATTTAGTTTAGTTTCATGCATATGTGTACATTTTCATTGCAAAATTTATATTAAAAATATCAAATACAAAAAATAACGCCAAAAGATATATATATATATATATGAATGACGATGATGATGATGATAGTGGTTAAAGTCCACTGAGACCAAATTGGTCTATTAGACCTACAATTTTCATTGTTTTTAATTGTCTGGCTCCTTGTCTTTCTTGGCGAGATTGGTGTTGTAGCTTTCTTTTTTTCCCTCTACGGTCTTCAAACTTCCTTTATCTTGCATCTCCTTCATCTCTTTTGGTTCTTGAGACATTGGTGTCTTAACTTCACGATCTATTGTGTTTGTCCTTTTGAAGATAGTCAGAGAAGAAGTTTGGTCTAGGAGATCTGCTTTGCTGTTAGATGAAGATTTATTTTATGTGGTATTCAAATCCTCATAACTGTTGTTGCTTGAGGGGTTGTCGAGTTCACTTTTTTGTTGTTGGGCAGGGATTTCTCCCTGCTTGTCTTGAGAGTTGTTTCTTTCTTGCCCGATTTCTTGTGATTCAGGGTTTTCTCTAGAGTATTCTTCTTTGATGACAGTGTAGTGTTCTTTTTGTGCTCCTTCCCACCATGTAGATCTGTGGTGGTTTTTTCTAACAAAATTTTTCTAGAGGCTTTTGGGCAATTTTTGGCTAGATGGCCTGTCTCAAAGTAGGATCGACACCTGAAGAGGATACTTTCATAATCGAGTTTCTGGTTCCACACATAGTCTTTACTTTTTAGGTTTATCTATGTTGGGAATCCGAGGCTGAAGTCCATTTCCACACAGATGCGTGCATAGGTGGTTCTGGCATATTCCTCTGTTTCTGGACACCTGTAGTAAAATTTCCCAATTGCATTTCCAATGGATTTTAGCGAGAAGAGATCCAGAGATGAGAGGATAGGCTTGGCAATCTCACCCAAACTAGTGCTGAGGTTATGAATGTTGTTGAGGGATTGAATGATGGGTTCCATGGCTTCACGAATAGGCCTGAGTTTTCCCAAAACCAAGGGCCGGAATCTAGAATACATTGTCTGCTTTCAGGATTTTCAAAATCTACTATAAAGAAACCCCTAGCACAGGGGTAGATATTAATTTCATCAGAAATGACAGGCTTCCATACGTCCGAGATCCAATTGTGGAGAGCTGTCAGCCGCGGCCAAAAACCATTGAACTGACAGATTAGGGAACTTTCGGAAATCTTCAAAGCCTCATCGAGTGAGGCCTAGACCACCTGGACAGTGGGAGTTGGGGCTTCACTAACGATATGGGCAGGAGCTTGCCCTCCAGAAGCAGACGGAATTGAGCTAGCAACTATTTTCGCAAAGCTCGGAGCCATATTTTACTTGCCTGTAGAACCCAACCGCAGAGAAATAAGGCAGAAGATTAGATCTAGATCTAGACACAAAAGATTGAACGGGTGGTTCATCTATGAAATTGGTTGTTTCATTTGATAACCCCACAGCGTGAGTCAGCGGAGAGTGTTGAAGCACAAATTAGGAGCCGAGACCCAGCTGCAGAGAAATAAGGCAGAAGATTAGATCTAGATCTAGCCGCAGAAGATTAGATCTAGAACCCAACCGCAGAGTCTTAGTAAGCCTTTTAATCTGCAAGAAACCCAAGATCATCGGAACCTCCGGCCACTATTATTAGGAAGTGAAGCCAGTGGAGGACCACTATTATTAGGAGGTGAAGCTAGCGAAGGAGACTATGCCCTCGCGAGTGGCCTCCTCTTCATCCAAAAACAAATCATCGGAGGTGCACAACGCTCCATGGAAACGATCGCAAAACCCATTGCAACAGCGTTCAAGATCGTTCCCATAACCCTTGTCAACAAGAGTGCCAGGGCTGTGACCATGGTCAACCCCACCAACATAGCCCCATCACCGAAGCTCCAATTAAAAACCACAAGCGGCTCGCTCCCAAGTCTTGTACATCCAAAAATTCCCAAAACTTGGGTTTTTTATATAAAATGGCTTCATTGAGCTTGTCACTAACACCCTACAGCTATCACCTATCCTCTTCTCCTATTAAGCCTACTGCTCATGGTATCCCCAAAGTATCCTCATAAGATGTACCAAAAACCTTTTTTGGACACCCACTGTGTGCCGCTGTAAGTGTATTGATATCTCCCTCATGGGAAGAGGTGGAACACCCACAGTAAGACCCTAGAGGTTCCTAGCAACCTTGCAAATATTCTCAGTGGCATCTCCCCCTTTGGCATTTGTCAAAACCCTTACTGCTAATCCAACCCCAGGTAGCTTCTCATTATGCCTCTCCTGTCGAAGCACACCTGTAGGACGAACAGGTGCAACATCTGTGTCGTGACATCACTCATGTCAAAATGTTTCACCATATCAAAAAAAAATGCATAAAATTCAAAATTCAAAAAAACAATACTTTTGTCACTAATTTTCCTTCTTACCTACTGGTCCCCATTGACTATTGGGTGGCAAAATCAACTTCGGATCCCCTGAGTAGTTCATCCTGGAATATGGGAAGTCCTCGATCATCGGAATCTCGCATTGCAACAGCTCAAAGAATTCTGTATCAAAATAGTGTTTGATAGGTCCTTCGCTTATCCAATGTATCAAGGCTACCCATCTCTTTAGCCTGGGCTCCCTTGGACCTTCTATCACCAGACTCACTCATGGTTTGAGAATGGGAACTCTCTCTAGCATGAAGGAAACCATTAGTGTACCATACCCAAACTCTCTTTGGGCTAGAGTCTTTCACGCTGACAATTCTGCTTTCACCCGGATGAGAAAACTCTCACACGAATCAAATACCTGTTGCTGCAGGCAATCCAACGCTAGAAGCATCTGGGATTTTTTTGCTACATGTTGACTCTTCGCCCCTACCAATAAAACTATCATACAAAGGATCAACCTCAATGGCCTTTCTCTCACTCATTTGATTGGAATTTTGTTACTAACTTTGAATACACCTGGTGTGCAATGGGCATTCATCAAATTAGTATTGGTTTTAATGCTCACATTTTCACGTGTTTATGCTTCTATGATCTAGATTGATGCTTTGGTATTGATGCATTTAATGTTTATATGTAGTTATATGGTAGTATATTAAATTGTTAAGGTTTATATATGCTATGTAGATCACTTGTTGTGTGTTCTGTGTGTAGGTCTCATTCTTGGAGTTGGCTAAGCGATCTTTCTCTACTAAACTAATTTCTCCAACAAAATTGTGTGAAGGATAAATAGGTCTACACTAATTGTTGCTTTGTCAATTCTTATCTACCATTAGTATGTTTGAGTGTTTCTTGCTTTGACAACCTTAGATCCCTTGATCCATCTTCCTTAGGTTCCGGGAAAACTGTGATGGTTTCTTACTTATCTACCTATGCATTAACCCCTACAACAATAATGGTTGGCTAAGATTGAGAACGTGAAGATTGATGGCTTCCAAGGAATTTGAGATGAAATAAGCCCGAACCTTGAAAACTGTAGGAGATCTCTCAAGGCAAACACTCGGGCTGATGAGGACTAGGATGGTGTGGCAAGGATTACAATGCAAGGAACATTAGGATGACATGGAGGTTATGCATAGACCAGCAGAGGAACCACTTCCCATGTAAGTGGGCTTATCGTACCATTAGGAGGTTTAAAAATGGACTCACATGGATGGGAATTTCAATGGCTATCGATAGGAACTTTCATGTCCCAGAATCTATTTCCTAGAGGAGATTTGCATAATGTTTAAGGGGGAACTGGGATGACTAAGCACCGACCTACTACGACAAAAATGAGGACCAATCAAAAGCACTGTCAGCACAATAGTGTGGACCCTCCAGGGAACATAAGCTTGAAGGTTCTTCCCTAAGAGGGCAAGTGAGATGCAAGTGGAGGGGAGCAGGATGATGTGAGACTGAGCTACGATGGCATACATGCATTCCTGGAAACCCATTCATTTGAGCATGGAGTATCTGTGGACCGACATACATTATGCCCATAGGGTGACCCTGGCACTAATGTTAAGCATGAGATCGTAATAAGTTGAGTAATAGATCCCGAGTGACGGGAAGATTAGCGGCAGATAACAACCCGTTGTAAGTGGAACCACTTCCAACATAAGTGGGCCATATATATATATATATATGTACACAAATGCATATGATTTGCATTTTAATGGATAGTGTGGGGTTGCGGAACTTAAACCCATGAACGGGTTAGCATCCAATAAACAATTGCCCAATGGTGTCAAGAGACTAGCCAGATGGGTATAGCCACATGGTTGCCACTTGGGCAAGTTGATGACATGACATTTTCTGATGTGTTAGAAATCTGAATGGTCACGACTTTTAATCCGGAGGTCAGATTGAAGTATAAATTTTATATCACCATAATCATCTTGACAAGGCGAACACAATGGTGATGTTGAACTAAGGTTTTAAGTATTTTGAAGAGACTGAAATTTTTAGATCCCATTTCCATAACGACACATTTTTAGATCCCATTTCCATAACGACACCTTGGATCTTGGGTGAGTATAGTAACCACCCCCTCTTAATTAGTGTTATAGTGAGGATTAAGAGGGGGATAATATATACATCACATTGTTTACATGGCACCCATAAAGACTACGTGGGGCACCCAAAGGTAGGATTTGGACACATGAAGATGCTATAAGGCTTGATTTGAGGACCCTTCCTCAAATTGATGGTTGATCAGGATATTTGGAAACTCATTTAGCCCTTCCAGTGCACCTTCAGAACATTTTGAGCCCTAAAATATCATGGCATCATGCTTATTAAGGGCTTACCACTCACACATGTGGGCATTTATTGGAATATTTTAGTTGTTCAACTGTTGGGTTGGCTTGTAACCCATTTACTTTGTGTCTACTCAAAATTAAACTTGTTTTAGAGACTTTTAGTGGATTGTTAGAGGTGATTAAACTCCTATAAAAGAAGAATCACCTCTTTTCGTTTATGATCATCACACTTGTGAATTTGAGACTCTCTAAAAGAGCTTGACTTAGCCTATTATACTTCACTTCTTGAGGAGATGTGATCTTCTATGGATTTTTGTTAAATGGAGACTAGTTTTTGTGTTGGAGACATCTTTTGGGATTGAAATAGCATATTCAGATAATTGGTGAGTGTTTATTACATATCTTTTATGGTTTTATACAATGAAATATTGCTAGGATTTTTATTGATTCCTTGTCTAACAAATTTTAATGGAAAATCTTGGTAAATTGTTGTATGCTTAATCTATATTCCTTGAACTCCCTAGAAAAACTCTTGGCGAGAATTTTTCTAGTTAATTTCCCCCCCATAAAAATATAACTAAGGTTAGAAAGTGAAAACGAGGGTTTTCCCCCTTGCTCCTTGCAAAAAGTTGATATCTCCATGGTGTGAATCCTAAACACTCCATCACCCAAGTTGGGAAAAGGCATTAGGATGCCTTTGAAGATTAAAATATAAATAAAAATTGAAAAACTTTTATCGTCCCTTTCTCTCTCTTTCGTTTTAATTCCTTCAAGGCAAGTTGCTAGGGCTAGGGCAGGGGCCAAATTTAATTAGGAGTGAGCCACTAGAGAATTGGAGCTAATTTGGCATCTTTTCATTTTGTTCAACCTCACAAACTTAAAATTTAGTAGTTTTCTTAGTGAAATTTTCCTTATTAGGTCTGACATCATCAACCTTGGGTAAGTTAGTGCCTTAGTAAACCCTACTTCTACATAAGGCTTCTACCTAGGGCTTATTAAAGGTTTACCATTCCCTTTTGTTGATTAAATATTTGAACTAAACATTTTCATTGTGCTTGTATGACTAAAGGCACCCTTATTGAGTCATATCGTGAAACCCTATAACTTAGGTGCACTTTTGTAGGCTTATTTTATGGTACGATGCTCCTTGACATAAAAAATTCTACCCTAATCCAATTAAGAATTCCCTTTATTAAGCCTTTCATTTGCATCACCTTAAACCTATTTACCTAGAATACCTCTTAGGTGACATATAATGGGAAGCCTCCCACGTGGTGAAATTCCATTAAAGAGCGGGAAATGGAGTGCTAAGGTGATAGTGACAACCACCTTATTATTGTGTCTTAGTTTGGTTCTTCCCTTTGTAAGGCTTGCTAGATTTTAAGGCAACAATACCCTAATGTCTTTCTCACTAGAAGACTTCTCTTTAAGACAATGATAAATATATAATGGAGATGGAATGGTGATGACATCATAAGAGCTCTCTTCTCCCTTATATATACAATATGAGAGGGAGTTTAATATAAAATAAGGATGCGTGTCCATGCGAGTAACCAACAAGGCAACCAAAAATGAAGCACCCTACAATAAAATAATATACAAATGTCATGCAATGGTTTATCCAACTCCTACAATAAAATCCCCTCATACATAATTCGCATTGGGCTAAATGCCCCTCCTCCAAGCTAATGTTCTCTCCAACAAGTTGTTATCCCAACACTCCCTCTTCCACTGATTTTCGTTATCCAAGTGTCCACATGTAAGACACTTCTCTAACAATGTGCCAAATTCCCCCCCATGCATAATGCTCCTCAACATGTGTTCCAATGTGGCCACTAAGATCCAATGCTCACCCCTAACATATGTGCTTAAGTCCATCACCAACCTCCATTAGTATGTTCCTTAACCCAACCATCTTCGAGGACACATGGACCTAAGCTCCAAGGGCCAAGTGCCCTCCTCCAAGTATCCAATAGTCCTCCTCCTAGATAGGTACCTCTCTTAATCACGCAATCTACTCCTCCATTATGTGAATTCAATGAGCTAGTGATGATGTCAATTAGAGTAACGACCTCCTAGATAAGGGTGTCATTTCAACACACTAACCAAGTTCCATAATCCACCCAAACTAAGACATTCATGACTTCATGAAGCATCCCCAAGGGGCTAAGAGTTCTTATATTCAATTATGGTGTGATCTTCTCTTGTGATGTTGTTATAAACCTATTGTGTTTTCTATTTTGGGTCACAGTTTGTTGAAGTCTTCACCACAAATATTTTATCTCCTAGTGATCTAGAAAAAGAACCATAGCAACAACTTGTTATGTCACTCCTTCCACATATGAGCGATTAAATGATAATGATGCAAATTTCTTTAAGCAATCCATCTCCTTGAACTACTCTTACATTGTTCAAGGACTATGCTCAAGTGGGCCATTTCCACACATTTATATGCTACCAATTTTCTTACAAGCCCCTTAGGTATCTCCTCCACCATAGGCCCTCATTTCCATGTTCCATGACATGCCCACCAACTTTCCTATTCATTCACCTTTGTCCCTGTGGAGCACATTATCTACTACCAATGATCATGTTGGGTTACTAAGGTTGAGATATGGTGTTCAACAAGGGATGATATGCAATGCCATATTTATTGCAACCCTTGATCAACATTATGGAGGGGTATCCTCTTAAGATGTATCGTCTTCTCTTCATGGACCCTAATTCAAATTAAGGGGAGACATTGAAACTAAGGTTGTATGTCACTCTTATAATGTATTCTCTTCTCTCCATGTTCTCCAATTCAAATGAAAAGAAGACGATGAAATTAAGGTAGTAATATTTGTTGAAATGGTAAAAATCTTCAATTGTGATTACTTGTTATTATGACTAATTGCCTTCATTATTGTATTACCAAGATAAGGTTTAATAACTGACCTAGTCAACTTTATTTTATATTACGCTAGTTGGCTAAGGTTGGCCTAAGCATTTATGTGGGCCTATAACCCCCTTGTGGGGGAAGGGAACCACCATATAAGTTATGCATAAATGAACACCTCATGAGTCATTTGCAACACCATATTCATTCATTTGGTGATTGATTATTTATCTTCTAGTCACTTACACCTTGTTCAAGGGTCATATTGTCTTCTCTTTTCAACCTCAACATTTCAGTTGTGTTTGGAATATCTCACACTACAACCATAGTGCTCTAGTTTAAGGGTATAATCAATGTTGTTGCTTAATCTTTCTGTGTGTGTGTGTGTGTTACTGTAGGTTGGAGGGTTTTTTAGTGGTTCCATTTGTTATAAAAACAGAAAGGAAGAAAGATTCTCTTGTTTTGATAATTACTTGTGATATTCTTGTATTATTATTAACTTTCTTTATGTTCTTCTTTTATCTTCTTTGCATCAAGAATAATCAAAACAAAAACATGAATATATCCAACACCAGATATAGGCACTAAACCAAGGCTAAAACCCCTATGAAGGGAAAAACCTAGTCAAACCCTTCCACGAGTAGATACACATAAAACTTGAGACAATCCAAGACCTTAGACCAATCCAAAAGCCTCTCCTCACTCCACCAATTCAACCCTTCAAGATGATTAGAAAATATTCAATAGTTAACCTTAGTCAAACAACTTCTAACCAACTTCAACTTAGAATTTCGTCCCTCAAGCTTCTAGAATTTCAGCCCTATTGCAACTTTGAAATTTCGACCCTCTTGCAACAACCCAAAAAATTGCACATGTGGAAGAAAAAAGAGAAATTCAATTTCTTCTTACTTGGCAAGTGTCTCCTTCTCCTTTGCTAAGGTTTTCTCCTTCTCCTTAGGTATTTCGCTCTTCTTTTTCTTCTCCAGCAACTGCAGATTAAACTTGCTTTTCTTGTGGCCCAAATGAGGTTGAGTTGTTGCCTATATATAGTGGTTTATGGCTCCCAAATAAGGAGACTTGTCTTCTTTGAGGCCGAATTGGTGGAGGAGGCCTAATTGACTTATTTTACATCAAAATAATTTTCTCCCTTGATAGATAAAGCCCAAGAAGGGTCTATTACACGATGAAAAGAACTAGGACTCATGACATAAACCATAGAAGCCTACAATGGAGTCTTTGACCTAAAAATAAATAAATAAAGCATGAAACCCATGTTAATAAATGAATTTTGTTTTAAAAATAAATTTCATTCTTCTTTCTTTTGACAAATATATTACATCACGACTCAAGTATTATGAAGATTGGCATTAGTTACATTCTCCAACACCATTCAATCCTCACTTGTCTTTCATGATCTCAATATGATATGAGAACCAACGTGATCCTTCTTGACCTTTTTCACTGTTGGTTAGGAATCTTTCTATGAATTTCATGTTGGTTTTTTAGAATTTGTAAACCTCACATGTGAAATGAAACTGCAACTTGAATATGTTTTAGGCTAATTTCTCTCTCCAATGCACTTATACTAGCACATTGTTTCCTTTCTAAGGAGAGTACTACCCGAGAGATGCTATCTTCTATCCTTGGTGCAAGTTTTAGTGTGTCCACTTGCCTGGTTTTTTAGGTTTCAAAATTTACACACAAGATTGTCCTTAACCTATTGAGTGTTGGGACATTTTTTCCTATAATGTTTGTTGTACAAGGGCACCCTATTTAGAGAATTTTGGGCCCCATTTTATGCATAAAAATGGAAAATTTATGCATAGCTTCGAATGTGTAGCTTTGAAGCTTTCTTATTGATTTATTTCACACCTATTTTTTTGGATCTCGAAGACTTTTTGGCTAGTAGGACACACCTATGCATCGCTGCTACTAGGTGGTTTTTAATGATAGGTATATGCACAAAGGCCTTGGAAATGTTTTATGGAAGAAGATCATGCCTTAAGTCATAAAGAAAGATTTGGTGCATTCAAAGCACTCAAACAATCCTACAATGCCTTGTCCAATCACTTTAAACAACTTGCAAAATGTGTCACTGATCTGATAATCACCCTATGAGTGACATCAGTTGAAGATTTATTAAACAAAGGTATTACAGATTCATGTGCTGGTGTGTGTTCTATGTTATTTAAGCAACGGACCGATCATATTACCAACACACAGACATTTAAATGGAAAGACAACAGAGAAATACAGTAAGCAAACACAAAGACACAAGAATTTTAATAAGGAGTTCACCCTATTCTCCAGGGCTACATCTTCAGTCCAGCTTTCTGTGGTGGCCTTGTTTTATTGTGTCTTTAAACAGAGAATTACAATGCAGGGACTCAATGTGAGTTCTCCTCTAGCAGGGTTTCTTGGCAGGGTGGTTCTTGGATTTCCCAAGCCACTTGAGTACACAGACTTCTTCTTCCTACCAGCTTTGTGACATTCTGGTCTCCAGTGGAGAGCCCAATGTGGTGCTCAGCTCGGATAGATCCTCTATGGGATGGCTTCGATCTCTCAAACCTTTGCTGCTTGACGCTGCCTCTAGTGAGCTCAGCCCTCTGACCTCTTTCTGCTCTTGCTTCAGTGTCTTCTTTATCTGTGTATTCCATCCTCCTCTTAGGATTCTAGTCTCTCTGTCTTCTTTCTTCGTCTCTCGGACTGTTCTCCGACTTGACTGTGTATTTTTTCGTTATTCATGGCTTTCAAGCCATTCGAACCCATGCCTGTTTGGTTCCCCTTCCGCCTCTGTCGATTCGCCTTCTGTAGCTGTGCTTGGAGTTCCCTGTTTGGCGTCATCATCAGTGCTCAGGGAGTGGCCACATGTCCTCCTCTAAATGGCGCCAGCCTGCTTCATCGGTTCGTTTCTTCAGTTACGTCGTGGATGAAGTCTTTCCTCCACCATGGCGGTCAAACGGATTCCAAATCTTTACAAATCGCGGCATATTCCTTCATTGATTCCACTTCCTCCATCGGGCGGAATCTCGACCCTCCGATCTCGGGCCTCCAGATCCGATGCCATACGCATGTTTCATGTGGTTGACTTGCTCGACCGTTAGCACGCGATCAACGACGGTTTTCTCTCACCCCCACTTGCCACGTGTCGATCGATGAATGAATTCGCTCCGGTCTCGTCCAAAACCACTTATTGTTTGAGGGCACCCCAATTAATATCGCCGGTTTTTACAAAGCATGGGTCCCGCCTTTGTACTTTTAATGCTTTTCGCTTTTTCGCTTGCGGTTCTCCGGCTCCCGACGCGACTGAGTGCTCGAGGCTCCTCCATTTTGGCCTTGTTCCCCCAACGAGCGCTAATCACGCATCAAAATCCACCTCCTTTTCCCAATCCGGGGCTCCTAGGGGCTACTTTAACCTCCTGCGCAGTCTCCATGGGCCTCAGTCAGCGCGCTTTGACTCAATGTGAGTTCTCCAGAAGCAGGTTTGCTTGGCAGGGTGGTTCTTGGATTTCCCAAGCCACTTGAGTGTTGGGGGGAAAAGTATCTAATGCAGAATGCCTCTATCCCTACTCTGAAGGTGATAGTACTCCAGCAACAACTGAATGCAAAGCTATTCAAAGTTTCTTCTTTATGGGATGAGAGAGGGAAGAAAAGGATGATCTACTAACCGTTATCTTGCGCTTATAGTCGATCCAGTCTTCACTCCTTGCTGCTTGCTCCTAGCTCCTTGCCCTTTCACCGGCCCAGCTACACACAGATCCTGTAAAAGCACAAGAAAAGGAAACTACAAGAAGCATACATCCATAATCGATTATAGGATTAGCATAAATCAAATGTACAAACATCTATTCATCATAAAGATACATGCACATAGAAGAATCTTGAATACTTTATTGATAATAGAAGTAAAGTTCTGAGAGAGTTACAACCACAATGGGCCCAATCCAGCAACACCTCCCAGCTGAATGAGATCTCCTCTTCACCTCCTTCAAGCAAACACCCAATAGCTCTAATCACAAACCAACAACACTTCCTTACTTGCACAAAATTCCCGCCTCCTTAGACCTCATGAGAGAGCTCTATATATAGGAGATTTGGATAAAGGATGAATCATCTTGAGACTGGCCTGAAGCTGACTTGTGTCCTCTCCCACTTTAGTTAATCTTCAGTTCTTGAGTCCACTTGGAGAATCCTGCTTCCACTTGGAGATCAAGACCCTCTTACTCATCATAGGGCGAATTCCTTGAACCAAGTGTCAGTTTGGAAGCTTCCTGGGCAGTTGACACCTTGCAGAATGACTGTGCCACTTGGCCAATCTCGCCCAGCGCAGGTAGCCTTCATTGATTTTGACCTTCAGCGCAGGTACAAGGAGGAGCAGTTGACATTCAGCGCAGATGCTCAGTGGAGCAGCTGACATGATCCAGAAATGGCCTGTTTTTGAGTGGAGAACTGATTTTCAGTGCTGTGGTTTGCAGACCTTGTTCCTCTAAGGGTAAGAACAACATGTTTAGGGACTTTGGATCCCTCAGATTATTGACATTTCATGCTCCATGCTGATAGGCACAAAAATGTCTATAACAGTTGCCCCCTAAAGTATGAGGTCGTTTATCGGGTGAAATGCTTTATTAGGAGGATCCGAAGTTCATTCAATCGGTTGAGAGGTGCCCTGCAATAAAATACAATACAATACATTATTTTCCATTCTGCTTTCATGATCTAGCTGAGGCGGGCATTCCCATGCTCAGCTTTATAAATTCATTTTGGTACATATAACAGACGACCGTCTGATGATAGACTGATAATTCTCTGCTGAAATTATCATCCTTTGAGTAGGATGATCATCTGCTGCAATAATGTACATATTAAATGTCTTTATATCCTGAATATATATCGCAGCCCGGATGGATGAAACTAGATCCGGGGTCTTCAATCTCGTTCGATCTTCACTCTAAGTACAAGTCGATCCATGTGAGAATTACGCTGAAGTCGAACATGGAAAGACATCGCTTGATTACCGGTCAATAATGTAAACCGTTAACAAGCGCGAGAGGAATCACCAATAATGACAATGACCCTCAAGGTACTACAGTACAATTCACGTGGTGTGAATAAAGGACTTGGCGTCGAACACCACGCAAAATCTTCTGGTCGAAGGTCATTGATGTATACCTGTCGTCGGAAGTGAGAAACTTGCCATTGAGGCATGCAAGCTTCAAAGTACTGGGGGGGTTGTTCCTAGATCCACTTCTTGGATAATGAGCTGAAGTCGACAAGAAGCGATCCGTCAAAGGAGGGCCTTAATGAATCCCACATCAGTGACACGGAACGGAGCTAATGACTTTAGTGGAGGTGAAAACAAACTGTGAGATATGATTCAGGGTGGCGATCATGGGTGGATGAAGGATAATGTATGGCAGTGGATGGGACACGGTTGACTCTTTCTGAACACATCTCTTGAACATATAACGACACTAATGTGATGGATCGGTAGCATTACCCCAAATACGGATGGTTTGGCGAGGACCATGGTGATGAGACCGGTGAATGAAACAACCCAACCCGATGTGGTACGGAGGACAAAGTGTCATGTTCAAGAGCGACTTGCTACCATCAAAGCTTTTCGAGATTCTCCCAATTTTTCCCCAGTCATTTCTGACCAGTACCTATTTATTTTTGTCAAGCTTGAGGAGGATAACATATGCTTGTTCTATAACCTGCCCTTCGGGCAAGCCCATCGCTATATTTTAACGAGCCTAGCGATAGGGAAACGCGTTCTCGTCTAAAGACAAGTTTGTCGCTATTTAATCATTTTAACGAGTCTAGCGACAAAGACAACTCGGTCCTTTTCATTTTTAGAGAGTCTGAAAAGGTACAGAAAGTTAACTCCAAATTTCCTTTTTCGTCATCTAATCCCTTAAGTCCGAAAAAGTATAAAACAATACAGAAGGGATGAATTTTCGATAACTTTAACGAGCCGAATAAAACAAGCGCTCGATCTTTTTGTGCAATAATCCCTCAGGTCCAAAAAGATTAAAATCTAGAGGAGGGATAGCTCTTCCGGTCCTTTTAACGAGCTGGAAGGCTAAAACTCGGCAAACTTTTCATATTTTACGAGTCAGATGAAAAGAGCTCAAAGAAGACTCGTCTTTTGAGGAACGAGTGATAAACAGGGATAGCTGCAGATTCCAGGTACAAGTTGGAATTTTCCAATCACGGCAGTGTCACAGGGATGGCTAAGTGAAATCACTCTTCGCAGTTGTTCCTCAAAATGGGTAAACAATCATATGGAGGTGAACGATAGGCCAAATGAAATGGAGGTGGCGGGTGCAAACACGACCAAGGCTTTTATGGCTAATAAATTTACGATCACAATGGTTATTTATCGGAATAGGTTCTTTTTTTAGATAAAAATGAGCTTAAACTCTGGAGGAAACATTGCTCACTGCTTATATTTATTTTTTAACGAGCATGAAGACCGCGTTAAAACTGCTCGGATCTTGCGTTTATTTTTTAACGAGCATGAACTTTATGCTAAAACTGCTCGATTTGTGGTCAATTTTTTGATTTTTTACCATTACTAGCTTTTCTCTTTTCAAATATAGTACTGTATTTTCAATTGCTGCAACAAACTATGTTAGAAATGGATAATATTTGCATGAAAATGAGAATATAACCCTAATATTTTACTTTGTACTATGTAAAAAGCCATAAAAAGGCGTTTTTACCTCTCATTTACCATTTCATTTGCATTTGGTTTGTTGGAGCTCTGGAGGTGCCTCTTCCCCCTTGATTTTCACCAGCTGATTCCGGGAGATTCTGCGAACGATTTTCGGCGCCGTCTGGATCAGGTAGGAGCTAAACCCTAGCTCTTTCTTTCCATGGTTTCTTTTTCCTGTTTTTTGCCCTTTTTCAAGTCTTTCTGAGCCCCTGGGGTTTTGCCAGGGCGCCCTAGGATCAGCGCAGGTTTCCCTTTCGAAACCTGCGCTGAAGGTCAAGCTGCCTTAAGGCAGTCTGACCCTCAGCACAAATGGGAGACTGCCT
Organism: Pinus tabuliformis; assembly: GCA_031772625.1. Lineage (NCBI taxonomy): Eukaryota > Viridiplantae > Streptophyta > Pinopsida > Pinales > Pinaceae > Pinus > Pinus tabuliformis. The sequence goes on along the minus strand of CM062820.1, from coordinate 1,480,926,265 downwards.
GCCTGCGCTGGGCTCAAAAGGACTGAGTTTTAAGGTAATTTTGATGATTTTTTCGCGAGTTTTTCATCAAAACAGGAACTCATTCTCTCTCTTGTTTGTTTTGCAGGGTGACTTGAGCAAAATGTCCCTTACATGGCGAGAACGAGAACATGAAGAGGAGGACATGATTGCCCTCCATGACCCGGTCACGGTGAACGCGCTGCGGAACTGTGGCCTGCTGAAGTTCTTCCGGATCTCTAGTATGAGAGCACAGATTTCTTTACTGCAGTATATGCTTGATGCTTGGGATCCTGTTAACCAAGTGTTCCAGATTAGGGGGAAGACCATCCCCTTGACCATAGAGGACATGTATTTCTTGACTGGGTTGTCAAGACGTGGTGCCTCCGGTTCCTTATCAGGTACGGCCCGAGGGACTGATTCCACCAGAGATTATGTCCGTCAGTATTGCAGGGAAGGTTCTCAGCCGAGCAGAGATGGCAAGATTGTTATCCGTGAGATCACTGATCGAGCTCTCAGGTCCATTCTGTTTACTATTGGTAGGATGGCCGGTAGCGCAACTTTACATGTTGCCAACGGGTCTTATATGCAGCACGCCTTGGAGTGTCTCCAACCGAAAGTATTCAACTGGTGTGATGCAGTACTTGTTCAGATGAAAAGTCAATTGACCAAGATAAAGGACGGGAAGCTGAAGAACTTTGGATTTGGTTCTATTCTGACTGCCTTTGCCTTGGAGAAAATCCCACTGATGCAGCCTCAGTATATCATACTTGACTTGCCTTCTCCGACCGAGCCACGCATGCAGAGGTGGGTTGACCACATGTCTAGGCATGCAGGTCAACCTCAGATTACTTTCACTGAGGCCTTCTTTAGGTGGTTCGAGCGTCAGGAGATGGCGTTTTCTGAGTATCCATATGTGGGTATGGATTTCCGAGGTGATCCGGATTTGGTTTTACCAGATGGCGAGCAATGGGGTGCCATTGGTAAACTCTTTGACCACATTACTGTTTATTGTTCTTGTCCATAACGTTGCTGTGCTTTATTCTATCAAGACTTTTAATTGTACTCTTGGGTGCATGCAGACATTGGTCATGTTCGTCCAGCAGTTCGTCCGAGATCGCCAGTGGCTGCCCCAGCAGGGGAGCCTGCTAGGAGAGTTGTTATCCGCGATCTTGACGACACTGAGACTCTTACAGCTGTGCAGGAGCAGGTTGAGAGCCTTACTCGTGGCCTTCCGGATGTACAGATTGACGAGTTACCTTTACAGATGCAGCGTCACACCATTGGTGTGCCTAGACGATGGACTCGTCTCTTGCGCATGATTGCACAGGCCGTGACGTACTATCATGAGCACCACTAGGCTAGGGTGCCCCCTAGCACCTTTTTGAGTTTTTAGGTCATATGACCAATTTTGTCTTGGTTACAGAACATTATGTATGAACTTATATAAACAGCTTATATATTTTGATTTTCGGATTTTATTCTGGTTGATTTACGTGATCCATATGTACAATCTTTGATGATGTGTCCTTTTTATAAATGTTGCAAATGTCTATCTAACACATAGTTTGCTAATGAGTCGGTTAATGTGTTTAAATTTCTTGAAATATGTTGATATTGAATTGAATCAAATCGCCTTTCCAAGATCTTAACCCTTAGGAACATGCGATAAATAACTGGATTGCGAACAAAATATATACCATTGAGTTGTAGTATGACGAGCTGTGAGTCTAGCCTGACAATTAGTCGGCGTATGCCACGTGTGATGGCATCAGAGAGTAGTTCTATCAACGCGCTATACTCAGCGATGTTATTCGTTGATTGCCCAATACATACACCTCTGAAACTTACTAACTCGCCGCTTGGATCAAAAATGGCCCAGGCTGCGGAGGACAGGTTCCGCGAACTACGACTCGCCCCGTCGGCATATCCAACACATGTCTCCATAAGGTTTGACATCTGCCATCAATGAAAAAGGTGGATCACTCGACCAGAACAAATGTTTAAGCGAAAACAAAATACAACAAAAGCATACAGGTTACTATTTAAGCATAGTAATGCTTGAGATACAACCTGTTGCGGGGCTGCGCCAGTGGAATTCCATCGTAATCCATTAACTCGTAGGCTCCTTTTGCTAACACCCTTTTAACAATATAGGGGCCCATCCATAAGGACTTGAATTTACCTGCTCCCAATTTATCGGATTCTTGATCATAAAGCAAGACCAAATCACCTTCTGAGAAGACACGGGGTTTGACATTTTTGTCGAACTGAGCCTTGACTCGTTTCTTATGGGCCTCGTTAGCCAAAGCGGCATCACGACGGGTTTCATCCAACTGGATTAATTCCAAGAAACGAGCCTCTTCCTCTGAAGTTCCGGGGAGGAGGTCGATCGCGAGTTTAAGCGACGAAATTTCGCACTGGATTGGCAAGACCTCTTCCAGGCCATACACCAATTGAAAAGGTGTGAACCCGGTTGCGCTCTTTACCGAGGTTCGGTAAGCCCACAAAGCTGAGTACAGGATTAGGTGCCATCTTCTTTTATGAACCCCGATCATCCTTTGCAACATACGCTTCAGGACTTTGTTGATTGCCTCAACTTGTCCGTTGGCTTGCGGATAATATGGAGTAGAGCTGTCGTGAGATAGCCCTTGCTTGGCAGCTAATTCAACCATCATGTGATTGCGAAAATGCGATCCATGATCTGTAACTATAGCCTGTGGTACGCCGAACCTGGTGACTACATGATTGAAAAAGAAAAGGGCAGCTGTTTCACCAGTGTTATCCAATGTAGGCATCGCCTCGGCCCATTTGGTAAAATAGTCAACAACGACTATAATATACCCATGCCCCCCGGTCGAGGTGGGGTTACATTGCATGAAATCGATGCCCCACTTGGCGAAGGGCCCAACAGCAACTATTGGCTGTAAAAGAGCGGGTGGTCGTCTGGTTTTGCTATCAAAGATTTGACAAGCATGGCAACTTCTGACTGCGGTTATGCAATCTTTGAACATGGTTAGCCAGAAGTACCCTGCTCGTAAGATTCTTTGTGCTGTTGCATATCCAGACTGATGCCCCCCACACGTGCCTGAATGACAATCATTCAGGGCTTTCTCGGCCTCCTCATGGGTAAGGCACCTCCTCAGAACTGTATCGACACCACGACGGTAAAGTGTATCACCGACGATCATGTAGTCTTTTGCTTGGTATCGTATACGTTTTTGTTCGGAGCGAGAGGTGTTAGGCCTGAACTTTTGGGTTTGGAGATAAACTATGATATCTCCATACCATTCATCGCTTACAGATATCAGAAACAAACTTTCGTCCACGATTGACTCTTCCGATGTTTCATCGTTGGACGACGATGGGAGATCGCATAACAATTCCGCGAAAACTAGAGCTTTCTTTGATTTGGATTTTACAAATTCCAGATCAAACTCTTGAAGGATCGCTATCCATTTTGAATATTTGCCCCCAAGCAACTGTCGCGACAGTATATAAGTCATGGGGTTGCAATCTGACAGGATGGTAATTTTCCGAAAGAGGACATAATGTCGAAACCTTTGAATCGCTTGAACAGCTGCAAGCGCTAGTTTTTCAACATAAGAGTATTTACTTTCTGTATCGTTTAAGTTTTTACTTAAATAATAAATAGGATGTTCAATTCCATCGACTTCTTGTACTAAAACCATTGCAATGGTCGTATCCGCTGCAGCCAGATACAGGTTAAAATCTCTTTGATAGTCTGGGGCGTACATTAATGATGCTTTTACTAGACATTCTTTCAGAGCATCAAAGGAATCTTGCGCTACCTGGTCCCAGACAAAAGGTACATCCTTTTTCAAAAGACGAGTATAACCTTTAGCAAGTTCTGCATAATTTGGAATGAACCTCCTCAGAAAGTTCGCTTTCCCTTGGAGTTTCTGAATCTGAAGCAAATTTGAAGGTGGAGGCAAATTAATGATTGCCTGAACCTTACACGGGTTGAGATGAATCCCATCTTTAGAGACTACAAAGCCAAGTAAACGACCAGAACTGACGCAAAACACACATTTGTGTGGATTGAGTCTTATCTTGTAGTGTCGGCAACGTAGAAATATCGCTCTTAAATGCTGCGGATGATCAGTCCGCTTTCGTGAATGAGCCGGAAGGTCGTCGAGATAAGGTTGAACAATGTTCTTGATGTCATGGAAGGCATAATTCATCGCCCTCTGAAACGTCGCCCCTGCGTTCTTTAAACCAAAGGGTAATTTTCGATAAGCGAATGTGCCCCACGGACAAATAAATGCAGTCTTTGACTGGTCCTGTGGGCGGATATTTATTTGATTATACCCGGAGAATCCATCCATAAATGAAAAGATTTCACATCCGGCGCATTCATCAATTATCTGGTCGATGAAGGGTGTAGGGTAGTTGTCCTTTGGACAAGCATGGTTTACATCCCTATAATCAACACACACTCTAATCGTCCCTTGTTTCTTCATAACAGGGACAATATTCGATACCCAATCGGTCAGAGGAACCGGGTAGATGAATCCAGCGTGGAGGAGTTTTTCAACTTCCGCCTTAATGGCAGCGGCTTTCTTCGGGTGCACCTGCCGAAGCCGTTGTCTTACTGGTTTGACATCAGGATACATTTTAATTTCATGTTCAACTATACTCGAGTCAATGCCTGGCATTTCATCATATGACCAAGCAAAGACATCTCTAAATTCGCGAAAAAGAGCGTTATATATTTCCAGTTCTGAAGGGGAACAACCTTTGCCGACATGAATATTCTCTACAACATCTTCTTTGGTCGAGATATTTATGGCTGTGGTCTCTTCAATATTGGATAGGTTTCGCTCGGAATCCACCGTATTTACAGTATTAGTTAGGAATTCAAATACTGAAGGGTGATAAAGGTCACTTCGAGTATCTTCTTCATATTCCGGAAGAAGGGAACGATGGTGGTGATCATTCCATGGTGTCCCCTCAATCATCATTGATTGTAAGATTCCTTCGTCAGTCCCATGTACTTTCGACCAAGGATCTAATGGGGTTCCATATTCTCTAGATCTATCTACCCAAACGCTTGACGAGCGTTGATTGGGGCTCGCCTCCCATGCCTGAAACATTGATTGCTACAATATTTCTAAAGGGCTTGGGGGCAAAACCATTGAATGATCCATGTTGACCTTTGTGGAAGATATCATGTTGCAGGTCGCTACAAATGGTACACTTCCGGTATAAAAAGGAGGTGGTAGCGCGAAAGTTCCCATCAATGTGGGATCTTTCAATAATCCTACTCCGATATCTTGAATTGAATGGTTACTCTCATGGATCATGGGAATGCTTCCTGTAACTTGTGAACCATTTGGGAGGAAATTTTGTTGGTCGACGATCGTAATCCCTCCTTCAAACGGGAATGCGATCTTCCTAAAATAAGTCGACACGACAGCAGCCATGGCATAAATCCATGGTCTACCCAGTAGGATGTTATAGTCAAGATTTCCATCAATGACTTCTACATCAATTTCTACTGTCTTTCCTCCTAGTTCAACTTTCAAGTTATTAAGGATACCGTAAGGGGTATAAGTCCTTCCGTCGAAAGCTTTTAATGTCGTCGAAGATCGCGACAAGGTTGGAGATCCTAATGTCTTCCAGCAGCTCATCGACATAATACATGTCGATGCCCCCTCATCAATTATCGTTCTGTGAACAGTTTTGTTGAGGGCTTTCACTTGAATAAGGAAAGCTAATTGAGCCGGTAATTGAGGATCATATCCCTTGTGATCAAAGGATACCAGATTTGAATCCTTAGGATCTACTCCACCAATTGCCAATAACAATGCCTGCCTTTGGGTTGGACAATTTTGTAGCACTTCAAGAGTCGACATAGCGGATGGCGATTGGGCCAAATCTTCTACTATATTATAATGCTGCGCCGCTCTGGCGCGAGGATTAAATGTCGACTTGTGCACTACACCCTTTGGCGGTTTTATTGTTAATTCAGGGATGGTAGGCGTTACAACTTCTGTCGAAGTCGTTGTCGAACTACTTGGTTGATCTTTACCTTTTTCGTTCGACACCTGAGGGTTCCCATAATCTTTGTTCCTTGTCGAAATCAGAGCATCATTTTGCTGTTTCGAAACCGACAACATAAGGACTTGCGACGGGGAAGCATTTCCACTATCAACCAGATTTTGACCTGGGTTGGGAAATGGATCAGTTAACACAGCTGATGTTTGGGAACTTTTAAAGAACCTTTTCAACTCAGCTTTGAATGGGCAATTCTTTGTGTAATGATCCTCATCATCACATATCAAACATGGATAATTTGGTTTCCCTTTGCCAGGAGGGTTTGAAGAATTTTTTCCAGGGGATGACTCCCCCTGTTTCTTCTTCTTCCCTTTGTTTTGCTTTTTCTTCTTGCTTCCTGGTTGATTGGTTTCTTTGCCCTTATCTTCCGATACGGCATTTACTTCCGAAGCAAGAATTTCTGCTTTTGCATTTTGATCCGAATTCTTACGGGCTTTCTTTGCAGAAGCCTTTATCGATTTCGTGTTTGCGGTGCCAATCACGCCATCACCGGCATGAGAGTCACTATTTGATTTAGGAGGGGGAGGAATTGAAAATTCCGGTCTAGGGGCGTCAGGTATTTTGTCATAGAGTGTGCCGGACTGAGTATACACCAAGTCCAAATACTGTGCACGAGCAATAACTTGCTCCTCTGTTACGACTCCCCCCTTGGCCACATCTTCCGTAATAGCCGGAAGTAACGACTTTATAAACCATTCAGCTAATAGCTGATCGGGGACATATGTTTTCACCATCCTACGACGACGACGCCACTCATGTATATGATCAGATATATGGGTAGCAGTTGTCTGTTTGAAGTTGGTTAATATTTCTGTCCCCGTTTCATACCTTATCGGTAATTGAAAGTGGGTTAAGAAAGTCGTGGCTAGGGAACTAAAGTTGTCGAAAGAGGCTCTTGGCAATTCAATATACCATTTAGCCACTGGACCTGTCAATGTCCTCTGAAAAAGGCGAAGTCTTATCGAATCGTCGTTAAGGGTGTTCGACGAACACCACAGATGAAAAGTCATCACGTGATTCGACGGGTCTTCACTTGGATTTCCATTGAATTTAGGAATGTCAGATGGAAGTTTATGAGGAATCGCTGGCCACCAAGGGGCATAAGCAATCGGATCGTTGGTTAAACGGTGTAAGTCAGGTAATTCTAAAGTTGCCACGAATGGTAACTGTTGATTCAGGTTAGGTGAAGCGTAACCAGGGTATGATGGAATCGCCTGAGCAGTGGGTCTTTGCATACCATCATAATGTAATTGATGTTGGTATGATTGATACGGTTGGTGGACTTGACCACTATAAAGTGGTTGGTTTTGACCATTTTGGATATACGGTTGTCCACTATTCGCAAAGATCTGCTGCTCAGACCCTTGGTACACTCGCTGGAACTGCGGTTGTTGGTATTGTACAAGCCATGGTTGTGACGCCACGTTTTGTTGTGCCATGCTAACCATTGGACCAAGGTGTGGGGTAATTGTACCCGTTTGTATTTGTGTCGTCCCACCAGTCGGTGATTGTGGTTGTGACCCATGGTCAAGCGACTGTTGCATTACAACCTGAGGTTGACATGTAACAGGTACTGCTTGAACTTGCGACACGGTTACAATAGCCGGGGTGGTTGGGATGTTCGTCACAGGTACACATTGTTGCATAGAATATACAATCCTTGGTTGTTGAGGTAGCATAGGTACCCAACTACTTGACGCAATTCCACTATAACCTGAATACTGTTGAGAACTGCCATATGGATATCCTCCCGGAGGAGGTAATGAAAGGGCATACTGCCCCCCATATGGTAGCAATCCGGAACTCAGAGGGATTGTCAATCCTTGAGGACTAGATGGCCCAAATTGACCCCCATGAGGATCAATCTGTCGAGTTTCAACATAAGAATTACCGGGTATTACTCCGGATGAACAAACTGGAACAGACCATACTGTCGACATAGTCCCTTGGTGGACTCCTTCTAGCTGTTGAGAGCTAGTTGGGACAGCTGGTATGCCGGCAAACATCGTCGGAGTGACGGCAGGGGCTTCTGCTGTCGCTGTGTCATTTGACACAGTCCTAGATGATGACGGTTGTTCAGACATTTTAAGTCTATCCAATAGATTGCCTAGCGATTCTACAGGAACTTCCACTTGTGGTGGATTAACTTCTGATGAAGGAAATAGAGTGACCCCGACTCCAAAATGAGTTGGAGTACTTGCTTGCGGATCCTCTGCAATTTCCTCTATCGCAATCAAACCCGATGGAAGAGGCAGACCGTCAGGTCCGTAAAATATTTCTGGTGCCGAAGAAGTGGTTGTTTCGACAGCGACAGTTGTTTGGGGAACAAAACTTTCTGGACCGGTTACAGATGGAACTGGTTCAGTTACACAAGTATTTGCCCCCATACTAGGATCAGTATTACTGTCCTTCTGTGGCTGTTGAACTTCTTCTATAGAGGCAGGGTTTCCAGAAATGTTAGGAGTAACCAGAACCTCGGATGTAGTAGGAACACTTGTTCTAACTTTCAAAGGAGATTTTGACCCGGTTAAACGAGTTCGCTTTGCCCGTACCGTTCGATTCCGCGGACAAAGACGGTTGACTCGCAAGCCTCCACGAACAACGGATTTTCAATTGACTTTCTTCCACGATTGCGGATTACTCGATCAACCAAAATATTAAGGGGGGAATTTGTGTTTCGAATTGAATGAATTTTATTAGACGCTTTTAGACACAACTTGCTTTTTCACTTTTTAAGAGTCGAGAAAAAGCTAAAGATGACTCTAGTCTCCTTCGATGTATTAACGAGCCCGAAGTGACAAATGCTCGGTTGGACTTTTTCAGTTATAGAGTTTGAAAAAGGCCAAAAGAAACTGCTCTGAAGATCTAGGCAGAGGGTGTGCCAAACCTTTCGCAAAACCACAGAATACGTTTTACGGTACGGGTGGTCGATCTTCGTGAATCCTGTGTTCACTGCATTGTGATCAGTAGGGCGGCCGACACGGTTTCCTATTGGATAAAGGCTTTGATCCTATAGGGGTCTCCCAATATATACGCGACGGTACGTGGGAGCACAATCCGTATTAGTGCCACCGACTCTCAGGAGGAATCACCCACCTTCGTCGAGATCGACAGTCACTATGTTTAACGACGCCGGAACACGTCTCTAGCTTAGACCTCTAGATGTTTGTGTTATGTTTCAAAGCATTGTTAGGTTCATTCAATATATTTTAAGTTGATCTTTTTAAAGTTTGCCTTTCAAGGTTCACCACGAGATGTATTGATACAAATTCCTAAATGCAGTCTAAGATGAGAAGCAAGCTTTTCTAATCTTTTTGACTTATGAAAATCTTAACTACTGAGGGAAAAGAGAGATAAAATCCTTTTCACACAGATCAAAGAGCACTCGCTAATGCACTTTAGCATCTCCTCTTCACCTCCTTCAAGCAAACACCCAATAGCTCTAATCACAAACCAACAACACTTCCTTACTTGCACAAAATTCCCGCCTCCTTAGACCTCATGAGAGAGCTCTATATATAGGAGATTTGGAGAAAGGATGAGTCATCTTGAGACTGGCCTGAAGCTGACTTGTGTCCTCTCCCACTTTAGTTAATCTTCAGTTCTTGAGTCCACTTGGAGAATCCTGCTTCCACTTGGAGATCAAGACCCTCTTACTCATCATAGGGTGAATTCCTTGAACCAAGTGTCAGTGGAAGCTTCCTGGGCAGTTGAAACCTTGCAGAATGACTGTGCCACTTGGCCAATCTCGCCCAGCGCAGGTAGCCTTCATTGATTTTGACCTTCAGCGCAGGTACAAGGAGGAGCAGTTGACATTCAGCGCAGATGCTCAGTGGAGCAGCTGACATGATCCAGAAATGGCCTGTTTTTGAGTGGAGAACTGATTTTCAGTGCTGTGGTTTGCAGACCTTGTTCCTCTAAGGGTAAGAACAACATGTTTAGGGACTTTGGATCCCTCAGATTATTGACATTTCATGCTCCATGCTGATAGGCACAAAAATGTCTATAACATTGAGTACACATACTTCTTCTTCCTACCAGCTCTGTGACCTTCTGGTCTACAGTGGAGAGCCCAATGTCGTGCTCATACCGGACAGATCCTCTATGGTATGGCTCCGATCTCTCAAGCCTCTGGTGCTCGACGCTGCCTCTGGTAAGCTCGGCCCTCTATCCTCTTTCTACTCTAGTCTTCTTTATCTATGTATTCCATCCTCCTCTCGGGATTCTGGTCTTTCTGTCTTCTTTATTCGTCTCTCGAACTGTTCTCCGACTTGACTGCGTATTTTTTCGTTGTTCATGGCTTTGAAGCCATTCGAACCCATGCTTGTTCGGTTCCCTTTCCGCCTTTATCAATTCGTCTTCTGCAGCTATGCTTGGTGTTCCCTATTCGGGTCATCATCAACGTTCAGGGAGTGGCCACATGTCCTCCTCTAAACGGTGCCAGCCTGCTTCGTTGGTTTGTTTCTTCAGTTACGTTGTGGATGAAGTCTTTCCTCCACCGTGGCGATCAAATGGATTCCAAATATTTACAAATCGCGGAGTATTCCCTCGTCGATTCCACTTCCTCCATCAGGCGCAATCTCGGTCGTCCGATCTAGGGCCTCCAAATCCGATGCCATATGCATGTTTCACGCGGTTGACTTGCTCGACCGTTAGCACGCAATCAACAACAGTTTTCTCTCACCCCCTCTTGTAACGCGTAGATCGATGAATGGATTCGCTCCGCTCTCGTCCAAAACCAATTATCATTTGAGGGCACCCCGATCAATACCGCTAGTTTTTCCAAAGCACGGGTCCCACCTTTTTACTTTTAGTGCTTTTCGCATTTTTGCCCGTTGTTCTCTGGCTCCCGACATGACCGAGTGCTCAAGGCTCCTCCATTTTGGCTCTGTTTGCCCAGCTAAGCGCTAATCGCGCATCAAAATCCACCTCCTTTTCCCGTTCCGAGGCTCTGAGGCGCTACTTTGACCTCCCACGCAGTCTCCATGGGCCTCGGTCAGCGCACTTTGACCGAGGTCCTCGTTGTTCCACGCTGGCTGCCATTGCCACTGGTTCAAGGGTGTTTTTTTATCGCGGTTCTAAACTCTTCAGAGATTTGTCCCGACCTAATATAGTCGTGGTTCTTTGACAACCTTTTATGGATCCCATTCGGATTAGTCACGTGATTAGGTAATAATGGAACTGACCATGAGCTATTTTCCAAATAAAATACAAATGAACACACATGAACTTACAAGCATGCAAATGCTTAGAAAAGAACATGTGTTTAGCGTTGAAGAAAAAGGTTAACTAGGTTCAGTATTTGTCAAATGTAATTTTGATCTTTGTGCTTGTGAAGAAAAAGAATTATTATTTTTATAAATTATATGAATGAGTTTCTTGCTCATTCTATAGGTCTAAGAAATTCAAAGAGTCAAAATTATATTGAAGAGCTCTTCTTGAGCATTTATGTAATGAACATAAGTCAAGCTAATGTTAAGTAACCCTCCAAGACAAGCACCGTCCTTCAAAGAAGAAGCCTGCAAACAAAAGACATCATGTCGGCCTCAAAATATATATTAAATAATATATAGAGATGACATGTTGGCTCAATAAATAGACATCATTGTTAACAATGACACGTCGGCTAATATGGAAGATGAACCACTATATATACCCATTGGGGTATCTGCAAAACATAGTAAAGTTCAAACATCTCTGCAACTTCGGATGAGTACAAATGGACAAAATTTCGGATGGGTACATTAGGGTGCAGGAACTCAGATTCATTGTAATTTTCGATGGGCACAATGCATACAGGATCTCGGATACTTCTGAAGTCTCGATGGTGATTACAGTATGTAATTACAGTGTAACCTTCTCGGTGGTGACAGTCTCGACATAGCTGTAACAATAAGGATCTCAGTGTAGGAAAGAAAACCACAGTCATGTTCTTGGCTTAATTATTATGATGAGGATCTCAACTATACTCTCTTGGTAAACTTCTAGATGTTGTCATAAGTCTTGGTATATTTGTGATAAGGATATCTAATATCTCGATATACTTCTAAATATAATCATGATCTTGATGGAAGACCATCTAGATGCAACACTCTTATATGTACATGTCTCAGTATAAGATATTATTGTTATGATCTCTATGAAGATGCAACAGTGTTGCAACATTAGTGATCTCAACGATGACCTTGATAGTGCAGCAGTAATGAAGAATTTAGTGAGGCAACAGTCTTGATGATGACCTCAACAACAAGAAGAGGATTGGTGACTTGGTCTTGGAGTGGCCTAGTAGGTTAAGGGTTGTGGTCTTTGTGTTCATCAATTGAATCTCCATAAGAAGAATTTTGTGCAGGTTTTCCTCTCCAAGAGGGAGAGGTTTTGGCCCTGGCAAATGCCAACATCTTGTGTTCTTGTCTCTTTGTTTTTGGTAATAGTTTGATGAAGTAAACGCACACACTAATAATAAGAAGAAGATCAAGCTAAGATAAAGTGTAAAAGAACTTCACAAATTATTATCAAGTATAGAAGAATCTTACTAATCCTAACTACCCTAGATTCTTCAACATGGCATCAGAGGTAAGGTGCTGAAGTTAAATGAAGGGCAACAAAAGAGACATACAATGATCTGTCTTCAAGGACATCAAAGCAGGTTGAAAGGATTAAAGGAGAAAGTATACAACAAGCAGGTCTACAACAGTGATGGAGTATCAAATTCAGTAATTACAGTCATGCACTCAGCTCATGTTCAATTTGATGGAGTATATGAGTGATCCTCACTTCTTGATCACTGAACTTACTCCACGCCAGAAGTAATCTAAAGAATACCTCTCACAATCCATGATTACATCACCGTATCAGTATAGTTATTACATCAACGCAATTTTGGTGATGAGACAGTCTATCTATATAGTGCCACCCACAATTTAGTTATGTTATTCATTGACAAGTTTGGGCTCTCAATACATTTCCTTTCTACACAATGCACATAGACATCAGTGTCTCAGTATAGTACCATATCAATATACTTGTCACAGTCTCAAATTATGTCTATGAATATGATCTCAATAGCATGCTGCTCGGATCAGAACATAGTATCACTAACATGTCAACAATATGTTGAAGTCAAAAGTACCTTAAATGATTTGGGAAGGTCGCGAAGCAGTCTCGGTGATGTCAAGACCACTAATGTAATGGTGCTAGAAGGCCTCTAAGGAAGTCGTGATGAAAGGATACTAATGATGGGCAACTCAAGTATAAGAAGCATCAAGGTGAAGATCTCCTCTTCACACAACAAGTAAGTATTTTTCAGTTTTATAATCAGATTTGGTTAAATGATTTCATGATTGCAAGGGGATTTATAAATCTGTTAGATAATAGAAAGTCCTTGCATAGAATAAGGAGGATTGTCATAATCCTCGTAGCAAAGAGTAATCATTGATATCTATGAAAAGGTCTATGAAGGTTAAGCATTGTTTGAATCCATCAAGAGATTCATAGGATTCATATGATATCACTCAAAAGTCCTCTCATACCTAAATAGCAGAAGAAGGGACATAAAGAGAGATATATGAAATGCAAGATATACGCTCGAAAATTAAATTAAAAAAAAAGTCACTTAGACCAACACAATAGTAAATGTATCAAAGAATGAAGGAATAACTTCATGAAGATCTAGCAAAGATGATAATAAGGTAGTCACCATTGATGAGCAAGGTAAAAAATATCAATGAACAAAGAAGGTTGCCTCACCCAACAATTTGTGGTCTCTATGCTAGATAGAGAAAGACAAGTTGTAGTCTATAGTATTAAAGGATAAAATAATTCAACCATGTGCAGAAAGGAAAGGCAAGGTTGGTCCTCAAGCAAAGACAAAAATAACTATAGTTAAGATTCAATGATATAGAAAGATTTTGGAAGCTCATATCATTGAAAGATGGAGGCAGCTGAAGAAAAGGGCCAAAGAAAGAGGGAGTAACAAATCTCTCCTATGAGTAAGATAATATTCCTCGCAAAAGAGTCCTATCATAAGCTCCTAAATATTGTGTTATAAGATATGACAATAATAAGATGCATCATGGCATTGTGGAAGCATGAGAAACAAGAGCTCGTAACATCTCCATAAGGATCGTGAAGGACAAAAATCCATGGCAGACAACATGTAGGATATACAGCTCTTGAGAACCTTAGTGGACATTGAAGGAAAGAAAGGAGTCATCTAAGGTTTATCATACATCAAGTCAAAAGGAAACATCTGCCAGTTGGGGATAAACAAGATTCTCAAAATTATCTAATGGAATCCTCATCGTAAGGTTCACTAATCTAGAGAGGAAGCAAGTCTTTCAACAAGAACTCCAACTTATGGAATCCATGAGATAATGATGTGATGACATGAAGTAGATCAAGGGATTGGAGGTCTCTTCAATCAAGGAAGTAGCTGGAAGAAGCTTCGATGACCTGAAGGTAAAATAAGGTATGTATGCTTGTGTTTAATATTATAATGACATGTCACATGGTTTCAGGTAAAATGGATCATTACTTCTATCTTGAGAAGCATGATCAAGAGACAAAGGATCTCCTCCTCTAAAAAGATGCAGGAAGGCACAAGTCACACTAGATTAAATCAACATAATATGTCCTCATATGAAGTATGAGGTGGTTGACTACAATTAAGAAACTCAGATTGTAAGCACCTGGGAAGGAAACATGTAAGGAAGGAAGAGATAGTGAGATATGCTACCCCAATGAAGGCAATCAACATCCAAAGACCAAGAAGACTTGACTAGGAAATCTCCCGGAAAGATATGAAGACTCTGATGGAAAAGATGAAGACCCTTGATAATGGACATCTTTGGGAGATGTGTTAACATGAACGAAGGATTTTGATACCTACAGGAAGATGTCATGATGAAGAGCCACCTAGTAACGTATGATTTAAATTAATGTTATGATTTGATTTCTTGAATAATATGTGGATGAGTGCATGCAGGGCTACTGGAACAAGAATTGTAAATACAAGTACAACTGGCATTCATGTGGTGGATGGAAATTCCTGAAAGAAGCATGAAGGGAAAGAAGTAGCTACATGATGAAGGTTACAAATATGTATCAAGAAGGCTACTTTCCACGAAGAAATGAATGACATGACAAAATAAGAAGGAAAGTGATCAATGGTTGTTGCCCTACACAAAAGAAGCTCAACTAAATTTCAAGACATCGAGGAGAGAAGTTGATCACGCTGCTGACGAACCCACAAAGAAGAAGTTGCTGATGTATAAAAGAGTCCCTAGATAAGAGGGAGCTTTGACAGGTCCCTGATCAAGAGGGAGTTTGAATTAGATCACCCCTGATTACAAAGGAGTGACAATTGTGTTTTTCCATTTCATGTGTCATGCACTAGACTAGGACTAACAACCTTAAGTCTAGATGAAGGCCATGAATGGAAATGTAGACACATTATAGACACAATATTCTTGTCTTCACTTGGGAAGAAAGAATGGGAGGATTGGGTAATCATCTAGCATCCGATACTCTTTGAGGATGTGTAGGGCATCCAAGATAATAGTAGGCAAGAGGATCGATATTCTTTGAGGGTTGGGAACCCAAGATAAGAATAGTCCTAGAATGTCATACTCAGTGAACACCCGGGTGGGTATGTACCTTGAGAGACAATGATGAAGGTGTCTATAAATCATTGGTCTCGCGAGATTGTAGCTCATGATCTCATGGAGAGATGGAGCTGTTAGTCAAGCCCTTGCACTATGAGAATGTTGATTGATATGATGCTATACATATGGGATTACCAATTTGATTCTTCTTATGAGACATTCTTTAGATTGAGAATAACCAAGTACCATTGTAAATACCTGCCTAGTTAAGAGGGATTGTTGAAGAAAAAGGGTAACTAGGTTCGATATTTTTCGATCTTTGTACTTGCCAAGAAAAAAAATTATTATTTTTATAAATTATATGGATGAGTTTCTTGCTCATTCTATAGGTATAGGAAAGTCAAAGAGTCAAAATTATATTGAAGAGCTCTTCTTGAGCATTTATGTAATGAACATAAGTCAACCTAGTGTCAAGCAACCCTCAAAGACAAGCACCATCCTTCAAAGAAGAAGCCTACAAACAAAATACATCATGTTGGCTTGCAAATATATATTAAATAATATATAGAGATGACATGTCGGCTTAGTAAATAGGTTCACAATGACACGTCGGCTAATATGGAAGACAAACCATTATATATACCCAGCTGGGGTATCTGCGAAACACAGGAAAATTCAGACATCTCTACAACTTCAGATGAGTACAGAGGTACAAAATTTTGGATGGGTACAAAGGTACAAAAATTCGGATGGGTACAACAGTGTGCAGGAACTCAGTTCCATTGTGATTTTCGATGGGTAGAGTGAGTAAGAAAAAAATCTCAAATACTTCTGAAATCTCGGTGGTGATTACAATATGTAATTACAGTGTAACCTTCTTGGTGGCGACAATCTCGACATAGTTGTAACAATAAGGATCTCAGTGTAGGGAAGAAAAACACAGTCACGTTCTTGACTTAATTATTATGATGAAGATCTAAGTGATACTCTTTCAGCATACTTCTAGATGTTGTGATAAGTCTTAATATATTTGTGACAAGGATATCTACTATCTCGACATACTACTAAATATAATCATGATCTTGATGGAAGACCATCTAGATGCAACACTCTTATATGTACATGTCTCAGTATAAGATCTCATTGTTATGATCTCTATGAAGATGCAGTAGTGTTGCAACATTAGTGACCTCAACGATGACCTTGATAGTGCAGCAGTAATGAAGAATTCACTGAAGTAGCAGTGTTGATGATGACCTCAACAACAAGAAGAGGATTGGTGACTCGGTCTTGGAGTGACCTAGTAGGTCAAAGGTTATGATCTTAGTGTTCATCAATTGAATCTCCATAAGAAGAATTCCATGCGGGTTTTCCTTTCAAAGAAAGAGAGGTTCTTGGCCTTCGCAAAATGCCAACATCTTGTGTTCTTGTCTCTTTGTTTTTTGTAGAAGTTTGATGAAGTAAACACACACACACTAATAAGAAGAAAATCAAGCTAAAATAAATTGTAAAAGCACTTCACAAATTATTATCAAGTCTAGAAGAATCTTACTCATGTTCACTGCCTGAATTAAGAGCATGCATCTGCCTAGAAATGTGTGCATGTTTTAATTATTAATTTATTGTTAGATTTTATGATAATAAGATTATGTTATAAACATTTTTTATTATCATTAAATTTTTTTTAAATGCCCAACTTGAAACATATAAAGAGCAAACCTTAAGTCAAAATAAAACAATGTCTTTCAAATCCAAAGAAAACGACGTCCTTCCAAATCCACAATCGACGGTTACATTGGGCAGCGGGTGTATTTCAAAATTTAATAATCTCTACGGCTACATTGGGCTCTGTGCGTGGCGGATTTGAAAGAGGTAAAATTCGAATGCATTTGAAATCCCTAAGCTCCGATATATCATTATCACATTTACACAATAAACGAAAAATGAACAGGGAAACCGCACTTGCAAGCTTGGCCGACAAACAGAGGAAGAGCAGAGAGTATCGGCCTTTCATGGCTGGGAGATGGTGGGCAAGCGGAAGAGTAAAAAGTATCGGCCTTCCATGGCTGGGAGATGGTGGGCAAGGGGAAGAGTGGAGAGTATCGGCCTTCCATGGAGTAGAGGAGAACAGATTTCGGGTTTGTTGGAGAAGAGCAAAGAAATTAGAAATTGGAGTAGAACTTTGTGCTTTAGAACTCTGTGTATTTTTATACTGTGTTTTCTTTTTGGAGCATGGCCATGCTTACTTGTTTATACCTTGAATTCCGCCTGTGCATTTTTTTTGGTTTTTTTATTTAATTTGTTTCTGTTTTGAAATGGTGTGTTGGTTTAGATTTGGTTTGTCTGGTGTTTGTTTGGTTCTGGTTAAGAGGGAGAGTGACGAGGTCGGGGTCAAGAGGGTTAAGAGGGAGAGTGATGCTGCAATTAATTAAATGGTGAAGATGGGATCGCTGATTTAATGGTGAAGATTGAGAAGGTATATATTATTTTATTTGTTATTTAATATTTTGATGGTAATTTTACTGTCTTATGGATATATTATTATTTTGTAGAATATTTTATCTTGATTTTTTTGGGTTGATTTTATCTGTCCTGATTACTCTTCAATTGCAGATCAAGTGCAGAGGAAGGAAGAATGATACAATCAGGAAGGAAGAATTACACCACATATGCTCTGCATTTTTTTGGTTGCAGGTGAGTATTAATTTTTGGTTTCTCTCTTATCTAATTAATTTTTGTTAGCATTAACTTGTGGTTTCTCTTATATCTAATTATTTTTTATTGGGTATATGGTAGGTGTGTTTAATAAGATAAGGGTTTAAATATACCTGTACGATACAGAAAGGTGGGGAAAAATTTCATAATATTTGGTGTTTTTCTTGGTTATTCAATGTCTTTGGGTTTTATTTTTTGGTACTGGTTATTTTCAAAAGGGTTATTGATGCTGATTAGTGCTAGCATAAAACCTTCTAAACTTCTAATCCTTATATCTTATGAAGGAATTTGGTCTATCTATAAAAAGAATTAGAAAGAACTAGAAACTGTTTGTGAGTAAAATTTTATTTGAATTTTATTATAATTCTTTTTCTCCCTGCTTTTTGCAAACATATTTCAGTCATTGGCCTTTCTTTATTTAGGGTTTAGATACACTTGTACTATACAGGCCAAATGTTGGGAAAATTTCATAATCTTTGATGTTTTTGGTGGTTATTCAATGTCTTTGGGTTTTATTTTTAGGTACTGGTTATCTTCAATAGGGTTATTTATGTCGGTCACTCACAACATAAAACCATTTAATGCTTAAATCTGAAGAAGAATTTGGGGTTTCTAGAAATTTTCTTTTAGAAACTGTTTTGTAGATGTTCAATATGTGAGTAAATTTTTATTTCAATTTTATTATAATTCTTTTTCTCCATATTTTGGTCATTGGCAGTATTTTATTTAGGCTAGTGACCCAGTCAAAGCCATGTTGAGCTTATAAACTAATGAGCTGAGCTTATAAACTAATACTTATTTCCTGGTGAGATTATTAAACATTCAGTGACCTGTAGCAGTTAATTGGTGTGAACATAAAACCATCCTAAGCCCAAAGAAAATTTTGGGTTTCCAGAATTTTCTTTTTAGACTGTTTGAGTTTCCAGAAGTTTTTTAGACACTATTTGTAGGAGTTCAATAAGTAAGTTGAATTTTATTCCCATTCTATTATAATTCTCTTAGCTTCTGCATTTTGCAAACTGAATTTGGTCATTGTCCCTATTTAGCTGAGTGAACCACAATTGAGGCCATGCTGAGCTTATAAAGTATAGCACACATTTGGGGTGAGATTATTAACCAATCATATTCATCAATCTCCATTTATTGGTTTTCTCAACCAGCTTGAGCAAAGTACTTTTAGGGAGCATCGATAGACTTACTAGTCCTAGAGAAACAGTGCTGGTATGCCATCTAAGATGGATGGAATGAGACCTCCTGGTATGCGATCTAAGATGGATGGAATGAGACCTCCCAGGCACCTGCATTAGATGGAAACACATCAGGTAGGCAAAAGCACACTTAAAGCAAGACTTGTATGAAGACATTTAGATTTGACAACATCTCATTATGCAAGCAGACACTTTGAATTAAGTCCTATTTAGAAAATTATGGTTTCATGGATTTGTTCTTACCTATATCTAAGTGTAAGCAAGTTGCTTGGGATCAACTCACAATAAGTGTGCTAGGGGTGACCTAGCATAGTTAAGGAAAGAGGGTTCAAATACTTATCTTTGACCTATCTTTTTCCAAAATCAATACCTACATTAATGTTTTGGAAAAGGTTGAAAAGGAGTGTAGTTCCTACATTTTATTTCCTATTCAGTCTATTGCAAACATTTTTGTAGACCATGCCCATAAAAATGCCTTTTATATTTTTCAATTTTAAGAGATTACTACACTTGTCTATAAGCATTGCATTCCCTTGCATATGGATCTTAGAGGGATAGAGCCCAACTCCTTGCTTATGTTTTAGTGTGTTTATTTATGTACCTAGTACTATCTAAGTGTAACCAAGTTTCTTGGGATGAACCAACAATAGGTGTGCTAGGGGTGACCTAGGTACTTGGCAGTGGTTAGCACATTTGTTTAGTCTAAGGCCAGGAAAATCGTAGGTATGTGATTTTTTCTAATGAGTAGCTTCCTTTTTATTCTACATAATATAAACTTTAAACAGATTCACCTATCTTTGTAAAAAATCAATACCTACATTTTAATGGTTTGGAAAAGGTTAATAAGGAGTGTAGTTCGGACATCTTCCTTCCTATTCAGTCTACTGCAAACATTTCTGTAGCCCAGGCCCATAAAAATGCCTTTTATATTTTTCAATTTAAAAGAGTACTACACTAGTCTTTAAGCATTGCATTCCCTTGCATATTGATCTTAAATGGAGAGAACCCAACACCCTCCTTGTGTTTCTAGTGTGTTTATTTATGCCAATGACTGCTAGTATTGGAGAGTAAGAATGGAATATCCCTCTAGAATTCACTCATTAGAAGCAATGATTGTAATTGTTGATTCATAATGATGTCGATGAAAAGAATATGCCCATGAAGCTATGAGCAAGAGGGGTATTCTGGATGGGGTGCAAGAACATCAGGCTAGTAAACATTCAGATGAACCTAGGCATTCTTGTTAGTTGGATGCCAATGCTGAAAAGCTTTTTATTGAGATGATCACCTACTGTGCACCCAATAATTGGGAATGGTGGGCTGATACATCACTCTTAACCAAGAACAGACCAATTCACAGCTTACAATAATTGACCAACAACAGGTGGAGAATGGCATTCTTCTATCGCTGTTTTCTTAAAATATAGAATTTGGTATTATATATGTGCAATTCTTAATAAAAATCAGATGGCCTGAAAATGTATACCCTAGTCTCTTAGGTCCTTTTTGAGTTTTTGTAGCATATCAACAGACCTCTCATCTTTTGCATATTCAGTTGATAATGTTTTTTCCATCCCATTTCTACCATAGATATATGTGCAATTCTTATTAAAAAATCAGATTGCCTTTTTGAGTTTTTGTAGCATATCAACAGACCTCTCATCTTTTGCATATTCAGTTGATAATGTTTTCTCCATCCCATTTCTACCATAGATATATGTGCAATTCTTATTAAAAAATCAGATTGCCTGAAAATGTATACCCATTGCCTTAGTCTTTGGATCCTTTTTGAGTTTTTTTACATATCAACAGACCTCTCATCTTTTGCATGTTCAGTTGATAATGATTTTTTCATCCCATTTCTACCATAGATATATGTGCAAATCTTATTAAAAAATCAGATTGCCTTTTTGAGTTTTTGTAGCATATCAACAGACCTCTCATCTTTTGCATATTCAGTTGATAATGTTTTTTCCATCCCATTTCTACCATAGATATATGTGCAATTCTTATTAAAAAATCAGATTGCCTGAAAATGTATACCCATTGCCCTAGTCTTTGGATCCTTTTTGAGTTTTGTAGCATATCAAAAAAACCCCTCATCTTTTGCTTTTCAGTTGACAATGTGTTTTCCATCCTATTTCTATTTCTACCAAAGATATGGTAAGCAGCTCAGATAACATAGATAAGGAATCGACTGAAACATTATTTATGCCCTTCTTGTATTGAATTTCAAAGTAAAAAACTTGTAGTTTACTTTGCTACTTCACTAAAATTCCAGTGGGAAAATAAATACTTCAAAGCTTCATGCTCCATTTGGATTTGGAGGTGCTGTCCGAATAAATATGGCTTGAATTTTTCTGTAACATAAATGTTTATGCCAGTTCCTAATACATCATATTTCACTTCAAAAGTCTATGAGAAATATGGCTGGGCCTTTTTCATTTGTCAGAAGGTAGCCCCCCTGCAACCTCCATCCATTGGCCACTGTGTTCATGCCAGTTCCTAAAGCATCATATTTCACTTCAAACGTCTATGAGAAATATGGCTGGGTCTTTTTCATTTGTCAGAAGGTAGCCCCCCTACCTTCTATTAATCCTTATTGGTAAGATCTGTGAGCTGCACCATGTTGCTTCCAAAAACATAACTTCCTATATAAATTATCCACACTCCTGGGAGTTGGTCCGTCAAGAAATAAGGAGTGAAATTCAAGAAAAAAAAGACTGAAATAGAGCTCACCTTGGATGATTGAGAAAATTATCAGGCTTTAGGCTCCTTGATCACGATTTGATGGGAAGCAAAACTAGCAGTTTTTCATTCTAAATATATTGTCCTTTATACGGAAAAATAGTGAGGGAATCAATTGTAGAAAAACTTTAGTTACTAATAAAGTCATTCAGGTTCATCTTCTGTTATAAGTATTTGACAGATGCTTGAGTGTTAGAGTTTTCATAGATAAGAAGGTAGCCCCTCTGTAGCCTCCAACCAGTTAACTCGATCCTTATTAGTAAGACAATTGAGATGTGCCCTCGCTTCCAAAACCTAGAAAAAATTCCTATGTAAATTGCATATTCTATTAAGTTCTCTCAATTGAGTCACATGTTTGGGAGTTGGCCAATCAAGGAAGTAGGTGTGAAATTCAAATAATAAAGAATGAAGTGGAGTAAGCCCTAGATGACTGAGAAAATTGTCAGGCTTCAGGTTCCTTGATCATCACAATTGGATAGGAAGCAAAACTAAACCGTTTTTCATTCTAAATATGGTGTGTTATTTGCCACAATAATGTTGGGATAAATGGAACTAATGAAGTTATTTAGTTTCACCTTATGTACAAGTATATGACAGATGCTTGCTTGAGTGTTACAGTTTTCATAGGTAATAAGGGAGCCCTTTTGCATAAGGGAGCCCTTTTGCAGCCTCCATCCATTTGAATCAATCCTCATCCGTTTGAATCGATCCTTATTGGTAAGATTGGTGATGTGTGCTATGATGCTTCCAAAACCGTTGACAGGCTATGTAAATTGGCTATGCTAGTCACATTCGTGGGAGTTGGCTAATCCAGGATGAAGAAGTGAAATTCAAGAAATAAAGCGTGAAACAAAGCTAGCTCTCTAGATGATTGAGAAAATTGTTAAGCCTCAGATTTACTGATCACAAGCTGCTGATAGGAAGCAAAACTAATGGTTTTTCATTTTAAGTATTTTGTCTCCTTTCCCACAATAATGCCAGTGGATTAAATGGAAATATAGTGAGAAAATCAATTGTAGACAAACTTAAATTACTAATGAAGTCATTCGGTTTCATTTGCTGTTGCAAGTTTTTGACAGATTTCTGCTTGAGTGTTATAGTTTGCATAGACAAGACTGTAGCCCCTTTGCAGCCTGCATCCATTTAAATCCATCCTTATTGATAAGATCAGTGAGGTGTGCCATGATGCATCCAAAACCCCCCTTGATAAACTTCCTATATAAATTGCATATTCCATTAATTTCTCTCAACTAAGTCACATTGTTGGGAGTTGGGCAGTCGAGGAATAAGGAGTAAAAATTCAAAAAGAAAGAGTGAAACAGAACAAGCCCTGGATGATTGAGAAAAATTGTAATGATTGAGAAAAATCGTCAGGCTTCAAATTCCTTGATCACAATTTGATAGGAAGGAAGCATAACTAACTATTTTTCATTTGAAGTATCATGTGTGTTTCTGCCACAATAATGTTGGGATAAATTGAAATATAGTGAGATAATCAGTTGTAGACTAACTGAAGTTACTAATGAAGTCACTCAGTTTCATTCTGATACAAGTAGTTGAAAGGTGCCTGCTTTGCAGTGTCCACTGATTTAAATTGATCCTCGTTGGTAAAATCAGTGAGGTTTGCTATGATGCTTCCAAAACTCTTGACAAACTTTCTATATAAAATGCATATTCTATTAAGTTCTCTCAACTTAGTCACATTCTTGGGAGTTGGCCAGTAAAGGAACAAGGAGTAAAAATTAAAGAAATAGAGAGTGAAAAAGAGCAAGCTCTGAATGATTGAGAAAATTGCCAGGCTTCAGATTCCTTGATCACAATTTGATAGGAAGCATAACGTGAAAGAAAGAGTGAAATAGAGCAAGCCCTGGATGATTGAGAAAATCGTCAGGCTTCCCATTCCTTGATCACAATTTGATATAGGGAGCGGAAAGTATTTTTCATTTTAAGTATCACGTGTCTTCTGCCACAATGATGTTGGGATAAATGAAAAGGTACCGAGAGAATCAATTTTAGACAAACTTAAGTTACTAATGAAGTCATTAAGTTTAACTTTCTGTTACAAGTTTTTGACAGATGCCTGCTTGCCTGCTTGAGTGTTACTGTTTGCATACATAAGAAGGTAGTCCCTTTGCAGCCTCCATCTCCATTAACTGATCCTTATTGGTAAGATCAGTGAGGCTGCCATGATTGATCCTTATTGGTAAGATCAGTGAGGTGTGCCATGATGTGTCCGAAACCCTTGACAAACTTGCTATATAAGTTGCATATTGAAGTTCTCTCGACTGAGTCATATTCTTGGGAGTTGGCCAGTCCAGTAAGGAGTAAAATTCAGGAAATAAAGAGTGAAACACAGAGGCAGATGACAGAAAATTGGCAGGCTTCAAGTTCCTTGATCACAATTTGATTAGAAGCAATTT
The DNA here is from genome assembly GCA_031772625.1 of Pinus tabuliformis. Lineage (NCBI taxonomy): Eukaryota > Viridiplantae > Streptophyta > Pinopsida > Pinales > Pinaceae > Pinus > Pinus tabuliformis. The sequence continues at coordinate 1,480,901,494 of CM062820.1, read as the reverse complement.
GTCAGGCTTCAGGTTTCTTGTGTTCTTGGCCAGAATGATGTTGGGATAAATAGAAATACACGTAGAGAATCACTCGTAGACAAGTTTAAGTTACTAATGAAATCATTTAGTTTCACCTTCTGTTAAAAGTATTTGACAGATCTTGAGCGTTACAGTTTGCCATGTAGAATGAGCTTTTCTTTTGTAATATTAATTCCTTGTATTTCCTTTACCTATTCAGTTGGACAAACTTTTTGAATAATGAATTACAAAAATGCAATGTGGTGAGTGTGAATTGAACATGCAACCTTCACATCTTCAGTCTAATGCTCTCCAAACTGAGTTGTCACACTACTGGATAGACAAAGGGGCTTTTACTCGGCACTATATGTTACAGGTCGAAAATTTTTGTCATCCTGTAAGGGGAATATTCTGTCATGGCCAGTATCAGTTAGTTGAGAAACAGTATTTGACCCTGATAAAATAAAAACAGGTCAGTTGTTGTACCATATGTAAAACATACTGAATGTTACAATGGGTTTTGTAATTTATAATGGGTGTACATCGCTATTAATTCAAAAAGGACTGAATTCAGTATGTCTTGCGATTTGGGCTTCGATCACTGTCCCATCAAGTTACTAAATTACTTACCTAATGATTCCAAGAGTTACTTCCCTGAGTGACTTCTGTGAGCGCAATGACCTCCCATCGGAGAGTCTGGCACACCTTTTGATAGTTTATGTTTTTATAACCAATTCATTATGAAATAAAAAATCCAGCAAGCAGCGACCCGCTCGCAATCAAAAATTAAATCAAGAGGTAACACACCCATGCATGTGAAAATCAAGAGATAGTTCCGTAGCGCTCAGCCTGTCTCGGCTCTTTCCCCACCCAGGCTGAACACCCAATCTAGGCAGGCTTAAAGCATATTTCTTATGGTATGTCGTTATCTCTCCAATAAGGTTTCCAGTCCAATAGGGAAACCAGAAGGAAATCCTTCAGTCGTTCTCTGCAAGTAGCGTCCTATTTTCTTTTCGATATAGATGCCTAGTTGCTGTTCGCGTGGATTCAGTTGATTCAGTTCAGTTAATCTTTAACAGTTGCTTACCTTGAATCAGTTGCTTACCTTGATTCAGTTGCTGATATTGTTTTTGTAATGGTGAAAGTTAATTATTGTGTTTTGTTTTTAATATTTAATAGTAAATTTGTGATTGAAAATTTATTTATTTTCTATCTTACGAAACAGGTGTAAATTGACGGAAAGGGGAGAGGGGGGCTCTTGAAACAGGTATCAAGAAAGTAGATTAGAAGAAATTGGAAGTGTTTAGACTCAAAGCAGAGCTTTGATGCAGAGTGCTGTGACAGAAAGTCATATGTGAAAAGGTAAATTAAATTCTTCTCACAATTTTATGTGGGAGTGAAAAATTATTTTGTATTGCATAATATTTTGAATGTCATCTTAAACAAATAATAATTGTTTTTGTTATTTATTTATTATTTTAAAATAGAAATATTATTAAAACTCTAATTTCCTTCTGGTATGAAACAGAGATCAAGAAGGTAAAATTGCATAGAGGCTCAAACTCTTTGTGGAAGAATCACATATCAAGTGTTATTGAAGATGGTATTACATTTTGTAATTGTAAATTGTAGTATATTTTTTGATGTACTCACTCACAAACTATACCTTTAATACATAATCAGATTTTTTTTTGAGAAGGGGTTGACTCTTCTCACAACCTTCAAAGATAGCATGGCCAAAGCTATCTTGGAGGAGTGTCATTTTTGTTTGTTTGTTTTTTTATTTTTATTTTTATGTTTTGGTGTATTTTCATTTTTTGCAAAGGTAGTGTTTATTTGTAAAATTTTAATTATATTTATTCAGATGACTTTTAATGATAACTTCACATTTCAAAATTTGATTGATCATATTCACATTTTTTCCAGGCAAACCATTGTTTTCACATGATATTCTTATATAACACCTACAAATGGCCACCCATGATTTAGTGAAAATAAGCTCATAAACTTACATTATTCACAAATTTTTCACATTTACAAATTTTACAACTACAAATGATCATAATAAAATTATAATATTACATTATTCACAATTTTTTTACATTCACTTTTTCTTTTCACATGATACTATATAACAAGCACAAATAATTTAGCAAAACTAACTCATATGATACCCTTGTATAAAAACCACTAATGATTTTGAAAAAATGAACTCATAAATTATATCTAAAAATTTTGATTCAATATTAACTTTCACATTTAAAATAATTTTAAAAATTTTGTTATTTAATAAAAATATTATTTTAAAAATTTTGTTATTTAATAAAAATTATTATTTAAAGTTTATACAAATAAAGACACCAAATTTTTAAGATATCACACTAATTTCTTTTATAGTTATTAATTTCTTTTATAGTTATTAATGTTGAGTTGTAATGTGCTGTGTTGTTGTGTTGTGTAATGTGTTAAGTGTTGTTTGTGTATATATTATACACATGACGTTGTGTTCCATATGATGTATTTTAAATTAATTTAAAGTTGTGATCTATATGATGTATTTTAAATTAATTTAAAGTTGTGATCCATATGATGTATTTTAAATTAATTTAAAGTTGTGAAAGGTGAAAGATTTAATGGTTAAAAGTAAAAATATTGGTTTTAAAAACATTTATACATTATGACATGGTTAACATGCATTGGTTATGAATATGTTTGTTAAATTTTTATGAATAAAAATAGTGGTTAAATTTAATTTTACATTTCATTATACATAGTTCTCATATAATATCATATTTATTGCAACAATAACAACAATTAAATCATTAAAAATAAATATATATTCAAAGGTCATAATTTATATCACCACATACACATCATTTATAAAATTTTGTTACTCTTAAAAAACTCTTAACAAAAATAGTTATGTGTGGGAGTAGTCAAATTTTATGTTATTTTTTAATTTATTTAATTTGTATATGTTAAAATGATGAATTTTATGTCTTTAAAAAATATAAATGAATAATATTTTTTTTTTTTATTTTTTTTTCTGACCCATGTAATTTGTTTTAGGTAAATTGAACATTGTAATATTAGAAATTTGTATATGTTTAAATGAAGAATTTTATGTCTTAAAAAAATATAAATTAATAATATATTTGATAAATATGATTATTTTTATTATTTTTTAATTTTATTAGAGATATGTTTGATGAATATGTTTTTTTTTTTTTTTTAATTTAATTAATTTCTAATGTGATATTGTGATTTATGTGAGTAATGTGATCAGATTATTAAAAATTGATGTTTAATAATTTTTTTTTTGTTAATTTAATTAATTTGTTGGTGTTAAATTGATGAATTTTATGTCTTTTAAGAATATAAATATTCTTAAATGAATAATATATTTGATAAATATGTTTATTTTATTTTATTTTATTTGTATGAATTACTTGAAATAATAATGTATATAAATGCATATTGTCTCTAACTACTCATTTTAAAATTTGACTTTTAACAAGTTGACATTTTCTTTATTTATATCAATCACTCTTTATGTTATAAAGTATGACTATTAACCTATGGTATTATGACTATTAACCTATGGTAAGATACTTTTAGATACTAGAGTGGTTATTTCTTACAACATGTAAACACATTGCTAAAACTATCATGGTAAAGTTTATTTTTTAATTAAATTAATAATTTTATTACTAACTATTAACTTTTAATTAAATTGACAATTTCAATATTAATATTAATTTTGCACTGGTTTTGCAAATAATAAAGTTAGGGTAAAAGCAATATGAATTTGTGGCAAGTATTTTTTATATTATTATTTAAATTAATAATTGTAATATTAATTTTATAATAAAGAGTATAACTATTAACCTATGGTATTATGACTATTAACCTATGGTATTTCTTTCCTATGATACTTTTAGATACTAGAGTGGTTATTTCTTAGAACATGTAAACACATTGCTAAAACTATCATGGTAAAGTCTATTTTTTAATTAAATTAATAATTTTATTACTAACTATTAAGTTTTAATTAAATTGACAATTTCAATATTAATATTAATTTTCTGGTTTTGCAAATAATAAAGTTATGGTAAAAGGGATATGAATTTGTGGCAAGTATTTTTTTTATTATTATTTAAATTAATAATTGTAATATTAATTTTAATTTTGTAGTTTGGCAAATAATAAATTTAGTGATATATAGTTGAGTGATTCATTAAAATGAACTTATTGTGATGTATGGGATGATGTGATTAGGTTATTAAAATTTGATCTTAAATAAAATACTATTTTTTACAAATTTGTACATTGTAATATTAGAAATTTGTATTTGTATTTCTATTAGTTTTTAATTTAATTAAATTGTATATGTTTAAATGAAGAATTTTATGTCTTCTAAAAATATAAATTAATAATATATTTGATAAATATGTTTATTTTTATTATTTTTGAATTTGATTAATTGGTATATGTTAAATTGATGAATTTTACCTCTTTTAAAAATATAAATGAATAATATATTTGATAAATATGTTTATTTTATTTTATTTGTGTGAATTACTTGAAATAATAATATATATATTCTTTAACTTTTCATTTTAAATTTGTACATTGTAATATTAGAAATTTGTATTTGTATTTCTATTAGTTTTTAATTTAATTAAATTGTATATGTTTAAATGAAGAATTTTATGTCTTCTAAAAATATAAATTAATAATATATTTGATAAATATGTTTATTTTTATTATTTTTGAATTTGATTAATTGGTATATGTTAAATTGATGAATTTTACCTCTTTTAAAAATATAAATGAATAATATATTTGATAAATATGTTTATTTTATTTTATTTGTGTGAATTACTTGAAATAATAATATATATATTCTTTAACTTTTCATTTTAAAATTTGACTTTTAACAAGTTCACATTATCTTTAATTATATCAATCACTCTTTATGTTATAAAGTATGATTATTAACCTATGGTATTTCTTTCATATGATTCCTTTCTTACCTAAAGTGAGTTGATACTTGAGTGATTATTTCTTATAACATGTAAACATGGCTAAAACTCTTCTATTTTTCAATTAAATTAATAATTTTATTATCAATTATTAAGTTTTAATTAAATTGATGATTTCAATATTAGTATTAATTTTTTGGTTTTGCAAATAATAATTTTATAGGAAAAATGATATTTAAAAATGATTTTCCAAGTATTATTATTTTTTATTTAAATTAATAATTTTAATATTAATTCTAATTTTGGTGTTTTGCAAATAATAAATTTACAATAAAAACTATTTTTGATTAAGTGATATATAGTTGAGTGATTCATTAAAATTGAACTTATAAAGTTATATTTAAAAATTATAATTTTCTCATTTAAAGTTATATTATTTAAAAAAATCATTGTACCTGTGTAACATTGTGAATAATATGATGTGTTTCAAGGAAATTGAAGGTTATTAAAATTTAATGTTTAATAAAATATTATTTTTTAAAAATGTGTGGAACTCCATTTTACAAATTTGTATAAATTAAATTGATTAGTTTTATTTATTAAAAATATATAAATCAATAATATATATAACAAAATATGTTTATTTTAATTTTATTTATTTGTATAAGTTAGTAAAGTATATGAATATATATGATTTTTAACTTATCATTACAAAATTTTTATTTTTAACCCATTCTCATTATTTTATCTCTATATCAATCACTCTTTATGCTATTAAAGTATGATTCTTAGTCTATTGTATTTTCATATGATACCTTTAGTACCAAACATAAGTGATTTGATATAAATGCAATTGTGTTGTTTCTTCCCATGATATATAAAAGATTAAAACTATCTTGTTAGTTAGAGTTTACTATTTTTTAGTTAAACTAAATTTTTTATTAGAAATTTTTATTTTTAATTAAATTAATAATTTTATTTTTAATTTTTAACTTTAGAGTTTTCCAAATAATAAATTTATAGTAGAAATGGTTTTTGATTTAAGTGATATATAGTTGAGTAATTTATTAAAAATGAGGTTGTAAAGATATTTTTAAAAATTATGACTTTGACATTTAAAATTGTATTATTTAATAAAAAATTGATGTGTTATTAAAAATGAATTGATAAAGATATATTTAAAAATTATAACTCTCACATTTAAAATTAATTATATTATTTAATAAAAATTGATGTGATATATGTTTGTGTGTATATATGATTGTATTTATGTTTGTTTATTATTTTTAATTTAATTAATTTGTAATGTGATGTTGTGATGTATTGGAGTAATGTGTTTTATTTTAAGTAAATTGGAGGTTATTAAAAAATGATGTTTAATAAAATATTTCTTTTTAAGAATTTGTATATTGTAATATTACAAATTTTTATTTTTATTATTTTCTTATTTAAATTAATTTGTATATGTTAAAATGATGAATTTTATGTTTTTTAAAATTATAAATGATTAATATATTTGATAAATATGTTTATTTTTATTATTTTTAATTTAATTAATTTGTATATGTTAAAATAATGAGTTTTATGTTTTTTTAAAATATAAACAAATAATATATTTGATAAATATGTTATTTTTATTATTTTACAAATTTGTATATGTTGAAAAGATGAATTTTATGTTTTTTAAAATTATAAATGAATAATATGCTTATTTTTTTATTATTTTTTAACTTGTATTTAAAATAATGAAATTTGTGTTTTTTATTTATATAAATGTATATAGTTAAAAATTTCTGATTTTAAAATTTGATTTTTAACAAGTTCATATTATCTTGCTTTATATATATATTAGTATTTGTGTTTTTTATTTATATAAATGTATATAGTTAAAAATTTCTCATTTTAAAATTTGATTTTTAACAAGTTCATATTATCTTGCTTTATATATATTAGTATTTATGTTATAAAGTATGATTATATAACATATAATATGTTTTTATGCCCATGGTGTTTTGGATTGATGGTGAATGGGTGCACTCTTAAGGCACTCTTTGTTATAGGTCACATATTCAAATCCCCGTGGGTGTACCTACCAATATATATATGTATTTTTATTATTTTTTTAATTTAAATAATTTGTATATGTTAAAATGATGATTGTTTTAAAAAAATAAAAATAAATGAATAATATATATGATAATTGTGTTTATTTTATTTTTATCTATTTGTATGAATTAGTAAAGCATAATATATATGGTTTTTGGGGTCCACATATTAGGTGCCTTTTTGGGGTGTGAAGGGTTATGGGAAGTCTTTCACTTAACACTTGACCCTTTTTCTCTTGATTGTAGTGTTGGTGAGAGACCCTTGTTTCCTCATGGGTAGTTGTAAGCTATGCAAATAATTTTCTGATTTAATGATTATGAAAGTTCAACTCTTGCTCAAGCAAAAAAAAAGTATTAGGGCAGTTAAACTCAGTGCATGTGAAAATTGTCTAGTTGCCTCAAAAAGATCGTCCAACCTATCATTCTCATGAATAAACACCTTAACTTTAACAGTGGAGGTAAAATCATACACGGCCTTAATAGGGTCATAATGCCTTTCCCGAAACTCAACAAGATTTAAATTGTGAATGTGTTTGAATTCAACCCGTGCATGTGTGGAGTCGTTTAAACAATAAACACCACACCCTTGCTAACTGTCGGGTACCCAATTTCTCTAGCTAATAATTTATTAGGGACATACAACGGAAGTACATGTGGTGGAGGAGTACTTCGAAAAGATATAATATATGTAAATAATTCCTCTCCAAACCATCTCGCCACAGGTTGAATATCAACCTTGGCTTCTTGGATAACCTTGGGGATTTCTTGTCAAAGATAGCCTGATGAATAGGGAGCATAACCCCGTGACAAATCTGATAGAAATGTTCATTGAAACAATATTTCCAAAGAGCTTTATGATATACATGAATTGGTGTGGGATCCTAAGGAGTCCACTTCCATCCCATAATTGGAAAAGGAAAAATGAAACACAACATCAATGATGTAGGTACACATAAAATTGTAGTGACAAAATGGTTCTTCCTATATTCTGTGATACAGTGGGCTAAGTTATTTGACAAAATTGTGGCCCAATCCATTATTAGAGAATATAAGTAACATCAATTAGAGGTACCCATTCAACTGAAAATTTGGTACCGTCTATATATCCAAATAATCTACATAGCAATGTGGAAATGTATAAATAAGGAGCCGAAAGAGAGGTTATCGAATACATACCAGTTCTATCCATCTCGTGTTTGCTAGGATTCGACTTCCGTTTCTTTATAACTTCGGATGGTTCTTCATTTTCAGCAGCAAATTTCTCAACAAATGCTTTATCATAAACCCTGTGCGATTGAGGTAAATGATACATTCTTCTGATATCCTCTGGTTTAAAAGAGTCAATGACCACTTGACTTGAGGTTACAAATTCTCTGTCTTCAATGTTCACATTTTCAATAACCCATTTCACCATATCAGTGCAGGGTAATAATTTTGGCCTAGATGCTACCTTATGCAAAACAAAGCATGTGACCTTAAGATAAGAAGCGTCTGAGGATTGAATTTCATCTATCATCACTTATGTATTTCCTTTTTGAATATATCATAAACATTCTCCGAGGAGCCGACACCACGCTCTGGTAGACAAGTTGTATGAGAAAATAAATGTAATGATTCCAGTACATCTTTAGCCGTGGACTGTGTAACCTTTCCCTTATTCATCTTGACCATCAAGCCGAGTAATCGAATCTCTGTTATAGTCCCGTCACCACAAAGAAGACAAGAATGATAGTGCGGAGGATGAAAAATAGAAATATGACGACATGCAAATATGAAAACCTTATTCAAATTAATGAAACTGAAAAACTTAAATGCACCCGTAATGGTGAGAAGACATCGATTTTTTCGAACTGTGGAGTCATAAACATCCACAATATTCAACAGTATCTGCGTAAGATTTATATTAACTCACATTAATGAAGTCTATTGCAAACAATCTTTTCGAAGCATATCATTAAAACTTGTTAACGTACCATCCTTAATACGTGAAATGTAATTTAATGATGTGTGAGTGGGTTTGAATTCTCTCACAAATCGGCTCTTTACAATGCCACATAATAGTTTGATTGCTAGTTTTGTGATTTTGTGATTTGCGAGATTGCGATCTCATGGATGCGAATGTGTTTTAATATTATAGTTGATTCGTTTGTTGTGTCCATTGTCATATCACAATACGTAAACGAAGGTTTAACATGTTTTGTTGCTTTTTTGCAATGCGAAAAGTGTCACATGATTTGACCGGAAAGGAATATTTCTGTATTCTCTGCATATCGCAAATCGGTGATGTTTCAAATAGTAACGTTAAGTGTCGCACACAAGACTTTAAGAAATGCAAAATGCAATTTAACTTGGGATTGAGGTTGTGACTTTTTATTTGGATTTTTAATGATTTTAAATCAAAATATTTTCTAAAGGGTCCCCATTTATTATCTAAATGAATTTACCAAATTCGGGGGGGGTGTTGTTGTGCAACACAACAATTGGCGATTCACTGGGAGAATGAGTTATCTCTCATAATTTTGAAGTTTCTAAAACTTCCAAAGTAAAGATAGATCAGGAAATAGGAATTGAATGAAATTTTAGATAAGTAACATTTCTTTGAATAAAAACAAACTCACCTAATTATAATTCATGTAATATCCTCTTAAAGATGAAAATTCCTTTGTCTATATTAGTCTTTACCCAGTTTAAAAATAAAGTAGGGGGCTTTGGCAGATCAGATTTTTAATATACTCATTTGTCAAAGGTAGAGCCTCTGTTGCTAGCAAGCGTCCATAGCCACGACAGGGTTACCTTTTAACGAGCAATGATTCAATGTCCCATCGAGATAAGAGTGTAGTTTTTAGAGATAAATCCAAAATCATATACTTATTCTCTTTTTTTCTTTTCTAAAGAGTTTATTTTTTGCAAAAAAATTGTTTTTATTACTCAAAAGTCATCGTCTTTGTATGGTGGCCAAATAATGACAATGCCATTCAATGGTTGTAATTCAAGTGAACAAGCTCACTTGTGATGAGACCCCTTGTCTTAAGATTCAAATAATCTCAAGCCATTACCCTATTTTGATATGCATCATTGACAATGTCAATCTATTACTTCCCTATGAACATGGTAAGCAGGCTCTTGATGAGACCTCTTATCTTTTAAGTTTTAGTATATTTTAGAATTACACTCTAAAAAGAGAAAATTTTACTGGATGGGAGAACCATTGACTCCTTAAGAGTTTTGGATGACAATTATAGAGTTGAAGATGCTTATCTGCAAATGGTCTTTACTTTGTTAAAGATACTTTTCTTGACTCGTAGTAGAACAAAAGTTTTTTTTTATAAAGTTGGGGGTTTCTCAAAGAATAAATAATTTTGGTGGAAAAGAAAATTTCAGAGCTTCATGGAACTTAGCTAATTTTCAAATATTATAATTGTTTCCTTAACAATCTCTACTTTTAAATGTGAAAAATCAAAAATAGTTCCAAAAGATTTATTGTGAAGCCAAAAGTAAATATTATTCAACATTTATTTTCCTAGAAAACATAAAACAATGAAAGAAGATAAATGCAATAATGTTACAATTAGGAGAGGTTATCTCCTAAGAAAATAATTTCTTCAAGATAAGCCTGTTAACAGGAAGAGAATCTCTTCTTCCTGATAATCTTTTAGTATGAAGTTCGATGGGACTACTTGTTCAAAAATTTGAAATGGTCTGAGCCATAATCTTCGGAATTTGGTGTGTTTGCCCTTTTCCTCATGCGCTTTGTCCCATTTCAAGACAAGATCTCCGATTTGAAATGACTTGGTGGAAATTAAACTTGCATCAAAAGAAGTTTTAATTAACTGTTGATGATGGACATGTGTGATCTTTGCTTTCTCTCTTTCCTCTTCTAATTTGAGAATTTGATCTTGCCTTAATTGTAATGAAGAAGAAGGAGTTTCTTCAATGAATTGCACTAGGGCCATAGAGGGAATAGCTAGATTTGATGGAATGACAACTTCGTTCCGATAAACCAAATTAAATGGAGAAGTGCCTATTGAGGCCTTCTCACTGATTTTGTCTACCCACAGAGCAAATGTCAAAGATTTGTGCCAATTCTTTTGGCTTTGATCGACGGTCGTTTAATGATTCTAATGAGATTTTTGTTAGTTGATTATGCTAACCTATTCAGTTGAGGATACTAATCGGAAGAATACTTCACTTTAAAACCTCTTTTTAGTGCAAATCCAGTCATACTGTTTCCAGAAAAATAACATGTGTTGTCGAACATGAGTGCATTGGGTAAGCCAAATCTGGTTATTATAAATTGATCTATAAATTCAATGATTGCATTAGAATTGACTACACTTAGTGGAATTGCTTCCACCCACTTGGTAAAATAATTTCTAATAGTAAGAATATATTTGTGTTGTTTTGAAGAGTTAGGAACGATCTCACCTATAACATCCAATCCCCATTGTTCAAAAGGATGTTCAATGTTGACTGGCTGTAAAAGAAATGTTGGTTTCCTTTGTCTTGCAGCAGTTGTTTGACATACTTTGCATTTTCGGACTTATTCATGAGTGTCCTTGAAGAGTGTTGGCCAATAATAACGAGCATGAAGAATTTTATTTGTTGTTGTATCTCCTCGAAAATGTCTACCAGCAGGGCCATCATGGAGTTCCTGCAAAACTTTTTATGCTTCAAATTTTTGGAGGCATCTTAATAAAATGGAATCATAATTTTTTCAAAATAAGACATTATCAATGATTTGATATTGATTAGATTTTAGCCTTAAATCTCTTTTCCCTTTATAACTAAGTTCAGGAGGAGCAAATCCATTTCTCAAATAGAAAGCTAAATCAACATATTGGGATTTAGACTCCTTTAGATTTAGCTAAGATATTTGCACAATATTACTTGAATCTTTGTCTACTGATATGTTGGAAGCTCCTGCTAACATCTTGCAAAACCCTTGTCCTTGGACAATTTTAGTTGGTTTAATTTCAATGTCATATTCCTGCAATGTTGTTACCCAATTTTCCCTTTTCTCTCCTAATTCTTTTTTCCCTAGTAAATTTCTCACAGATGAAAATGGGACTATTACTTTAGTGTGTGTTTTAAGAAGAAAAGGTCTGAAATGATTTATAGATTTGAAAACAACAAGAGCTTGTTTTTCAACATCTGAGTATTAAATTCAGTGCCTTGCAAATTGGAGCTAAAGAAAGAGATTGGTGCTTCAATTTTCTCATCACTGATTTGTGTCAAAATGGCTGCATATGATGTTTCTGAGGAAAAAGTATATAAACAAAAATGATTAAAAAAGTTTGGGGTTGCTAAAGAGGGAGCATTTATAATTTCCTGTTTGAGAAGATTGAAAGCTTCTCGCTCACTATGCCCCCATTTAAAAACCGATTTTTTCTTTATCATGGATTGCAAGGGTAAAACAATTTGTGAAAAGTGAGGAACAAATCTTTTAACAAGATTCATCTGACCTAGGAAGGATTGCATGGATTTTTTGTTGCGAGGCAAAAAGATTTCAGAAATTTCTTTTATCCTATTAGGATCTATGTGAATTCCATCTTTGGATATAATAAATCCGAGAAGTTCACCTTCGCTTAAAGCAAAGTAAGACTCCTTTGGGTATAGAGAAATTCCATACGTTTTACAATGTTCAAAGATCTGTTTTAAGTCTTTTAAATGATTACCGCATTTCTTTGAATATATTGTTATATCATCTAAATAAATGACCACAATTTTATTTACCGTACCTTTGAAAGCTATATCCATGGCTCTCTGGAAAGTCGCACCACCATTGATTAATCCAAATAACATCTTTTGATAGGCGTGTGTTCCCAATTTGGTTATGAATGTGGTTTTCAGTCAATCATCTGGATGTACAAGAATTTGATTATAATCTGACAATCCATCCAGAAAAGACATTAATTATGAACCTGCGACTCACTGCAGTACCTATCCCATAGGAGGCAGTGGAAAGTTGTCCTTCTGACAATCCTTGTTGAGATTGCGGAAGTCTATGCAAATACGAATATCACCATTATTTTTCCTGACTCGTACTAGGTTAGAAACCCATCTTGAATGTCTAACAGGAAAAATGATTTTGGCTTTAAGAAGTTTGTTTAATTCAGAGTTGATTTGATTCTCTAAATTTGGATGAATCTTTCTCAACTTCTATTGTATAGGTTTTTCGTCGGATATCATATGAATAGTGTGATGTATGATAGATGTATCATACGTTTTAAGATCATCATAATTCCAAGCAAAAACGTTTTTATATCTTCTCAACAAATGAATGAAAGCTAACCTTTCGTCAGGTGCAAGACCAAGACCTAGATTAATATTTTGTGGCTTTAGATCAATTCCAAGATTTACTAATTCAAACCTCCATGTTGAACTTTAAAGTTTTGAATTAGTTGGTTTCTTGAATGTATCTTAAAGATCATACAGATCCTCCAGCTTAACTACAAATTTGGGTATGGGATTTTCATTTGTCTTTTGTTTAAGCTCACTATCATGTTAGTCTTCATCTATTATTTGGTCATCATATGAGCCCTTGGATGTTAAGAAGTTTATGATATCCTGATCGTCATTAAAAACCCGCCAATTGGTGATATTATCGGGAATAGAAGGTCTAAAAATTAACTCTATAGAAAATCGATCAGGACTATAATCCTTTGATGGTATGAGTTTGGAAGCAATGTTAGCCAAGAGATCAACACTTGCATTCTGAAGTCTTGGTATTGGAGAGATATTAAATGCCAAAAATGCAAGGTAAGGTCGTGGACTAATGATTGATAATGATTTAAATGTCCATAAAGGCAGTGAATAGTGTTCATTCCCTGTTTGATCACAATTTGAAAGCCTCCAAAGACTTGGAGGTATTTGATATCAAGGCCTATGGCTTTGTACAATTCTTGAATTAATGCCTCATACTCAGCGGTGTGCATTCAAATTCAAGTCTGCATGCCAACATATTTTTCTCTCCTTCATGGCTAACTAATATGCAACTTGCCCCTACCCCATCATTAGATTTAGACCCATCAAAAAATAATTTCCAAAACAAAGAATTAACTACTTGTTTATCTACAAATTGATACATTTGAAAGAATCTCTTTGCGAATAATTTTCAATCAGCGAGGTAACAAAATTCTCTAGAAAAGGTGAAGTTTGTGCATTCAAATTGCCCAAAAATGATTCAACATAACAGTTTCCAATGATATTATTGTTGTATGCAACATGCTCATTTTCTCCTTCGAGTTCAGTCACAATGTACTTTAAATACTTCTCATGATTGACCCTTATTTGATTTGGCTTGCTGTTGTAAGGAAGCCACATATGAGACCAGTCTGTTGCAAAATAGCCATGAAGAATTTCACACCAATCTCTGCTCAGGATCAAGCCGTAAAATTCAGGAATAATAGTGACTAATATGTCAATTATTTGACATACTCTCAGATTTCATGAAAGTGTGATGGTAACCGAATTAATTTCTCCTATGACTTTGACTTGTGTCTGATCTAACTATACAAAGTGATCAACATATTTATGGGGTAAAACATTTAATTTTGTGCAGACTATTTTTGGCATAATGTTGGATGAAGCCCCCGAATAAACTAAACCATTGTGCAAATTCTTATTAAATATTTCAAAAGTCAAAAGAAAAGGAGTATGAGAATTAGATCTACCACCAATTAAAACAACATCAGATGATTTGACTTTATCTGATGAATTAGTGGGAGGCTTACCCATTCCTTGAGCAGCTTGAGAAATTACAACAGCATGAAGAGGAGAAGTAGGAACTACATTTAATTCCTTGAGCAATAGCTTCTACTGATGTTTCAGATTGATAAGCTCATATAGCATAATATTAGCTCTGGTCTTCTTCATGTATTCAACTATGTTGTATTCCATCTCATCATAAATTACCAAGGTTTTGGATGAAAGCGAAGGATAATATTGAGGAGGTGATGTTTGACTAGACTTGGAAGAAAATTTCTTACCGATTGCTTTTTCTTTGATAGCAGAAGTTGATGGTTTCTGTTTTTGACTTGATTGCGGTGAATTAGTAGCGCTCTTGCTTCTAGTGGCAATAGGTAAAGCTTCTTCTTCATCATTGTCTCACAAAGGAAGAATGAAATCCCACATTCCATGTACTTCAACCAACTCTTCATCATCAGTTTGTTGTGTTGATACTTCTTCTTCTTCAAAATTTGATTCGACATTTGATATGGTATTTGGAGGTTTAGGATCAAAGATTGGATTTCTATTAAAAGGTCTAAAAGGATTTCTAGAAGAAGTTGCAGCTACTTGTTTCGTTATCTCAATCATTTCATTGGACATGGTTTTAAGTACTTTTTTGCAAACCTTCAAGATCGAAAGGGTCTTTAGGTGTTTTATTCTTAGATTCGTCTTTGAAGGTGACCTTTTTGGATTTTCTTTCTTCTAATGCGTTTTTCTTTTCTAAGGCTAAAATTCGTTTCTCTACAACTATAGCTTCTTTCATATTTTCAAGCAAGGTTGGTTTAGCAGCTTTATCAACAAAAGTAGTTGTATTTTAAGGGAGAGCAGAAATGTATCATTCATTTTGTACTTCGGCACTTGGTCTAGATGCAACTAGGGTTTTATTTAACAATTTGTTAAAATGTGAATTGAAATCCTTAATTAGCTCTTTTGATTCAGCTTTTAAGTTGGAGAGATCATTAAGAAGAGTAGTTGTTGAGCGATCATCTCCAAACTTGGTTAGGAATTGTTCTTGGAAGACGTTCTAATTATCAATGGAACCAGATGGTAACGAAAAGTACCAAGATCCTGCTGATCCTTCGAAAGTATAAGGAAATAATCGTACAACAACATCTTCTTCAACAACTCCATTTAGATTTATAGATAACATGAAGTTGTTTATATGCTCTTCGACAGGAAGACCGTCATCAGGGTTAAATTTTAGCAACCATTTTTTTCGGATGGGAAGGTAATGGATGTAATGGTCCTTCCATTTGAAAGGCTCTTGGATTTTTCCATGGTCTTTGAGCCATTATGGGTATCTGTGTGGAAGAAGATGCACCAGTAGTAGAAGGTGATTGGGTGGAGGAAGATTGTGCTCCTGTATCAGTGTAAATCACTATTTGATATAGTGAAGTGGATGATTGGATAGAGTGAGTTTGTGATGAAGATGATTGAATAAATGAAGGAGTTTGTGGTGATGGTGAGATAATATCACTATAAGTTTCAGACTTAGATTTCTTGGTTTTCCTCCGAGGAGGAGGTAGAGGAAACTCATATGGAGGTATTCCAAAATTTTCACTCTGTGATCTAGTTAATCTTTGAGAGGAAGGAAAATATGAAGAAATGTTGGCTTCAGATAATTCAAATTCTTCTTGAGACCGAGAAATACCTTCCAATTTCTAGATTAAATATTGTACTTCAGGAGTTTCTGCAGAAGAAGGTTGATCTGATTTATTTGGGGAAACACTAGTGGATTTTAGAGATTTTTCACAACTTCACATTTGGGATTTGGAGATATGGAATGTGACCGGGAAGTTATAGGTTACAGTGAGGGAGTTTGACTCTTAGAATGGCTTTCTGATTTAGATTTACTTGCCATTCATAGCCCTGGCCATCCTTCTAGTGCCAAAATGTTGAAGCCTCGAAAAATTCACTGCGACAACATGGGGGATAATCACCAGGTTGGGGACTTGAATACCGTGCCTTAATAAAGCCTGGATACCAAAGATTATCATTAACAGTTTCTATCATATTGTTTGATTTTTCACTTGCGCTAGAAACTACCATTTCACCCTATTTTATTTGGATTTCCCAATCAGTAAAGAGAATGCCCTTGTGAGATTCTTTGATCTTTGGAAATTTTGTTGTTTTTCCCTTTGAATTGTCGAGCCATGTGATCAAGTTTGAAATATTTTCATCTATTTCCTCAAAGTTGATTTTAGCATCTGTGAATTCATTGACTAATGCATCAACTTCTTGGCACAATGGGCTAATCTCTACTAATTGCTTACAAAAGATTAATTGTTGCTTTGATAGCAATGAATTGAGTTCTAAAGCTTCTTTGATGAATTCATCAATTTTTGGGTAATCCTTCATTTAATCTACAGTAAATTGCAGTTGCGCGATTTCAACGTCTTTGACATTTAATTCTGCTTACCTTTGAAGTCTTAGGCTCTTGAAACTTTGCTGCATTTGTTCAAGCTATCATTTAACCTGTTCCTGTGTATTCACCTTTTCTCTTGCGAGTTGATCTTCCAGCTGCTTTATTCTTTCCTCCATTTCTTTGATCAATTTTCTCACTTCTTCTACCTTGTTAATTGTTGGAGAAGCATAAGCTCCTACAAACTGGGATATTTTGGTCAAATTTTCAGATGGATCTATAGGTGTATCTTTCCAGAAAACGTCCATTAGCTTGTTTTCTGGCAAGATAATAGCAACATGGTAAATCTTTCTCTTTTTCCTTTGTTTCTTCATGACTGCCTGATGTTTGGGACTATAGAAAATATATAAAGGAGGAATTTCCTCCTCTTTCAAAACAATCTCTGAAGAAGGAAACGCAGGAATAACTTCGATATCTTTTGAAGTAGTGAGAGATTTTTCTGAATATTCCTCAGGAGGTTTTGATGTTTCAAGCAAAGTTTGTGTTTGAATCGTACCCCCTTGTGGTTCATTGATTATCTATTCAAACTGCCCCCATTCTTTCTGCATTTTCTCCTAATCAAGTCCCTTCTCGGTATTCTTTTTGTTGAAAGGTTATTCTATGTCTTTCTCTATAGCAGACTCCTTTGGTGATTCAACATCTTTGGATGCTTTCTTTGCATCCTTCCCTGAGACATTAGTAGAAACTCTTTCTTCGTGAGATTCTTGCAGGATTATTTGAAGTAAATTTAAAGGCACATGCGTTAACCTTTGGTTTTTGTACTCCTTAAATTATGCTAATTCAGTTGGATTTAGTCTTGGGGCAGCTAAACTCTGTACTTGTGAAAATTGTTCATCTGCTTCAAAAAGATCGTCAAAACAATCGTTCTCATGAATAAATGCCTTAACTTTAACAACCAAGGTAAAATCATACACGACCTTAATAGGGTCATGCTGCCTTTTGCGAAACTCGAAAATATTTAAACTGTGAATGTGTTTGACTTCAACTTGTGCATGTCTGAAGTCGTTTAAACAATAAACACCACACCGAAGTGGAAAAGCGGGTCAGAGAGATTTTTTAGACTCTTTGAGAGACTTGGTTACACCCTTTGTAACTGCCTAGTATTCAATTTCTCTGGGTAATAATTTATTAGGTACATAGCACAGAAGTACATGTGCTGGAGCGGTGTTTCCAAAAACTCTAATATATTTAAATAATTCCTCTCTAAACCATCTCGCCACAGGTTGAATATCGACCTTGGCTTCTTCAGATAACCTTGGGGATTTCTTGTCAAAGACAACGTGATGAATAGGGAGCATAACCCCTTTGACAAATATGATAGAAAAGTTCATTGAAACAATATTTCCAAATAGGTTTATGATATACATGAATTATTGTGGGATCCTGAGGAGTCCACTTCCATCCCATAATTGGAATGGGAAAAATGAAACACACAGCATCCATGATGTAGGCACACATATAAAATGGAGGAATGGTTCTTGTAGTGACAAAACGGTTCTTCCTATATTCTATGATATGGTGGGCTAAGTTATTTGACAGAATTGTGGCCCAATCCATTATTATAGAATTAGAAGCAGCATCAATTAGAGGCACCCATTCAACTCAAAATCTGGTAGTGTCTGCATATTCAAATAATCTACATAGCATTGTGTCAATGTATAAATAAGGAGTGGCAAGAGAGGCTATCAAATACATACCAGTTCTATCCATCTTGTGTTTTCTAGGATTTGACATCCATTTCTTTATAACTTCAGATGGTTCTTCATTTTCAGCAACAAATGTTTTATCTTAAACCTTGTGCAGTTGAGGTAAATGATACATTATTATGATATCCTCAGTTAAAAGAGTTGATGACCACTTGTGTTGAGGTTACAAATTCTCTGCCTTCAATGTTCACATTTTCAATAACCCATTTCACCATAACAATGTAGGGTAATAATTTTGGCCCAGTTGCTACCTTATGAAAAACAGAGCATGCGACCTCAGGATAAGAAGTGTTTGAGGATTGAATATCATCTATCATCGCTTCCTTATGTATATCATTCTCGAATATATCATAAACATTCTCCCAGGAGCCAGTGCCACACTCTGGTAGACAAGTTGTATCAGAAAATAAAGGTGATGATTCGAGTACATCTTCAGCCATGGACTGTGCAACCTTTCCCTTATTCATCTTGACCATCAAGCCGAGTAATCGAATCTCTGTTATAGTCCTGTCACCACAAATAAGATGAGAATGATAGTGCAGAGGATGAAAAATAGAAATATAACGACATGCAAATATGAAAACCTTATTCAAATTAATGAAACTAAAAAACTTAAATGCACCCGTAATGGTGAGAAGACATCAAATTTTTCGAGTTGCGGAGTCATAAATATCCATATCTACGTAAGATTCAGATTAACTCACATTAATGTAGTCTATTGCAAATGATCTTTTCAGAGCAGATCATTAAAACTTGTTAACATACCATCCTTAATACGTGAAATGTAATTTAATGATGTGTCAGTGGGTCCGAATTCTCTCGCAACTCGGCTTTTCGTAATGTCACATAATAGTTTGATTGTGAGTTTTGTGATTTTCGAGATTGGGATCTGACGGATGCGAATGTGTTTTAATATTATAGTTAATTCGCTTGTGGGGTCCATTGTCATATCGCAATACGTGAAAGAAGATTTAACATGTTTTGTTTCTTTTCTACGACGTGAAAGGTCTGACATGATTTGATCGGAAAGGAATATTCCTATATTCTCTACATATCACAAATCGATGATGCTTCAAATGGTAACGTTAAGTGTTGCACACAAACTTTGCGAAATGAAAAATGAAATTTAATTTTGGAGCGGGGTTCTTGGATTTTTTATTTGGATTTTTAATGATTTTAAATCAAATTATTTTCTAAAGGATCCCCATTTATATCTAAAGGATTTTACCAAATGGTGGGGTGGGGGGGGGGGGGTTGTTTTACAACACAGCATGACCACAAACTGACACCCTACAAAGACTACATATCACCTAGGAGTTGAAGAACCACCCCAGGTGGTCAATCCTAGAGTTGAAACTTTGTTTCAATCTTAGTTCAGTCCTGCGGTCCTGAGATTTGAGCCAAAATTCCATGCCAGCCTCCAGACCCATACCCATAACTGCCTGAGACTTCTCATAATGATAAATTATATTATGACAATGTTATTCATACAAATCTTGAACAAGAAATTAACCTAACTAGGCCCAACCATGATAGTCATTTTGTCAAACATATAGTGAACATGTAAAATATAGGTCACGATTGCATATCTCATCATAGGAGTCTGAAACTTATCTAAGAATCACCAAGAAGGTTTAATGCCTTCTCGTAATAGCTTCAATAACACTTGTTATCCCATGCATTCATTAACCTTCATATACTTATCAAATCATGAACAAAGCCATAGCTAAAGTACATTACATATCCATGCTTATAACCAACATATAACTAGATTATTAGCCATGACATAAAATCCATCGAATCATCATAATGTCAAGTATAAGTGCTCATAGAGTACAATAGTAAAATAACTCTTATTAACTAATGAAAAAGCCAGCCAAATCAGGGACTTCCAAGTACCATCTGACCATAAATTGAGTTGAACCCAATCTTTCTCTCAGCCAATCACCCACATGCCATATTCCAAGCATGAATGTGGGATCTAAAGACATAAACAACTAGGGTTCTCAGAGATTAAACCACCTCCACCCTCAGGCTATCATGATCTTGCCAAAACCGGTCAAGAGATCACGAAACCCAAACAAGTTTGGATGCCTCGGAGTTTCCTCACCATTACCTTGAGGAATTTTCCTGTCTCCACCTACCTGTCGAGGGCTTCCTCTAGATTAAAGCACCTCCACCCCCAACCCTTAGGAACTTTCATGAGACCACCTCACTTGGTTCCAAAACCTTCCAACAATCCAAAGCTCAACTAGAAAAAATCTCATCATACCATGGTTGTCAATCCTAGAGTTGGAACTTTGTTTCAGTGACCTAGACTCCCAATCACATCCTTGACACTTCCTGCATGCGGTTGAAGGCCTCCAACCACACTCACAAGCCTTGATCCATGTGGTTATGACCTTAATTTCTCAGTTCAGTTGTGACCCCAAGTGGTCAATCCTAAATTTGGAACTTTGTTTCAGTGACCTAGACTCCCAACCTATTTACCTGCATGCGGTTGAAGGCCGCCAACCACACTCACAAGCCTTGTTCCATGTGGTTGTGACCTAAGTTGCTCAGTTCAATGCCTGTGGTATACTAAGAACTTGTAGCTTCAGTGCCGCTATCCATCCTCTAGAATAAAACTTTGAACCTCTGCCCAATTTTCTCCTCAAGCCTTTAATGATTTGTTGCAAGAAGAATTCAAACTGCACCTACTGAAATAGATGCTCAATCAACCTACCCTGAGCTTATTTGCACATTCCTACCTACCCTATCAGCTGCAATCTCCAATTGTAGGTCAAGGGACATGAAATTTCCAATGAAGCCAGTCATCGATCTGAATTGACTCTTGAATCTCTTGACTGCATTCAACCTCAAAATAACCATGATAGTGAGATGAACAAATCAAGTTGTAATGTATATGATCTTCATAATGCAAATGAAAATGAAATACTGATGTGCAAAACTTTGACATGTATTCATTTATAGGTTCAAAGAGGACGTGGTTATTTTGATGATCATCATAACATTCTATATCTTCAGACAACTAATTCTCAGCCACACAAAATTCCTTTGATATGCTATCCAACTGCCTTCCTGCATGATTCCCATAGACAATGTAATTTTCCTCACTATTATGATCATTATTTGAAGTAATTTGCTGCAAGGAATTACATAAATGAACAACCTTTTCCTCTACCTGAGGGTTATAAAAAATTTCTTCCAGTATTTCTTCTTGGTGTTTGCAATTATTTTCATCTTCATTATGATCTGAAGACTAACAAGTCTGCTGCATCTCTACATTAATCTCGGAGGATGTAACATGATTTTCATAAGTAAACCCCAGCTAATTTTCATGTTGCATTTCACGGGATGTTATCCTTTCTTCTTGGTGTTGAAATGTATTGTTATGAAGAGCTTCTAAAATTTCTTCGTCCATGAATTCATCATCATCATAACAATCCTCCAAATATTGAATAAAACTCATAGAATGTTTACAACAATCTTTGACCAGCAATAAGGAGGGATGACACTCTTTATACATGTCATAGAATACATCATGGAAATCAGCAAGAGAATATAATGAACCATTTTCCAAGATTTTATACCAAGACCATGCTTTTCCTTCTAAAGTGGTCATAAACATCTTCATGAGACAATCTTTAGGGAACTGAACCTTAAGACTGCGTACATGCATATGGAACCTAACCAAATGAAGAGCAACATTGTCCTTCTTTTCATCTTTGAATATTGGAATATCATCTAACCAATCAACCTTTGGCATAGGATTTGGAAAACCAGGGATATGAGACCGATTCATAGGGGCATACCTGGCATTCATTCTTGCAATGGAACTCATCTTGAAACCTCATCAAGCTACTGATCTTCTAGCAGTGGAGTCACCTTCCAATTTGTTATTCAATGTGTGGAGTCGCCAAGGTAGTTTTCAGCCTCGAAAAGATGTCTGAGCTCCTGCTACCTTCAGAAGTTCAGCTTCTTAATTTCGGGAATGAATAGACTTCAGGCTCTCGGTAGACGCACCAAAATGTTATCACCAAAATAAGACCCTAATAGGATGCTGATCAGACTATCTCAATGTAACTATTTCAAACCAATCTTTTGGCTAAGGCTTAGCCTCCTCAGCTTGAGAGGGCTCTCTCGAAGGGTTAATGATATTGATTAAAGATATGGATAGATGTCTATCTCTATGGTTTGTGATTTTATATGTTTATAGGTTGAAAGATGAAGTTTGGCTACCATTGGGATATGGAGTCAAAGTATGTTTTAGTACCACAGCAAGATCAACTTAACATGAAAGTCAGGGCATAAAGAGTCTTTATACATCAACAAAACAAAGATGCAATGCAAGGCAACACAGTTTATAAATACATGAAAGAAGTTAGAGCATCGTTGATGAGTTCTAAGTAACATGTATTCATACCACTGCAAGTAAGTGAAAGAGGAAAGCCATGAGACAATAGGACATTAAAAACTCTCTTTGAATCCTGAGTAGTGAAGCCAAAACATTCTACCTAGCATGGAAGTCAAGGCATTATAGAGTTCAAGTGCAGAAATGCAAATATAAAACAGTGAAACATAGTTAGTTTATCTATGAAGGAAGGCAGAGAAACATTGATGAGTTTTGAGTATCATAAGTAAACATCACTGTCATGTAAGTATTGGAAGATTCCATCAAAACAAGAACATACTAGAACTCTTCATGAATCTTGAGTTGTCTAAGTAGAAACTCTGCATTAGGTTAAAAATATACACAGTGTGCACATAGAGCAGCAGCTGACCCAAAAAGTCTCCAACCCTTTGCTAATTCGACCTCTTACTCTATATATGGCATTTAAAACATGTATTCCTTCATCCCTCATCAAGAGAATTCAAATTTTCCATGAGTGACACCTATTCTAACCATAAAACAAACCATTAATTAGAACTAGTTGTTAACTAGCAGTGCTAGTGACCTAATACAACTAGGAGTGTAACTCCTTATTATGATTACAACAACCTTATCTAAACATTGAAAGTATTCTTTGACAGATGCAACCTCTTGAGGTCGAATTTGATGAAGCCTCCCACGTTTTCACCTTACTGCTGATGATAAACCCTAGAAATTAGGGAACATGTTTCCCTGTTTTTAGGTTTAGGATCCTTGAAAATTTTCACGTGGGACAAAGCTTTTATCTTCTCATCCATGACATATTTTATGAAGAAGGAGGTTTTTGTATTCCATTCTGTCTAGAACAAAAACCTTTCTTGGTTTTTTTAAAAACTTCTCCAGTTGTCCAGAATCTATCCTTGAAAAACACATGTAAAACAGGAAAAATATGTTCTTTGAAATTAGGGTTTCAAAGAAAGCTTAGTATCTCCCAACTGAAAACACTTATGAAGAAATTAAGATAGGTTATTGTATTTGGGGAGTTTATGAAGAGAAACCTCCTTCAAAATTCCAAAATACATTTTCCTGTGACCCAAAACTGATCTTGAAAAAGACTGCTCAAACTAGAAGACAAAGCTTGACTTTGAGCAGTTTCGTAGCGCAAGTTTAACCATATATTCCTCCCACCTCATAACGAATTTGAAGAAACTGAAAGAGGTTTTTGTAGTTGAGTATGTTAGGAAGAAAAACCTCTTTCGGTTTTGAAAATTGAGTTCTCAGATGCTCAGGAACCCTTCTGGAAGTTGACTAGTAAAAGAAAAAAACAAAGTCTTTTATGCTGAAACATGCTACTTCAGGGGTTTCGTAGCGCGCTACGAAAACTCCTAGTTCAGAATCCCTGATTCCGTAGCGCAGCTAGTGAAAATTCTGGGTTTTTCACTACGAAAACACCTAGGGTGAGTTTTTCACTACGAAAACCTTGATACAAGTTTGACACTTGGAACTTATGTGTGATGTGGGACCAGTGATAGGCAAGAACAGAGTATTGAACCTATTTGACCATACCAACAAGACTCTCTTTTAGATCTTAGACTCTAAAACAACCATGGAAAGACTAGACAAAGACTAACACCAATCCTTTGGAATCAAATTGATGTCAAAACACATGGTGAGGCTTCTAGGACATGGAATGAGGTTGTGAAACTTCTTTTTGGAAAAGAGAATGACACTTATTGAGATGAGATGACTCAAAACCTATAAGACTATGACTAGAAACAAGGAAAACTTTCCAAAGCTTAGAAACAAAAAATTTAGGGTGATAACACCACGTACCACTCAACCATAAATTGAGTTGAACCTAATCTTTCTTTCAACCAATCACCCACGTGCCATATTCCAAGCACGAATGTGGGATCTCAAGACCTAAAAGATTAGGGTTCCCAAAGATTAAACCACCTCCACCCTCAGGCTACCGTGATCTTGCCAAAACTGGTCAAGAGATCATGAAACCCAAACAAGTTTGGATGCCTCAAAGTTTTTTCACCATTACCTTCAAGAATTTTCCTGTCTCCACCCAGCTATCAAGGGCTTCCTGGAGATTAACTCACTTCCACCCCCAAACCTTGGGAATTTTCCTAAGACCACCTCACTTGGTTCCAAAACCTTCCAACAATCCAAATCTCAACTAGAAAAGAATCCCATCATAGAATGGTTGTCCAATAAATCGCAAGGCAAGGCCAAAACCATTGCAAAACCAAGCAAAAACCATGTCAATGACAACAAATAAACCAATGCATGTACCATGCATTCACACATCATCTAGGAAATCACACATGCAACTTGTTACTTGAAATATCTTCCTGTTGAAGTTATTGATCCACCCTTCTCGTTGCTTTCCTTACCTATCCTTGTTTGTCCTTTCCCTTACGTTGCTTTCATTCTCTTTCCCTTGCTTGATAGCTTTCTCCTCTTGGTGTTATTCTCTCTCTCTCTCTCTGAAACTAATTCCAAAACAAAACTGTCAGACTAGGCAGTAACTCCTCAAGGAAAAAATTGATTCATGTATATTCCTTTAGGTAGGTCTTCATTAAATACATGAGGGAGATACTGTTCAGTTCATCTCCCGATGACTGTTCATATGATTTATTTATCTATTTACATTATATTCACCCAATCATGAGGATTAGGTGTCAACATTCCCCCCCTTAATCTGAAGGGATGTTGGTGAGTCCAAGCATCATTATGAATCGTTCAAGCTTTTCTCTTCCAAGTGCTTTGGTGAAGATGTCTGCAATTTGCTCATTTGTGGAACAATGATGGAGATGGATTGTTTTGGCCTCAACATGATGTCGAATCAGATGATATTTAGTATCAATGTGCTTCGTTCGATCATGGAACTTTGGGTTCTTTGCCAATTTTATTGCAGAGGTATTGTCAATCATGAGTGGAGTTGATTGTACTTGTTTTACCTGCAAATATTCAAGAATTTTCCTAAGCCACACAATTTGTTTTGTTGCTTCAGCTGCTGCCACGTATTCTGCTTCTGTTGTGGAATCTGCTAGAACTGATTGTTTGCGTGATCTCCAGGAGACAACTCCTGATCTAAGACTCATAGCATATCCTGAAGTAGATACCCCAGTTTCTTTGTCTCCATCGAAGTCTAAATCAGAGTATCCAATCAAGCTGAAGTCGTCCACCTATATATACTTGATTCCAAAGTCTTGAGTTCCCTTCAAGTACCTTAAAACTCTTTTTGTAGCAGACCAATGTCCCTCACAATGATTTTGCATAAACCTGGTGAGAATTCCAACAAAAAACGAAATGTCTGGTCTAATAGTAGTTACGTAGTTGAGACTTCCTACAAGTTGTCTATACTTTGTTGCATCCTCAAATTCTTTTCCTTCAATAGATGTTAGCTTTAAGTTTTGTTCCATTGGAGTAGTAAGAGGATTGCATTCTATCATGCCAAACCTGTTCAAAAGATCTCCAATGTACTTCTTTTGAGAAAGAAATATGGACTTCAGATGTTGGGTTACTTCAATGCCAAGATAGTAATGAACATATCCCAAATCAGTCATTTCAAAACTTTTTCCCAATTCCTTCTATAAGGATGCAATGTAGCTTTCATTGTTCCGTGTCATCAAAAGATCATCTACATATACCACAAGATATACAACTATTTTTCCAACTTTCTTGACAAATAAAGTTGCATCATCAAGATCATAATGTTTAAAATAGAGTTTCAGAAGATGCTCAGTTAGTTTTTTCATACCAAGCTCGTGGTGCTTGTTTGAGGCCATACAAGGACTTCACAAGTTTGCATACTTTATGTTCATGTCCTTTCACAGCAAATCCTTCAGGCTGAGACATAAAAACATTCTCGTTTAGATCTCCATTTAAGAAAGCAGTTTTTACATCCATTTGATGGACTTTCCAACCGTTCTGAGCTGCTAGTGCAAATAGTGTCTGAATGGTAGCCCATTTTGCTGTGGGGGCAAAAGTCTCCTCATAATCGACCCCTTCCTTCTGTGCAAACCTTTTGCCACAAGCCTAGCTTTGTGCTTGTCAAGTGATCCATCAGATTTATACTTGTTCTTGTAGACCCACTTGCAGCCAATTGGTTTGATTCCTAATGGAGGATCAACCAGTTTCCAAGTGTCGTTCTTTATGAGGGCATCATACTTTTTTTGCATCACTTCTTTCCATTCATCATGAGAAGAAGCTTCTTTGAAGGAAGTTAGTTCAAAATCTGTTGACAAGTACAATTCACAATCATAAGAAACATCCATATCAACAGGTGAATTAGAGTCATCTACATCACCTCCATTTTGTCGGTTTGAATTTCTAGTTCCCGTCTTTCCAACTTCATCAGGATGAACACTTTCAAGTGTCTTTGTCAGCCACTTTGGGGGACCTTTCTCAGATGGTCCAGGCTTCTCCATTGATTGAGTTGGGACTGAATCAAGATTAAGTCTCCCAATTCTATCAATCACATCACTTAAAGCATCATCTGTTGTTGGAGTTTCGTGTGGGGGAGAGTGTTCCTCAGAAGAAGATTCCACATGTTGATCTAGTATAGGAATTCTCCCTTCAAGATGTGGAATCTGATTATCAAATTCTTGAAATGATTTTGCTTTTGCGAATCTATCCAAGCGATCAAGTTGCCGCTCAACAACATTGTTAGTTTTGAATGATTCAAGAAAAATTACATCTCTAGATACAACAAACTTCTTATTTACTTCATCATAGAGACAATATGCTTTGGAGGTGTTTGAATACCCCAGAAAGATACACTTACGACTTCTAGCACCAAGTTTGTTTCTATGTACCTTTGGTATCAAGGCATAACAGGTGGAACCAAAGACCTTGAGATGCTTTACCGAAGGAAGATGTCCATACCACATTTCATATGGAGTCTTGTTTCTTATAGAATTATATGGACATCTATTCTTTATATATGCAGCACATAAAACAGCATCAGCCCAAAACATTATCTTTACATTTTTGAAGAAGAGCATGGATTGTACCATATTTAAGATTGTCCTATTCATTCTTTCAGCTACACCATTCTGTTGGGGATTATAAGGCACAGTTGTTTGATGTTTGATCCCATGTTGGCGAAGATAGTTTTCAAATTCATTTGATGTGTATTCTTTTCCATTATTAGTGCGAATAGACCCAATATGAGATTGTGCATCATTTTCAATCCATTTATGAAAATTGTTGAATGTTTGAAAAGCATCAGATTTGTTCTTCAATAAATAAACCCAACACATTCTAGTGTAGTCATCAATAAATGTCATGATATATTTATTTCCATTTGCAGAAGGAACAACCATTGGACCACATAAATCTGAATGAATGAGTTCAAGTTTTCTATATGCTCTTGAATGTGAATCATGAAAACACTGTTTGCTATGCTTTCCTAGAATGCAAGCATCACATGGCTTAAGTTTCCTAGGAATTGTAGGCAAACCAGCAACACCATTTTTCTTCAACAAGCGGAGGCTGTCATAGTTCAAATGTCCAAATCTAGCATGCCATAATAAACTTGATGGAAGTGTACCTTCTTCATGATGAGAATTGTATGAGAAATGTTGTGCATGAGCAGAGGTTCCTTGCAGCTTGAGAAGCCTTTCTTCTTCTATTCCCCTCATGAAAAGTGAGTGGTCAGATGCTTTTCTTACCTCAAGCTTGCCATCAAACATATGAATGGAGTGACCTTGCTAGTGGATGTTGTTGAGATTGCAACAAGATGATGGAGCTTAGTGAAAAGAGTCGCCTTCACTAAGTGGGCCCGCAGGCAAATTATGGCGCAAGTTCTATTTTTTATCACAGTGTGGATGATCACAGTGTGGGTGACCACAGTGTGGGTGACCACAATGTGGGTGACCACAGTGTGAGTGACCACAGTGTGGGTGATCAAAGTCTATTTTTAGACTGGCTGTCAAGAATAGAAAAGTCAAATATTATTGTCTCATAATAATATTTGGACTATAAACTTGATCTTATTCTCTTGGAGCACTTCAGTTTGAGCTACAGATGTGGCCCATGCAGCTGTCAGAAGGAAGTACGCTTTTCTTATGAGTCAGTTGAGTTGTTGCATGCATGACTTCAGTTAGAACTCAATCAGTTGAGTTTGGTGGAGTTGATTGTGGAGTTGATGGAGTTGTGTTCAGTTTGACTTGGTTAAACTAGTTGTAGTTAGTCTAACTGCAAATAGACTAATGATGAGTTGTTAAACTAATTATTAACTCATAATACAACTATAGAATATATAAGTTAACTCAGTTGCATGTCAGTGCATGTTCAGTTCAGCAGGGACAGGTGTTAGAGAATCAGATTGCTATCAGTTGTGACTATAGTTGTGCATCAGATATTGCACAATCAAGGGATTGAATATGCCAATGAGTTTGCTCATGTATTTGCCCAGTTTGTAGCTTCTGCTCACGTCCTACACATTGTGAGTGATTCTTTGGAGGTGAAATACGAGTTTGGTAGACCATTCTCATTCATTCTTGAGCAGGTATTGAGTAGTGGAGGCAGGCAAGCAGTGTAATAGATTTTTAGATCAGATCTTAGTTGTATTGTGTGTAACAGGTGGAGCTAGTACTGGATTGCTTGTGATAAGCATTGTACTTTGTAATGTTACATGGTCTCAATCATTAATATACAGATAGTGTGGGGTTTTTAGCGAGATGCTTTCCTCGGGTTACATACTGTGTTAATGTGTGAATGCTCTTGATGTTTTATTGTTATTGATGTTGCTATATTGATGATCAATGTAGAGGAGCTTATGTATTGTGTATGTATTCCGCAATAGTACATGATCAGGATAATATCTGTTGAATATGTGTTAAATTCAAAATTTCTACATGGTATCGGAGCTTCTTGATTTGTAGAATAGATTTTTACAGGATATCAAGCGAGGATTGATCATCAGATCTACTATTCAGGAAGTGTTTACATTCTATTTCTTCATGCAGAGTCTATAATCGGGCCAGGTAGCCTCTGGATTCATCCTTCCTTTGGAAGGTGAGATATCCGGTGAATGCCCATACAGTCAATCTCTGTACGAGAAATATTGTGTTCTCACGAATTTTAGATCGGAAGCAATTGAGTTTGAGCTGGTGGAAATCGAATTTGTAGCAGTGTTATTGAAATGTCTTTCAACGGATTGCAAATGTTATTCCAAAGCAAGAGCGACCTGGCGCTCAAGGATAAACTCATAAACAATAAAGGTGAGAATGGATCTTCATCAATGGTATCTGATGAAGAGAATTGCCCTTTGGCTGCCAAAGCAAAGAAGGGGAAGAACAAGAAAGCTTCTCATTCCAGTGCGAAAGGCAAGAAGCAGGAAATGTCAAAGGTGAAGTGTTTTCATTATCACCAGCACGGACACTATGCCACTAATTTTCCGCAGAAGAAGAAGAACAAGCAGGCTGCTGGATCTTCAGCAGGAAAGGCTCTAGCCTCACAGTTTGAGCTTGGTTTTTCATTGATCGCATGCTTGGTTTCAAGTGTGATGGGATCAATGTGGTTCTTGGACAGTGGTGCATCTTTTCACATGACGGGAGATAAAGATTTGTTCTCTGATATGGAGGACAAAGATCTTGGAGTGCACATCGAGATGGGCGATGATGGTAGATACGGTGCGACCGGTATCGGTACCATTTCCTTTAAGAGGGAGTCTGGTAAACCCTTCGTATTGAAGGAAGTCATGCATGTTCCAGGATTGACGAAGAATCTCATCTCAGTGGCAATGTTAGAAGACAAGGGGTATGATGTTGTTTTCAGCGAGGGAAAGGCTTTCCTGCACAGCAAGACAACTGGTGAGACCCGGAAGATAGGGGTTCGAGTGAGGAACCTTTATCAGTTGCATGTAGATGGATGCGCAGCAATGGCGGGCAAGGAAGAAGGATTGGTGAGCCGGGATGATGGCGAGTTGTGGCACAAGAGATTGGGTCACCTTCACCATGGAGCCTTGAAGATACTGTAGCAGATCACTACAAGGCTTCCTAAAGGCACACTTGCGCAGTCAGATCAGTGCAAGGGGTGTACTTTGGGGAAGTTTGTGAAAGCCACCTTTCACGAGAAGGATAGTTGCGTCACGATGATCCTTGAGAGAATTCACACAGACATGTGTGGACCTTTCTCAGTTGCTTCGATAGCAAAACACAGGTATTATGTGATTTTTGTTGATGATTTCTCTCGTAAGTGTTGGATCTTCTTCATGCAGAAGAAAAGCGAGACATATTCAAAGTTCTTTGAATTCAAAGCACTGGTCGAGAAGGAGTTGGGGAAGAAGGTGAAGGCTCTTAGGAGTGATAATGGTGGTGAATACATCTCGGACGAGTTCAAGGATTTCTGCAAGGCAGAAGGGATGTGTAGAGAGCTCATAGCTCCCCATAACCCACAGCAGAACGGGGTAGCTGAGCGGAAGAACAGAACGATTGTGGGTGTTGCACGGGCAATGTTGCATGATCAGGGCCTACCCCTTCACTTGTGGGCGAAAGCATGCAATACAACAATTTATGTGCAAAACCGTTGTCCTCATAGGATACTTGGCATGAGTACACCTGAGGAGACTTATTCTGGTAAGAAGCCTGATCTTTGTCATTTGAGGATTTTTTATGCTAACGTTTACATGCATGTGAAGAAGGATGCCAGGAAGAAGTTGGAGTTGACCGCAGAGGTTGGGATATTTGTGGGGTACACTGATACGCCCCACGACTATCATGTGTATTTTCCAGACAGTGGTAAAACTATTGTGCGACGAGATATAAAATTTCAGGAGGAGAAAGCCATGAAGTGTTCGCTTGAGAGGGAGCTACACTTGCATGCAGATGAGGAGCTATTAGTTCCTAAGGATGAGCTTCAAGACGTGGATCAGCCAGAGGATGAGGTTCATGGAGTGGAAGAGACCACTCATGCAGCGCCAACCATCAGAGGGCGAAAGCGCTTGACAGAAGCTGAGCGACTGGCTCAAGATGCAGAGAAAGTTGTAGGACCACCTACAGCCCAACACAGGCAGAGACAATCACCTGATCGGTACATTGGATACATGACTCTGATGAGCAAGTGTGTTGTGACTGAGCCATCCTCTTTCGAGGAAGTTGTGGAGGATCCCGCATGGGTAGACGCCATGGTGGAAGAGTATGATTCTATTGTCAGAAACAGTGCATGGGAGATTGTTCCTAGACCAGAAGGGAAATCAGTGGTGGGTTCGAGATGGATCTACAAGGTCAAGCAAGCAGCTGACGGGAGTGTGGAGAAGTACAAGGCAAGATTTGTTGCTCGAGGGTTTTCATAGATAGAGGGGATCGATTATGAGGAGACCTTTGCACCTGTCGCAAGGTATTCTTCCATACGGACGATTCTTGCTCTCTCAGCGCAGATGGGATGGCACATTCATCATATGGATGTGAAGACTACGTTCCTCAATGGAGTCATTGAGGAGGAGGTGTACATTGAGCAGCCCGAAGGCTTTGAGGTCTTCAGCAGCGAGTCGCATGTGTGCAGGCTCAGGAGAGCATTGTATGGGTTGAAGCAAGCACCACGTGCTTGGTACACACGGATAGACAGCTATTTCACAGGACTTGGATTCTCCAAGAGCGAGGCGGATCCTAACCTATACCAGATTGTGGTGGAGGGTAAGTTGCTTATCATTGTACTGTATGTTGATGATTTGATTCTAACGGGTGATGAGCTGTTGATACTATCATGCAAGAAGGATCTTGCTACAGAGTTTTAGATGAAGGACTTGGGCCTCCTTCACTATTTCCTAGGATTGGAAATATGGCAGCGTAGTGGTGGACTGTTTGTTTCTCAGGGCAAGTATGCTCGGGAGATACTGGAGAAGTTCAACATGCATGGCT
Source organism: Pinus tabuliformis (assembly GCA_031772625.1). Taxonomy (NCBI): domain Eukaryota; kingdom Viridiplantae; phylum Streptophyta; class Pinopsida; order Pinales; family Pinaceae; genus Pinus; species Pinus tabuliformis. The sequence continues at coordinate 1,480,868,298 of CM062820.1, read as the reverse complement.
GCAAGCCTGTTGATACTCCTCTTCCTGGAGGTTGGAGGAAGGAGGATGCCACTTCGGGAGAAGAAGTGGATGCCACTATTTATCGATAGTTGGTGGGGTCGCTGATGTATTTGGTCAATACACGACCTGATATATGCTATGCAGTTAACCAGCTTTCACAAGCTATGGTTAAGCCTACCAAGCTCTTCTGGAAGGCGAGCAAGCATGTATTGCGCTACTTGAGAGGCACATCGGGATATGGTTTGTGGTACAGACAGGAGGATGAGGTGAAGCTATTGGCTTCACGGATGCAGATTGGGTAGGGAGCCCAACGGACAAAAAGAGCACATCAGGAGGGGTCTTCAGTATTGGATCGACAACAGTTTCTTGGTACAACAGGAAGCAGAGATCTGTGGCACTCAGTTCAGCGGAGGCCGAGTATATGGCAACAAGTTTGGCTGCATGCGAGGCTATATGGATGAGGAAGATCCTGGTTGGTTTGTTCGGTTCTCATTTGGATCCTACTGTGATTTACTGTGATAACCAGAGTTGCATTAAACTCTCGGTTAATCCTGTATTTCATGATAGATCTAAGCATATTAACATCAGGTACCATCATATCAGAGATTGTGTGAAGCGGAAGATCATGTTGCTTTCATACATTCCAACGGAGGATCAGGATGCTGATATTCTGACGAAGGCTCTCACCAAGAGAAAATTCGAGTACCACCAAGGCAGGATAGGGGTTGCTGATAATCCATATCTTGTCGAGAGGGAGTGTTGAGATTGCAACAAGATGATGGAGCTTAGTGAAAAGAGTCGCCTTCACTAAGTGGGCCCGCAGGAAAATTATGGCGCAAGTTCTATTTTTTATCACAGTGTGGATGATCACAGTGTGGGTGACCACAGTGTGGGTGATCACAGTGTGGGTGATCAAAGTCTATTTTTAGACTGGCTGTCAAAAATAGAAAAGTCAAATATTATTGTCTCATTATAATATTTGGACTATAAACTTGATCTTATTCTCTTGGAGCACTTCAGTTTGAGCTACAGATGTGGCCCATGCAGCTGTCAGAAGGAAGTACGCTTTTCTTATGAGTCAGTTGAGTTGTTGCATGCATGACTTCAGTTAGAACTCAATCAGTTGAGTTTGGTGGAGTTGATTGTGGAGTTGGAGTTGTGTTCAGTTTGACTTGGTTAAACTAGTTGTAGTTAGTCTAACTGTAAATAGACTAATGATGAGTTGTTAAACTAATTATTAACTCATAATACAACTATAGAATACATCAGTTAACTCAGTTGCATGTCAGTGCATGTTCAGTTCAGCAGGGACAGGTGTTATAGAATCAGATTGCTATCAGTTGTGACTATAGTTGTGCATCAGATCTTGCACAATCAAGGGATTGAGTGTGCCAATGAGTTTGCTCATGTTTTGCCCAGTTTGTAGCTTCTGCTCATGTCTTACACATTGTGAGTGATTCTTTGGAGGTGAAATATGAGTTTGGTAGACCATTCTCGTTCATTCTTGAGCAGGTATTGAGCAGTGGAGGCAAGCAAGCAGTGGAATAGATTTGGAGATCAGATATTAGCTGTATTGTGTGTAACAGGTGGATCTGGTACTGGATTGCTTGTGATAAGCATTGTACTTTGTAATGTTACATGGTCTCAATCATTAATATACATATAGTGTGGGGTTTTTAACAAGATGCTTTCTTCGGGTTACATACTGTGTTAATGTGTGAATGCTCTTGATGTTTTATTGTTATTGATGCTGCTATATTGATGATCAACGTAGAGGAGCTTATGTATTGTGTATGTATTCCGCAATAGTACATGATCAGGATAATCTCTGTTGAATATGTGTTAAATTATTCAAAATTTCTACAGATGTGGACCAAGGACAACAAGTTTCTCTTGAGATGTGGGAGATATAGAACATGATGCAGAAGAAAGTCTGGAAGACCAAGCAGTTTAAACCTGATTGTGTCAAGCTCTGATGGCTTGATTTTTGATTGGTCTGCAAAGTATATTGCTCCATCAACATTGTCAGTGAAATCTTCAAAAAAATATTTTCTATGTGTCATGTCACAGGTTGCTCCTGAATTAAGCAACCAATCATTTTTCCAAGAAGCAAGTGAAGCATTAAATAAATATTCATTTACTCCAATATTACATTGTGCCACAACATAGTGAGCGGATTCAGGTGCTTTACCTTTGCCTGTATCATCAATTTTACCTTTCTGTTGGTTTCTTTTCTGCTCAATTTTGTCCCATGGTAGCTTGCATGTAGAGGCATCATGTGATCCATTTCTTTTGCAACGAATGCAATGCAAATCTGCCTTTTCTCCTTGAGAATGTCTGCCCCCCCCCCCCCCCCCCCCCCGCCTCTGAAATATCTTCCTCTTCCTCTTTGGCCACTTCTTCCTCTTGAAGAATCTTGAGTAGGATGCTTTTCTTTATGAGCAAGGCACACGGCCTCTTCAGAAGATTCAGGGGTTGTCTTCTTTCCAAAAGCTTTCTCTCTTTCAGCAAACTTTTTCACAAGAGAGTCAAAGGTGATATCTTTGAGATTTCCATTTGCTTGCAATGACTCAAGATAATTGGAGTAAGTAGGATAAATTGCCTTGAGAAAAGCGATAAGAGGAATATCCAATTCAACCTTAGTGGATTTGATATCATGCATTATAGACTTTACTTCAGATGCAATAGCAAGAGGATCATTATTTTGCAGTTCAAGAGTGAAGAGTTTAATCATGAGTTGAACAACTTCAAGTGCAGAATGTGAGTCATAGAGTTCTTTCAGCTTTTGTAAGGCTTCAAAGGCAGTTGAATATGATGAAATATGGCGACTCAACTCTTCATTTACAAATGCTGCGATTAATGCATAAGCTTTGCTATTCTTGTTTTCCCAAATGACGAGCTCTTTGTCTGAGGTAGGCTATACTGGTTCATTGTCTCTGTTTCCGACACATGATGAGCCCCAAATTTGGTAAGATTTTGGGCTCATTTGGCCTAATTACCCTTGTTCAATCCTTCATTTTTCATAACTTATGCATTATTTTTTAGTATGTTTATGTCATTTGTACGAATAAGGGTAGTCACTATTCCTAGGTGGCTAACACGTGCTCATTTCAGGATTTTTTGACACATGTTGGAGCAAAACCGAGCAGACATGGGCTAGGAGACAACCAAGCTTGGGTTGAGGATTCGTAGGGGGGTTGTCTATGGCATTAAATATCCTCCCTCGGGATCTTCACCCCCAACTCCGAGCTCCAAAGGCCACCAAAACCGGATCTAAAAGGCAGCCAAACAGATTTCTTGGAAGGAGTTGTTCACTCACAGTTTGGGCAGCCAAGTCCCATAGATTTAGGAGGCCAGCTAGGGCCTCATGGTGTATAAATGTTAAGGCCTCAGCCTTCGAAAATGACTTTTGAAAAACTCTTGCATATTCTGTACTACAATGCTGCTAGCTCTGTTTTGTTCTTTTGTAGCCATTGTTGGCATAACTCTTGACTTATGATTATTTTTTGATAATGGGAAGCAGTCAAATTTGATATCAGCTCTGAGTTTTCTATAGGAGCCATAGCTCTCGGCGTTGGGCCCAACCTGAGAGCCTAAGGCCTCCTTCTTTGTATTGTTATCTTTCCTTTAAGCATTGTGATTTTCCTTTTATGCATTTGAAACGTGGTTTTGTTGAGGAAGATTTAGTTGTGTTGGTTAAATAGGTCATTGTTGAGGAATAGAATTTCTTCAGATGTGTAGAATAGATTGATAGGATAATAATTGATAAAGCTCCAGAAAAAAGGGTTGCCTGCACTCTCAGTTTCACCTCTCCCTTATTGGATCAAGGGCTGGAATTTCAGAAACAGTGCTACCCAACAAAAACACTAGTTTGCTTGACCATGCAATCTTTGGTGTAATGTCTTCATTTGTAGAAGTTAGTCATGCATTCAGACCTTTGTGGATGTTTCTTTGATTAAGTGTTGTACATGGTTCTCTTTGGAAATAAAGTTGTTGTTCATTTGTTTCGTTGATAGTTAGGATAGATTAGCTAAGATTTTGATTGTGTGCAGGATTTGGTTGATTCGGTTAAGTGCACACTATGCAGGGCATATCCATCTCTCTCTCGTCCACCTAAGCTTCATCCAGGCCAGCTGCTCCATCTCCCAGTTAGCTTCCTCGTCTCACAACTACTCTTCTGCCCACGTAACCCTACCTTCTTGCTCTTCCATTGCCTTAGCCTTCCTTAAGTCGAGTTAGCTTTCCACATCCTCTCATCACTTCATCCATCAGTCACTGGGTCATTTCAGACCCCTACCCTACCTCTCTATCCATTCATGCATCCTCTTTCACTCACCCATCCTCCAAAATCCAATTTTAGAACATCCTATAGAAATTCCTGAACATCGTGTAGAAATCCCTGAAACATCCTGTAGAACCTGTGCAGACTTCCTGTAGAAGCTCACAAGTGAGGTTGCTGGATAGCCAAACTTTGTGAAACTCTCTGGAAGGGTGTTAGGGACTCCTTAGACCTTCTCTGAGCCTTACCAACCTTTTCCAAGCAGTCCCCTTCCTTGATCCACCCCTGCACAGTAAAAAGCCAGTTAAAACACATGCATGATAATTCTGATAACTTATTTGAAAACACAAAAAGATGTTTCCTTCAGATAGAGATAGCCTAGGCATGTGCATTTTACCTTCATAGAAGTAATGGCATCTCTTCTAATAGTTTGCATTCTCTCATCTGCATTAGTAGGACTAGCTGGTAGAATTAGGGTTTTCTAGGGTTTATGTTACTTTTTGGCTTTCAGTTTCTTTCTGCAAGTAGATTAGCCTCCTTTGAGTTAGATTTCATCCATCAATTAAAAAGCTTCTTCTAAGAGCTCATAGAAGTTGGCTTAAGCTCCTAGCAAACTTGTGCCAGTTGACCAAGTGATAGCTGTGGCAAGAGCTAGTACTTGTGCATACAGCATCGTCGCTTCCAAGTTTTTTACGAACTACCGGGTTGATAAAATTAAAGAAGGGAGTTCCAGGAGTTGCAGCATTATTGCTTCAATATTGGGGCCCACCATCTTTTTGGCGCCGTTGCCAAGCAAGCGTCAGGGTATTGGTGATTGTTGCTTTTCTTCTATTTTCCTACACTCGCCTTCTGCTAGATAGTTTATTTCATTTCCATCCTGCAATTTCATTTCCGCAAAAGTAAAATAGATATTTCCTGCTTTCATAGATTAGCATTTCAATTCTACAATTTCAATTCTGCAAGTGTAGATTAGCAATTTCAATTCTGCAAGCGTAGATTAGCAATTTCAATTCTGCAAGCGTAGACTAGCATTTCATTCCTGCAATTTCATTTGAGCAAAATAGATTAGCCATTTCCTGCTTTCATTTCAATTCCGCATTTTCATTTCAGCAAGATAGCTAGTTGCAATTCAATCTATTTCAGTTTTGCAGGTACAAGCAGAAAAAGCAAAAAGCAATCAAAATCCTTTCCATTTCATGCCTCGTAGGAACAGAGATAAAACCGGCAAATTCTTACCCAACACCCCCACCACTTCACTGAATCACCCTTCTCTCTTCTTTGGTGACAGTGATCCAGAAGAACCTATAGGCGAGCCTCATGAGATATACGAAGATCCTATACCAGAAGAAGAGTTAGAAACCACTCCACCTGAAGCCATGGCTGATAATGGAAGAGAAGATGAGAGAATAGAAGGTGCCTTTCCCATTCGAGAGACCAATGGAGACATGAAAATGAAAAAAATAAGCCCCTCCGCTTTACCTCACTTCCATGGATTGACTACTGAAGACCCTGATACCTTCCTGTTTGAGTTTGTTATCCTTTGTCGAACCTATGACTATACAGAAGATGAGAAAAAACTGAAACTCTTTCCCTCTGCCCTCAAGGATGCAACATTACGCTGGTTCATGGGCTTACTTGGAAACAATATCACCACTTGGGCTCAGATTCAGTAAGCTTTCAATACCAAATACCGGGACTACTGTAGGTCCAAGGAAGCCAAGGGAGAGATATTTCGAATGACCATGGGAAATGATGAGTCTTTAGAAGATTATGAGGAAAGGTTCCAACTTAGCTATAAACGGGCCAGGTGCACACTTGACCCTGAATCTCTCAAGTTGGTCCTGCTCCGAGGAGTCCCTGAAGACCTTTTAGATACCCTTCACATGTTAGTTGGAGGATATATTTACCAACTACCTTATGAGGATATAAAGACAATGTTTAGAAACCACTCTAGGGTAGCCCAGAAAAGAGGTAGGGGAAACCCACTTTCAGCTAGTGCTACTTTCTCCAAGCATGAGTTTTTTAATTAGCTGGAGGACCTCAAACGTGAGGTGAGACAGACCATTTCCATGCAACTTGATACATTCTGAATCCAGCAAAAGAAAGAGGAAGCTGAGAGGGCTTTGGCCATCTTCTGTCCTAAGTGTACAAGGAAGCACCCTAAGAACGAGTGTCCATTACACTCGGTAGAGGTATGTTTCGTTTGTGAGGAGGATCACCCCACAAACCAATGCCCAACCTTACCTGGGTTCAAGGCCATGTACCAAGGAACCGAGGCACCCACTGAACCTCTCTACTTCCTCAACCAAAGGAGGCCGCATGGACCTAGACCTTACCAGCAGGAGATGCAAGGGACATCCCAGGCTTATTATAGCCCCAACCAATCTGCTCCTATGCCTTCTTTGGGTCCCCCTGCTCATCCTTCCTGGTCTGTGCCTCCTCCATGGTCTTACCCACCTCAATACCATACTCAACCCACTACTCATTCGTTTCACTCCCATGTCTAGCCACAGCGTCAGTGGAATGCACCTCAACCGGGGTGGAGGCCCCAGTACAACACTCCTCCCGCCATTTTGCCTCCGCCACCAGTTCAACCACAACCATTACCTCCTGCTCCTCCAAGACAACCCCAAATGCCTACTCAACCGAACCCGAACCCTAACAACCGACAGACCCAGCAGGTATATACCGGGGAAACAACATGCCCTACCTATGCTGTGGAGATCCAGGAGATCAACCTGCGATCCAGGAAGACTCTTCTGGATCACCAACCTCCTCCCCCAGAGGACGAGGAATATAAACAGGAAAGTGAACCCAAGGCCACTCCACCCTTTCCTGAAAGACTAACAGCACCACACAACCCGACCCAGAGGAGAATGAGCTTCTGGGAAAACTCAAACAGTTGTGTGTGAGAATACCACTTCTCCAAGCCATCAAAGATGTACTGATATACAACAAATTGGTTAAGGAAAAGTGTTTCAGGCACCCAAGTAGGCGAAAAAGAGATGCCTCAACCATCAATGTCATAGGACAACTTTCTAATCTTATGTTGGGGCAAGTAATATGTCCAAAGTATTTGGATCCTGGGAGTCCTGTAGTTGATGTCCACATCAATGGCACCAGCATACCCCACACTTTGATTGATTTAGGGGTTGCCATTAATGTGATGACCAGGGATACCATGCTCAAACTCAACCTTCAAGGTTCCTTAAGGAAGACCTCGACAGTCCTGCAGTTGGCAGACCGTGACTCTCGAAGGGATTGTGGAGGATGTCTTGGTCTCTGTTGACTCTTGGGAGTATCCTGCGGACTTCTTGGTTCTTCAACCAAAGGCAAAGCTTACTGGATACCCCCTTATTTTGGGAAGACCTTGGTTAGCCACTGCGGATGCTTACATAAGCTGTCGAGCAGGAAACATGACCATAAAAAATGGTTCTATGTCCAAGCAGCTAATCCTATACCCTTCTGCCCAACCTCTATTAGAGCATGACTTACCACTTTGGTTGGAAGAAGGAGAAGAGGATGAGGTGTACTCTGCACCCTTGTGCACCTTAGAAGCCACCAGGGGAGGTCCTCAAACCAAGGATGATTTGATTGAGACCTTGATTCAGAATCCGCCTCCCAGTGCATTGTCCTTAGAGAAATTGGTGGAAGATACTCAAGCCAGCACCTTAGTGGACCTTTGTGTGACCGATCCACTCTCTCCCAGAGTAAAAAATGTGGAGTTTGGCCCCGAGAGAACGTTAAAGATCAGCTCCTCCCTATCTCCTTCTTAGGAAAAGGAGTTGTATAGTCTATTGGCCAATCATCTAAATTCTTTCGCTTGGAACTATAAGGAGATGAAAGGAGTCCATCCTTCGGTCTATACCCATCACATCTACATCAAAGAAGATTGTAAACCGGTCAGGCAACCTCAGAGGAGAATGAATCCATCCCTTAAGGACATTGTCAAAGAAGAGTTTCAAACACTGTTGGATGCAGGATTCATCTACCCCATCTCGGATAGCGAGTGGGTGTCGCCTCTGGTGTTGGTACCCAAGAAAAATGGAAAGTGGAGAATCTGTGTGGCTACCGAGAACTGAACAAAGCCACCAAGAAAGACCACTTTCCTCTGCCTTTCATAGATCAAGTGTTGGATGGACTGGCGGGGAAGAAGTTTTTCTCTTTCCTAGATGGGTTCAGTGGGTACAACCAGATCCAAATCAGCCCGGAAGACCAAGATAAGACCACCTTCACTTGTCCTTGGGGTACCTTTGCTTACCGAGTCCTTCCCTTTGGGCTATGCAACGCTCCTACCACTTTCCAAAGAGAAGTATTGAGCATCTTTTTTGAGCTGGTCGTTGATTCAATGGAAATCTATATGGATGACTTCACCCCTTATGGGTCCAACTTCCAGGAAGCATTGTCCAATCCGGGAAAAGTTCTAACCAAGTGCATTGAGATGAACCTGTCCCTTAGTCCTGAAAAATGTGAATTCTTAATGACTGAAGGGCCGTGCTAGGACATACCATTTCTCGCCAAGGATTGCAGGTGGATCCTAATAAAATTGCTCTCATCAAAAAGGTTCCACCTCCTCAGAAGGTAAGAGATGTTCGGAGTTTCTTAGGCTTCGCGGGATATTATAGAAGATTTATTAAAGAATTCAGTAAGCTAGCCTCGCCACTGTTTGGCCTCTTAGCAAAGGATGTTGAGTTCAAATGGATGAACGACTATCAAAGGGCTCTGAATGAATTAAAGGATAAGTTGGTGTCTGCCCCGATATTGAGAGGTCCAAACTGGGCCCTACCTTTCCACATCCACACTGATGCCTCGAACAAAGCCAGAGGGGCAGCCTTAGGATAGGTTGAACAAAAACTCCCATATGCCATATACTTTGTCAGCAAAAACTTATCTAAGGCAGAACTGAATTATACTGTAATTGAGAAAGAGTTCTTGGCCGTGGTCCATGCCCTGAACAAGTTCCGCCACTACATCACTGGCTATCAAACATTTGTACATACTGATCATGCTGCAATTAGATATTTAATGAATAAACCAGATGTGAATGCTTGTATTATTAGATGGTTACTTCTGTTGCAGCAGTTTGATTTGACTATCGTTGACAAACCAGGTAAAGAAAATGTTGTTGCTGAATTCTTGTCTAGACTGGATTTACCTGCTGGTGAAGATGGAACAGTGGACGACCAGATGCCAGATGAACATCTGTTTGCTATCTCAGTACTCTCTCCATGGTTTGCTGATATAGCAAACTACCTAGTCTCAGCACAGTTCCCTCCACATCTATCTTCAAAAGAGAAAAGAAGAATTGTAAGGAAGAGTGCCTCATTCACTTGGATCGGGGGCAACCTGTTCAAACTTGGCCCCGATCAGATCTTAAGGCGTTGCGTCAAGGAGGAGGAAGTCTTTGACATCCTCCTAACCTATCATGATGGGCCTTGTGGAGGACATTTTGCAGCCAAGAGGACTGCCTTCAAAGTTCTACAAGTAGGCTACTATTGGCCCACGCTTCATCAAGATGTCAAGAGATATATCAGCCAATGTGACCAATGCCAAAGGATGGGGAAGCCGACCCCAAGGGACGAAATGCCTCTCTAACCTCAAGTGACTCTTGAACCATTTGAGAAGTGGGGTATGGATTTTGTGCGTCCTATCAATCCTCCTTCAAGACAAAGGTCTTACATCATTGTGTGCACAGACTATCTGACAAAGTGGGCGGAAACCAAGGCAATCAAAGCAGCGACAGAAGAGAAGGTGGCTGAGTTTTTAAGAGAAAACATCTTCTACAAATTTGGCTACCCAAAAGAGCTAGTCACCGATCAAGGAAGTCAGTTCACCTCCAACTTAATTGAATACTTGCTTGCTCATCACAAGATCAAGCATAGGACTTCCACCCCCTATCATCCTCAAGCAAACACGCAGGTGGAAGTCACCAATAGAGCATTAGAAGGGATTTTGACTAAGGTGGTGAGCAGCAGCAGAAACGATTGGGCAGATCGCCTGGTTGAGGCCACTCGGGCTTACAACACCACTTGGAAGACCACAACGGGCTTCACACCTTATGAACTAGTTTATGGGAAGAGAGCTTTGTCGTCAATTGAGTTCGAGTACAACACATTGAGGATGGCAGCTCAGCTGGACCTAGATCTCAGCCATGCCCAACAAGAAAGGTTATTGTAGCTGAATGGGCTAGATGAACACCGAATGCAGGCCCTTCTCCACTCAGAAGTGGTTCAACTCCAGAGGAAGATATGGCATGACCGGCACCTCAATGACAAGCAATTCAAACCGGGAGATTGGGCGCTACTGTATGATTCCAGACATAAGGATTTCAAGGTGAAGCTGAGGACAAGATGGCTAGGACCATATGCAGTGGAGAAGTGTAATGATAATGGGTCTGTTCTTATTCGGATCATTGATGAGGAAGTCATCCCCATGCTCGTCAATGGGCATCGACTAAATATCTACAGGAAACCTCTTTTGAGGCAAGAGTTCATCAAAACTGTGGAAAAATCAGTGTTGGTCATAGAGAAGGGTTCTGCCTCTGTTTTGGGCATACCCTGAGCATCATAAAAAAAAAAAAAAAAGATCCTTGGGTGAAAACCTTTATGAGGCTCCCAAGGCAGATGGTAGGGGTGAAAACCTCATTGAGGCACCCCTGCTGTCTCTCTGAAAAAATTGGAATAAAAAAACCCTTGGGTGAAAACCTCTCTGAGGCGCCCAAGGCAGATAGTAGGGGTGAAAACCTCCTTGAGGCACCCCTGCTGTCTCCTAAAAAAAAGGAAAAAGGAGGCAGAAACAGAAAAACAGGCTCAATCTTTGGAAATTAATGCAGGTTGCAGGTATTCCATGCAAAAAGGAGGCCTCTCAACTCAAGAACAAGGGTCCCTACCATGCTACTAGGCGACCTCACCAGCATTCCCTCCATAAACAGTCATCTCATCCAAGGTTTGGGCACAATCTGGTCATAGTTTAGCCTTGTACAGGAAGCTACAGGACTTTCTACAGGAAGTTTTGTATTTCTACAGGAAACTTCTTGTAGAATCTTTGGACAGGCCAAGACCGACTATGTAGAAGAATTTGAAGCTCGAAGCCCAATAAGGAGGCATGCAACCAATGTTTGTCTCCATCACCCACTGATGTCGCCTCCTTCCACCACCATGGCTGCCATACGATTGAAATACCTGCACAGTCATACCAAAACGTTGGACTCTTAGAAGAAATAATTTTCAAATGGAAAATAAAGCATGCAGAGGCCCAATGTGCTACCTGTCAAAGCGATCCGAGGACCCTGCACCTGTGAACGTGACTCCACCATTTCAGCATGCACCCTAGGAGGAGAAACGACTACAGGATGTCCTACACGGAATCCTGTAGCAGTTGATCCGGCTAGAGCACACACCATGAAGATACCTGCAACTCATGAAGTCGGCGCATGCACCATCCATAGCCAGGAAACCGGTCTCGTAACTAGCAGCAATCAACGAAAAGGAGCTCCCGTGCCTGTGCACGAAGCGGCAGCAAGCGGATCCGTCACCCCTCGTCTTGAAGCATGAGAAAAATCACGTCCACGGCCACACAGGTAAGTGCCTCACCCTGTTTCATCAAATTACATGAACGATGCTCTAAAATGTGTGTAAATATGAAAATTAATGGATTGAACAAGTCGGGTAGCCATTCAACTGGCCACCACAACCAGCCCGACGACCTCGTCTGATCCGAAAAGCTTTGGTTGTGTCGACGAGACAGGAAATGGACACATGGGAAGCGTCAAGTCGGAGAGAAGCGGCGATCTAATAGGAGTGGCGGCGGTAGATATATAGGGAATGATTCTGCGGTCAGGCAGACATGCAGCGGAATGATAGCAGGTGACGTCGACCAACGGGCCGACGGGGACAGCTCACCCCCGCGTCACGAATTCCACAGAAATTCAAATCCGCCGACTAGATCACGTATGGCGCACTGCACTCATTTATTCTCAACTGCTTTGCAGCTGAGTACGCATCCTAAATTTTCTAAAGGCTGTTACTTCGAGTTCTCGGCCTGTTCCAATGTCCTATTGCTGCACAGAAGGCCCAGAACCACTGAAGCGCTCCCCAGCACCCGTGCACGACTTCTGCAGGAAGCTGCGCTACAGGAAGCTCAACGTTACAGAGGAAATTGAATTGTTCACGTCGAAGGTGGAAATTCTGGAACGAGGTAAGCCTGAACATAGTCCTCCCATGCAATTGGTTCGAAAGGTGGTGAATTCGACGTGTTAAAGGGGTAGGAAACTGTGAATTACAGTCTGTGCATGAATTTGCAAGCGTCTTCTTATTGCTGCATGAGAATTGTCGTCGTAGTGTGTATGCGGGATTTTCTCCAGGGTTTCATTCATAATTGAGCCACTGTCAAGGCTCACTCATAGACAGTCGTGAATTTTATAAACTGTGTGCATAACAGAGGCATAGCTCTGCGCTCTGTCTAAGGAAATCCCAAAGACCCACTTTTGTATACGAGCAGGCAGGCTCAGGCCAACACAGCAAGTGTTTACCATGCCGGGAGGGTTCATTAGAAAAGAGCCTACAGATTCAAAGAAGTTACGGGAAACCCCTGAGGTGGTGGACCTGTTTTCTCGTGCATGATGGATGTCATTCTGTGACAAGCTTCAAGGTCACGATGACGAGGTTGCAGAAGAATTCCTACGATCCTTGCAGCCAAAGTCAAAGATGTTGGTCGTTGTCAACTTCAGAGGATTGACCCTCAGACTCACCCCATAGTTCATTAGCAGAGTCACTGATCTACCGATGGGGGTACCTTGGGATAAGGAGGAGTAAAAACTGGGTCAGAAAGCTAAGAAGGAGTTCTTTTTTCCAGAGGAACAATTCTCAGAAGACAAGAATGGAGTTCGAAGAACCAACCTACAGCCGTTCTAGAGTGAGGTCAGCCACCAAATTATGAAGTATATCACGTGCGAGGGGCGATTCAGCATCGTGTATGGATATCATTTCCGGCTGCTCACAGAACTTAGGCACCAAATGGACCTACCCTCAGAGAAAAAGTTGAGCATTCCTTACTTCCTCCTGCAGTCCATGACTGAGTGTGCCACCAAATTGAGGGAAGGAATGCCAGACCAGATAGCCCATCATGGGCTCATTAAGCTCCTCGTGGAAGATGCACTCCACACATACACCGTCCCTCTCTCCTGGGAAACCTTTCGAAATTTGACTAAGGCTGATGACATCCGAGTGTTGGCTGAGGAGCTCACCTCCTCCAGCAGCGAGGAGAAGGAACCCATTCAAGCAGAGAAGAAAGGTAAAGGCCAAGAAACCATGGCCAAAACACCAAAGAAAGAACACAAGGGAAAACAAGAGAAAAACCAAGTTGCCAAAACAGAGGGTGACAAAACCACACTAACACCCAGGGACAAACGACTACAGAGCAGGGTGGAACGGACTGAAAAAGTCCATGTCAGTGAGGGCACCTCTAAGGCAGCCTCAGCAAAATTGAAAGAAAAATCACCCTCAACCAAGGAGGCTAAAACAGTGCCGTCTGTTTCTACAAGAAATTTAAAAACGGCTTCTACAGGAAGCCAAAAATCAGCCACTACAGGGCTTTCTACAGGAAGTCCTAAGAAAGGAAAACAGAAGGAGAAAACGAACGAAATTCTTGCTAGGGAGGGAGCAGCTGTGTTGGCCACCCTAAGTACCTCTCCCAAGCCAAAGGAGAAACGAAAGAGGGAGACTCCTCTGTATTTCAAAGCGAGGAGAAGTGTAAGAATTAAAACTAGCAGGCCCCAACCTCCATCCAAAGACCCAATTACCATTGAAGACACCCCTACCTCGCCAAAGGAGAAGTCCCCCTCCAAATTATCAGTCACTTATGAGCGGGGGAGCCTGAAGACAACTACCTGGAGGGAGAGAATGGAAAGGTCAGCATCAAAAACCCCTCTACAGGATGTTGAAGCAGTTCTACAGGAAACATTAGCCAGGCTCAAGGAGACCGAAAGAATGGAGGGGGAGGCAGCCACATCACCACAAAGGGAAGAAGAGGTAGAACACATTATGGAGCCTAGCCCTCAGCCCAGCTTGAGCTCTTATTATAACTTTTTGGAGGCTGGGAAAATTATTCCACAAAAATTCACAGTGCCACTTTTCTTTGCGTTGGAGGAAGAAAGAGTGAGGACCCACACATGGATGAGGATAGTGTTATCGGGAAAAGTGTCTATTTAGAACTACTCTATCCCACTAAGGTGTGACAGCTACCTTAGAAACAAACAGAGAAAACTACTTTTGTATTCTTCTTTATGAACTATAAACAAAGAGGAATAGGATAAACCAACCTGTGTCTTGCGCTAGTCCTTTGATCCAATCTCTCTCCTCTTTGACAACTTCCAACTACTTGCTCTCTCACTTGCCCAGCTTCACCAAGTACTTGTAAGATCACAGAAGAAGGAAACTATACAAAGACATGGGTTTATATTCACAAATAACTTAGGATCAGATTTAAGTTAACCATACAAATGTAACAAGCATTAATGAAACACAAGCATGGAGAAGAAACTCAAATAGTTTTATTGATATACAAGAAGATCCAGGAGGAGTTACAACCGATGATTCCTGACCCAGCATCAACCTCCCAGCAAAGAAATCCCTTCTTCAACCCCAACAAAGCATAGATCACCCAATTCTCTGATATGTATCTCAAAATCAACAACAATTCCTTACAATGTGCAAAATTCCAGCCTCTGGATCTCTGGGATGAGGGATCCATATATAGATGTATGCAAGGAGGATGAGTCAGCCCATGATTTGATTAGTGGCTTCTCTCTGTCAGTTCTTGCTTCCACTTGGAGACTGAAAGCCTCTTACTCATCCTTGGTCGAATTCAGTGAGGCAAGTGTCATTGGAGAAGATTCTCGAAGCTTCCATTGTCTCTCCACCTCGTGGAATGACTCTGCCACTTGTCATTTCCCGCTCAACGCACCCTGGTAGTGCATTTAGGTGCGTTGCAACACACCTAGCTAGTGGACTTAGGTGCTATGCAACGCACTTGGCTAGTGGAGCAGCTGAAATGATCCTGATTTGACTTATTCTGAGCAGTTTCTGGTGGAGAACTTCTGGGAGAAGCTGTAATTTGTTGACCTTGTTCCTTTAGGAGTTAGAACAAAACTTTTAGGGACTTAGGAGCCCTTGGTTTATGGACATTTCATGCTTAGAGATGTAAGGCACAAAAATGTGTATAACAGATAGATAAATCTAAAGGAGTAGCAGATATAGGCCCCTTGGAGGAACAACTCAAGGAGGCGAGAAGGGAATTAGATATGGCAAAGCACGTGGGAAACTGCCAGCGAGTATTTCTACAGGAATAGAATGAGAAGCTCAAACTACAGCTACAGGAACAAAGGAAAGAAAGGGGCACAACATCAGAACCTCAAGGCAAAGAAGGAATGCAAGTTGATCTTGAGGAACTAATCCGGCAACTACAGGAAAGAGAATTGCAAGCAAATATAGAGATACAAGCTCTCAAACAGCAGTTGCAAGAAAAAGAGGCACAACTGGCCTGCATGGCCAGTTGGGATATGGATGCTCTACAATGTAGGCAGCCGGCCAAATCTTATGGCCTATACCTACGGGACCAGCGGCTGCAATTCCAAATTAATGCATTAGCACATAGGGGTATCTCCCAGATCCAAAACCCCCAGCAGTTCACAGATTTATGCAACAACAGCTCCACAGAGGACAAGGCCAAGCTATCAGAGTTCTACCTCCATAATTTGGCCCTTCCTAACGTAACTTCATGGGACCCCAACACAGTCGTGGGAGATATGCAGCTGATGACATTTACCTCATGGTTAAACCACGAAGAAAAGAGAGCGACAGAGGTCAAAGATGTTATGAACCGAGAGTTACATGAACCACTGTTAATTAGAGCAGAGCCAGGGGACCCCACTGCATTGATATCCGCCCACCAACACCTAGCAACCAACCCTCGGGCTTTATTAAAATACATGGATCAACAGGCTCAGGCTATAGCACATTTCGAGGATATGGAGCGATTATTAGGGGACAATTGTGTTCATGCTTGCACCCAAAGGTGGAACACATTGTCCCACAGCCTCAAAATCAGGGAGTATCACACTCCAACTAGAATGAGGGAGGGTCTAGTACGGGTACCTCTCTACAAGAAGTCCATGCAGAACCTCCAGGCCAGCTGGATCGGCCTCAAGCTAAGCCCACCTTTGCTTTTGGGATTGGTAGAAGGAAGCACAGAAAAAAAGAGCATAAGCAGTGGGAAGAGGTGGAAAATAAGGTCGGGTTCCATGATAGTGAGGAGGATACTACTTCAGAACCATGGGATGTGAGAGTGGAAATTAAAGCAATGAAAGATGAGGAGCTGGACTAGTTGCTCAGGGAGGAGCAACCATTTTAGCAGGGGGGTGATGACGAGCCCCAAATTTGCTAACATTTTGGGCTCATTTGGCCTAATTACCCTTGTTAAATCCTTCATTTTTCATAACTTATGCATTATTTTTTATTATGTTTATGTCATTTGTACGAATAAGGGTAGTCATTATTCCTAGGTGGCTAACACGTGCTCATTTTAGGATTTTTTGACACATGTTGGAGCAAAACCGAGTAGACATGGGCTAGGAGACAGCCAAGCTTGGGTTGAGGATTCGTAGGGGGGTTGTCTATGGCATTAAATAGCCTCCCTCGGGATCTTCACCCCCAACTCCGAGCTCCAAAGGCCACCAAAACCGGATCTAGAAGGCAGCCAAACAGATTTCTTGGAAGGAGCTGTTCACTCACAGTTTGGGCAGCCAAGTCCCATAGATTTAGGAGGCCAGCTAGGGCCTCGTGGTGTATAAATGTTAAGGCCTCAGCCTTCGAAAAGGACTTTTGAAAAACTCTTGCATATTCTGTACTACAGTGCTGCTAGCTCTGTTTTGTTCTTTTGTAGCCATTGTTGGCATAACTCTTGACTTATGATTATTTTTTGATAATGGGAATCAGTCAGATTTGATATCAGCTCTGAGTTTTCTATAGGAGCGATAGCTCTCAGGGTTGGGCCCAACCTGAGAGCCTAGGGCCTCCTTTTTTGTATTGTTATCTTTCCTTTAAGCACTGTGATTTTCCTTTTATGCATTTGAAACGTGGTTTTGTTGAGGAAGATTTAGTTGTGTTGGTTAAATAGGTCATTGTTGAGGAATAGAATTACTTCAGATGTGTAGAATATATTGATAGGATAATAATTGATAAAGCTCTATAAAAAGGGTTACCTGCACTCTCAGTTTCACCTCTCCCTTATTGGATCAGGGGCTGGAATTGCAGAAACAATGCTGCCCAACAAAAACACTAGTTTGCTTGACCATGCAATCTTTGGTGTAATGTCTTCATTTGTAGAAGTTAGTCATGCGTTCAGACCTTTGTGGATGTTTCTTTGATTAAGTGTTGTACATGGTTCTCTTTGGAAATAAAGTTGTTGTTCATTTGTTTCGTTGATAGTTAGGATAGATTAGCTAAGATTTTGATTGTGTGCAGGATTTGGTTGATTCGGTTAAGTGCACACCGTGCAGGGCATATCCATCTCTCTCTCGTCCACCTAAGCTTCATCGAGGCCAGCTGCTCCATCTCCTAGTTAGCTTCCTCGTCTCACAACTACTCTTCTGCCCACGTAACCCTACCTTCTTGCTCTTCCATTGCCTTAGCCTTCCTTAAGTCAAGTTATCTTTCCACATCCTCTCATCACTTCATCCATCAGTCGCTGGGTCATTTCAGACCCCTACCCTACCTCTCTATCCATTCATGCATCCTCTTTCACTCACCCATCCTCCAAAATCCAATTTTAGAACATCCTGTAGAAATTCCTGAACATCCTGTAGAAATCCCTGAAACATCCTGTAGAACCCCTGCAGACTTCCTATAGAAGCTCACAAGTGAGGTTGCTGGATAGCCAAACTTTGTGAAACTCTCTGGAAGGGTGTTAGGGACTCCTTAGACCTTCTCTGAGCCTTCCCAACCTTTTCTAATTAGTCTCCTTCCTTGATCCACCCCTGCACAGTAAAAAGCCAGTTAAAACACATGCATGATCATTTTGATAACTTATTTGAAAACGCAAAAAGACGTTTCCTTCAGATAGAGATAGCCTAGGCATGTGCATTTTACCTTCATAGAAGTAATGGCATCTCTTTTAATAGTTTGCATTCTCTCCTCTGCATTAGTAGGACTAGCTGGTAGAATTAGGGTTTGCTAGGGTTTATGTTACTTTTTGGCTTTCAGTTTCTTTTTGCAAGTAGATTAGCCTCCTTTGAGTTATCTTTCATTCATCAATTAAAAAGCTTCTTCTAAGAGCTCATAGAGGTTGGCTTAAGCTCCTAGCGGACTTGTGCCAGCTGACCAAGTGACAACTGCGGCAAGAGCTAGTACTTGTGCATACAACACCATCGCTTCCAAGTTTGTTACGAACTACTGGGTTGATAAAATTAAAGAAGGGAGTTCCAGGAGTTGCAACATTATTGCTGCAATACTGGGGCCCACCAACACACACTCCTTTCCGCAACTCATTGAAAATGAGGGTGTGTTTTATCATCCAAACCATTCAGGATAGTTCTCCTTGCCAGTGAGAATTATTCCCACCATGGATATGATTGAACGCATTCTGTAAAAAAAATTACTTCTGCTGGCAAAAAATATGTGTATTGTAAAAATACTTATGCTGGGAAAATGTGTTACAAACTACTACAGCCTTATTTTCCTTCTTCATTTAATATACAAAGATCAACACTATGTTCTATGCATATAGACTATCACAATATTTTTATTTTTTTTGTTGTATTACAGTATGGTTGCAATTCAAGAGATATAATAATGTTATTATATAAGTCTTCAAACTCATCTTCTGGATTTTTTTGAGCGAGTTTTCAAACTCAGCTTCTGGACTTTTGCATCTTCAAAACCTTCTTGACAATCTTTTGTTCTTCGACCAAAAATGCTCTAATAATTCGGTCACGTATAGCTGAACCAGATAAAACGCCTCCATAGGCAACATAACCAATATACCTATGTATATTGCAAAAGACTGTTGCGTGTTCAATCCACGCTCACCACACTGTTCCCCGTTCCTTCCAGGAGGATCTACTATCGAATCAAGTCTTGTTTGCAGGTGGCAATCCAGTGTTGTTGAGTGGCTTCTGTAGGCTAAAAACAATGGTCAAATAAAGATAAAATACGATATCTACATTCAATTACTACTGCAACAACAACCATACATGTTGATTCCCAAAATAAAGCTTCTCAATTAAATATACGATATCTGAAAACGGAACCATGAAGTCTCTTATCTTTCTGACTTAAGGTAATAAAATTCAGATAGACCGATGCACAGAGATAAAAGCATAATTCGGACTCCAAATTCCTCAAGCGATTCCTGTCACCCTATGAGGCAAACAGAATGGATTATATTGTCATAGACAACAAAATTGGAGGACACTTCACGTGGTTCAGTTTTCTTCTGTAAAATCATGGAGGATCGCTGGATAGATTTCAGAAGATCTTGTTACAAGCTAGAAGAAAAAAATGATTCACAACACCGACATTTTTGTCACAACCGGCAAGCTGGAGGCCAGCATATAGCTCTACTATCAACACTATTATTACAGAACTAAAACATAAGACCACTTGCAGACAAAAAACTTTAGTGCAGCATCAAGTTGGCCGAGTGGTCTAAGGCGCCAGACTGGGTGGACTGGTCTATCCGCAACATTTGGACAGTGGCAGTGACTGTGGAGGGGAATGAGGAACAAAGAGCCCAGCAGTGGACAGACTGCATGAAACTAACAGAAGGGATTTACAAGACTATGCCGAAAATGGAGCTGGCTCTGATACCATGTCAGACCAGGCAGTAACTCCTCAAGGCAAAAATTGATTCGTGTATATTCCTTCAGGTAGGTCTTCAATAAATACATGAGGGAGAGACTGTTCAGTTCATCTCCCGATGACTGTTCATATTGTTTATTTATCTATTTACATTATATTCACCCAATCATGAGGATTAGGTGTCAACAAAAACTAAAAAAAAGCTCTCAACTAATCCTTTAATTCCTTTTTATTATTGATGTCTCTAATTCCTTCATTTTCCCTTCAATTTCCCTCTCATGCAAATTTGGGACCCTTCATCTCCTTTTTCTCCTATTTTCCTTTATTTTTATAAATAAAATGCCAAATAATGCCTCTTTTCCTTTGCCAATTTCCTTAGCCATAAATAAACTGAAAGTGACACCCACTAGGCTGTTTTTCCCAACATTCAACTTGGAATACATGTCTCATGAACTTGGTCTTATTTGGGCCTTTATTAAATTTTATTACATGAACTTTTAACCCAGGGCTATTACAATGATACAAGCTTTACACCATTTCAACTTGTTTATGGCCTAGAACAAATTATGTCAATCGAGTGTTAGATCCCATCGCTAAAAGTAATTGTTGAACTTATATCTAACACCTCTGCAGAAGAGGAGTCTGACACCACTGCAGAAGAGGAATGTTTGTTATCAATGCATCACCTGGATGATACTCGTCGAGACACTACACTAGCTCTCGAAGCCCATAATTATGAGTTAAAACTCAATATGACAAACATGCTAAGCCTCACTCTTACCAAGAGGGAGACCTTGTTTTAGTTTATGATCAAAAGCACAACCTCTTTGAGGGCATGAACACTTCAACCATTGTGAATTGGTCCTTATATTTTCAGTAAGGTTCTTTTGAAAGGAGCCTATAAACTTCAGGACTATGATGGAATCTTGTTCGTTGAGCCCCGCAAAGGGCTTTATCTAAAAAATAATTATGCCTAGTGTTTCATTAGGCATATGCTTTGTAATTTTATGTATATAAGTTTTATTTCTTTTGGCATGCTTGTTGCTTTGGCTTACTTTTGGTTATTTTTCCGATGCATGTTTTGTCATCGAACTCCTTATGAAGTTTATATCTCTTGACATTTCAAATTTAATGGTCAGATTAGACTCCCAACTCGTTGTTATGCATTGAACAATCATTATCATATTCGTAATCCGATCTTGTTGAATCATTTTTAAAGAGCAAGGCTTTTGGAACGTAATTTCAATCTTTCACATTTAGTTTAGTTTCATGCATATGTGTACATTTTCATTGCAAAATTTATATTAAAAACATCAAATACACAAAATAACGCCAAAAGATATCTATATATATATATATATATATATATATATATATATATATATATATATATATATATATATGATGATGATGATGATGATGATGATAGTGGTTAAAGTCCACTTAGACCAAATTGGTCTATTAGACCTATAATTTTCTTTGTTTTTAATTGTCTAGCTCCTCGTCTTTCTTGGCGAGATTGGTGTTGTAGCTTTCTTTTTTTTTCCTCTACGGTCTTCAAACTTCCTTTATCTTGCATCTCCTTCATCTCTTTTGGTTCTTGAGACATTGGTGTCTTAACTTCACGATCTATTGTGTTTGTCCTTTTGAATATAGTCGGAGAAGAAGTTTGGTCTAGGAGATCTGCTTTGCTGTTAAATGAAGATCTATTTTATGTAGTATTCAAATCCTCATAACTGTTGTTGCTTCAGGGTTGTCGAGTTCACTTTTTTGTTGTTGGGCGGGGATTTCTCCTGCTTGTCTTGAGAGTTGTTTCTTTCTTGCCCGATTTCTTGTGATTCAGGGTTTTCTCTAGAGTATTCTTCTTTGATGACAGTGTAGTGTTCTTTTTGTGCTCCTTCCCACCATGTAGATCTGTGGTGGTTTTTTCTAACATAATTTTTCTGGAGGCTTTTGGGAAATTTTTGGCTAGATGGCCTGTCTCAAAGCAGGATCGACACCTGAAGAGGATACTTTCATAATCGAGTATCTGGTTCCACACATAGTCTTTACTTTTTAGGTTTATTTATGTTGGGAATCCGGCGCTGAAGTCCATTTCCACACAGATGCGTGCATAGGTGGTTCTGGCATATTCCTCTGTTTCTGGACACCTATAGTAAAATTTCCCAATTGCATTTCAAATGGCTTTTAGCGAGAAGAGATCCAGAGATGAGAGGATAGGCTTGGCAATCTCACCCAAACTAGTGCTGAGGTTATGATTGTTGTTGAGGGATTGAATGATGGGTTCCATGGCTTCACGAATAGGCCTGAGTTTTCCCAAAACCAAGGGCCGGAATCTAGAATACATTGTCTACTTTCAGGATTTTCAAAATCTACTATAAAGAAACCCCTAGCACAGGGGTAGATATTAATTTCATCAGAAATGACAGGCTTCCATACCTCCGAGATCCAATTGTGAAGAGCTGTCAGTCGCGGCCAAAAACCATTGGACCGGCAGATTAGGGCACTTTCGGAAATCTTCAAAGCCTCATCAAGTGAGGCCTAGACCACCGGGACAGTGGGAGTTGGGGCTTCACTAACGATATGGGAAGGAGCTTGCCCTCCAGAAGCGGACGGAATTGAGCTAGCAACTATTTTCGCAAAGCTCGGAGCCATATTTTACTTGCCCGTAGAACCCAACCGCAGAGAAATAAGGCAGAAGATTAGATCTAGATCTAGCCGCAAAAGATTGAACGGGTGGTTCGTCTATGAAATTGGTTGTTTCATTTGATAACCCCACAGCGTGAGTCAGCGAAGAGTGTTGAAGCACAAATTAGGAGTCGAGACCCAGCTGCAGAGAAATAAGGCCGAAGATTAGATCTAGATCTAGATCTAGCCACAGAAGATTAGATCTAGAACCCAGCCGCAGAGTCTCAGTAAGCCTTTTAATCTGCAAGAAACCCAAGATCATCAAAACCTCCGGCCACTATTATTAGGAAGTGAAGCCAGTGGAGGACCACTATTATTAGGAGGTGAAGCTAGCAAAGGAGACTATGCCCTCCCGAGTGGCCTCCTCTTCATCCAAAAACAAATCATCGGAGGTGCGCAACGCTCCATGGAAACGATCGCAAAACCCATTGCAACAGCGTTCAAGATCGTTCCCATAACCCTTGTCAACAAGACTGCGAGGGCTATGACCACGGTCAACCCCACCAACATAGCCCCGTCCTGGAAGCTCCAATTAAAAACCACAAGCGGCTTGCTCCTAAGTCTTGTACATCCAAAAATTCCCAAAACTTGGGTTTTTTTATATAAAATGGCTTCATTGAGCTTGTCACTAACACCCTACAACTATCACCTATCCTCTTCTCCTATTGAGCCTACTCCTCATGGTATCATATCACAACCCAAAGTATCCTCATAAGATGTACCAAAAACCTTTTTGGGATACCCACTGTGTGCCGCTGTAAGTGTATTGATATCTCCCTCATGGAAAGAGGTGGCACACCCACAGTAAGACCCTAGAGGTTCCTAGCAACCTTGAAAATATTCTCAGTGTCATCTCCCCCTTTGGCATTTGTCAAAACCCTTACTGCTACTCTAACCCCACGTAGCTTCTCATTATGCCTCTCTTGTCGAAGCACACCTGTAGGACGAACAGGTGTGACATCTGTGTCGTGACATCACTCATGTCAAAATGTTTCACCCTAAAAAAAAAAATGCATAAAATTCAAAATTCAAAAAAACAATACTTTTGACGCTAATTTTCCTTCTTACCTACTGGTCCCCATTGAGTATTGGGTGGAAAAATCAACTTCGGATCCCCTGAGTAGTTCATCCTGGAATATAGGAAGTCCTCGATCATCGGAATCTGGCATTGCAACAGCTCAAAGAATTATGTATCAAAATAGTGTTTGATAGGTCCTTCGCTTATCCAATGTATCAAGGCTCCCCATCTCTTTAGCCTGGGCTCCCTTGGACCTTCTATCACCAGACTCACTCATGGTTTGAGAATGGGAACTCTCTCTAGCATGAAGGAAACCATTAGTGTACCATACCCAAACTCTATTTGGGCCAGAGTCTTTCACGCTGACAATTCTGCTTTCACCCGGATGAGAAAATTCTCACACGAATCAAATACCTGTTGCTGCAGGCAATCCAACGCTAGAAGCATGTGGGATTTTTTTGCTACATGTTGACTCTTCGCCCCTACCAATCAAACTATCATACAAAGCATCAACCTCAATGGCCTTTCTCTCACTCATTTGATTGGAATTTTGTTACTAAATTTGAATACACCTGGTGTGCAATGGGCATTCATCAAATTAGTATTGGTTTTAATGCTCACATTTTCACGTGTTTATGCTTCTATGATCTAGATTGATGCTTTGGTATTGATGCATTTAATGTTTATATGTCGTTATATGGTAGTATATTAAATTGTTAAGGTTTATGTATGCTATGTAGATCACTTGTTGTGTGTTCTGTGTGTGGGTCTCATTCTTGGAGTTGGCTAAGCGATCTTTCTCTACTACACTAATTTCTCCAACAAAATTGTGTGAAGGATAAATAGGTCTACACCCATTGTTGCTTTGTCAATTCTTATCTACCATTAGTATGTTTGAGTGTTTCTTGCTTTGACAACCTTAGATCCCTTGATCCATCTTCGTTAGGTTTCGGGAAAACTGTGAGGGTTTCTTACTTATCTACCTATGCATTAACCCCTACAACAATAATGGTTGGCAATTGAAAACGTGAAGATTGATGGCTTCCAAGGAATTTGAGATGAAATAAGCCCGAACCTTGAAAGTTGTAGGAGATCTCTCAAGAGAAACACTCGGGCTGATGAGGACTAGGATGGTGTGGCAAGGATTACAATGCAAGGAACATTAGGATGACAGGTTATGCATAGACAAGCAGAGGAACCACTTCCCATGTAAGTGGGCTTATCGTAGCATTAGGAGGTTTAAAAATGGGCTCACATGGATGGGAATTTCAATGGCTATCAATAGGAACTTTCATGTCCCAGAATCTATTTCCTAGAGGAGATTTGCATAATGTTTAAGGGGGAACTGGGATGACTAAGCACCGACCTACTACGACAAAAATGAGGACCAATCAGAAGCATTGTCAGCACAATAGTGTGGACCCTCCAGGGAACATAAGCATGAAGGTTCTTCCCTAGGAGTGCAAGTGAGATGCAAGTGGAGGGGAGCAGGATGATGTGAGACTGAGCTACGGTGGCATACATGCATTCCTGGAAACCCATTCATTGGAGCATGGAGTATGTGTGGACCGACATACATTATGCCCATAGGGTGACCCTGGCACTAATGTTAAGCATGAGATCGTAATAAGTTGAGTAACAGATCCCGAGTGACGGGAAGATTAGCGGCAGATAACAACCCGTTGTAAGTGGAACCACTTCCCACATAAGTGGGCCATATATATATATATATATATATGTACACAAATGCATATGATTTGCATTTTAACGGATAGTGTGGGGTTGTGGAACTTAAACCCATGAACGGGTTAGCATCCAATAAACAATTGCCCAATGGTGTTAAGAGACTAGCGAGATGGGTATAGCCACATGGTTGCCACTTGGCCAAGTTGATGACATGAAATTTTCTGATGTGTTAGAAATCTGAATGGTCACGACTTTTAATCCGGAGGTCAGATTGAAGCATAAATTTTATATCACCATAATCATCCTGACAAGGCGAACACAATGGTGATGTTGAACTAAGGTTTTAAGTATTTTGAAGAGACTGGAATTTTTAGATCCCATTTCCATAACGACACATTTTTAGATCCCATTTCCATAACGACACCTTGGATCTTGGGTGAGTATAGTAACCACCCCCTCTTAATTAGTGTTATAGTGAGGATTAAGAGGGGGATAATATATACATTACATTGTTTACATGGCACCCATAAAGACTACGTGGGGCACCCAAAGGTAGCATTTGGACACATGAAGATGCTATAAGGTTTGATTTGAGGACCCTTCCTCAAATTGATGGTTGATCAGGATATTTGGAAACTCATTTAGCCCTTCCAGTGCACCTTCAGAACATTTTGAGCCCTAAAATATCATGGCATCATGCTTATTAAGGGCTTACCACTCACACATGTGGGCATTTATTGGAATATTTTAGTTGTTGAACTGTTGGGTTGGCTTGTAACCCATTTACTTTGTGTCTACTCAAAATTAAACTTGTTTTAGAGACTTTTAGTGGATTGTTAGAGGTGATTAAACTCCTATAAAAGAATAATCACCTCTTTTCGTTTATGATCATCACACTTGTGAATTTGAGACTCTCTAAAAGAGCTTGACTTAGCCTATTATACTTAACTTCTTGAGGAGATGTGATCTTCTATGGATTTTTGTTAAATGGAGACTAGTTTTTGTGTTGGAGACATCTTTTGGGATTGAAATAGCATATTCAGATAATTTGTGAGTGTTTATTACATATCTTTTATGGTTTTATACAATGAAATATTGCTAGGATTTTTATTGATTCCTTGTCTAACAAATTTTAATGGAAAATCTTGGTAAATTGTTGTATGCTTAATCTATATTCCTTGAACTCCCTAGAAAAACTCTTGGCGAGAATTTTTCTAGTTAATTTCCCCCCTCATAAAAATATAACTAAGGTTAGAAAGTGAAAACGAGGGTTTTCCCCCTTGCTCCTTGCAAAAAGTTGATATCTCCATGGTGTGAATCCTAAACACTCCATCACCCAAGTTGGGAAAAGGCATTAGGATGCCTTTGAAGATTAAAAAATAAATAAAAATTGAAAAACTTTTATCTTCCCTTTTTCTCTCTTTCTTTTTAATTCCTTCAAGGCAAGTTGCTAGGGCTAGGGCAGGGGCCAAATTTAACTAGGAGTTGAGCCACTAGAGAATTGGAGCTAATTTGGCATCTTTTCATTTTGTTCAACCTCACAAACTTAAAATTTAGTAGTTTTCTTAGTGAAATTTTCCTTATTAGGTCTGACATCATCAACCTTGGGTAAGTTAGTGCCTTAGTAAACCCTACTTCTACATAAGGCTTCTACCTAGGGCTTATTAAAGGTTTACCATTCCCTTTTGTTGATTAAATCTTTGAACTAAACATTTTCATTGTGCTTGTATGACTAAAGGCACCCTTATTGAGTCATATCGTGAAACCCTATAACTTAGGTGCACTTTTATAGGCTTATTTTATGGTACGATGCTCCTTGACATAAAAAATTCTACCCTAATCCAATTAAGAATTCCCTTTATTAAGCCTTTCATTTGCATCACCTTAAACCTATTTACCTAGAATACCTCTTAGGTAACATATAATGGGAAGCCTCCCACATGCTGAAATTCCATTAAAGAGCGGGAAATGGAGTGCTAAGGTGACAGTGACAACCACCTTATTATTGTGTCTTAGTTTGGTTCTTCCCCTTGTAAGGCTTGCTAGATTTTAAGGCAACAATACCCTAATGTCTTTCTCACTAGAAGACTTCTCTTTAAGACAATGATAAATATATAATGGAGATGGAATGGTGATGACATCATAAGAGCTCTCTTCTCCCTTATATATACAATATGAGAGGGAGTTTAATATAAAATAAGGATGCGTGTCCATGCGAGTAACCAACAAGGCAACCAAAAATGAAGCACCCTACAATAAAATAATATACAAATGTCATGCAATGGTTTATCCAACTCCTACAATAAAATCCCCTCATACATAATTCTCATTGGGCTAAATGCCCCTCCTCCAAGCTAATGTTCTCTCCAACAAGTTGTTATCCCAACACTCCCTCTTCCACGGTTTTTCGTTATCCAAGTGTCCACATGTAAGGCACTTCTCTAACAATGTGCCAAATTCCCCCCCATGCATAATGCTCCTCAACATGTGTTCCAATGTGGCCACTAAGATCCAATGCTCACCCCTGACATATGTGCTTAAGTCCATCACCAACCTCCATTAGTATGTTCCTTAACCCAACCATCTTCGAGGACACATGGACCTAAGCTCCAAGGGCCAAGTGCCCTCCTCCAAGTATCCAATAGTCCTCCTCATAGATAGGTACCTCTCTTAATCAAGCAATCTACTCCTCCATTGTGTGAATTCAATGAGCTAGTGATGATGTCAATTAGAGTAACAACCTCCTAGATAAGGGTGTCATTTCAACACACTAACCAAGTTCCATAATCCATCCAAACTAAGACATTCATGACTCCATGAAGCATCGCCAAGGGGCTAAGAGTTCTTATATTCAATTATGGTGTGATCTTCTCTTGTGATGTTGTTATAAACCTATTGTGTTTTCTATTTTGGGTCACAGTTTGTTGAAGTCTTCACCACAAATATTTTATCTCCTAGTGATCTAAAAAAAGAACCATAGCAACAACTTGTTATGTCACTCCTTCCACATATGAGCGATTAAATGATAATGATGCAAATTTTTTAAGCAATCCATCTCCTCGAACTACTCTTACATTGTTCAAGGACTATGCTCAAGTGGCCCATTTCCACACATTTATATGCTACCAATTTTCTTACAAGCCCCTTAGGTATCTCCTCCACCATAGGCCCTCATTTCCATGGTCCATGACATGCCCACCAACTTTCGTATTCATTCACCTTTGTCCCTGTGGAGCACATTACCTACTACCAATGATCATGTTGGGTTACTAAGGTTGAGATATGGTGTTCAACAAGGGATGATATGCAATGCCATATTTATTGCAACCCTTGATCAACATTATGGAGGGGTATACTCTTAAGATGTATCGTCTTCTCTTCATGGACCCTAATTCAAATTAAGGGGAGACATTGAAACTAAGGTTGTATGTCACTCTTATAATGTAATCTCTTCTCTCCATGTTCCCCAATTCAAATTAAAAGAAGACGATGAAATTAAGGCAGTAATATTTGTTGAAATGGTAATAATCTTCAATTGTGATTACTTGTTATTATGACTAACTGCCTTCATTATTGTATTACCAAGATAAGGTTTAATAACTGACCTAGTCAACTTTATTTTATATTACGCTAGTTGGCTAAGGCTGGCCTAAGCATTTATGTGGGCCTATAACCCCCTTGTGGGGGAAGGGAACCACCACGTAAGTTATGCATAAATGAACACCTCATGAGTCATTTGCAACACCATATTCATTCATTTAGTGATTGATTATTTATCTTCTAGTCACTTACACCTTGTTCAAGGGTCATATTGTCTTCTCTTTTCAACCTCAACATTTCAGTTGTGTTTGGAATATCTCACACTACAACCATAGTGCTCTAGTTTAAGGGTATAATCAATGTTGTTGCTTAATCTTTCTGTGTGTGTGTGTTACTGTAGGTTGGAGGGTTTTTTAGTGGTTCCATTTGTTATAAAAACAGAAAGGAAGAAAGATTCTCTTGTTTTGATAATTACTTGTGATATTCTTGTATTATTATTAACTTTCTTTATGTTCTTCTTTTATCTTCTTTGCATCAAGAATAATCAAAATAAAAACATGAATATATCCGACACCATATATAGGTTTTTCCCTATGAAGGGAAAAACCTAGTCAAACCCTTCCACGAGTAGATACACATAAAACTTGAGACAATCCAAGACCTTAGACCAAACCAAAAGCCTCTCCTCACTCCACCAATTCAACCCTTCAAGATGATTAGAAAATATTCAATAGTTAACCTTAGTCAAACAACTTCTACCCAACTTCAACTTAGAATTTCGTCCCTCCAGCTTCTAGAATTTCAGCCCTATTGCAAATTTGAAATTTTGACCCTCTTGCAACAACCCAAAAAATTGCACATGTGGAAGAAAAGAGAGAAATTCAATTTCTTCTTACTTGGCAAGTGTCTCCTTCTCCTTTGCTAGGGTTTTCTCCTTCTCCTTAGGTATTTCGCTCTTCTTTTTCTTCTCCAGCAATTGCAGATCAAACTTGCTTTTCTTGTGGCCCAAATGAGGTTGAGTTGTTGCCTATATATAGTGGTTTATTGCTCCCAAATAAGGAGACTTGTCTTCTTTGAGGCCGACTTGGTGGAGGAGGCTTAATTGACTTATTTTACATCAAAATAATTTTCTCCCTTGATAGATAAAGCCCAAGAAGGGTCTATTACACGATGAAAAGAACTAGGACTCATGACATAAACCCTAGAAGCCTACAATGGAGGCTTTGACCTAAAAATAAATAAATAAAGCATGAAACCCATGTGAATAAATGAATTTTGTTTTACAAATAAGTTTCCTTCTTCTTTCTTTTGACAAATATATTACATCACGACTCAAGTACAATTATGAAGATTGGCATTAGTTACATTCTTCAACACCATTCAATCCTCACCTGTCTTTCCTGATCTCAATATGATATGAGAACCAACGTGATCCTTCTTGACCTTCTTCACTGTTGGTTAGGAATCTTTCTATGAATTTCATGTTGGTTTTTTAGAATTTGTAAACCTCACATGTGAAATGAAACCACAACTTGAAGATGTTTTAGGCTAATTTCTCTCTCCAATGTACTTATACTAGCACATTGTTTCCTTTCTAAGGAGAGTACTACCCGAAAGATGCTATCTTCTATCCTTGGTGCAAGTTTTAGTGTGTCCACTTGCCTAGTTTTTTAGGTTTCAAAATTTACACACAAGATTGTCCTTAACCTATTGAGTTTTGGGACATTTTTTCCTATAATGTTTGATGTACAAGGGCACCCTATTTAGAGAATTTTGGGCCCCATTTTATGCATAAAAATGGAAAATTTATGCATAGCTTTGAATGCCTAGCTTTGAAGCTTTCTTGTTGATTTATTTCACACCTATTGTTTTGGATCTCGAAGACTTTTTGGCTAGTAGGACACACCTATGCATCACTGCTACTAGGTGGTTTTTAATGATAGGTATGTGCACAAGGGCCTTGGAAATGTTTTATGGAAGAAGATCATGCCTTAAGTCATAAAGAAAGATTTGGTGCATTCAAAGCACTCGAACAATCCTACAATGCCTTGTCCAATCACTTTAAACAACTTGCAAAATGTGTCATTGATCTGATAATCACCCTATGAGTGACATGAGGGCTACATCTTCAGTCCAGCTTTCTGTGGTGGCCTTGTTTTATTGTGTCTTTAAACAGAGAATTACAATGCAGGGACTCAATGTGAGTTCTCCTCAAGCAGGTTTTCTTGGGAGGGTGGTTCTTGGATTTCCCAAGCCACTTGAGTACATAGACTTCTTCTTCCTACCAGCTTTGTGACCTTCTGGTCTACAGTGGAGAGCCCAATGTGGTGCTTAGCCCAGACAGATCCTCTATGGGATGGCTTCGATCTCTCAAGCCTTTGCTGCTTGACGCTGCCTCTAGTGAGCTCCGCCCTCTGACCTCTTTCTGCTCTTGCTTCACTGTCTTCTTTATCTGTGTATTCCATCCTCCTCTTAGGATTCTAGCCCCTCTATCTTCTTTCTTCGTCTCTCGGACTGTTCTCCGAATTGACTGTGTATTTTTTCGTTATTCATGGCTTTGAAGCCATTCGAACCCATGCCTGTTTGGTTCCCCTTCCGCCTCTGTCGATTCGCCTTCTGCAGCTGTGCTTGGAGTTCCCTGTTTGGCGTCATCATTAGTGCTCTCGGAGTGGCCACATGTCCTCCTCTAAATGGCGCCAGCCTGCTTCATCGGTTCGTTTCTTTAGTTACATCGTGGATGAAGTCTTTCCTCCACCGTGGCGGTCAAACAGATTCCAAATCTTTACAAATCGCGGCGTATTCCTTCGTTGATTCCACTTCCTCCATCGGGCGGAATCTCGGCCCTTCGATCTGGGGCCTCCAGATCTGATGCCATACGCATGTTTCATGTGGTTGACTTGCTCGACCGTTAGCACGCGATCAACGACATTTTTCTCTCACCCCCACTTGCCACGCATCGATCGATGAATGGATTCGCTCCGGTCTCGTCCAAAACCACTTACCGTTTGAGGGCGCCCCAATCAATACCGCCGATTTTTCCAAAACGCGGGTCCCGCCTTTGTACTTTTAATGCTTTTCGTTTTTCGCATGCGGTTCTCCGGCTCCTGACGCGACTAAGTGCTTGAGGCTCCTCCATTTTGGCCTTGTTCCCCCAACGAGCGCTAATCACGCATCAAAATCCACCTCCTTTTCCCAATCCGGGGCTCCTAGGGGCTACTTTGACCTCTTGCGTAGTCTCCATGGGCCTCAGTCAGCGCGCTTTGACTCAATGTGAGTTCTCCTGAAGCAGGTTTGCTTGGCAGGGTGGTTCTTGGATTTCCCAAGCCACTTGAGTACACAGACTTCTTCTTCCTACCAGCTCTGTGACCTTCTGCTCTACAGTGGAGAGCCCAATGTCGTGCTCAGCCCGGACATATCCTCTATGGTATGGCTCTGATCTCTCAAGCCTCTGGTTCTCGACGCTGCCTCTGGTCAGCTCGGCCCTCTATCCTCTTTCTGCTCTTGCTTCACTGTCTTCTTTCTCTATGTATTCCATCCTCCTCTCGGGATTCTGGTCTTTCTGTCTTCTTTATTCGTCTCTCGGACTGTTCTCCGACTTGACTGTGTATTTTTTCGTTGTTCATAGGTTTGAAGCCATTCGAACCCATGCTTGTTCAGTTCCCTTTCTGCCTTTATCAATTCGCCTTCTGTAGCTATGCTTGGTGTTCCCTATTCGGGTCATCATCAATGTTCAGGGAGTGGCCACATGTCCTCCTCTAAACGGTGCCAGCCTGCTTCGTTGGTTTGTTTCTTCAGTTACGTTGTGGATGAAGTCTTTCCTCCACCGTGGCGATCAAATGGATTCCAAATCTTTACAAATCGCGGAGTATTCCCTCGTCGATTCCACTTCCTCCATCAGGCGCAATCTTGGCCGTCCGATCTAGGGCCTCCAGATCCGATGCCATATGCACGTTCCGCGCGGTTGACTTGCTCGACCGTTAGCACGCGATCAACAACAGTTTTCTCTCACCCCCTCTTGTAACGCTTCGATCGATGAATGGATTCGCTCCGCTCTCGTCCAAAACCAATTATCGTTTGAGGGCACCCCGATCAATACCGCTAGCTTTTCCAAAGCACGGGTCTCGCCTTTTTACTTTTAGTGCTTTTCGCTTTTTCGCCCGTTGTTCTCTGGCTCCCGACATGACCGAGTGCTCGAGGCTCCTCCATTTTGGCTCTGTTTGCCCAGCTAAGCGCTAATCGCGCATCAAAATCCACCTCCTTTTCCCAATCCGAGGCTCTGAGGTGCTACTTTGACCTCCCACGTAGTCTCCATGGGCCTCGATCAGCGCGCTTTGACCGAGGTCCTCGTTGTTCCACGCTGGGTGCCATTGCCACTGGTTCAAGGGTGTTTTTGATCGCGGTTCTAAACTCTTTAGAGATTTGTCCTGACCTAATATAGTCGTGGTTCTTTGAAAACCTTTTATGGATCCCATTCGGATTAGTCACGTGATTAGGTAATAATGGAACTGACCATGAGCTATTTTCCAAATAAAATACAAATGAACACACATGAACTTACAAGCATGCAAATGCTTAAAAAAGAACATGTGTTTAGTGTTGAAGAAAAAGGTTAACTAGGTTCAGTATTTGTCAAATTGATCTTTGTGCTTGTGAAGAAAAAGAATTATTATTTTTATAAATTATATGAATGAGTTTCTTGCTCATTCTATAGGTCTAAGAAATTCAAAGAGTTAAAATTATATTGAAGAGCTCTTCTTGAGCATTTATGTAATGAACATAAGTCAGCCTAGTATTAAGTAACCCTCCAAGACAAGCACCGTCCTTCAAAGAAGAAGCCTGCAAACAAAAGACATCATGTTGGCCTCAAAATATATATTAAATAATATATAGAGATTACATGTTGGCTCAATAAATAGACATCATTGTTCACAATGACACGTCGGCTAATATGGAAGATGAACCACTATATATACCCATTGGGGTATCTGCGAAACATAGTAAAGTTCAGACATCTCTGCAACTTCGGATGAGTACAAAGGTACAAAATTTCGGATGGGTACATTAGGGTGCAGGAACTCAGATTCATTGTAATATTTGATGGGCACAATGCATACAGGATCTCAGATACTTCTGAAGTCTCGGTGGTGATTACAGTATGTA
Organism: Pinus tabuliformis; assembly: GCA_031772625.1. Classification (NCBI taxonomy): domain Eukaryota; kingdom Viridiplantae; phylum Streptophyta; class Pinopsida; order Pinales; family Pinaceae; genus Pinus; species Pinus tabuliformis. The sequence goes on along the minus strand of CM062820.1, from coordinate 1,480,834,073 downwards.
ATTACAGTGTAACCTTCTCGGTGGTGACAGTCTCGACATAGCTATAACAATAAGGATCTCAGTGCAGGGAAGAAAAACACAGTCATGTTCTTGGCTTAATTATTATGATGAGGATCTCAACTATACTCTCTTGGTAAACTTCTAGATGTTGTCATAAGTCTTGGTATATTTGTGATAAGGATATCTAATATCTCGATATACTTCTAAATATAATCATGATCTTGATGGAAGACCATCTAGATGCAACACTCTTATATGTACATGTCTCAGTATAAGATATTATTGTTATGATCTCTATGAAGATGCAACAGTGTTGCAACATTAGTGATCTCAGCGATGACCTTGATAGTGCAGCAGTAATGAAGAATTTAGTGAGGCAACAGTGTTGATGATGACCTCAACAACAAGAAGAGGATTGGTGACTTGGTCTTGGAGTGGCCTAGTAGGTTAAGGGTTGTGGTCTTTGTGTTCATCAATTGAATCTCCATAAGAAGAATTTCGTGCAGGTTTTCCTCTCCAAGAGGGAGAGGTTTTGGCCCTGGCAAATGCCAACATCTTGTGTTCTTTTCTCTTTGTTTTTGGTAGTAGTTTGATGAAGTAAACACACACACTAATAAGAAGAAGATCAAGCTAAGATAAAGTGTAAAAGAACTTCACAAATTATTATCAAGTATAGAAGAATATTACTAATCCTAACTGCCCTAGATTCTTCAACATGGTATCAGAGGTAAGGTGCTGAAGTCAAATGAAGGGCAACAAAAGAGACATACAATGATCTGTCTTCAAGGACATCAAAGCAGGTTGAAAGGATTAAAGGAGAAAGTATACAACAAGCAAGTCTACAACAATGATGGAGTATCAACTTCAGTAATTACAGTCATGCACTCAGCTCATGTTCAATTTGATGGAGTATATGAGTTATCCTCACTTCTTGATCACTGAACTTACTCCACGCCAGAAGTAATCTAAAGAATACCTCTCACAATCCATGATTACATCACTGTATCAGTATAGTTATTACATCAACGCAATTTTGGTGATGAGACAGTCTATCTATATAGTGCCACCCACAGTTTAGTTATGTTATTCATTGACAAGTTTGGGCTCTCAATACATTTCCTTTCTACACAATGCACATAGACATCACTGTCTCAGTATAGTACCATATCAATATACTTGTCACAGTCTCAAATTATGTCTATGAATATGATCTCAATAGCATCGCGCTCGAATCAGAACATAGTATCACTAACATGTCAACAATATGTTGAAGTCAAAAGTACCTTAAATGATTTGGGAAGGTCGCGAAGCAGTCTCGGTGATGTCAAGACCACTAATGTAATGGTGCTAGAAGGCCTCTAAGGAAGTCGTGATGAAAGGATACTAATGATGGGCAACTCAAGTATAAGAAGCATCAAGGTGAAGATCTCCTCTTCACACAGCAAGTAAGTATTTTTCAATTTTATAATCAGATTTGGTTAAATGATTTCATGATTGCAAGGGGATTTATAAATTTGTTAGATAATAGAAAGTCCTTGCATAGAATAAGGAGGATTGTCATAATCCTCGTAGAAAAGAGAAATCATTGATATCTATGAAAAGGTCTATGAAGGTTAAGCATTGTTTGAATCCATCAGGAGATTCATAGGATTCATATGATATCACACAAAAGTCCTCTCATACCTAAATAGCAGAAGAAGAGACATAAAGAGAGATATATGAAATGCTAGATATACGCTCGAAAATTAAATTAAAAAAAAGTCACTTAGACCTACACAATAGTAAATGTATCAAAGAATGAAGGAATAACTTCATGAAGATCTAGCAAAGATGATAATAAGGTAGTCACCATTGATGAGCAAGGTAAAAAATATCAATGAACAAAGAAGGTTACCTCACCCAACAATTTGTGGTCTCTATGCTAGATAGAGAAAGACAAGTTGTATTCTATAGTATTAAAGGATAAAATAATTCAACCATGTGCAGAAAGGAAAGGCAAGGTTGGTCCTCAAGCAAAGACAAAAATAACTATAGTTAAGATTCAATGATATAGAAAAGATTTTGGAAGCTCCTATCATTGAAAGATGGAGGCAGCTGAAGAAAAGGGCCAAAGAAAGAGGGAGTAACAAATCACATATGAGTAAGATAATATTCCTCGCAAAGGAGTCCTATCATAAGCTCCTAAATATTGTGTTATAAGATATGACAATAATAAGATGCATCATGGCATTGTGGAAGCATGAGAAACAAGAGCTCGTAACATCTCCATAAGGATCCTGAAGGACAAAAATCCATGGCAGACAACATGTAGGATATATAGCTCTTGGGAACCTTAGTGGACATTAAAGGAAAGAAAGGAGTCATCTAAGGTTGATCATACATCAAGTCAAAAAGGAAACATCTGCCAGTTGGGGATATACAAGATTCTCAAAATTATCTAATGGAATCCTCATCGCAAGGTTCACTAATCTAGAGAGGAAGCAAGTCTTTCAACAAGAACTCCAACTTATGGAATCCATGAGATAATGATGTGATGACATGAAGTAGATCAAGGGATTGGAGATCTCTTCAATCAAGGAAGCTGCTGGAAGAAGCTTCGATGACCTAAAGGTAAAATAAGGTATGTATGCTTGTGTTTAATATTATAATGACATGTTGTTTGGTCAATTTAGTGATCTAAATTGCTATTTTTAATGTCAACCCGGGGTTCGTAAACTGACGAAGTGAAGTGTACTGTATGTAATAGATAACCATTTCCTTAGTCTTTTGTCGTTTTTAGTTTTTTTAAGTTTGTTTTTGAATTTATCTTTCCCTACTGTGAGATGATGAAAAGGTGATAAAACAAGTGAAATGTGGATGATTATGGTGATCTCTAAGTGATTTTCAAAACTTAAAAGAAAGAAAGCTTTAAAATAACTGAAATGAAATCAATTCTTCAAAAGAAATAAAGACATCAAACAATGAACTATGACATCGGCCCAGTATCTTTGTTGATGATTGAAAATGAAAGTGAAATCTACACTAAACTCAATTAAAAGTAAGAACAGCTAATCCACACTAGTTCAACTCTTCAACTCAATCTTCTTTGTGAGAAGATATCATGAAATGTTAAGCAATGTGAAATCTCAAAGAAGTTAAACTAAACTAATCACACTACTTTATCTTTCTTGACCTTTTGCCTTTCAGCTTAATTTACCCTGTGAGAAACAGTCATGAACAAGTCAAGCAATGTGAGATCTAAAGCAACCTAAATCAAGCTATAATGAGTGATATTCTGGTTCCTAATAAATTTATTTGATTATGGAAAGGAACAGTTAACAGATGAATAGCATGATATCTAAGAGCAGAAAATAAATGTACAACTTAAGGAAATGACAGTACTGGAAATCAAAACTTCAGAAAACAAGAGTCAGCGACAAAGACAAGATGATCTCGTATGCCAATAGTTATGGAAAGAAAAGGTGAAAAATTGCCCCGGGCTACCTAAGAACACCTGCAAAAACATTGATCAGTTGTAACCATAAAAGAGTAGCAACGAAAATGTAAATCAACAGAAATCAAAAGATTTGTTATGTACAGCTAATATACATGTTGAAATAAAACACAGCATTTAAATGACAACTGTACAACTAGTATACATGAACATGAAAAAGTAATGCAAGAGTTAAAAGACAATTGTACAAGGCTTCAGTAAGCAGGGGCCCTCTGCCACTTCAACCGATTCAACGAACAGCTACAAGCTTAAGTTTAAACCAGTATTCTCATATATTAAACAACAGCGTAAAAGTGTAGTGGGGAAATACAAGAGTTTCAAATTACATTACCAAAAAGATTAACTGGTACAGCGTTCATGGACGCATTATTTATAAGGAAAGAACGCTAAAACAGATTAACTAAATCTACGCTATTAACCACGCAGCCAGAGACACGTAAATCCTCTTCAGCCCGGATCTAGGTAACTGTCATCATGTTTATTAAATCTGAGAGGTATGGCTGTTGGATTCACGCTATCAGGATGTCTTCGTGGCTAAGGATTTTTCCACGTAGCTTCACGTGCTCAAAAACAGAGCTACGCAGAGCCGTGCCACCGCTGAACACTTCCGTTGACTATCCTTTTCCCCTTGTTTGACCGCGGGTTTTTATGGCCGTGCCAGATGATCTGGAGGGACACGATCCATGTCCTTGACTCTTGTAACTTGCCCATGTGGCTCATTTCTTGAAAGGACACCTGTAGCATGGTGTTTGACAAAACAGCTGCGGAATCCTGTGCTGGCTCCAGAAACCTGGGTCAGCTACGGAAACCTGTATCGGCTGTGGAAACTGAGAAGCTTCCGCAGCTGTCTGAGCAAAATTCTAAACCAAACAACAGTCATCAGCATAGTTAGAAAACCATGTCAAAAGCTCGTTTTTAAACTAAAATACAATGATTTAATCAACTTGGTGGATAAAATGAGTGGAAAAGAAGGCTGAGAAGGTGTATGGGAAAGTGCAGGTTCGAGGCTCAACATACCCCCACTCTGAAGGTGTTGCATGTCCTCATGCAACCAAAACTTAGTTATTTTCCCTCAATCCATATGCTCTGAGGCTTCTGCAAGAACATCTAGCCCTCTTCTCTTTCTCTTTGATGCTAAAATGGTCCTTGGTTTCCTGACTATTGAACTTAAGATTAATCAATGCCCTGCTCAACTTTTTACACTTCTTCTTCAGCTTCATGTTCTTCTTCTGCCACAGTCCTAAATGGAGCATAGTGTTGTCATGGACAATCTTGTCTACCTTACTCTGCTCTTTGAGTGCTTCGTTTTCCTGTTTGATGTGCCTATTTAGGACTTCCAGTTCAAACACTTCCTGTTTTAAAGACTGTACTTGTGCATCAAGTGGCAAGGTGGTGCTTGGTCCTGCAGCTGATTGTTCCAAGGACTCTAAGTAGTTATATGCTTCTTGCTGGGTGGAATCTACCTCAGGTGTTTTTCTCGGCCTGAACTCAAATTCTGGTGAAGGAGGACTGCTTTCCCTTTCCGGCTGAAAAGGGCTTTTATCACGTGGAGGGCTTGGCTCAATACTTGGTTGAGTTGGGGATTTCTCAAGTGTCTCTTTATCCAAATCAATAAAATGAGATTGTTTTTCTTTGGTTTTATTCCCCTTCTCTTTTAGCCTAGTGCTCCTTCTCAGGTATGAACTAGTACTTTTCTCTTGTGCAGCCTGTTTTCCTCTTTGCTTTTTCTTGGTTATGGCAGCAGCTTGAAGATCTATTAACCTCTCTGATAGAGGTTGATAATCTTCTTCTACAGATTGTTCAGGGGATGGATAGGTTTCTTGAATGGTTATCTTGCCTTTTTCCTTCTTCTATTTCTTGTTTTTAGTTCCCTCCTCTTCTTCTTTCTGAACAGTTTCCTGAATATCTACTGTAGGAGAGTCTTGGGCTGTAATATTCTTTTCTTTCCTCCTACTTCTCTTTGGAATTTTTGGGGGACTGCTTGCAGAGGCTTCGGTCAGTTCTTGGAAGTGATTTCTTGTCAAAAACTTTTCCCAAGTATCCTTAGTGTTTTTCAACTGATCTTCAATAAGGATTTTTATGAACCCGTGATGGTAAAGATGGGATTCAATACTACCTACGTGTTTTTGAACAGTAGAGCTCATTTTCTTCAAGCTTGATAACAGAAAATAAGGAAAATTAAGGGTAGAACCTTCCATGAAATTCATCATTATCCTGGCATGATACATGTACATGGTACCAAAACGACCCTCGCATGTAATAAATTTATGGACAAGTAATAACAGAGCAGACCATTCTTCTTTTATTGCATGCACAGGGATTCCTTTGGTAAATATAGAGGTATCCATACCTGGGTTTTTAAGCATGATTTTCCATCCTTGATCGTCCACACTTCTGTTTTTGAACCACCTTTCGCCTTCTTGTGGGAGACTTGTTGCAGCTGCTATTGTGGCCTCGGTCACTGTAAATTTCAAGTCTCCAACTTCCACTGTTTGTCCATTAAAGGACCTGGAAAAAGCTTTAGTCACTTCTTTATTATAGCCCGTGAACTTTTGAATGAATGTCAGCCACCTTGCTTTCTTTAACGACTCCTTCGTTTGAGGATAACCCTCCAGGTACTTTGGTCCCTCCGGTTCAGCTCTTAGTAGCTTTCCCATTCTCGGCTTTAAATTCCGACTGAGAATTCTACTGCGTATGAAGGTTCAGGAAAAAATGGGCTGATTACGGGATTCTTAGGATAACTGGAGTAGCCGTAATCGGAGTTCAGGATGTATGTGGTGACTGGAGCCAGGGTTTGGAGCAAACTGTAGTGGATGCAGCGGAAATGGAAAGCAGAGAATGGTATGAGTACCGAGGTAATCAACAGTAACGAGTGCAACACCGAATGCATGCGGGAGTGAAGTGATAAATGGGCAGAATAACCTCTGAGTCCTTTTGAATCGGATGACTTGCGCACACGTCTCAGCAGACGGCTGCGGGAATTATGATGAAGGAGAGCCGTGGTACAGTAGGTCACGTCTCAAAGTACGACCAATAAATGGAAGAGCAGTTCATAAATTTAGAATGATCATGGAACCGTTAGAAATGAATAGGGTGTGTGGAATGATGTTGGTGGAAGAGGAGTGGTATGGGGCTTGTCGTATCAAATCATTGCATTTAGTGGAACTTGCCATGGTTTAAATAACTATGCATAATAATGACATTGAATTGTTATTTGGTAGAGATTTTTGATCATACCTTTGGAAGTTTATCATTTCTTTGATTAAAGCTTCTGACCCATGGTTGTTCTTTGATCTTGATGATGCCCCATGTCTTTGCTGCACTTGGTGATGATGACACTAACCTTTGACTGTAATTTTTTTGAAAACAGAGTGATGCCGGCTGTGGAGACAAAGTGATGCTGGCTGCGGAAATTGTTTCTGGCTGCGGAAACTGGTTCTAGCTGCGGAAACGGTTTCCAATTGCGGAAACTAAGACAACACCCCTTTAACTGCACAAAGATAGTTAGAGAAGAACCAACTGAATAAAATAGTCCTGAGAGGGACTTTTATTGATGGAATGAGATGAAATGAGTGGAATGAGATGGAAATGGAGTGGAGTGAAGTGGAATGGAGATGAAAATGAGATGGAGGTGAAGTGAAATGACAACTGAAAATGAGATGGAGGTGGAAAGAAAGATTTTTTTGGAAAATATAGAGTGTGAGGTGCCCCTGATTTTCACTCTACATTTTCTGTATAAGACTGCCAATCCATGATTGGTTTTCAGGCTTATACAAAAGATATTTTTTTATTTTTTTTTCCTTTTTTATTTTTTTTTTTCTTTTTTTTTTCTTTTTTTTTTTCAACTGAAAGAAACAAAGACTAGGCTGATGGAGGAGAAGGATTCCTCTCCACCAGCCTCATTGCAGAATTTTCTTGAAACATTTTGACAAAGTCCTCTTTTGAGAGTGGCTTATGATAAATTTTCAATCGATGGCCATTCACAATGAGAGGAGTTTGAAACTCATCAATAGTCTTGTCTCGAACTGCTCCATTGCTAAAGACTTCATCAATCTCATATGGTCCAAGCCAATGAGTCTGAAATTTTCCTTTGAAGTCTTTAAACTTGGAATCAAACAGTAACGCCCAATCTCCCTTTTGAAACTTTCTCTCTTTGATATATCTGTCATGCCACTTAGTTCTTTGGTGCTGAACTAGATCAGTCCTTAAAATTGCATCTTGTCTTATTTCATCTAGCTCATTCAGCTGCTCCATTCTGTGCTTTTGGGCTTCTGATAGATTCATCCCCAACTGAACTGCCATCTTGAAGGTCTTGACTTGAAACTCAATGGGGAGCAGGACTTCTTTCCCATAAACAAGTTCATAGGGAGAATGTCCTGTTGTGTTCCTCCATGTAGTTCTATAGGCCTATAAGGCTTCAGGAAGCCTTTCTGCCCAATCTCTTCTGTGGAGATGAACAATTTTGGTGATAATGCTCTCAAGAACTTTGTTTGTAGATTCCACTTGACCATTTGCTTGCGGATGGTACGGAGTAGATTTTCTGTGCTTGATTTCGTATTCTTCCATCAGCTTCTCCATCAAGTTAGATGTAAATTGACTTCCCTGATCTGTCACAATTTCTCTTGGGACACCAAAACGAGTAAAAATATCCTCAAAAAGAAATTGAACAACTGAATTTTCAGTGGCAGAAGGCAATGCCTTGGCTTCTACCCATTTAGTGACATAATCAGTGCAAACCAATATATACTTCTTTTGTTTAGATGGTGGATTAATGGGTCCAATGAAATCTAAAGCCCATTTTTCAAAGGGTTCGATGAGTACCTGTGGCTGTAATGGCATTTCATTTGAAAGAGTTGGTCTCCCAACTCTTTGGCAGCTGTCACACCTTCTAACATATTGTTTTGCATCTTTGAAGAGAGAAGGCCAATAATATCCTAAAGAAATGATTTTATAGGCCGTCCTCTTGTCAGCAAAGTGTCCACCGCACGGTTCATCATGACATGCCTTAAGGATGTCAGGCATTTCATCTTCCCGAACACATCTTCTGATCACACAATCTAGCCCTGTTTTAAACAATTCATTAGAAATCCATGAATAATTTGAACTCTCCTGAATGATTTTCCTTTTCTCATTAGGAAATAAGTGTGGAGGTAGCTTCCCTGTAACCAAATAGTTAGCAATATCTGCATACCAAGGAGTTTTAGTAGTTACTGCAAACAAATATTCATCTGGAAACTTATCCTCTACAGGAGAATCTTCATTAGTATTTTGGCTTCTAGACAAGAAATCAGCTACTGTATTTTGTTTCCCTGGTCTATCTAACACAGTAATATTGAATTCTTGTAAAAGTAAAAGCCATCTTGTAACTCTGCCATTAGTAACAGGTTTGTTCATGAGATATCTAATTGCAGAATGATCAGTATGGACAAAAGTTTCATAGCCTGTTATATAATGTCTAAACTTGTTGATTGCATGAACAACAACTAAGAACTCTTTTTCAGTCACAGTATAATTTAACTCAGTAGGAGTCAAATTTTTACTGGTGTAGTAAATGGCATAAGGAACTAAATCCTTTTGACCTAACACAGCTCCTAGAGTTGTATCTGAAGCATCTGTAGAAATATGGAAAGGAAGTTTCCAATTTGGCCCTCTCAAAATGGGTGCTTCAGATATTCTTATTTTCAAAGTTTCAAATGCAGATTGACAGTGAGGATCCCACTTGAATTCACAGTCTTTTGTAAGTAATTTGAAGAGTGGAGATGCTATTTTGGTGAAGTTTTCAATAAACCTTCTATAATATCCAGTAAATCCAAGAAAACTTCTAACATCTTTTTGACAATTTGGAATAGGTAACTTGGAGATGACTTCAACTTTTGATCTATCAACTTTAATCCCATCTCCCGAAATATGATGTCCTAAAACAATCCCTTCAGTAAAATCATAAAACATTTTTCATGACTTAATGAAAGATTTGTTTCTTTACATCTTATAAGGACTTTTTCCAAATTTTCTAATGCCTCTTCAAATGAATTACCATAAACTGTAAAATCATCCATATAGACCTCTACACAATCATGAATTAGATCAGAAAAGATTCCTAGTACTGCCCTTTGAAATGTTGCGGGTGCATTACATAATCCAAAAGGAAGTACTCAGTAAGAAAAAGTTCCCCATGGACAGGTAAATGTGGTCTTGTCCTGATCTTCAGGTGCTATCTGAATCTGATTGTAACCACTAAAACCATCCAAAAATGAGAAATACTTTTTGCCTGCTAAAGTATCTGATACTTGATCAATAAAGGGTAAAGGAAAGTGATCCTTCAAGGTTGCTTTGTTCAATTCCCTTTAATCAATGCAAACCCTCCATTTACCATTCTTTTTAGGTACTATAACCAAAGGAGAAACCCACCGGCTATCTGAAATGGGGTAAATGAAGTTTACATTAAGTAACTTTTGGAGCTCTTCTTTCACTATCTCCCTAAGGTTTGGATTCATCCTTCTTTGAGGTTGTCTGATTGGTCTACTGTTTTCCTCAATGTAGATGTGATGAATACAAGTCTTAGGGTCAATACCTTTCATATCAGTATACTCCCATGCAAATGCAGTAGAATGTTTTTGCAAGATTTTGGTTAGCTCCTCCTGTTGTGATTTTTCCAAGTTTCTGTTGATATTCAATGTTTTTCCTGGAAAAATCTCAATGGCAGAACTACCAAACTCTTCCATATTCAGAATCCAACTGAAATTGTGTGTGGTCATATTCTGAAGATGGTTCAAAATTTTCTAATGTGTTCAGAATTTGACTATCTTCACTGATCTCAGAAATGGTAAAGACAGGTTGTATAGTATCTTCATCATCAACCCACTCATTATCTCCTATTTCTGTAATTGCTTTTGCTGGAGGATACAGATTGAACTTATTTGTCGAATTACCATCAGAAATATACATATCCCCAGACCTACAACTTATGAAAGCATCAACTGTGGCTAGCCAAGGTCTTCCTAAAATAAGAGGATGTCCTCCTAGATTACTCTTGGGAGTTAAAATCATGAAATCTACTGGATATTCCCAAGAGTCTAAGGAGACTGGAATGTCTTCTAATACACCATCTGGTTTAATAATTGATCGATCTGCAAGTTGCAATAAAGTAGGTGTAAAAAGAAGATTAGGAAGTTTTAGTTGTTCCATAGTCTGTCTACTCATGATGTTGATAGCAGCCCCTAAATCAATCAAAGTATTTGGTATTTCTACCCCATTGATGTGTGTTTTGACAATTGGACTACCGGGATCTACATATTTCTGCATAGTAATTTTTCCCATCATGATATCTGCAATTTTCCCTACCAGGTGGATTCTTCTGGTATCTCTTGGTTTCCTTCCTGGTCTTTTAAGACTCAACTCCTTTATTGTTTTTGTTAGAATAGGAATCTCTTTAATGGATTGTAACAAGGGAATCTTGATACATACATTCTTCAATTCATCTAGAAAATTATAGTCAGGCAACCAAATTTGTTTTTCCACCCCTTTATCAATTTGTAATATTTCAGGAAAAGGAGGTGTGGATAAAGATGCAGGTTGCTCAACTATGGGAGTTATGGGGGTTAATTCTTTTTCTTTTTCTTTTTGAGTGTTTGGGTTTTGAAGAGATACTTCAGAACCCTTATTGGCTTCAAGAGACTCTTCCTCAAAAATGCTTTGCTTTTGAGCATTTATAGAAGGCTTATCTAGGACTCTACCTGATCTGAGTTGTACTTCATTGAGAGGAACAATCATATAGGTAGGAAATTGTTGACCTTCCATCATGTAAGCATTTTGAGGGTTTTTATTATTGGGGTTTGGCAATGGCTGAGAAGGAAGTTGATTTGACTTCTGTTGGAATGGAAGCAAGAGTTGAGAATTTGGATTCTGTTGAGAAGGTTGTTGTTGTTGTGGAAATGGCAATGATAGTTGTGGATTTTGATTTGGAAGTTGTGGAACTTGTTGGTTTTGAAAAGATGGAGGATATTGGTAAAATTGAGCAAATCTCCCATAAGGATTTTGCATACCTTGTACCCATGATTGAAAAGGATTTTGAGGTTGGGACCAAGGTTGTTGCCAAGGATTCCAATTTGGTGGGTTTTGAAAGTTCATAGGGTTGCTAAACCCTTGATTTTGTTGCCCCTGCCAAGGTCTCCTTGCAACAAAACAGAGAGATTCGATTGTATTTGGATCTTCTTGAAAGACAGCTTTGAGCCCAGGAATTGAAGGACAATCCTTGGTCTCATGATTCTCTGAACAAATTACACATGTTTCTACAACTTTTGCATCCAAGGGACATTCCCTTAGAGCATGTTTCTTCCTACACTTTGGGCAAAATATGGCCAAAGCCTCAACTTCTGCTTTCTGCTTATTGTGAATCTTAAGGGTGTCCAGTTGCTCACTAAGACTCCCTAAGATTTCAGTTTTGAATTCATCAAGCATGTTGCCAATCTCAGCCCTACTTACTGATCCAGTTGCAGATTTGTTTGCTCTGATGAGAGAAGGATCTCTAGGCCCTTTTTGAGTTTTAGATTTCCCTCTTGAGAGATGGACACATAGCTCTGCTATATCATTGAGTGAAAGTTGAAATATATCTCCCTTCCCCATCATGTTCAAAATATCTATCCATTCATCTCTAATGGCTTTTAATAGAAGGGCTTTCAAGGTCTCCTCATCTAAGTTACTCATTTTTTGCTCTTTTCAGGTTGTATTGAAATCTTTCAAGTAAATCCTCCAAGTTTTCATCTTCTCTTTGCATCATTTTGAATACCTCATCCTTGTGACTGGTGGGCATACAATAGTCTAGGTACCTATCCAAAAATGTTTGTTTCATATCATTCCAAGACCTAATGGATTGAGTGAGTAATCCCATGAACCATTTCAAGGCTGCTCCTTTCAATGTTGAAGGAAACAGTTTGAGTTTTTGAGAGTCTTCCAGATAATCATAAGTTCGACACACAACTTCAAACTCAAATAGAAATGTTTCAGGGTCCTCATTCCTTAACCCATGAAAGTTTGGGAGGACAGATGGTGAGATGTTTTTCATGGTGGCTCGGGAGTCCTCATAGACTATAGGAAATCCGAATGAGTTATCTCCATCCCTATTTCCCCCAATGTTAACTCTACCTCCTCCATTGTTTCCTCCTCCTCCTCCTCCTCTACCTCTACCTCTACCAAATCCAGTTGCTCCTTCCTCTGTCATGGTAGTTTCCCTGGAGACTTCAGAGTCTTCTGGTTCTTCTACTAAGGGTGAACGAGAAGGAATTTCTCCTTCTTCTTCAGATGACTCTACTTCTTCAATTACAATTTGTCTCTCTGTAGAAGGAAGGAAAGGATCTCTTTCTAATTCGGATTCGATGGAAGGTGTGGGAGAGTCGACTCCTGCCTCTTGAATTCCAGGAATTCTAGGGCTAGGAGTGTAAGTTGGAGATGATGGAGATGTCTCTTGTCTATTCCTTGAAGTAGATGGACTTGTAAAAATCGAACTCTTGGCTCTAGCTAAAAACCTTCCCCCAGAATCTCTTGCTCTATGCATGTCATTTTTTATTTTTCTTCAAGTCGGGGTAATAATTCTCTTTCTGATCTTCCAGATCACTCTAGGTGCAAGAAGAGAGCATACTCAAGAAACTATTAAACCAATAACTTTCTCTTTTCTGATCCTCCAGATCACATTAAGTGCAAGAGGAGAGCATACTTTGAGAGGTTATCAATTTTCCTTCCTTGAAATTTTCTTGTTTTTTTTTTTAAGAATTTGGCTACCTAATTTCACTTCCCCGGCAACGGCGCCAAAATGTTTGGTCAATTTAGTGTGATCTAAATTGCTATTTATAATGTCAATCCAGGGTTCGTAAACTGACGAAGTGAAGTGTACTGTATGTACTAGATAACCATTTCCTTAGTCTTTTGTCGTTTTTAGTTTTTTTAAGTTTGTTTTTGAATTTATCTTTCCCTACTGTGAGATGATGAAAAGGTGATAAAACAAGTGAAATGTGGATGATTATGGTGATCTCTAAGTTATTTTCAAAACTTAAAAGAAAGAAAGCTTTAAAATAACTGAAATGAAATCAATTCTTCAAAAGAAATAAAGACATCAAACAATGAACTATGACATCGGCCCAGTATCTTTGTTGCTGATTGAAAATGAAAGTGAAATCTACACTAAACTCAATTAAAAGTAAGAACAACTAATCCACACTAGTTCAACTCTTCAACTCAATCTTCCTTGTGAGAAGATATCATGAAATGTTAAGCAATGTGAAATCTCAAAGAAGTTAAACTAAACTAATCACACTACTTTATATTTCTTGACCTTTTGCCTTTCAGCTTAATTTACCCTGTGAGAAACAGTCATGAACAAGTCAAGCAATGTGAGATCTAAAGCAACCTAAATCAAGCTATAATGATTCCTAATAAAGTTATTTGATTATGGAAAGGAACCGTTAACAGATGAATAGCATGATATCTAAGAGCAGAAAATAAATGTACAACTTAAGGAAATGACAGTACTGGAAATCAAAACTTCAGAAAACAAGAGTCAGAGACAAAGACAAGATGATCTCGTATGCCAATAGTTATGGAAAGAAAAGGTGAAAAATTGCCCCGGGCTGCCTAAGAACACCTACAAAAACACTGATGAGTTGTAACCATAAAAGAGCAGCAACGAAAATGTAAATCAACAGAAATCAAAAGCTTTGTTATGTACAACTAATATACATGTTGAAATAAAACGCAACATTTAAATGACAACTGTACAGCTAATATACATGAACATGAAAAAGTAATGCAAGAGTTAAAAGACAACTGTACAAGGCTTCAGTAAGCAGGGGCCCTCTGCCACTTCAACCGATTCAACGAACAACTACAAGCTTAAGTTTAAACCAGTCTTCTCATATATTAAACAGCAGCGTAAAAGTGCAGTGGGGAAATACAACAGTTTCAAATTACATTACCAAAAAGATTAACTTGTACAACGTTCATGGACGCATTATTTATAAGGAAAGAAAGCTAAAACATATTAACTAAATCTACGCTATTAACCACGCTGCGAGAGACACGTAAATCCTCTTCAGCCTGGATCTAGGTAACTGTCATCATGTTTATTAAATCTGAGAGGTATGGCTGTTGGATTCACGCTATCAGGATGTCTTCGTGGCTAAGGATTTTGCCACGTAGCTTCACGTGCTAAAAAACAGAGCTACGCAGAGCCGTGCCACCGCTGAACACTTCCGTTGACTATCCTTTGCCCCTTGTTTGACCGCGGGTTTTTATGGCCGTGCCGGATGATCTGGAGGGACACGATCCATGTCCTTGACTCCTGTAACTTGCCCATGTGGCTCATTTCTTGAGAGGACACCTGTAGCATGGTGTTTGACAAAACAGCTGCGGAATCCTGTGCTGGCTGCAGAAACCTGGGTCAGCTGTGGAAACCTGTATCAGCTGCGGAAACTGAGAAGCTTCCGCAGCTGTCTGAGCAAAATTCTAAACCAAACAACAGTCATCAGCGTAGTTAGAAAACCATGCCAAAAGCTCGTTTTTAAACTAAAATACAATGATTTAATCAACTTGGTGGATAAAATGAGTGCAAAAGAAGGCTGAGAGGGTGTATGGGAAAGTGCAGGTTCGAGGCTCAACACATGTCATATGGTTTCAGGTAAAATGGATCATTACTTCTATCTTGAGAAGCATGATCAAGAGACAAAGGATCTCCTCCTCTAAAAAGATGCAGGAAGGCACAAGTCACACTAGATTAAATCAACATAATATGTCCTCATATGAAGTATGAGGTGGTTGACTACAATTAAGAAACTCTGATTGTAAGCACCTGGGAAGGAAACATATAAGGAAGGAAGAGATAGTGAGATATGCTACCCCAAAGACCAAGAAGACTTGACTAGGAAATCTCCCGGAAAGATATGAAGACTCTGATGGAAAAGATGAAGACCCTTGATAATGGACATCTTTGGGAGATGTGTTAACATGAATGAAGGATGTTGATAGCTACAGGAAGATGTCATGATGAAGAGCCACCTAGTAAGGTATGATTTAAATTAATGTTATGATTTGATTTCTTGAATAATATGTGGATGAGTGCATGCACGACTACTGGAACAAGAATTGTAAATACAAGTACAACTGGAATTCATGTGGTGGATGGAAATTCTTGAAAGAAGCATGAAGGGAAAGAAGTAGCTACATGATGAAGGTTACAAATATGTATCAAGAAGGCTACTTTCCACGAAGAAATGAATGACATGACAAAATAAGAAGGAAAGTGATCAATGGTTGTTGCCCTACACGAAAGAAGCTCAACTAAATTTCAAGACATCGAGGAGAGAAGTTGATCACGCTGCTGACGAACCCACAAAGAAGAAGTTGCTGATGTATAAAAGAGTCCCTAGATAAGAGGGAGCTTTGACAGGTCCCTAATCAAGAGGGAGTTTGAATTAGATCACCCCTGATTACAAAGGAGTGACAATTGTGTTTTTCCATTTCATGTGTCATGCACTAGACCACGACTAACAACCTTAAGTCTAGATGAAGGCCATGAATGGAAATGTAGACACATTATAGACACAATATTCTTGTCTTCACTTGGGAAGAAAGAATGGGAGGATTGGGTAATCATCTAGCATCCGATACTCTTTGAGGATGTGTAGGGCATCCAAGATAATAGTAGGCAAGAGGATCGATATTCTTTGAGGGTTGGGAACCCAAGATAAGAATAGTCCTAGAATGTCATACTCAGTGAACACTAGGGTGGGTATGTACCTTGAGAGACAATGATGAAGGTGTCTATAAATCATTGGTCTCGCGAGCATTGTAGCTCATGATCTCATGGAGAGATGGCGTTGTTAGTCAAGCCCTTGCACTATGAGAATGTTGATTGATATGATGCTATACATATGGGATTACCAATTTGATTCTTCTTATGAGACATTCTTTAGATTGAGAATGACCAAGTACCATTGTAAATACCTGCCTAGTTAAGAGGGATTGTTGAAGAAAAAGGGTAACTAGGTTCGATATTTTTCGATCTTTGTACTTGTCAAGATTTTTTTTTATTATTTTTATAAATTATATGGATGAGTTTCTTGCTCATTCTATAGGTATAGGAAAGTCAAAGAGTCAAAACTATATTGAAGAGCTCTTCTTGAGCATTTATGTAATGAACATAAGTCAACCTAGTGTCAAGCAACCCTCAAAGACAAGCACCATCCTTCAAAGAAGAAGCCTACAAACAAAATACATCATGTTGGCTTGCAAATATATATTAAATAATATATAGAGATGACATGTCGGCTCAGTAAATAGACACCACGGTTCACAATGACACGTCGGCTAATATGGAAGACAAACCATTATATATACCCAGCTGTGGTATCTGCAAAACACACGAAAATTCAGACATCTCTACAACTTCAGATGAGTACAGAGGTACAAAATTTTGGATGGGTACAAAGGTACAAAAATTCGGATGGGTACAACAGGGTGCAGGAACTCAGTTTCACCGTAATTTTCGATGGGTAGAGTGAGTAAAGGATCTCAAATACTTCTGAAATCTCGGTGGTGATTACAATATGTAATTAGAGTGTAACCTTCTTGGTGGCGACAATCTCAGCATAGCTGTAACAATAAGGATCTGAGTGTAGGGAAGAAAAACACAATCACATTCTTGACTTAATTATTATGATGAGGATCTAAGTGATACTCTCTCGGCATACTTCTAGATGTTGTGATAAGTCTTAGTATATTTGTGACAAGGATATCTACTATCTCGACATACTACTAAATATAATCATGATCTTGATGGAAGACCATCTAGATGCAACACTCTTATATGTACATGTCTCAGTATAAGATCTCATTGTTATGATCTCTATGAAGATGCAGTAGTGTTGCAACATTAGTGACCTCAACGATGACCTTGATAGTGCAGCAGTAATGAAGAATTCAGTGAAGTAGCAGTGTTGATGATGACCTCAACAACAAGAAGAGGATTGGTGACTTGGTCTTGGAGTGACCTAGTAGGTCAAAGGTTATGATCTTAGTGTTCATCAATTGAATCTCCATAAGAAGAATTCCATGCGGGTTTTCCTTTCCAAGAGGGAGAGGTTCTTGGCCCTCGCAAAATGCCAACATCTTGTGTTCTTGTCTCTTTGTTTTTGGTAGAAGTTTGATGAAGTAAACACACACACTAATAATAAGAAGAAGATCAAGCTAAGATAAATTGTAAAAACACTTCACAAATTATTATCAAGTCTAGAAGAATCTTACTAATGTTCAGTGCGCTCTATTAAAAGCATGCATCTGCATAGAAATGTGTGCATGTTTTAATTATTGATTTATTGTTAGATTTTATGATAATAAGATTATGTTATAAACCTTTTTTATTACAACGGGTCACTTTTTATCATTAAATTTTTTTTAAATGCCCAACTTGAAACATATAAATAGCAAACCTTGAGTCAAAATAAAACAATGTCTTTTAAATCCACTTCACTTTCAAATCCAAAGAGAACGACGTCCTTCCAAATCCACATTGGGCTCTGTGCGTGGCGGATTTGAAAGAGGGAAAATTCGAATGCATTTGAAATCCGTAAGCTCCGATATATCATTATCACATTTACACAGCAAACGAAAAATGAACAGGGCAACCGCACTTGCAAGCTTGGCCGACAAACAGAGGAAGAGCAGAGAGTATCGGCCTTTCATGGCTGGGAGATGGTGGGCAAGCGGAAGAGTAGAAAGTATAGGCCTTCCATGGCTGGGAGATGGTGGGCAAGGGGAAGAGTGGAGAGTATCGGCCTTCCATGGAGTAGAGGAGAACAGATTTCGGGTTTGTTGGAGAAGAGCAGAAGAAATTAGAAATTGGAGTAGAACTTTGTGCTTTAGAACTCTGTGTATTTTAATACTGTGTTTTCTTTTTGGAGGATGGCCATGCTTACTTGTTTATACCTTGAATTCCGCCTGTGCATTTTTTTTGGTTTTTTTATTTAATTTGTTTCTGTTTTGAAATGGTGTGTTGGTTTGTCTGGTGTTTGTTTGGTTCTGGCTTGACGAGGTCGGGGTTAAGAGGGTTAAGAGGGAGAGTGACGAGGTCGGGGTCAAGAGGGTTAAGAGGGAGAGTGATGCTGCAATTAATTTAATGGTGAAGATGGGATCGCTGATTTAATGGTGAAGATTGAGAAGGTATATATTATTTTATTTGTTATTTAATATTTTGATGGTAATTTTACTGTCTTATGGATATATTATTATTTGGTAGAATATTTTATCTTGATTTTTTTGGGTTAACTTGTCCTGATTACTCTTCAATTGCAGATCAAGTGCAGAGGAAGGAAGAATGATACAATTAGGAAGGAAGAATTACACCACATATGCTCTGCATTTTTTTGGTTGCAGGTGAGTATTAATTTTTGGTTTCTCTCTTATCTAATTAATTTTTATTAGCATTAACTTGTGGTTTCTCTTATATCTAATTATTTTTTATTGGGTATAAGGTAAGTGTGTTTAATAAGATCAGGGTTCAAATATACCTGCAGGATACAGAAAGGTGGGGAAAAATTTCACAATCTTTGGTGTTCTTCTTGGTTATTCAATGTCTTTGGGTTTTATTTTTTGGTACTGGTTATTTTCAAAAGGGTTATTGATGCTGATTAGTGCTAGCATAAAACCTTCTAAACTTCTAATGCTTATATCTTATGAAGGAATTTGGTCTATCTATAAAAAAGAATTAGAAAGAACTAGAAACTGTTTGTGAGTAAAATTTTATTTGAATTTTATTATAATTCTTTTTCTCCTTGCTTTTTGCAAACATATTTCAGTCATTGGCCTTTCTTTATTTAGAGTTTAGATACACTTGTACTATGCAGGCCAAATGTTGGGAAAATTTCATAATCTTTGATGCTTTTAGTGGCTATTCAATGTCTTTGGGTTTTATTTTTAGGTACTGGTTATCTTCAATAGGGTTATTGATGTTGATCACTCGCAACATAAAACCATTTAATGCTTAAATCTGAAGAAGAATTTGGGGTTTTTAGAAATTTTCTTTTAGAAACTGTTTTGTAGATGTTCATTATGTGAGTAAATTTTTATTTCAATTTTATTATAATTCTTTTTCTCCAGATTTTGGTCATTGGCAGTATTTTATTTAGGCTAGTGACCCAGTCCAATCCATGTTGAGCTTATAAACTAATGGGCTGAGCTTATAAACTAATAGTTATTTCCGGGTGAGATTATTAAACATTCAGTGACTTGTAGCAGTTAATTGGTGTGAACATAAAACCATCCTAAGCCCAAAGAAAATTTTGGGTTTCCAGAATTTTCTTTTTAGACTGTTTGAGTTTCCAGAATTTTTTTAGACACTATTTGTAGGAGTTCAATAAGTAAGTTAAATTTTATTCCAATTCTATTATAATTCTCTTAGCTTCTGCATTTTGCAAACTGAATTTGGTCATTGTCCCTATTTAGCTGAGTGAACCACAATTGAGGCCATGCTGAGCTTATAAAGTATAGCACCCATTTGGGGTGAGATTATTAACCAATCATATTCATCAATCTCCATTTATTAGTTTTCTCAACCAGCTTGAGCAAAGTACTTTTAGGGAGCATACTTACTAGTCCTAGAGAAACAGTGCTGGTATGCCATCTAAGATGGATGGATGAGACCTCCCAGGCACCTGCATTAGATGAAACACATCAGGTAGGCAAAAGCACACTTAAAGCAAGACTTGTATGAAGACATTAAGATTCTGCAACATCTCATTATGCAAGGTGACACTTTGAATTAAGTCCTATTTAGAAAATTATGGTTTCATGGATTTGTTCTTACCTATCTAAGTGTAAGCAAGTTGTGTGGGATCAACTCACAATAGGTGTGCTAGGGGTGACCTAGCATAGTTAAGGAAAGAGGGTTCAAATACTTATCTTTGACCTATCTTTTTCCAAAATCACTACCTACATTAATAGTTTGTAAAAGGTTGAAAATGAGTGTAGTTCCTACATTTTCCTTCCTATTCAGTCTACCCCAAACATTTTTGTAGCCCATGCCCATAAAAATGCCTTTTATATTTTTCAATTTTAAGAGATTACTACACTTGTCTATAAGCATTGCATTCCCTTGCATATAGATCTTAGAGGGACAGAGCCCAACTCCTTGCTTTTGTTTTAGTGTGTTTATTTATGTACCTAGTACTATCTAAGTGTAAGCAAGTTTCTTGGGATGAACCAACAATAGGTGTGCTAGGGGTGACCTAGGTACTTGGCAGTGGTTAGCACCTTTGTTTAGTCTAAGTCCAGGAAAATCGTACTTATGTGATTTTTTCTAATGAGTAGCTTCCTTTTTATTCTACATAATATTAACTTTAAACAGATTCACGTGTCTTTGTCAAAAATCAATGCCTACATTAATGGTTTGGAAAAGGTTAAAAAGGAGTGTAGTTCTGACATCTTCCTTCCTATTCAGTCTAATGCAAACATTTCTGTAGCCCAGGCCCATAAAAATGCCTTTTATATTTTTCAATTTAAAAGAGTACTACACTAGTCTTTAAGCATTGCATTCCCTTGCATATTGATCTTAAATGGAGAGAACCCAACACCCTCCTTGTGTTTCTAGTGTGTTTATTTATGCCAATGACTGCTAGTATTGGAGAGTAAGAATGGAATATCCCTCTAGAATTCACCCATTAGAAGCAATGATTGTAATTGTTGATTCATAATGATGTCAATGAAAAGAATATGCCCATGAAGCTATGGGCAAGAGGGGATTCTGGATGGGGTGCAAGAACATCACGCTAGTAAACATTCAGATGAACCTGGGCATTCTTGTTAGTTGGATGCCAATGGTGAAAAGCTTTTTATTGAGATGATCACCTACTGTGCACCCAATAATTGGGAATGGTGGGCTGATACATCACTCTTAACCAAGAACAGACCAATTCACAGCTTACAATAATTGACCAACAACAGGTGGAGAATGGCATTCTTCTATCGCTGTTTTCTTAGTATTATATATGTGCAATTCTTAATAAAAATCAGATGGCTTGAAAATGTATACCCTAGTCTCTTAGGTCCTTTTTGAGTTTTTGTAGCATATCAACAGACCTCTCATCTTTTGCATATTCAGTTGATAATGTTTTTTCCATCCCATTTCTACCATAGATATATGTGCAATTCTTATTAAAAAATCAGATTGCCTTTTTGAGTTTTTGTAGCATATCAACAGACCTCTCATCTTTTGCATATTCAGTTGAGAATGTTTTCTCCATCCCATTTCTACCATAGATATATGTGCAATTCTTATTAAAAAATCAGATTGCCTGAAAATGTATACCCATTGCCTTAGTCTTTGGATCCTTTTTGAGTTTTTTAGCATATCAACAGACCTCTCATCTTTTGCATGTTCAGTTGATAATGATTTTTCATCCCATTTCTACCATAGATATATGTGCAAATCTTATTAAAAAATCAGATTGCCTTTTTGAGTTTTTTAGCATATCAACAGACCTCTCATCTTTTGCATATTCAGTTGATAATGTTTTTTCCATCCCATTTCTACCATAGATATATGTACAATTCTTATTAAAAAATCAGATTGCCTGAAAATGTATACCCATTGCCCTAGTCTTTGGATCCTTTTTGAGTTTTGTAGCATATCAAAAAAACCCCTTATCTTTTGCATATTCAGTTCACAATGTGTTTTCCATCCTATTTCTATTTCTACCAAAGATATGGTAGGCAGCTCAGATAACATAGATAAGAAATCGAATGAAACATTATTTATGCCCTTCTTGTATTGAATTTCAAAGTAAAAAACTTGTAGTTTACTTTCCTACTTCACTAAAATTCCACTGGGAAAATAAATAGTTCAAAGCTTCATGCTCCATTTGGATTTGGAGGTGCTGTCCGAATAAATATGGCTTGAATTTTTGTGTAACATAAAGGTCAACATTTCCTAATCATAGATGCATAATAACTTCTCCTTGTCAATCACAATAGGCTACTGAATTGCATGACCACTGTGTTTATGCCAGTTCCTAATACATCATATTTCACTTCAAAAGTCTATGAGAAATATGGCTGGGCCTTTTTCATTTGTCAGAAGGTAGCCCCCTGCAACCTCCATCCATCCATTGGCCACTGTGTTCATGGCAGTTCCTAAAGCATCATATTTCACTTCAAAAGTCTATGAGAAATATGGCTGGGTCTTTTTCATTTGTCAGAAGGTAGCCCCCCTACCTTCTATTAGTCCTTATTGGTAAGATCTGTGAGCTGCACCATGTTGCTTCCAAAAACATAACTTCCTATATAAATTATCCACACTCCTGGGAGTTGGAGTGAAATTCAAGAAAAATATTATCCACACTCCTGGGAGTTGGAGTGAAATTCAAGAAAAAAAGACTGAAACAGAGCCCACCTTGGATGATTGAGAAAATTATCAGGCTTTAGGCTCCTTGATCACGATTTGATGGGAAGCAAAACTAGCCGTTTTTCATTCTAAATATATTGCCCTTTATACGGAAAAATAGTGAGGGGAATCAATTGTAGAAAAGCTTTAGTTATTAATAAAGTCATTCAGGTTCATCTTCTGTTATAAGTATTTGACAGATGCTTGAGTGTTAGAGTTTTCATAGATAAGAAGGTAGCCCCTCTGTAGCCTCCAACCAGTTAACTCTATCCTTATTAGTAAGACAATTGAGATGTGCGCTGGCTTCCAAAACCCTAGAAAAAATTCCTATGTAAATTGCATATTCTATTAAGTTCTCTCAATTGAGTCACATGTTTGGGAGTTGGCCAATCAAGGAAGTAGGTGTGAAATTCAAATAATAAAGAATGAAGTGGAGCAAGCCCTAGATGATTGAGAAAATTGTCAGGCTTCAGGTTCCTTGATCATCACAATTTGATAGGAAGTAAAACTAAACCGTTTTTCATTCTAAATATGGTGTGTTATTTGCCACAATAATGTTGGGATAAATGGAACTAATGAAGTTATTTAGTTTCACCTTTATGTACAAGTATATGACAGATGCTTGCTTGAGTGTTACAGTTTGCATAGGTAATAAGGGAGCCCTTTTGCAGCCTCCATCCATTTGAATCAATCCTCATCCGTTTGAATCGATCCTTATTGGTAAGATTGGTGATGTGTGCTATGATGCTTCCAAAACCCTTGACAGGCTATGTAAATTGGCTATGCGAGTCACATTCTTGGGAGTTGGCTAATCCAGGATTAAGAAGTGAAATTCAAGAAATAAAGCCTGAAACAAAGCTAGCTCTCTAGATGATTGAGAAAATTGTTAAGCCTCAGATTTACTGATCACAAGTTGATAGGGAGCAAACTAATGGTTTTTCATTTTAAGTATTTTGTAAATGGAAATATACTGAGAAAATCAATTGTAGACAAACTTAAATTACTAATGAAGTCATTCGGTTTCATTTGCTGTTGCAAGTTTCTGACAGATTTCTGCTTGATGTTATAGTTTGCATAGACAAGAAGGTAGCCCCTTTGCAGCCTGCATCCATTTAAATCCATCCGTATTGATAAGATCAGTGAGGTGTGCCATGATGCTTCCAAAACCCCCTTGATAAACTTCCTATATAAATTGCATATTCTATTAATTTTTCTCAACTAAGTCACATTGTTGGGAGTTGGGCAGTCGAGGAATAAGGAGTAAAAATTCAAAAAGAAAGAGTGAAACAGAACAAGCCCTGGATGATTGAGAAAAATCGTCAGGCTTCAAATTCCTTGATCACAATTTGATAGGAAGGAAGCATAACTAACTATTTTTCATTTTAAGTATCATGTGTGTTTCTGCCACAATAATGTTGGGATAAATTGAAATATACTGAGATAATCAGTTGTAGACTAAATTAAGTTACTAATGAAGTCACTCAGTTTCATTCTGATACAAGTATTTGAAAGATGCCTGCTTTGCAGTGTCCACTGATTTAAATTGATCCTCTTTGGTAAAATCAGTGAGGTTTGCTATGATGCTTCCAAAACTCTTGACAAACTTTCTATATAAAATGCATATTCTATTAAATTCTCTCAACTCAGTCACATTCTTGGGAGTTGGCCAGTAAAGGAACAAGAAGTAAAAATTAAAGAAATAAAGAGTGAAAAAGAGCAAGCTCTGAATGATTGAGAAAATTGCGAGGCTTCAGATTCCTTGATCACAATTTGATAGGAAGCATAACTTTGGGATAAATGAAAATGTGTCTCAACTGAGTCACATTCTTGGGAGTTGGCCAGTCACATTCAAAAAGAAAGAGTGAAATAGAGCAAGCCCTGGATGATTGAGAAAATCCTCAGGCTTCCCATTCCTTGATCACAATTTGATATAGGGAGCGTAAAGTATTTTTCATTTTAAGTATCAAGCGTCTTCTGCCACAATGATGTTGGGATAAATGAAAAGGTACCCAGAGAATCAATTTTAGACAAACTTAAGTTACTAATGAAGTCATTAAGTTTAACTTTCTGTTACAAGTTTTTGACAGATGCCTGCTTGCCTGCTTGAGTGTTACTGTTTGCATACATAAGAAGGTAGTCCCTTTGCAGCCTCCATCCATTAACTGATCCTTATTGGTAAGATCAGTGAGGCGTGCCATGATTGATCCTTATTGGTAAGATCAGTGAGGTGTGCCATGATGCGTCCGAAACCCTTGACAAACTTGCTATATAAATTGCATATTAAAGTTCTCTAGACTGAGTCATATTCTTGGGAGTTGGCCAGTCCAGTGAGGAGTAAAATTCAGGAAATAAAGAGTGAAACACAGAGGCAGATGACAGAAAATTGGCAGGCTTTAAGTTCCTTGATCACAATTTGATTAGAAGCAATTTGTCAGGCTTCAGGTTTCTTGTGTTCTTGGCCAGAATGATGTTGGGATAAATAGAAATACACATAGAGAATCACTTGTAGACAAGTTGAAGTTACTAATGAAATCATTTAGTTTCACCTTCTGTTAAAAGTATTTGACAGATCTTGAGCGTTACAGTTTGCCATGTAGAATGAGCTTTTCTTTTGTAATATTAATTCCTTGTATTTCCTTTACCTATTCAGTTGGACAAACTTTTTGAATAATGAATTACAAAAATGCAATGTGGTGAGTGTGAATTGAACATGCAACCTTCACATCTTCAGTCTAATGCTCTCCAAACTGAGTTGTCACACTACTGGATAGACAAAGGGGCTTTTACTCGGCACTATATGTTACAGGTCGAAAATTTTTGTCATCCTGTAAGGGGAATATTCTGTCATGGCCAGTATCAGTTAGTTGAGAAACAGTATTTGACCCTGATAAAATAAAAACAGGTCAGTTGTTGTACCATATGTAAAACATACTGAATGTTACAATGGGTTTTGTAATTTATAATGGGTGTACATCGCTATTAATTCAAAAAGGACTGAATTCAGTATGTCTTGCGATTTGGGCTTCGATCACTGTCCCATCAAGTTACTAAATTACTTACCTAATGATTCGAAGAGTTACTTCCCTGAGTGACTTCTGTGAGCGCAATGACCTCCCATCGGAGAGTCTGGCACACCTTTTGATAGTTTATGTTTTTATAACCAATTCATTATGAAATAAAAAATCCAGCAAGCAGCGACCCGCTCGCAATCAAAAATTAAATCAAGAGGTAACACACCCATGCATGTGAAAATCAAGAGATAGTTCCGTAGCGCTCAGCCTGTCTCGGCTCTTTCCCCACCCAGGCTGAACACCCAATCTAGGCAGGCTTAAAGCATATTTCTTATGGTATGTCGTTATCTCTCCAATAAGGTTTCCAGTCCAATAGGGAAACCAGAAGGAAATCCTTCAGTCGTTCTCTGCAAGTAGCGTCCTATTTTCTTTTCGATATAGATGCCTAGTTGCTGTTCGCGTGGATTCAGTTGATTCAGTTCAGTTAATCTTTAACAGTTGCTTACCTTGAATCAGTTGCTTACCTTGATTCAGTTGCTGATATTGTTTTTGTAATGGTGAAAGTTAATTATTGTGTTTTGTTTTTAATATTTAATAGTAAATTTGTGATTGAAAATTTATTTATTTTCTATCTTACGAAACAGGTGTAAATTGACGGAAAGGGGAGAGGGGGGCTCTTGAAACAGGTATCAAGAAAGTAGATTAGAAGAAATTGGAAGTGTTTAGACTCAAAGCAGAGCTTTGATGCAGAGTGCTGTGACAGAAAGTCATATGTGAAAAGGTAAATTAAATTCTTCTCACAATTTTATGTGGGAGTGAAAAATTATTTTGTATTGCATAATATTTTGAATGTCATCTTAAACAAATAATAATTGTTTTTGTTATTTATTTATTATTTTAAAATAGAAATATTATTAAAACTCTAATTTCGTTGTGGTATGAAACAGAGATTAAAAAGGTAAAATTGCATAGAGGCTCAAACTCTTTGTGGAAGAATCACATATCAAGTGTTATTGAAGATGGTATTACATTTTGTAATTGTAAATTGTAGTGTATTTTTTGATGTACTCACTCACAAACTATACTGTTAATACATAATCAGATTTTTTTTTTTGAGAAGGGGTTGACCCTTCTCACAACCTCCAAAGATAGCATGGCCAAAGCTATCTTGGAGGAGTGTCATTTTTGTTTGTTTGTTTTTATTTTTATTTTTATGTTTTGGTGTATTTTCATTTTTTTCCAAAGGTAGTGTTTATTTGTAAAAGTTTAATTATATTTATTCAGATGACTTTTAATGATAACTTCACATTTCAAAATTTGATTGATCATATTCACATTTTTTTCCAGGCAAACAATTGTTTTCACATGATATTCTTATATAACACCTACAAATGGCCACCCATGATTTAGTGAAAATAAGCTCATAAACTTACATTATTCACAAATTTTTCACATTTACAAATTTTACAACTACAAATGATCATAAATGATTCAGTAAAAATAAAATTATAATATTACATTATTCACAATTTTTTTACATTCACTTTTTCTTTTCACATGATACTATATAACAAGCAAAAATAATTTAGCAAAACTAACTCAAAATTATATTATTCACATTTTTTTTTTTCACATTTACAATTCTTTCATATGATACCCTTGTATAAAAACCACTAATGATTTTGAAAAAATGAACTCATAAATTATATCTAAAGATTTTGATTCAATATTAACTTTCACATTTAAAATAATTTTTAAAATTTTGTTATTTAATAAAAATTAATATTTAAAATTTATACAAATAAAGACACCAAATTTTTAAGATATCACACTAATTTTTTTTTATAGTTATTAAGGTTGAGTTGTAATGTGCTGTGTTGTGTTGTGTAATGTGTTGTTGTGTTGTGTTGTGTAATGTGTTGTTGTATTGTAATGTGTTAAGTGTTGTTTGTGTATATATTATACACATGACATTGTGTTCCATATGATGTATTTTAAATTAATTTAAAGTTGTGAAAAATTTATGGTTAAAAGTAAAAATATTGGTTTTAAAAACATTTATACATTTATATTGGTTTTGGCTAAATTTTTATTTCTATTATAATAAAAATAGACATGCATGTGGTTTTTAATTTTACATTTTAAAATTATACATTTACATCTCTTCATATAATATCATATTTATTGCAACAATAACAACAATTAAATCATTAAAAATAAATATATCAATTTTCAAAGGTCATAATATATCACCACATACACATTTTAAAAATGTTACTCTTAACAACTTTCAAAAGTATGATGTTAAAGTATGGGAAATGCTTTTTATTTTGAAATATAATTTTCTATTTTGTACTAGTTTCAACATATTTTAAAAATGTTGCTCCTCACAACTTTTAGAAGTATAAATGCTTTTTATTTTCAAGTAATTTTGTTAATCATAATTTTATTATAAAAGTGAAATTTAAAAATGATATCTAATTTAATGCATTTATATATATTTTGTTTTTGTTTTTTTGTTTACATTATAATATTACAAATTTTTATTTTTTAATTTGATTAATTTGTACATGTTAAAATGATGAATTTTATATCTTTTAAAAATATGTTTATTTGTATTATTTTTTAATTTAATTAATTTGTAATGTGATATTGTGATGTATGGGAGTAGTCAAATTTTATGTTATTTTTTGATTTATTTAATTTGTATATGTTAAAATGATGAATTTTGTCTTTAAAAAATAATGAATAATATATTTTATAGAAATGTTTATTTTTATTATTATTATTTTTTAATTTACTTAATTTGTAATGTATCTCACCAATGTGATTTGTTTTAGGTAAATTGGACATTGTAATATTAGAAATTTGTATTTGTATTTGTATTTTTATTAGTTTTTAATTTAATTAATTTGTATATGTTTAAATGAAGAATTTTATGTTTTGAAAAAATATAAATTAATAATATATTTGATAAATATGTTTATTTTTATTAGTTTTTCATTTAATTAATTTTTAATGTGAGATTGTGATTGATGGGGTAATGTGATTTGTTTTAAGGAAATGGAAAGTTATTAAGAATTCATGTTTAATAAATTTTTTTTTTTTTTTTTTTTTTTTTTTTGTAGTGTAATATTATAAATTTGTATTTTTATTATTTTAATTTAATTAATTTGTATATATTAAATTAATAAATTTTGTCTTTTAAAATGCAAATTAATAATATATTTGATAAATATGTTTATTTTTATTATTTTTTTAATTTAATTAACGTTTTTTTTAAAATTTATACATTGTGTAATATTATAAATTTATATTTTTATTATTTTATTATTTTTAATTTAATTAATCTGTATATATTAAATTAATAAATTGTTTTTTAAAATGCAAACTAATTATATATTTGATAAATATGTTTATTTTTATTATTTTTTAATTTAATTAATTTCTAATATGATACAGTAATGTGATTAGGTTATTAAAAATTGATGTTTATTAAAATATTATTTTTTTAAAATTTGTACATTGTAATATTAGAAATTTATTTGTATTTTTATTAGTTTTTAATTTAATTAATTTGTATATGTTTAAATGAAGAATTTTATGTCTTTAAAAAATATAAATTAATAATATATTTGATAAATATGTTTATTTTTATTATTTTTTAATTTTATTAGAGATGATATGTTTGATAAATATGTTTATTTTATTATTTTTAATTTGATAAATTTCTAATGTGATATTGTGATGTATGTGAGTAATGTGATCAGGTTATTAAAAATTGATGTTTAATAAAATAATTTTTTTTTTTAAAATTTGTACATTGTAATATTACAAATTTGTATTTTTATTATTTTTTAATTTAATTAATTTGTTAGTGTTAAATTGATGAATTTTATGTCTTTTAAGAATATAAATGAATAATATATTTAATAAATATGTTTATTTTATGTACGAATTCCTTGAAATTTGTATATTGTCTCTAACTACTCATTTTAAAATTTGATTTTTAACAAGTTCATATTATCTTTATTTATATCAATCACTCTTTATGTTATAAAGTATGATTATTAACCTATGGTATTTCTTTCATATGAAACCTTTCATACCTAAAGTAAGTGAGTTGATACTTGAGTGGTTATTTCTTATAACATGTAAACACACTGCTAAAACTATCATGGTAAAGTCTATTTTTGAATTAAATTAATAATTTTATTATTACTTATTAAATTTTAATTAAATTGACAATTTCAATATTAATATTAATTTTCTGGTTTTGCAAATAATAAACTTGTGGTAAAAGGGATAATGATTTTGTGGCGAAGTATTTTTTTTATTATTATTTAAATTAATAATTGAAATATTAATTTTAATTTTGTAGTTTGGCAAATAATATATTTATAGTAAAAATTATTTTTGATCAAGTGATATATAGTTGAGTGATTCATTAAAAATGAATTTATTGTGATGTATGGGAGTAATGTGATTAGGTTATTAAAAATTGATCTTTAATAAAATATTATTTTTTACAAATTTGTACATTGTAATATTAGAAATTTGTATTTGTATTTCTATTAGTTTTTAATTTAATTAAATTGTATATGTTTAAATGAAGAATTTTATGTCTTCTAAAAATATAAATTAATAATATATTGATAAATATGTTTATTTTTATTATTTTTTAACTTAATTAATATTTATTGTGATGTATGGGAGTAATGTGATTAAGTTATTAAAAATTGATGTTTAATAAAAGAATATTTTTTAAAAATCTGTAGATTGTAATATTACAAATTTGTATTTTTATTATTTTTTAAGTTAATTAATTTGTATATGTTAAATTGATGAATTTTTTAAAAATATAAATGAATAATATATTTGATCAATATGTTTATTTTATTTTATTTGTATGAATTACTTGAAATAATAATGTATATATTCTCTAACTTTTCATTTTAAAATTTGACTTTTAACAAGTTCACATTATCTTTATTTATATCAATCACTCTTTATGTTATAAAGTATGATTATTAACCTATGGTATTTCTTTCATATGATTCCTAAAGTAAGTGAGTTGATACTTGAGTGATTATTTCTTATAACATGTAAACATGACTAAAACTATCTTGGTAAAGTCTATTTTTTAATTAAATTAATAATTTTATTATTAATTATAAAGTTTTAATTAAATTGATAATTTCAATTTCAATATTAATTTTCTGGTTTTGCAAATAATAATTTTATAGTAAAAATGATATTTAAAAATGATTTTCCAAGTATTATTATTTTTTATTAATATTAATAATTTTAATATTAATTTTAATTTTGGAGTTTTGCAAATAATAAATTTACAATAAAAACTATTTTTGATTAAGTGATATATAGTTGAGTGATTCATTAAAATTGAACTTATAAAATTATATTTAAAAATTATAATTTTGGTATTTAAAATTATATTATTTAAAAAACTGATTGTAACCATTTAACATTGTGCATAATATAATGTGTTTCAAGCAAGTTGAAGGTTATTAAAATTTAATGTTTATTAAAATATTATTTTTTAAAAATTTGTGTAACCCCATTTTATAAATTTGTATTTTTGTTATTTTTAATTTAATTATTTTGTATAAATTAAATTGATGAGTTTTATTTATTAAAAATATATAACTCAATAATATATATTACAAAATATGTTTATTTTAATTTTATTTATTTGTATAAGTTAGTAAAGTATATGAATATATATGATTTTAAACTTATCATTATAAAATTTTATTTTTAACACATTCACATTATTTTATCTCTATATCAATCACTCTTTATGCTATAAAGTATGATTCTTAGTCTATTGTATTTTCATATGATACCTTTAATACCAAACATAAGTGATTTGATATAAATGCAATTGTGTTGTTTCTTCCCATGATATATAAAAGATTAAAACTATCTGGTTAGTTAGAGTTTAATATTTTTTACTTAAATTAAATTTTTTATTAGAAATTTTTATTTTTAATTAAATTAATAATTTTATTTTTAATTTTTAACTTTAGAGTTTTCCAAATAATAAATTTATAGTAAAAACTATTTTTGATTTAAGTGATATATAGTTGAGTAATTCATTTAGAGTTTTCCAAATAATAAATTTATAATAAAAATGATTTTTTATTTTAGTGATATATAGTTGAGTAATTCATTAAAAATGAACTTGTAAAGATATTTTTAAAAATTATAATTTTGACATTTAAAATTGTATTATTTAATAAAAAATTGATGTGTTATTAAAAATGAACTGATAAATATATTTAAAAATTATAACTTTGACATTTAAAATTATATTATTTAATAAAATTGATGTGGTATATGTTTGCCTGTATATATGATTGTATTTATGTTTGTTTATTATTTTTAATTTAATTAATTTGTAATGTGATATTGTGATGTATTGGAGTAATGTGTTTATTTTAAGTAAATTGAAGGTGATTAAAAAATGATGTTTAATAAAATACTTTTTTTTAAAGAATTTGTATTTTTATTATTTTATTATTTAAATTAATTTGTATATGTTAACATGATGAATTTTATGTTTTTTTAAAATTATAAATGAATAATATATTTGATAAATATGTTTATTTTTAATTTAATTAATTTGTATATGTTAAAATAAGGAATTTTATGTTTTTTAAAAATATAAATGAATAATATATTTGATAAATATGTTATTTTTATTATTTTACAAATTTGTATTTTTTGTTGTTTTATTACAAATTTGTTTTTTCGTTATTTTATTAATTTAATTAATTTGTATATGTTGAAAAGATGAATTTTATGTTTTTTAAAATTATAAATGAATAATATGTTTATTTTTATTATTATTTTTTAATTTGTATATGTTAAAATAATGAATTTTATGTTTTTTAAAAATATAAATGAATAATATATTTGATAAATATGTTTATTTTTATTATTTTACTATTTTTTAGTTTAATTAATTTGTATATGTTAAAAATGATGTTTTTTTTTTTTTAATATAAATAAATAATATGTTTTATTTATATATAAATGTATATAGTTTTAAACTTCTCATTTTAAAATTTGATTTTTAACAAGTTCAAAGAGAGACCGTGTTGAATTTTTCTAGAAGAGAGTTGGTTCAATTTGAGTTGGCTAAAGGCTTTCTAATTGTTTTTTATTATGGTAAAATTATATTGATAATTCATTGGTTTTACTTTCAAAAGCTTGAAGGAATTTGAAGAGCAGGTATAGAACCGCTTTGTGGGATTTGATCCCAAAATAATTGATTTGTAAATACATACTCAATCCCAACGAATGGGCAATCACCAAGACAACAAGGCAACATTTCCAACAAAGCATTTCCCAAAGAAAATTCTTCCAAACTACTTAGGTTTCCAATATCCCGAGGGAATTCTTTAAAATTTGTCTCTTACAGGATTAATATTTCTAGGGACAGTTGATGTGCAACTTGGCGAGGCAACACTTCCACACTCTTGCAGTCTGGAAGGTTTAGATATTCAAGCGTCCTCATATTTGCAAATGTTTTCTCCAACAAGGTCAAATTGGAGCAATATTCCAAATTCAGATATTTAAGTCGAATTAAATTCGTGAAGGAATTTGGAAGCCCATGCAAACTCTGAGAGCGAGAGAGATTAAGGTGTGACCCAAAAGAATCAAGCAGCGACTTCATATCTGGGCACCTTAGGTGCAAGTATTGCAGTGAGGATAAATGACATAATTCCTCTCGTAAAGTTTTCAGATGAATCAAATATGACATACAAGTCACCACAATCTTTTCGATGTGCTTCATTCGTCCAATGGACTTTGGGAACATTGAAAGAGGAGCATAAACATGTAGCTCCTGCAACTCCGGAGGTGCCTGCCACACAATATTCATCTTTCAACAGTAAGAAAAATATAGAGATGTTAGCCTTTATCCACAAAACCCTTCAAATGCATTTGAGAGCTTGTGCTAGTATAGCAATTGCAGCAACAATCTACCATAAATTAGGGCGCAAAGTAAAAAAAGAGAATAAATACAAAATTGTCTTTAGCTCTAACATGAGATTTTGCTTGCCACAATTTTTTCAATTTATTTCATACCACTTCTAAAACCCAAGCGTATCCATGTCAGGTTTGGTGACTCTACCCTCCTCAGTATGCTTTCTAAATGACGATCTTCAGTTGCAACAAGTTGTAACTTCATGACACAATATGGTTTAGGGTCGATCAACTTTTTGAGACAGTTTCCCAAAACCTCATCACACCAATTTTTTGAACCATATGACTTCTTTGTCCCATTTTGGTTCCCGAATGTGATAGAAATAATTGAGGACACGGACCATCCTAATTCCCTGCCCCTCGGTTATTACTTGCAGATTCTTTACGAACAAATTGTCAAACAACAAATAAAGAAAACAAAGCAACGAGTTTTTCTCTTTCAAGCAACAAAAAACTAAAATAGAGCAACAGGTTAATGTTAGAATGATTCAAGTACTTGCAAGCAATTGTTGCCACAAATCATCAATGTCGTCGGTCGTGAGCAGAGCTCCTCTGGGCACGCATAAGGCAAATGAGGCGAGAATGCGGTTAGGGGTAAGGTGGTTATGGCCATAACTAACCCAAGTTGATGAGAAACTTGGAATAATGATGCATGTGGGAAACAGAGGTCAAGCGGAAAGAGGAAAATTTGTGCCAAATGTCAAACAGCAGAAGATCTAGATGTCAGTCAGAGAATGAAAGTGTACACGACTATGTTCATTCAATGAATTTGTGATATTAATGCATAGTTCGAATCATCACATATTTCATGCACATTATATATATTCATATACCAATAAGAATGTATACTGAAACATGAGATACAAAATAGCAAGTGGTATAGAGGCTTGAAACCTTACAACTATTGTCATCCATAGGGGGCAATCTGAATGGAAAACAGAAGCAGCAAACTAGTCCACTTAACTACTTCATGTGATATAAGCTTCATACCTAGTTTAATTAGCCTATGGAAACTGAACTACCTAGTAGTATAAAATCTTCCTCATACCCAGAGGCTAGAGTGGTTAACATATGGGGGTATTTGTGGTCCAATGGGTGATATAAGTATTTTAGAATATACCAGATAAAATAGTTCAATTATAGTGGCTCTGAAAGTTTTGACGTTGATAAAAATATAAATAGAAAAAGACTATTATATAATGTGGTTACCTCCTGACAGCAGACCGGAAAAGGAATGCAACATAAAGCCCCATAAGGCAAGTTATTTTAACTTCAAGGAAGATGGATATGTTAAAAAATTGAAGTTTGAATCCAAAATTTGTTTGGGAGATTTTTTTACCCTCACTTTCATCCAGCTGAAGCCATCCCTAGATTGGACAAAAAATTCCTTTTATAGAGTGAAAAGAAAAGGAAAATTACTCGATGACGAACTGGTATTAATTATGTTAATGGGTAAAAAAACCTATAAGGAAATTCAAAAACGTAGAAATAGTCGAGATGCAGATAAGGCATATGGCTACGAATACCTAAATTGAGATTCATATGGCCATTTATCATTTAGTTCCAATAAGTAGATTTGGTTTAGAGTTTGCTTTCTTGGATCTTGTCAAAAATCAGGAGATAACAGAATCAAGAACATTTAAGTAGGATTAGAAAAATAAAGCCCTGTCTATCTACAGATATACACACATATTTTCCTCATGACCATATCGACGAATACGAGAAGCATCCTTAGAAAGTGAAGAAAATTTGAGTAATGCAGAAGATGGGTGTTTAATTTGTTACTTGAAATCCCAACTTACAAATACAGAACTTGCCTTATCTGTTCCACAGCTCGACATAGCTCTATATATTGAATTGACATGCCAATGTACTAAATCTGAATTTTATGACTCATGGAAACATCGATTATAATGCATCCAAAAACATATTCAAATTTCCACCTCCCGTGTTTAAAAGCTATAAATCTAAGAGTTTTTTGTTCTTTAATTGAGATCCATTTTCTCCTTATCATGACATTTATTTTATCACCCAGTTTTCGTATATGAACCAGGTCATTCTTGTGGCTATCTTTCCTCTTAGTCGCCAGGCTTCTCCATCGCTTACCTCGCATTTTCTCGTTCCTTTACACAGGACAATTAAAACAAAAAGTAGATTCTTTGGTTCAAATTTCTGTGGAGATTTGATCAGTTAGGGTTTCTTCTTCTGTAACAATAAAATTTACAAAGCTTTGCTATAATCCTTTTGAACCTGTGCCTTGTTTTGCAGGTATTGAGCTCACCTTATCTCAAAGGCATTCCCTCCAGCCATAAGGTAATTCAAATCTTTTTCCCGTCTCACTGAGGTCACGACGTTTTTCATGTTTAATAAATTCCGCTAATCAACAATGAAATGCTCTGTGCAAATTTTGAGAAAATGAACCTTTCGATATACTGATAAATAACACATACGAGAGGTTGAATTTTATTTCAGTATGCATCCCCTGTTAAGTAGGTGTCTGTAATCGTTGTAGTGTTTTTGGCTCTTCTGTAACAAAATTTAAAGGGGACTTAGAATCTTCTGTTGGAATCATTTTAAAAAGGAGTCTGAAGAACATAATTTTAAGGTCATTTTCTCCATGAAATTTTCCATTTACTTCACTTAAAGGATGTTATAATTTGTCTAGGACGGGCGAGGAGATCAGGCGAAATACGACCTTAGGAGCAGATTCAGTGAAGAGAAATGGGAATGGCAGGTGCCACTGTACTCTCTGGTGCTTTCTAGACAATGGTACAAGTTACTTATCATCTAACAGAACATTGACCATACAGCTAAGAGAAATTGCTCTGCAATATTGTGTAATAAGCTAGGGTAATTTATATAATAAACCCACGAATCAGGAAAAACCAACAAAAAGAGAGAGAATGGGATCAGAAAACCCATTTTTGAGAGCACTAACCTGCAATTTAAACAGAAAATTCTGAGAACCTGGGAACGTGGGAACTTGGGCGAACAATTTCTGAACAGGGAAACAGAGCAGGGAAAGAGAGTTGTGCCTGCCATTGAAAAACCCATAAGAGAACACTAAGAAAACACTGAACTAAAATAAAACGTTGGAAGCAAAATGAGAAGGAATGGGATCAGAAAACCGATTTTTGAGAGCACTGACCTGAAAATTGAGTAGAAAAACAGTGTATACTTGCAACAGTGTATACTTGAGCACCTGAGTGAACAATTTCTGAACAGTAAAACGGAGGTGTAAACAGTGTATACGGAACAACAAAGGGCTAGGTCGTGCACAACAAATTGCATAGCAAAAACGAGACAAATTATTGCAGCAGTAAGTGGAAAAGAACAAAAACATTATTGCAGAGGGTGTGGAAGAGAACATGAAGAGTAGAAAACGGACAGATATGGAGGAAGAGCAGAAAACGGACGAACATATGGAGCAAGAGCAGAAAACAGACGGATATGGTGGAAAATTCAGTGCGTCTATTTGAAAAACTTCTGCATTGCTAGTGTTGGCACGCCACAACTCCCTCACCTTCGACAAATTTTCGGTCTCAATCACGCTGGAGTGGGGTTCGATTCCTTAGGCACTAATCCTGGAGATCGTCCAGAGAGGAGCATGCATGCAGCCTCGGCACACGTTTACCGCACCACACGCAGGTTGGGCACACGTTCCACATCCATGTATTAACAGCGCACACAGTGGCATTAACAAACGCGAAACTGCAAGATGCAAAATACCAAGATGTCAATTTGGCTGTTGTTGAAAAAATGCGAGATGTCAACCTTAGAAAGAAAAGGACGACGAAAGTCTCACTCAAAGGAAGGCCTATCGACCTAATTACTCTTTATGTTATAAAGTATGATTATATAACATATAATATGTTTTTATGCCCACGGTGCTTTGGATTGATGGTGAATGGGTGCACTGTTAAGGCACTCCTTGTTATAGGCCACTTGTTCAAATCCCTGTGGGTGTACCTACCAAAAAAAATTAAAACATATATATAGATATATATATATTATTTTTAAATTTAAATAATTTGTATATGTTAAAATGATGATTGTTTAAAGAAATAAAAATAAATGAATAATATATATGATAATTATGTTTATTTTATTTTTATTTATTTGTATGAATTAGTAAAGTATATAAATATATATGGTTTTTAGCTTTACTTTAAATTTTGTTTTTTTAACACATCCACATTATATTTTCTTTATATCAATTAGTATGATTTTTAGTCTATAATATTTATTTTATATGATCCCCTTCATACCAAACATAAGTGAGTTGATCCAAATGCACTTAAGGTGTTCCTTCTCATGACATGTAAATATGACCAAGACTATCTAGATACAATTTACTATTCTTTTTGATTAAATTAATAATTTTATTATATATTATTGTTTTTTTTTAATTAAATTAACAATTTTATTTTTAATTATTAAGTAAATTATTAATTTGAATTTTACGGTTTTACACTCCCCGATCGACACTTAATAAAAAAATATATAATTTACACTCCTTGATCGACACGTGGCAATGGGGCGGTCTTATTTGCCACCCTCATCGCGCGTTAAATAGCAACCATTTTGTCTTGAGCGATATGTTCCTCCACTGTAGGATCTAGCCAAATGAATCAACGACTCTGATGTGCAGGTGAGTGGGGCCTCAGGGTTAAAGGACAAAAGTTTAGGAGGTGTGATATTTTCTTCTCCATTGGATTGATTTGGATGAAACAATGGTCAGGATCAAGCACGCTTTTCGATGTTCCAAACAGTTTTTGCGGGAGTCATACATTCGCGTTTGTGGGTATTTTTAAAGTTTCGTTTGGGTGTCCAGATATTAGGTGCCTTTTTGGGGTGTGCAGGGTTATGGGAAGTCTTTCACTTAACACGTGACCCTTTTTCTCTTGATTGTATTGCTGGCGAGAGACCCATGTTTCCTCATGGGTAGCTATACGCTATGTAAATAATTTTCTGATTTAATGATAATGAAGGTTCGACTCTTGCTCAAGCAAAAAAAAAGTATTAGGGCAGTTAAACTCAGTACGTGTGAAAATTGTTTAGCTGCTTCAAAAAGATCGTCAAAACTATCGTTCTCATGAATAAACACCTTAACTTTAAAAGTCGAGGTAAAATCATACACAGCCTTAATAGGGTCATACTGCCTTTCCCGAAACTCAACAACATTTAAATTGTGAATGTGTTTGAATTCAACCTGTGCATGTCTGGAGTCATTTAAACAATAAACACCACACCCTTGCTAACTGTCGGGTACCCAATTTCTCTGTATAATAATTTATCAGGGACATACAACAAAAGTACATGTGGTGGAGCAGTACTTCGA
Source organism: Pinus tabuliformis (assembly GCA_031772625.1). NCBI lineage: Eukaryota > Viridiplantae > Streptophyta > Pinopsida > Pinales > Pinaceae > Pinus > Pinus tabuliformis. Next base: position 1,480,794,795 of record CM062820.1, on the reverse strand, counting down.
AAAAATATAATATATGTAAATAATTCCTCTTCAAACCATCTCGCCACAGGTTGAATATCAACCTTGGCTTCTTCAGATAACCTTGGGGCTTTCTGTCAAAGATAGCTTGATGAATAGGGAGCATAACCCCCTGACAAATCTGATAGAAATGTTCATTGAAACAAGATTTCCAAAGAGATTTATGATATACATGAATTGGTGTGGGATCCTAAGGATTCCATTTCCATCCCATAATTGGAAAGGGAAAAATGAAACACATAGCATCAATGATGTAGGTACACATATAAAATTGTAGTGACAAAATGGTTCTTCCTATATTCTGTGATACAGTGGGCTAAGTTATTTGACAAAATTGTGGCCCAATCCATTATTAGAGAATTAGAAGCAACATCAATTAGAGGTACCCATTCAACTGAATATTTGGTAGTGTTTGCATATCCAAATAATCTACATAGCAATGTGGCAATGTATAAACAAGGAGCGGAAAGAGAGGTTACCGAATACATACCAGTTCTATCCATGTTGTGTTTGCTAGGATTTGACGTCCATTGCTTTATAACTTCGGATGGTTCTTCATTTTCAACAGCAAATTTCTCAACAAATGCTTTATCATAAACCTTGTGCGATTGAGGTAAATGATACATTCTTATGATATCCTCTGGTTTAAAAGAGTCGATGACCACTTGAATTGAGGTTACAAATTCTCTGTCTTCAATGTTCACATTTTCAATAACCCATTTCACCATATCAGTGTAGGGTAATAATTTTGGCCTAGATGCTACCTTATGCAAAATAAAGCATGCGACCTTAGGATAAGAAGCGTCTGAGTATTGAATATCATCAATACTCACTTCCTTATGTATTTCCTTCTCGAATATATCATAAAAATTCTCCCAGGAGCCGGCACCACACTCTGGTAGACAAGTTGTATCAGAAAATAAATGTGATGATTCCAGTACATCTTTAGCCGTGGACTGTGTAACCTTTCCCTTATTCATCTTGACCATCAAGCCGAGTAATCGAATCTCTATTATAGTCCTATCACCACAAATAAGACGAGAATGATAGCGCGGAGGATGAAAAATAGAAATATAACGACATGAAAATATAAAAACCTTATTCAAATTGATGAAATTGAAAAACTTAAATGCACCTGTAATGGTGAGAAGACATCGATTCGAACTACGGAGTCATAAATATCCACAACATTTAACGATATTTGCGTAAGGTTCATATTAACTCACATCAATGCAGTCTATTGCAAACGATCTTTTCGGAGCATATCATTAAAACTTGTTAACGTACCATACTTAATACGTGAAATGTAATTTAATGATGTGTCAGTGGGTTTGAATTCTCTCACAAATCGGCTCTTTACAATGCCACATAATAGTTTGATTGCTAGTTTTGTGATTTTGTGATTTGCGAGATTGCGATTTGATGGATGCGAATGTGTTTTAATATTATAGTTAGTTCATTTGTTGTGTCCATTGTCATATCGCAATACGTAAAAGAAGGTTTAACATGTTTTGTTGCCTTTTTGCAATGCGAAAAGTCTCACATGATTTGACCGGAAAGGAATATTCTTGTATTCTCTGCATATCGCAAATCGGTGATGTTTCAAATGGTAACGTTAAGTGTCGCACACAAGACTTTGAGAAATGCAAAATGCAATTTTACTTGGGATCGGGGTTCTTGGACTTTTTATTTGGATTTTTAATGATTTTAAATCAAATTATTTTCTAAAGGGTCACCATTTATTATCTAAATGAATTTACCAAATTCAGGGGGGGGGGGGGGTTGTTGTTCAACACAACAATTGGCGATTCACTCAGAGAACGAGTTATCTCTGATAATTTTGAAGTTTTTAAAACTTCCAAAGTAAAGATGGATCAGGAAATAGGAATTGAATGAAATTTTAGATAAGTAACATTTCTTTGAATGAAAACAAACTCACCTAATTATAATTCATTTAATATCCTCTTAAAGATGAAAATTCATTTGTCTATATCAGTCTTTACCCAGTTTAAAAATAAAGTAGGGGGCTTTTGTAGATCAGATTTTTAATATACTTATTTGTCAAAGGTAGAGCCTCTGTAGATAGCAAGCGTCCATAGCCACGACAGGGTTACCTTTTAACCAACAATGATTCAGTGTCCCATAGAGATAAGAGTACAGTATTAGAGATAGATCCAAAATCATATACTTATTCTCTTTTCTTCTTTTCTAAACAGTTTATTTTTTGCAAAAAAATTGTTTTTATTACTCAAAAGTCATTGTCTTGGTATGGTGGCCAAATAATGACAATGCCATTCACCGGTTGTAATTCAAGTGAACAAGCTCACTTGTGATGAGACCCCTTGTCTTAAGATTAAAATAATCTCAAGCCATTACCCTATTTTGGTATGCAACATTGGTAATGTCAATCTATTACTTCCCTATGAACATGGTAAGCAAGCTCTTAATGAGACCTCTTGTCTCTTAAGTTTTAGTATATTTTAGAATTACACTCTAAAAAGAGAAAAGTTTATTGGATGGGAGAACCATTGACTCCTTAAGAGTTTTGGATGACAATTATAAAGTTGAAGATGCTTATCTGCAAATAGTATTTACTTTGTTAAAGATACTTTTCTTGATTGGTAGTAGAACAATTTTTTTTTTTTTTTATAGAGTTGGGGGTTTCTCAAAGAATAAATAATTTTGGTGGAAACGAAAATTTCATAGATTCATGGAGCTTAGCTAATTTTCAAATATTATAATTGTTTCCTTAACAATCTCTACTTTTAAATGTGAAAAATCAAAATAGTTCCAAAAGATTAATTGTGATGCCAAAAGTAAATATTATTCAACATTTATTTTCCTAGAAAGCATAAAACAATGAAAGAAGATAAATGCAATAATGTTACAATTAGGAGAGGTTATCTCCTAAGAAAATAATTTCTTCAAGATAAGCCTGTTAACAGGAAGAGAATCTCTTCTTCCTGATAAATCTTTTAACATGAAGTTCGATGGGACTACTTGTTCAACAATTTGAAATGGTCTGAGCCATAATCTTCGGAATTTGGTGTGTTTGCCTTTTTCCTCGTGCGCTTTGTCCCATTTCAAGACGAGATCTCCGATTTGAAATGACTTGGTGGAAACTAAACTTGCATCAAAAGAAGTTTTAACTAACTGTTGATGATGGACATGTGTGATCTTTTCTTTCTCTCTTTCCTCTTCTAATTTGAGAATTTGATCTTGCCTCAATTGTAATGAATAAGAAGGAGTTTCTTCAATGAATTGCACTAGGGCCATAAAGGGAATAGCTATATTTGATGGAATGACAACTTCTTTCCGATAAACCAAATTAAATGGAGAAGTACCTATTGAGGCCTTCTCACTGATTTTGTCTACCCACACAGCAAATGTCAAAGATTTGTGCCAATTCTTTTGGCTTTGATCGACAGTCGTTTAATGATTCTAATGAGATTTTTGTTAGTTGATTATGCTAACCTATTCAGTTGAGGATAGTAATTGGAAGAATACTTCAATTTAAAACCTCTTTTTAGTGCAAATCCAGTCATACTGTTTCCAGAAAAATAAGATGTGTTGTCGAACATGAGTGCATTGGTTAAGCCAAATCTGGTTATTATATATTGATCTATAAATTCAATGATTGCATCAGAATTGACTACTCTTAGTGGAATTGCTTCCACCCACTTGGTAAATTAATTTCTAGTAGTAAGAATATCTTTGTGTTGTTTTGAAGAGTTAGGAATGATCTCACCTATAACATCCAAGCCCCATTGTTCAAAAGGATGTTCAATGTTGACTGGCTGTAAAGGAAATGTTGGTTTCCTTTGTCTTCCAGCAGTTGTTTGACATACTTTGCATTTTCGCACTTATTCATGAGTGTCCTTGAAGAGTGTTGGCCAATAATAACCAACATGAAGAATTTTATGTGTTGTTGTATCTCCTCCAAAATGTCTACCGGCAGGGCCATCATGGAGTTCCTGCAAAACTTTTTATGCTAAATCTGAAGCCAACATTTCTTCATCTTTTCCTTCCTCTCAAAGATTAACTAGATCACAGAGTAAAAATTTTGGAATACCTCCATTTGAATTTCCTCTACCTCCTCCTCGGAGGAAAACCAAGAAATCTAAGTCTGAAACTTATAGTGATATTATCTCACCATCACCACAAACTCCTTCATTAATTCAATCATCTTCATCACAAACTCACTCTATCCAATCATCCACTTCACCATATCAAATAGTGATTTACACTGATACAAGAGCACAATCTTCCTCCACCCAATCACCTTCTACTACTGGTGCATCTTCTTCCACACAGATACCCATAATGGCTCAAAGACCATGGAAAAATCCAAGAGCCTTTCAAATGGAAGGACCATTACATCCATTACCTTCCCATCCGAAAAAATGGTTGCTAAAATTTAACCCTGATGATGGTCTTCCTGTCGAAGAGCATATAAACAACTTCATGTTATTTATAAATCTAAATGGAGTTGTTGAAGAAGATGTTGTTGTACGATTATTTCCTTATACTTTCGAAGGATCAGTAGGATCTTGGTACTTTTCATTACCATCTGGTTCCATTGATAATTGGAACGTCTTCCAAGAACAATTCCTAACCAAGTTTGGAGATGATCGCTCAACAACTACTCTTCTTAATGATCTCTCTAACTTAAAAGCTGAATCAAAAGAGATAATTAAGGATTTCAATTCACGTTTTAACAAATTGTTAAATACCCTAGTTGCATCTATACCAAGTGCCGAAGTACAAAATGAATACCTACATTTCTGCTCTCCCTTAAAATACAACTACTTTTGTTGATAGAGCTGCTACGCCAACCTTGCCTGATAAAATGAAAGAAGCTATAGTTGTAGAGAAACGAATTTTAGCCTTAGAAAAGAAAAATGCATTAGAAGAAAGAAAATCCAAAAAGGTCACCTTCAAAGACGAATCTAAGAATAAAACACCTAAAGACCCTTTCGATCTTGAAGGTCTGCAAAAAGTACTTAAAACCATGTCCAATGAAATGATTGAGATAACGAAACAAGTAGCTGGAAATTCGTCTAGAAATCCTTTTAGACCTTTTAAAAGAAATCCAATATTTGATCCTAAACCTCCAAATACCATATCAAATGTCGAATCAAATTTTGAAGAAGAATAAGTATCAACGGTTGATGAACAAACTGATGATGAAGAGTTGGTTGAAGTACATGGAATGTGGGATTTCATTCTTCCTTTGTGAGACAATGAAGAAGAAGAAGCTTTACCTATTGCCACTAGAAGCAAGAGCGCTACTGATTCACTGCAGTCAAGTCAAAAACAGAAACCATCAACTTCTGCTATCAAAGAAAAAGCAATCGGTAAGAAATTTTCTTCCAAGTCTAGTCAAACATCACCTCCTCAATATTATCCTTCGCTTTCAACAAAAACCTTGGTAATTTATGATGATATGGAATACGACATTGTTGAATACATGAAGAAGACCAGAGCTAATATTATGCTATATATTCTTATCAAGCTGAAACATCAGTAGAAGCTATTGCTCAAGGAATTAAATGTAGTTCCTACTTCTCCTCTTCATGATGTTGTAATTTCTCAAGCTGCTCAAGGAATGGGTAAGCCTCCCACTAATTCATGAGATAAAGTCAAATCAACTGATGTTGTTTTAATTGGTGGTAGATCTAATTCTCATACTCCTTTTCTTTTGACTTTTGAAATATTTAATAAGAATTTGCACAATTGTTTAGTTTATTTAGGGGCTTCATCCAACATTATGCTAAAAATAGTCTGCACGAAATTAAATGTTTTACCCCATAAATATGTTGATCACATTGTACAGTTAGATCAGACACAAGTCGAAGTCATAGGAGAAATTAATTCGGTTACCATCACACTTTCATCAAATCCGAGAGTATGTCAAATAATTGACATATTAGTCCCTGATATTCCTAAATTTTACGGCTTAATCCTCAGCAGAGATTGGTCCGAAAAGCTTCTTGGCTATTTCGTAGTAGACTGGTCTCATATGTGGCTTCCTTACAACGACAAGCCAAATCAAATAAGGGTCAATCATGAGAAGTATTTAAAGTACATTGTGACTGAACTCGAAGGAGAAAATGAGCATGTTGCATACAACAATAATATCATTGGAAACTATTCTGTTGAATCATTTTTGGGCAACTTTAATGCACAAAATTCACCTTTTCTAGAGAATTTTGTTACCTCACAGATTGAAAATTATTCGCAAACAGATTCTTCCAAATGTATCAATTTTGTAGATAAACAAGTAGTTAATTCTTTGTTTTGGAAATTATTTTTTGATGGGTCTAAATCTAATGATGGGGCAGGGGCAAGTTGCATATTAGTTAGCCATGAAGGAGAGAAAAATATGTTGGCTTGTAGACTTGAATTTGAATGCACGAATAACACTGCTGAGTATGAGGCATTAATTCAAGAATTTTACAAAGCCATAGGCCTTGATATCAAATACCTCCAAGTCTTTGGAGGCTTTGAAATCGTGATCAAACAGGTAAGGAACACTATTCACTGCCTTTATGGACATTTAAATCATTATCAATCATTAGTCCAGGACCTTACCTCGCATTTTTGGCATTTAATATCTCTCCAATACCAAGACTTTAGAATGCAAGTGCTGATCTCTTGGCTAACATTGCTTCCAAACTCATACCATCAAAGGATTATAGCCCTGATCTATTTTCTATAGAGTTAATTTTTAGACCTTCTATTCCCGATAATATCACCAATTGGTGGGTTTTTAATGACGATCAGGATATCATAAACTTCTTAACATCCGAGGGCTCATATATGACCAAATAATAGATGAAGACTAACATGATAGTCAACTTAAACAAAAGACAAATGAAAATCCCATACCCAAATATGTAGTTAAGCTGGAGGATCTGTATGATCTTTAAGACACATTCAAGAAACCAACTAATTCAAAACTTCAAAGTTCAACATGGAGGTTTGAATTAGTAAATCTTGGAATTGATCTAAAAGGAAAAAATATTAATCTAGGTCTTGGTCTTGCACCTCACGAAAGGTTAGCTTTCATTCATTTGCTGAGAAGATATAAAAACGTTTTTGCTTGGAATTATGATAATCTTAAAACGTATGATACTTCTATCATACATCACACTATTCATATGATATATGACGAAAAACCTGTACAATAGAAGTTGAGAAAGATTCATCCAAATTTAGAGAATCAAATCAAATCTGAATTAAACAAACTTCTTAAAGCCAAAATCATTTTTCCTGTTAGACATTCAAGATGGGTTTCTAACCTACTATGAGTCAGGAAAAATAATGGTGATATTCGTATTTGCATAGACTTCCGCAATCTCAACAAGGATTGTCAGAAGGAAAACTTTCCACTGCCTCCTATGGGACAGGTACTGCAGTGAGTCGCAGGTTCAGAATTAATGTCTTTTCTGGATGGATTGTCAGGTTATAATCAAATTCTTGTACATCTAGATGATTGAATGCAAACCACATTCATAACCAAATGGGGAACACACACCTATCAAAAGATGTTATTTGGATTAATCAACGCTGGTGCGACTTTCGAGAGAGCCATGGATATAGCTTTCAAAGGTATGGTAAATAAAATTGTGGTCATTTATTTAGATGATATAAAAAGATATTCAAAGAAACACGGTAATCATTTAAAAGACTTAAAACAGAGCTTTGAACATTGTAAAAAGTATGGAATTTCTCTAAACCCAAAGAAGTCTTACTTTGCTTTAAGCAAAGGTGAACTTCTCGGATTTATTGTATCCAAAGATGGAATTCACATAGATCCTAATAGGATAAAAGAAATTTCTGAAATATCTTTGCCTCACAACAAAAAATCCATGCAATCCTTCCCACGTGAGATGAATCTTGTTAAAAGATTTGTTCCTAACTTTTCATAAATTGTTTTACCCTTGCAATCCATGATATAGAAAAATTCGGTTTTTAAATGGGGGCATAATGAGCGAGAAGCTTTCAATCTTATCGAACATGCAATTATAAATGCTCCCTCTTTAGCAACCCCAAACTTTTCTAATCATTTTATTTTATATACTTTTTCCTTCGAAACATCATATGCAGCCATTTTGACACAAATGAGTGATGAGAAAACTGAAGCACCAATCTCTTTCTTTAGCTCCAATTTGCAAGGCATTGAATTGAATACTCAGACGTTGAAAAACAAGCTCTTGTTGTTTTCAAATCTATAAAGAATTTCAAACCTTTTCTTCTTAAAACACACACTAAAGTAATAGTCCCATTCTCATCTGTGAGAAATTTACTAGTGAAAAAAGAATTAGGAGAGAAAAGGGAAAATTGGGTATCAACACTGCGGGAATATGAAATTGAAATTAAACCAACTAAAATTGTCCAAGGACAAGGGTTTTGCAAGATGTTAGCAGGAGCTTCCAACATATCAGTAAACAAAGATTCAACTAATACTATGCAAATATCTTAGGTAAATCTAAACGAGTCGAAATCCCAATATGTTGATTTAGCTTTCTATTTGAGAAATGGATTTGCTCCTCCTGAACTTAGTTATAAAGGGAAAAGATCTTTAAGGCTAAAATCTAATCAATATCAAATCATTGATAATGTCTTATTTTGAAAAAATTATGATTCCATTTTATTAAGATGCCTTGTTACACTAAAATTTGTCACCATGACTATTTGCAGTTAGTATGGATCCATCAACTGTCATACTATCCTCCTTGGCAAGTCTTATACCTCTGCTCTTCATGTCAAACTTCAAGAAAGAGAGAAAGTCTTTAAAAATCTATATAACTCTAGGTACGCAGTTTCTCTTAGCCTTACCTGCGTGTACGCACCTCAAGTTCACATTACCTGCGTACTTGTATGCTCTGTCTGTAAAGGGGTGGGTGCGTACTCCTGTAAAGGTCAAAAGGCGCAAGTTTCACTTCAAAAAAGTTACTTGTGGTCATTTCTAGAGCATTCTAGAAGTTTGTTTGACGTGTATTGAGCGCCTCCAGATGGTTCATGTATCCCTATGAAAGAGGAACGTATCCCATCAAGAGGGGAGCTATCCCATTCAAAGAGGGGCTTATCCCATTGATGGTGGACTTGATTAACTTCCTCTAAAGCACTATAAATACAGACATTGGGCCAGAGGGAGGGGAGGTTGAAAGCTGAACATTCCTAAGGGTAGATGCTGTTGGAATTAGGACTCCCTTATAGAGCTTGAGAGGAGAGATTCCCATCCTTTCTTAGCTTCATTTGGAAGTGGGTGAGCTGATCAAAGTAAAGGAGAAGTCTTGCTGGACCCTGGGAGGGACCTGCACAACACCAAGGCACAGGTTGTAATGGTTTCTTTTGTTTCCACTTAATACAATTAAACTCATTTTTCTCAACAGGTTGTTATACATGATTTGTTTCATATACTCCTTGGTCTGTATGATGAATATGTTTTATTTTATGAGTTATTCAGGTGCTATGTAATCTTTTGCTTGTTAGTGAATGCAGGTTTCGAAGAGAAGGAGGATCTCATCTGGATCGGCGAGGCTGGACTACTGCAAAGCGTTGGACTAAAGGTATGTTATAAACACTTGATTACTTGTATTCTAAATGCATATTTAGGGAAAGGTAGTGTTTAATTGTCTTGTTTGTCACTAGAAAGCCTTAGCTTCTAGGGAGGTCGGTTTTGTCCGCAAAATTGACTCTTTCCGCATGACATGCCTTGAAAAATTTGAAGCATAAAAAGTTTTGCAGGAACTCCATGATGGCCATGCTGGTAAAAATTTTGGAGGAGATACAACAACACACAAAATTATTCATGCTGGTTATTATTGGCCAACACTCTTCAAGGACACTCATGAATAAGTGCGAAAATGCAAAGTATGTCAAACAATTGCTTGAAGACAAAGGAAACCAACATTTCCTTTACAACCAGTCAACATTGAACATCCTTTTGAACAATGGGGATTGGATGTTATAGGTGATATCGTTCCTAACTCTTCAAAACAACACAAAGATATTCTTACTACTAGAAATTATTTTACCAAGTGGGTGGAAGCAATTCCAATAAGAGTAGTCAATTTTGATGCAATCATTGAATTTATAGATCAATATATAATAACCATATTTGGCTTACCCAATGCACTCATGTTCGACAAAACATCTTATTTTTTTGGAAACAGTATGACTAGATTTGCACTAAAAAGAGGTTTTAAATTGAAGTATTCTTCCAATTACTATCCTCAACTGAATAGGTTAGCATAATCAACTAACAAAAATCTCATTAGAATCTTTAAACCACTGTCGATCAAAGCCAAAAGAATTGGCACAAATCTTTGAAATTTGCTCTGTGGGTAGACAAAATCAGTGAGAAGGCCTCAATAGGAACTTCTCCATTTAATTTGGTTTATCGGAGAGAAGCTGTCATTCCATCAAATCTAGCTATTCCCTCTATGGCCCTAGTGCAATTCATTGAAGAAACTCCTTCTTCTTCATTACAGTTAAGGCAAGATAAAATTCTCAAATTAGAAGAGGAAAGAGAGAAAGCAAAGATCACACATGTCCATCATCAACAGTTAGTTAAAACTTCTTTTGATGCAAGTTTAGTTTCCACCAAGTCATTTCAAATCGGAGATCTCGTCTTGAAATGGGACAACGCACGAGAAAAAAGGAAAACACACCAAATTCTGAAGATTATGGCTCAGACCATTTCAAATTGTTGAACAAGTAGTCCCATCGAACTTCATATTAAAAGATTTATCAGGAAGAAGAGATTCTCTTCCTGTTAACATGCTTATCTTGAAGAAATTATTTTCTTAGGAGATAACCTCTCCTAATTGTAACATTATTGCATTTATCTTCTTTCATTGTTTATGCTTTCGAGGAAAATAAATGTTGAATAATATTTACTTTTGGCTTCACAATAAATCTTTTGGAACTATTTTGATTTTTCAAATTTAAAAGTATAGATTGTTAAGGAAACAATTATAATATCTGAAAATTAGCTAAGTTCCATGAATCTCTGAAATTTTCTTTTCCACCAAAATTATTTATTCTTTGAGAAACCCCCAACTTTATAAAAAAAACTTTTGTTCTACTACCAGTCAAGAAAAGTATCTTTAACAAAGTATTTAGACTATTTGCAGATAAGCATCTTCAACTCCATAATTGTCATCCAAAACTCTTAAGGAGTCAATGGTTCTCCCATCCAGTAAACTTTTCTCTTTTTAGAGTGTAATTCTAAAATATACTAAAACTTAAAAGATAAGAGGTCTCATCAAGAGCCTGCTTACCATGTTCATAGGGAGGTAATAGATTGACATTGCCAATGCTGCATACCAAAATAGGGTAATGGCTTGAGATTATTTTAATCTTAAGACAAGGGGTCTCATCACAAGTGAGCTTGTTCAGTTGAATTACAACCGGTGAATGGCATTGTCATTATTTGGCCACCATACCAAGACAATGACTTTTGAGTAATAAAAACAATTTTTTTGCAAAAAATAAACTGTTTAGAAAAAAAAAGAAGAGAATAAGTATATGATTTTGGATTTATCTCTAAAAACTGCACTCTTATCTCGATGGGACACTGAATCATTGTTGGATATAAGGTAACCCTGTCGTGGCTATGGACGCTTGCTAGCAACAGAGGCTCTACCTTTGAGAAATGAGTATATTAAAAATTTGATATGCAAAAGCCCCCTACTTTATTTTTAAACTGGGTAAAGACTGATATAGACAAAGGAATTTTCATCTTTAAGAGGATATTAAATGAATTATAATTAGGCGAGTTTGTTTTTATTCAAAGAAATGTTACTTATCTAAAATTTCATTCAATTCCTATTTCCTGATCTATCTTTACTTTGGAAGTTTTAGAAACTTAAAAATTATCAGAGATAACTCGTTCTCCGAGTGAATCGCCAATTGCTGTGTTGCACAACAACCCCCCCTCCGAATTTGGTAAATTCATTTAGATAATAAATGGGGACCCTTTAGAAAATAATTTGATTTAAAATCATTAAAAATCCAAATAAAAAGTCCAAGAACCCCGATCTCAAGTTAAATCGCATTTTGAATTTCTCAAAGTCTTGTGTGCGACACTTAACATTACCATTTGAAATATCACCGATTTGCGATATGCAGAGAATACAAGAATATTCCTTTCCGATCAAATCATGTGAGACTTTTCGCTTTGCAAAAAAGAAACAAAACATGTTAAACCTTCTTTTACTTATTGCGATATGACAATGGACAGAACAAACGAATTAACTATAATATTAAAACACATTTGCATCCATCAGATCGCAATCTCGCAAATCACAAAACTAGCAATCAAACTATTATGTGGCATTGTAAAGAGCCGATTTGTGAGAGAATTCAAACCCACTGACACATCATTAAATTACATTTCACGTATTAAGGATGGTATGTTAACAAGTTTTAATGATATGCTCCGAAAAGATCGTTTGCAATAGACTGCATTAATGCGAGTTAATATGAACCTTACGCAGATATCATTAAATGTTGTGGATATTTATGACTCCACAGTTCGAAAAAATCGATGTCTTCTCACCATTATAGGTGAATTTAAGTTTTTTTGTTTCATTAATTTGAATAAGGTTTTCATATTTGCATGTCGTTATATTTCTATTTTTCATCCTCCGCACTATCATTCTCGTCTTCTTCGTGGTGACAGGACTATAACAGAGATTCGATTACTCGGCTTGATGGTTAAGATGAATAAGGGAAAGGTTACATAGTCCACGGCTAAAGATGTACTGGAATCATCACATTTATTTTTTGATACAACTTGTCTACTAGAGTGTGGTGCCGGCTCCTGGGAGAATGTTTATGATATATTCGAGAAGGAAATACATAAGGAAGTGATGATAGATGATATTCAATCCTCAGACGCTTCTTATCCTAAGGTCACATGCTTTGTTTTGCATAAGGTAGCATCTAGGCCAAAATTATTACCCTACACTGATATGGTGAAATGGGTTATTGAAAATGTGAACATTGAAGACAGAGAATTTGTAACCTCAAGTCAAGTGGTCATCGACTCTTTTAAACTGGAGGATATTAGAAGAATGTATCATTTACCTCAATCGCATAGGGTTTATGATAAAGCATTTGTTGAGAAATTTGCTGTTGAAAATGAAGAACCATCCGAAGTTATAAAGCAATGGACGTCAAATCCTAGCAAACACAACATGGATAGAACTGGTATGTATTCGGTAACCTCTCTTTCCGCTCCTTGTTTATACATTGCCACATTGCTATGTAGATTATTTGGATATGCAAACACTACCAAATATTCAGTTGAATGGGTACCTCTAATTGATGTTGCTTCTAATTCTCTAATAATGGATTGGGCCACAATTTTGTCAAATAACTTAGCCCACTGTATCACAGAATATAGGAAGAACCATTTTGTCACTACAATTTTATATGTGTACCTACATCATTGATGCTATGTGTTTCATTTTTCCCTTTCCAATTATGGGATGGAAGTGGACTCCTTAGGATCCCACACAAATTCATGTATACCATAAATCTCTTTGGAAATATTGTTTCAATGAACATTTCTATCAAATTTGTTAGGGGGTTATGCTTCCTATTCATTAGGCTATCTTTGACAAGAAAGCCCCAGGGTTATCTGAAGAAGCCAAGGTTGATATTCAACCTGTGGCGAGATGGTTTGGAGTGGAATTATTTACATATATTATATTTTTTCGAAGTATTGCTCCACCACATGTACTTCCGTTGTATGTCCCTGATAAATTATTAGACAGAGAAATTGGGTACCCAACAGTTAGCAAGGGTGTGGTGTTTATTGTTTAAACGACTCCACACATGCACAAGTTGAATTCAAACACATTCACAATTTAAATCTTGTTGAGTTTCGGGAAAGGCAACATGACCCTATTAAGGCCATGTATGATTTTACCTCGATTGTTAAAGTTAAGGTGTTTATTCATGAGAACGATAGTTTTGACGATCTTTTTGAAGCAGCTAAACAATTTTCACAGGTACTGAGTTTAACTGCCCTAATACTTTTTTTTTTTGCTTGAGCAAGAGTCGAACCTTCATAATCATTAAATCATAAAATTATTTACATAGCGTACAACTACCCATGAGGAAACATGGGTCTCTGACCAGCACTACAATCAAGAGAAAAAGGGTAAGATGTTAAGTGAAAGACTTCCCATAACCCTGCACACCCCAAAAAGGCACCTAATATCTGGACACCTAAACGAAACTTTAAAAATACCCACAAACTGGAATGTATGACTCCCGCCAAAACCGTTTGGAACATCAAAAAGCATGCTTGATCCTGACCGTTGTTTCATCCAAATCGATCCAACGACGAAGAAAATATCGCACCTCCTAGACTTCCGTCCTTTAACCTTGAGGCCCCACTAACCTGCACGACGGATCACAGCCGTTGATTCATCTGGCTAGATCCTACGGCGGAGGAACATATCGCTTCAGAGAAAATGGTTGCTGTTTAACACGCGTTGAGGGTGGTAAATAAAACCGCCCCATCGCCATGTGTCGATCGGGGAGTGTAAATTATATATATATTTTTACTAAGTGTCGATCGGGGAGTGTAAAACTATAAAATTCAAATTAATAATTAAAAATAAAATTGTTAATTTAATTAAAAAACAATAATATATAATAAAATTATTAATTTAACTAAAAATAATAGTAAACTGTATCTAGATAGTTTTGGTCACATTTACATGTCATGAGAAGGAACAGCTTAAGTGCATTTGGATCAACTCACTTATGTTTGGTATGAAGGGGATCATATAAAATAAATATTATAGACTAAAAATCATAATGATTGATATAAAGAAAATATAATGTGGATGTGTTAAAAAAACAAAATTTAGTGTAAAGCTAAAAACCATATATATTTATATACTTTACTTTTGGTAGGTACACCCACAAGGATTTGAACACGTGGCCTATAACAAGGAGTGCCTTAACAGTGCACCCATTCACCATCAATCCAAAGCACCATGGGCATAAAAACCTATTATATGTTATATAATCATACTTTATAACATAAAGAGTAATAGATATAAAAGAAGATAATATGAACTTGTTAAAAATCAAATTTTAAAATGAGAAGTTTAAAACTATATACATTTATATATAAATAAAACATATTATTTATTTATATTTTAAAAAAATCATAATTTTTAAGAGATACAAATTAATTAAATTAAAAAATAGTAAAATAATAAAAATAAATATATTTATCAAATACATTATTCATTTATATTTTTAAAAAACATAAAATTCATTATTTTAACGTATACAAATTAAAAAATAATAATAAAAATAAACATATTACTCATTTATAATTTTAAAAAGCATAAAATTCATCTTTTCAACATATACAAATTAATTAAATTAATAAAATAACGAAAATACAAATTTGTAATAAAATAACAAAAAATACAAATTTGTAAAATAATAAAAATAATATATTTATCAAATATATTATTCATTTATATCTTAAAAAAACATAAAATTCATTATTTTAACATATACAAATTAATTAAATTAAAAATAAACCTATTTATCAAATATATTATTCATTTATAATTTTAAAAAACATAAAATTCGTCATTTTAACATGTACAAATTAATTTAAATAATAAAATAATAAAAATACAAATTTGTAATATTACGATATACAAATTCTTAAAAAAAAGGTATTTTATTAAACATCATTTTTTAATAACCTTCAATTTACTTAAAATAAAACACATTACTCCAATACATCACAATATCACATTACAAATTAATTAAATTAAAAATAATAAACAAACATAAATACAATCATATATACACACAAACATATACCACATCAATTTTTATTAAATAATATAATTTTAAATGTCAAAGTTATAATTTTTAAATATATCTTTATGAGTTCATTTTTAATAACACATCAATTTTTTATTAAATAATACAATTTTAAATGTCAAAATTATAATTTTTAAAAATATCTTTACAAGTTCATTTTTAATGAATTACTCAACTATATATCACTTAAATCAAAAATCATTTTTACTGTAAATTTATTATTTGGAAAACTCTAAAGTTAAAAATTAAAAATAAAATTACTAATTTAATTAAAAATAAAAATTTCTAATAAAAATTTAATTTAACTAAAAAATAGTGAACTCTAACTAACTAGATAGTTTTAATCTTTTATATATCATGGGAAAAAACAACACAATTCCATTTATATCAAATCACTTATGTTTGGTATTAAAGGTATCATATGAAAATACAATAGACTAAGAATCATACTTTATAGCATAAAGAGTGATTGATATAGAGATAAAATAATGTGAATGTGTTAAAAATAAAATTTTATAATGATAAGTTAAAAATCATATATATTCATATACTTTACTAACTTATACAAATAAATAAAATTAAAATAAACATATTTTGTAATATATATTATTGATTTATATATTTTTAATAAACAAAACTCATCAATTTAATTTATACAAATTAATTAAATTCAAAAAAACAAAAATACAAATTTATAAAATGGAGTTCCACAAATTAATTTATTAAACATTAAATTTTAATAACCTTCAATTTGCTTGAAACACATCATATTATGCACAATGTTAAATGGGTACAATCATTTTTTTAAATAATATAATTTTAAATGCCAAAATTATAATTTTTTGTTTGTTTGTTTGTTTTTTTTTTTTATAACTAAAACGGTTATGATTTTATTGATTTAAAAAACTTTGGGTCTATGCCCAAGCTGCTCCAATTACATTACAGATTTCAACCTGTTGTTGTTTTAAATCAGCAAGATTTTCAGGGCATTTGTATAGTAGTTTCACTGTTTACAATTAGCAGTCCTTTCAGTAGAGAGTTGCCCATGTTTGCGAGCTGGTCCGCTTCACCGTTTGACTTTCTAAGGATGTGATAAAACTCACATGTATCAAAATCTAGAAGGACTCTCTTCAGCCTATCCAGTATTTTGTTAAGGCTGGCATTACTGAATAGGCTTCCCATCTTCAGGCTCTTTATTATTAACTCAGAGTCTCCGAAAACTTGGAGGTCTTTAGCTCCTTTATCTCTTGCAATGTGGCAGGCTTTGAGTAGCCCAATAATCTCTACTTGATTATTAGATTTCTGGCCGAGTCCCCAGCTGAAGCAGTCTTTTGCTATCCCCTCGGTGGAGTATATGACCCCCCTGCACCTGCATCTCCGGGGTTCCCTTTGGATGCTCCGTCAAAGAAAATTGTGGTTAAATTTTGTGACCGCCACCAAAGTTGGAATTTGTCATCTTCTTCTCTTATATGCCATTCCTGGTTTGCCTTTTGTGGAGAGAGGAGCTGCTTATGCGGACTGGGCTCTAGCTCGCCAAGCCATCTTTTTTCTTCAGGCAAGAGAAATGGGTCTTCTTTAAAATACTGCTGTTGGACTGCTTCCAATAGGAAAGATTTAGCTTTTGCTGCAACTTGCAGTGGAGTGTGCCTCATCTCTCTGAAAATCTGCAGATTTCGAGCTAGCCAGAGCTGCCAGCACACATACTTTGGGATAGCTATCCATATTTTTTTCTAGATTGATTTAGGAGGGATGCACTGAGGATAGATACTGTTCCAAGTGGCATATAGATCTGCAACAGAGGTTTGTGAAGGCATAGTAATATGAAAATTATGTAAAATAATACTCCATACCTCTTTTGCAAAATTGCACTCCAAGAAGAGATGCTGGGTTGTTTCAGATTTGCTGCTGCATAGAACACATCTGTGCGGTCCTACTATATTCCTTTTTTCCAGGTTGTTGCCAGTTAAGACTTTGTTATGGGCCAGGGTCCAGAAAAAGAAGTTCACTTTTGGAAGGGCTAGAGGATCCCAGACATTCTTCCAAAAGGCCAGATTTTGACTGCTATTTCTTGAATCCTGCAGAGCTCTATATCATCCTACTGTCGTATAAACTCAGGTCCGGCTCCATCCCCATTTGTCTTTCATGTTTTTGTTGGTGGGCGCTGCTTCCTCCAACGAATCTTCAAGCAAAATTTGTTGGTGTGTTAACCTCTCTGGGACTCCATGGAAATCCCATCCTATCCAATCTCCACGATGATCCCACTTTGACAGTTCGAAAATGGTATTAACTCCTGCCTGCTTCAGCCAATGCTTGAGATTAGCTATGTCCTCGTTATCCATCAGGTGTTCTTTCCCAATAATTCTGTCATTCCATAGTTGGGTGCGCTTGCCATTGCCTAGAATCCTGTAGGCCTCTTTGTTGAAAAACTTACTACTCCTGCAACATATATTTCCACACCTGCGTGCTGTTGACTGCATTTGCATTCTTGAGGTTGCTAAGGGCTTTGTTTGGTCTGTATTTGGAGCTCAACAATACACTAACCGGATGAGTGGGTTCATGGATCAGTTTCCATAATATCTTTCCCCCCATTGCTAAATTAATAAGAGCTGGATCTCTGATTTGCAGGCCTCCATCTGCCCTTGTTTTTTTAACCACTTCCCATTTCACTAGGTGTATTTTTTTTCATTTCCCTTTCCTCCCTGCCACAGGAAGTCTCTGAGCAATTTGGAAATTTGCTCCGAAACATTTCTTGGAGCTAGGAGGAAAACTGCTTGGTAGATTGGTAGTGCCGACAACACTGCTTCGATTAGAATTACTTTGCCTCCCTTTGTCAACCAGTGGCCTCCCCACGCTGCAATTTTAACTTTGATTTTCGAGATTATTTCACTCCAGAGCGATCTTCTGTTTGCTCCTGATATAATGGGAAGGCCCAAATACTTGAATCTGTCCCACTTTACTTGTCCTTTGAACCCAAGGAGAGAGGTTATGTCAGAGAGCTCCCTCTGATCAATGTTCCAGCTATACACTTCGGTTTTGTTCTCGTTTATTAGTGCCCCAGAGGCTCTGCAATAATTATTGAGGACTGCGCTTATGGCTCTGGCAATTCTAATGGAGGCTCCCCCTAGAAGAAGTGTATCATCGACGAACAATGCGTGGTTCTGGGCTTCGACTCCATGGCAGGGCTTGAGACCCGGGATGCTGCCTTTTATTTTTTCTGCAGACAATTTTCGACTGAGCGATTCCGTCATTAAGATGTACAAGGATGGAGAGAGGGGGCATCCCTGCTTGATGCCCCTATGATTTTGAAAGAAATTCGTGGGGCGGCCATTGACTAATGGGGCGATCCAGGGTTTTTCTATGGAGGCTTTAATAATATTGACAAATTGGTGCGAGAATCCGAATGATATCAGGACCTTGCAGAGGAATGAGTGATCCACTCTGTCGAAGGCGCTTGCCATATCTAGCTTGACCAGCATGCCTTTTTCATTCCGCTTCTTGCTGGAATGGATGATCTCCTGGACCTGGATTACGTTATCTATGATATGCCTTCCTTTAACAACGGCTTAATCCTACTAGAAATCAATTTTGCCAGAATTTTATAAGAAGCGTTGCACAGTGATATCGGCCTGAACCTTGCAAAAGTCTCCGGATTGGTGTGTTTGGGGATCAGTGCGAGATATGTGGAGTTTGTTCCTCCACCGATCTTGGCTTTTCTCATAAACCAGTGTATCATTTTGAAAATATCAGCTTTTATAATGTGCCAACACGATTTATAGAAATGGATTGTAAATCCATCAGGCCCGGGAGCCTTGTCTGAGTCCATGGACCAGATAACTTTTGTAATTTCTTCCTCTGTGGTTGGCCTGCAGAGTGCTGCGTTTTCTTCAGAGCTAATAAGAGTGGGGATATTAGCAGTGAAGTCATCAGCTTCTTCAACATTGTTGTAGGTTTCTTCCCTATAAAGATTCCTGAAGTAGGTTTCTTCAACTGCTTTGATCTGATTATAACCTTTGCAGACGGTGCCCTCTGGCGTTTTGATCTCTGCTATGTGGTTCCTATTCAATCTCACTTTGTACTGACAGTCGAAGTAGGAGGTGTTTTGGTCTCCAGCCTTCAACCACAAACTCCTGGATTTTAATTGCCAATATTCTTCCTCCTTTCCGAAGGTTTGGTGTGCAGAACGTTGAGCTTTTGTTTCCTTCTCCAACAATTCTGTTGTAATGTCTTTGTTTTCCATCTCTGCTTGCAAAGTCTGCAGTGCATAAACTGATTCCTTTCTTTTCTCTGTAGGAGTGGATCCTGGTCTCTTTATCCAGTTCTTCAACGCAATTTTAGTTGCTTTTAGCTTTTGCTCCCAGACATAACTAGAAGATCCCGTGACTAATTTGTCCCAGGCTACCTTAACTGTCTCTGTAAAGCCTTCCTTCTCAATCCATAAGGGGCTGAATCAGAAGGGTATGGGCCCTAGATCTTCTTCATCCTCCAAAAGGAGCTGGATGGGTTTATTGTTCGAAGCTAGCTTGGGCAGAATTTTAGTAGTTATTATCTTTTTGTTCATCATTATGGAGCTTTGTACCGTGAATCTGTCTAACCGAGCTAAGATATGATCCGATCATACTCTATTATTGGACCAGGTGTAAAGGCCTCTGATGGGATTGAAGTCCAGCAAGTCCCACCGCTGAAAGAGTTCCTCCACCTCATCTAGTATGGGATCTCTGTTACTTGACCCTCCCCTCTTCTCTTTTGCTTTCATAATGATGTTGAGGTCCCCTGCTATGATAATGTTGCTGGGGAAAGTCTGCTCTAAAAATGTCGAGAGGGAGTTCCAACATTCTCTCTTTTCATTATAAGTAACAGGAACATAAAGATTAAAAAGAGTAATAGAAAACTTACTTGTTTTGTGCATCAATTCAGTTTGGATCCAATGCTGAGTTTCCTTGTGGCTTTTCAGCTGAAAGAGGTCATCGTTCTAGAGTGTTGCCAACCCTCCAGAAGTACCCCTTGAGCTGACCGCTTTACCTGCTCTTTTATTCCACTTTGTGCTGCTGATCTCTAGAAGGGCATGTCCTTCTATTTTTGTCTCTTGGAGCATGAGGATATCTGAGGGCTCCGCTTTCATAAGGTCCTTCACTGCTTCTATTTTAGAGGGGTTCCCCAGGCCTCTATAGTTCCAAGAGACGAGATTCATTATTTACTTGAAGGGGTGTTGAGCCCTCCCTTGGAGGGCCTTGGTCTGGTGTTTCACCCAATAGTCATTTCTATTGTGGCTTGGCTTCCTTGTGTTTTGTGTCTTTCTACCTCCTCCTCCCTCTTTTCTTTGCGGGATTTCCTTCCAACGTTTTTCGGTTGGCGCTCATAGGTTTCGTCCTCTAAGGAGCTAGAGCTTTCAACTGGTTTTTTCCTTGCTATCTCTGCATATGAGGGATTGGATGGGCTGCCCTGATTGGCCTCACTCTGGGTTGCTTCCCCTGCCTCCTTGTTTAGTGAAGGAATATCCGCCCGTTCCTCATTCTCTTGGGCTGGGGTATCTTGACTAGTCTGGGCCTTCTCTACCCCTTTTGGGTTTACTTCTGTTTCCTGGTTAGCTTTGCTGCTGCTAGGGTATCCTTCCGTAATACCTTTACCAGTTCCTTTCTTTTTTGTGGATGCGTTCTTCTGAACAAGAGTCCATTGTTCCCCGTTCTATTTGTCTGCTTGCTCCTCTGCTCTCTTCTTACAATTCTTTGCAAAGTGACCATGACTATGGCAATGTCTGCATTTGAAAGGTAACTGTTCATAGTCCAACACCTCGACATGCGTCCACCCAGCTATAGTTAGTTTGATGGCTTCCGGTAACCCCTCCTCTAGGTCCACTTCTACGCAGATACGGGCACATGAATACTGGTCTTTTCTCGGTGCCTGATCTATATATTTTCCCAAGGAATTACCTATTATCTGAAGAGATTTTTGGTTCCAGCAGTGTAGAGGCAAATGAGGGAGCCTGACCCAGACCGGAACAGTAGAAGGGATGTCCTCGGTGGGATCGAAATCCGGGGACCATTTGTTCAGATAAAGGCCCTGGGGCTCCATGAAATACGGTCCATTTCTAAAGATCAATCCTTTGTCATCACAGTTTTCAAAGACAAACACGAAGAAACCCTTACCTACGAAATAACTTTTAACTCCTTCTTTGATCAGGGGCTTCCAGTTCCTTTGGGTCCAATCCTCCACTAACTTGGGTGATGGCGAGAGGCCTGTGAACTGACCTATCAGACCTCTCTCCGCAAGGTTCAAAACAGATTTACAAGTTTCTTCTTCAGGTAACGCTATAGATGGGATCGAATCCAACTTTTTGACAAATTTCTGGTGAGAAACAATAGGGGGCGCTTTGGTGCTGAAGCTATCATTGATCGAAATGCAGTAACCTCCGAAGGTATAGCTGGGGGATCAGGGTCCCCACTGCCCTCCATTGGAGCGGCAGAGCGGACTGAAGGCGCAGGGCGCAAAGAGCTGAGGCGGGCTGCAACAGGCAGGGAGCAGAGGAGGCGCGCGCAAGAGTTTTTCGACTCATCCAAAATCCCATGAGGGTAAAAAAATCCAAAATTATAATTTTTAAATATAACTTTATAAGTTCAATTTTAATGAATCACTCAACTATATATCACTTAATCAAAAATAGTTTTTATTGTAAATTTATTATTTGCAAAACTCCAAAATTAAAATTAATATTAAAATTATTAATTTATATAAAAAATAATAATATTTGGAAAATTATTTTTAAATATCATTTTTACTAAAAAATTATTATTTGCAAAACCATAAAATTAATATTAATATTGAAATTATCAATTTAATTAAAACTTAATAATTAATAATATAATTATTAATTTAATTAAAAATAGACTTTAGCAAGATAGTTTTAGCCATGTTTACATGTTTTAAGAAATAATCACTCAAGTATCAACTCACTTACTTTAGGTATGAAAGGAATCATATGAAAGAAATACCATAGGTTAATAATCATACTTTATAACATAAAGAGTGATTGATATAAATAAAGATAATGTGAACTTGTTAAAAGTCAAATTTTAAAATGAAAAGTTAGAGAATATATACATTATTATTTCAAGTAATTCATACAAATAAAATAAAATAAACATATTTAACAAATATATTATTCATTTATATTTTTAAAAGACGTAAAATTCATCAATTTAACATATACAAATTAATTAAATTAAAAATAATAAAAATACAAATTTGTAATATTACAATGTACATATTTTAAAAAAATATTATTTTATTAAACATCAATTTTTAGTAACTTAATCACATTACTCCCATACATCACAATAGATATTAATTAAATTAAAAAATAAACATATTTATCAAATATATTATTAATTTATATTTTTTAGAAGACATAAAATTCTTCATTTAAACATATACAATTTAATTAAATTAAAAACTAATAGAAATACAAATACAAATTTCTAATATTACAATGTACAAATTTGTAAAAAAT
The DNA here is from genome assembly GCA_031772625.1 of Pinus tabuliformis. Lineage (NCBI taxonomy): Eukaryota > Viridiplantae > Streptophyta > Pinopsida > Pinales > Pinaceae > Pinus > Pinus tabuliformis. Next base: position 1,480,771,385 of record CM062820.1, on the reverse strand, counting down.
AATATTTTATTAAAGATCAATTTTTAATAACCTAATCACATTACTCCCATACATCACAATAAGTTCATTTTTAATGAATCACTCAACTATATATCACTTGATCAAAAATAATTTTGACTGTAAATTTATTATTTGCCAAACTACAATATTAAAATTAATATTACAATTATTAATTTAAATAATAATAAAAAATAATACTTTGCCACAAAATCATTGTCCCTTTTACCATAAATTTATTATTTGCAAAACCAGAAAATTAATATTAATATTGAAATTGTCAATTTAATTAAAACTTGTTTACCATGATAGTTTTAGAAGTGCATTTACATGTTATAAGAAATAACCACTCAAGTATCAACTCACTTACTTTAGGTATGAAGGTATCATATGAAAGAAATACCATAGTTTAATAATCATACTTTATAACATAAAGAATGATTGATATAAATAAAGATAATGTCAACTTGTTAAAAGTCAAATTTTAAAATGAGTAGTTAGAGACAATATACATTATTATTTCAAGTAATTCATACAAATAAAATAAAATAAAATTAGCATATTTATCAAATATATTATTCATTTATACTCTTAAAAGACATAAAATTCATCAATTTAACACCAACAAATTAATTAAATTAAAAAATAATAAAAATAAAAATTTATAATATTCCAATGTACAATTTAAAAAAAAATATATTTTATTAAACATCAATTTTATTAACCTGATCACATTACTCACATACATCACATTAGAAATTAATTAAATTAAAAAATAATAAAATAAACATATTTATCAAACATATCATCTCTAATAAAATTAAAAAATAATAAAAATAAACATATTTATCACATATATTATTAATTTATTTTTTTTAAAGACATAAAATTCTTTATTTAAACATATACAAATTAATTAAATTAAAAACTAATAAAAATACAAATACAAATTTCTAATATTACAATTTACAAATTTTTAGAAAATAATATTTTATTAAACATCAATTTTTAATAACCTAATCACATTACTCCCATTCATCACAGTATCATATTAGAAATTAATTAAATTAAAAAATAATAAAAATAAACATATTTATCAAATATATTATTAATTTACAATTTAAAAGACAAAATTTATTAATTTAATATATACAAATTAATTAAATTAAAAATAATAAAATAATAAGAATACAAATTTATAATATTACACAATGTACAAATTAAAAAAAAATTATTTTATTAAACATCAATTCTTAATAACTTTTCATTTCCTTAAAACAAATCACATTACCCCCATCAATCACAATATCACATTAAAAATTAATTAAATGAAAAAATAATAAAAATAAACACATTTATCAAATATATTATTAATTTATATATTTTTTTAAGACATAAAATTCTTCATTTAAACATATACAAATTAATTAAATTAAAAACTAATGAAAATACAAATACAAATTTCTAATATTACAATGTTCAATTTACCTGAGACAAATTACATTGGTCAAATACATCGCAATATCACATTACAAATTAATTAAATTAAAAAAATAATAAAAATAAACATTTCTATAAAATATATTATTCATTTATATTTTTTAAAGACATAAAATTCATCATTTTAACATATACAAATTAAATAAATTAAAAAATAACATAAAATTTGACTACTCCCATACATCACAATATCACATTACAAAATAATTAAGTTAAAAAATAATACAAATAAACATATTTTTAAAAGACATACAATTCATCATTTTAACATTTACAAATTAATCAAATTAAAAAATAAAAATTTGTAATATTATAATGCAAACAAACAAAAAAACAAAAACTATTAAACCTACAATTTTTAATAACCTACCATTTGTTTAAAACAAATCACATTACAACAAAACATAAATAAATATATATAAATCCATTAAATTAAATATCATTTTTAAATTTCACTTTTATAATAAAATTATGATTAACAAAATTACTTGAAAATAAAAAGCATTTATACTTCTAAAAGTTGTGAGGAGCAACATTTTTAAAATATGTTAAAGCTACTACAAAATAGAAAATTATATTTCAAAATAAAAAGCATTTCCCATACTTTAACATTATACTTTTGAGAGTTGTTAAGAGTAACATTTTTAAAATATGTGTGTGTAACATTTTTAAAATATGTGTATGTGGTGATATATTATGACCTTTAAAAATTGATATATTTATTTTTAATGATTTAATTGTTGTTATTGTTGCAATAAATATGATATTATATGAAGAGATGTAAATGTATAATTTTAAAATGTAAAATTAAAAAACACATACATGTCTATTTTTATTATAATAGAAATAAAAATTTAGCCAAAATACATATTCATAACCAATGCATGTTCACCACGTCATAATGTATAAATGTTTTTAAAACTAATATTTTTACTTTTAACCATTAAATTTTTCATAACTTTAAATTAATTTAAAATACATCATATTGAACAAAATGTCATGTGTATGTGTAACATTTTTAAATATGTGTATGTGGTGATATATTATGACCTTTGAAAATTGATATATTTATTTTTAATGATTTAATTGTTGTTATTGTTGCAATAAATATGATATTATATGAAGAGATGTAAATGTATAATTTTAAAATGTAAAATTAAAAACCACATACATGTCTATTTTTATTATAATAGAAATAAAAATTTAGCCAAAATACATATTCATAACCAATGCATGTTAACCATGTCATAATGTATAAATGTTTTTAAAACTAATATTTTTACTTTTAACCATTAAATTTTTCATAACTTTAAATTAATTTAAAATACATCATATGGAACACAATGTCATGTGTATAATCATATATACACAAACAACACTTAACACATTACAATACAACTAACACATTACACAACACAACACAACAACACATCACATTACAACTCAACATTAATTGCTAAAATTTTTTTAGTGTGATATCTTTAAAAATTTGGTGTCTTTATTTGTATAAATTTTAAATATTAATTTTTATTAAATAACAAAAATTTAAAAATTATTTTAAATGCGAAAGTTAATCTTGACTCAAAATTTTTAGATATAATTTATGAGTTCATCTTTACAAAATCATTAGTGGTTTTTATACAAGGGTATCATATGAAAGAATTGTAAATGTGAAAAAAAAATGTGAATAATATAATTTTATGAGTTCGTTTTGCTAAATTATTTGTGCTTGTTATATAGTATCATGTGAAAAGAAAAAGTGAATGTAAAAAAATTGTGAATAATGTAATATTATAATTTTATTTTTAATCATTTATGATAATTTGTAGTTGTAAAATTTGTAAATGTGAAAAATTTGTGAATAATGTAAGTTTGAGCTTATTTTCACTAAATCTTGTGTGGCCATTTGTAGGTGTTATATAAGAATATCATGTGAAATGTGAATATGATCAATCAAATTTTGAAATGTGAAGTTATCATTAAAAGTCATGTGAATAAATATAACTAAATTTTACAAATAAACACAACCTTTGGAAAAATGAAAATACACCAAAAAATAAAAATAAAAACAAACAAACAAAAATGACACCTCCAAGATAGCTTTGGCCATGCTATCTTTGAAGGTTGTGAGAAGGGTCAACCCCTTCTCAAAAAAATATATTTGATTATGTATTAACACTATAGTTTGTGAGTGAGTACATCAAAAAATACACTACAATTTACAATTACAAAATGTAATACCATCTTTAATAACACTTGATATGTGATTCTTCTACAAAGAGTTTGAGCCTCTGTGCAATTCTACCTTCTTGATCTCTGTTTCATACCACAAAGAAATTAGAGTTTTAATAATATTTCTATTTTAAAATAATAAATAAATAACAAAAACAATTATTATTTTTTTAAGATGACATTCAAAATATTATGCAATACAAAATAATTTTCCACTCCCACATAAAATTGTGAGAAGAATTTAATTTACCTTTTCACATATGACTTTGTGTCACAACACTCTGCTTTGAGTCTAAACACTTCCTATTTCTTCTAATCTACTTTCTTGATACCTATTTCATGAGATAAACTTATAGTCGTGATAATAATTTTATTTTAAAATAATAACAATTAATTTAATATTTTTGAAAATGTAATAAAAATAAATAATTGTTATAAATAATAAAAATTAATCTATTATAATTAACATCTCACATGAAATCATTGTGAAAACAATTCAATCAACTTGTCACTTCTTGTCAAGAGCCCCCCTCTTCCCTTTCCGTCAATTTTCAATCACAAATTTACTATTAAATATTAAAAACAAAACACAATAATTAACTTTCACCATTATAAAAACAATATCACGAGGTGAAGATCAAAGTGCTAAGTGTGCATGTGAAAGGGTTTTTGATAAATACTTCAATCTCATGTATATTTGCATTGTAAGGGACACATAGATATGAAATAATTATGCACTGATAAATATAATGATGGATCTCGATCATGAGAGCTGAAATGAATTTCCATTGTATGATCTTCTCATGGATTGAGTAGATCTAAGTATTGATGCATGTTTTTATTTCTGAATATTATGATCTAGGTCTTTCTGAAGTTATGAAAAGCTGCGCAATTTTAGGTCAAAATTTGCAGATTTTTACACAGCTTTTTCTTAATGAAGTCACATATACACGCAGGTTCATTTATTCAAAGTATATAAAGGAAACCGAAAATTTGTAGATCTGTACGCATGTTGGTCTCGGTGAAGTCACCTATACACGCAGATTCGTTTTTGTTCAAAGTCACATACATAAAAGAAGGTTTTTTGTTCATAAATGATTGATCGACCTAATGAGTGCTACTGTATCTTTGTTGTCTGTCAATGATGTCCTCATGTTGATCTAGGTTGAGTGATAGTGTCTAAAATAGAAGTGATTGAACGATGAAGTTGAATTTGGTTACATGTTGATTGGTTGAAAATATTATTGATGCTGCTAACTGTATGAGGGTTCTGTAAGCTAACAAAATATTTCAGAATAACTCTAGTCAACTCCATGTCTGATTCAGAATTACAAGTTTTAGTATATTGATATCTATACATAGGTTTCTCTACAGAAAAACGCATATACACGTAGGTTTCTGTAAGAAAAGTAGCGTATACATTTTGACAGATGGTTGATTAGAATTTGTAGTAACATAATATGGTTTCTGTGAAATGCAGTATGATGTTTGATGTTTTGGTTATAGTGATCAGATAGTTCGAGTTGATTGGTTAAGTTTTGATTAAATTTCATTTGATTGGGTTTTAGAGATTGGTTGATTTAGTTGTGTCAGAGATTGATGATTGTGTTACAATGATGAGTTACAGTTTGATTATTGATATTGAGCTTAAGTGTTGGTAGTCGGTCCAATCTGAAAATTTTATGAAACGTGGCTTACAAGTTATGATGTGTTGTAGTAGGTGGATCTAGTATGAAAATTTATGAAACATGATCCCTATAGTTGAGGGAGTTGGAGATTCCTTCCAGTGGTAGTTGGTAAATCAAATCAAGAGGTTGGAGCTCCCTTCTAGTAGTAGCTCGAGAGTGAGTGAAAGTTGTAGCCTTCTACAGGTTGGTGCATGTGTACTGGTGCAATTTTACACCAGTACAAGAGCTAGGGGGTTGGAGCTCCCTTCTAGTAGGAGCTGGAGAACTAGCGAAGGTTGTAGCCTTCAGCAGGTGGGTGCCTATGTACTGGTATGAGTCTGCACCAGTACAAGATTGTAAAAAGTTTTTCTTTATATTAAAAAGAATTCAAAGATGACAACAAGTGGTTTTCTCCCACATTGGTTTTCCACCTTAAATCTTAGTAGTCATGTGTGTTGCTTATGTGTGATACTTTATTCCGTTCTTACTGCACCTGCTTATTGCTTATCAAATGCCAAATAAATCTCTTACATTCATGTTTTTAGTTTAACAGATAAAGAATTATCTATTTTACAAGTTTACTAAGCATACACTAGTTTATTTTACAACATTTGCGTACATACGCAAGTTGGGTTCAGTAAAGTTGTATATATATTTCAGAAAATAAATTTTTTATTGTGAGTTTTTAAAATAATAATTCACCCCCTCCCCACTCCCCCCCCAGTATTTTTCCCAACAATTGGTATCAGAGCAGGTCCTTTGGCAGAAGCTTGATTGCTTGAAGGAGATCCATCAAGACAATGAGAAAGAAGAAAAAGAAAAAAGAACCTCAAAAGAAGAAGACATCTCAAAGAGACAGTGACGGTGATAGAGACGACTCGCTATTAGATGGAAGTAAATATTTAGATTCAGAATCACCTAAGAATGAACATGATCAAGCAAAATAATTATCAGGTACTAATTTTTGGTCCTCTGGTGATACCTTTCCCTATTCATGCAATCTTGAAGATAATGAATATGACAATGAAATGACTGAATTTTCTCTTATGGGTGAAAGTGAAAGAAATATAATGACCATAGAAGTAGAAGCTAAAAGCGTAGTCCCCGCTCTAGTTGACTGACAATGATATGCCATTAACATTTATTTAGCTCTAAGGCCCACATATTATTCTTTGAGGACCTTAGGTTGAGGATTCAGGCACATGACTCTATTATTAGTGGTCGAGATATTAGTGTTTGTGATGTTTATGTATGTTCTCCATTGATATAATGATAAAGATAACATTAATGGTTATGTATGTTATCTACTGGTATTATGATGATCGTAGCATTAATGGTTATGCATGTTCTCTATTGATATTATGATGATTGTAGCATAAATTTTTATGTTTGGTCTCTATTGAATTTATGATGATGATGGAAATAAAGGATATGTATGCTCTCTATTTATATCATGATGATGATAGCTTTGATGGATAGGTATGTTTCTATTGATGTTACGATGGTGATAGCTTTGATGGATATGTATGTTTCCATTGATGTTATGATGATGATAGCCATGATGGATGTGTCCCCTATGTTACCTACTTGCATGAGTTCTGGCTCACAATGAACAATGATGTGAATGACTAGGTGTTGTTAATGATGCTATTATAACAATGACTAACATTGAGAAATCTTGTTACTATGATTATTGAGTATGGCAGGAAACTACCAGAGGAACTCACATATGACGAGTTGATGACACCTGGTTTGATGAAAACTTTTATTATTTTATCTTTGAAATTCTAAGTCAATTTTGAAACTTGCTATGTATGTTTATCTATATTCTCATGATATGTTAGTGGTTGCAGGCACATATTAGTTTCTTGGTTGAACGACTCACATATGGGTGATGGGGTAGTACAATTCCATGGAACTGCATGGGAGGGGTGGGGCAATGTCCCTAATCTCACCCACTAGCACTCCCGTTGTGACTTGGGATGGAAAGGCTGAAACACCTTCACCTTGAAGATCACGATGTCATAAGGGTAGGTCCTAAAGTTGGGTCTCTCATGAGGATTTTACTGCGGGGCATGCATTAAGGCAAATTCCTTGATCCTCGACACCGTTAGTCTCACCATAGCAGGAAACATAAGATATGATAATGGACTTTGTCATTGCACCTACACTTTCCCCTCGTAGCCACTGAATGCTTGAAGGGCAAGTGGCGTGACACCCTTGGAACTTCAAGGGAATTTCTTGAAGCGCACGACCAACTTGGCACCCTTGGCATCAAAAATAAACTGTTAAGCGTGGCACCCTTGGAAATTCAAGGGAAGTTTTTGAAGGGCATGACCAAACTGGGCACGCTTGGAATCATTAAAAATAAATAAATTAATAAATATAATCAAGATATGAAAATGAGGTAAATTCACATCAAGGGTAAATGATGTTAGAAACTGAGGTAATTAAATCAAGAATAAAACTTGGGTTAAGAGGATCATAGGAAGAAAGAAAATATTTTACCTTAAAAACTCTACCCTTCCCATGTTGGAAAATATTAGGCAGATACTATAGTTTAGTTAGGTAAAAAGGGGAAAGAGGGACATAAATGTAAGGATAAATATTAATCCTAAAATAGTTTGATCCAGGTGGATATTGGTGGCCACCTGCCAGGTCCACCTGGACCCCCACCATTGTCTTTCTCAGCATTTTCAGTTTCCTTAATTGTAGCACAGTTTACTATTTTTAGCAGTTTTTCGGGTCCTGAACTTCCGGAGCCGTTTTGAGGCCCTAAATGACGTTTTTTTGGAATTCTGGGGCGACCGAGCCCTATGTTGCCTCCCAAAGTGGTAGTACTCGGATAGATCTTTCTAACGAGCTATCGTACGTGTCAAACGGAGATCGTATGCCAAAGTTACGACCCCGGGAAATTGATGTACCAATTTACCCAAACGGGGCCCACAATTTGGCGTTTCATCTTCTAGGGTTAGGTTTCGGTATGTGAAGGGTTTTCCATTGTTTCTCAACAATAAATAGGCCTTCGAGCCTCATTGTAATACAGTTCAGAATAGTTCAGAGGCATGTAGCCATCACATCTCTTCTCAGAGATAAGCTACCATCGCCCTAGCTAGTTTATTGCCATTTCTGTTTGTAAGCATATGTCAGTATTTTCCATTAATGAAATGAAGTATTATTTCCGCTGCATCTTTGTGTATATGGTTATCTCTGTAATTTGTTGCGTTCCTGCTTAAATCTGGATCAGTGGTATCAGAGCGGTCTGCTTTTTCTCTGTTTTTCTTTGCATGTCCCCAACAAGGTCGGGATATAAGGAGTTAGGGCTTGAACTGGTTGAACCTTTGCAAGACCAGCCTCGCAAATCCCGACGGCCTCCCATGGCGGACGAGAAGAAAGATGAGGGGGCAGGAGATCCCATCAAAATCTTGCTCGAAGAAGCGCTCGAGCGACAACGGAACGCGATGATGGACAGCTTTGCGCAGATCCTTCAGCGGCTACCCAGAAGCGGTGCATCGGCTTCCAGCAGCTCCTCTGGAAACGCCACACCCTTTAAGGTACAAGTTAATTTTGAAATCCCCATATTCGAGGGTCAGATAGACGCCGATGCCGTAGATAAATGGTTAAATCTGCTAGAGGGTTATTTTTCTGTTCATGAATTTTCGAGTCGGGAAAAGATTGTTTTTGCTCTTCTCAAAGCAGCCCCCCACGTCAAGGACTGGTGGGAAACCTACTGCGAGCAGAAGGATGAAAGTACTGGCTCACTATTTTCAGCCGCACCCACCTGGGATTCGTTCCGGGATGCCATCAAGGAGCAGTACTACCCTGTCGGAAGCTATGAGGATGAATACATAAAGTGGACCACGCTGCGGCAGGGAAGGGACCAAGATGTGCCGGAGTTCACCAATCTTTTCCATACCCTTCGCACAAAGTTGGGTATCAAGGATTCGGAGCAACATTTGATACTCAAATACCGTGGCTGCCTGCACAAGTACATCCAGGAAGAAATACAGTTCCTAAACATCCCCTCGCTCGGCGCAGCATACCGGTATGCCGTCAAAGTCGAGCAGAAGTTTAAACAAAAGAAGCGAGACTTTGGATCTGCGAATCCAAAGCAGGGGAAAGGTGCCCCTAAACCACATAACAAAGGACAAAGCCAAGGCGGGACAGCCCAAGACAACCAGCTGAAGCTACAAGCAAAGAGCAACGCCGCGAAGCCGAGAAAGGACACTGGAAAATGGTGCGAGTTCCATAAGAGCTCCACTCACAACACAAGTGAGTGTCGGGCCAAACAGTCACTAGTGGCTGAGCTAAAGGTTTCAGAATCAGATGCATGTTCCGACTCTGAGTTAGAACCCGATAAGGGGTATGAAAAATGGAAGCAGATCATTGATGCGGATCCCAGCGCCACTGTTGCTACCGCAAAGATCCAGAAAAATGAACCCAAAGATCCAGAGGAGGAGGAGCGTCTCTTCCACTCCCAGATGTGGGTCAAGGGCTCCCCGATACAGTTCATTGTTGATAGCGGGAGTCAAAAGAACCTCATTTCGGCAGAGGTCGTGAAGCGGTTGGGCTTACTGACCACAGCACATCCACAACCATACACCATTGGGTGGCTTTACCAAGGGCGAGATCTTCGCGTGAGCCAGCAGTGTCGCCTTCCATACAACATCAAGCCCTTCACGGATGAGGTATTGTGTGACATTGCTCCCCTTGAAGTTTGTGATGTATTACTAGGACAACCATACTTGTGGAAGCGACATGCTGTGTATGAATCAAGGCCCCGTGCTGTTATTATTACATTGGGAAATAAGTTGTTCAGGATACCAGAGGTACCACCACCTGCCGCCATCTCTTTGATTACTGCAAAACAATGCAGTAAGATCATTTCCAAAACCAGGAAATTTGTTTTCCTGATGATACGCCCTCAAGGGAAGAAGAAGACAGTGGCCGCGGCCTCCAAACGAGGTCCCTCTGCACGACAGCTACAAATGGACAAGATTGTGGAGGAGTACAAAGACATCTTCACCTCCCCGGCAGGGGTTCCTCTGCACTGTCAAGTCAAGCACTCCATTGATCTGACCCCAGGTGCGCCGCTACGCAATGGACCAATTTATCGGCGCTCCGTTCTGGAGAACAATGAAATCAAGAGGCAGATTTAGGAGCTCCTACAGAAAGGTCACATCCGTCCGAGTTCTTCGCCCTGTGGGAGCCCGATAGTGTTGGTACAGAAGAAGGATGGGACGTGGAGACTCTGTATTGACTATCGGGCGCTGAAAAAGATCACTGTCCGTAATAGGTACCCGATCCCGCGGATTGATGACCTCCTAGACCAACTAAAGGGGGCGAAATATTTCAGCAAGATCGATCTGAAGTCAGGATATCACCAGGTACCAATTGAACCCTCAGATGTGTGGAAGACTGCCTTCAAATCCAAGGAGGGCCTCTTCGAATGGTTGGTCATGCCTTTCGGATTGACGAATGCTCCTGCAACCTTTATGAGGCTAATGGATGACATCTTGCGGCCATTCACCAACTCCTTTGTAGTAGTATACTTGGATGACATTCTGATCTTCAGCCAGAGTTGGGAAGAGCACCTCCACCACATCCGACAGGTTCTCCAAACACTGCGGCAACACAAGCTATGTGCCAATTTGGAGAAATGCACTTTTGGCATGACCGAGGTCCAGTATCTGGGATACATCATTGATGAACAGGGGGTGCATGTCGATCCAGCCAAGGTCCAAGTCATTCGGGATTGGCCCTCTCCAACCACTCTAACAGAGCTCCGCAGCTTTCTAGGTCTTGCCAACTTCTACCGCAGGTTTGTGTTGGGATTTTCTCATATTTCTTGGCCCTTGAGTCAAGTCACCAAGGGCGGGGCGAAAGCAAAATTCTTTTGGTCTGAATCTCAACAGAAGGCATTCAGGGAGTTGAAGGATCGCCTCTGCACGGCACCAGTGCTCGTGTTACCAGATTTACAACGACCATTTGAGGTCGAGACAGATGCCTCTGACTATGCTATTGGGGCAGTCCTTACTCAACATGGACATCCAGTGGCATATCACAGTGAAACACTTTCAGACACAGTCCGGAAGTACCCCACTTATGATAAAGAGATGTATTCCATTGTACAGGCCTGCCGACAATGGAAGCATTACATTTTGGGGAAGGAAACGGTCATCCACACAGACCACCGACCTCTGCAATTCATACAGACCCAAGGGAAATTGCAGAATGATCGCCATCAGAAGTGGTCTACATACCTGCAACAGTTTCACTTGAATATCAAGTATAAAAAGGGCAGCACCAATAATGTTGCAGATTGCCTCAGTCGACCACCGATCATGGCGCTAACCACCGTGCTCAACTCTTGCGGGCACGAGACTTCTGATTGGCCACTTCTCTACAAAAGCGACCCAGAATTCGGCCACACATACCAGACACTCTTGGAGGGTCGGCAGGTTGCAGATTTTCACCTCCAGGATGCCCTATTATGCCACCTCGGTCACCTTTGTGTTCCTTCAAGCGAGCGTGCCAAGATGATTTGGGAAGCACACTACAGTCGGGCTGTTGGGCATTTCGGGGTCGAGAAAACAGTGGCAGTACTGCAAAACTATTTCTATTGGCCGAATCTTCGACAGGATGTTGGGAAGTACATCCGATCATGTACTGCCTGTGCCATTGCCAAACCGACCATTAAGAAGCAAGGCCTCTATACCCCGTTGCCTACCCCTAGTCGACCTTGGGAATCCATCTCCATGGATTACATGTCAGGCCTTCCTTCCACTAAGCATGGAAATGACTGTGTTTTTGTGGTCGTCGACAGGTTCTCAAAGATGGCCATTATGATGGCCTGCAAGAAGAATATCACAGCAGAAGCCACTGCTAAACTCTTCTTTGAACGAGTGTGGGTGCACTTTGGGATCCCAAAGTCTATCATCTCAGATCGGGACAGTCGGTTTCTCAGCACATTTTGGTCCAGTCTCTGGTCAATGCTGGACACCAAACTCACGAAGTCCACAGCCTTCCATCCTCAAACTGATGGCTAGACAGAGGTTGTCAACAGGATGATTGTGCACATTCTGCGCATGTATAACTCAAAGCATCCACGCACATGGGACGAGAGCCTCTCCTATGTTCAGCACAGCTACAACCGAGCTCTTCACAGCTCCACTGGCCATAGCCCTTTTCAGGTGGGTTTAGGATTCCAGCCACTATGCCCCATTGATGTGGCCATGCCACTTGCAGCTACTCACATGAATTCAGCTCATGTCCAGTCCGAAACAGATAAGGCCACCAGCTTCATTGAGCGCATCCAACATATTCGCCAGCAGGTCCATGACATTCTTGAGAAATCAAATGCCAAGTACAAGCAGCGACATGATCAACACCGGGTGCCACACAAGTTTCAGGTGGGCGACAAAGTCTGGTTGCATTTGCAAAAGGAACGCCTTACTGGAGCCTATCGGAAATTGAGACCACTTCGATATGGTCCTTACACCATTACTAAGGCTATGGGAGACAATGCATTTGAGCTCAGCATTCCCCCATTCCTTGGCCTGCACCCAGTGTTCAATGTGGACCGCCTTCGGCCATACTTTCCACCATTGCTAGACACATCCGACATTGCAGAACAGCTCAAACCCACAGAATTAAATCCAGATTGCATGGAACAAGCTGCAACTGATCGGATCATGGACACATAGATCAAGAACACTCGCCAACAGCATATCCAACTGTATCGAGTTGTCAAAGCAGGCCAACTCCTTCAGCAGGGCAAGTGGCTCACCAGGGAACAAGTTCAGCAGAGGTTTCCTCATCTCATGGAGGAGCTCAACGCAATGGGGACCATTGCTTCCTAAGGGGGGAGGAATGATCCAGGTGGATATTGGTGGCCACCTGCCAGGTCCACCTGGACCCCCACCATTGTCTTTCTCAGCATTTTCAGTTTCCTTAATTGTAGCACAGTTTACTATTTTTAGCAGTTTTTCGGGTCCTGAACTTCTGGAGCCGTTTTGAGGCCCTAAACGACGTTTTTTTGGAATTCTGGGGCGACCGAGCCCTATGTTGCCTCCCAAAGTGGTAGTACTCGGATAGATCTTTCTAACGAGCTATCGTACGCGTCAAACGGAGATCGTATGCCAAAGTTACGACCCCGGGAAATTGATGTACCAATTTACCCAAACGGGGCCCACAATTTGGCGTTTCATCTTCTAGGGTTAGGTTTCGGTATGTGAAGGGTTTTCCATTGTTTCTCAACAATAAATAGGCCTTCGAGCCTCATTGTAATACAGTTCAGAACAGTTCAGAGGCATGTAGCCATCACATCTCTTCTCAGAGATAAGCTACCATCGCCCTAGCTAGTTTATTGCCATTTCTGTTTGTAAGCATATGTCAGTATTTTCCATTAATGAAATGAAGTATTATTTCCACTGCATCTTTGTGTATATGGTTATCTCTGTAATTTGTTGCGTTCCTGCTTAAATCTGGATCATAGTTAAACCTAAATAAGAGAAGATGATGGTGAATTAAAATAACATTAATAAATTAAATTTTAGAGAAATATAAAGAACCTCCATGTGGCAACAACCAACATAAGAATATCCATCTAAGATATAACTTGAGTTAAATTAGGGAGTAGATAGGGGATCAAATATTGAATTATTAATTGACTTTAGTAATGAACACAAATTAAGGAGTAAAAATGGGGATCAAGAGACAACTAGGAGAATAGATAGGAATTTTGTTGAGGCGAGGAAAAATATTATTTTTAAATTAAAATTTAAGTAAACAATTTTGGAGATCTTTGATGAGAGAGTGACACATGGGTGGGTGAATAATCAAACTATTGAATTATAAAAAATAATTAATTATGCATGAAATGCCAAGTGTCACTTATGACGATTCCTATAAAATAAGGGGTAGGCCATGGGAGAAGGGACCTTTTACCCTATGGTTTGATGGATGAGACTATGTCAGAGTAGTGACTATGAGTTATTGTGAGTTTGGTGAGGTAGAGGACTTTAGAGAGGGGACTCTTGAGCCAAAGAGTTCTCTCGTCTACCATCTATTACATTCCTCCATTTTACAACTCCATTCCAGCTCGGTGGTCTACAGAGAAGAAGAGTACCCAAGGAGTAGGTTGGGAGGTCAACCGGTGGGTCACTGCATTCAGATCAAACACGTCGACATTCACACTCGGAGGCCACTGACAAAAAAGGAAGACAAGTAGTGGCAAGGTAAGTTTGAATCTCATTTTCTGGTGAATGGTACCTATGTTGTTATAATATTCTTTTGTATGACTTATTTATGGCTTTAGTTAAATATATGTAAATTAGATGATATGTTCAATGAAGTGAAATTCATGGATGTGTTAATTAGTGCTTAATAAATTTGAATTCCCAATGGTATTCTCTTATGGTTGTCTTTTTATTTTGAAAGATAAATAATAATATAGGGTTGATCCCTACAAAATGGTTTATAAATAAAATTAAATATCAACAATATCTATTTGATAAAAGGGAATGTACCTACAAAGAGTTGGTCACCAGGTTAAAAACTCAGTTGGAGGAAGGAACCAAAATAAGGAAGCACTACAAGGAAAAGTAAGGTCAATGTCAAAGGCTGCAGAATGAAGTAACATCACTAAGAAATAAAGTGAATGAAAATGATATAACAACCAAGGAACTTAAAGAAAAAACCAGTTACTGTAAAGGTCTTGAAGCTGAGGTCGTCTCTCTAAAAGAAGATCTTGAAAAATCAAATAAGTAGAATGAAGAACTACTTCAAGCATTTGAAGAACAAGAAAATAAGATTCTCAAATTAAAACAACAAGTGGAGGAAGGAAGAAAGGTTGAAGAAATCATGAAGAGGCAATATCTAGAAAAGGAAAAGCAATATCAGGTTGAGGTAGATATCCTAGAAGATAAATTAGAAGAAAAGGATAAACAGTTGCGATTTCAATATAGTACTAAGATTTTGGATAATATCGTTAGTAGTCAAAGGTATCCTGCCATCAAATCTGGTATTGGTTTTCATGAAACTATTAAAGGTGAATCTAGCTCATAAGCTGAGGTAAGGAGATCTAATGAAAAATATGAACTGCTCAATAAGGAGATAAGAATTCAACCCCATCAACAACCAAGGGAATAAAGTCTTCAAGGGAAATCATTTACTCCTAACTATAGAAGTGTTAATCAATATCTTTCCTCTAATCAATAATGTTGAATGTTCTATATGCGATAATTTTGGACATGTTGTAGCTACTTGCAGAAGTATAATATTCCAAGCTAATAACATCTCACAGAAAGATCATCAACTTCTAGGTACTTTAAGGGATATTGATTTTCTTGCAATATGTTTGGTCACAAAGACATTGATTGCAATAGAAGGAATATGAAACATATAAGATGTTATTCTTGTAACAAGTTTGGGCATGTAGCAAAAGAATGTGTGAACAATTCTATGGATCATCATAGACAATATGGAAACCAACCAAATGAGAACATTGATAACAGATAATCTGAAAAAAGATGGATCCACCAATAAGCAAGAAAGAGAAGAACATATAAGGTCTGGTATTTCTCTCTTCTCATTTAAAAAGACGAATATGAATGGTACATAGATAGTGCATGTTCTCATCACATGAATGGAGATAAGAGTAAAATGGAGTCTCTCATGAAGAACCATCATGGTAATGTTATTCTTGGAATTGGTGTTTCAACAAAAGTTCTAGGTGTTAGGCCTCTATACCAATAGGTGTCATATGTCATGACTGACTTGACGAGCTCTGTAATATGTTCATACCTTTTCCTGTTGCAAAGGTTTTCCATATCATAAAAAAAAAGAAAAAAAGAAAAAAGAAAAAGTGTAAAGAGGGTATACCCTAAAATAAAATCCAAAGGATAAAAAAAGAATAAAGATGGTCAAAAAATGAGAAAAAATGAACCCCAAACAAAAATAAACCAGGAAAGTGTGCAAGTCCAAATGCCACTACTTTTTCAGTTTCTGTAATAAACAAATTGTGTACAGCTTGTCACTTATGCCACAATTCATGAACATTCAAACTGTTTAAACTTGGCTAATTCATTTTCAATTTCATGTTGTAGAAATAGAGAATAAATATTTGACCAAACAGTGTAATCTTGGTAGATAAATAGATATGTAGAGTAAATAAAAAGGAGCTCAACAGTTTAATCTAAGCCCTTGGATGTAATAAGTGTAGACTTAGGTAGGCTTGCCATGTAAAAGAAAATAAAGATTTGATAAGGGTTTTCCAGTCTAAGTGCACCCAAATAAAGAAGAAAAAATGCTAGGTTAAAGTAGGTAGGGTAGGTAGATGATGTTGCAGAATGATACTTGTGATGAATAATTTCTCTAAATGTGTTAATATTTCATTTTTCATTGCAAGCCAAGGCATACACTACATTGAAGACATCATAAGCAAAGCAAAGTCACAATGATTAACTCCCCTTCTCATTTTCCCTAATTTATTCACTAATTTCCCCTAAGCACTAAGGCATTTTCTAAATTAGAGGGGCTCAGAGCATTTCTCTGACTTTTGTAGGGACTGGATCCTCGACCCAATATTTGAAAATCCTAAGTACTTAAAACCATCATTCATTCACCTTCATAAGTCTTTTCCTAAGTAAAATCCTATGTTACTTCGGAAAAATACACAATATTACATAAAACCCCTTTTTTTCACTTAAGCCTAAGTTAAAGGTACATTCTGATGTTTACTTAGCGCTTTTTATCACATTGTTTCATATTAATTTCTAACTTATATTATATAACTCCCAAAAAAAGTCACCCTTCCTCGTATTATTAAATATATATAGAAATCCCCGAAATGTTATATATCTAGCCCCCGGTTAAATATAACCATAATAAGTGTTAAAATCATATTAATGGGTTAATCATTGATTCATTAAGAAACTAAATCTCCCGCTGCATTAGAAAGGAATTAATTAACCCTCATAGTTAATTAAGAACTTCCCCGGCCTATCACAATCACCCCGATATGATTAATTAACTTTTTAATTATATTGGGCCCGCCGCAGTTAAGGCTCCGTTGTATCACTCGCGCATCGCCCGTCCAACCGCGCTCCCCTCATCTGGCGACCATTATTGATATCGTACCCCCTTGGTGACCGCGCGATCGCCAAGATATTTTCACCCCGTACCCCGCCACACGTCATGCAAACAACGAAATCGCTTGCTCCCCGCCGAATACCACCCGATCTCAAAAGCGGTGCGACACCATACCACTTACCACCCTCCGCATGCGACAAAGTGTCATGTATTGCTTACATCATCCCTCCGAATAATAAAAAATCCCTGCCAACCTTGACTTTGTGAAATAAAACAAACAAAATGTCATTTTCACTGTTCTATGCTGCAACCCCTGCTCTCATGCAAAGAACATCCAAGTCAATTGTTCAAGCTTTCCAATCGCCACCTTGCTAAGAAACTTGCAGCTGACATTGCCTAGAAGCTATTATCCATTATCAATACCTGTCAGTTCACGGTTCATTCCCCAAATACAGGTATTTATCCAATTTTCGCTGAAACCCTGCAAGTTTTGGTTTTACATTATAAATTCCACAGAAAAAGGCCAAATTCAGTACAAGTTCAGACTTTGTTTCATCATATAAGTTCCCACACCTGCTATTTTGCTCATTTTTCAGAGAAAACTTAAATTCCTTTTCTGAATCCACAAGAACCAGAAATGGAAACCTCTGTAGCTTTGAATGTGGCACCAATGAATGCCTCTTGCAGATAAAGACTTCCAAATAAAAGATCTGTCCACTGACCAGAATCACCTTAAAATCTTTTGTCAAAGTAGAAATAACTACCTGAATGGCTCTGACATTCTCGGATTGTGGGAATCCAATCTTCCCATGTACTTTCTCCCCTCAGTCCATGTTTTCCCTGATATAATTCATCAATGTCAAGCCAATTATGACCCTAACCGCAGAGCAGTTATATCTCCAAGCCAAACAGTCCTCTTCCCAATAATTGCTCAATCCATCAATGAAATGCTACAATTCCACTCCAGTCAAGCTCTTGCTCCCATTTCCATGGGGTGTTTACTTGAGAAAGCCACTCAATTGTCCTAGTCAGAACTGAATTGCATCTGTCAGACTTTCATATTGCAAAAATATCAGCCTAAGGGCCCACCTCCTTATCTGCATGTTTTCTTTACAGATACAGGAAGACTCATAGTTGATATGATATCTTTAATCATGGGATTCAACACTAGTGAGTTTGTTGATGAGGTAACCCTAGTGTTGTTATCAATCTTTACTCCTGGACAACCCCTTGCTATCAAATATGACTATGCCTCCTATATTGCCAATAAAATTAATGACCAATTTCTGAGACTGGACAATGAAGGATTTTTTAAATACACCACTTTCATCTATCATCTTATGTTGTATTATCAGTCAGAGAACTTTCCTTTCCCTGTCAGGAAACTTGACACCAAAGGAAATCCTAGGTCTATCATATTTTGGAGTCCCATTTTCCATAATATCCTTGAGTCCCCTTACTCATACAATGAGTTCATTGATTAATTTGTGCATCAAAAACCACCTTATTGACAGGAGTTTCCCCTCCTAGTATCAGTGGTGATATAAAGAAGATCCTCCAACTCTATAAGCAATATAGAATAGGTGATTGGTACCTATACAAGAACCATATAGAAATCAGGATATATGGGTGTGAGCTCTGCCATTTTAAGCTACCAAATTATGTTTCAATGAGACTATTTGCATTGGAATACTTCAGACAAATGCTGAATATAGACTTGTTCCATTTTCATTAAGCCAAAAATAAATCTCGACTCAAAATTAAAAATCTGTTAGGCCCTTATGTTTGCAACGATAGAGAAGCAATGAGAGAAGCAGAATTTTTTTAGAAGATCGTCTTAAGTTACAAAAAGTTTTGGGTGGAGCCCATATGACCCTAATAGCTTTATTTGTGATAGAAGAATGAAGAACAAGCTGTCACCATACATACATCATAGGATCCCAGAAATTGAACAATTTGCAAATATGGATGAATGGAGGGAGAGGACCCTAGTAGAAGTTGTTAGTGAACAGGTCAATAAAGAAAATGCTATGAGAGATCTTGAGAAAACCCTTGACCTAGATTCTTTTGGGTAGGTACCATTTGAACTATCTCAAAGGTCAGGAATTGGTGCGTCCATTGCTGGAACCTCTCAACAGCCTTCACAGGAAACCAGTACACCAGCCACAGGAACATCAAAAGGAAATGAATTAGATACCAACATTCAAATCACAGAACAATCTACAATGTCAAAACAACTTGAAGCTTCCAAAGAAAAGTCCCAAATGCTAACTCCTCCAACTCAAACCAATGTAGAAGAAACTCCAGTTTTGCAGACTCCTCTGAATGAGGAAAGAAACAAAAAGAGAGACAGGGAAACTACTACCCTGCCAGTGAACCTTGAGGATAGCCTGGGACAAAAAGGCAAAGGTTAAATCCCCTTTTAGAGAAGGAATTTGTTGAAGAGACTATAGATAGTCAGAGAGAAGAAAGGGTAGTTAGCCAACAAACTTTCCCATTGGGAGGGACATCCACTAGCTCACAGAGACAAGAGCTAGAAAGACAACAAAGTGCATAGGTATCATCTCTCAGGCCACAGGAAAAGATGCCTAAGATATTAAGAAAACATTCACAGAAATAAAGGCCAGGAATGGTCCATTGAGACTTTAAATTTACAATCAATATTTGAATATGGCCCCCACAAATCAACAGAGATTGATGTCAGCCTATGACATTAAAGAGGGAAAAATGATAATGAGCTAATTCAAGCCTAAAGTGCAACAACCTCAATCAGCAGCAGAGTATATCAGAACAAATTTGGAGGTCATGGCAAAGGATATTCATCCTATGCATCAGATTGAATTGCATAAACAAACTGGAGAAATGATTTATTCAACCTTGACTGTTAAGGCAATGATGGCCCATAGACTACATAATTCTTTGGATAATACAACTGCCTAGCTACACGTGGAGAAATCCTCCTCCTAGGCTAAAGATAATAGAATAAAGTCTTTGGAAGAAATAATTATTGGATTGGGACATGATCCCAAAGATGTGAAAGGTGTAGAAGCATTAATAAAAAAGAAAGATGAAGATATTGTTGCCTTGAGGAAGCAGCTAAAGCTACCTCCTTCAAGGCATCCACAAACTACTGAGATTGTAAAGCAGAAATCTGAAGAAGAGTTTATGAATTTACTTTTAAAACTTAATGAACGGTTAAATGAGACAGAGCAGGCATTAGAAAAAGAATTGAGGGACAAGCAGGGAGAGTCGACCTCTCAGCCTCCCGATGTGATAACAATAGTCTCAACAACAATCCCTTCTACACTTGGGAAAGTATTAGCACCAAACATTCCAGTAGCCACAGCAGAGGTGGTCACAGGTACAGCAACAGAAGGAACAAAAGGACTAGCACAGGGCAGCAGTACCAATTTGAGTACAGAGGAACTCATAAAGTCAATGGAGGACATGAAACTGCAAGTTTCAGAGCTAAAGCAGGTAAAAGAACAGTTTGCTAAACTGGAACAAAACTATGATCTCTCAAAGAGAAATGTTGTAGAAAAAACAAGAGAGATTAAAGCACTAGAAAATAAAGTAAAAACATTATAAAAAGATCTCACTTTTGACAAGCCTCTGGCAGAAATCAAGAAAATTCTTTGGACCAACATCACTCAATCCATAAATGATGTTTTGCCATCCATCCAAGTAATTTTTGAACATATTGATCTAGTGAAGACAGCTCAGGAAGAAATTCAAAGGACAAAAGCGCAATTAGGAAAATTGCCCGAGGAAGCCAATAGGCTCATACATTTTTTGAATACTAAGAATAAGGAACAACTGGAAGAATTTGGCATCACAGATAGAACAAAAACCATTTTGGAAATCAAAAAAGTATTAACCAAGAAAACTTTAATGCATAATTTAGAAAGAAGATGTCATGACATGCAGGCAGAGATTAATGCTTTTATGGAGAAATTTGCTATTCTGCAGAGTAAAGGGCTACCCAGTCCTTTAGTGATTAATGAAAGACTAATGAGGCATAAAGAATATGTGGATAAATTGAATCAATATGCAGACAATCAAGAAAGTTCATCAACAAGTGTATCAGGAATAAAAGCACTCCCTACAGGCTGAGTTCTCTATGATAGCCTAGAGAACTTATTCTATGTCGAGCATGAATTGAAGCATTTGTTCCTAATTCAGCCTACATTTTCCAGATATACAGAATACCAGAATACCATAGCCAAAATGGTGGGAAGAAATGCTTGAAATTTTGTAATTTACCATGTGTAACAAGGTAAATTTTTATTTTTACCACAACCAATGAGGGTAAAGAAGATGTATTGAGAGCATACAAGTAAAGAGTATCAAATGTAGGTAAAGTGTATCAGTAGGAAGATAAAAATAGAGCAGCCATCACACAATTACACCAAGGACAACAAAAGGCCAAATCATAGGGCCTAACTCCAACACATTCTCAAGAATAGGGATAACAAATCATCCGATTTCCTTATCTGTCATCGACGAGGTCTTCTAGCTCTATTTTCTTGAAAGATATGATTAGTCATCCCAGTTTATATCTCACTTTGTTATGAGATATTTAATTGTAAAGTTTTTTGTATAAATACACCCCCATTCGGAGTATTGAGGGTGGATTCTTTGACATTGCTGTAAAACTAATTATTTTGGAATAAAAAGTGCTGTTGGACAAATTTTTCATGGCTGGCTGGATGAAGGATTGATGTAAAGGACTTTTCACAGGATTCATGTGTTGGACATCAAACAAATAAGTATCTTATATCTCATGTGTTACTGTTTTCTGGTTTATTATATTCATTATGTTTCATATATGAATGTTAAAACGAAAAAGAATAATTCAGAAAGTGCTTAAGTGCAATCTGTCTTCAATCGCTTTTGTTCTCAATGTTTTCTTCTAGACTAGCATAAACAATGAATTTTTAATTGCTCCTGTTTCCTAGTTTATTCATTTTAATCATTTAGTAAAGAAATTCTTCATTGCTCTTTATTGATGGTTAGTCATGTTCTACTCTCTTGAAGCATATTGAAGGATCCTTAATTGCCCTTTAACCCTTTAAGTCCATCCCATATTTTTAAGTCTCTATTTGCTCCCTGTTCAGCTATCTTGCCGTGTGAAGCCAACCTTTATCAAGAAACCAAATCCAGTTGAGCCATTTTCCCTGACTCCATTAGCCCAATGGACTAAACTATTTAGTTTTACCCCTCTGCTATTGAACTTCACCATCAAATTCAAACAAAATCCCAAGCTCTTACAACTAACCTAAAACCTTATCAAACAAAGCTAAAACTTAAAGAGAGAACCCTCTCTAGACACAGATTGGCTAGATTATGTGTCTAAAAGATTCGTTTGTGGTTACCTCAGACCCCTTTCCCCTTCTTACAACTTCTGGGAAAATCTGAGTGATAACATAGTGGCGACTCCACTGGGGAACAAAATTTTGTTATTGTTACTGTTTACTTTATAAACTACAGACAGAGCCTGAAGTTAGCTAGGTAGCCTTCGAACTGCTTTTGCTTTGCAAGATCATAAGTAGATGAATGCTGCTTCAGTCTATCTCCGGTTCAGTTTATGAATTGAACATAAACCATTTCCTCAGTGAAACAAATCTTTAGGAAGGTTTTTAATCCAAATCTGAAACATCTTAAAGAAAACACAAAAGTTGTTGTTGATATTAATTCAGAAAATCATAACCAAGAAATCTGGCTTCAGAAAGGACTCGTTATACTAGGTCAAATCCTGACCCAAATCCACCACCTGTGTTTGAGAACCCTAATCTGATTCCCAGAATTCTTAGGAGATAGGAAAGTCAAGAAAGTACTGCTAGTTCTCGGCATATTTATAGATCAAGATTCTGCCCTGTTATTTTGATTTATCTTGAGGATGAACCCTTTGATGAGCAATTTGAGACTTCTTTGTTTGTAACATTCTCTAAGACTAAATTAGCCTGCTTGGTTCCAGACCCAACATTTATTGAACAATTACAATTCGAAGCTGTTAGTGTTTCAATTGACAGACATTTACAAAATTCAATACAATCTGAACTCACCTCTGAAAGAACACATGATCCCTTTACAATCATTGCTGCTTCTCTAAGTTCCTCATCGGTCCCTCACACATCTCAACCCCAAACCACTCCACCACAAACACCTCATTCTACCCCTCCATCCACAACTCACATCCCTATTGTTACCCCTACCCCATCTGTTGTTTCAACATTACCTCCAGCTATGGCAAACAGGTATACCCCCCTGAATTTACCTGCCAACTTGGGGGCCATGCCCCAAGACTATCAAAGTAAAATCACTCCTTTTGATGGTTATGGTACCTACATGGCTCAACAACATACCAAAAAAATGACTGACTATTTTGAAATATATGAGGTTGATGCAATACAGGGAGGAATCCCAATTTTCGAAAAAACCAAAATCAAAACACTGGGAACACTAGCCCTGATCAGAAGATTAGACCCCCTTTCCAAGAGAATTACATAGAAGCTTCTAGTTCTGAAGATCCACTAGAAGATACTTAGATAAACCTAATGGGACTTAACAATGAAGGAGAAGTGTTTTTAACTCAAGAAGATCAAGAGGCTTATGTTCTCAAACAATTTCAAACTCAATCAGGAGAATCGTTTGACTTCAGGGAAGGATATGATATGGCTATCTACGAAGTGCACAAACAGTAGAATTTGAGAAGTAGAAGAATTGATGTTCCTGATAGCAACAAACAAAAAGGTCCAAAACAACCAGCTAAAGGTAAAGCAATACCTCCACATGTACAAATTTTTTCCAGACCTAACAATAACCCTTCTAATCCAATAATAGAAGATATATCTGATAATCAATAGAATAACAGAGACTCTTCCATTCCTCTTACCTCTAAGGCAATTGTGTAAGAACCACCAGAATTTAATCTAGCAGAAAATGTAAATACTAACCCTACTCATGAAAAAGACAAAAACATTGAAAACCCATAAAATAGAGAGAATCCAACTGTTCGAAACACTAAAGCTCAAACTGAAAGTAGCTCCTACATTTTTAAGTCCAAATGGCATTTTAATATACATAAATGTCATCCAGATAGAAGCCAAAGTAGGCAAACTAAAGGTAGCTGTTCCGCTGTCTGAATTATCTAAACATGATGCCTACAGAAAACAAATCAACAAATCACTAGAATCGAAGATTCTGTAAATGTTTTTGATGACCAACCAGAACTAATCTTTAGCCCTGAAGTGAATGGGAAACACCTAGAAGGAAGTGTGCCTCCCTTCTATGTGAGTTTAAATATTCATGACAAAATCCTCCACAATGCTATGTTTGATTCTGGGGCATCTCACAATTTAATGCCCAAGTCTGTAATGGAGAAATTAGATCTTGACATCACTAGACCTTATAAAGATCTCTTTTCTTTTGATTCAAGCCAAGTGAGATGTTTAGGGTTAATAAAAGACTTGTGTGTTTCTTTAGTTCAGTACCCTGCTAAAACAATCTTGATGGATATAGTAGTAGCAGATATTCCTCCAAAATATGGAATGTTGTTATCCAGGTCCTAGGGTGCTAAACTCTAAGGATCACTACAATTGGATATGTCTTATGCTACTATTTCTGTTTTCGGCCAACCTAAGAAGCTATATCAAGAGACATTAATGAAATATGTAGTAAGTAGCTAGGAGAAACCTCAAAATTTCCCTATCTACTCAGTACACTCAGATATGGATTCATTTATTCTATATAATGCCGAAATCAATCCTGCTAACAATGAACAAGTTTTAACAGCAGAACCAAAAGAAATTGAAACAAGAAAAACAAGCATTCAGATCCAGGAAATCTCAGATGCAAATGAAAAATCATATGACAAAGATAAACTTGATGAGAATGAAAAACTAAAACCCCCAGCTAAACAAATTCCCATTACCCCTAACACTGATTATGTCCATGAAATTCTTTGGCGCTTAGAGTTTGATGGTTCAGTTAATAAATTAGGGGCAGGGGCAGGAATTTGGGTGCATAACTTAGAAAATGACCATGCTAAAGGCCATGCCTACAGGCTGAATTTTAAATGCACCAACAATATGGCAGAGTATGAAGCTCTTTTGCTAGGACTTAAAATTGTAAAAAGGTTAGGAGCAATTAGAG
Source organism: Pinus tabuliformis (assembly GCA_031772625.1). NCBI lineage: Eukaryota > Viridiplantae > Streptophyta > Pinopsida > Pinales > Pinaceae > Pinus > Pinus tabuliformis. The sequence continues at coordinate 1,480,745,742 of CM062820.1, read as the reverse complement.
TTTCTGTTATAGGTGATTCAGAATTAATTATTAATCAAATTAAAGGAAAGTACCTTACTAGAGATACTAGATTAGGATACTATAGGGGAACAGTTATAGAGATTCTTAATACTTTTCTAGAAACTCAGCTTGCTGTAGTATCTAGGAAGCACAATTTACATGCTCATAGTTTGGCCATGTTTGCCGGTACTTGTAAATTTCCTTTCGAACCTAACCACCAGTTCATTGCTGAAATTAGGCATAGGCTAGCTATCCTGACAATGTAAAGAACTGGAATTTTTTTGAAAATGACGAGAAAATTAACAACTTTTTGACTTTAGATAGTGAATTTTCTCATAGTCACATAGATATTGATGCTACTAAATAGATACATGAAGTAGATACTAACATTGTAGAAGACAATTCAATTCAAATGCTTCATCCCACAACTTTCACCCAACAGGAAGTTCAAGATTTCAAACAGATGGACCTTGACGAGATAAATGAAGATGAAACAGAAGTTATTGATCTAAAAGACAATCACTTGCCTTAGGGATTAACTCCTCTAGAGGACCTCTTTGATTCCAATGACATTCCTAAGAAACCCAAAATGGAACCACTAAAAGCAGACATTGAAGACTGTAACTTAGGAACCGCAGAAAATCCAAAAATGGTAAAACTATCAAAGTCCTTACCTCCTGACCAAAAGTTAAAATATGTTGAACTCATGAGAGAATTCCAGGATGTCTTCACCTAGAGTTATGAGGATTTGAAATCATATGATACCTTAATAATTCAACATACCATACCTTTGAAGGAAGACCAGAAACCATTCAAACAGAAACTCAGAAAAATCAACCCTGTATTACTATCACTGATTGAGAAAGAAATTAAACGTATGTATGATGCAGGGATAATTGCACCTATAAGATTTTTAGAGTGGGTATCCAATTTAGTACCTACTAGGAAGAAGACTGGTGAAATCAGACTATGTGTAGATCTGAGAAATGTAAACAAAGTTTCTTTAAATGATAATTACCCTTTATCTAAGATGGATCACATTTTGCAAAGGGTAGTGGGAGCCTCTAGGATTTCACTTTTGGATGGATTTTCAGGGTATAAGCAGATTTTAGTTCACCCTGATGATCAAGAAAAAACTTCCTTTACTACACCGTGGGGCACATTTATGTATATTAAAATGCCATTTGGACTTAAAAATGTAGGAGCTACTTTCATATATCTGGAGCTACCTAATTGACCTATAGTTGGCCAAATTTTTGAGGGCAAGAGGAAACTATTACCTTTACCCCTGAAATCCATCTCTACTGAAAAACCATTCCAACAATGGGGTCTTGACTTCATTGGAGAAATCCACCCTCCCTCCTCTGGCCAACATAAATGGATCCTTACAGCCACTGATTACTTTACCAAATGGATAGAGGCCATACCTTCCAGATAGGCCATAGATACAATGATTATAGGATTCTTAAAAACCAACATATTATCCAGATTTGGCTACCCCACAAAAATCATAACAGAAAATGCTGTGGCTTTTAAATCAAGGAAAATGATCAGTTTTTGCAATAAATACCACATTACCCTAGGCCATTCCGCAACTTCTTACCCACAAGGGAATGGTTTAGCTGAGTCTTCCAACAAAAGCCTCATTAATATCATTAAGAAATTTTTGGAAGAAAATAAAATGATTTGGCATAAGAAACTAATAAATGCACTATGGGCAGACATATTGACAACTAAGAAGTCCATTGGGACTAGTCCTTATGAATTAGTCTATGGCATGGAGGCAGTATTCCCTTCATCATTGGGGGTTACTGTTATGAAAATACTTCAAGAAGCTCAAGTAGAACCCAACGATATCCAAAGGAAGATTAATCAAACTATAAATTTACAGCAGACCAGAGAGGAAGTGTATCAGAGCTCCCAAATATGGTAGGAAAAGCTCAAGAAAATATTTGATAGAAGAACTAAAGCAAAAGATTTCCACCCTGGAGACAAAGTGCTGAGATGGGATTCCAGAAGAGAAGACAAGGGGAAACATGGGAAGTTTGACTTCCTATGGAAAGGTCCATACATTATCCAGGCTCTACAAGGAAACAATACATATTATTTGAAGAACTTGGATGGTACAACATCAAAAGAAGGACCAGTTAATGGTCAAATGATAAAAAATTACTTTGATCCTACCTATTAAGTTTACCATGATGATTAACATGTACATACTATATCCTTTGTAATGTCACAGTTTTGATTGGACAATGACTTTTGGAGTTGAAGCCCGAAGAGAAGGCCCTAAGCTTCAAAAGTATCATTGTCATACATATAATAAAGCAGCAGGAAAAAGAAGATTGTAGAATTCAGTCAAAGTCATTCAAAGACCATCTAATCTATTGTTCTTGACTTTTCACCAAGAAAAGCCATCCCCAAGTGGAGCCAGTGTTAGGCCCCTATACCAATAGGTGTCATATGTCATGATTGACTTGATGAGATCTATAATATGTTCATACCTTTTCCTGTTGCAAAGGTTTTCCATATCTTCAAAAAAAAATAAAATTAAAAAGTGTAAAGTGGGTATACCCTAAAATAAAATCCAAAGGGTAAAAAAAGAATAAAGATGGTCAAAAAATGAGAAAAAATGAACCCCAAACAAAAATAGACCAGGAAAGTGTGCAAGTCCAAATGCCACTACTTTTTCATTTTCTGTAATAAACAAATTGTGTTCAGCTTGTCACTTATGCCACAATTCATGAATAGTCAAGCTGTTCAAACTTGGCTAATTCATTTTCAATTTCATGTTGTAGAAATAGAGAATAAATATCTGACCAAACAGCGTAATCTTGGCAGATAAATAGATAGGTAGAGTAAATAAAAAGGAGCTCAACAGTTTAATCTGAGCCCTTGGATGTAATAAGTGTAGACTTAGGTAGGCTTTCCATATAAAAGAAAAGAAAGATTTGATAAGGGTTTTCCAATCTAAGTGCACCCAAATAAAGAAGAAAAAATGCTAGGTTAAAGTAGGTAGGGTAGGTAGATGATGTTGCAGAATGATACTTGTGATGAATAATGTCTCTAAATGTGTTAATCTTTCATTTTTCATTGCAAAGCCAAGGCATACACTACATTGAAGACATCATAAGCAAAGAAAAGTCACAATGATTAACTCCCCTTATCATTTTCCCTAATTATTCACTAATTTCCCCTAAGCACTAAGGCATTTGCTAAATCGGAGGGGCTCAGAGCATTTCTCTGACTTTTGGAGGGACCGGACCCTCGACCCAATAATTTAAAAAGCCTAAGTACTTAAAACCATCATTCATTCACCTTCATAAGTCTTTTCCTAAGTAAAATCCTATGTTACTTAGGAAAAATACACAATATTACATAAAACCCTTTTTTTTTCACTTAAGCCTAAGTTAAAGGTACACTCTGATGTTTACTTAGCGCTTTTTATCACATTGTTTCATATTAATTTCTAGCTTATATTATATAACTCCCGAAAAAAGGTCACCCTTCCTCGTATTATTAAATATATATAGAAATCCCCGAAATGTTATATATCCCACCCCCGGTTAAATATACCTATAATCAATGTTAAAATTGGATTAATGGGTTAATCATTGATTCATTAAGAAAATAAATCTCCCGCTGCATTAGAAAGGAATTAATTAACCCTCACTGTTAATTAAGAACCTCCCTGACCTATCACAATCAGCCTGATATGATTAATTAACTTTTTAATTATATTGGGCCCGCCGCAGTTAAGGCTCCGCTGTATCACTTGTCCGTCACCAGTCTGATCGCGCTCCCCTCATCCGACGACCATTATTGATATCGAAACCCCCTTGGTGACCGTGCGTTAACATGCGATCACCAAGCGGTTTTCACCCCGTACCCCTGACACGCGTCATGCAATCAACGGAATCGCTCGCTCCCGGCCGAATACCACCCGATCTCAAAAGCGGTGCGACACCATACCACTTATCGCCCTCTGCATGCGACAAAGTGTCATGTCTTTCTTACGTCATCCGCTCGAATAATAAAAAACCCCTACCAACCTTGACTTTGTTAAATAAAACAAACAAAACATCATTTTCACTGTTCTATGCTGCAACCCGTGCTCCCATGCAAAGAATGTCCAAGTCAATTGTCCGAGCTTTCCAACTGCCACCTTGCTAAGCAACTTGCAGCTGATGTATCCTGAACCTATTATCCATTATCAGTACCTGTCAGTTCATGGTTCATTCCCCAAATACAATTATTTATCCAATTTCCACCGAAACACTGCAAGTTTTGGTTTTACATTATAAATTCCACAGAAAAAAGGCCAAATTCAGTACAAGTTCAGACTTTGTTTCACCATATAAGTTCCCACCCCTATTGTTTTGCCCATTTTTCAGAGAAAACTTAAATTCCTTTTTTGAATCCACAAGAATCAGAAATGGAAACCCCTGTAGCTTTGAATGTGGCACCAATGAATGCCCCTCATAAAGATTTAGACTATCTGCCTCTTGCAGATAAAGACTTCCAAATAAAAGACCTGTACACTGACTAGAATCACCTTAAAGTCTTTTGTCAAAGTAGAAATAACTACCTGAATGGCTCTGACATTCTCGGATTGTGGGAATCCAACCTTCCCATGTACTTTCTCCCCTCAGTCCATGTTTTCCCAGATATAATTCATCAATGTCAAGCCAATTATGACCCTAACTGCAGAGCAGTTATATCTCCAAGCCAAACAATCCTGTTCCCAATAACTACTCAATCCACCAATGAAATGCTACAATTCCACTCCAGTCAAGCTCTCACTCCCATTTCCATGGGGTATTTATTTGAGAAAGCCACTCAATTGTCCCAGTCAGAACTGAATCGCATTTGTCAGACTTTCATATTGCAGAAACATCACACTAAGGGCCCACCTCCTTATCTGCATGCCTTCTTTACAGATGAATGAAGACTCATACTTGATATGATATCTTTAATCATGGGATTCAACACTAGTGAATTTGTTGATGAGGTAACCCTTGTGTTGTTATCAATCTTTACTCCTGGATAACCCCCTGCTGTCAAATATGACTATGCATCCTATATTTCCAATAAAATTCATGACCAATTTCTGAGACTGGACAATGAAGGAGTTTTTAAATACACCACTTTCATCTATCATATTATGTTGTATTATCAGTCAGAGAACCTTCCTTTCCCTGTCAGGAAACGTGACACCAAAGGAAATCCTAAGTCTGTCATATTTTGGAGTCCCATTTTCCATGATACCCTTGAGTCCCCTTAGTCATACAATGAGTTCATCAATCAATTTGTGCATCTAGCAACCACCTTATTGATAGGAGTTTCCCCTCCTAGGATCAGTGGTGATATAAAGAAGATCCTCCAACTCTCCAAGCAGTACAGAATAGGTGATTGGTACCTATACAAGAACCATACAGAAATCAGGATATATGGGTGTGAGCTCTGCCCTTTTAAGCTACCAAAATATGTTCCAATGAGACTATTTGCATTAGAATACTTCAGACAAATGTTGTATACAGACTTGGTCCATTTTCATAAATCCAAAAAGAAAGATAAACACAGAATTAAAAATCAGTTAGGCCCTTATGTTTGCATCGATAGAGAGGAATGGAGAGAAGCAAATTTTTTTTTAGAAGATCATCTTAAGTTACAATTTTTTTTTGGGTGGAGGTCATATGATCCTAATAGCTTTATCTATGATAGAAGAATGAAGAACAGGCTATCACCATACATACATCATAGGATCCTAGAAATTGAACAATTTTCAAATATGGATGAATGGAGTGAGGGGACCCTAGTAGAAGTTGTTAATGAACAGGTCAATATAGAAAATGCTATGAGAGATCTTGAGAGAACCCTTTACCTAGATTCTTTTGGGCAGGTACCATTCGAGCTATCTCAAAGGCCAGGAATTGGTGCTTCCATTGCTGGAACCTCTCAACAGTCTTCACAAGAAACTAGTACACCAGCCACCGGAACATCAAAAGGCAAGGAATTAGAGACCAGCATTCAAATCACAGAACAATCTACAATTTCAAAACAGCCTGAAGCTTCCAAAGAAAAGTCCCAAATGCCAACTCCTCCAACTCAAACCAATGTAGAAGAAACTCCAGTTTTGCAGACTCCTCTGAATGAGGAAAGAAACAAAAAGAGAGATAGGGAAACTACTACCCCTGCCAGTGAACCTTCAGGACAGCCTGGGACAAAAAGGCAAAGGTTAAATCCCCTTTCAGAGGAGGAATTTGTTGAAGAGACTATAGATAGTCAGAGAGAAGAAAGGGTAGTTAACCAAAAAACTTTCCCATTAGGAGGGACATCCACTAGCTCACAGAGACAAGAGCTAGAAAGACAACAAAGTGCAGAGATATCATCTCTCAGGCCACCAGGAAAAGATGCCTCAAATATTAAGAAAACATTCACAGAAATAAAGGCCAGGAATGATCCATTGAAACTTCAAATTTACAATCAATATTTGAAGATGGCCCCCACAAATCAATAGAGATTGATGTCAACCTATGACATTAAAGAGGGCAAAATGATATGAGCTACTTCAAGTCTAAAGTGCAACAACCTCAATCAACAACAGATTATCTTAGAACAAAATTGGAGGTCATGGTAAAGGATATTCATCCTATGGATCAGATTGAATTGCATAAACAAACCGGAGAAATGATTTATTCAACCTTGACTGGTAAGGCAATGATGGCCCATAGACTACATAATTCTTTGGATAATACAACTACCAACTACACTTGGAGAAAGCCTCCTCCCAGGCTAAAGATAACGTAATAAAGTCTTTGGAAGAAATAATTATTGGATTGGGACATGATCCCAAAGATGTGAAAGGTGTAGAAGCATTAATAAAAAAGAAGGATGAAGATATTGCTGCCTTGAGGAAGCAGCTAAAGCTTCCTCCTTCAAGGCATCCACAGACCGCTGAGATTGTAAAGTAGAAATCCGAAGAAGAGTTTATGAATTTACTTTTAAAACTTAATGAACGGCTAAATGAGACAGAGCAGGCATTAGAAAAAGCATTGAAGGACAAGCAGGGAGAGTCGACCTCTCAGCCTCCCGATGTGATACTAGTAGTCTCAACAACAGTCCCTTATACACTTGGGACAGTATTAGCACCAAACATCCCAACAACCACAACAGAGGTGGTCACAAGTACAACAACAACAGGAACAACAAGACTAGCACAGGGCAGCAGTTCCAATTTGAGCACAGAGGAACTCATAAAGTCAATGGAGGACATGAAACTGCAAGTTTCAGAGCTAACGCAGGTAAAAGAACAGTTTGCTAAACTGGAACAAAACTATGATCTCTCAAAGATAAATGTTGTAGAAAAAACAAGAGAGATTAAAGCACTAGAAAATAAAGTAAAAACATTAGAAAAAGATCTCACTTTTGACAAGCCTCTGGCAGAAATCAAGAAAATTATTTGGACTAACATCACTCAATCCATAAATGATGTTTGTCCATCCATCCAAGTAATTTTTGAGCAGATTAATCTAGTGAAGACAACTGAAATTCAAAGGAAAAAAGCACAATTAGGAAAAATGCCCGAGGAAGCCAATAGGCTCATACATTTTTTGAATACTAAGAATAAGGAACAACGGGAAGAATTTGGCATCACAGATAGAGCAGAAACCATTTTGGAAATCAAAAGGGTATTAACTAAGAACACTTTAATGAAGAATTTAGAAAGAAGATGTCATGACATGCAGGCAAACATTAATGCTTTTATGGAGAAATTTGCTATTCTACAGAGTAAAGGGCTACCCAGTCCTTTAGTGATTAATGACAAACTAATGAGGCATAAAGACTATGTGGATAAATTGAATCAATATGCAGGAAATCAAGCAAGTTCATCAACAAGTGTATCAGGAATAAAAGCACTCCCTACAGGCCGAGTTCTCTATGACAGCCTAGAGAACTTATTCTATGTTGAGCATGAACTGAAGCATTTGTTCCCAATTTAGCCTACATTTTTCAGATATACAGAAACAAATGAAACTCTCAGAAATATTTAGAAAACCAGAATACCACAGCCAAAATGGTGGGAAGAAATTCTTGAAATTTTGTAATTTACCCTAGCTAAAAAGGTAAATTTTGATTTTTACCACAGTCAATGAGGGTAAAAAGGATGTACCGAGAGCATACAAGTAAATAGTATTAGATGCAGGTAAAGTGTATCAGTAGGAAGATAAAAACATAGCATCCAACACACAATTAAACCAAGGACAGCAAGAGGCCAAATCATATGGCCTAACTCTAGAACATTCTGAAGAATAGGGACAACAAATCATTTGGTTGCCTTATCTGTCATCTACGAGGTCTTCTGGCCCTATTTTCATGATAAATATGATTAGTCATCCCAGTTTATATCTCACTTTGTTATGAGATATTTCATTGTAAATTTTTTGGTATAAATACACCCCCATTTGGAATATTTAGGGTGGATTCTTTGACATTGCTGTAACACTGATTATTTTGGAATAAAAAGTGTTGTTGGACAAATTTTTCATGGCTGGCTGGATGAAGGATTAATGGAAAGGACTTTTCACAGGATTGATGTGTTGGACATCAAACAAATAAGTGTCTTATATCTCATGTGTTACTGTTTTCTGTTTTATTATATTCATTATGTTTCATATATGAATGTTAAAACGAAGAAGAATAATTCAGAAAGTGCTTAAGTGCAATCTGTCTTTAATCGTTTTTGTTCTCAATGTTTTCTTCTAGACTAGCATAAACAGTGAATTCTTAATTGCTCCTGTTTCCTAGTTTATTCATTTCAATCATTTAGTAAAGAAATTCTTCATTGCTCTTTATTGATGTTTATTCTTTTTCTACTCTCTTAAAGCATGTTGAAGGATCGTTAATTTCCCTTTAACCCTTTAAGTCCATCCCATCTTTTTAAGTCTCTATTTTCTCCTTGTTTAGCTATCTTGCCCTGTGAAGCCACCCTTTATCGAGAAACCAAATCCAGTTAAGCCATTTTTCCTGACTCCATTAGCCCAATGGACTAAACTATTCAGTTTTACCCCTCTGCTATTGAACTTCACCATCTTATTCAAACAAAATCCCAAGCTCTAACAACTAGCCTAAAACCTTATCAAACAAAGCTAAAAATTAAAGAGAGAGCTCTCTTTGGACATAGATTGGCTAGATTCTGTGTCTAAAATATTGGTTTGTGGTTACCTCAGACCCCTTTCCCCTTCTTACAACTTCTGGGAAAATCTGAGTGATAACACTAGGACTAGGTATAGTCAGAACAGACTCAAGGGGAGCTGAAAGTGTGAAATTTCAGTATTTCATTTTCTGTACGTAGATCTTATGAAGATAAGTTGTGTGTATACGCAAGTTCTAAACTGCATAGTCACATATATTTTGGTTTGATGAAGAAACAGTGGGATAGACTCAAGAAAAGGGTCTGATATGGTTCAGACAATTATCAATTATCTTTTTGTTTTGATGATTGATGATTATAGTATGTTGATTTTATTTATAAGTGCTTTTGGCCCTCATAAGTTTTTGATTACTTGATGTATAACCGGTTGATGATGATGCCTTGATAATTCTTACTGATATATGAAATGCTCAGATTTGATAGTGAACATTTGGCATAGGTTTAGGGGGAGCATTTTCTATCCTTCTAATAATGCATTGTTGGCATTATGTTTTTAGAAGTCTTTGGTATGTAATGATGCTTATCAATGGTGATGATGCTTATGTTGTTGAAGTGTTTAAATGATGCATCATGCTATGCTGTGGTCATGGGTTGCCTATCATGAAATCACAGATGATACTTGTATTGCTTGAGCCACATAGTTGTTTTGATGTTCCTGATCAGATTTATGGATGATTCTTTTGATGATGCATATAATACATATGTTATGTTTCTTACATTCTGATCTTCATAAGTTCAAGAGAACAAAGCTTGAGTACACAACTTCATTATTTGATGATGATAAGTGTCATTCATTAATTTTATGTGGCTGTAATCATGCCTTCAAAGATGCATAAATTTCATATGGTGCAGCTATGGATTAGGATCCTATAGTTCTTGGCTCTCACATGGTATATTGTTTGAGGATTGTTGCTTTTGATGGTATCAAGAAAGTTTGACAAATGATTGTGAGCTCATGGTTTGATCTTCTCATTGATGAGAAGCTAGATACATATTACTATCTCTATGATGGATATATTATAGATAAGGATCACATGGATGATTACTTAAGTTTCATATTTGTAAATGATGTTGGTATAAAATATCTTCTTGGATGAAGAAAATTGGCCCATAGAATGGTGTTATTGCAGGTTTCATGAAGACATGGTTATTTGGAGACATGGATTACTTAGTCACATAATGATGGTGATAAGAAATGACGATTACTTCTTCCAATCTTACTTTATGATGATAGGCTTGGTTCTCACGCATGTTGATTATCATGGTTGATGCTTGTCAGATGTGGGATGTTAGAAAACTCCTTAGTGATAGATACATGTGTGATATATTGAGGGTTGTTGTGGAAATAACATGCAGTTCTTACTACGGTGATTTGATGATGATGTTGTGGTCATGGATGATGCCTATGGTTCTTTCACATGTATATGATATGATGTGAATGGTTTTGTGAAGATATAAGCATTACTTCTTGGAGATATGGCATATGCTTAGTTGATTCATGAAAGGCTATGTTTTTTATGAACATAGATTAAGGCTTTTTCTACTAAGGAAAAATAGCAAGTTGATCTTGATAATGTCAAGAGGATGAGTTGATAGTAGATATATATGAAAATATATACACGGCATACTTAGTCACACAGGTTGATGATATTAAAGCTACACTGTCTTATCTTGCGAATTGATGATGGACATATATAGGTTGTTGTTCTTGATGTTACTGACAGATGCTTATGGTGCAGATCATATATGGTGTATGATAGTTGACGATAACTATCATGGTCTTGTTTAAATCTTTGGTCTTTTTTATAAATGTCATCATTTGATGTAAAGATCATGTGTATATCTGTGATGTAATAATTTTCATATTCAGTAATGTTTGAACTTTTGAGTTCATGTCAAATATGTAATCCCACTTGGTTGGGTGGTAGTGTCATGTTGATGGTGCTGGACCCGCCAACATGTCAAGGGTATCTCCCATGTAAGAAGTCCTAATTAGACCTCAGACCATTTGGTGTAGGAGTCCCATCAATGGGTCGTAAGGAAGTGCCTTCACTGCGATCTCGCATAGAGGAAAGTAAGATAACTTTGTTAGTAGCAAGGGCGTGACCACTGTAGTGAGTCAAGGAAGGTGAATGAGCGGTTCTAAGACATGGGGGGTGAGATGAGTGCACCCCTTGGAAACCTGTAGCAGTACTCAGTTGAGAAGGGAATAAATGAGTGAAGATGCATCACAAGCTGGAAAGTAGATCAGTTGAAAATCAAAAGTGATGGTTCAACCAACAATACATCTAGAACAAGATTCATATAATCACCTACGAAGCAGTTCATACACAACTATGTAAGTTAAACAACATATATTGCTAAGCAATCAGAGCAGTCCAACTACAATAACAACATATGCATGAAAATGTGTTGGCTCTTATTATATAAAGACGTGTAAGTCCCAATCATACAATACATCCATGTAAACCTGCTAGCCCCAACAGTGGAACATTACAACCACATCCGCCTACTCCTCTAAAGAGATGAACTAGATCTGTGCAATGGAGAAGCCAAGGAGAATTACAATACTGTCCAAGCTTTCTCCAAGATAGTCTTATTAGAAGCTTGGTTGACCAAAAGCCTTTACAATGATTTATGAGGGACTATTTATAGCAAAGGGTGGGGTGACCCTTGACATTCCCCTTTGTGACAGTTCAACTACCCTCATGACTCTTCACCTTTATGACTGTTACATCCAACTCTTGACACTTGACATGACTCAACATTACAATGCACATGTACTCATGTGAGACAACATGGATTAAGCAAGCCATGCAAGACACCACTGACACTTGGTACACTGTGATGAGACCAAATCTTTGACATGCTTGCAATGGTGAAGGTGGTGAGCTGATGCCAATCTTGGTCATCCACGATGGTGTGCATGCACCTCATGGTGACATCTGGCTGAAGCAAACTCTTTCCTCCGTTGCAACCGATCCATTGGTTTGGCTCCTCCCTCCAAGTCGTCTACTAACATGCACATTGTTTTCTTGGGTGCGGCTGAAACGAAAACACATTGATGCATAGTGTCCATATTGATCTTAAAATATGTGCTGGTGGTCATGCACATGAACTTGCCGAAGTACATGTTCAACTCCAATTGGACTTGCTTTTTGTTTTTGTCTTGGTGATTGTGTTGAATGGGTTGGATGCATGCGTGTGCATAATGAAATGCATGCTGTTGAATCTCTTGCATGTGATCAACAACACTACTCACCATGTCTACTCCATGTCAGTTGCTAGGATGGATCTTTAACTTGTACTGGTGCAGTTTCATCTGTGAGTGCATGTCGCGCCCACTGCTGTTCCTGTTCCTGCTGAAACTCATTCGCCTGTCTATGCAGCTTCATGTTCTTCCTGAGTTGCTACTTCAGCACATGCAACTCAATCTTTGTTCCATTCTCTGTCTTCATACGATATTCATGTCGCGTTGTCACCTCATAGCATGAGTCTCCAAAGTTGATTTCATTATCAGTGGATCTGCTTCATCTTGCAACTTTCTTTCACCTCTTTATTGTCAACAACCTTCCTCTTGCATTCACTGCATTCGTTGCATTCACTGTATTCGCTGCGTTCGCTGCATTCGCTGTATTTGTTGCGTTTGATATGCTACCTTCAACTGCTGTTCATGATGCTGCTTGTTGTGATATCTTGATGTTCTTGTCTATGAACAACCAAGCTCATAGAAATTTGATTGACTGCATCTTTGGGTGTTCTTTGAACGGTGTCTTTGACTCTGCCCTCTTGGTAACCATTGTACTTGCACTGCTGAGAGGTAGATGAACACCTGCACTCGTGTATGACTGATCATGAAGGTTGTGCAATTTCACCTGGGAGGTCGGGAGACTGACTGCTAATACTGAATGAGGCATAGTCTAGGATGCTCGGAGACTGACTGACTATTGGAACTGCGTAGTGCACAATCTAGTCTGGGTGCTAACTGCTATAATTGCTGACTGTTGGAATTGCGTAATGCGCAATCTCACATGGTAATGATTGTAGGCTTAGTGACTGCATTGCGTAATTTTCTTGGCCAGGAGTTGCTGTCCCTTAGGATTGTGCAAAGTAGGCCTGTCGAATAGCTGCTGGGCAGAAATGTGCATTTTTGGAGAGGAAGGCAGAGCCTTCCATCTTAGGATTGCGCAAGGATATCTAGTGAGGTAGAGTTCGGGCCAAGGTTGGACAAAATAGCCCACGAGAAACTGAGCGCGAATGTGAATGTGAATTCATGTTGATACTGAGTGTAAGCATAAGTGAATGATAATGCATGAAAATGGTGAATGACATATTTAGAAAATGGAACAACATGCATGTGGGCGAGGCGAGTTTCCGAATCGACGACCGTTTGTGAAAAAATGTTTCATGCATGCGACAACAATGAGATGTTGATGAAAACTAAAATGGTGCTAGGACAAGCTAATATACATGTAAATGACAACAAGTGTTCAAAGAAATCAAGCAAACAATACTCATACAAGTGAAAACACAAAACGCGATAGAAATGCAACACAAAGCATGGGAAGCGGGCTTACCCCAAAACAGCTGAGATGAATGTGCCGACTACTCCTAAATGTGATGTGGGATGTGAGAGCTACAAGGTTGATGTGAGGAATGAGCTCTGCAACATCTGGTTGATGAGTTTCCATAACATCGAGGTTGTAACGCACATGCCAAAAATCTAGGGAAAGCAACACTTGGTGGGAGGCTTCTAAAATGATCCTTGCATATAACCTCCACTTGCCAAACATAGATCCCTAAAACAAGGGATGCCTTTGCATGCTTCCTTGGGAGAAGCAGCCCATGCATGCAAGTTTTTTTTTCTTGGTCCCGGAGGGAATTAGTCAACTCAGCTGCACATGCAAGAGGTTGTTCTACTGCTTGAAGGAAATGCGCATTTCTAGCTCAGAGTTGGGCTGAATGCCCAGGAGATTTACACAATTTTTGGGTAGAGCAGCTGACTGTTGCCCAGATTTTCACAAATTCTGGGCTGAAAAACCTTGTTGGGGAAATTTTTTCCAATTCTGCTGGGAGTGTTAGCTGGCAAAATTGCACAATTCTGGAGCCCAACGGGCTACCAGACATAATTGCGTAATTTCTAGAGGGAAGACTGGTTGCCCTCTAGAAATGCACAATTTTCTTGGGAAAGTTGCTCAGCTTGTAGCTGGACGAAGTACAAGGGAACAACTTGTAAGGGGAATGCATCAAGCTATGCTCGACGGGCTGCCTTTGTGCATGAAAAACATTGAAGCTTGTGTACTTGACGAAGCAAGACAGAGTGTTGTGAAAGGTTGGTAGGGAAGCTCCAAAATAGGCTAAGGTAAATTTTTTTAGGGTGGTTGTAGCCGCTACAAGACTTGGTTACACACTGGTAGAACTCCAGCTCTCTGAATGGACCTTGTTTGTGAAAAGCAAGTCTACAACCTCCGGAAGTATTGTTCATCTCTCATCTCATCTTGGTTTCATACTAACTTTATTGTAAGATGTAGCACTTGCCAAGCTCTTTGTCGATTGACACACATTCCAAGAGAAGGCAACACAATTGTTTTGATTGGGGTTGAGGGGTCTATTGATGCAAAAGCAATATAGTTTTCAAAGTCTCAGTTTCATCTGTGGTGTTGCTCCACTACCAGCAGGCCTGGACAGTACCCTAGTGGAGTCATATAGGAACACAAGCATGGCTCCGTTGCCAGTGAGCCTGGTCAGTACCCAGGCGGAGTTAGTTGCATCACCCCCTTTGCAGGAAGCCTTTCTCTTATTTCACCTTATTCATTTTTCATTTTGAATTTCTTGACTTTTCATTTTTCATTTTTTTTTAACTGTGCATAACACTTATTCATTTAAGAGGCAGAAGAGGGATCCCGACTTATTGAGAGTAGAATAGGTTTTTCCAGTAGAGAAGTAGTTTATGGTATCTCTCACGTTCCTGTTAAGGTTTTCCCCTTCACCTTCCTCTACTTGACTGAGCTGACAATGGTTAATCCAAAAGCAACTGACTAGAGAAGGTGACGCTAGTTCGTGTGGAAGACCAAGGTTCACTTCAAACAATACATATTTTCCTTCGATGTATCATGGACTAAAAGTAACAAGCTCTTCATACAGAGGCAAGATGATAGATAACCAAGTAGTGATAGTTGTAAAAGCCCTCTTTTACTTCACCCAACTCATTTCAAGAGCCATACATGGTTTCATGCAAAACTAACCTATGAACAAAACAAGTGAACTAACAAACAACAAATCAAAGCAAGAGTAGAAAAAGTGAAAACAAAACAAGTAAGCAAACAGGAAAGCAGACAAACAAGCAAACAAAGCGAACAAGCAAACAATCATGCAAGCAAACTAACTGAAATCAAACCCTACTCCTACTCCTACACTAACGGTGCATGGGCCTAATCACGTGAAGTGATATTTCCAATGAAGCCACCAATGCATTGATTGACCCATGTTGGTGAGGGCTTGGTTCGCGAGAAACATAGATGTGTGAACCAAAAATCAAGAAAGATATAACAATGAAGACCACCACACTTCATGTTTGACAGTGCCCACAAGACATAAGTGAGTTCAAGTGCATGACGAGTAGCCTGTGGACTTATCATGGTATTGTGTGACACTACATGCAACTTTGAAGCGCAAGCACACTCTTGACTAAGACATGCAAGCAAACGAAAGAAACAAAGAAACTTGCGTCATACATGTGCGCTTACAACGTAAGATTCGTCCAATGCATGAGCGATGGTATCGTGCAGTTCGAGTGGAGGAAGTTTGATCTCTATGTGAGATGGATCTTCAATGCATACAAATGAAGGATGAGGAGCCTTGGGTGATTGAACAGTTTCATGATTAGAAGTGAGATTAACCCCAAGAGAGTGAGGGCTTGACATAACCATCAGCTTGGGTTGAAGTGCCTCGACAGTCTTGGGTGTTTCAACTTCATTATCAGGTAGATCATCATAAACTGGTGGTTAGAAATATCAATTGTGATAGAGTCATGATCGTGATCAAATATGGAAACAAATGGATCACAACCGCCACGATCAGAAAAATCAATGATTTCATCGAAATCCTCATGATTAAATGAATCAAATAGTGGGGTAGATGAAAAGAAGACAAAATCATCCTCTGTGTTTCCAGAAAAGACAGATGAAATATCAAGTCGATTTTCAAAGAATAGCTTATCCTCTCCATTGTCGAATGATGGACCAACATCTAGTGAGTCCTGCAAGTGATCAACAGTGGGTGCATCCGTGGATAAAGACACACATGCAAAATCTTGGATGGAAAGTTCACCAAAAGACGTTAGGAAAGAACAGAGGGGGCTCAGATAGAAGGGAGTCCTCCTTCACTGAGTGTTGATGCGTAAGCTCCCACTCATACTCTTCATGAATGACAATGCATGTTGGTTGTGCAACACCAACTTTGTCAAAGGGTTCTTCCTTGTTCACAACAAGTGAAGAGTCTGGAATGGGCGAACAAAAGACAACATCATCCAGAGGAACACTCGAGTGTGAAGATGGAGGTCATAGAATAGAATGCATATGAGAACTCGAAGGACTCACAACCAAATATACGCGACAATTGAGTGAAGTTATGTTGGGATAATGTGAAAGATGAATAGGTGTGAGCATGGTCTTCAACATCACTCAACAGTGGTGGAGCTGTTGAATGAGAGGAAGGCAGACAATCAGTTGAGACAGTGACTGCATCCACATGATATTGCGCAGCTCCATCAATGAAGAATGTTGAGCGAGGCTTGAGCTCAAGCTTCTTCTTGGGGCGGGCATATTTCTTAAGGCAATACTTGAACTGGTCCCAAAGATAAGAAAAATTCTTCTGGCTCCTCGGAGCTTGAAACTACAAGTCATGGAAGCACTTCCAAAAATCAATGATCGATTCATGCAGAGCCTTCCATTTCTGTAACAATTTCTGGTCAATATGGTCTGGATCAAAAAGATATAAAGTGTCTTTAATAAGATCACATAAGTGCTCAAGTGAGTGCACATTGTCAGCGATAGGCTGAGTAGCCATATAAATGGAGATTCACAAAGTGTGTGTGCAAGTAGCAAGATGGCTTATTCATTAGAACACCCATCTTCCTCATGAAGCATGGAAATAAAGAAATGTAAGTACTCAGGCCAAGCCCCTTCGCCTTCACCATTATACATGAAAGTGGACGAGAGATCAAAAATCCCCCATGATGGAGATATCTTCACAATTCGGAAAACATCGTAGGGGAATAAGAGTGCAAGAATCCATGAAAGGTTTGCAAAGTTTCAAAACTCGATGAGAGGATACAACTTGTCATCTGATCCTCCTTCTACCACCAAAAATGTTGTCGATGTTGGACTGACCAACATGTCAAGGGGATCTCAATGGTAAGAAGTCCTAATTAGACCTTAGACTGTTTGGTGTAGGAGTCCTAGTAGTGGTTCGTAAGGTAAGCCTTGACCGCGATGTCGCATAGAGGCAAGTAAGATAACTTTGTTAGTAGCAAGGGTGTGACCACTCTAGTGAGTCAAGGAAGGTGAATAAGAGGTTCTAACACATGGGGGGTGAGATGAGTGTGCCCCTTGGAAACATGTAGCAGTACTCAACTGAGAAGGGAACACGAGCGAAGATGCATCACAAGCTGGAAAGAAGATCAATCGACAATCCAAAGTTATGGTTAAACCAACAACACATATGTAACAAGATTCATATAATCACATACAAACCAATTCATACACAACTACGTAAGTTAAACAACATATATTGCTAAGAAACTAGAGCAGTCCAACTACAATAACAACATATGCATGAAAATGTGCTAGCTCTTATTATATAAAGAAGTGTAAGTCCCAATCATACAATACATCCATGTAAACATGCTAGCCCCAATAGTGGAATGTTACAGCCACATCCACCTGCTCCTCTAAAGAGATGAACTAGCTGTGTGCAGTGGAGAATCCAAGGCGCATTACAATACTGTCCAAGATTTCTCCAAGATAGTCTTATTAGAAGCTTGGCTGACTAAAAGCATTTACAATGAGTTATGAAGGACTATTTATAGCAAAGGGTGGGGTGACCCTTGATATTCCCCTTTGTTATAGTTCAACTACCCTCATGACTCTTCACCTACTCTATCACTGTTACATCCAACTATTGACACTTGACTTACACTTGACATGAATCAACATTACGATGCACATGTACTCATGTGAGATAACATGGCTTGAGCAAGCCATGTGAGACATCACTAACACTCAGTCCATTGTGATGAGACTAATTCTTTGACATGATTGCGATGGTCAAGGTGGTGAGATGATGCCAAGCTTGGTCATCCATGATGGTGTGCATGCATCATGGTGACATCTTGTTGAAGTGAACTCTTGCCTCCGTTGCAACCAGTGCATTGGTTCGGCTCCTTCATCCAAATCATATACTAACATGCACATGGTCTTCTTGGGTGCGGTTGAATCGACAACACATTGATGCATAGTGTCCGCGTTGATCTTCAAGTGTGTGTTGGTGGTCATGCGCATCAACTTGCCAAAGTACATGTTCAGCTCCAGTTGGACTTGCTTCTTGTCTTTGCCTTGGGGAGTGTGTTGAATAGGTTGGATTTCATGCATGCACACAATGACATGCATGTTGCTGAATCTCTTGCATGCGATCAACAAGGCGGCTCACATGTCTGCTCCATGTCAGCCTTTGGGATGGATCTTTAACTTGTAAGGGTGCAGTTTCATCTGTGAGTGCATGTTGTGCCCACTGTTGTTCCTGTTCCTGCTGCAACTCATTCATCTATTTGTGTAGCTTCATGTTCTTCCTGAGTTGCTGCTTCAGCACATGCAACTCCTTCTTGTTCCATTCTTTGTCTTCGCGTGATCTTCGTATCACACCGTCACCTCATAGCCTAAGTCTCCAAAGTTTCTTTCATTATCAGTGGATCTGCTTGATCTTGCAACTTTGTTTTGCCTCTGTATTATCAAAAAAATCCTCTTGCATTCATTTCATTCGCTGCGTTCATTGTATTCATTGCGTTCACTGCATTCATTGTGTTCGGTATGCTTCCTTCAACTGCTATTCATGATGTTGTTTGCTATGATATCTTGATGTTCTTATCTGCGAAAAATTTGATATCTTCGTGAGTAGGCAATCTCATAGAAATTTGATCAACTGCATCTTTGGGTGTGCTCTGAACAGTGCCTTTGACTCTGCCCTCTTGGAAATCATTGTGCCTGCATTGCTAAGAGGCAGATGAACACTTGCAATACCTATGTGACTGATCATGAAGGTTGCACAATTTTGTCCACGAGGTCAGGAGACTAACTGCCAAGACTGCACAAGGCATAGTTTGGGCTACTGGTAGACTACTTAGCTATTGGAACTACACAATGCACAGTCTAGTTTGGCTGCTGAGTGCTGCAATTGCGTAATGCACAATCTCAGCTGTAAATGGTTGCAAGCCTAGTGACTGTATTATGCACTTTTCTTAGCCAGCAATCATTGTCCCTCAGGATTGCACAAAGAAGGCCTAGGGAATAGCTGCTGGGAAAAAATGCACATTTCTGGAGAGGAAGGCAGAGCCTTCCCTTGCAAGATTGCGCAATTCTGTCTAGTGAGGTAGAGTTCGGGCCAAGGTTGGCCAGACTTGCTGATGGGCAACTGAACGCGAATGTGAATGTGAATGCATGCTGATACTGAGTGTAAGCTTAAGTGAATGATCATGCATGAAAATGGTGAATGACAGATTCAGAAAATGGAACAACATGCATGTGGGTGAGGCGAGTCACCGAATTGACGACCGTTCGTGAAAAACAGTTTCATGCATGCAATAATAGTGAGATGTTGACGAAAAATAAATGGTGCTAAGACAAGCTAATATACATGTAAACAACAACAAGCGTTCAAATAAATGATGTGAACAATACTCATACAAGAGAAAACACAAAAAACGACATAAATGGAACACAAGGCATGGGAAGCGGACTTACCCCAAAAAAACTGAGCTGAATGTTCCCACTTCTCCTAGATGTGATGTTGGATGTCAGAGATACAAGGTTGATGTGAGGAATGAGCTCTAAAACACCCAATTGATGAGTTTCGATAACATCGAGTTTGTGACGTGCATGCCACAAAATTTGGGAAAGCGACACTTGGTGGGAGGCTTCTGAAACAATCCTTGCATGTAACCTCCACTTTCTAAATATAGATCCCTGAAACAAGGGATGCCTTTGCATGCTACCATGGGAGAAGTAGCCCATGCAAGCAAGTCTAATTTTCTTGGTCCTAGAGGGAACTAATTAACTCAGTTGCACATGCAAGAGGTTGTTCGAGTGCTTGAAGGAAATGCACATTTTTGGTTGGATTTGGGCTGACTGCCCAGGATATTTTCACAATTTTTGGGCAGAGCAGTTGACTGGTGCCCAAATTTGTGCAAATTATGGGCTGAGTAGCCATGTTAGGGAAATTTGCGCAATTTCTACTGGGGGTGTTGGCTAGAAGAATTGTGCAATTCTGGAGCCCATCAAGCTGCTAGACAGAATTGCGCAATTTCTGGAGGGAAGAACAATGTAAACTTTGAAACGGGAACTGATACTATTACCCGTTTTGTAAAGATAGCAAAAAAGTGACCTGATTTTGAAAAGGGGTGATGCAGAACGAACATGTTTTTTTAGAGCATAGTTTTTGGCACTTTAATTTTTTAATGTACATTACGTTTTAGAATCGTTTTAAAATGGTAGTGATTTTCATGCTGATTTAAAAAAGTGAGTATTCTGCATCACCCCTTTTTTTAAAAGACTTGTTTTTTGGCTTTAAATTTTTTAATGTATAAAATGTAAATAATTATTTTGTAAATTTGATCATTTTTGAAGTGGTCGTTTTCTTCACATTTTCTTGTTTTTTTATTTTAATTTTAACTTTTTTTTTTTAGTGAGGTTTTTATTGTTTTGCATTTTTAAATTAGGAGGTCAATATTTAGAATTTTCGATATTCTACATATTTATACATCCTTAATTAAATTTTCAATCCACATGAAATAATTGTTTCTAAAAAACAATATTTTTTAACAATGGACATAAAAATAACCATTTTTAACATAAATATAACTAAAAAACTACACGTTTTGATAATTTTTTGCTAGAATTGACATGTCAAAATCACAATTTTTATACGATAATTTTAACTAAAAATGGTAAAATAATAGCTTTTATTATGAATTTCATGTCAAAAAAATAATAATAATCATTTTTTTTTTCAAAAAATAATGATTAACTTAAAAATCAATGCGCACTTCGGTGGACGATGTAATGGTGAGGGCGGTGGGCTGTAGCACCCCCCACCCAGGTTCAAATCCTGCCGAGGCAGGCGAGTAATGATGTATGAGTCCCAGCCCAGCTTACAAAAAAAAAAAAAAATCAATGCGAAAATCACATATTACAAATATTGAACGTATAACAACCCTAATTGAGTGTTTATTCTTCTCATAAAATGTCAAAGTCAAAACATTGCAAAGCTTGATTTACAAGCATAACTTAACTTTAATCAACAATGTCACGTAATCCAAACTCTTCGTCCTCTAGAGTTTCATCATTGTCTTCTTCCACAATATTTTCTGTTTTATTTTGCTCATATTCCTCTTCTAATGGGTCTTTGATGTCTGCGAATCTCCCAATGTATGTCTTTCCAAACATTCCATGTAATGGTAGTTGGGGTTCCTTTGCCTTTTTGGCCACACGTGATTCACTAAAGTCCCCTTTCTTCAACCCAATTTCTTGCATTGCATCTGGAAGAAATTGAAGAGCATTAATTCTTTGCTGAATGAAATTGCACTGTACTGGATCTTTTTCAATTACAATGCAATTTATTCCTTTTTGAAGGCAACATGCTAGTGTTGCACCTAGTTATCAAGCACAAAAGAAATAATGAACTAAATTAGTACAATGACATATTAATTAAAAAATAACATATTGAAATTCAATTCCATATAATAAAACTTACCTGAGCCAGAAAATAAATCCAGAACCCAATCTCCTTCATCCGAACAAATGTCTATAAGATAGTTAATCAATAATTGTGGTTTTTGATAAATGTTAACTATCTCTCCTTTTGCTTTTTTGTCTTCATACGTTAGTTTTCTCACAATAGCATCATAAGTCAGTATTTGACTATGACTCTTTCCGTCTACCCGATTAAAAATCATAGACATATGGATATCATCTTTTTCCCAACTATCAATATGAATAAACTCACAATCATTTATAAATTGTTGATCTTCATTGTTAAGAAGATTTGGCTTTTTCCTGTAACATGAAATAGTAAAAGTTCAATTAACTTGTACATAAATAATTTTTTTCAACATTAATCAGATATACATTT
The DNA here is from genome assembly GCA_031772625.1 of Pinus tabuliformis. NCBI lineage: Eukaryota > Viridiplantae > Streptophyta > Pinopsida > Pinales > Pinaceae > Pinus > Pinus tabuliformis. Next base: position 1,480,723,127 of record CM062820.1, on the reverse strand, counting down.
TAAACGTCTTACCATGTAAGCTGCATCCTTGAATTTGTTATCCCCTTGAAGCTTGACAATATCAATGCCAATTGTGTGTCTGAAGGAAATGTCACAAATCTCCATAATGGTGATGACGTGACTTCTACAAATCCCGCAACCACTTTACTAAAATCTTGATAAGTATAAGGGTCACTATCCGAGTCAATGTTTGGAATATTGAAACCATGGGGAATATCTGCAATGACTAGGGAATAATCCATTTTAGGTATGAGTTTAGCAATATCTTCACAGTCGCCTTGTATTACTTGATATTGAATAGTGTCTAGCCCATTCCAAATGAAATGATTAAGACTTGGATCAAGTTGAACATTCTTAATACGTTGCTTTTTGATTCTTTCGATATTTATTTTTTCAATAAAGGTTTTGAAACTATCTGGCGCTCCATTATCATCCTTCCTCATCTTCTATAAAATAAACAAATATATGTGTAAGTTATAAATTAAAAATAGTACACAGGTGAATAAAAATGAATGTATAAATCAAGATACCTTTTTAAATGCAAGATAAAAAGCTTTTAATGTTGATGCAGAACTTGAATCTAGATAGTTGCGTACAACATCATCCCAACTATCTTCATTCAACAATCTAACCATTTGTTCTTGAATTTTCATATAAAATTTGTGATTGCATAGATAAAGTAACAAAAAGTTAATATAATGATATGTATAACAAGTACTACCAAGAACAACATGTTTTATTTAAAATATAATTATAATCTAGAAATAAATAAAAATAATTCAACAAACTTACTTTTAAAATTCTTTAGACATTTCCTCCAATGATAATTCCCGTGACCTCACACAAGATAATATTGTTTTGACAATTTTATCATATTTCACTTCTTGCATCACCCTCCAAGGTGTGATAGTCATATCGTCTGGAAGCTGCTTCATTTCGGGAGCTAATTTACTATTGCCACATATCAATGGCTTAGACTTTTTGACCTTTTGGTTTTTAATGGCAATGTCTTCCCACATGCTAAAAATCTCATCAATAAACTTCCAAACATGTCCAGTTTTAAATGCCAATTGGAAAATTTTATCAACACCTCTGAATAAATCACTATTTTTGTTTCCTTTTCCACCTTTTGAATTTGTTTTCTTTTCAATTTGATATCCTATTTCCATATAACATTCCTTTCGGAAATCTGCAGTAACATTTATCCTATCCCACCACATTTTTCTTCAAATTCACTATGAATAAATCTAACCCTTTGGATCAAAGTCATAGACATCATATATTCATTATCTGAATTATGATCCCATGCCACTAACTTTGCTTCTGTATTTGATAAACCACCGTAAATGATACATTTCATTGTTTCAAAAGATGGGTTATTAGGATATTCATCCATCAATTGTATTTGAGCTTCTACAGAATGGTTCCCCCCAAGCACATAATAACTGTATTCAAAACATTTTGACTTATCAAAATGCTTCTTTGTTGGGAACTTGAAGTGGATCAACAAGAAGCACATAACTAACCACCTGAGCATATGGATTGTACCTCATCAATGTCTTCAAGTTGTGAACATGCAGATGATTGGCTTTCTAACTTGATATTGACATTGTCCTTCACTTGCTTTATAGGTTTGCCTGACATTAAGCTAAAATGTGCGACCACCATCAATTAAGTTTCTCTTTGTCAAATTCTCTCAAATGACATTTTGTTTTGCTTTGATAATGCCATCCTCTAAATCAGCTCCTGGTGTAATGATTTCTCTGCTTTCTTTTGAAGTTTCACTAGGTTCTTGATTGCTGGTAATGACTGCTTCAAAATTTTCAGCGTTACTTTTCTTGGTCATAACATTCCAAATAGATTTATTCTTGGGCATTGTTACTTTTGGTTTTTTATGGCTCTTCTCAATTCCAATGTCATCTTCAGTAATGACAACATATGCTTCACTGTCAATTTCAACTTCATCGTTCTCAAAAGTAACTTGTTTACCCTTGCTAGATTTATCCACCAGAGGCCTTTTTTTCTGATTCTTTCGATGTAGTTTTGTAGCATCATCAATTACTACGTTTTGCCTATTTTCCATATCTTCTTTTGAAACTGAGTAAAAACTACTGACAACTTTCATGATATCATGCTCTATGAAATGAATGTCTCCCAACCTAATTGAACAACTTTCAACAAAATTCTGCCAAACAACATATCATATGTCAATAAAAACAAAGCTAAAAAATATAGCTAGACACTTTCAAGAATGCAAAATACAAATGTAAATAACAATACTTACGATGTTTTGTGTCATCTCAATTACGATTTGTTTACACAACTTTGTATATACCTCTCTCGTGTCATACAATGAATATGATAGTCGGTATTTAATCCTTTCATGTGACTTGGGAGCCTTTGTAAGTATGTAAACAACTTCAGTGTCCGGTACCGAACACATATCTATGACTCTTCCCATCACCTCAAAAATTCCATTATCATTCTGTATATCAATATATAGATATATATTCACATTTGTCCTTTCATTTTCTTTCACATACCAGATTCTTGTTGGAAATTTCACTTCTTTCAAATTCTTCCAGTTTGAAATCATCTTCTTATCACTTGAAATATTTGTAGTCATGAGCTCAGGTGGAGTTCGTTCACCAATGTTTCTTGAAGATGCACCTTTAAGAGTCTTTGGTCCAGAAAGATTCACTGAAATTCTCTTTGATGCCATTTTCCTGAAAAATAGAAACATATAAATCAGTAAATAATAAAAACATATTAACTTAAATTAACAACGAAAATATATCATAATTTTTTTATTTGTGTGATCAACAATCGCCCCACTGACTGTCCCTCACATTCCAAAAGGGCATGCATTAACATTCTAGTGTAAAAAAGGTAACTCACGAATAAAACATTTCAAAATCAACTATATATATATATATATATATATATATATATTATATGAAATGTCAAATTTTTTTAATAAGTACAAAAAAAATATGTAATGGCGCCTCACCCCAACCCCTCAGCGCCCCAGGCGCGCCCACCCAGGCCCCCTGCGGGCGCCCATGCAGCCCCCCATCGCTGGTGCCCCTGCGGCCCAACCCTCCCACCACACCCTCGGGCGCCCTCACCCACCCCCCCGCCTGGGCGCCCTCACAACCCCATGCGCCCCAACCCTCCCAAACCCCCCCCCCCCACCCGGCCAGGGCGCCCTCACTCGCCACCCTGCCCGGGCGCCCTCGCAACCCCCCCGGCCGGCGCTGGCGGCCTTACCCACCCGTTCACCCCAACCCTCCCAACCCCCCCGGGTGGCCTGGGCGCCCCCTACCCAACCCCCCCAACCCAACTCCTCCCCCCTCGGCGCGGGCGCGCACACCGACCCGCTCCGCTCCGCTCCAACCCCCTGCCCCGGGCGTCCTCACCCACAATGCCCCCCCACCCCGCCCAACACCCCCCCCAATCCTACCCCCCAACCCTCGGCCCGGGCGCCCTCACTAGCCCCCCCCATCCGGCGCCTTCACTTGCCTCACCCGCCCGCTCGCCCTCACGCGCTCGCTCGCCCGACCCGGTCGGCGCCCTCCCCCGTCCGACTTGCTCGACGCCCTGCCCAGGCGCCCTCACCTGCTCGCCCTCGCCCACCCGCCTCGCCCGGTGCCCTAGCCCACTGGCCTGCCCGCCCGCCCACTCACCCGCCTCACCGGCTCGGCACCCTCGCCCGCTCGGGTGCCCTCACTCGCCCCCCCGCCCGGCGCCCTCACCCGCCCCCCCTCCCGGCGCCCTCACCCCCCTCACCCACCCGGCGCCCTGACCCGCCTGCCCCCCCGCCCGGGCACCCTAACCCACCTGCCCCCCGCCTGAGCGCCTTGACCCGCCTGCCCTCACCCACCCTCCCTCCATCGCGCCCCCACCTGGTAGGCGGCAGGGCGATTCTGGGAATCGCCTTGCCACCTACTGGGCGGGGGCGAGGGTGAGGGCCGCCCGATAGGCGGCAGGGCGATTCCTGGAATCGCCCTGCCGCCTGCCGGGTGGGGGCGAGGGCGGCTCCTGTGGCGCGGCTGATGGAGGGTGGGTCAGGCCGCCGGGGAGGGTAGGCAAGCAGGCGGGTCAGGGCGCCCGGGCGGGCGGGCGGGTGAGGGCGCCGAGCGGGCGGGCGAGGGCGCTGGGCGGGTGGGTGAGGGCGCCGGGCGGGCAGGTGGGTGAGGCGGGCGGGTGAAGGCGCTCAGGTGGGTGAGGGCACCCAGGCTGGGTGGGGGAGGCGGGTGGGTGAGCGCACCCGGGTGGGTGAGGCGGGCGAGGGCGCCGGGCGGGCGGATGGGCGGGCGGGTGGGCGGGCGAGGGCGCCGAGCGGGCGGGTGAGGCGGGTGAGGGCGCTTGGGCTGGGTGGGGGCACGGTTGAGGTAGGCGGGCAGGCAGGTGAGGGCGCCCGGGCCGGGTGGGGGCCCGGTTGAGGGTGGGTGAGGGTGCCCGGGCGGGGGGGTGGGTGAGGCCGCCTAAGCCTGGCGGGGTGCCAGGTGAGGATGGGTGAGGGCGCCCGAGCCAGGGGGCGGGTGAGGGCGCCGGGGCCGGGGGGCGGGTGAGGGTGCCCAGGCGAGGGGGGGTTGGTTGAGAGGGTTGGGGCACGGGGGGTTGTGTGGGCGCCCGGGCGGGGGGGGGGGGGTTATTAGGGTGCTTAGGCCGGCAGTGGGGTAGGGAGGGTTGGGGCTCGGGGTGTTGTGAGGGCACCCGGGCTGGGAAAGGGGAAGGGTGAGGGCGTTTGGGCGGGCAAGGGCGTGAGGTGTGGGTGAAGGTAGTGAGGGTGTCGGGAAGGGGGTTGGAGGTAGGGGACGAGTCGGGCTATGGCGCCCACCCTAGCAGCTCACCCGCCCGCCGTGGGGATTGGGCGATTCTGAGAATCGCCCAACCCCACGACAGGCAGGTGAGCTGCTGGGCCGCCCCCACACCCCCTATCCCCCCCCACGCCCTCACACCCCGCCCGCTCGCCCGACCTGCCCGCCCCTATGACACCACGACGGTCCACCCATGAGTATTGGGCAATTGAGTTTGATCGGGCCCACCATGCTTACGACGGATGTAATTGTTATTTTGGCTCAGAAAAATTATTAATTTAAAAAGAAAAAATTCTTTGAGGAAAAAAATTTAACTTACCTTTCAATTGCGAGAATTCTTCGTTGAATATGTTGTTGATAGCGATGTAGCTGCTCCACAAATTCACGAGTCTTTCAACGTTTTTCAGAAAGCTTGGATGTGATGTGAGTAATAGTGATAATGAAATTTTAATATATAAGTGAAATTACGGAGATGTTTTACCGTATGGTTAATGTGGGATAATTTGTTTTAAAATATTATAAAGCGAATATTGTAAAATTTTTTTACAATGGGTTGAATGTGGGATAATTTGTTTTAGAATATATTATAAAAATCTAAAAAATAAAAATTCAATTGTTTGGTAAATATTATATACTTTAACTATTAAAATAATTAATGTAGAAGTTGTAGTTTACAATTTTAATTTTAATGATTTATTTCATAAAAAAATTTAGTTTACATTTTTCAATAAATTGTAGAACAAAATAATGAAGGCAAATAAATCTAACAAAATTTTTGGAGGGAAATATTTTCGTGAAAATTTTTAAAGGGAAATATTTTCGCGAAACTTTTTGGAGGGAAAATTTCATTCTTTAAGCTATATAATATCTTTAGGGGACTCTCCATTTGTATCATTCAACATATTCTATTTGAAAGGGATGGATAGTTCTAATAGTGAAGTTTCGATTTATACACCATCAACATCTTCATCGCATAACAACTCTACTCATATCGATGAATATAGCGGGAATTCTTCCACTATGAATAGAAAGTCAATTCTTCCACTTAGTCCTGATTCTAAGGACTATGAGAGCAACACTGATGAAAGATGGGATGAAGAATTTCAAATAAATAAAGAGTCACAGATTCCACTTAGTCCTAATTCTGAGGACTATGAAAGCTACAGTGATGAAGAGCATGATGGTGAAGTTCAAAAGAATAGAGTGTCACAATGTCCACTTAGTCCTAATTCTGAGGACTATGAGAGCAGCAGTTTTGAAGAGCATGATGGTGAAGTTCAAAAGAACGGAGTGTCACGATGTCCACTTAGTCCTAATTCTGAGGACTATGAGAGCAGCAGTTTTGAAGAGCATGATGGTGAAGTTCAAAAGAACAGAGTGTCACGGTGTCCACTTAGTCCTAATTCTGAGGACTATGAGAGCAGCAGTTTTGAAGAGCATGATGGAAAACTTCAAAAGAATGGAGTGTCACAGTGTCCACTTAGTCCTAATTCTAAGGACTATGAGAGCAGTAGTGATGAAGAGCGTGATAACGATTTTCAAAAGAATGGAGTGTCAAAGTGCCCACTTAGTCCTAATTCTAAGGACTATGAGAGCAGTAGTGATGAAGAGCGTGATAACGATTTTCAAAAGAATGGAGTTTCAAAGTGTCCACTTAGTCCTAATTCTAAGGACTATGAGAGCAGTAGTGATGAAAAGCATGATGTTGAATTTCAAAAGTATGGAGTGTCACGATGTCCAATTAGTCCTAATTATAAGTACTATGAGAGCAGCAGTGATCAAGAGTCGGATGATGAATTCAAAAGATTGGAGTGTCACAGTGTCCACTTAGTCCTAATTCTCTGGACTATGAGAGAAATAGTTATGAAGAGCGTGATGATGAATTTCAAAAGAATGGAGTGTCACTATGTCCTCTTAGTCCTAATTCTAAGGACTATGAGAGCAGCAGTGATGAAGGACAAGATGATGCACTTAGTCCTAATTGTAATGAGTATATATGTAGCAGTGACAAATGACAGGATGTAGCATCTTCAATAAGTAAATAGTCACATTTTCGACGTAGTCCTGATTCTATGGACTATGAGAGTAGCACTGACAATGCACATGAGGAAGAATATCCATTTAACATCGAGTTAGCTTTTCCATTCAGTCCGAATTCTAAGGACTATGACAGTAGCACTGAAGAAGAAGAAGATGAAGAATATCCTCCAAGTCAATATTTGAAAAGCAGAGCTAATCATAGTGTGGATAACATTCCTCTTAATGATGATGAAAAGCCTTATACAAATGATGATCCAATGATGGAGATGTTTCCAAGAAATACTGTATCGAGGAGTAGGAGCAGACATTTTCGTATCAATGCAAGTTGTTCTAGTTATACATGGGGTAGAGCAGAATATCTGACGAGAATAAGTTCTATCAGTGCTCTCATTTCAAGTGAATGTTGCCAAAAATATTGCTTGAAACATATGGATTTCAAATTTGCATTAGAAGGAAGGAAGAGATATTTGTCAATGAATAAAAGCATGCAAAATTCATATTTAGTTGGGTGCATGCAATCTACATTGTCAGGTTATGATTATCATATTGGGACTTTATTTATCTGTAGAAAAGGTTTCAAAATGTTTCATTCCATTGCGAATTTTCGTCTCTCGAGAATTCAAGAAAATTTGGAAAAGGATCCCACATTTTATTCAGAAGTACGTCATAAAAGACAGTTTGGGCCATTATCAAATACTGCAATGTCATGGATGAAAGTTTTATTTTCAAAGCATGGAGAGTGTATGCCAAATAGAGAGATAAAACATATTCCAGATAATTTTTCAAGACGAGAAATCTACAACTTATACAAAGAATATGCAGAAGGTGCCTAGGGACATGGCCAGTTTATTAGATATCAATATTTTGTGAAGGTATGGAAGAAAGAATTCAACAATGTTCGTATTCCTAAGAAGACAAGGATGGGGATTTGCAGTACATGTGCTTCTCTTAAATAAAAAAGGGACAAATGTGAAGGCTCAGAAAGAGGTAAGCGTTCATAACTTTAACTTTTAAAATTGTATAGTCATCAACTATGAAAACATATTTCTTAATGAATTTCTTTTATGTTGTGTAGATTTAATTGTCAAAGAACTTCAGGAGCATCGCGAACAACAAACAAACGAAAGGAAGAACTTGTACAAGCATCGAAAGAAGTGTTATGATAATCCGAATAAATATTTGGGTTTGATAATTGATGGTATGGACCAGAAGAAAACACTTTTACCACATTTTGTTCACACACCCAAAAATTTACAGGAGGAAAATTTTATTCAGTTTCACTTGGTTGGTTGTATGGTCTTCAATGGGAAAATGTTTCCAAGGGTGTACTTCACAGCTCCAAATATTCATAATGATGCAAATCTGACCATAACCATAATTCATGATGTGATTTCTCATTGGTTTGGTAATCTTCCTGAAGTTTTGTATCTACAATTGGACAACACTTGCCGTGAAAAAAAAAATCAGGTTGTTTTTGGATATCTAAACATGCTTGTTGAATTGAGAATTTTTCAAAAGGTAAAGGTTGGTTTCCTTCTTGTTGGGCACACTCATGACCATATTGATCAAATGTTCAGTCTTTTTTCAGTCACATTGAGGAGGAAGGAAGTTGGGAGCTTGTCATCACTAATTGAATGTATTAAGAAATCATACATGCCAGAGCCTATTTTTGATGTGTTGGAAGAAACTGTTGACATGCAAAGGTTTATTCTGGGATCATATGGTGAGGGGAAATGCATTGAACAACTTAATGACATCAGCTTCCAACATGAATTTCGTATCAAAAAAATTGATGGGAAAACACTAATATGGGGCAAGAAGTATTCAACTACTGCAGAATGGGCACCGTCATCAGGTTTGCAATTTTTGAAGTTCATTCCAGATCATCCAATATTTGCATCAAAATATTGTTATTACAATCAGTTGATGAAGTTCAGAATGCATGCAGACAAAAGAGAGATATAAATTATTCTGATTGCCCAGAAGAAATTAAAAAATGTATTAGATATACATATGAGTACTTTGACATTGCTGATTCAGTTTGGTGGGAGTCATTTTTCAATAATCAAAGTGATCTCATTTCAACAACAACAAATGAAAATATACCTTTGAAAAATCCATTTATTTGGCCACAAAATGTGTCGAATGAACATGAGGAAGTAAACATTGTTGAACAACAACAATCTTAAGGTATTATTAATTCTTCACAGGCAGCGGAAAGAGAGATGTTTATTGGTTCCAGAAGATCTCGTGCACAACGTGAAGCCATGGAAGACCTTTATAGGGGTTCAGTACAGGATATTAAGGAGGGTTGCATGATTGTAGTGCTACCAGATGGAGATCCCAATGGCTATCCATTTTGGGTTGCTAAAGTTATAAAGGTCTTTACAGAAAATGAGGATGTTACAAGTGTTGAAGTACATTGGTATGCCACAAATACACACCCATTCAATGGTGTGTATAAGCCAGAGATGGTAGTTGACAAAAAAATGGCGGAAAAAGAAAAAGAAAGGGTACAAATATAAATCGCCGCCACACATACATATTAAAATTGGAGGATGTTGACATACTTGTTTATGAATTCAATTTAACAAAGAGAGGAACTCTTCGCTTCAAGACGATAGAGATTCTAAAAAGGTTGTTACCATAAGGAACAATGTTGACATGGGAGTCTGCTGAAACCAGTCGTAGATCTAGAAGAATTTTGAAACCTGAAATGTTGGGCATGCATGTGGACTCAGATGGGTACTAGTTGATGAAAGAGAAGAATATGGAACATCTTCGTTAGCATCCAGTCAATCATCTGAAGATGTGAATTCTGATGGTGTGAAAGAAAATATGAGTGATTTTGAATAATTGTTTAAGACAGTTTATATCACTGATGTATGCATCGTATCTTTTTCCATATGGTGTTAAATGAGAAGTTTTGAGGCATTTTTATGTTGTTGGATTATATGTCTTAATTATGATAAATTTTATTTTTTAAAATATCTATAATGAAATATTAAATTAGAGATATAATGTATGTTTTATTCAATATACAAATAATGACTTTTGAATTGATTTAGTGATGTAATTTGTTCATAATCTCATGGTTTTTTAATTTTATAGTTGAAAAAATTTCAATTTCTTTTGTATCTAGCATATTATGGTTGAAAACATGTTAAATTTAAACTTAGGAAAGAAAAATGATATTCTACAAAAAACATTAATGTGTTTTTTTCCTCATAAACAACTTTGTTTGACACATAAAAATTTGGTTTTATTAGCATTTTTTAAAAATTTTGAAAATTGACCCTAAAAAAATCATTATTCCAGTGTCATCACTTTCATTTTGAAGCTATATTTTGCACGAAAATTTCATGGTAAATTTCGTAGTCACTGCCATTTTTAAAACATGTTCAAAATTAACGCCTAAAAAATAAAAACATTGTTACAGTATACACACTTTTCGTTTTTAGCACTGTTTTTGATGTTTTTTTGGGGTTTTTTGGCCAGAGTTCCCTTTTTGAGTTTATAGTTCCCATTTCAAAGTTTACATTGTTGAAGGCTGGTTGCACTCCAGAAATGAAAAATTTTCTTAGGGAAGCTACTCAGCCTGTAGTTGGACCAAGTCTAGGTGAACAACCTGTGAGGGGAATGCATCAAGTTGTGCTCGATAGGTTGCCTTTGTGCATGGAAAACACTAAAGCTTGTGTACTTGACGAAGCAAGACAAAGTGTTGTGAAAGGTTGGTAGGGAGGCTCCAAAATAGGCTAAGGAAAAATATTGGAGGGTGGTTGTCACTGCTACAACATGTCAAAAATGTAATCCCACTCGTTTGGGTGGTGGAGTCAAATATGTATCCCCACTTGGTTGGGTGATTGATGTAAGTACAAGTCCTTGGTGATAGGAAGGTCATACTTAGTAGAGTTATAGAGTCAAGTTCTTCATTTGAAAATCTTTCTGAAGATTCAAATGTGGTTAGGGTGAGTATGGACAATATAGTGCAATCAGATCCAAAGGGATAGCTTTGGTCTGCCCTTTTCCCTTGATGTCAAAGGGGAGAGTATCTTGGTGTTTGAATAACGATTATTTGATGTATACAATAGGTTTCTACAGGTTGATGTGATCAACACCAATTTGGTTTCCATCAAGTCCAAAGGGGGATATTGTTGGCATTATGATGCATGTGTTTTCCTTAATGGAAACTCACTTATAACAGAACAAGTATATGGTAAGTAGATGAATCCTGTTGTCACTCACTACATTATGAGTTTTTAGCTGTGAAAAGGGTGAAAACTAGCAGTAATGTTTGAAGCCATCTCCCAAGCCACAAAATCTCTCAAAGTTAAATTAGTCCCTCTCCATTGGATAGTTCTCAGAATAAGCTTTCCTATGGTAGGTGGAAGTCCAAAAATGGACTTCTGGATTAGAAGTTAGAGTAGATTGAAGATACACTTTGAAAGTCAGAAAAACCAAGGGGAGGCTAATCACAATCGCAGTTTCCTAAGAGCAGTGGAGGGGAAGGACAAAGAAAATTGCAATCAATAATAGCTGATATCGGTGATAAAAAACTTTAGAGGTCCATGGTCATCGAAATCCCATAGCATTCAGGACACACAATCTATCGGTTGATCAAAAGTTGGAGGTCCCATGTGTCAGACTTCCCGCAATATCAGCAATCGACGATTTTGGACAGGACCGGGGTTAAAAAGATTGCGAAGTGGAAAAGTCTTGATATAATGTAAAGTCACTAGGAGGGGATAAAAAACAATTTAACAAAGAATTCCAGCGAAAAAACAAGGGTAGGTGGGCCCTTTTCTCTCTTGTCCACGGGGCCATGTGGCAGAATACCATTAGTCCCGATGAATCCACATGGTAGTTGATGTCATCATGACATGGCAGTATAGAGATGACGTGGAAGTACAAAGATGACATGGCAATATGGAGGACATGTGGTATGCTGAACTGGCATTTTCAGGATCTTATTGGGGAATTTCTGGGTGACACGTGTCACCACTCACAAAGTGACATGTGGTAGTGATGATATCACCCATCTCAAGTCGGCAATCAGCGATACAAGGCAAGGTGCCTCCTCTACTGAAGTCCCTTCTGACTTATGATTGCGATATGCAAAGACCCTCTCGGATGCGATATTTCATGTGTCATGCCTTATGAAAGTTTCACATCTGGACAATTGGCCAATGCTATGAAAGGAGGTAAAGAGGCTCTCTCTCCTATATTTCCATTGCGATACCATGGGTGGGCCCAATCCCATAGATCAACAATTGCAAGTGTCGAGGGGAGATATCAAAGAAGCATTACAAACCACCAGTGTGTGGGATTCTATGTAACAAAGGAAAAAGCCCCTAGAAGGGCAGTCCAAAGGCCCTAGTGCCTGAGGACTAAGCACTTGATCATGGCCCCTGGTCACCTGAATAAAAATGGGCTAATGTGGATTGGAAGGCCCTCCCTTATAAAGATTTTTTTTATGGAAATTCCCGATGTGATAAATCTATGACTAGGTAGTACATAACTTTAAAGACATGATGGGTTGGTAGTTGTGGCATTTAAGAAAGGAGATGGAGCATTCAAACTTGGCATGGACAGACCCAGACAGGCTCCTTGTGACACGAAACTAGGGTCAACAATGACAAAAGTAAATGAAGACTTGGAAGCTTGGGAGGACTTGATTATCTAGCATGGGGCTCCACTCAGGACTGCGAGGACATTCTCCAATTCTAGACAGTAACAGACAACTCACAGTTGACCCACTCCATGCTCTGGAGAATGAGCGATTCAGAAAGTTAAGGTGAAAGCTACAGAAACCAGCCGAGAAACAAGAAAGGCACATCATGGCAAAGACATGTCTTGATCATAGGCCTTCACAGGAACAATAGAGGGACAATTCCTCCATCATATTTTGGTTTTCCTTTTATTTTCATTATTCTGTAATTTTTATTTTTCCAAGAATGAAATCAAATCTGATTGTAATCATTTTGGGCAGCAGGCCTTGCACACTGAGACAACTAATCTAGTAGTTAATTGGAGTTCGAGCTGGGACATTTTGTAACTGTTAATTCCAGCTCCCCCTCTTCTTATAAATAGGGGGAAGAAACTCTTAATAAAGGCTCCAGAATTCTGCAACTACGTGTTTGATTTCCGCGATTCCACTTTTGGTTCTACTTGCTTGTTCATGAGGGACTTTAGCGATATCTGGCTGAATGTAAATGGATTGGTATGATGGACTCATATTGGATTAATGAAACTATTTGGTGATTCCAATCAGAGCAATGCATAGTATGTTTTCCCGTCTATCAATCTCGTTTTCATTTATGTTTTCTTCTTCTATTGAAATTATGTTATGAAGCTGCTGATCTCATGTTTTCATGGTTGTATATTTTTTTGCTATATAGAGAACAATACCTGTGTGTATTACAGATTTACTTGTGTTATTAAATAGCCTAGAATACTTGTAGTAATTAAAGATTTACTTGTTTTATTCCATAGCCTGTAGTACCTTTTTTTTTTTTTTTTTTTTTTTTTTTTTTTTTTTTTTTCCGGGGAAAAAATCTGTAACCTTTTATTAAAAAATGAAAAGTTACAATTGCAGATGCATTGAGCATTTCCATAAGCTACCCATTGGGCTCAAGTGCTTTCTCACTCTTCACAGCAATACACAATTAGCGTGAAAAAATGAAAAAAGGAAAAAAGAAGAAGAAGAAGAGGGAGGAAGGGAGAAAGCAAGGAAAACTGAATTTGGATCTTCAGGTTTTCCTTCCCTTTTTCTTTTCGACCTTGCGCCACTCTCCTTGAGTAGGCTCGATCGAGGCTATGACTAACTGTGTTTCTGCTCTCTGCAGACCTGGTTCCTTGTCTGAATCTGAGGTGTCAGATTGGTGAAATCGTTTGATCCCTCCCATGCTCTGATCTTCGATTGTCTTCTCTGCCTGATTTGGATAGGACTGTGGGGTCTTGTTTTCTGATGTATTTTCCTTCTGGGTTCCCGTTGCTCGGGGTACTTCAGCATTCTCTGTGGGAATGTCGTCTTCTTCTGCTTCAGATTCTTCATCCTCTGAGTTATGGGGGGAGAATTTCCAACCTTTCCTCTGCTTCCCTTTCTGCTTTCTTTTACTGTTAACTTTCTTGGCCTCTGGACATGTGCTTTGCAAGTGTCCTGTTTGTCTGCACATCCTACATCTGAAGGCGGTATTTTCGTAGTCTAGTACTTGCAGCCAATCTTGTTGTTTGTAGATCAACCTTATGTTATTTGAGAGCCCTTTACTTAGATCTACTTCCACACAGATGCGTGCGAAAGTGAAAATCCTTTCATCAATCCTTTCCAGATCTGTTTTGATGTATTTCCCTATGCTGTTCCCGATTCCTTCCAAAACTCTTTCGCTCCAAAAGTGAAGGGGAAGGTTATGTAGGCGTACCCAAACCGGCACTTTTGATACAGTCATTTTGTTTGGGTCGAAATCTTTGAACCATGGGGTTATGAACAACCCCGCCGTTCCCCAGAACCAGGGCCCAGCACTGATGATAGTATCTCTTATATCCTTAGATGTAAATCTGACTATGAAAAACCCTTTGGAACATAGATGTATGTCACATTCCATGGTCCATTTGGTAAAAATCCAATGAAAGAGGTCCATTGGTTTTGGCCAGAAGCTGTTGAAGCGACATATTAGAGCTTGTGTTTCATAAGACTTAACATAATCGTCAAGCCCTGTGGCATCAATATTAAAGGCTGGAGTTTGTCCTAGTTGGTCAACTATATAAGGCCGGGGTGTTTATCCACCTTGATCTGGGGGAGATCCTGATTCTCTGTTGCCTTGGAGAATGTTTTTGTAGGATGAAGCACCCTTGGGATTGTGCTGGGGTGCTGTTTTCCCCTTGTTCTCTCCTGAACTGCTTGGCTGTCCCTGAGATGGAGCCCCTCCTCTCAGCTTGAGATTCAAACCAATGGTTTCTCCTGGACTGATCTCGTAACTTCCCAGGGTTCTGTTGTCCTGGAGGGACCACCTGCCACTGACTAAGTGTTGGATCTGGCCAGGATAGCCGGTCAATGCACAAATTTGCTGCTTTAGCTGTGAAACAGAGCTATCTGCACTTACCCATACTAAGAGAGATTTCATCTCCGGTGTTTTAATAAAGATCTGAAATCGATTTTTAGATACCTGATGTCTGCATTTTGGCTGAGCTCTGTCTGAACCGGTGTCTTTGCTGGTTGCCAGATGGTCCAGGTGTGTGCATTCTTCCAGATCTTGCCTCCTATTGGGTCGATCTGCTGCTTGCCCTCTGCTCAATCGATGCCCATTCCCGCCGATCTGCTGCCTGGGTTCTGTATAATCTTGAAACTTGCTCCAAACAGTTAGATCCGGCCTGGATCTATAGTATTTGGGGCTCAGATCGAGTAGATCCGGCCCAGATCTGCCGAGATTGGCCCATGCAATTATGTGATGGGGCAGATCTGCAACTTGCAGTCCCCTATCTTTGCATGCAGAAGTCATGAGAGAATGAACAATGTTGGCGTGAACGATCAATCCAAATCCTGGCGATTTTCCGCCTTCGAATTGGGTTCTGAACCCAAGAACGATTTTTGTGTGCAGGTCTCTGATCTCGTGCTTCTTCGCGAGCTTCACTTCCAGATCCGTCTCTGATGCGGATGGCCCATCAAGCAAATGTTGTTTTGGGCGTATGGTATCTGCTGTGCCAGGGCCGTCGAAAATTTTCCAGTCTTTTGGCCGCATAGCAAAACCCATGCCGGCAACTCGGGAAGAGTCATAGCGTTCCAACGCCGTGCTCTTGACGCCGGTCCTGTGTAGGGCCGTGGCCATGACCAGCCCTGCAACCCCACCTCCAGCGACCACGATGTCTGTGGTTCCAATATCATCGCAGGAAAAAACCTCAACGAAGGCCATCTCTCCGATCTTCCCTTTTCTCAATTTAAAATGTTTTAAAAACAATTTAAAATTAAGGAATTTAGACTTATGTGATCCATAACATTGTTCAGAAACTCTTCGGCAAAATCACATAATCTGGTTGGTTCGAAACGCGTCGACAAAAGATTGGTTATGTGATTTTTCCGAAGAGTTTCTGAACAATTTAAAATGTTTTTGAAACTTAGCCTGTAGTACCTATATGTGCATATATTTACTTACACTATTTAGTGATAAGCATACTCATGATGTATAGATTTTGGGACCTTAATTAGCCTCTACATATTTCTATCATAACATCTCCTTAGTCTTCCATACTTCTGCTGGAATATTGCTCCTTAGAATTCTATCTTGTTTACAACCCTATGCATTAGATTCCCCTCCTATTTTTCCTCCTCTCCATTTTACTACAACACCAATATTGAGGCTGCCTATTGTTGTGTGTTGGTCACCATAAAAGACATTTCTCTTTGAGTTTGCCCCGATTTACCCCCTACACATTTGGATCCATGAATTGGATTGAGTTTACATTACTGAGGGGCTATTGAACCAAACCCCCTTTATAATCTTTTTAACTATGTGACAATTGGAGTGCAAAAAAAACCCCACTCGTAATCTTCCATGCACTCCTCTAACTAAGATGTCCAAGGCACTATTCTACAATCAACCCAAAGGCTGTCTCTAGGAATATTTCTATATCTCCTGAAGCACTACTGCTACAGGTGCTAGAAAAAGAAACAACATCTTTTTGGTGTTGTTTAATGCCTTGCAACATGCGTCCAACTAAGTAGTTGGTCGGTGCATCCAGACATGGGTTTGGATGACTTCTTTTAGGCCACTAATGAAACATTCCAAGTAGAAGTCATCTCCTAGACCATGAGTTCTGATGGCCAATTGTTCAGAGGCTACAATGTAGTCCTTTACTATACCTATTTACCAGAGCTTAGTGAGACGACCCAAAAAATTATATTCTCAGCAAAATCAATCACATATGGATTTTGAGAACATGTTCTAAGTTTCGCTCCCTGGATAAAATTTCTAAAGCTACTGCCACCATTGCCATCTCTCTCGGCCCAAGTAAAGGGCTCCCACATGTAGCTTAGTTCCATATTCGTAGATATTATTAAAGGAGAAATATTGTTCCATTTGTGCTACACATACTGTAGGATTAGAGCCTGTTATCACCTAGATTTACCTTAGGCTGAAGGGAGGCAATTCCAGGGTAACCACAAACCAAGCTTAGCCTAGTAGCTAGCCCTACCAGGCCGGGAGAGGGCTCTCTCTGTAAGGATCTCAGTCAAGATGACTGGATCAGGTAAAGGATTTTAGGCTAGGTATAGTAGCTTGAAATGTTTTGATTGAATTTGTTGGTGTTTTGCTGGATCAGATGGAGCTGGGTAGTTTTAGGTTCGGGAAATTAGGTCATGATGTAGGGTGTGCTATGGGGAAAGGTAGGTAGATGCTTTGGCACTTGAAAATTTAATGAAATGGGGTGTCCAAGGCTAGTGAGGAGCTAAGAAGGGCTTGAGCAGGTCAAGAATCCTTCCTAAACAGAAGAAAAAATAGAGTAATGAATGATTTCCCAAGGTAGAGCACTGTAAACACTGAATTCTACCTATCTATCTTGATATCATTCAATTAGAAACAACAAAATGATTAATGAAATATATAACACATGTAATCAATTGATAACAAAAGAAGAAACTATGCAAAAGCATCATACCACAGGTATCCCATAAAAATAACTGCAAATCCTATTTATTTCCTTGCTAAACTACTTACAATGAAGTACAATATAGCTCAGAACATCCATGTGAGTCAAACCTTTGCTAATGACAAAGAAAATACATAATATAGAAATCAAAACCGCTCATCCTGACCATCAGGGGTCGAATCCATGAGAAGAGGGGTAGTTTCAATCATTTTCCAACTACGAACTGGAATATAGGCAATTAAACAACTTGCCTCTATAAGTAGGGAAACTGATTCATTAGCCTCGAAATCACCTCTAACTAATGAATCTACCCTCTAAGACAATTTTACCACCATTTTCACATGCCATGTCATTAATTACATTAGTTAAATCATCCATGAAGAGAGAGAAAGTGAATTTGTAGTCAGAGTAGGCAAAATTTTGATTTTTTGGCAAATTGGTCAAAAGCGTAGCGCCACTGGTCAAAAGCGTAGCTCCACATTCCAGCTACTTTTAGAGGCCTTCCTCTTGGCCAAATTTAGCCCAAAATAGCTCATTGGAAAGGTCTTCAAGTCTAGTTTCTGGAACAACTTGAATTTTTGAATTTGGAGGTTATTTCCCCCCTCAAAACTGGAAGCATCCAAGGCAGCTTCTGTGTGTCCAAAAAGAGGCAGAAAGGTCATTTTTTAGTAGTTTTTGGACCTTTTGGAGGACCAGATTTGCTCCAAAACTTTTGAAAATTTCTAGGGTGGATGTTATCATCATGCTAGATCCAAAAATATAAAATTTTTGTCCATTTAATACTCCAGGAAAAAACCACCGGCTAGTTTTCTGTGTTGAAAATTGCAAAATTTGAAAAATGCCAAAAATCTTCAAAACTTGCCCAATTTTGGCATGGGACAGCACCATCAGCTGCTTTTATGGGCTAGTGAGGCTTCAAATAATATCTTCAACTTGTCTTGCTCCTTTTTTCTCTCTAAAGCTCTCCTCAACCTAGCTTTAATATTCCTTATCCTCATATTACAAATTTTGTTGCGGGTCATGTAGTGATATGCCATGTGTTGGAGCATCTTCTTGTCCCTATTGGCCTTCTTAAGCAATCCCTCAAGATGTATGTTGACCCTCTCAAGCCAAGTTTCCCGGTCTTATTCAATTTCTTGCTCAATGGGAGTTAAAATGACACGAGCCTCTTTGTCACTTTGCCTCTTCAGTTTCAGAATTTCAAGCTCCATAAGGCCCTACTTATCCTCCAACTGTTTGTTTTCCTGCTCTAAATATGTGACAATATATCTGTCCCTTGCTAAACTATCCATCAACATCCAAATTTCTGCATCCTTTTCCCTCAAAAGCATGTTTTTAGCTAAAGTTTCAATTTGATTTTTGAGTTCAATGATCTCTACTCCATGATGGGTTCGGGGCCGTGGCTCATCATCATGCTCTTCCAACTAAAAGTACCTCTCCTATTCATCATCCAAGTCATCCTCCAATATATTCTCCTTTCCTTTGCTTAGCTACTCAACCTGTACCTGTTTTGCTGACGAAGAAGGCAAAGCCCCTTCCACACCTTGTGGAGATAGCATTTGTCTATGAACTGATGATGAAGGTAAGGCCCATTCCACATCTTGTGGATCAAACACTTTCCTAGCAGCTACAAAAAGCCTCCTTGTGCCTCTCTGATATGTTACAAACACTGGCACTCTAACAGTTTTGGTTTCCTGGACTTCTTCCCTTTTTTCTCCATGACTAGAAGGTCCACCTTCTTCATGATGCACTGATGAAAAGATTTGTGGGCCTTTGAAAATATCATGAGTAATGAAAGTCTCCCATGGAATGCTTAGAATTCTAAGCTGCTGAAGAACAATGATTTTAATCAAAGAGTAATGATATACGTTGTTCAACTGCTGGGGGTATGATTTCCTCTATATAATATGTGTCATTTTCTCAATATTTCTAAACATGAAGTAAGGGAGATTCAACATCTTTACCCTAGTGAAATTCATGAGGAGTCTAATATGGTAGGAATAAAACCGGGAGAACCTACCTTCACAAGTGAAGTACTTAATAATAATCCTCATCAAAGGAACATACCTGTTTTTTTAAAACTTAAAAGGGAATAACCTCTTAACTTGATTTCTGTATTTAGCCTTGATATAAGGCTCATAGTAACTATCATCAAGATCCTACCCCTTGTACCATTTTTAACCAACATTAGAGATTATAGTGGCCTTTGAAATGACAGCTGATGATATTGTGAAGGTTAATCCGACAAGTGTCACCTCATTGTTATGCAAATGAGTCACAAAAATTCCGGCCAACTCTTTGTGAAATTGTACTCTTTCCACCAATTCACAAAATTCAAAACATGCAAAGTGTCTAAAACAAGAAACTAAAAGTGGACAAGCGTGTAATTTTGTCAAACTGGTGGGCTCCTCTCTGATGATTTTTCCTCCTTTATGAGGTTTCCTTTGTTGTCTATATCTCTCCCTGGAGCTGTCACTAAATGTCTCTTCTTCATACTCATAATCACTGTCTCTTTCCATGGTTTTCCTTTGGCTTTGAACAATATGGTTATATATGGATAGTTGTGGATAATTGATGTGGAGGAATGGAATGCGCAGAGTGTATGGATGAAGGGATTTGGGAAAATGTATGTATGAATAGAGTTTAGGGAGAATGTATGTGAGAGTGGGATTTAGGGAAAATGTGTATGTGAATAAGGGAGAATGTATGTGTAAGTAGGGTTTAGAGAGAATGTATGTAGGAGTGGGATCTAGGGAGAGTGTGAGTAGAGTTAGGGAAAAATAAAAAGTGGGTAGAGTAAGAAAACAATAGTAGAGTGAGGATTTCAGTTCATGAGACAGTTTCTAGGAAAACTAGGGTTTTGCTGTAGAAACTAGGGTTTTGATTTTGGGGATGAAAAAAATCACAAAAACTTGATGTAAAAACCCTTTATCTTAAGAGATTTTGATGTACTTACTTGCAAAAGAGGTGAACTTGGCAATTTGAGGTGAAATGTGGTGTTTTAATGTGATTTGGGGATCTGCTGGTCAAAGTGCAGCGCCACCTACAGGAGCACAACGTTGACCCGAAAGTGCAGCGCCCTTGTATTTTTACACTGTGAAAACTTTCTAGAAGCGCAACGCTTGCTTGAAAGTGCAACGCCACCCCTCAAAAGTGCAAGGATTCTCCAAAACTCTAAAAACGAAACACTTTGCTCAGTTTGCTCAATAACACTTGAAAATCGACCTCCGCATCTCCTTTTGGCTCTTTAATCTTAAACAATGTACAATGGGATGAAAAATAGGAGGATGCATTTATATAGTTTCACCTTTTGATTTTTTTTTTGTGAAAACCCACTATTATCATGTCTATTTGTCTTTTATAATGCTCTATTTTTCATGCTTGTTTTCTTTTGCTTTGAAAGTGGATTGATGCTCAAAATCACTTGATTTTTGCTGTGGCAGGTACTTGGTAGCATCACAAGCTTTAGGAGGAGCTTGGGAACAAATATTACATATAGAAACAATATTATTACATCATGAAGAAAGATAAAAAACATAATACTCTGTTTTCACCTCAAAACAAGTTTTGAGGTGAGAAATACATTAAGCTTTCAAACTAACAGATCATGACTTTACCCATCATTATGGGCCTCCTCATGTGCTTGCTGACCATTATTAACATATAATCAGTAAATTTTGACCATGGAGGAAACCCCAAGACCTAATGAGATTAAGCCCTCAGATTTGATGAAATGGACTGCAAAATGAACATGAATCATGACTGAAAAGTATGAAAGAAGATCAGAAAGTACATATCATGAGGGAAAAGTTGAAGTAACCCCTACCATCAGTAGATCCATGAACTAATGGAATGCAACCTCATTAGAATGAGGCGCCTACTATGAAATGCAAAAAGAGCAGATTTTGATCACTGATGGCAGTGTGTAGACACTGGAACTAACATTGGCTCCAATGGGGATGGTAACTCCTTGGAGGTGCCAAGAACACCGTAGACCTAGTAGCCTTATCCATTTGGCAATAGGGTCAAGACACTTCAAAGACTGAAAACTGACACTATGAAAACTGACTCAAGACTCAAAGTATGACTAAAAACTATTTAAAAACTGGCAAACGATACACATTCACTCAAAATTTATAGCTTTCACCTCGGGCCCCAAGTTGGAATGACTGTGTACCTTGAAATCTTGCAAAGGAAAGGGAAAATGGTATATAAAATGATCATATAATGATTTCATAAATCACCTTAGAAGAAGTAGTGCTTGAGGAGCCTACCATTGACTGGCCCTCCTGAACAATCCCATCCATCCATCTCCTTTAGCAGAAATGCATTTTCTCCTCTGTATGTAGCAATCTTATAGGGTCCCTTCCATAGGTTTTCAAACTTACCATGCTTGCCTTTATCCTCATTCCTATCATCCCACCGCAACACTACATCCTCAAGCTAGAATTTATTTGCTTTAGTTTTTCAGTTATAGATATTCTTGATCTTTTCCTGTAATCTGACAGCGTTTTGTAAAACTTCCTCCCTTTTTTGCTGTAGGTGAATCATTTGATTGATTCTTCTCTAAAAATCATCCTCCTCACTGCTAGCCTCATGTAGCAATTTCATAACCGGGACTACAAGGGAAGTTGGAAAAACTGTGTCAATGCCATAAACTAATTCGAATGGAGACATACCTATAGATTTCCTATGGCTTACTCTGTCAGCCCATAAATAATTAACCAACTTCTTATGCCAACTTTTCTTGTTTATTTCCATAAGCTTTTTGATGATGTTTACTAAGGATTTGTTTGATGATTACGCCAAACTGTTTCCCTGTGGGTAATATGCTGTAGAATAGCCTAAAGTAATTTTATACCTGTTGCAAAATTCAACCATGTTCTTTGATTTGAAGGCAACTGCATTATTTGTAACAATTTTTTTAGGACAATAGAAATAAGATAAAATGTTGGATTCTAGGAATTGAATAATTACTATATCAATGGCTTGTATGGTTGGAATTTCTTCCATCCACTTGGTAAAGTAGTCAATTTCTTTGTGTTGCACCGACGATGCTGGATGGATTTCACCAATAAAATTCTAATCCCCACTGTTGAAAAGGTGCATTGACTTCAATAGGTTTTAGTGGAAGAGGTAACAATTTTCTTTCCCCTGAAATATTGGACATTCATGACAACTCATGACTATTTTGTACACATCAAAAAAGAAGGTTGGCCAGTAATAACCTGTCCTTAATTTTGTTTGTTGTTGTCTTCCATAACAAGTGACCACCACAATCACCTTTGTGAAAGTCACTCATCACTTGCTGGGCTTCATCTTCAATCAGACAGTTCAGTAAAACACCTCTTGGATCTTTCCAATAAAGTGAATTATTCAAAATGCAAAATTTAGCAGCTTTAAGTTTGAGTGATCTACCTTTGTTCTTTGTCATTCTCGAAGGTGGTGAAAGGTGCTGAAGTACATACAATGTCTGAATACTATGGTGACTGAAGAAACATTTCAGACACTTGAATTGGAGATCCTTCTTCTTCATCTTCTGACATGGCTGCTATGAGATTGATATCTAAAGCATGCAGATTTGATTCAGCCATTAACCTTGCCAAGCCTTGTCCTTTGATCAGCTTTGTGGGTTTAATTTCTAAGTCATATTCTAACATTGTTGCAATACACTTTCCTCACCTTCCTTCTGGATCAGTTTGTATCAACACATTCTTTATTGCTGCATTGGGAACATATGCTATAATGTGTGAGTGCAGAATATACACTTTGAAATCCTTCAAAGCTTTGACAAGAGCAAGAGCCTGTTTCTCAATTATGTGTACCACAAGGCACCATCTCTAATGGTCCTACTAAAAAAGGCAATGGGCTTCTTCGACTTGATCTCTCTTTTGCATTAAAACTGCAACCATGGTATTCTCAAATGCAAATGAGAACAAAATGAAATCTTGCGTGTAGTCAGGACTAATCAAGACTGGAGCTGTAGATAGAACATACTTTACCAAATTGAATTATTTAATAGCCTCCTCCATCCATTTAACCACGCTGTCTTTTTTCAACATATTAGTTATGTCTCTTAAATGTTCAACTAGATTGGGTGCAAATCTTCATAAGAAATTCATCTTACCATTAAAAGCTTGTATTTATTTCTTGTTTCTGGGAAAATCTATCTGCCGAATTGCTTCCACCCGTGAAGGATCAATGTGAATGCCTTATTTTGAGATAATGTGACCAAGCAGCTTTCCTTCATCCATGGTGAAGAGACTTTTCTTGGGACTAAGAGATATCCCAAACTTCCTACATCTTTGAAACAAAATTTTTAAATGGTGAAGATGCTCATCACCAGAACCTGAAAACACTATCAAATCATCTAAATATACAACCAGAAATACATCCTTTTCATTAGCAAAAGCGATATCCATTGCTTGCTGAAATGTGGCTCCAACGTTCTTCAAACCAAATGGCATTTTAGCATAATCAAAATTTCCCCAAGGTGTGGTAAATGTAGTCTTATCTCTGTCATCTTCATGCACTAGGATCTGATTATACCCTGAATATCCATTGAGTAGTGACATACGTGATGCTCCAACCACTCTCTGGAGGATATGATCCATCTTCGGCAGTGGGTAGTTGTCCTTCAATGACACCTTATTGAGATTTTGGAAATCAATACACAATTTGATTTCTCCGGTCTTCTTTTGTACCGGAACCAGGTTCGAAATCCAATTAGAAAATCTGATTGGGACAATTATACCAACTTTGTATAACCTATTTACCTCTTTTTCAATGGAAGGTAGCGACTTGGGATTGATTCTTCTCAACTTCTACCTGAATGGTTTCTGATTTGGCTTTATGGGAATGGTGTGTTGAATTATGTCTTCATCATACACCTTTAGATCTAAATAATCCCAAGCAAACACGTCAGAGAATTCAGATAACAATCTAACGTATTTAGCATTTACCTCAGGAGACAATGCTTTGGACAATTTTACAAATTTTGGATGATCAGTTGTCCCAATATTTACGTCTTCGGCTCATTTTTCTGTAGGTAGTAAACTTGGCATTCTGGCCAAATCATTTTGATCAAAAATTTCTTTTAAAGGTATGAGACATTTCGGAATCACATTGTCTTTCAGCTGCCAAACTTCCATCTGGTTCTCCTCCATCTCTTGCTCATCGCTGTCATGATCATCATCTATTGAAGCATCCTTGTAGTTTCCTTCGTTCTGCAAAAAAGTATTGATCTCCTTATTGTCCCAAAACACCTGCCAATACCTTAAATTGTCTAGAACAATAGGGTGGTGTTTGACATGGATCTCAAACTTGCTGTTGGAATTCATCAGAATCTTCAAATTACTTGCAGCAGTGGCGAGTGAATCTGCAATAACATTTTGAGTACGAGGTACTGCTGTCAAAGTATAATATAGAAACATTCGTAAGATATCTAAAACTGCATTTCTGTAGCCTCTCATCTGCGGGTGTTTAGCCTGATATTCTCCCTTGACTTGCTTGATTATCAGCTTCGAATCTCCATAGACTGAAATTATTTTTGCATTCAACTTTTTCAGAATTTTCAAACCTGCAATCAACACTTCATACTCCACTTCATTGTTAGAACAGTCAAAGGCCAATTTGTATGAACATATTCTAACATTACTAGGAACTTTATTCGACCGGAAAACAGGGCTCTGAATCCAAATTCCTATGCCAACTCCATCCTTACCCACGGCTCCATCAAAATCCATGCTCCATAGACCTACCTCTTCTTCTAGATGCTGAAATTATGTTTCCTTCTCTTCCTTACTCTAACTGATCTCTCCATTTTTCTATTGTTCATTGTCCTTTTGCTGCTGTCGTACGTGGACTGCTCAGAAGTACTTGTGATTTTCTGTCTTTCTTGATCAAGGGTTGTTCTATTTTTTTTTGAAATTTCCAGAACATCTTCTACTTCAACTAACTGAATATCAACATCATTTAAACCACTATCTGAATATAATACAAATGACTCTAAGTCTGTATGTACAACATTTATTGGATGGTTAAGAGGTTTCTCCTTGCTAGTAATCATGTATTTCATTTTCTTTTCCCTGCACAATTTTCTCAATTGGCCAAAAACGGGAATGGTAGCATAGGAGAAATATAGTTGTAAAGTTCCTTTAAGCTTTGCACCCCATGATCTGGATATAAGCATACCAAACCGTGGCGGAATATCAACAACAATGACATCCATCAGAACATTCTTAGTTGGGATTTTGTCTAAAGCTACTACCAAGTCTTTGATTAGACCTATACAACGAACTCTGCTGGAATCAAAAGAATATAGGTCATGGTATTTTCATGTAATGTCAAGACCCAACTTCTCCATAATGGCTTTTGGCATCAAATTATGAGAAGCTCCGAAGTCGAACATAGCATTATGAAGGACATAGTCGTGTAGTCTAAGGCTTATGTAGAATGGAGGGACTTCACTATCCTCGGATTGACCTTCTAAGGCAAGGCTAATGATGAGCTCAGGCAGATTGTCTTCTACATTGACCATATCAGATAAAGGATATATATGCAAAATTTTGGACACCCGGTGTTTATAGCTGTTGTTCTTAATCAAGTCAGTCAAAGGAATTGAAACTTTTAATTTAGCTATTTCATTTTCTAAACTAAAAGCTAAAATTTTCTCTACCTCTTTGACTGGAAGGTCCTTATTCTCAGCTCTTTATTTTGCTGCACTTTGCTGATTGATATTCTTGTTTGCAACACTGTTTGTTGATAGTCCTTTGCTGGAAGTCGGATCAGCAGACTCTTTTCCTTTCTTCTGAATGCCTGAAGAACCATTCTTAGCTTGTGCTTCTTTCCTTTTTTGAATTGGACTGACTGGAACATCTCTGTTTATCAATGAATATTGCTTCTGTTGTGTTGTCAATTCATTCATATATCCTCACTGATAATCATCTGATTCATCCTCCAAAACGGCCTCATTTTCTAGTATGAAATCCTCATCTCTTTGGGTATCTGGAACCTCCGCATATTCTTCATCTTCTGTCAAAAACATGGGAAAATCATGAGTAGTGAAGAAATGGTTTGCCTCAACCACCGAATCATCATCATCGTCATCCTCTAATCCATGCATATAGTTTTGCTGCAAAGGAGTTCTGACCTGCTGTTGTTGTGCTACCTGATCTTGTGCCTTTTTCTCCCATTTCTTAATCCTGAACTGGGGCTGTTGCTAACCTCTGAAGTTAGGATTTCTAATTGGTGTTTCAGGTTTATTTGCAACCGTCAACTGGTCAAACATCTTCTCAATTTTCTAGAGCAAATTATCTGCCTTAACATCTAAGAAAGATTCTTCTTCCTTGATAGTCACCTTATTTTTAGATTTCATTCTCACTCTTTTGGCCAGCAGGTTTGCTTCTACACTTAATGCGTTCTTCTGCATGTCTTCAAGTGTGGTAGGATCTCTTTCTTGTAACTGATATGCCATATCAGCATCGAAATTGTCTGGAAATTTGAGCAATGCTAACCCCATCAATGGTTTAATGTAAGCAGAAATAGCATTATAAACTACATTGAACCTCACACAGTAATCTTGTACACTATCACCCACATTCCTCTTGATATTTTCATACTCAGATAAAATCTGAAGCGGATTCTCTTTACCTCCCACCGATCTAGAAATTATCTATGCAGGGCCAGTGAAGTGTTAATAGAGGTTGTTGGTAATGATCTGAACCATTTTCTAACCTCGCCTTCAAAACTTTGTATGAACAATCTTATAGTCACGTTTTCTACATCTACTTCATGAAGGTCGAAGAAGTCATTCATTCTGTCAACGTGTTGTTGCGTTGTAATACTTTGAGTGGCACCAAAAAGAGGTATCTTACTTTGGTAATCAACATGCATATCATTCAGATTCTGAGGAAGAATGAGGGGTGCATATTGGGCAGCCATGACTCAAGGTTTATTTGAAACAACTATTGGACTGCTTGGGTTTAATGGAGTGGTTGATTGAGGAGTTGAAGGAGGAGTGTTACAGGGAAAAGTTTCTATGCAGAACTGCTAATCCCACTAAGGTGGGTAGCTACCTTAGAAAAAAACAAAGTAAAACTACTTTCGTTTTCCTTTATGAAAGATAGATGAGAGAAGAATAAAGGAGACCAACCTCTATCTTGCGCTTGGTTCCTTGCTCGATTCCTCTCTCTTCTGATAGTCCTTTGCTACTTGCTTTCTTGTATACCCAGCTTCACAGAGTACCTGTAGAATCAAAGTAGCATAACACTATACGAGAACATGGATCTATTATCATGAACAATCTAGGATCAGATGTAAATTGACCATAAAAATGCACAAAACATAAATTACACAAGAGTATGGAGGAAAACTTGAATAGCTTTATTGATAATCAACAAAGAGCCAAGAGAGTTACAACTAGTTGTTCTGACCCAGCATCATCCTCTCAGAAAGTAAGCCCTTCTTCACCTCATGAAAAGCTTAGATCACCCAACACTATGATGCTGCCTCAAGAAACTAACAACAATTCCTTACAAGATGTAAAACTCCAGCCTCTGGATCTCTGGGATGAGGGATCCATATATAGATGTCTGTAAGGGAGATGAGTCAGCTTGTGATTTGATTAGTGTCTTCCCTCTGATAGTTCTTTCTTCCACTTGGAGATTGATGATCTCTTACTAATCCCTGGTCGAATTCAGAGAGGCAAGTGTCAGAGGAGAAGTTTCTGGAAGATTCCATGCTTCTCCACCTCGCGGATTGACACTGCCATTTGTCTCCTCTCGCCCATCGCACCCCATAGAAGGGATTTTTGAAATGCAATGCACCCACTGTGTGTATTTAGGTGAGATGCAACGCACTTTGCCTATGGAGCAGGTGAAATGATCCAGTTTTGACTAGTTCTGAGTAGTTTTTCATGGAGAACTTCTGGGAGAAGCTGTAATCATTTGACCTTGTTCATTTAGGGGTTGGAACAATAATTTTAGGGACTTAAGAGCCCTTGGTTTATGGACATTTTATGCTTGGGGTTGTAGTGCCAAAAAATTCCTATAACAGGTGCCCCCTAAAGCATGAGGTCGTTAATCTTTTTTGATGTCGGGTGAAATGCTTTATCATGAGGATCCGAAGTTCTTTCAAGCTGGAAGGAGACCTGTAATAAGATACAATACAATACATTATCTTCATAATATTTTCATGATCCAGCTAAGGTGGGCATTCCCATGCTCAGCTTTATAAATTAGGACAAACAATCGTCTGAGTGTAGACTGATGATTCTGGTAGAGCCATCATCCCTTTGATTGGATTATTATCTGTGCAACAATGATGTACATTTGATGTCTTTATTTTCCTGAATATATATCGTAACCCGGATGGATGAAACTAGATCCGGGGTCTTCAATCTCGTTCGATATTCACTCAAAGTACAAGTCGATCCATGTGAGAGATGTTCTGGAGTCGAACATGGAAAGACATCGCCTGATTACCAGCCAATGATGTAAGTTGTTAACAGGCGCGAGAGGAATCACCGATAATGATAATGATCCTCAAGGTACTGTAGTACAATTCATGTGGTGTGAATAAGGGACTTGGCGTCGAACACCACGCAAAATCTTTCGGTCGAAGGCTATTGATGTAAACTTGTCGCCGGAAGTGAGAAACTTGCCATTGAGGCATGCAAGCTTCAAAGTACTGAAATGGGTGTTCCTAGATCGACTTCTTGGATAATGAGCTGATGTCGACAAGAAGCGATCCGTCATAGGAGGGCCTTAATAAATTCCACATCAATGACACGGAACGGAGCAAATGATTTTAATGGAGGTGAAAACGATCTGGTGATATAAGGTTTAGGGTGGCGGCCATGAAAGAATGGAGTGTAAATGTATTGCAGCGGGTGAGACACAGGTGGATTCTCTGAGTGACTTCTCTTGAACATATCGGTGACACTGACATGATGGATTTGTAGCATTAACCCCAAATGTGGATGGTGTGATGTGACCATGGTGATGTGACCGGTGAATGAAACAACCCAACCCGACTTGGATGCAGAGTGAAAGTGTCATGTTCAAGAGCGACTTGCTACCAACAAAGTTTCTTCAAGTTTTCTTCCCAATTTTTCCCTAGTCATTGCTGACCAGTACCTATTTATTTTTGACAAGCTTGAGGAGGATAACATATACTTGTTCTATAATTTGCCCTTCGGGCAAACCCATCACTATGTTTTAACGAGCCTAGCAATAGTGAAACTCGTTCTTGTCTGCAATGGACAAGTTTGTCGCTATTAGGTTTTAACGAGTTTAACGACAAAGATAACTCAGTCCTTTTCAATTTTAGAGAGTCTGAAAAGAGACGTAAAGGAAACTCCAAAAATCCTTTTTCGTCATCTAATCCCTTAAGTCTGAAAAAGTATAAAACAATACAGAAGGGATGAATTTTCGATACTTTTAACGAGTCGAACAAAACAAGCGCTCGATCTTTTTGTGTAATAATCCCTCAGGTCCAAAAAGATTAAAATATAAAGGAGGGATAACACTTCTGATCACTTTAACGAGCTGGAGAGACCAATGGCTTGGAAATCTTTTCATATTTTACGAGTCAGTTGGAAAGAGCTTAAAGGGGACTCGTTTTTTGAGGAACGAGTGATAAATTCGGGTAGCAGCTGATTCCAGGTAAGGTTTGGAATTTCCCAATCACGACAGTGTTACAAGGATGGCTAGCAGAATCACTCTTCACATCTGTTCCTCAAAAGGGGTAAACAATCAAATGGAGGTGAATGATCGGCCAATACAGGGTGGAGGTGATGATGAGAACACGACCAAGGCTTTAAAGGCTGAAGTACTACATTCACGACGGTTATTTACCAGAAATTGGTTCATTTTTTAATGAGCTTAAACGCTGGGGGAAACATTTGCTCATTGCTTATGTTTATTTTTTAACGAGCTTGAACCATGCAGTAACACTGCTCGTGGCGGGTTTATTTTTTTAATGAGCTTGAACCCTGCAGTAACACTGCTCGTGATAATTTTGCATGCCCCCAGCATAATAACGCAAATCGAGGTGGTGCATGCCCCCCAAGCTTCATTGCATTCATATCGATGGTTGGAATGAAGGTTTACCTTCGAGATCTTCGAAAGACTCGACTTTGATTTTACGATATCGTAATCAAAGAGTCGATTTGGAATGGGAGTCGTTTCATTTTTTAATGAGGTTGACACAGTAAAAGAACTATGCTCATGACTCCTTGTTTCATTTTTTAACAAGGTCGACACGAGATAAGAACCGTCCTCGGAATCCAACGCATTTACAATATTTGATAGAAAATCAAAAACTGAAGGATGATTAAGGTCATTGGAATAATCTCCGTTGTAATCCAGGAGATGGGAATGATGGTGGTAATCTTCCCATGGTGCGTCTCCTAACATCATTGACTGAATGATTCCTTTGTCTGTAGAATGTACATGCGACCAAGGATCTGAAGAGGTACCATATTCCTTAGACCTATCTATCCAAACACTCGATGAGCATTGATTTGGGTTTGCCCCCCAGGCCAAGAAAATTGATTGCTACAATATTTCTAAAATGGCGATGATCCATGCTGACAATATGTTTAGGAATCTTCCGAATCCATTAGATATAGAAGATTTCATATTGCAAGTTTCCACTGTGGCCACTTCCGCCAGATTACTCGGAGGTGGTAGGGAAAATGTAGGTTTTAACCCTGTACAGAAATTACCTGCATACGAATTCTTAAACAAAGAAAATAAACAATGCGAGAGCATAACCCATAAAACACATATGCACAGAGATTTTTCCCTGGATCCCAAAACCGGGACTACCAGCTTGATTTTTCATTATGTTCCTTTCAATGTTACAATACATATTTATACATGCCGAAGCATCCAATACCATGGACCGAAAACCATCGCGTCCAATACCATGGACCGAAAACCATCGCGTCCAAAAAACATGTGCGAAAATCATGCATAAAACCATAGGTGGGTCCGCCCAACCTAACATATGGTCCAAAACCAAAATTTTCCGGGGCGCTGCCCCGGACCCCATAAAGTGGGGTTACGGGTGCCCTTCAAACCCCCTATTAACTACGTGGAAAGAATATAACACAACCCAACAATCTACCACTTGTTGTTTTCTTTCCACAGGAGAGCTTAGTCATTTTTTCAGCCCTGAGATTCCCATTGCTTCTCTACACCAAGAGAACTTCTCAGAGCTCACAGATTGTGTCAATGCATCTGCAGTATTCTTCAAAGTGTCCACCTTTACCAACAACACCTTTCTATCTTCTATCATATCCCTCACAAAGTGATACTGAACATCAATGTGCTTTGTCTTTGAATGATAAGCAGGGTTCTTTGCCAAGAAAATTGCACTTTGGCTGTCACAGTCTATTCTTATAGCTCCCTGTACTAACCCCATACTTGAACACAATCTCCGCAACCAAATTGCTTCCTTGCTTGCATGAGTGGCTGCCATGTATTCTGCCTCTGTAGTTGATAGTGCTACTACAAATTGTTTCTTACTCATCCAACTGACTGCACCTCCAAATAGGTTAAACACATACCCACTTGTCGATCTTCTCTGATCCAGATCTCCAGCCCAGTATGCATCAACAAAGCCATGAATATCCAACACTCTGTCCAATCCTGGTCTTCCTTGGTAGCACAAACCATAATCACTAGTGCCACGCAAATACCTGAAAACCCGCTTCACTGCTGTCCAGTGCTCCTTCCCAGGTTTTGACATAAACCTGCTCAATACTCCCACTGCATGTGCAATGTCTGGTCTAGTACAGACCATTGCATACATCAGGCTACCCACTGCACTTGCATATGGAACACGGGACATGTCCTCTTCCTCTTCTTGTGTCTTGGGACACTGTTCAGCAGATAACCTCACACCTACAGGAATAGGAACCTTCACCGGTTTACTATCCTGCATATTAAACCTCTGGAGTATTGTCTCGACATACTTCCTCTGGTTTAACCAGAGCTTCCTCTTTGACCGATCTCTTTTAATTTCCATGCCCAAAATATAGTTTGCAGCACCAAGATCTTTCATGTCGAATTTGGAGGACAATTGGGTCTTCAAATCCTGGATAATTTCTTTGTCATTTCCAACCAGCAACATATCATCCACATACAAGACCAGATAAATAATACGGTCACCAATTAATTTAAAATACACACAATGATCTGCTTTGCTTCTGGTGAAGCCAAGTCCCCATATAAATGTATCAAATTTCTGATACCACATCCTTGGTGACTGTTTTAACCCATACAGAGACTTCTTTAACTTGCATACCAGTTCTTTCTTACCCTTCACTGCAAAGCCTTCAGGTTGCTTCATGTAGATTTCCTCTTCCAAATCCCTGTGAAGAAATTTTGTCTTCACATCCATCTATTCTACCTCAAAATCAAAAGCAGCATCAACAGATAAAAGTAATCTAATAGAATTTACCTTGGCAACAGGAGAAAAAATATCACCAAAATCAATTCCCGGAACCTGGGAATAACCTTTTGCTACCAACCAAGCTTTGTATTTCTCCACCATTCCTTCTGCATTTGTCTTCTTCTTGAACACCCATTTGCTGCCAATGGGTTTCCTTCCAGCCGGCAACTCCACTAGATCCCAAGCCTCATTTTTGTGCAAAGATGCCATTTCATCGACCATGGCCTCTTTCCAGAGTTTTCCATCCTCTGAATCCACTGCTTCCTTCACAGTTCTGGGATAATTATCAGTAACAGACAAAGCAAAATTTGAACTGAAAGCAGATGGACTATACCTTTCTGGCTGCCTTCTTTCTCGAACTGATCTTCTCACAGCCAGAGTTTGTGGCTCTTCATCTTCTGATTCCTCCTCTGCTGCAGAGTCTGATTCTTCCTCCTTTGGCTCAAACTCTATCTTCTCAGGTTCTTTTGGTTGGACTTCATGTTGAATAACATCTTTTACCTCTCTGAACAACACATCTCGGTTGTACACAACCTTCCGTGTGACTGGGTTCCAAAGCTTATAACCCTTTAAACCATCCTTATACCCAATAAAGATGCACTTTTCAGATTTACTATCCAACTTGGTTCGTTTCTCCTTTGGAACATGTACATATGCATCACATCCAAATACCCTTAGACGTGAAAGAGAGGGTTTCTTACCAGTCCATACTTCTTGTGGAGTCTTATCCTCCAACGCTGATGAAGGTGATCTGTTGATCAGGTAACATGCAGTATCCACCACCTCTGCCCAGAATTCTTGTCCTAACCCGGCACCACTGAGCATGCTTCTTGCCCTTTCCATCAACGTCTTTTTCATTCTTTCTGCGACTCCATTTTGCTGAGGTGTATATGGAGTAGTCTTCTGCCGTGCTATACCACACTTCTTACAAAATTCTTCAAATTCATTGCTGCAAAATTCTCCACCATTATCTGTCCTCAGCACCTTTATCTTCTTCTCTGTCTGATTTTCCACCAGAGCCTTAAATTCTTTAAACCTGTCAAAGACTTCAGATTTCTTCTTAAGAAAATATATCCATGTATTCCTTGAGAAGTCATCTATGAATGATACATAGTACACAGACTTACCCAGTGATGGAACCTTCACAGGTCCAAACACATCACTGTGCACAAGCTCTAATATCTGTTTCATCCTCTTACCACCAGAGGGGAAACTCACCCGATTCTGCTTCCCATATACACAATTTTCACAGAAATCAAAATCCAGAGAGCTATTATTCATACCTTCTACCATACCTTTACCATGAAGTATTCAAAGGCCCTTCTCTCCAATATGTCCAAGCCTTTGATGCCACAACATGGTCTTCTCTCGAGAGACCACTAGATTCTCTACTCCATTTTCAGGAACCATAGAACTATTGCACCCATCAACAACAGTGCTACCTTGCAGCTTGTACATAGTTCCAATCCGAACTCCCCGCATTAATATCAGTGCTCCTCGAACCATCTTGCAGGTATCTTTCTCGAACACCGTCTTTACACCTGCATCATCCAACTTGCTTACAGAAATCAGATTTCTGGCCAATGCAGGAATATGTAGAACACCCAAAAGTGTTCTAACCCTTCCACCTTGCAACTTCAACTTTACTTTTCCCCGACCAATGATTCTAGCCTTCCTATCATCTCCTAAGAAGACATCACCACCATCGTATTTCTCATACTCGCAGAACCACTCTCTATGGGGAGTGAAGTGAAAGGATGCACCTGAGTCAATCAACCATGCCTCATGATCTACATGTGTACTTGAAGAAGCCAAGTACACATCCCCACCTTCATCTGAGGTGGTTTTCGCCTCTGCAGAAGGAGCATCATCAGATCCCTTTCCTTTATCAAGAGCTTTAGATTTACAATCCCTTCTAAAGTTCCCTTCCTTTCCACATTTCCAACACACCACCTTTGTAGGTTTTCCTGGAGATTTAGATCTCCCTCTAGATTTAGATCTCCCACTCGATGACTTATTTTTGTTTCTGTTCTGGGACCGTCCTCGTACAGACAAGGCATCACCATTCTGGTTGTCCATATTTTTCCGTCTCATCTCCTCCGTCAGCAAGGCTGAGACTATTTCATCAAACTGCAAAGCAGTTGCATTGCTACCTATTGCAATAACCAGACTATCCCACGAATCTGGTAGAGAACACAACAGACTGATGCACTTATCTTCATCTGAAATTTTAATATCAACAGATAATAACTGACTTACCACAGTATTAAATGCATTCAGATGCTCTGTCAATGAGTCTCCATCTTTCGTCCTCAGGTTACACAGCTTTTTCCGCAGGAACAATTTATTCACCAGAGACTTAGATTGGTACAAAGTCCCTAACTTGACCCACACAGCCTTTGCCGTAGCTTCCCCTGATACATTCAGCAATACTGAATCTGAGACACACAATCGTATTGTGCTCTTTGCCTTCCAATCCAACTTCTTCCATTCTTCATCGGTCACTCTCGATGGTTTAGTACCCGGATCTACCGCGATCCACTGATCTTTATCCACCAACAGATCCTCCATCTTGAGTTTCAACAACTCAAAATTCTGACCATTGAACTTCTCAATCTCTATCTTTCCACTGCTCGCCATCTTCTTTCACCACCAGAATCGATCTCGCAGATCTCCCACTGAATAGTGTCTACCACAG
The DNA here is from genome assembly GCA_031772625.1 of Pinus tabuliformis. Lineage (NCBI taxonomy): Eukaryota > Viridiplantae > Streptophyta > Pinopsida > Pinales > Pinaceae > Pinus > Pinus tabuliformis. The sequence continues at coordinate 1,480,687,466 of CM062820.1, read as the reverse complement.
GCCCGAGCGAAACCCCTCAGCAACAAAGGCGTCCCCTTGAAGCCAAAATAGCTCTGATACCAAATGTAGGTTTTAACCCTGTACAAAAATTACCTGCATACGAATTCTTAAACAAAGAAAATAAACAATGCGAGAGCATAACCCATAAAACACATATGCACAAAGATTTTTCCCTGGATCCCAAAACCGGGACTACCAGCTTGATTTTTCATTATGTTCATTTCAATGTTACAATACATATTTATACATGCCGAAGCATCCAATACCATGGACCGAAAACCATCGCGTCCAATACAATGGACCGAAAACCATCACGTCCAAAAAACATGTGCGAAAATCATGCACAAAACCATAGGTGGGTCCGCCCAACCTAACATATGGTCCAAAACCAAAATTTTCCGGGGCGTTGCCCCAGACCCCATAAAGTGGGGTTACGGGTGCCCTTCAAACCCCCTATTAACTACACGGAAAGAATATAACACAACCCAATAGAAAAAGTACCCATTAAGGCAGGGTCTTTTAGGAGACCTACTCCGATATTTTGAAGCGAATGATTGCTTCCATGGATCATTGGAATGCTTCCCGTAACTTGTGAACTGTTGGGGAGAAATGTTTGTTGGTTGACGATTGTAATTCTTCCTTGAAAGAGAAATGCAATCTTCTTGAAGTAGGTCGACACAACTGCGGCCATGGCATATATCCAGGGCCTTCCCTGTAGGATGTTGTAATCGATGTTTCCGTTGATTACTTCGACATCAATTTCTACTGTTTTGTCCCCTAGTTCAACTTGCAAGTTACTTAAAATCCCGTATGGAGTGTATGATCATCCATCAAATGCTTTTAACGTCGTTGACGATCTCGACAAGGGTGGTGAGCCTAAATTTTTCCAGCAACTCATCGACATAATACATGTAGATTCCCCCTCGTCAATAATTGTTCGATGAACAGTTTTGTTGAGGGCTTTCACTTGAACGAGGAAAGCTAGTTGAGCTGGTAACTGAGGATCATATCCTTTATGATTAAAGGACACAAGATTGGAATCCTTTGGGTCTATCCCACCGATAGCTGATAATAAAGCATGCTTTTTGGATGGGCAATTTTGTAGTACCTCAAGTGTCGACATAGCAGATGGCGATTGGGCCAGATCTTCCACTATATTATAATGCTGAGTTGCTCTAGCACGAGGATTAAATGTCGACTTGTGTACTACTCCCTTTGGCAGTTTTATTGTCAGTTCAGGAATGATGGGTGGTGCAACTTCTTTCGAAGTTGTTGTCGAACTACTAGGTTGATCTTTATCCTTGTTGTTCGAAAACTGTGGATTCCCATAATCTTTATTCCTTGTCAATATCAAAGCATCATTTTGTTGTTTGGAAACTGTTATAGACATTTTTGTGCCTTACAGCATTGAGCATGAAATTTCCATAATCTAAGGGATCCAAAGTCCCTAAACATGTTGTTCCTACCCCTAGAGGAACAAGGCTAACAAACCACAGCAATTCACAGAAGTTCTCCACCAGAAACTGCTCAAAAACAAGTCAATTCAGGATCATTGCAGTGGCTACACTAGCTGTTTGCGCTGAATGTCAAAGCCAACACTGGCTACCTGCGTTGAATGTCAAATGGAACACTAGCTACCTACGCTGAACTAGAGTGGACATGTGGTAGGCTCATTTCTCAAGGTGTCAAAACCCAGGAAGCTTCCAAAATGACACTTGCCTCAGGGAATTCGACTGGTGATGAGTAAGAGGTTCCAAATCTCCAAGTGGAAGCAAGAACCTCCAAGTGGACTCAAGAACTGACAGAGGGAGAGGACACTAGTCAGATCTCAAGCTGACTCATCCTCTCTCCAAACATCTATATATGGATCTCTCCTCCATGAGATTTAGAGGTTGGAATTTTGTTATTGCAAAGAATTGTTGTTGGTTTGAGATTGGAATCATTGGGTGCTTAATGCTTTGAAGGGGGTGAAGATAGGAATTCCATTTGCTGGGAAGGAGATGCTGGATTGGAGCCCTCTGGGTTTTATCTCTTCCTGAACCTTGTTATTCATCAATAAAGCTATCTTGGTTTCTCCTATATGCTGATGTATTTTTGATGTATGAATGCATTAGTATGTTTAGTTTATTTCTAATCCTAAACTAGTTATGAATGTGAATATCTGTCTTTGTGTAGTGTTCTTCTCTTGTCGCAAGTAGTTGTTCTCTTGTGATCTTACAGGAACCCGTTGAAGCTGGGCGAGTGAGAAGGCAAGTAGCTGTGAACTCCCAAAGAGAAGAGAGACCGGATCGAGGGACAAACGGAAGACACCGGTAAGTCTATTGATCTCCCTTCTTTCACATTTCATAAAGGAAGAAACCAGAATAGCTGTACTCGTTTGTTGCTAAGGCACTATCACACCTTAGGTGGATAGGATCATCCTGCATAGGCATTTTTCCCCACAACAGAAACTGACAACATCAACACTTGAGACAGGGAAGCATTTCCACTGTCAACCAGATTTGTCCCTGGGTTCAGAAACGGATCAGTTAATACCGTCTAGGTTTTTGAATTCTTGAAGAATTTTTTAAGCTCAGCTCTGTGTGGATAATCTGATGTCCGATGATCCTCATCGCATATAAAGCATGGATTTTTTGGTTTCCTATTCCCAGGAGGATTTGCAGAAGATTTTTCAGGTGATGATTCCTCCTGTTTCTTCTTCCCTTTGTTTTTCTTCTTGCCTCCTGGTTGCTTGGTTTCTTTGCCTTTGTCTGTTGAGACGACATTTACTTCCGAGGCAAGAAGTTCTTCTTTTTCATTTTGACCGGAAATCTTACGGGCCTTTTTAGATGTAGCCTTTGTCGATTTCGTTTCTGTCGTGCCAATCACGCCATCGCCGACATGAGAGTCATTGTTTGATTTAGGAGGAGGAGGGACCGAGAATTCCAGTCTAGGAGCGTCAGGTATTTTATCGTAGAGCGTGCCAGACTAAGTGTAAATTGAGTATAAATATTGCGCATGAGCAATAACTTGCTCTTCGGCGACGACTCCCCCTTTTGCCACATCTTCTGTAATGGAAGGTAACAAAGACTTAATAAACCATTCAGCTAAAAGCTGATCAGGAACATACGTTTTTACCATTCTACGATGACGTCGCCACTCATGAATATGATAAGATATGTGAGTGGCCATTGTTTGTTTGAAATTGGTAAGAAGTTCTGTTCTTGTTTCGTACATTATCGGTAACTGAAAATGGGTTAAAAAGGTTGTGGCTAGGGTACCGAAGTTGTCAAACGAAGCTCTGGGCAATTCGATATACCATTTGGCTACCAGACCAATTAACGTCCTCTGAAAAAGGATAAGCCTAATGGAATCATCGTTTAGGGTGTTTGATGAACACCACAGATGAAAGGTCATCACATGATTCGACGGATCTTCACCCGGATTTCCATTAAATTTAGGAATATCTGACGGAAGTTTATGCGGAATCGCTGGCCACCAAGGAGTGTAAGCGATTGGATCGTTTGTCAACCGATTTAGATCCGGTAACTCTAAAGTCGCCATGAAGGGTAACTGTTGATTCAGGTTAGGTGAAGCATACCCAGGATAAGATGGAATCTCTTGGGCAGTTGGTATTTTCATACCAGCATAATGCATTTGATGCTGGTAACTTTGGTAAGGTTGGTGGGCATAACCATTGTAGAATGGTTGATTTTGACTGTTTTGAATATATGGTTGCCTACTATTTGCAAAGATTTGTTGCTCAGATCCTTGGTATACTTGTTGGAATTACGGTTGTTGGTATTGCACCAGTGATGGTTGTGAAGCCATGTGTTGTTGCCTGATACTAACTGTTTGACCAAGATGAGGGGTAATTGTACTTGTTTGGGCCTGTGTCATTCCACCAGTCGGCGATTGTGGTTGAGTCGCAGGGTCAAGAGGCTGTTGCATTACAACCTGAGAAACCTGAGGTTGGCATACAACATGCAGCGCTTATACTTGCGACACCGTCACAATAGCTAGCGTAGTTGGTATATTTGACATAGGTAAACATTGTTGCATTGAATATACAATTCTTGGTTGTTGAGGTAGTATCGGCACCCAACCGCCAGATGTAATTCTAGCGTAACCTGAATTTTTTTGTGAACTTCCGTATGGCTGTCCTCCTGGAGGTGACAATGAAAGGGTATACTGCCCCCCATACGGTGGTAATCCGGTACTTAAAGGAATGGTTTTCCCTTGAGGATCGGACTGCCCAAATTGACATCCTGAAGGATCAATTTGTTGAGACTCAACATAAGAGTTTCCGGATACTATTCCGGATGAACAAATAGGAACGGACCATACTGTCGAAATAGCCCTTGAGTGGGCCCCTTCTAGCGATTGAGAGCTAGTTGGGAAAGATGGTATACCGGCGAACATTGTTGGAGTGATAGCAGGAAGTTCTGCCATCGCTGTGTCGGATGACACAGTCCAAGAGGTCAACGGTTGTTCATACATTTCTAGTCTATCCAAAAGATTACCTAGCGATTCTATAGGAGCTTCCACTGGCAGTAGACTAATTTCTAATGAAGAAGGATACAGAGTGATCCCGACTCCAAATTACGATGGAGTACTAGATGGAGGATCCTCCACAATCTCTTTTATAGCAATCAGACCAGGTGGAAGAGGTAGACCGTCAGGTCCGTAAAATATTTCTGGTGCCGAAGAAGGTATGGAATCTGCAGCGACAGATGTTTGGGGAATAACACTCTCTGAACCGGTTGTAGATGAAACTATTTCAGTAACACAAGTGTTTACCTTCAAACTAGGATCAGAGTTACTGTCCCTCGGTGGCTGCTGAACTTCTTCTATAAAGGCAGGGATTTCAGAAATGTTTGGAGTAACCGGAGTCTCTGATGTTGTTGGAACACTTGTTCTAACTTTACCAGGAGATTTGGAACCGGTTAAACGAGTTCTCTTTGTCCGTAATAGTTTCGATTCCAGAGACAAAGACGGTTGACTCGTAAGCCTCTGCGAAAGATGGGGTTTCAATTGACTTTATTCCACGATTGCGGATTACTCGATCAACCTGTTAGCCTCCTGCTGCAGCAGGTATTCATTTTTCATGATTGACATTTTCACATGCCAAATATGTCATACTTTGCAGGCTGTAGTGTTCCATATTTCCAGAACAGGCCAATGAAGATGCCATGAAAGTATCCTAGTCCAAATGCCACTGCTGTATTCCATTTTTTATCACAGTTATCAGGCAGTTTTGCATTCAAAGGAGGCACTCAAGTTGGAATTCACTAACCTCCCCTTCTTCTCATTTCCCCCAAGTCACTTACTAACATCCCCCAAGAGGTCAAGATCTGCTTGAGCCTCTCACTTTCATCATTTCCATGACATTCGCCTTGGTAAGGATTTAAGTTACTCAAGGACTGCTCACTCATCATCTGTGAGCCTTCTTTTTCCCAACAAAGCCTAAGGTCTCATACCTTAGCGCCCTCTTTTCATCTCCATATTAATTATTAACTTTATTATATAACTCCCTATTAGTTTTTCCCTTTCCCTATTAAAATCATGTATATAAAACTCCCCTATGCAAATACCCCCTCCCTAGCAAAATAGCCATATTTCCTATAAGTTCGGGGAATCACAATCCATCTGGGGCTGTCTTTAGCCCATCCGAGTCATAACAGGGATTAATCTGACACCTGGCCAGATTAATAACCTCTCCCCTAGCCCTAAAACCCTCAAAAAGCCACTTTTGCCCATATCCTAAGATTTCGGGCGTAAATTTCTAAAAACCCGCACTCAAAACCCATACTTTACCCCTTACCCTAAGCCCTGAGCGCAAAAAACATACTCCGCCTGTTTATGATCCCATAACCAACTAAACTTATAGTTTTTACCCCCATCGCGCTATATTAAAAACGGAATATACTGCGTATATTCCCGTCCTAACCTCCCGCCGCCTCGCACCTACCGCCAACCGTTGGATCGCCTGCCCCGCAGATCAAAGGTGGGCGGGCCGCCCCACCCCCGAACCACCCGAGCTTTAGTGTCCAGGAGATGGGCAGTATTGCCGCCGTAATCCCGCCACGCGTCAAGCTCCGGGCTGTGGCGGAGCGCCCCCTCACGAAACCACCATCCTCAAAAAGCGGTGCGCCCCAAAACCATTTACCGCCCGTGACGTCACATCCCACGTCACCCTCTGCCCAGTCACTGCTTACGTCACCCTCTGCCCAGTCACCGCTTGTGTCACCCCCTTTGCCTAGTCACCATGTCGAGTCACTTGCCTGCGTGGCCTCCTGCCACGTTACTGCCACGTGTCCCTGCCATGTCATCATCCGTACATGATGACGTCATGCTGATGTCATCTCGCCACGTCGTCCTGCTGATGTCACCTGCCGTACAGCGTCACGTCATGCTGATGTCATCATCAGCTTTTTTGCGCGCAGAGGCGAAAATCGCACTTCGGAGCCCCGGAATCCGATTCTGAGGCAGTTTTTGATGAGCGATTTGCGCAGCGCAAATCGCTCATCGCTAGATTTTTTGGGCCTGAATGGGGAATCTTCAGGGAATCTTTTTATTCTGCGGCCCCCAGCAAGCCTGAAAGGCGCCGAATGACCCATTTTTCTTCACGAAGCTTTTCGGAAGGAGCAGAAAGCAATTTTAAAGGAAACAGAGGCCGAGCAGTGGCCATTAAATTGTGAATAAGACCCACAGCACGGCAGAACAACATCAATTTATTGCCAAAGAGTATCAGAGGAGGAAGGAGAGCCAAAGAGTATCCGCCGAAGATTTTTAGGGGCTCGAAGCACTTGAACATTGATGAGCCCCCCAGAAAGTCAAATCAAGAGGAGTAAGCCCATCCTAGCTCTCAAATCACAGTCAAAAGCATTCAATACCGCCGAACAGCAATGGTGCAAACACCAATGCACAGTTATGACAGATGAAAAGCACGGAGCCACCTGGACAGATATTAACTCATTTTGATACAGCTGCCCCCAGCATGGCTCAAAGATATTTTCTGGCATTTATTTCTAGATAGGATTAGGTTAAAGTAATCAATTTTCTGTCGGACCTGTTAGGTCGGCTGTAATAGATAATTTCGGATAAATCTTCCCTATATATACCACCCTCTGTATTGTTTTAAGGGTTGGTTGGTGGATAGTTTTTCAGTAGAGACTCGCACTGTATACCTGACATGTTTTCTGTGATCAAAGACTGCTGAAAAGCTTGGAGGAAAGACTGTCTGCTCTGTGTCTAATGGTTTCAAGAAGTGAATTTGGAATTCTTGTGCTGCAACATGACTCAATAAGTTTTCCTATCTCTGTTTTTTCATTGATATACTGTCTAAATAGCAGAAAGAAAGAATAGTCTAGAATTGGTTAACTTCCCTCTATGCTCATTTTCTGCTGTTTCTTTATGTTTTCCTCTGGATCAGTCATGAATATGAATTCCCTTCGGCTCATATTTCCCCTAATCCATTCATCTTTGACAGTTGTCTAGGAATTCTTAATTGCTCCTAGATAGAGTTGATTCACTTTCCACCTTTTAAGCTTAATGAGAGATTCTTTGTTGCCTCTCATTCCTTATCCCTCATCCCATCCTTATAAGCTTTCACTGTTGTTTCATGAGCAGCTACCTTGCTCCTTATTTCTCTTGTGACCAAGAAAACGCACCAGCCGTCTCACTCCTTGACTCCACGCCCAATGGTTTGAAAACTTACCAGACTATGTCTTGCCTCTCTACTTGAAACGTCTTCCTTCCCACCAAAAACAATACAAAACCCCTGTGCATCATATCTAGCCTAAAATCATCCATTAAACAAAGCTAAACCTAAAAGAGAGAGCCCTCTCTGACTGCAGGCAGGCTAGAACCTGCAGTCCAAAGTTGGTTTGTGGTTACCTCGGCCGTATCCTTTTCTGGTGCTTTAAGGACAACCTGAGTGATAACATAATGGCGACTCCGCTGGGGACCTTCCTCAGATAATTTGACAGAGTTTCACGAAGAAAGTTGGAAAGCTCCGCTATGAGGAACCAAACCTTCACAGCCATTCTTCAAATCTAGTTCTGATCTTTGATGGTGGACAGAGATCAGGCACTCAAAGTTAATATATCCACCTGGCGACTCCACATCATCATCATAATAAAGGCTCCACTGGAGGAAGGAACCCAAAATAAATGTATGAGCAGATCATGCTTTTGACCTGGATTTTCATCCAAGAGGTCATGTTCTTTCTCTTCCATAAAATTTTGATGTACATATTGTTTAAATTTAACTTTTATGCTTTTCCTTTAGAAAATGTTGAAGAAAGCCCTCCTTGCACATTAGAACAACAACCTCTAAATGCTACTGATGCTCACCTCATGGTCAAGGGGGAAACTTCTGTCAAATCCAATCATCCTATCCTTGTTCATACCGAACCCAATCATTTAGCCCCTGTACACAATCCCGTGCCTCGTAAGGTTCCTGATAGATATAAGCCACTCATTCTGCCTCCCGTGCTCAATCCTTTACCAAAAAATTATCCCATGAAACTCCCAAAATTTGATGGAGAGAATGGAGTTACTGCCCAAAAGCATATCCAGGCTTTTGAAGATTATTTAAACATTTTCGAGGTAGAAGATGAGGATGTTAGTGTTAGGCTGTTTGCCCTTTCTCTGCAAAGTGAAGTTAGGACTTGGTTTAAAGCATTGCCTGAGGCAAGCATCTCAAATCTCCAGCAGCTATTCAAACTCTTCCTTGATAGATGGATGACCAAAGTCAATTTTCTCATGCTCATAGAAGAATATCAACAGTTAAAAAGGATCCCATCTGAATCTATTCAGCAATTTTCTGAGCGATTCAATCAGGTTTATCACTCTATACCATTGAATATAAGACCCCCCCTGATTTGGCTCTACTACATTATCCAGCAGCATTTGATCCCGAAATAGAATTTCATCTAAGAGAAAGGAGCCCCTCTACTATGCAACAGATGCAGAACATGGCAGTAGATGTAGAGGTTAATCTGGAAGTTAGGGAGAGGAAGTTAAAAGCAGAAAAAGAGGGTAAACTGGATACCTTGCTAAAGAAAGCAGAGGAACTAAAGCAAACATTCACAATAGAAGTTGAAGATTTAGAGCACCACAAAAGATCTGTTTTGCAAAGGGAAAGTAATGGTATTCCTGAGCAAACCTACTACAAAACAGATGACTTATTCATGCAGCCATACATGATGGAGCAATCTCCTGATATAACATATGAATATAATAGCTTCTCTTCCTTCAACTGTCTGCCCAAATATGATCAGTATGACGATGATTATGAACCTAACGACCAAATCAGCTTCGCAGAGGGATCAAAGCCTATTTTGGCAGAAAGCACAGCTCAGGCTCATTTGCTTGAACCCAATGATCAGCAGGCCCAGTTTAGCTGTGAAGAAAAGGAGGAAAACACAGAGGGCGTTGAGTTCAGCGAAGGAACTTTACCATTTTGTTTCAAGTCTTTTCAGTTTATTAGGGGAGATCATCATGCCATTTATAATCAAGTGTCACCATATTGTGATGTTGACCGGCTAAAGGAGAGTCCAGGCCCCGCTCTTAATGCATTAACACTAGATTTGCAGCCCCAAAGTGCCAGTGAGTATCAGATTGCAGAAGACTCAGAAGCGGCAACATGTGACCAAAAAATCCAACTGGATTCCCTGCCTGTTAATTTTCAGCTATCTTGGTATTTGAAGAAGAAAAAGAACAGTCAGCACAAATCTGTCAGGTGCCATCTGAGCAGCCTTTCAAAGAATTACAGGTTCCATTCCATGTGTTGCACAACCCATCTGAGGGCAAGTTGTGTGATGAGGGAAATCACTGCTCTTCTCTGCTAGCAGGCTGCAAAGCTCAAAATCAAGTTGTTGATGATTCACCAATTTCAAAGCATGATAGTTATCCAAAACTTTTGTACAGTTCTTCAAGTCAGTCTAGCAATAATGTATATATGCTACAAGACCCTTTTGTACAATTTCTTGTTTTAGCAAAGAAGGTCAGCAGCTTCCTGATCTTCTCAAAGATTAATAAAGCCATATCAGATTGCAAGATCTCCATTTCAGGTAACAACAAGCATAAGCAACAGGGGCCATTCATATTTATAATGCTTAAGTGGCTGCATTGACTGTTTCATTTCACCTAATGGCAAAGAAAGTATTGGTTAGGGTAGGTAGGTAGGATTAATAAGGCAACCGACCAAACAAATTTTGCAGAATACAACAGCAATTGAATACAAGGCAGTCTGACCTGCTGTTCTTGGCTTTTCACAAGGAAAATCCATCCCCAAGTGGAGCCACTGTTAGCCTCCTGCTGCAGAAGGTATTCATTTTTCATGAGTGACATTTTCACATGCCAAATATGTCATACTTTGTAGGCTGCAGTGTTCCATATTTCCAGAACAGGCCAATGAAGATGCCATGAAAGTATCCTGGTCCAAATGCCACTGCTGTATTCCATTTTTGATCACAGTTATCAGGCAGTTTTGCATTCAAAGGAGGCACTCAAGCTAGAATTCACTAACCTCCCCTTCTTCTCATTTCCCCCAAGTCACTTACTAACATCCCCCAAGAGGTCAAGATTTGCTTGAGCCTCTCAGTTTCATCATTTCCATGACATTCGCCTTGGTAAGGATTTGCTTTACTCAAGGACTGCTCACTCATCATCTGTGAGCCTTCTTTTCCCCAACAAAGCCTAAGGTCTCATACCTTAGCACCCTATTTTCATCTCCATATTAACTATTAACTTTATTATATAACTCCCTATTTGTTTTTCCCTTTCCCTATTAAAATCATGTATATAAAACTCCCCTATGCAAATACCCCCTCCTTGGCAAAATAGCCATATTTCCTATAAGTCCAGGGAATCACAGTCCATCTGGGGCTGTCTTTAGCCCATCCGAGTCATAACAGGGATTAATCTGACACCTGGCCAGATTAATAACCTCTCCCCTAGCCCTAAAACCCTCAAAAAGCCACTTTTGCCCATATCCTAAGATTTCGGGCGTAAATTGCTAAAAACCCGCGCTCAAAACCCATACTTTACCCCTTACCCTAAGCCCTGAGCGCAAAAAACATACTCCGCATGTTTATGATCCCATAACCCACTAAACTTATAGTTTTTACCCCCGTCGCGCTATATTAAAAACGGAATATACTGCGTATATTCCCATCCTAACCTCCTGCCGCCTCGCACCTACCGCCAACTGTTGGATCGCCCGCCCCACAGATCAACGGTGGGCGGGCCGCCGCACCCCTGAACCACCCGAGCTTTAGCGTCCGGGAGATGGGCAGTATTGCCGTCGTACTCCCTCCACGCGTCAAGCTCCGGGCTATGCCGGAGCGCCCCCTCATGAAACCACCATCCTCAAAAAGCGGTACGCCACAAAACCATTTACTGCCCGTGACGTCACATCCCACGTCACCCTCTGCCCAGTCACCGCTTACATCACCCTCTGCCCAGTCACCACTTGCGTCACCCCCTTTGCCCAGTCACCATGTCGAGTCACCTGCCTGCGTGGCCTCCTGCCACGTCACTGCCACGTGTCCCTGCCACATCATCATCCGTACATGATGATGTCATGCTGACGTCATCTCGCCACGTCGTCCTGCTGACATCATGCTGATGTCACCCGACGTATAGCATCACGTCATGCTGACGTCATCATCAGCTTTTTTGCGCGCAGAGGCGAAAATCGCACTTCGGAGCCCCGGAATCCGATTCTGAGGCAGTTTTTGATGAGCGATTTGCGCCTTTGGGCCTGAATGGGGAATCTTCAGGGAATCTTTTTATTCTGCGGGCCCCAGCAAGCCCGAAAGGCGTCGAATGACCCATTTTTCTTCACGAAGCTTGCCGGAAGGAGCAGAAAGCAGTTTTAAAGGAAACAGAGGCCGAGCAGCGGCCATTAAATTGTGAATAAGACCCACAGCACGACAGAACAACATCAATTTATTGCCAAAGAGTATCAGAGGAGGAAGGAGAGCCAAAGAGTATCCGCCAAAGATTTTTAGGGGCTCGAAGCACTTGAACATTGATGAACCCCCCAGAAAGTCAAATCAAGAGGAGTAAGCCCATCCTAGCTCTCAAATCACTGTCAAAATCATTCAATATCGCCGAACAACAATGGTGCAAAGACCAATGCACAGTTATGACAGATGAAAAGCACAGAGCCGCCTGGACAGATATTAACTCATTTTGATACAGCTGCCCCCAGCATAGCTCAAAGATATTTTCTGGCATTTATTTCTGGATAGGATTAGGTTAAAGTAATCAATTTTCTGTCGGACCTATTAGGTCGGCTGTAATAGATAATTTCGGATAAATCTTCCCTATATATACCACCCTCTGTATTGTTTTAAGGGTTGGTTGGTGGATAGTTTTTCAGTAGAGACTCGCACTGTATACCTGACATGTTTTCTGTGATCAAAGACTGCTGAAAAGCTTGGAGGAAAGACTGTCTGCTCTGTGTCTAATGGTTTCAAGAAGTGAATTTGGAATTCTTGTGCTGCAACATGACTCAATAAGTTTTCCTATCTCTGTTTTTTCATTGATATACCGTCTAAATAGCAGAAAGAAAGAATAGTCTAGAATTGGTTAACTGCCCTCTATGCTCATTTTCTGCTGTTTCTTTATGTTTTCCTCTGGACCAGTCATGAATATGAATTCCCTTCGGCTCATATTTCCCCTAATCCATTCATATTTGACAGTTGTCTAGGAATTCTTAATTGCTCCTAGATAGAGTTCATTCACTTTCCCGCTTTTAAGCTTAATGAGAGATTCTTTGTTGCCTCTCATTCCTTATCCCTCATCCCATCCTTATAAGCTTTCAGTGTTGTTTCATGAGTAGCTACCTTGCTCCTTATTTCTCTTGTGACCAAGAAAACGCACCAGCCGTCTCACTCCTTGACTCCACGCCCAATGGTTTGAAAACTTACCAGACTATGTCTTGCCTCTCTACTTGAAATGTCTTCCTTCCCACCAAAAACAAAACAAAACCCCTGTGCATCATATCTAGCCTAAAATCATCCATTAAACAAAGCTAAACCTAAAAGAGAGAGCCCTCTCTGACTGCAGGCAGGCTAGAACCTGCAGTCCAAAGTTGGTTTGTGGTTACCTTGGGCGTATCCTTTTCTGGAGCTTTAAGGACAACCTGAGTGATAACACAACCAAAAATAAAGGGGAAGCATGTTTCCAAATTAGATGAATTTTAGACGCTTTGAAACAACTTTTTTTTTCAACTTTTAAGAGTCGAGAAAAAACAAAAGATGACTCTAGTCACCTTCGATTTTTAATGAGCCTGAAGTGACAAGTGCTCAGATGGACCTTTTCCGTTAAGGAGTCTGAAAAGGAACGAAAGGGACTGCTCTGGAAATCTAGGCAGAGGGATTACCAAACTAATTGCAAAACTGCAGAATACTTTTTACGGTATGACAGTCAATCTTCCCGAATGCTGTGTTCAGTGCATTGCGATCGATAGTGCGGCAGACACGACTTCCTATGGATAAAGGATAAAGCCTATTGTGGTCTCCCAAAATATACTCGATGGTACGTGGGAGCACAAGTCCATACTGGCACTTATCGTCTCAAAGTGGAGGAATCACTCAACCAACAGTGAGAACAACAGTTACCAGGCTTTACGACGCCGAAATACGTCTCTAGCCTAGACTTCTAGATGTTGTGCGTTAGGTTCCAAAGCGTTGTTAGATTCATTAAATTTATTTTATAGTTGATCTTGTTTAAGAAATTTTCCTTTCAGGTTCACCGCGTGATGTAGATGTACAATTCCTAAAATGCAATCTAAGATGATAAACAGTCGTTTTATCCTATTTTTGCAATGAAAATCCTAGCTACTAAAGAAAGAGAAATGACGGTCTTTCAACAAAGATCATAGAGCACACACTATATGCACTGTCCTAAATCAAACCAATCAAACAGTCTAAATGCAAATGCAAATGCATGTATTTGTTTTCAGCCTTCTTAATATGTGAATGATAAAAAGAAAGCTAATGCGCAAATCTGAATTATCTTTCAAAGAGACAATTACCAACAAGTTTCTTTTCAAAATCAAAATGAAGACAATGACAACACTTTGCGATTTGGAAATGAAAACTTGCTTTCGACACTAGAAAAACTACTAATTCAAATCAAATACAATAGTAACAGGGTAATCAACTATCAAGAGCAATCAATCTCTCTTATATGACTGAAAACGACACTTGCGACACTTTCAAATCAAGAAACGACAGTACAATTACGTTACTTCTTTGTAAGGGAGAACTGAAAATGACTCAAAAAATACATAAAAACATTTACAATTCTTTGCACAATGGAGGTAGAATAATAGCAAGGAAAGGGGTTTCAAACAGAGGTGTACTGACTACAGGCAAAAAAACTCTTGAATAGATCTGAAAAGAGTGAACACAGAAACCAAAATTTAGGAACAATGCCTTGTCTGATCAGCACACCTGTAACACAGTGAATTTGAAATGCAGCTCACCTACTGCACTCACGAAGTGCACTGAATTTGAGATTCACAGAACAGACAGTGCGTTGGACCAAGGACGAGACTTTGGTTGGGTTCCGGGTCACAGTTTGCAGTTCAGTTCAGGGATTTTGGCCGAGCAAGTGGTAATCAGTAAATCAATCACAAGGGTAGAAGGTTACTAGAGCCACCACAAGGGCAATTAGAGAGTTTGTAAATCAATTTTTTAATTCATAAAAAAAACCCGGAGATTGACTGAAGCGACATTTATCTACTTTGCATTTGCATAGCAAATGGAGTTCGAAGGCTACCTGGCTCAACTTCAGGCTCCGTCTGTAAGTTTATAAAGTAAACAAATGTAGATAAACAAACAACTTAGTTCCTCCCCAGCGGAGTCGCCATTTTGTTACAAGGAAAAGTGTCTATGCAGAACTGCTAATCCCACTAAGGCAGGTAGCTACCTTAGAAACAAACAAAGTAAAACTACTTTCGTTTTCCTTTATGAAAGATAGATGAGAGAAGAATAAAGGAGACCAACCTCTGTCTTGCGCTTGGTTCCTTGCTCGATTCCTCTCTCTTCTGATAGTCCTTTGCTACTTGCTTTCTTGTATACCCAGCTTCACAGAGTACCTATAGAATCAAAGCAGCATAACACTATATGAGAACATGGATCTATTATCATGAACAATCTAGGATCAAATGTAAATTGACCATACAAATGCAAAAAACATAAATTACACAAGAGTATGGAGGAAAACTTGAATAACTTTATTGATAATCAAGAAAGAGCCAAGAGAGTTACAACCAGTTGTTCTGACCCAACATCATCCTCTCAGCATGTAAGCCCTTCTTCACCTCATGAAAAGCTTAGATCACGCAACACTATGATGTTGCCTCAAGAAACTAACAACAATTCCTTACAAGATGAAAAATTCCAGCCTCTGGATCTCTGGGATGAGGGATCCATATATAGATGTCTGTAAGGGAGATGAGTCAGCTTGTGATTTGATTAGTGTCTTCCCTCTGATAGTTCTTGCTTCCACTTGGATATTGATGATCTCTTACTCATCCCTGGTTGAATTCAGAGAGGCAAGTGTCAGAGGAGAAGTTTCTGGAAGATTCCATGCTTCTCCACCTCGCGGATTGACACTTCCATTTGTCTCCTTTCGCCCATCGCACCCCATAGAAGGGCTTTTTGAAATGCAACACACAGACTGTGTGTATTTAGGTGAGATGCAACGCACTTTGCCTATGGAGCAGGTGAAATGATCGCGTTTTGACCAGTTCTGAGTAGTTTTTCATGGAGAACTTCTGGGAGAAGCTGTAATCAGTTGACCTTGTTCATTTAGGGGTTGGAACAACACTTTTAGGGACTTAGGGGCCCTTGGTTTATCGACATTTTATGCTTGGGGTTGTAGTGCCCAAAAAAGCCTATAACAAGGAGTAGGGGTGATAGGTCTTTGATAAGATATATTAGGTTGAATAGGAAGGGTAGGTATAAATTGAGGTTGAGAAGAAACTTCAGAACTTGATGGGAATACTGATGAACCAAGAGTAAAATATGCTGATTCTAAAAGCTCAGGGATATTGGTAGCTATGATGGATGATTGAAGATAATTTAAGATATATTCGTCAATTGATCTATTTTCCCTTTCCTTTTCAATGTTTGCAACAAATTCAGGATTTAGAACTGTATCATCAGGTGTAGTTTCAAATTTGGTTTCAAACAAAGAGAGATCGAAATACTCATCAAAAGGGAGATCTTCAATAAACAACCATTGACTAGGACAAGAATGAGATCTGAAAATAGTTCTAGGACTTAGTGAACTGTCTTGTCTAAGTATTCTCGGAATGAGATTATGATTTTCAAATACAGGAGGAGGATTTGGATTAGGATTGGACCTCGTGTACCTTCTTGAAGCCAATGTGTTCAGACTTTGAGGTTTTTCAATATTGCTTTACAACTTTCCTTTTTCAACATAGCAAACTCTAAAACTCATCATCCAAAGTTCAAGAACTTGTTTAAAATATACTACTAGGTGATTTGTCTTTCTTCCCCAGTATGGTCACCACTATGTTAGAGCCTAGATTGACCTTAGGCCGAATTAAAGCAATTCTAGGGTAACCACAAACCAAGCTTAACCTGGTAGCTAGCCCTACCAGGTCGGGAGAGTGCTCTCTCCTTTATGGATCTCAGTCAAAATGACTGGATCAAATAGGGATTTTAGGCTAGGTATAGTAGCTCAGAGGATTTTGATTGAATTTGTTGTTTTTTTGTTGGATCAAATGGAGCCAGGAAATTTTGGGTCCGGGAAATTAGGTCAGGATGCAGGGTGTTCTATGGGGCAAGGTAGGTAGATGTTTTGGCACTTGAAAATTTAATGAAATGGGGTGTCTAAGGCTGGTGAGGAGCTAAGAAGGGCTTAAGCAGGTCAAGAATCATTCCTAAACAGAGGAAAACATAGAGTACCGAATGATTTCCCAAGGTAGAGCACTGTAAACAATGAATTCTACCTATCTATCTTGATATCATTCAATTAGAAACAACAAAATGATTGATGGCATATATAACACATATAATCAACTGATAACAAAAGAAGAAACTATGCAAAAGCATCATTCCACAGGTATCCCATAAAAATAGCTGCAAATCCTGTTTATTTCCTTGCCAAAATGCTTACAATGAAGTACAATATAGTTTAAAGCATCCAAGTGAGTCCAACCCTTTCTTACTTCAAATGATGAATTATTTATACAAATTCTAAACTAAAATATCTTGATAAAAATCTCAAGATCTTTTTACAAATATCCTAAACTATTTTTACACAAATAGAAATGAAATATAGGACATTCAAAACTAGTGTATCTACGTGGCACTATCATTATGGATTTTTGTTGACAAGGAAGAGAAATTCGAATTTGATTGCAACTCTTAGTTGATGAGGTGGCTAACTGTCTTTGAACATTTTCCTCCCGAAATCCTGCAAAATAGGGTTCAATCATCCATTTGTATATCTCAATACGAGATATATCCATAAGACGTGAGATAGGTTATTTTAGATAAATATATTATTGAGATAAACCTCTCTCAGTTTCCAAAAATTCAGCTCCATGTGTTCCAGATATTCTCTTCAAAAAGGTGAGTGAAACAGGACTTTACACGGTCCGAAAAATAGGTTGTAAATATGTACATGTATCTCTCATTTTATAATATTTGTGTAAAATATGAAGTAGGTTATTGTACTTTGGAATCTCAGGAACACAATCCTCCTCCAGTTTCTTAATTTTCGTCTTTGATTTTCCACAATATGTTCTGCAAAATCATAACTAAACTGGAAAAATCGGGAAAATATGTCTGCAAAGCTTCATCTCTATATCCCAAACCATAATAGTTGTTTGAAAAATGAGAGAGGCTCTTGTACATGACGATGTTAGAAGAAAAAGCCTCTTTCAGTTTCTGAAAATTCGTCCTCATTGGTTTAGAAACCATGCTTTAAATAAATGTGGTGTATAGGAAAAAGCATAGTTTCAACTGATCATTGAGTCATATGAGTGACGTGGATGCGGGAGGTGACATGGCAGTTGGGAAAGGAGGGTAAAATAACTACGAGTGCATGGAAAAATGTCAAGGGAGGTAGATGGAGTGTAGGTGAGTGAGGTTTTTTGAATAGGGCTACCATCAATGAGTAAATTTTTGAATGAGGACCTAGGTAGAATGACAAAAATTTCTGAGTGAGACCCTAATATGAATATGAAAAGAGGAGTTTTAATCACTGATGGCAGTATGAAAATACTGACACTTACATAGCCATCAAATTTTTACATGTCCAACTTGGGTTTCTAGTGGCTGGAAGACTGGTGATTTCCATGGATGTGAATGTGATGGCTGGATTATCCTTCTATTTGTACATCAACACTAGGCTCCTCCTTGTGAGATGTTTTTATAAGGGCTGCTACTTGTGAAATCTGGCTAGTAATATTTGCCTCAAATGCCTCAAAATTTTTCTCAAGGTTGTTGACCCTCTTGATTTCCCTTTCCACAACCATAACTAGAGATTTGGTACCTAGAAAACACTAACCTTGGTCAAGTTTTTGATATTACTTAAGAGTAGTCTGCTTGGAAAAAGGGCAAGCTCGGGAATCTAATGGCATGGGTCACTTGAAGTCGCATCGGAAAAAAATTGGAACCGTCGAAAAATTGGGGGCTTACAAGTGAATTGTACCACTACGGCCAGTTCATCGTCCTGAAGATTATGGGATAAGTCCCTTGCAAGTGTCCTAGGGTGGTATCATATTTTTTTCTTTTATTTATTTTTTTACTCCAAAAGGAGTTTTACTCCTTGCTTATCAATACTACAGTAGTTGCATTCCATAAATATTGATATTTCCCAATGTCCTGCAAAAATTAGGCTTGAACTATAGTAAAAGAAACCCCATAGTCTTGGTACTGCAGAATATGCTGCAACAATCTGATCTGGACTATGGAAGCCAAAACCCTCACTGCAAAAAGAGTCTGATCTACACTGTGAAAACCCCAACTACTGAATTTGAGTTATACGTCAACAACAAAACCCCATCTGTTGGATCTGATATGGAAGACAAGGTAGATGGCAATCTTTAGATAGAAGAGATAACTATGGTCACAAAGGAGTGTCAGGAGCTACATATCACAATATACACAAGGGTCAAACAATAGTACTTGGCCTAATATTTCAGGGTGCTAACTAAGGAGGAATGATCGTAACCTCAGCCATACTATCTAACTACCCTATTGTACGTGCGACTAATCTCCCCGAGTATTTTTCTCAGTGTAATGTAGCAGCAAGACGACCGATGAATTATCAAAGGTTAGCTTTCAGGTGATCCTATGGGGCTTTTGATATACCCTAGGGTACGTGGAAGTGCATTTTGTGCATGATTCTATCTAATGCTCTACTACTTGAAGGGGTACCCATAGGGGTTACAAGGGATTCCAACAAGCATGACCACCTATTGTAGTTCCTCCATGCCTGCCTCCCCAAATCCGCAGGTTTATGCTCTCAATGAAAAATCTCATGGTTTAAAGATGTTGGAAGACTTCTTTAGCATAAAACAAATTCTGTAAAAAATGAAGGTTCAACTAGCCCTGGAAAGTGCTCTAATACCACTTGTTATACTTTTTACTTATGAGAAATATAGAATACCAAAACTATGAAGAAATATAGCCCAAAACACAAAATTACCACATGAAATGAGAAAATTTGCAAGGTATTTTATTATTCAGAAGAAAATTCAATGTTCACTTGCCTCTTTGAGGGGGAAATGCCCAATAGAGCAGATCTCAATTACAATAAGACTCGATGATATTATCCTTACTAGCTAAGACTATTTATAGCTAAAGTACATCCAAAACCCTAACTGCTAGTGGTCCCTCGCATAACACAGGTTAACCACTTTATTTATTAACTATGGTCTATTTACAACTAATTGTGGTCCCTTTTCTATAATACGGTTCAACCACTTACAATTATTAATGTGGGATTTATTGACACTTTAACTAACTATGTGTTTGGTAATTTAATTGACTGTTAAATTACTTACATAAATTGTCAACCAGGGCTAGTATACTGATGAAGTGTATGTGCACTATATGTGCTAGAAGTTCTTATTATTCAAGAAATTCATAAATTAAATTGAGACGTCAGGATGAACATGTTAACTATGACAATAAATATGTTATTCTAAAATCAAAATGATCACACTTGCTTAAAAGAATTAATTGCAAACGAAAATCACCATAAAATTATCACACTGACTAAAAATAAAGATCACATTTTGCACAAATAAATATCACTCTTGCTCAAAAGTAAATCACACTTGCTTTAATCTTGTTTGAAAAAAATCACACTTGACAATGAAACTAAATTCAAATTTCTAAAAAAATATTAACTCTAAATTAAAATCCTACTCATACAACTATACTACAAATCTTTATCAATCTCGCTTCACTCTACAAGAAAATGATTAAGAAATCTTAATAAAAAAATTCTAAGAATTCATTCAAAAATAAAAAATAAGCATTTAAACAAACTAATGAAATTCTACAACAAAACAAAGAATTGAAATGCTATCTATAGTTAATGAAAACCTTACAACTCAAGGGAGCCCTCTTGTGAGATGTAGGCAATAACACGACTCCTCTACAAGACTAAATACGCATCGATACCATGCACAACAAAGGAATGAAACAAAAAAAAAGTCTTGTATTTGGGAAAACATAGTTTTTCAAACAATAATCTCCCCCTCATCAAATAGATTACATTGGTTGTGTTGATCTCTGAAGCAACTGGAAATTCAGAATTTCATTGCATGAATTCTGCCATGAGATCTCAACAAATCAATTTGAGAATAAAATCAAATATTTTTGAAGGATTTTAGGATAAAAGATGAGCCCAAATATGTTCATAATTATCTTCTGACTACGAATTTGCCAAGGAACAACTCTTTCTGGCTTATTTGTTTACTGTGCATTAAATGACAATTTGAAAAATCATATATCCACATAACCTGCAAACAAAGTCTCCAAATATCTTCGAAAATATCTCAAATGGTAAATAATTTGAGAGAAATGTATACTGAAAGCCTAATTGGGCCCATGATGAACAAAACCCATGTTTCCGTTTTCCGAAATTCACTTTCATTTGCTCAGAAAACATGTTTGAAATTGAATGGTAAAAAATGTTACGTTTTTTCCTTGATTTGGTGCGAGAGGTCCACACGTGTGAGATGGGTGGTATTTGACCAATAAAAATCCATATTGGAACCTTTGAAAACAATTATTTTCATTATTATGCATGTGTTGTCCTTGATGGAAACTCACTTGTAACAAAAGAAGTATATGGTAACTAGATGAATCCACAGGTGAGTTCAAAGGTGAGAGAGTGATGGAACAAAAAAATGATGGGACAAAGGTTTATAGATCAAAATCAGAAGTTTGATAAAGGTGAATATTAAATATCTATACGCAGGTTCTTCAAGGCCAAGTCACCTATACACACAGGTAAAAATAAGCAAAGTTTCATATATGCTGACATACTAATTTAAAGAATACCAAGGGTCCTTACCATATTATTAGCCCAAAATATTGATCACAATAACAGTTACTCAATCCCGTCCAAGATTACCACCAGAAATAGTGTATTTTTGACCCATGGTATTGGAAAAGGCTCTAACTATATAAGGAGGTGAAGATCAAAGTGCTAAGTGTGCATGTGAAATGGTTTTTGATGAATAATTCAATATGATGTATATTTGCATTGTAAGGGCCATAGTTGACACATAGATATGAAATAATTATTCACCGATGAATACAATGATGGATCCGGATCATGAGACCTGAAATTAATTTCCATTGTATGATCTTCTCATGGATTGAGTAGATCTAAGTATTGACACATGTTTTTATTTCTGAATATTATTATCTCGGTCTTTATGAAGTTATGAAGAGCTGCGCAATTTTAGGTCAAAATTTGCAAATTTGTACACATGTTATTCTCAGTGAAGACACGTATACACACGGGTTCATTTCTTCAAAGTGTACAAAGGAAACTGAAAATTTGCAGATCTGTACGTAGTTGGTCTCAGTGAAGTCACCTATAAATGCAGATTCATTTTTGTTCAAAGTCGCATACATAAAGGAAGGATTTTTGTTCATAAATGACTGATCAACCTGATGAGTGCTATCGTATCGCTGTTGTCTATCAATGATGTCCTCATGTTGATCTACATTGAGTGATAGTGTCTAAAGTATAACTGATTGAATGATGAAGTTTTATTTAGTTACACGTTGATTGGTTGAAAATATTATTGATGCTGCTAACTATATGAGGGTTCTGTAAGCTAACAAAATATTTCAGAATAAGTAGCAAATACATTTTGACAGATGGTTGATTAGAATTTTTAGTAACATAATATGCTTTATTTGATGTGCAGTATGATGTCCGATGTTTTGGTTATAGTGATCAGACTATTCCAGTTGATTGGTTGAGTTTTGATTAAATTTCAGTTGACTGGGTTTTAGAGATTAGTTGATTCAAGTGTGTCAGAGATTGATGATTGTGTTACAATGATGAGTTACAATTTGATTATTGATATTGAGCTTAAGTTTTGGTAGTGGGTCTAGTATGGAAATTTGATGAAACGTGGCCTACAAGTTATGATGTGTTGTAGCAGGTGGATCTAGTACGAAAATTTATAAAACATGATCCCCAGAGTTGAGGGAGTTGGAGATTCCTTCCAGTGGTAGTTGGTAAATCAAATCAGGAGGTTGGAGCTCCCTTCCAGTAGTAGCTCGAGAGCGAGTGAAGGTTGTAGCCTTTTGCAGGTTGGTGCATGTGTATTGGTGCAATTTTACACCAGTACAAGAGCCAGGGGGTTGGAGCTCCCTTCCAGTAGGAGCTGGAGAACGAGCGAAGGTTGTAGCCTTCAGTAGGTGGGTGCCTATGTACTGGTATGAGTCTACACCAGTACAAGATTGTAATTTTTTTTTCTTTATATTAAAATGAAGTTAGAGATGACAACAACGGGTGGTTTTCTCCCACATTGGGTTTACACCTTAAATCCTAGTGTTCATGTGTGTTGCTTATGTGTGATACTTTATTCTATTCTTACTGCACCTGCTTACTGCTTATCAAATGCCAAATAAAACTCTTATGTTCATGTTTAAGTTTAACAGATAAAGAATTAGCTATTTTACAAGTTTACTAAGCATACACTAGTTTATTTTACAACATTCACGTACATACGCAGGTTGGGTTCAGTAAAGTTGTGTATATATTTCAGAAAAGAACTTTTTTATTGTGAGTTCTTAAAATACAAATTCACCCCCCCTCTCAGTGTTTTTCCCAACAATTGGTATCAGAGCAGGTCCTTGGGCAGAGGCTTGATCGCTTGAAGGAAATCCATCAAGACAATGGGAAAGAAGCAAAAGAAGAAAGCACCTCAAAAGAAGAAGACATCTCAAAGGGACAATGACGGTGATAGAGACAATTGGCTATTAGATGGAAGTAAATATATAGATTCAGAATCACCTCAGAATGAACATGATCAAGAAAAATAATTATCAAGTGCTAATTTTTGGTCCTGTGGTGATACCTTTCCCTATTCATGCAATATTGAAGATAATGAATATGACAATGAAACAACTAAATTTTCTCTTATGGGTGAAAGTGAAATAAATCTAATGACCATAGAAGTAGAAGCTAAAATTGTAGTCCCCGCTCTAGTTGACTCACAGTGATATGCCGTTAACATTTATTTAGCCCTAAGGCCCACATATTATTCTTTGAGGACCTTAGGTTGAGGATTCAGGCACATGACTCTATTATTAGTGGTCGATATATTAGTGGTTGTGATGTTTATGTATGTTCTCCATTGATATAATGATAAAGATAACTTTAATGTTTATGTATGTTATCTATTAGTATTATGATGATCGTAGCATTAATGGTTATGCATGTTCTCTATTGATATTATGATGATTGTATCATAAATGGTTATGTTTGGTCTCTATTGAATTTATGATGATGATGGAAATAAAGGATATGTATGCTCTCTATTTATATCATGATGATGATAGCTTTGATGGATAGGTATGTTTCTATTGATGTTATGATGTTGATAGCTTTGATGGATATGTATGTTTCCATTGATGTTTTGATGATGATAGCCATGATGGATGTGTCCCCTATGTTACCTACTTGCATTAGTTCTGGCTCACAATGAACAATGATGTGGATGACTAGGTGTTGTTAATGATGCTATTATAACAATGAATAACATTGAGAAACCTTGTTACTGATGATTATTGAGTATGGAAGGAAACTACCAGAGGCACTCACATATGATGAGTTGACAGCACTTGGTTTGATGAAAATTTATATTATTTTATCTTTGAAATTTTAAGTCAATTTTGAAACCTGCTATATATGTTTATCTATATTCTGATGATATGTTAGTGGTTGTAGGCACAAATTAGTTTCTTGGCCGAATGACTCACATATGGGTGATGGGGTTGTACAATTGGATGGAACTGCATGGGAGGGGTGGGGCAGTGTCCCTAATCTCACCCACTAGCACTCTTGTCGTGACTTGGGATGGAAAGGTTGAAACATATTTGCCTTGAAGATCATGATGTCATAAGGGTAGGTCCTAAACTTGGGTCGTTCATGAGGATTTTACCAGAGGGCATGCATCAAAGCGAAGTCCTTGATCCCCGACACCATTAGTCTCACTATAGTAGGCAACATACGATATGATAATGGTCTTTGTTGTTGCACCTACACTTTCCCCTCATAGCCACTGAATGCTTGAAGGGCAAGTGGCGTGACACCCTTGGAACTTCAAGGGAATTTCTTGAAGCGCACATCCAATTTGGCACCCTTGGCATCAAAAATAAACTGTTAGGCATGACACCCTTGGAACTTCAAGGGAAGTTCTTGAAGGGCATGACCAAACTAGGCACCCTTGGAATCATTAGAAATAAATAAATTAATAAATATAATCAAGATATGAAAACAAGGTAAATTCACATCGAGGGTAAATGATGTTAGAAATTGAGGTAATTAAATCAAGAATAAAACTTGGGTTAAGAGGATCATAGGAAGAAATAAAATATTTTACCTTAAAAACTCTACCCTTCCCATGTTGGAAAATATTAGGCAGATAATGTAGTTTAGTTATGTAAAAAGGGGAAAGAGGGACATAAATGTAAGGATAAATATTAATTCTAAAATAGATAAACCTAACTAAGAGATGACGACGGTGAATTAAAATAAGATTAATAAATTAAATTTTAGAGAAATATAGAGAACTTCCATGTGGCAACAACCAACATAAGAATATCCATCAAAGATATAACTTGAGTTAAATTAGGGAGTAGATAGGGGATCAAATCTTGACTTATCAAATGACTTTAGTAATGAACACAAACTAAGGAGTAAAATGGGGGATCAAGAGACAACTAGGAGAAGAGATAGGAATCTTGTTGAGGTGAGGAAAAATATTATTTTTAAACTAAAATTTAAGTAAATTATTTTGGAGATCCTTGATGAGAGAGTGACACATGGATGGGTGAATAATAAAACTATTGAATTATAAAAAATAATTAATTATGCATGAAATGCCAAGTGTCACCTATGAGGAATCCTACAAAATAAGGGGCAGGCCATGGGAGAAGGGACCTTTTACCCTATGGTTGGATGGATGAGACTATGTCAAAGTAGTGACTACGAGTTATTGTGAGTTTGGTGAGGTAGAGGACTTTAGAGAGGGTACTCTTGAGCCAGAGAGTTCTCTCCTCTACCAGCTATTACATTCCTCCATTGTACAACCCCATTACAGCTCGGTGGTCCACGGGAAGAAGAGTACCCAAGGACTAGGCTGGGGGGTCAATCGGTGGGTCACTGAATTCAGATCAAGCACGTCAACATTCACACTCGAAGGCCACAGACAACAAAGGAAGACAAGTAGCGGCAAGTCAAGTTTGAATCTCGTCTTCTGGTGAACAGTACCTATGTTGTTATAATATTCTTTTGTATGACTTCTTTATGTCTTTAGTTAAATATATGTAAATTTGATGATATGTTCAATGAAGTGAAATTCAGGGATGTGTTAATTAGTGATTAATAAATTTGAACTCCCAATGGTATTCTCTTTTGGTTGTATTTTTATTTTGAAAGAAAAATAATAATATAGGGTTGGCCCCTACAAAACGGTTCATAGATAAAATTAAATATCAAAAATATCTATTTGATAAAAGGGAATGTACCTACAAAGAATTAGTCACCAGGTTAAAAACTCAGTTGGAGGAAGGAAACAAAATAAGTAAGCACTACAAGGAAAAGGAAGATCAATGTCAAACGCTGCAGGATGAAGTAACATCATTAAGAAATAAAGTGAATGAAAATGATACAACAACCAAGGAACTTAAAGAAAGAACCAGTTACTGTAAAGGTCTTGAAGCTAAGGTCATCTCTCTAAAATAAGATCTTGAAAAATCAAATAAGCAGAATGAAGAACTACTTCAAGCATTTGAAGAACAAGAAAATAAGATTCTAAAATTAAAACAACAAGTGGAGGAAGGAAGAAAGGTTGAAGAAATCATGAAGAGGCAATATATAGAAAAGGAAAAGCAATATTAGGTTGAGGTAGATATCCTAAAAAGGTAAATTAGAAGAAAAGGATAAACACTTGCGATTTCAAGATAGTACTAAGATTTTGGATAATATTGTTAGTAGTCAAAGGTATCCTGCCATCAAATCTGGTCTTGGTTTTCATGAAACTATTAAAGGCGAATCTAGCTCACAAGCTTAGGCAAGGAGATCTAATGAAAAATATGAAATTCTCAATAAGGAGATAAGAATTCAACCCCATCAAAAACCAGGGGAATAAAGTCTTCAAGTGAAATCATTTACTCCTAACTATAGAAGTGTTAATCAGGTTTTTCCTCTGATCAATAATGTTGAATGTTCTATATGTGATAACTTTGGACATGTTGCAGCTACTTGTAGAAGTATAATGTTTCAAGCTAATAACATCTCACAGAAAGATCATCAACTTTCAGGTGCTTTAAGGGATATTGATTTTCTTGCAATATGTTTGGTCACAAAGACATTGTTTGCAATAGAAGGAATATGAAACATATAAGATGTTATTCTTGTAACAAGTTTGGGCATGTAGCAAAAGAACACATGAACAAGTCTATGGATCATTGTATACAATATGGAAAGCAACCAAATAAGAACATTGATAACCGATAATCTGAAAAAAGATGGATCCACCAATAAGAAAGAAAGAGAAGAACATATAAGGTGTGGTATTTCTCTCTTCTCATTCAAAGACGAATATGAATGGTACATAGATAGTGCATGTTCTCATCACATAATTGGAGATAAGAGTAAAATGGAGTCTCTCATGAAGAACCATCAGGTAATGTTATTCTTGGAACTGGTGTTTCAACAAAAGTTCTAGGACCAAGTATAGTCAGAACAGACTCAAGGGGAGCTGAAAGTGTGAAATTCCACTATTTCATTTTCTGTACGTAGACCTTATGAAGATAAGTTGCATGTGTAGAAATTTTGAATAATATGACACATATTCAATGGAGATTATCCTGATCATGTACTATTGCGGAATACATACACAATACATAAGCTCCTCTACGTTGATCATCAATTTACAGAAGCAGAAACATTCACAGGCGCACATAGAAGCATCAATCAAACTCATTAACACAGTATGTATCCCGGGGAAAGAATCTCGCTAAAAACCCCAACTATCTGTATATTATATTGATTGAATCATGTAACATTACAAAGTAAAATTCTTATCACAAGCAATCCAGTACCAACTCCACCTGTTACACACAATACAGCTAAGATTTGATCTCCAAATCTATTCCACTGGTTGCCTACCTCCACTGCTCAATACCTGCTCAAGAACTGATGAGAATGGCTTCCCAAACTCGTATTTCACCTCAAAATAATCACTCACACTTTGTTGGACGTGAGAAAAGGCTACAATACTGGGCAAATACGTGAGCA
Source organism: Pinus tabuliformis (assembly GCA_031772625.1). Taxonomy (NCBI): domain Eukaryota; kingdom Viridiplantae; phylum Streptophyta; class Pinopsida; order Pinales; family Pinaceae; genus Pinus; species Pinus tabuliformis. The sequence continues at coordinate 1,480,659,414 of CM062820.1, read as the reverse complement.
AACTCATTGGCACACTCCATCCCTTGATTGTGCAAGATCTGGTGCACAACTATAGTCACAACTGATAGCAATCTGATTCTCTACCACCTGTCCCTGTTGAACTGAACATGCACTGACATGCAACTGAGTTAACTGATGTATTCTATAGTTGTATTATGAGTTAATAACTTGTGAATTAATTAATAACTAGTTCACCCAACTCATCTCTAGTCTATTGATCAGTTAGACTAAATACAACCATTTTAACAAAGCTAAACTGAACACAACTCCATCAACTGCACCTCCAGTCCACTAAACTCAACTCACTTGAGTTCTAACTGAAGTCCTGCATGCAAATATTAGTCATCCCATAGGTAACCACATATTTCCCTCTGGGATCTGCATGTACCACATCCGTAGCTCATCCTGAAGTGCTCCAAGAGAATAAGATCAAGTTTATAGTCCAAATATTATTATGAGATAATAATATTTGACTTTTCTATTTTTGATAGCCAGTCTAAAAATAGACTTTGATCACTCACACTTTAATAAAAAAATAGAAGTCCTATTTTTCCCAACTTGACCAATCATCCATAAACAGCAACCTGCAATCCATAGACATGATCCATATGTCTAAAAATAGACATAGTCTAAAAATAGACATAGTCTAAAAATAGACTTGCGCCAAAAATAGCCCGTGGGCCCACTTAGTGAAGGCGAATCTTTTCACTAAGCTCCATCATCTTGTTGTACTCTCAACAAGAATTTCTTGGTGCACACTTTTCAACACTCCCTCTCAACAAGAAAGGATTCCTCTCAAACTCGATCCTGTAACTATGGAATGTTCTCCATGCAACACATCTGGCCAGTCCACTTGCTCTGTCATCAAAGTCTCTGACTGCTATTGCCCCTGTCGACTGAAACTCTACATCTCTGTGCTCTTCAGTATATGACTGCTCTAGCCTCTGTCACTTTGATCTCTGACTGCATCTGTGCTGCTGCTGGTTCTATCTCCCAGCATTGCATCCGCACTGCACCTCCCAACTGACCTCCCTATTGGGATAGAAACATCCTCTGATGCTGAAGCTCTACCTGCTGCTGACAAGTGCTCCCTCTCTGACATCTGTGCTACTGCAACATCTCTATGCATCTCACACCATTGCACACCTCTCTGTGCCACCTAGCACTATGCAAAACACTTGTGCCTCCCGCATTGCTACAGCCTGCTAGCTATGTGCTGTCCTGGGATTCCCTGCACTGTCGCTCTCTCTGCCGCTCCATCCACATCTATCTCTACCCAATCAGTCAGTTCCTGCTACTACACATCGGGGATCCCGTAGCAAGGTCTCATCCAAGAGGTTGGGTACCTCAAGGATCCTGCCCCTCCTCCTTGGGACAATCAATCCACATCACCCCACCTCCTACCTGGAGGTATGGCTGCATGCTATCTCTCAACCCACCTGGCTCGAAGTTTCCCGCTACTGGAGGTCTCTGGATGAGTAGATGTCTCTACTCGATCTCCTCTCACCTTCCCTTGTTGTGGCTGCTCCACAACCTTCTGAAGCTGCTGCACCAATCGTGGCTCCTCCACAATCGTCTGAGACTTCTTATGGCTTTGCATGTTGAGAGGTAATATACGCTCCCTCTCAACCACCAAGTCTCCATCAGTTGCCTCGCTGCTCAAGGTTTTGCATGCATCTTGAACCTCAAGAGCATATAGGTTCCTGACCCGTGAACCCTCCTCATGACAACGAAAGCATCTCACCTTCGCCTTGTCAACATTCTTCCCATCATTGGAAGAACTGGATTCGGAAAGAGAAACCTTCCCCTTCCCCTTCTTCGCCTTACTCGCTAAGGCACAGTTCTCCTCATCCTGCATGGATGAAGAACTGTCTCTGGTGCACTGTCTAATCTCCTCCTGCATCAAATCTAACCATGGTCGTTCCCAATTTGGCAGTTTCTCCCTTCCATTCACCAAGTCCTGGTAGCTATGCCAACTCTTAGGAAGGTCAAGGAGTGCTAGACTCACCATCCTCATTCGACAATCACCCCCACACTTCCCAGCTCATCCCGGCAGTGGGTGAACTTCGTGAGATACTAGGGCAAACTGTCTCCATTCTCACACTTAATGTTTATGAGTTTTATCTCTTGCTTTGGAATTAAATTCGAATTCCACCAGCACAAAACTCAATCGCTTCCGATCTAGAATTCGTGAGAACAAAGTATTTCTTGTACAGAGATTGACTGTCTGGGCATTCACCGGATATTTCACCTTCCAAAAGAAGGATGAATCCAGAGGCTACCTGGCCCGATTACAGATGCTACCTGAAGAAATAGAATGTAAACACTTCCTAAATAGTAGATCTGATGATCAATCCTCGCTTGATATCTCGTAAAAATCTCTTCTACAAATCAAGCAGCTCTGATACCATGTAGGAATTTCCTGCAAATTCTCTACAAATCTAGCTCTGATACCATGTAGAAATTTTGAATAATATGACACATATTCAATGGAGATTATCCTTATCATGTACTATTGCGGAATACATACACAATACATAAGCTCCTCTACGTTGATCATCAATTTACAGAAGTAGAAACATTCAATGGCGCACATAGAAGCATCAATCAAACTCATTAACACAGTATGTATCCCGGGGAAAGCATCTCGCTAAAAACCCCAACTATCTGTATATTATATTGATTGAATCATGTAACATTACAAAGTACAATGCTTATCACAAGCAATCCAGTACCAGCTCCACCTGTTACACATAATACAGCTAAGATCTGATCTCCAAATCTATTCCACTGCTTGCCTGCCTCCACTGCTCAATACTTGCTCAAGAACTGATGAGAATGGCTTCCCAAATTCGTATTTCACCTCAAAATAATCACTCACACTTTGTTGGACGTGAGAAAAGGCTACAATACTAGGAAAATACGTGAGCAAACTCATTGGCACACTCAATCCCTTGATTGTGCAAGATCTGGTGCACAACTATAGTCACAACTGATAGTAATCTGATTCTCTACCACCTGTCCCTGTTAAACTGAACATGCACTGACATGAAACTGAGTTAACTGATGTATTCTATAGTTGTATTATGAGTTAATAACTTGTGAATTAATTAATAACTAATTCGCCCAACTCATCTCTAGTCTATTGATCAGTTAGACTAAATACAACCAGTTTAACAAAGCTAAATTGAACACAACTCCATCAACTGCACCTCCAGTCCACTAAACTCAACTCACTTGAGTTCTAACTGAAGTCCTGCATGCAAATATTAGTCATCCCATAGGTAAGCACGTATTTCCCTCTGGGATCTGCATGTACCACATCCGTAGCTCATCCTGAAGTGCTCCAAGAGAATAAGATCAAGTTTATAGTCCAAATATTATTATGAGATAATAATATTTGACTGTTCTATTTTTGATAGCCAGTCTAAAAATAGACTTTGATCACTCACACTGTGATCACTCACACTGTGATCACTTACACTTTCATAAAAAAATAGAAGTCCATCTATTTTTCCCAACTTGACCAATCATCCATAAACAGCAACCTGCAATCCACAGACATGATCCATATGTCTAAAAATAGACATAGTCTAAAAATAGACTTGCGCCAAAAATAGCCTGCGGGCCCACTTAGTGAAGGCGACTCTTTTCACTAAGCTCCATCATCTTGTTGCACTCTCAACAAGCATTTCTTGTTGCACACTTTTCAACAGCATGTATACGAGAGTTCTAAACTACATAGTCACGTATATTTTGGTTTGATGAAGAAACAATGGGATAGACTCAGGAAAAGGGTTTGATATGGTTCAAACAATTATCAATTTTCTTTTCCGTTTTGATGATTTATGATTATAGTATGTTGATTTTATGTATAAGTCCTTTTTTCCCTCATAAGTTTTTGATTACATGATGTATAACTGGTTTATGATGATGCCTTGATAATTCTTACCAATATATGAAATGATCATATTTGATAGTGAACAGTTGGCACAGGTTTAGGGGGAGCATTTTCTACCCTTCTAATAATGCATTGTTGGCATTATGTTTTTAGAAGTCATTGGTACATAATTATGCTTATCAATGGTGATGATTGTTATGTTGTTGAAGTGTTTAAATGATGCATCATGCTATGCTGTGGTCTTGGGTTTCCTATCATGAAATCACAAATGATACTTGTATTGCTTGAGCCACATAGTTGTTTTGATGTTGATGATCAGATTTATGGATGATTCTTTTGATGATGCATATAATACATATGTTATGTTTCTTACTTTCTGATCTTCATAAGTTCAAGAAAACAAAGCTTGAGTACACAACTTCATTATTTGATGATGATAAGTGTCATTCATTACTTTTATGTGGCTATCATCATGCCTTCAAGAAGCATAAATTTCATATGGTGCAGTTATGGATTAGGATTCCTGTAGTTCTTGGCTCTCACATGGTATATTGTTTGAGGATTGTTTCTTTTGATGGTATCAAGAAAGTTTGACAAATGATTGTGAGCTCATGGTTTGATCTTCTCATTAATGAGAAGCTAGATACATATTACTATCTCTATGATGGATATATTATAGATAAGGATCACATGGATGATTACTTAAGTTTCATATTGGTAAATGATGTTGGTATAAAATATCTTCTTGTATGAAGAAAATTGGCCAAGAGAATGGTGTTATTGTAGGTTTCATGAAGACATGGCTATTTGGAGACATGGCTTACTTAGTCACATAATGATGATGATAAGGAATGATGAATACTTCTTCCTATCTTACTTTATGATGATAGGCTTGGTTCTCACATATGTTGATTATCATGGTTGATGCTTATCAGATGTGGGATGTTAGAAAACTCCCTAGTGATGATACATGTTTGATATATTGAGGGTTGTTGTGGAAAGAACATGCAGTTCTTGCTACAATGATTTGATGATGATGTTGTGGTCATGGATGATGCCTATGGTGTTTTCACATGTATATGATATGGTGTGAATGATTTTGTGAAGATATAAGCATTACTTCTTGGAGATATGGCATATGCTTAGTTGATTCATGAAAGGCCAAGTTTTTGATGAACATAGATTAAGGCTTTTTCCGCTAAGGGAAAATAGCAAGTTGATCTTGATAAGGTCAAGAGGATGAGTTGATAGCAGATATATATGAAAATGTATACGCGACATGCTTAGTCACACAGGTTTATGATATTAAAGCTACATTATCTTATCTTGTGAATTGATGATGGACATATACAGGTTTTTGTTCTTGATGCTACTGACAGATGCTTATGGTGCAGATCATATATGGTGTACGATAGTTGATGATAACTATCATGCTCTTGTTTAAGTCTTTGGTATTTTTTATAAATGTCATCATTTGATGTAAAGATCATGTGGATACATGTGATGTAATAATTTCCATATTCAGTAATGTATGAACTTTTTAGGTCATGTCAAATATGTAATCCCACTTGGTTGGGTGGTAGTGTCATGTTGACGGTGCTGGACCAGCCAACATGTCAAGGGTATCTCCACGGTAAGAAGTCCTAATTACACTTCAGACTGTTTGGTGTAGGAGTCCCATCAGTGGGTCGTAAGGTAATGCCTTCACTGCGATGTTGCACAGAGGAAAGTAAGATAACTCTGTTAGTAGCAAGGGCATGACTGCTGCAGTGAGTCAAGGAAGGTTAATGAGAGGTTCTAACACATGGGGGGTGAGATGAGTGCACCCCTTGGAAACCTGTAGCAGTACTCAGTTGAGAAGGGAACAAATGAGCAAAGATGCATCACAAGCTAGAAAGTAGATCAGCTGGAAATCCAAAGTGATGGTTAAACCAACAATACATCTACAACAAGATTCATATAATCGCATACGAAGCAGTTCATACACAACTATGTAAGTTAAACAACATATATTTCCAAGCAATCGGAGCAATCCAACTACAATAACAACATATGCATGAAAATGTGCTGGCTCTTATTATATAAAGAAGTGTAAGTCCCAATCATACAATACATCCATGTAAACCTGTTAGCCCCAACAGTGGAACGTTACAACCACATCTGCCAGCTCCTCCAAAGAGATGAACTAGCTATGTGCAGTGAAGAAGCCAAGGAGCATTATAATACTGTCTAAGATTTCTCCAAGATAGTCTTATCAGAAGCTTGGTTGACCAAAAGCCTTTACAATGAGTTATAAGGGACTATTTATAGCAAAGGGTGGGGTGACCCTTGACATTCCCCTTTGTGACAATTCAACTACCCTCATGACTCTTCGCCTCTATGACTGTTACATCCAACTATTGACACTTGACATGACTCAACATTACAATGCACATGTACTCATGTGAGACAACATGGATTGAGTAAGCCATGCAAGACATCACTGACACTCGGTCCATTGTGATGAGACCAAATCTTTGACATGCTTGCGATGGTGAAGGTGGTGAGTTGATGCCAATATTCGTCATCCATGATGGTGTGCATGCACCTCATGGTGACATCTGGCTGAAGCAAACTCTTGCCTCTGTTGCAACCGGTCCATTGGTTCGGCTCCTCCATCTAAGTAGTCTACTAACATGTGCATGGTCTTCTTCAGTGCGGTGGTGGGCTCCAGTATTGTAGCAATAATGCTACAACTCTTGGGGCTCCCTATCTCTAATTTTATCAACCCGGTAGTTCGTACAAACTTGGAAGCGACGGTGCTGTATGCACAAGTACTAGCTCTTGTCGCAGCTGTCACTTGGTCAGCTGGCACAAGTCCGCTAGGGCTCAAGCCAACTTCTATATGCTCTCAGAAGAAGCTTGCTAAATGATGGACGAAGGCTATCTCAAAGGAAATTAATCTACTTTGCAAAAATGAACTGAAAGCCACCCAAAGCATGGAAACCCTAGTAAACCCTAATCTGACTAGTTTGACCTCTATGATGCAATGGGTGGAGTGCAAGTGTCTGGAAATGATGCCATTACTTCTAATGATGTGAAATGCGTGAAATTAAACTACTTTGATTGAAAAGAACATGTTTTTGGATTTTTGCTTAATTGGTTGGAGAGATGATGAATTTGTCTCTTATTAGGGTTTGGCTGTGCAGAGGTGGTGCGAAGGGAGAGAAAGCTTGGGAAAGGTAAGGATGGCTAGGAGAGGTCCCAGAGGGTCCCTAGCATTAGTCCACAAAGGTCTACAACATTCGGATGCTCGGCAACCAAGTTTGCAGGCCTCTACAGGATGTCTGCAGGGGATCCTACAGGAAACTAAGGAATTCTACAGGAAGTCTGCTAACTTCTACAGGATGAGCTGTAAGTGGAAGTTTTGGGTGATGATGAAGTGATGGGATGGTTTGGGTGGATAGGTAAGGTGGAGATGGAACTTGTGATGACTTAGGGGCAGAGGAACAAGATGGAGAGAGAGTGCACAGAGTTGGTTGGTGGATAGAAGGATGGCAGCAATGAAAGGTCAAGAAGATGAAGCTACGTGGCAGTGGATGAGTTGGAGGGTAAACGAGCTGGACAGAGGCCGAGTAGGTGGCTTGAGGAGAGGTCAAGAAGAAGAAGAAGGAAATGGAATGATATGGAGCAGTGTAAATGAAACAAATGACTTATGTCCTGCACCAAAAACGAGAATTCATTAACCTATGATACCTGTGCCCTTAAACCTATGAACAACAATGTAAAACCGAGAAAAGAAGCCGTGCATGGAATGAAAAATGTAGAAATATGGTTCAATATCAAAAATGCATGGATGGATCTTCAATGGAAATGACTATGTTGCAGCTGCATGGAAGTAAAAGACTGCGTTTCTTTTTTGGTGGTTGATATGGACTGCACCCCAATCCCTAAACAGAGATGGCAGTGATCTCTAACAACCTTTTCTTGGAGCTCCTGTGTATTACAAACCTCCTATCAAATCTAAGCAACTGAAAGAAAAGTAACCATAAGCTAATCCTACTCAATCACACGAAAACTAAATCAACAGACTGTAAATTCAAATTGCATTTCAAAGTAAAGAAACAAAGTGCTGGAACGAAAGGCAAATAACACTACAAAACAGAGGAGGTCTATTTCTCTCAGGTTGGGCCCTAACCTGAGAGCTATAACTCCCTTAAAAACTCAGAACTAGATCCAAATCTGCTTGCCTTTATTCATAATCAAAAGTCTAATGTCATGCCAAAACTGGCTTACAAAATAACAAAAACTGAGCTGTAACTCGTGCTCAGAGATTACAATAGTAATTCCAAAAGTCAAAAAGCTTCTAACAAAGGCTACGGCCTCCATATTTATACAAAATGAGGATCAAGCTGGCTGCCTTCATTCGTGGAGCTTGGCTGTCTAACTGAAAGTCAAACTGCTGTAAAACTGTTGATCCTGTAGAACGTGTTGGCTGCCTTTGAGCTCGGTGGGGAGAGCTGTTAGAGCTCGGAGTTAAGGTGAAAAGCACGAGGGAAGTCATTTAAAGCTATAGACAACCTCCCTATAAACATGCAATGCCACCTTTGCTGTCTCCTTGTCTCCTTTTGCGTGGTCTTTTGCTCTCTTTAATGCCAAGAACCTGAAATCATCATGTATTAGTCACATAGATATAATGCCTGCCCTTCTTCCTACAAACAACACGAATATACTAAGAAATGAATGCATAAGTGGTAAAAGATGAATGGTTGAACAAGGTAAGTAGGCCAATATGAGCCCAAATTGTAACACAAATTGGGGCTCATCATCACCCCCCAGCTAAACTATTTGCTCATCCTTGAGCAACTTAGTCCAAATCTTCATCCTTCATCGCTTTCACTACTTCCCTTGCATCCCAAGGCTCTGTGGTAGTGTCCTCTTTGTTGATATGAAACCCTGCTTTCCTATTTACCTCTTCCCATTGTTGACTGTCATCCTCCTCTGTATTGCCTTCAGTCAACCCTAGCAGTAGTGGTGGGCTGAGTTTAAGGCCAATCCAGTTGGCCTGGAGGCTTTGCTTGGATTTCTTGTAAAGGTCAACCCTTGCCAAAGCTTCCCTCATCCGAATGGGGGTATGGTACTCTCGGATTTTTAAGCTGTGTGCCAAGGTATTCCATCTGCGTGTACATGCTTGGGCAACAATTCTCCTAACAACCTTTCCATGTCTTCAAAGTGAGCTATGGCTTGGGACTGTTGGTCCATAAATCTCAAGGAAGCTGTGGGATCAGTAGCCAACTGTTGGTGGGCTGAGATGAGTGCCACTGGATCCTCTGGTTCTGCTCGAATGAACAGTGGCTCACTCACTTCTCGGTTCATGACCGATTTTGCTTCAGCTACTCTTTGATCCTCATGGTTTAACCATGAAGCGAACGCCATCAATTGCATATCACCCAAGGCAATATTGGGATCCTAGGAGACTTCATTAGGCAAAGCCAAGTTGTGGAGGTAAAACTCTGCTAATTTGGCTTTGTCTTCTGACGAACTGGTACTACACAATTCAGAAAATTGTTGTGGGTTTTGGATATGTGAAATACCTCTTTGTGCCAAGGTGTTTATTTGGAACTGCAGCCATTGATATTTTAAGTACAATCCATAGGATTTTGCAGGTTGTCTGCACTGTATTGCCTCCATGGCCCAACTGGCCATGCAGGCCAATTGTGCTTCTTTTTGTTGCAGCTGTTCTTTCAGAGCTTGCACTTCAATTTGGCCTTGCTGTTCTGCTTCCTGTAGAAGTGTCATTGGCTCCTCAAGACTGGTGGCCAGCTCCTTTTTGCCTTGTTGTTCTTCTGTGGTGTCTTTGGAGGATGTTCCTACCCCTGCCCTTAGTTCCTGTAGCTGCAATCTCAGCTTCTGATTTTCTTCCTGTAGAAGCACACGTTGGCAATTAGCCACATGTTTAGCCATGGTGAATTCACTCCTGAACTCCTTGAGTTGCTCTTGTAAAGGGCCTATGTCCGCTACACCCTTTGATTTGGCGATCTGCATCCATGTGTGGGAACAGACTCTTTCTTCCTCTAGTGCAAAAAATAGAGGCATAGTAAATTTCTGCGGTATGATTTTGCCCGCCTCTAAAAAGGTGTAGTATGAACTCAGATTAGGCGAAGGGCTAGGTTCTGGTATATGTTCTCTTTCTATCTCTTCAGGCGGTTCTACCTCACCCTTCCTTGGTGGTGATGAGGGTCTTTCTCCTTCCCTCTTTTCCGTTTCCTGTAGCCAGGCTAGAGTGTCCTGTAGAACATTCTCAGCTTCCTGTAGCCGAGTTTTTTCAGTCAACAGGTCTAGCCTTTCTTGCCATGTATTTTTCTTTGGACTCCCCTTTTCATAGGTGACTGTTATCCTTGAGGGGGACTTTTCTTTGGGAGAAGCAGGGGTATCTTCAATGACAATTGGGCTGCTGGACGGAGGCTGTGGCTTGCCCGTCTTTATCCTAACACTTCTTCGAGCTTTAAAGTACAGAGGGGTCTCCCTCTTCCTCTTTTCTTTTGGCTTAGGTGGCGTGCTGAGGCCAGCTAATACAGCTGCTGCCTCCCGTGCCAGAATATCCACCTTCTTCTCTTTGGGTTTCACCTTTTCGGGGCTTCCTGTAGAAGCCCCTGTTTTGGTAATTTTCAGGCTTCCTGTAGAAGACCCTTTTGCCAATTTCGGGCTTCCTGTAGAAGCCTGTTTCTGCTTTCCTGTAGACACGGGTGTCACCACCTTTTCTTTCTTAGCCGCATGGGTTTTGCTTTTTGATTTGGTTGCAAGTGCTGATGAGGTACTTGGGCTGACGTGGACCACCTCAGCTTTGTCCATTCTGCTCTTCAGCCTCTTTTCTCTTGCTGACAAGATAGGTGTGCCACCTTTTTCTTTGTCATCCTTTTCCTCATGCTTCTTCTTTTGTTCTTTCTTCTGCACTGTGGTCGGGGTCTTCTGGCCTTTTTCTCTCTTTCCCTCGGCCACTGCTTCTTGTTCCTCACTGCTGGAGGACCCCGTTTCTTCAATCAACATTTTAATGTATCCATCTCTTGGCAAATTCTGGAATGATTCCCATGAGAGGGGAACCTTATATGAATGCAGCGCATCCTCCACAAGAAGCTTGATCAGCCCATGGTGGGCTATCTGATCTGGTATGCCCTCTTTGAGCTTTGTGGCACACTCCACTAGAGACTGCAATAGGAAATAAGGGATGCTCAGTTTTTGTTCTACAGGAAGATCAATCCGGTGCCTCAATTCAGTGAGCAACCGAAAGTGATATGCATATACGATGCTAAAATGGCCTTCACAAGTTATATATTTCATGATTTGCAAACTGACTTCATTCAATGGTGGCAGCAAGCTGGTTCTTCGCACCCCATTTTTGTCCTCTGAGAATTCCTCCTCAGGTGGAAAGAATTCCTTCTTGGCTTGCAGGCTCAACTTTCTTTCTTCCTTATCCCATGGCAAACCTATCGGAAGTTCAGTGATCCGACTGATATATTGCGGGGTGAGCTTGAGGCTTAGACCTCTGAAGTTCACTGTGGCCAGTGTCTTGGATTTCGGCTTCAGATCCTGCAAAAATTCTTCGGCCACTTCATCATCGTAACCGTGCAGCTTATCACAAAAAGATATCCATTGTGCTCGTGTGAAGAGCTCTACCACCCCCTGGTTTTCCCTTAATTTGGCTGAATCAGTGGGTTCTCGTCTAATAAACCCACCCGGCATGATAACACAGTTTTGTTAACCAGAGGTGGTGATTGTGGAAGAGGTTTTGGTTTACTGAGACAGAGCGTAGGATATCATGCACATAACCCACGAACTTATCCCTGAGGAACTTTGACACAATTTAATTACTCGAAATCCTGCAGAATGACAGTATAGGCACAGTAGACAACAATTTCACCGTTTTTTCTATGACCGGACTGTGGACGAAAATCTTGCCACCTTTAATAACCAGTTGCATGAAGAGTTCAGGGTTACCTCTTTAATTGGCCACCTTTTTACGTGAGGCACCCGCTTCCCTGTAGAAGACTGCGTTCCTGTAGGATGACAGTGTTCCTGTAGAATGCAGCATTCCTGTAGAATGACAGCGATCCTCTAGAATGCAGCGCGCGGATTTCGGGAGAGACTGCAGTCAGTCTACGCCTTGAGCGTGCTTCTTAATCGCTCTGATAGCCAAAAGCTCGGCATATTACACTGTAGAAGGATCAGGATAGCCGCTCGAGTTCAAGCTGGTGGGTGATAAATGCATGAATGCGATCGAGCCGATTAGATTTCAAATTTGGCGGAATCCGTGGCGCGGGGGGTGAGCTGTCCCTGCCGGACCGTTGGGTGACATCACCCCCATCATTTAACTGTGCGTTCACTTGCTGCCGCATCAATTCCTGCGGATCTGTCGCCGCCTCTCCTGTTGAACTCGTTTCCTCGACGGGATTTCTCTCACGTGCATGCTACCCATTCTCTTTGTCATGGACGCCACCCACACATCCAACTAGACCATTAACTGGTCGACGTGGCCGGCCAAATGGCCACACAGTCGCTCAACCAATTCACCTTTACACCTAAGCAATCAATCAAAGTAACATTCATGCAGTCTGATGGAAGGAAGGGTCGAGACACTTACCTGCGTGGCTGTACACGATGTCTCGTCTCTTTGGACACTGATGAGTTGATTTACCTGCTACTGGCGGACTTACACAGGCCCGGAGGTCCATGTTCATGAGCTGTCGTCGATGGATGGGATGCTTCAGTTGCATGCGCCCACGTTTCCCTTCAGATGGCCTGCGCGGTGAATGGTATCCACTCTAGCAGGTTTAACTGTTACAGGACTCCCGCGGGATGTCTTGGAACAGTTCTTCCTCCTTGGGTGCATACTGCACGACGATGGATGGCCTCACGATCATGCTTTCGGGGCCTCGGGCTAACTGTGATGAATATGGTGTGAGATCTCTAACGCTTTTTCCATTTACAGGTTGCTTTTTCCTCGAGACTCATCGATATGCTTTGCTGGTGCAGGTACTTGGTTGCATGTCGACAAGGACGGTGGAGCAAGATAACATCAATGTGCATGGTTGACAACCGTGGCATGCATGGGTCCAAACCGATCCTTAGCCGTTAGATTGCCTCATGAAATGAATTCTGGCCCGTTCTGAGCTTCTACAGGAAGCTTCCTGTAGAAATACAACGTTTCCTGTAGAAAGGGTGCATTCCTGTAGAGAGTCTGCACCTTCCTGTAGAAGATCTGCATCTTCCTGTAGAAACTCTGCATTTTCCTGTAGAAAATCTGCGTCTTCCTGTAGAAGACTCAAGCTGGAATAAAATTGCACATACCTTGGAGAAAATGAGGATTCTTGGAGGAGGTGCTGGTAAGGTGTCCTTGCTGCATGATGAGGACCCTTGGCTTTGAGTTGAGAGGCTTCCTCTCCTCCATAGAACACCTGCATGCAATTTTACATAATGAATCTGCTGACTTTGTTTTTCTTTTTTTTTTCTCTCTTTTTTTTTTTTTTTTTTGAAAGATAGCAGGGGCGCCTCATTGAGGTTTTCACTCAAGGATCTTTTTCCAATCTCTTTTTTCTTTTTTTTTGAAAAGACAATAGGGGCGCCTCAATGAGGTTTTCACCCCTATTACCTGCCTTGGACGCCTCAGAAAGGTTTTCACCCAAGGATCTTTATTATTATTTTTTCCTTTTTTTTTTTTTTTTTTTTAAGATTTTTCAGGGTATGCCCAAAGCAGAGGCAGAACCCTTCTCTATGACCAACACTGCCTTCTCCATAGTTTTGATGAACTCTTGTCTTGAGGGAGGCTTTCTGTAGATCTTCAATCGATGCCCATTGACAAGCATGGGGATGGCTTCCTCATCAATGGTCCTAATAAGCACAGATCCATTGTCATGACATTTTTCCACTGAATATTGCCCTATCCATCTGGTTCTCAGCTTCCCTTTGAAATCTTTGTATCTGGAGTCATACAACAAAGCCCAATCTCCTGACTGAAATTGCTTGTCATGGAGATGTTGGTCATGCCACACCTTTCTCTGAAGTTGAACCACTTCTGAGTGAAGGAGGGTCTGCATTCGGTGCTCATCCAGGCCATTCAGCTGCAATAGCCTTTCTTGTTGTGCATGGCTGAGATCTAGGTCCAGCTGAGCTGCCATCCTCAAAGTGTTGTATGCAAACTCAATGGACAACAAAGCTTTCTTCCCATAGACCAGCTCATAAGGTGTGAAGCCGGTGGTGGTCTTCCAAGTGGTGTTGTAAGCCCATGTGGCTTCAACCAGGCGATCTGCCCAGTCCTTTCTGCTGCTGCTCACCACCTTAGTCAAGATCCCTTCTAATGCTCTATTGGTGACTTCCACCTGCCCATTTGCTTGAGGGTGATAGGGGGTGGAAGTCCTATGCTTGATCTTGTGATGAGCTAGTAGATCTTCAACCAGGTTGGAGGTGAACTGGCTCCCTTGATCAGTGACCAGCTCTCTTGGATAGCCAAACTTATAGAAGATGTTTTCTCTTAGGAACTCGGCCACCTTTTCTTCTGTTGCTGCTTTGATTGCTTTGGTCTCTGCCCACTTTGTCAGGTAGTCAGTACACATAATGATGTAAGACCTTTTCCTCGAAGGAGGGTTGATTGGGCCCACAAAGTCCATACCCCACTTCTCAAATGGCTCAAGAGTCACTTGAGGTTGGAGAGGCATCTCATCCCTTTGAGTCGGTTTCCCCATTCTTTGGCATTGGTCACACTGGCTGACATATCTTCTGACATCTTGATGGAGTGTGGGCCAATAGTAGCCTGCCTGCAGGATTTTGAAGGCAGTTCTCTTTGCTGCAAAATGTCCTCCACAAGGCCCATCATGACAAGTGAGGAGGATATCAAAGACTTCCTCCTCCCTTACACAACGCCTTAAGATTTGATCGGGGCCAAGCTTGAACAGATTGCCCCCGATCCAAGTAAATGAGGCACTTTTTCTGATGATTCTGCTCTTCTCTCTGGAAGATAGGTGCGGAGGGAACTGTGCTGAAACAAGGTAGTTTGCTATATCAGCAAACCATGGAGAGAGTACTGAAATAGAAAACAGATGTTCATCGGGCATCTGGTCATCCACTGTCCCATCCTCATCTGCAGACAAATCCAATCTAGATAAAAAGTCAGCAACAACATTTTTTCTTCCTGGTTTGTCAACAATGGTCAAATCAAACTGCTGCAATAAAAGTAACCATCTAATAATACGAGCATTCACATCTGGTTTATTCATTAAATATCTAATTGCAGCATGGTCTGTATGTACAAAGGTCTAGTAAGCAGTAATATAATGTCGGAACTTGTTCAGTGCATGGACCACAGCCAAGAATTCTTTCTCGGTTACAGTGTAATTCAGCTCAGCTTTGGACAAGTTTTTGCTAACAAAGTAAATGGCATATGGAATTTTTTGCTCAACCTGTCCTAAAGATGCACCTATGGCTTTGTTTGAGGCATCAGTGTGGATGTGGAAAGGTAGGGCCCAGTTTGGACCTCTCAGGATTGGGGCTGACACCAACTTGTCCTTCAATTCATTTAAAGCCCTCTGACAATCGTCAGTCCAATTAAAATCCACATCTTTTGCCAACAAGCCAAACAATGGCGAGGCTAGCTTGCTGAAATCTTTAATGAATCTCCGGTAGTATCCTGCTAATCCCAAGAAACTTCGAACATCCCTTACCTTTTGAGGAGGTGGAACCCTCTTGATGAGAGCAATTTTGTTAGGATCCACCTACAACTCTTGGCAAGAAATGGTATGGCCTAGCACGGTCCCTTCAGTCATTAGGAATTCACATTTTTCAGGACTAAGGGACAAGTTCATCTCGATGCATTTGGTTAGTACTTTTCCCAGATTGGAAAGTGCTTCCTGGAAGTTGGCCCCATAAGGAGTAAAGTCATCCATATAGATTTCCACTGCATCATGGACCAGCTCTGAGAAGATGCTCAAGACAGCTCTCTGGAAGGTAGCAGGAGCATTGCATAGCCCAAAGGGAAGAACTCGGTAGGCAAAGGTACCCCAAGGACAAGTGAAGGTGGTCTTATCTTGGTCTTCCGGGCTGATTTGGATTTGGTTGTACCCGCTAAACCCATCCAGGAAAGAGAAGAACTTCTTTCCTGCCAGTCCATCCAACACTTGATCTATGAAAGGTAGAGGGAAATGGTCTTTCTTGGTAGCTTTGTTCAGTTCTCGGTAGTCCACACAGATTCTCCATTTCCCATTTTTCTTGGGAACTAACACTAGAGGGGACACCCATTCACTATCTGAGATGGGGTAGATGAATCCTGCATCCAACAGTTTTTGCAATTCTTCCTTGACAATGTCCTTAAGAGCTAGATTCATTCTCCTCTGGGGTTTCCTAACTGGTTTACAATCCTCTTTGATGTATATATGATGGGTACAGACCGAAGGATGGACTCCTTTCATTTCCTTATAGCTCCAAGAAAAAGCATCTAGGTGGTTGGCCAACAAACTACACAGCTCCTTTTCCTAGGAAGGAGATAGGGAGGAGCTGATCTTCAATGCTTTCTCAGGGCCGAACTCCACATTCTTGATTCTGGAAGTAACAGGGTTGGTCGTACAAAGATCCACTAAGGTGCTAGCTTGGGCATCCTCCACCAATTTCTCTAAGGGTAGTGCACTGGAAGGTGGATTCTGGATCAAGGTCTCGATCAAGTCATCCTCGGTTGGGGGGTCTCTTCTAGTGGTATCTAAGGTGCACAGAGGTGCTGAGTACACTTCGTCTTCCTCTCCTTCTTCCAACCAGAGTGGTAAGTCATGCTCTAAGGAGGGTTGGGTAGGAGGGTATAGGACTAGCTGCTTGGACATGGGACCATTTTTGATGGTCATGTTTCCTGCACGACAACTTATGTAAGCATCTGCAGTAGCTAACCAAGGCCTTCCAAAAATGAGAGGATATCCAGTAAGCTTTGCCTTTGGTTGCAGAACCAGGAAGTCTGCAGGGTATTCCCAAGAGTCAATAGAGACCAAGACATCCTCCACAATCCCTTCGGGAGTCACGGTGGAGCGATCTGCTAATTGCAGTACTGTCGAGGTCTTCCTCAAGGAACCCTAAAGATTGAGTTTGAGCATGGTATCCCTGGTCATCACATTAATGGCAGCCCCCAGATCAATCAAGGTGTGAGGTATGATGGTGCCATTGATGTGGACATCTACTACAGGACTTCCAGGATCTAGGTACTTTGGGCAGATGACTTGTCCTAGCATCAGGTCAGACAGTTGTCCTATGACATTAATGGTTGAAGCATCTTTCTTCCGCTTGCCTGGGTGTTTGAAGCACTTGTCCTTAACCAGTTTGTTGTATATTGGCACATCCTTGATGGCTTGGAGAAGTGGTATTTTTACACACAACTGCTTGAGCTCACCCAAAAGCTCATCCTCCTCTGGGTTGGGTTGTGTGGTGGATGTTAGTCTCTCAGGAAAGGGTGGAATAACTTTTGGTTCACTTTCCTGTTTATCTTCCTCATCCTCTGGGGAAGGAGGTTGGAGATCTGGTAGAGTCTTTCCAGATCAAAGATTGATCTCCTGGATCTCCACAGAATAGGTAGGGCATGAGGTTTCCCCAGTGTATACCTGCTGGGCCTGTCTATTGTTGGGGTTCGGGTTCGGTTGAGTAGGCATTTGAGGTTGCCTTGGAGGAGCAGGAGGTAATGGCTGAGGTTGAACTGGTGGTGGAGGCAAGATGGCAGGAGGAGTGTTGTATTGGGGCCTCCACCCCGACTGAGGTGCATTCCACTGAGGCTATGGCTGGGCATGTGAATGATATGAATGAGAAGTAGGTTGAGTGGGGTACTGAGGTGGATAAGACCATGGAGGAGGCATGGACCAGGAAGGATGAGCAGGGGGACCCCAGGAAGGCATAGGAGTCGATTGGTTGGGGCTGTAATAAGCTTGAGGTGCCCCTTGCATTCCCTGCTGATAGGGTCTAGATCCTTGTGGCCTCCTTTGGTTGAGGTAATAGAGAGGTTCAGTGGGAGCTTCTGTCCCTTGGTACATGGCTTTAAACCTAGGTAAGGTTGGACACTGATTTGTGGGATGGTCCTCCTCACAAACGAAACATACTTCAACCGAATGCAATGGGTATTCGTTCTTAGGGTGTCTCCTTGTGCACCTAGGGCAGAAGATAGCCAAGGCTCTCTCAACTTCTTCTTTCTTCTGCTGGATTCTGAATGTGTCCAGCTGCATGGCAATGGTCTGTCTCACCTCACTCTTGAGATCTTCTAATTGATTTGCAAGCTCATGTTTGGAGAAAGGGGCACTAGTTGAGAGGAGGTTTCCCCTACCTCGTTTCCTAGCTGCCCTGGAGTGGTTTCTAAACACAGTCTTGATGTCCTCATAAGGCAGTTGGTAAATGTCCCCCCATCTAACATGTGAAGGGTATCTAAGAGGTCTTCAGGGACTCCTCGGAGCAGGACCAACTTGAGGGATTCAGGGTCAAGTGTGCACCTGGCCCGCTTATAGCTTAGTTGGAACCTCTCCTCATAATCCTCTAAGGACTCATCATTTCCCATGGTCATCCGAAAGATTTCTCCCTTGGTTTCCTTAGACCTACAATAATCCCTGTACTTGGTATTGAAAGCTTGCTGCATCTGAGCCCAAGTAGTGATACTATTCCCAGGTAATCCCATGAACCAGCGCAATGATGCATCTTTAAGAGTTGAAGGGAAGAGTTTCAGCTTTTCTCATCTTCAGTATAGTCATAGGTTCTACAAAGGATAGCAAACTCAAACAGGAAGGTATCAGGATCTTTAGTAGTCAGTCCATGGAAGTGAGGTAAGGCGGAGGGGCTAATGTTCTTCATTTTCATTTCTCCATTGGTCTCTCGGATGGGGAAGGCACCTTCTATTCTCTCATCTTCTCTTCTATTGTCAGCCATAGCTTCAGATGGAGTGGTCTCTAACTCTTCTTCTACTATAGGATCTTTGTATATCTCTGGATGTTCACCTATAGGTTCTTCTGGGTCACTTTCACCAAAGAAGAGAGAAGGGTGACTCAGTGATGTGGTGGGGGTGTTGGGTAGGAATTTGCCTGATTTATCTCGGTTCCTACGAGGCATGAAAGGGAAAAGACTTTCTTTTTGATTGTTTTTGATTTTTCTTTTGTACCTGCAAAACTGAAACAGATTGATCTACAACTAACTATAAAAGATGCAGAATTAAACTGAAAGCAGGAAAGAACTAATCTACTTTGCTCAAATGAAATTGCAAGAATGGAAATGCTAGTCTACGCTTGCAGAAAGGAAATGCTAATCTATGAAAGAAGGAAATGCTAATCTATGAAAGAAGGAAATGCTAATCTATGAAAGCAGGAAATGTCTATGCTACTTTTGCAGAATGGAAATGAAATAAACTACTTAGCAGAAGGCAAGAATAAGAAAATAGAAGAAAAGCAACAATTACTAATACTCTGACGCTTCCCCGGCAACGGCGCCAAAGAGATGGTGGGCTCCAGTATTGTAGCAATAATGCTACAACTCCTGGGGCTCCCTATCTCTAATTTTATCAACCCGGTAGTTCGTACAAACTTGGAAGCGACGGTGCTGTATGCACAAGTACTAGCTCTTGTCGCAACTGTCACTTGGTCAGCTGGCACAAGTCCGCTAGGGCTCAAGCCAACTTCTATATGCTCTCAGAAGAAGCTTGCTAAATGATGGATGAAGGCTATCTCAAAGGAAATTAATCTACTTTGCAAAAATGAACTGAAAGCCAACCAAAGCATGGAAACCCTAGTAAACCCTAATCTGACTAGTTTGAACTCTATGATGCAATGGGTGGAGTGCAAGTGTCTGGAAATGATGCCATTACTTCTAATGATGTGAAATGCGTGAACTTAAACTACTTTGATTGAAAAGAACATGTTTTTGGATTTTTGCTTAATTGGTTGGAGTGATGATGAATTTGTCTCTTATTAGGGTTTGGCTATGCAGAGGTGGTGCGAAGGGAGAGAAAGCTTGGGAAAGGTCAGGATGGCTAGGAGAGGTCCCAGAGGGTCCCTAGCATTAGTCCACATAGGTCTACAACATTCAGATGCTCGGCAACCAAGTTTGCGGGCCTCTACAGGATGTCTGCAGGGGATCCTATAGGAAATTAAGGAATTCTACAGGAAGTCTGCTAACTTCTACAGGATGAGCTGTAAGTGGAAGTTTTGGGTGATGGTGAAGTGATGGGATGGTTTGGGTGGATAGGTAAGGTGGAGATGGAACTTGTGATGACTCAGGGGCAGAGGAACAAGATGGAGAGAGAGTGCACGAAGTTGGTTGGTGGATAGAAGGATGGCAGCAACGAAAGGTCAAGAAGATGAATCTACGTGGCAGTGGATGAGTTGGAGGGTAAATGAGCTGGACAGAGGCCGAGTAGGTGGCTTGAGGAGAGGTCAAGAAGAAGAAGAAGGAAATGGAATGATATGGAGCAGTGTAAATGAAACAAATGACTTATGTCCTGCACCAAAAATGAGAATTCATTAACCTATGATACCTGTGCCCTTAAACCTATGAACAACAATGTAAACCCGAGAAAAGAAGCCGTGCATGGAATGAAAAATGTAGAAGTATGGTTCAATATCAAAAGTGCATGGATGGATCTTCAATGGAAATGACTATGTTGCAGCTGCATGGAAGTAAAAGACTACGTTTCTTTTTTGGTGGTTGATATGGACTGCACCCTAATCCCTAAATAGAGATGGCAGTGATCTCTAACAACCTTTTCTTGGAGCTCCTGTGTATTACAAACCTCCTATCGAATCTAAGCAGCTGAAAGCAAAGTAACCATAAGCTAATCCTACTCAATCACACGAAAACGAAATCAGCACACTGTAAATTTGAATTGCATGTCAAAGTAAAGAAAAAAAGTGCTGGAACGAAAGGCAAATAACACTACAAAACAGAGGAGGTCTATTTCTCTCAGGTTGGGCCCTAACCTGAGAGCTATAGCTCCCTTAAAAACTCAGAACTAGATCCAAATCTGCTTGCCTTTATTCATAATCAAAAGTCTAATGTCATGCCAAAACTGGCTTACAAAATAACAAAAACCGAGCTGTAACTCGTGCTCAGAGATTACAATAGTAATTCCAAAAGTCAAAAAGCTTCTAACAAAGGCTACGGCCTCCATATTTATACAAAATGAGGATCAAGATGGCTGCCTTCATTCGTGGAGCTTGGCTGTCTAACTGAAAGTCAAACTGCTATAAAACTGCTGATCCTGTAGAACGTGTTGGCTGCCTTTGAGCTCGGTGGGGAGAGCTGTTAGAGCTCGGAGTTAAGGTGAAAAGCATGAGGGAAGTCATTTAAAGTTGTAGACAACCTCCCTATAAACATGCAATGCCACCTTTGCTATCTCCTTGTCTCCTTTTGCGTTGTCTGTTGCTCTCTTTAATGCCAAGAACCTGAAATCATCATGTATTAGTCACATAGATATAATGCCTGCCCTTCTTCCTACAAACAACACGAATATACTAAGAAATGAATGCATAAGTGGTAAAAGATGAATGGTTGAACAAGGTAAGTAGGCCAATATGAGCTCAAATTGTACCAAAAATTGGGGCTCATCATGCGGCTAAACCGAAAACACACTAATGCATAGTGTCCATATTGATCTTCAAGTGTGTGCTAGTGGTCATGCATATCAACTTGCCGAAGTACATTTTCAGCTCCAATTGGAATTGCTTCTTGTCTTCATCTTGGTGAGTGTGTTGAATGGGTTGGATGCATGCGTGTGCACAATGACATGCATGCTGCTGAATCTCTTGCATGTAATCAACAACACTACTCACCATGTCTACTCCATGTTAGCTGCTAGGATGGATCTTTAACTTGTACTGGTGCAGTTTCATCCGTGAGTGCATGTCGCGCCCAATGTTGTTCCTGTTCCTGCTGCAACTCATTTTCCTGTCTGTGCAGCTTCATGTTCTTCCTGAGTTGCTACTTCAACACATGCAACTCCTTCTTTGTTCCATTCTCTGTCTTCACATGATATTCATGTCGCTTGTCACCTCATAGCATGAGTCTCCAAAGTTGCTTTCATTATCAGTGGATTTGCTTGATCTTGCCTCTTGCATTAACTTCATTCATTGCATTCGTTGTATTCACTGTGTTCGCTACATTCACTACATTTGTTGTATTCGTTGCATTCGATATGCTGCCTTCAACTGTTGTTCATGATGCTGCTTGTTGTGATATCTTGATGTTCTTGTCCACAAACAACTTGATATCTTTGTGAGTAGGCAAGCTCATAGAAATTTGATTGACTGCATCTTTGGGTGTTCTCTGAATGGTGTCTTCGACTCTACCCTCTTGGAAACCATTGTACTTGCACTGCTGAGAGGCAGATGAACACCTGCACTACATGTGTGACTGATCATGAACGTTGTGCAATTTCGCCTGGGAGGTTGGGAGACTAACTGCGAAGATTGAACGAGGCATAGTATAGGATGCTCAGAGACTGACTGACTATTGGAACTGCATAATGCAGAGTCTAGTCTGGGTGCTGACTACTGGAATTGCGTAATGCGCAATCTCAGTTGGCAATGGCTGTAGGCTCAGTGACTGCATTGCGTAATTTTCTTGGCCAGGAGTCACTATCCCTCAAGATTGTGCAAAGTAGGCCTGGGGAATAGCTGCTGGGCATAAATGCGCATTTTTGGAGAGGAAAGCAGAGCCTTCCATATTAGGATTGCACAAGGATATCAAGTGAGGTAGAGTTTGGGCTAAGGTTGGCCAGACTGTCTGACAGGAAACTGAGCACGAATGTGAATGTGAATGCATGCTGATATTGAGTGTAAGCATTAGTGAATGATCATGCATGAAAATGGTGAATGACAGATTCAGAATATGGAACAACATGCATGTGGGTGAGGCGAGTTGCTGAATCAACAACCATTCGTGAAAAAATGTTGCATGCATGTGACAAAAAAAACGTTTCATGCATGCGACCACAATGAGATGTTGACTAAAATTGAAATGGTGCTAGGAGAAGCTAATATACATGTAAATGACAACAAGTGTTCAAAGAAATCAAGCAAACAATACTCATACAAGTGAAAACACAAAATGCGATAGAAATGCAACACAGGGCATGGGAAGCGGGCTTACTCCAAAACAGCTGAGTTGAATGTGTCAAATGCTCCTAAATGTGATGTGGGATGTGAGATCTACAAGGTTGATCTGAGGAATGAGCTCTGCAACATCCGGTTGATGAGTTTCCCTAACATCGAGGTTGTAACGCACATGCCAAAAATCTAGGGAAAGCAACACTTGGTGGGAGGCTTCTGAAATGATCCTTGCATGTAACCTCCACTTGCCAAACATAGATCCCTAAAACAAGGGATGCCTTTGCATGCTTCCTTGGGAGAAGTAGCCCATGCATGCAAGTTTGTTTTTCTTGGTCCTGGAGGGAATCGGTCAACTCAACTGCACATGCAAGAGGCTGTTCTACTACCTGAAGGAAATACGCATTTCTGGCTTGGAGTTGGACTGATTGCCTAGGAGATTTGCACAATTTCTAGGTAGAGCAACTGGTTGTTGCCCAGATTTGCGTAAAGTCTGGGCTGAGCAGCCCTACTGGGCAAATTTTTTCCATTTTCGCTATGAGTGCTGGCTGGAAAAATTGCGCAATTCTGGAGCCCAACAGGCTGCTAGACAGAATTGCACAATTTCTGGAGGGAAGGCTGGTTTCCCTCTAGAAATGCACAATTTTCTTGGGAAAGTTGCTCAGCCTGCAACTAGACCAAGTACAGGGGAACAACCTGTGAGGGGAATGCATTAAGCTATGCTCGACGGGTTGCCTTTGTGCATGAAAGACATTGAAGCTTGTGTACTTGACGAAGCAAGACAGAGTGTTATGAAAGGTTGGTAGGGAGGCTCCAAAACAGGCTAAGGAATTTTTTTTTAGGGTGGTTGTAGCCGCTACAAGACTTGGCGACACACTGGTAGAACTCTAGCTCTTTAAATGGACCTTGTTTGTGAAAAGCAAGTCTAACACCTCCAGAAGTATTGTTCAGCTCTTAGCTCATCTTGGTTTCACACTAGCTTGATTGTAAGATGTAGCATCTTCCAAGCTCTTTGTCTATTAACACACATTCTAAGCCAAGGCAAAACAATTGTTTTGATTGGGGTTGAGGGGTCTATTGATGCACAAGCAGTATAGTTTTCAAAGTCTCAGTTTCATCTCTGGTGTTGCTCCACTGCCAGCGGGCCTGGATAGTACCCCACTGGAGTCACATAGGAACACAAGCATGGCTTCATTTCTAGTGAGCCTGGTCAGTACCCAGGTAGAGTTACTTGCATCACCCCCCTACACAGGAATCCTTTCTCTTCTTTCGCCTTATTCATTTTTCATTTTTTGACTTTTCATTTTTCATTTTTTTTTTAACTGTGCATAACACTTATTCATTTTAGAGGCAGAAGAGTGATCCCGACTTATTGAGAGTAGAAGAGGTTTTTCCAGTAGAGAAGTAGTTTATGGTATCTCTGACATGCTTGTTAAGGTTTTCCCCCTCACCTTACTCTACTTGACTGAGCTGACAATGGTTAATCCAAAAACAACTGACTAGAGAAGGTGATGCTAGTTAGCGTGCAAGCGTTGTGTTTTCACCAAGGTTCACTTCAAACAATACATATTTTCCTTCGAAGAACCATGGTCTAAAAGTAACAAGCTCTTCATACAGAGGCAAGATGACAGATAAACAAGTAGTGATAGATGTACAAGCCCTCTTGTACTTCACCCAACCCGTTTCAAGAGCCATACATGGTTTCATGCAAAACTAACCTACGAACGAAACAAGTGAACTATACGAAATAAGTGAACTAAAAAACAACATATCAAAGCAAGAGTAGAAGCAAAAGTGAAAGCAAAACAAGTAAGCAAACAGGAAAGCAGATAAACAAGAAAACAAAGTGAATAAGTAAACAAGCATGCAAGCAAACTGACTAAAAGCAAACACTACTCCTACTCCTACACTAATGGTGCATGGGCTTGATCACGTGAAGTGATATTTCCAATGAAGTCACCAATGCATTAATTGACCCATGTTGGTGAAGGCTTGGTCCGCGAGAAACCCAATTGTGCGAACCAGCAAGCAAGAAAGATATAACAATGAAGACCACCACACTTCATGTCTGACAGTGTCCACATGACATAATTGAGTGCAAGTGCATGACGAGTAACCTGTGGACTTATTATGGTACTATGTGACACTGCATGCAACTTTGAAGTGCAAGCACACTCTTAACTAAGACATGCAAGGAAATGAAAGAAACAAAGATAACTTGCATCATACACGTGTGCTTGCAATGTAAGATTCCTTCAATGCATGAGCGATGGGATCATGTAGTTCGAGTGGAGGAAGTGTGATCTTTGTGTGAGATGGATCTTCAATGCATACAAATGAGTGATGAGGAGCCTTGGGTGATTGAACAGTTTCATGATCAGAAGTGAGACTAACCCCAAGAGAGCGAGGGCCTGACATAACCATCAGCTCAGGCTGAAGTGCCTCGATAGTCTTGGGTGTTTCAACTTCATCATTAGGTAGATCATCGTAAACTGGTGGCTTCGAAAGATAAATTGTTATATAGTCAATATCATGATCAAATATGGAAACAAATGGATCACAACCACCATGATCAGAAAAATCAATGATTTTATCGGCATCCTCATGATCAGATGAATCAAATATTGGGGTAGATGAAAAGCGGACAAACTCATCCTCTGTGTTTCTAGAAAAGACAGATGAAAGATCTAGTTGATTTTCAAAGAATAGCTTATCCTCTCCATTGTCGAACGATGGACCAACATCTCGTGAGTCCTCCAAGTGATCAACAATGGGTGCATCCGTGGATGAAGACACACATGCAAAATCTTGGATGGAAATTTCACCAAAAGATGTTAGGAAAGAATGGAGGGGGCTCAGACGGAAGGGAGTCCTCCTTCACCAAGTGTTGATGCTCAAGCTCCCACTAATACTCTTCATGAATGATAACGCATGTTGGTTGTGCAACACTAACTCTGTCAATGGGTTCTTCCTTGTTCACAACAAGTGAAGAGTCTGGAATGGGTGAACAAAAGACAACATCATCCAGAGGAACACCCGAGTGTGAAGATGGAGGTCGTAGAACATAATGCATATGAGAACTCGAAGGACTCACAACCAAATCTACATGAAAATTGAGTGAAGTGATGTTGGGAGAATGTGAAAGATGAATAGGTGTGTGAGCATGATCTTCAACATCACTCAACAGTGGTGGAGCTGTTGAATGAGAGGAAGGTGGACAGTCAGTTGAGATAGTGACTGCATCCACATGAGATTGTGCAGCTCCATCAATCAAGAATTTTGAGTGAGGCTTCATCTCAAGCTTCTTCTTTGGATGAGCATATTTCCTAAGGCAATACTCGAACTTGTCCCAAAGATAAGAAAAATTCATCTGGCTCCTCGGAGCTTGAAACTCCAAGTCACAGAAGCGATGCCAAAAATAAATGACCGATTGATGCAGAGCCTTTTGTTGCTGTAACAATTTCTAGTCAATATGGTCTAGATCAAAATTATATAAAGTGTCTTGAATAAGATCACATAAGTGCTCAAGTGATTGCACATTGTCAGCGGTAGGCTGAGCAACCATATACATGGAGATTCGCAAAGTGTGTGTGCAAGCAGCAAGACAATAGAACACCCATGGAAATAAAGGCATGTAAGTACTTAGGCCAGGCCCCTTCACCTTCACCATGATACATGAAAGTGGACGAGAGATCGAAAAACTCCCCCGTGATGGAGATATCTTCACGATTAAGAAAACATCGTAGGGGAAGAAGAGTGTAAGAATCCATGAAAGGTCTGCAAAGTTTCAAAACTGGATGAGAGGATAAAACTTGTCATCTGATCCTCCTTCTAGCGCCAAAAATGTTGACGATGATGGACTGGCCAACATGTCAAGGGGATTTGCACAGTAAGAAGTCCTAATTAGACCTTAGACCGTTTGGTGTAGGAGTCCTAGCAGTGGGTCGTAAGGTAATGCCTTGACTATGATGTCGCGTAGAGGAAAGTAAGATAACTCTGTCAGTAGCAAGGGTGTGACCACTCTGGTGAGTCAAGGAAGGTGAATGAGAGGTTCTAACACATGGGGGCTGAGATGAGTGTGCCCCTTGGAAACAGGTTGCAGTACTCAGCTGAGAAGGGAACACACGAGCGAAGATGCATCACAAGCTGGAAAGAAGATCACTCGACAATCCAAAGTGATGGTTAAACCAACAACACATCTGCAACAAGATTCATATAATCGCATACGAAGCAGTTCATACACAACTACGTAAGTTAAACAACATATATTGCTAAGCAACCAGAGTAGTCCAACTACAATAACAACATATGCATGAAAAGGTGCTAGCTCTTATTATATAAAGAAGTGTAAGTCCCAATCATACAATACATCCATGTAAACATGCTAGCCCCAATAGTGGAATGTTACAGCCACATCCACCTACTCCTCCAAAGAGATGAACTAGCTGCGTGCAGTGGAGAATCCAAGGCGCGTTACAATACTGTCCAAGCTTTCTCCAAGATAGTCTTATTAGAAGCTTGGCTGACCAAAAGCATTTATAATGAGTTATGAGGGACTATTTATAGCAAAGGGTGGGGTGACCCTTGATATTCCCCTTTGTTATAGTTCAACTACTGTCATGACTCTTCACTTACTCTATGATTGTTTCATGCAACTATTGACACTTGACTTACACTTGACATGACTCAACATTACAATGCACATGTACTCATGTGAGATAACATAGCTTGAGAAAGCCATGCAAGACATCACTAACGCTCAATCCAATGTGATGAGACTAATTCTTTGACATGATTGTGATGGTGAAGGTGGTGAGATGACGCTAAGATTGGTCATCCATGATGGTGTGCATGCATCTCATGGTGACATCTTGCTGAAGCGAACTCTTGCCTTTGTTGCAACCAATGCATTGGTTCAGCGCCTTCATCCAAATCATATGCTAACATGCACATGGTCTTCTTAGGTGCAGTTGAATTGACAACACATTGATGCATAGTGTCCACGCTAATCTTCAAGAGTGTGCTGGTGGTCATGTGCATCAACTTGCCAATGTACATGTTTAGCTCCAGTTGGACTTGCTTCTTGTCTTCGCCTTGGTGAGTGTGTTGAATAGGTTGGATTGCATGCATACGCACAATGACATGCATGTTGTTGAATCTCTTGCATGCGATCTGTTATCTCAAAATCAGGCCCTGGAAGGCTGCAGACCAGGAAGACTTCAAGTAACTATTTCAAACCTACTTAAGGCTGAGGCTTAGCCTCCTCAACCTGAGAGGGCTCTCTCTGGGTGTAATAATGATTTTGATTAAAAATAAGATGGCTAACTCTTGTAGAACAACTGTGACAAATATGAATGCTGGAAATAAATTAAACAAGTATCCATTGGGCCTATGGAGTCAACAACACTTCAATGTAACAAAGATCTTGACCTTACATGGAAGTCAGGGCATTCAACATTTGAATATTCAGAACATACACTCATATGGAACCACACAATTTATAGATGCATACAGGAAATCAGAGCACATTCAGTGAATTCTGAGTGATTATACATCCATACCACTGTAAACAAAACTAAGAAAAGGACAACATCACACATTCTGAATATAAGAAATCCTTCATGAATCTTGAGAAGTAAAATCAAAATTATATTACTGAAAGTGAGTCTTTACATAAGCCAAATACTATGCTCTATTATAAAGTTTTCCAACCCTGATTACACTGTTGTTTCAGCTATATATATAGAGCTCTTATTCTAACTGATCAATATTCCTCCTCCAGCATGAGGGGAATTCGAAAACTACTTCTAATACTGACCACTCTTAAACTCTAACTACTTAATAAATACAACAAAGTGTTGATTGGAGTTTTTAGAGATCTAAATCAAGTAGGATTCTAACACCGTGACAGTCTTGGTCTACAATCATCTTCGTTCTTTGACATCTGGTCCCCTTCTAGTTTGGCTGTGATGGGTCTTCAAGGCTCCATGTTTGTCTTCAATGTCACATGTTTTCCAATACCCTGAAATATAGGAAACTGCCCCTGTTTGTCGGTCCTTGGTTTGCCTCAAAATATTCGAATCCAAAGAAGCATGCCTTTATCCTTTAATTACCCAAAATAGAGCAGACTGCCACGTCCTTGATGTGCTGTCCACCGTTTTCATGTACCTGTGTGATGACAAAACCTTTCAAAAAGATTTGCCGCTTTGTCAATCATAATTGATCAACTGAATTGTAACATGCAGCTACAGCAGTTTCGTAGCGCGCTATGAAACTGCTGTGTAATTTCAAAAGCACAGTCTTCCTTTCATAGCTAAATGATCGCCACTGTTCATGGCTTAAGACTTCTCTTCTCTAATTACAAAATTTGGATGTTTGACCTCATTACAGCTGGCATTTCCATAATGCAAAAACACCAACTATCTTATTCAAGCTTACTTTGTCCAAATCACTAATAATCTCTTCACACTTGATAATGTGACGCATAAAGTTATCAGCGTATAGCTTTGAAGACTTTGATTCAACAATATGAACAATATCCTCATCAATATAAAAGTCAACATCCGCATTTGATATAATTCTTCCATCATGATCAATTGCATGAGTCTTATGCTTGTATGTCATAAGAGTTGTCCTTAAGGTAGACTCATCAACGTCCATAAAATTAGCGAGCTTTTCCATTGAGATGGATGTATACAACTTCAAGAAGCTCCGTAGACCTGACAAAAGCTGTTGCTGTCTTACTTCTGATAAGAACAGCTTCAACTGAAGCCTATATGCATCCTCGTTATAATTTACAAGAGCGTCATCATAGTTTGGTACTGAAGGAGTAATAAATTTAGGACAGGCATATGAAAAAAATTCGTCATACACAGCCTCATCACTTCTCTGCATTCTTGCCATCTTATCTCCATACTTCTCTTTCAGCTGATTGTTCACATTTTCCTCAACAAGCTTCATTTGTGGACAGATAGAGAGGCATATAGCCAATGGAGCATACATCTGTTCATTTTTCTTCAGAATTTGGTCAAACTGTGGAGAATTTTGATGGAACTGTTTGGTCTTTATTATATACAACAGAACTTGATTGAAGGCCCATATTGCCTCAACATACCTTCTCAACATAAGGTTGGCGAATCCATAATAATAAATAGTTGTGATATGGCTTCCAATCACTGAATTGTAGACACCTGTCTGGTTAACATCTATAGGTGCCAAGCACTTGAGTCCACTATAATAATCTCCAAGAAGGCAATGTACACGAAGTAGACCAATAATACTAAAGTATCCGAGAACCTTCAAAACATTGCTTCCTCCATTGTAGTCATATCCATCAGTTGCAGTAAATGTTAAATTACCTTCTTTCTCTTCCTCTAGGATCTGGATGATCACAGACTTCTCAACATGAGCCTGTAAATAGTTGAGAACACCATAGAAATTCCACACCTCATCACATTCCCACAGAAAAGCTAGTTCTTGATCAGTCTTCTGTGTTAGTAGAAAACAAGGGGAAGATATCTGTCACAGGCATTGCTGCTTTTTCCACCAACTCTCCAGGAAGACCATCCCCCTCAGCTTTGAACAGGTTTTTGAGAGCCATGAAATCTTTCTCTATTATTTCAGAATCGGACTTTGAAAAAGCACGAGAAGGACCTTCCCCCAGCAATACCAACAAAAAACCATCAAAACAGGCCTTCATTAATGCTGTAAAAACACGAGTACGAACTCTCGTATGGACAGTATCAGCTATAATTTCTAGGTTTGATTCAAGTTGTTCAAGAAATGGTCCTATCCTTGCACCCGCTGTTCCCCCAAGGTATAAACCATCCCAGAGCACAATACTCAAATCATGGAAAACCGCCTTGTATGCAGTACATTCACAAAGCTGCTGAATGCCCTCCTTACTGCCAGCCTGGGAAAATTCGAACTTGGCTTCAGGCGCACTTCCAATGGGTGCAAGAGTAACTTTTGATTTCTCATTATCTTTGGCAAAAAGATCCATCTTCCAACCATAGGATATTCTTTTTTCCAGTTGCTCTGTTTCAGTCCGAATGTGATGTAAGGTGTTGATCCGAACACACAGTTGTGACAGCGTCATAGGCTCAGAACTATTCATTGACACTATCTGAGATTTCCTTTTTCTTCCAAAACTTTGACCCAGTTGAGCATCTAGTAAGTGCTAGCAAAAGAGGAACATAATTGTTCTTGGATCCACATCCAGATTTAGTTTGGGAAATATAGCGCTGTAGAGCTCTATCAAGTCCAGCCACAAGATCTGGGAATAGATCTGAATGTTGAGATAATGGAAATTCAAAGAAAGCATCCAATGTCTCTTCAACAATCCTTAAAACTTCAGCTGCTGAGGGTGCATATTTCTCCTTGTTTACCACCAGAGTCCAGTCTTCTTGTTGCAAGCTCCTGTCCGCCCATTCGCGAAGTCTCTCTAGTCTTTCTTTGATCCATGTTCTTGACAAGTCTGCCAGAATAGAGTCAACCTCATACGGGGGCATTTCCCTTATGACCCCCTTTCCTCCATCTTCACAGTCCACTGAATCTTCAACAGCGATCTGCACAAGGTCCTTCTCTAACTTGTCTGCAGCTTCCAATACATGAACACTTTCAGGTGTCAATGCTATGACACCTGACAAGAACTGCTTCAAATCCCAGCAGACCCTGATCAAATGACACCTAATGACCTAAAACACAGCGAATTCTGATAAGTATGACAGCTAGGTGAGATTTTCTATGGATCAACAAAAAATCACCTAGACCGGGTTTCTGCGCTACGAAATCACATGAAACATGTTGTGCTGCGAAAACACCTAAAACTGACTTATGCGCTACGAAATCACCTAAGGAGCTTTGTAGCACATAATAACTTTTGAAAAAAACTGACACATGGAAATTGTGTGAATTATGAGACCAGTGGTGAATGAGGATGCACAGTGGACTCCTAAGACTCAGACTCTAAGGCAAACGAAAACTCAAACCTAGACTAGCACCGAATTTTTTACCATCAAACTAATGTGAGCGGTTTTGAAATTAGAATTCTTAAGTGATAACAGTGGCTCCACTTGGGATAGTGTGCTCCTGTAGTACACTAAGAACTCGCAGGTCCAGTGCCTTATCCATTATGACAAACAGAAATTTGCTTGACAAGCATCCCTTCAAGATTCTGGGGGCTTCACCTCAGGCTTGAGCTTGATGATCACCGTAGGAGAGAGAATTCTATATCTACTAAAAAAAAAATGCTCAGTCAACCTTGAGCTTATTTGCATTTTCCTACCTACCTACCCTATCAATTCAAACTTTCTTCAGCTCAATCAATGTGAAATTTCCAATGTAGCCAATCATTTGTCTTATCTGATATTTGAGTTTTTTGACTGCATCGGAGTTCAGAGCCACAATGATATTGTGATGACCAGTGCCACTGAAATTGCCTTTGATCTTCATAGAAAAACTGAAACACTGGGAAGTAAAACTCTTCCACATATTTGGCTATAGGATCCCAAAATACATGATCAGCTTGACTATTCTTGTAACTTTCTGGTTGTGCAAACTGATCTTCAACAATAGTGTACAGTTCCTCAATCGTGAAAGAGAAAGGAAGAAACACTCTCTCCTTGTGTTCTTCCATAGAAAGCTTCTGAAAATAATGATCATGATTATGAAAACTATATGCCTGAATTTGACCTTGTAAACCTTCAATATCTTTCTCAATGTCTTTAGCAACTTCATCCAAAAATTTCATCTTATCCTTTGCCTTGCACTCAAATGATTTTAGATACGAAGACAAGGACAAAGAAAAACTTTCATCTATTTCTTCATTAATATGATCATCATTCCATTGTTTGAAACCTTGAATTGAAGGAGAGTTTGCCACCACATCTGATCTATCTATCCATTCCTCCAAAAACATAAGCCAAAAGTCTTCAAATGACTTAATGGATTTGGTAGGAAATCTTTCAATCAACTGTTTACATTTCCCTTGAAATGAATCATAGAACAACATAATGCAAACATCCTCATGTTTAACTCTAAGAAGCTCTGTAAAATCACAAAATTCTGATATATGCTTCAAAGTTAAATTCAAATCTTCTCCGTTGAATTTTGGACCATTCCTTAGAAAATATGCATCCTTGGGAAAATGATTTGGGAAACCATGAATTCCTGAAAAATCTATGCATGCATACCTTGAAATAAGAATGGTAGCATCTGGGTCCTTCATAACTCCAGTGGAATCACCATGAATGTATGAATTTTGAATTCTTCAACAATGGAGTCGCCAAGGTAGATTGCAGCCTCGAAAATTCTTCTGAGCTCCTGCTACCTTCAGAAGTTCAGCTTCATGATTTCGGGAACGAATAATCTTCAGACTCCCGGCAGACGCACCAAAATGTTATCTCAAAATCAGGCCCTGGAAGGCTGCAGACCAGGAAGACTTCAAGTAACTATTTCAAACCTACTTTAGGCTGAGGCTTAGCCTCCTCAACCTGAGAGGGCTCTCTCTGGGCGTAATAATGATTTTGATTAAAAATAAGATGGCTAACTCTTGTAGAACAACTGTGACAAATATGAATGCTGGAAATACATTAAACAAGTATCCATTGGGCCTATGGAGTCAACAACACTTCAATATAACAAAGATCTTGACCTTACATGGAAGTCAGGGCATTCAGCATTTGAATATTCAGAACATACACTCATATGGAACCACACAGTTTATAGATGCATACAGGAAATCTGAGCACATTCAGTGAATTCTGAGTGATTATACATCCATACCACTGTAAACAAAACTAAGAAAAGGACAACATCACACATTCTGAATATAAGAAATCCTTCGTGAATCCTGAGAAGTAAAATCAAAATTATATTACTGAAAGTGAGTCTTTACATAAGCCAAATACTATGCTCTGTTATAAAGTTTTCCAACCCTGATTACATTGTTGTTTCAGCTATATATATAGAGATCTTATTCTAACTGATCGAGATTCCTCCTCCAGCATGAGGGGAATTTGAAAACTACTTCTAATACTGACCACTCTTAAACTCTAACTACTTAATAAATACAACAAAGTGTTGACTGGAGTTTTTAGAGATCTAAATCAAGTAGGATTCTAACACCGTGACAGTCTTGGTCTACAATCATCTTCGTTCTTTGACATCTGGTCCCCTTCTAGTTTGGCTGTGATGGGTCTTCAAGGCTCCATGTTTGTCTTCAATGTCACATGTTTTCCAATACCCTGAAATATAGGAAACTGCCCCTGTTTGTCGGTCCTTGGTTTTCCTCAAAATATTCGAATCCAAAAAAGCATGCCTTTATCCTTTAATTACCCAAAATAGAGCAGACTGCCACGTCCTTGATGTGTTGTCCACCGTTTTCATGTACCTGTGTGATGACAAAACCTTTCAAAAAGATTTGCCGCTTTGTCAATCATAATTGATCAACTGAATTGTAACATGCAGCTACAGCAGTTTCGTAGCGCGCTACGAAACTGCTGTGTAATTTCAAAAGCACAGTCTTCCTTTCATAGCTAAATGATCGCCACTGTTCATGGCTTAAGACTGCTCTTCTCTAATTACAAAATTTGGATGTTTGACCTCATTACAGCTGGCATTTCCATAATGCAAAAACAACAACTATCTTATTCAAGCTTACTCTGTCCAAATCACTAATAATCTCTTCACACTTGATAATGTGACGCATAAAGTTATCAGCGTATAGCTTTGAAGACTTTGATTCAAAAATATGAACAATATCCTCATCAATATAAAAGTCAACATCCGCATTTGATATAATTCTTCCATCATGATCAATTGCATGAGTCTTATGCTTGTATGTCATAAGAGTTGTCCTTAAGCTAGACTCATCAACGTCCATAAAATTCGCGAGCTTTTCCATTGAGATGGATGTATACAACTTCAAGAAGCTCCGTAGACCTGACAAAAGCTGTTGCTGTCTTACTTCTGATAAGAACAACTTCAACTGAAGCCTATATGCATCCTCGTTATAATTTACAAGAGCGTCATCATAGTTTGGTACTGAAGGAGTAATAAATTTAGGACAGGCATATGAAAAAAATTCGTCATACACAGCCTCATCACTTCTCTGCATTCTTGCCATCTTCTCTCCATACTTCTCTTTCAGCTGATTGTTCACATTTTCCTCAACAAGCTTCATTTGTGGACAGATAGAGAGGCATATAGCCAATGGAGCATACATCTGTTCATTTTTCTTCAGAATTTGGTCAAACTGTGGAGACTTTTGATGGAACTGTTTGGTCTTTATTATATACAACAGAACTTGATTGAAGGCCCGTATTGCCTCAACATACCTTCTCAACATAAGGTTGGCGAATCCATAATAATAAATAGTTGTGATATGGCTTCCAATCACTGAATTGTAGACACCTGTCTGGTTAACATCTATAGGTGCCAAGCACTTGAGTCCATTGTAATAATCTCCAAGAAGGCAATGTACACGAAGTAGACCAATAATACTAAAGTATCCGAGAACCTTCAAAACATTGCTTCCTCCATTGTAGTCATATCCATCAGTTGCAGTAAATGTTAAATTACCTTCTTTCTCTTCCTCTAGGATCTGGATGATCACAGACTTCTCAACACGAGCCTGTAGATAGTTGAGCACACCATAGACATTCCACACCTCATCACATTCCCACAAAGAATCTAGTTCTTGATCAGTCTTCTGTGTTAGTAGAAAACAAGGGGAAGATATCTGTCACAGGCATTGCTGCTTTTTCCACCAACTCTCCAGGAAGACCATCCCCCTCAGCTTTGAACAGGTTTTTGAGAGCCATGAAATATTTCTCTATTATTTCAGAATCAGACTTTGAAAAAGCACGAGAAGGAGCTTCCCCCAGCAATACCAACAAAAAACCATCAAAACAGGCCTTCATTAATGCTGTAAAAACACGAGTACGAACTCTTGTATGGACAGTATCAGTTATAATTTCTAGGTTTGATTCAAGTTGTTCAAGAAATGGTCCTATCCTTGCACTCGCTATTCCCCCAAGGTATAAACCATCCCAGAGCACAATACTCAAATCATGGAAAACCGCCTTGTATGCAGTACATTCACAAAGCTGCTGAATGCCCTCCTTACTGCCAGCCTGGGAAAATTCGAACTTGGCTTCAGGCGCACTTCCAATGGGTGCAAGAGTAACTTTTGATTTCTCATTATCTTTGGCAAAAAGATCCATCTTCCAACCATAGGATATTCTTTTTTCCAGTTGCTCTGTTGTAGTCCGAATGTGATGTAAGGTGTTGATCCGAACACACAGTTGTGACAACGTCATACGCTCAGAACTATTCATTGACACTATCTGAGATTTCCTTTTTCTTCCAAAACTTTGACCCAGTTGAGCATCTAGTAAGTGCTAGCAAAAGAGGAACATAACTGTTCTTGGATCCACATCCAAATTTAGTTTGGGAAATATAGCGCTGTAGAGCTCTGTCAAGTCCAGCCACAAGATCTGGGAATAGATCTGAATGTTGAGATAATGGCAATTCAAAGAAAGCATCCAGTGTCTCTTCAACAATCCTTAAAACTTCAGCTGCTGAGGGTGCATATTTCTCCTTGTTTGCCACCGGAGTCCAGTCTTCTTGTTGCAAGCTCATGTCCGCCCATTCGTGAAGTCTCTCTAGTCTTTCTTTGATCCATGTTCTTGACAAGTCTGCCAGAATAGAGTCAACCTCATACGGGGGCATTTCCCTTATGACCCCCTTTCCTCCATCTTCACAGTCCACTGAATCTTCAACAACGATCTGCACAAGGTCCTTCTCTAACTTGTCTGCAGCTTCCAATACATGAACACTTTCAGGTGTCAATGCTATGACACCTGACAAGAACTGCTTCAAATCCCGGCAGACCCTGATCAAATGACACCTAACGACATAAAACACAGCGGATTCTGATAAGTATGACAGCTGGGTGAGATTTGCTATGGATCAGCACAAAATCACCTAGACCAGGTTTCTGCGCTACGAAATCACATGAAACATGTTGTGCTGCGAAAACACCTAAAACTGACTTATGCGCTACAAAATCACCTAAGGAGCTTTGTAGCACATAATAACTTTTGAACAAAACTGACACATGGAAATTGTGTGAATTATGAGACCAGTGGTGAATGAGGATGCACAATGGACTCCTAAGACTCAGACTCTAAGGCAAACGAAAACTCAAACCTAGACTAGCACCGAATTTTTTACCATCAAACTAATGTGAGCGGTTTTGAAATTAGAATTCTTAAGTGATAACATGATCAACAACATGACTCACCATATCTGCTTCGTGTCAACTACTGGGATGGATCTTTAACCTGTAAGGGCGTAGTTTCATCTGTAAGTTCATGTTGTGCTCACTGTTGTTCTTGTTCCTGCTACAACTCATTCATCTGTTTGTGTAGCTTCATGTTCTTCCTGAGTTGTTGTTTCAGCACATGCAACTCCTTATTTGTTCCATTATTTGTCTTCGCGTGATCTTCGTGTCACGCTGTCACCTCATAGCCTAAATCTCCAAAGTTTGTTTCATTATCGATGGATCTGCTTGATCTTGTAACTTTGTTTTGCCTCTGTCTTATCAAAAAACTTCATCTTGCATTCATTGCATTCGCTGCATTTGTTATATTCACTGTGTTCCCTGCATTCATTGTGTTCGATATGCTTCCTTCAACTGTTGGTCATGATGTTGTTTTTTGTGATATCTTGATGTTCTTATCTATGAACAATTTGATTCTTCGTGAGTAGGCTGTCTGATAGACATTTGATCGATTGCATCTTTGGGTGTGCTCTGAACAGTGCCTTCGACTCTACCCCCTTGGAAACCATTGTACCTGCACTGTTGAGAGGCAGATGAACACCTGCAATACCTGTGTGACTGATCATGAAGGTTACGCAATTTTGTCTAGGAGGTCGGGACACTGACTGCCAAGACTGCACGAGGCACAGTTTGGGCAATTGGGAGACTAACTTACTATTGGAACTATGCAATGCACAATCCAATCTGGTTACTCAGTGCTACAATTGTGTAATGCACAATATCATCTGGAAATGGTTGCAAGCCTAGTGATTGCATTGTGCAATTTTCTTGGCCAGCAATCATTGTCCCTCAGGATTGCGCAAAGTAGGCCTAGGGAATAGCTGCTAGGTAGAAATGCACATTTATGTAGAGGAAGGCAGAGCCTTCCCTCTCAATATTGTGCAATGCAATCTAGTGAGGTGGAGTTTGGGCCAAGGTTGGCCAGACTTTCCAATGGGCAATTGAACATGAACGTGAATGCACGCTGATACTGAGTGTAAGATTAAGAGAATGATCATGCATGCAAATGGTGAATGACAGATTCAGAAAATGGAACAACATGCATGTGGGTGAGGCGAGTCATAGAATTGGTGACTATTCGTGAAAAACAGTTTCATGGATGCAACAATAGTGAGATGTTGACGAAAACTGAAATGGTGCTAGGACAAGCTAATATACATGTAAATGAAAACAAGCATTCAAGGAAATCATGAAAACAATACTCATACAAGAGAAAACACAAAAAGTGACAAAAATGGAAAACAAGGCATGGGAAGGGGGCTTACCCCAAAACAACTAAGCTGAATGTGCCGAATGAGCTCTGCAACACCCGATTGATGAGTTTCAATAACATCAAGTTTGAGACGTGCATGCCACAACTCTTGGGAAAGCAACACTTGGTGGGAGGCTTTTGAAATGATCCTTGCATGTGACCTCCACTTTCTAAATATATATCCTTAAAACAAGGGACGTGTTTGCATGCTACCATGGGAGAAGTAGCCCATGCATGCAAGTCTATTTTTCTTGGTCCTGGAGGGAACTGGTCAACTCAACTGCACATGAAAGAGGCTGTTTGACTGCTTGAAGGAAATGCACATTTTTGGATGGGAGCTGAGCTGACTGCCCAGGATATTTGCACAATTTTTGGGGTAGAGTAGCTGACTGCTACCCAAATTTGTGCAAATTATGGGTTGAGTAGCCCTGCTAGGGAAATTTGCACAATTTCTTTTGGGGGTGTTGGCTGGAAGAATTGCGTAAATCTGGAGCCCATCAGGCTGCCAGACAGAATTGCACAATTTTTGGAGGGAAGGATGGTTGCACTCCAAAAATGCACAATTTTCTTGGGGAAGCTACTCAGCTTGCAGCTGGACCAAGTCCGGGTGAAAAACCTATGAGGGGAATGCATCAAGCTGTGCTCGATAGGCTACATTTGTGCACGAAAAACACTGAAGCTTGTGTACTTGATGAAGCAAGACAAAGTTTTGTGAAGGGTTGGTAGGGAGGCTCCAAAACAGGCTAAGGAAAAATTTTGGAGGGTGGTTGTCACCGCTACAAGTCAAAAAGGTAATCCCACTTGGTTAGGTGGTGGAGTCAAATATGTATCCCCACTTGGTTGGGTGATTGATGTAAGTACGAGTCCTTGGCGATAGGAAGGTCATACTCAGTAGAGTTATAGAGTCATGTTCTTCATTTGAAAATCTTTCTAAATATTTAGCATGTGCTCGGGGGAAGCATGGAAAATATAGTGCAAATCATATCCAAAGGGAGAGCTTTGGTCCACCCTTTTCCCTTGATGTCAAAGGGGAGAGTATCTTGGTGTTTGAATAACACTTATTTGATGTATATAATAGGTTTCTACATGTTGAGGTGATCAACACCAATATGGTTTCCATCAAGTCCAAAAGGGGATATTGTTGGCATTATGATGCATGTTTTTTCCTTAATGGGAAACTCACTTATAACAGAACAAGTATATGGTAACTAGATGAATCCTGTTGTCACTCACTGTATTATAATTTTTCAGCTGTGAAAAGGGTGAAAACTAGCAGTGATGTTTGAAGCCATCTCCCAAGACACAAAAGCTCTCAAAGCTAAATTGGTCACTCTCCATTGGATAGTTCTTGGAATAAGCTTTCCTACGGTAGGTGGAAGTCCAAAAATGGACTTCTGGATCAGAAGTTAGAGTAGATTGAAGATACCCTTTGAAAGTCGGAAAAAACCAAGGGGAGGCTAATCATAATCATAGTTTCCTAAGAGCAGTGGTGAGGAAGGACAAAAAAACTTGCAATCAATGATAGCTGATATCGACGATCACAAACTTTGGAGGTCCATGGTCATCGCAATTGCATATCGCAGTTAGGCAACACAGTCTATCGGTTGATCAAAAGTTGGAGGTCCCGTGTGTCAGACTTCCAACAATATCGAATGTCCCACAATATCGGCGATCGATGATTTTGGATGGGATAGGGGTTAAAAAGATTGCGAAGTGGAAAAGTCCTGATATAATATAAAGTCACCAGGAGGGGCCAAAATACCATTTAACAAAGGATTGCAACGAAAAAACAAGAGCAGGTGGGCCCCTTCTCTCTCCTCGAGGGGGCCACATGGTAGAATACCATTGGTCCTGATGAATCCACATGGTAGTTGAAGTCATCATGACATGGTAGTATGGAGATGATGTGGAAGTAAACATATGACATGGCAGTATGGAGGACACATTGTATGCCGATCTGGCATTTTCAGGGTCCTATGGGGGAATTTCCAGGTGACACATGTCACCACTCATAAAGTGACATGTGGTAGTGATGATATCACCCATCGCAAATTGGAAATCAACGAGACAAGGCAAGGTTCCTCCTCTACTAAAGTCCCTTCCGAATTGTGATTGCGATATGCGAAGACCCTCTTGGATGCGATATTTCATGTATCATGCTTTGTGAAATTTTCACGTCTAGAAAATCGGGCATTGCTATGAAAGGAGGTAAAGAGGCTCTCTCTCCTATATTTCAATTGTTATACCCCAGGTGGGCCCAATCCCGTAGATCAACGATTGCAAGTGTCGAGGGGAGATATCAAAGGCAAGCATTATAAAGCACTGGTATGTGGTATTCTATGTAACAAAGGAAAAAGCCCCCGGGAGGGTAGTCCAAAGGCCCTAGCACCTGAGGACTAAGCACTTGATCATGGCCCCCGGTCACCTGAAGAAAAAGGGACTAATGTGGATCGAAAGGCCCTCTCCTGTAAAGATTCTTTTATGGAAATTCCCAATGTGATAACTCTACAACTAGGTAGTATAGAACTTTAAAGACATGATGGGTCGGTAGTTGTGGCATTTAAGAAAGGAGATGGAGCATTCAAACTCGGCATGGACAAACCCATACAGGCTCCTCGTGACACGAAAATAGGGTTAACAATGATAGAAGTAAACGAAGACTTGGATGCTTGGGAGGACTTGATTATCCAGCATGGGGCTCCACTCAGGACTGCCAAGACATTCTCCAATTCTAGTCAGTAATAGACAACTCACAGTCGACCCACTCCATGCTCTGGAGAATGAGCGATTCAAAAATTTAAGGTGAAAGCTATAGAAAACGGCTGAGAAACAAGAAAGGCACATCATGGCAAAGACATGTCTTGATCATAGGCCTTCACAGGAACAATAGAGGGACACTTCATCATATTTAAGCTTTCCTTTTCTTTTCATTATGCTGTAATTTCTATTTTTCCAAGAACGGAATCAAATCCAATTGTAATCATTTTGGGTAGCAGGCCTTGCACACTGAGACAACTAATCTAGTAGATAATTGGAGCTCGAGTTGGGAAATTTTGTAACTGTTAATTCCAGCTCTCCCTCTTCTTATAAATAGGGGGAAGAAACTCTTAATAAAGGCTCCATAATTTTGCAGCTACATGTTTGATTTCTACGATTCCA
Source organism: Pinus tabuliformis (assembly GCA_031772625.1). NCBI lineage: Eukaryota > Viridiplantae > Streptophyta > Pinopsida > Pinales > Pinaceae > Pinus > Pinus tabuliformis. Next base: position 1,480,617,685 of record CM062820.1, on the reverse strand, counting down.
CTTTTGGTTCTACTTGCCTATTCATGAGGAACTTTAGCGATATCTGGCTGAATGTAAATGGACTGGTATGCTGGACTCACATTGGATTAATAAAACTATTTGGTGATTCCAATCAGAAATGTGTAGTATGTTTTCCCCTCTACCAATCTCATTTTCATTTATGTTTTATTCTTCTATTGAAATTATGTAATGAAGATGTCGATCTCATGTTTTCATAGTTGTATATTTTTCTGCTATATAGAGAACAATACCTATGTGTATTACCAATTTACTTATGTTATTCAATAGCCTACAATACTTGTAGTAATTACAAATTTACTTGTTTTATTCCATAGCCTTTAGTACCTATATGAGCATAGATTTACTTACAGTATTTAGTGATAAGCATACTCATGATATATAGATTTTGGGACCTTAATTAGCCTCTACTATTTCTATCATAACATCTCCTTCGTCTTCCATAATTCTGCTGGAATATTGTTGCTTAGAATTCTATATTGTTTACAATCCTATGCATTAGATACCCCTCCTCTTTTTCCTCCTCTTCATGTTACTACAACACCAATATTGAGGCTACCTATTGTTGTGTGTCGGCCACCATAAAAGACATTTCTCATTGAGGTTGCCCCGATTTACCCCTTACACATTTGGATCCATGCATTGGATTGAGTTTACATTACTGAGGGGCTATTGAACCACACCTTTATAATATTTTTAAATATGTGACCATTAGAGTGCAACAAAAACCCCACTCATAATCTTCCATGCACTTCTCTAACTAAGATGTCCTAGGTACTGTTCTACAATCAACCAAAAAGGTTGTCTCTAGGAATATTTCTATATCTCCTGAAGCACTACTGCTACAAGTGCTCGAAAAAGAAACAACATCTTTCTAGCATCGTTGAAGGGGAACATATTAGAACATTTTTCCCTAAGTACGAATTTCTTTTACATATCTTTTGTTAGGTGAGCAAGGGAAGTGGGGGTTGAAGATCTCTCAGCTTGGTGACTCCACTGTTTTAATTTTATGCCAAGACTCCTGGTGACTCCACCATCTACATCATTATTTAATCATCCTGGCATTCAAGTAGCCTCATACTCAGTCTCATACTAAAGCAGCTAGAAATTTTCCCCGCCGTTGATGCCGAGATCACTCACTTAGGGGGTTTTCAAGATGGCCATTCCTATACTCCTAGCCAACCGATTTGACCCACTAGATTTTTCTTCTATCGCTGGTTATCCCAATCATGTCCCTTCTTTTCATGAACTAAATACCTATTTTCCTAGATTCTGTGGAAACACAGAAAGAAGTCCTAACTAGCGTTTGAAGGATTTTCATGAATGTGGAACAATAGGATATTATTTTTGAAGATATGAAAATCAAATTGTTCATGTATTCTTTAGATGAGGATGTTTGAGTTTAGTATAAAAAAAATCCCTCATGGTAGCATGTCTTCCTCAAAATGTTTTCATATAGCATTCAATCATTATTGCAAAAGGTTATATCTGCCAAATGCTCTGTTTAAAGATTACTGCACATATTTTAATGTTGAAAATAGTCCTGTGGTAAATGGCTCTGCTGAAGATGTTTTCAAGACTCCATTCTAAGAAGACATCTCTCAGCAAGAAACATTGCATAGTGATCAAGAAAGGGAGACAACTACTAATTTTCGACATGAATTCCATGATCTGGTAGACGACTACATGGTATCTTTATATGACTTGCAAAAGTATACATCTATTCTAAGGTACGTGTCAAACCTTTGGTTTGAAGCTCTTATGGGATAAATACACATGTTAGCCATTGATTATCAAGAGCACATCCCCATTAGAATGTTCTTGAAGGAACTTGAAAGAGTTGAACATCAACTACCAAGTTGGGGTCACAGATCAAAATTTTGGTCCAATGATTTTTCATGGTGCATGTTAGTTGTAATTTTTAAATTTTAGTAGCAAGGAGGCATTAGGATCAGCACCCAAATGTTGTTCTGGCTCCATTGGAGGGTTGAAATCACTTAGGAGAATTAATACCCTTTACGTAATTAGGAATTGCAGATAAATAACCTCCCCATATGAGCATTTAATTTCTAGTTCTTAGAATTTTTATTTCTGCATTTCAATTAATGAGGAAAGGACTCCCAACAAATAAAGCCTCATTGAGATTTTCTGGTTTTATAAGTTCATTATATTTTTAACTCCATGCCCAATGGTGAAGGATACTAGTCTACAGGTTCTCAACACCTTGCTAGCAAGGCACTGTCCCCATTTCGAGCCAATGTTGCCACACACTGATTATGAGTTTTCAGAAGTGAAAAGGGTGAAAAAGAGTTTTGAAGTTCGAAGCCATATCCCAAGCCACAAAAGCTCTCAAAGCTAAATTAGACCCTCTCCATTGGATAGTGCTCAAAATAAGCTTTCCAACAATAGGTGGAAGTCCAAAAATGGACTTCTAGATTAGGAGTTAGAGTAGATTGAAGATACCATGTGGAAGGTAGAAAACAAAGAGGAAAAGACGAAGGGGAGGCTAATCGTAATCACAGTTTCCTAAGAGCAGCAGTGGAGAAGGACAAAGAAACTTGCGATTAGTGATCATCGATATTGGCGATTGCAAATTTTATAGGCCCATGGTCATTGAAATCACATATTGCACTCGGGTAGCACAGTCTATCAGCTGATTGGCGGTTGGAAGTCCCGCATGTTGTAATTCCAACAATATCAGAGGTCTTTCAATATCGGCAATCGACGATTCTCGATGGGACCGAGGTTAAGAAGATTGTGGAGTGTAAAAGTCCCTGTATAGTGTAAAGTCATTGGGAGGGGCCGAAAAACCATTTAAAAAAGGATTGTAGTGAAAAACCAAGGGCAAGTGGGCCCTTTTCTCTCTCCTCTAGGGGGCCAGGTGGTGGAATAACATTGGTCCTGATGAATCCACATGGAAGATGATGTCATCATGACATGGCAGTACAGAGATGATGTGGTAGTACGAAGATGATGTGGTAGTATGTTGAGCCTTAGTTTTGGTCTTATTTTTGCTCAAAGAAACTTACTTATCCATCTATTTTCCATCCATTTTCCCTTAATTTATCCCATTTTGATGTATATTTGATATCCATTCAGGTATTTAATTTTAATTTTGCAATTTCTAAAGTTTTTATGAAAATTTGGTTTTTAGTGCAAAATTGGCAGATTCAGAAATTCCCGTAATAGCTCTATGGTTGATATGGTTGCAGGACACTTGGGCACGAATGGAATGCATGGATGGAAAGCTTGGAAACTAGGACTAAGCCAACAATGCTTAGTTCGAACTGAACAAGCTTTATTAGGACCATTTGGTGCTAGTCAACCATGACTAGTCATGCAGGAATCCCATAGAAATAGCGCTGTTTTGAGTTTACATAGGAATGGTCATCTTTCTTGGGTTGGGGATAATAAATTCGATTTGGATAGGTGGATGGGAGTAGATGGGTTTGTTTGAGTGATTATAGATCAGTTTGTTCATGACACTTCTTATTTAAAGCCAAAACTTTGATGGCTTATGTATTGATTTTTGATATATTTTTATGCTGAGACATATTTTGGATTGAGAAGTAATTTGAATACTTGTGTTATTATTATTTTTCTGTGCAATGCTATGGATGTGTGACTGATCTAAGCTTCTGATATCACCTCTCAAAGTGTGCAAGGCAAGGGTGGAGGGCCCCCACTCCAAGCTAAGTACACTTCCATGATAAACTAGTTTTATTTCATTGCAATTTGGTTAATTGTAGCACTAGTTTTTCAAAGCTTTATTTCAGTTTGTTTTATGGTTTATGCATAGTGATTGATTTCATTTGTTAATAGCTTATTCATCACTTTATTGAGTTGGAAAAACAGATGTTCAAGTTGGACATTCCTTCTACTAAATGATGAATCAAAACTAGTTCCTTTTTGTTTACATGCAAGCAGTTTTATTTCCATTTAGATTTGGATATTGAGATGAATAAATTATGATGGAATATCTTATGTGTCTCTTAAGTTAAGAGCTTATTTCATTTATAATTTATGCATCTTGAGCTTTTGGTTTCAATCTCTGATTCATTAAGTGATAATTGAGGTGAAGGTGGACTTCTTGAGTTCAAGAACCCTTTCAATACTTTTCTCTTTTTGAGCTGATTGAATTAGAGTTATAAGATGTATTATCTTTAGTTTTTGAATAACTTATCTTTCAAGGTTTGGTTATATCTGATCTTCACATATAGTGAACTTGCCTCAAAGCATAAACAACCCGGATTGATAAGAAATAAATGTGTTAATTTAGGACCATAAGTTAGCTCAACATTTTGGCGCCGTTGCCGGGGAGGCAAAAATCGGCATAGCCAATAGAAAGATAAAAAAAATTCAAAATCACAAAAACATTAGTTACATTTCATTTTAGATATGTTTCTTTATGCCTAGATATAGAGATCCTCAAGGTAGATTTATTAAAAACCCCCCAACAATAGAAATAGGATCATCTCACACTCCTGTTACTGGTAATCCAATAATTGAGGAGTTGATAGAAAAGCAAAGAACTGGTCAAAGATTAACCTTGATTGAAAGGAAAACTTTGTTAGCTTGGGAAGCAAAGCAAAAATTCTCCACTTCCGGAAAACAAAAAGAGAAGGGAAAACAAATTGTTTTTCCATCCATCGATCCTCCTATCTTCCCACAACTTGAAATTCCACTTGAAATTGAAATAACTCAAACAATGGCAGAAGAGGGACATGGATCCATTCATCTTAATCCTGAACAACAAAGAGCTGAAAATGAAAGACAACAAAGAGAATGGAGAAGGAAGAGAGAGGAAGAGAGAGGAAGAGGCAAAACAAGAAAATGATAGGAAGCTAGAAAACGACCGGAAAAGACAAGAAGATGGACTTGACCAAGAAACTACTTTCGGTTTTCTGATAATAGATACAAGTGCAATACTGGGAGAAGAAGTAAAAATGAAAAACATTCTACCTTCTGTGTTGCCAAACTTCTATGGAATGTCTACAGAAGATCCTGATTCATTCATGTTTGAATTTGATATCTTATGTAGAACATATGGCTATACTGATGATGTTCATAAGCTTCGTCTTTTTCCTGCAACATTAAAAGCAGCAGCTTTAAAATGGTTTATGGGTTTAGGAGAACAAACAATAGCCTCCTGGGATGATATGCGAACCGTCTTCCTTAAGAAATATCAAGCTTATTGTAGATCTAGAGATTCAAAGGAAGATGTGTTTAGAATGACACAACAAGAAAATGAAAATCTAGAAGAATATTTAGAAAGATTCGCATATAATCTTCAGAAGTCTAAACAACATTCTCTAACTCCAGAAACTGTTCGCACAATCTTTCTCAAAGGTGTAAGGGATGAATACCTTGACATTTTGAATGTGATGGGCAAGGGAGATATTTCAAATCTTCCATTCGATGAAATTGTCGAGTTATGTCAGAAATATTCTAGAGGAAGATCAAAAACCGGAAGAAGGGAAGTGAGTTCCAAAGCAGCAAAGTCAGCTGCAGGAGGGATAACAAGAGCTGAAATAGGAAGTATATTGGAAAATTTCAAAACAGATCTTTTGAGTACATTAGGGACACAAATAGATGTGCTAAAGGCAAACAAGAAAAAGGAGGAACAAGAGCAAGCCTTAGCAATATCTTGTTCAAAATGTAAAAAGAAACATCCATTGAGAGACTGTCCTTTGGATAGTATTCAGGTTTATGGTCTTTGTACAGGCAATCATTCCACAGAGGGTTGTGTAAAATTGAAAGAGTTACAAATAAACTCAATGGAAGAAGTGCCAGGAACAAAAGGTTTCTATTATGTTGCACCATGGAGACCATGGCCACCTAGAATGCCTCCACCAAATCAGCCACAATTCCCTCAGCAAAATTATGCTTATCCACCTTATAATCCTTGGACCCCTCCAATGCCATGGCAAGCTTGGCCTCCACAACAATATTCACAACAACCTGCACAAGGATGGAGAGGATATAGTTATGGAAACCAACAACCTCAACAGTATCAACAACAATACCAGCAACAAAATCAACAACCATTTTCATATCCACAATATCCGCAATCCATACCCTTTCAACAACAACATTCTGTATATCCGCCATCCATCCCATTTCCACAACAGAATCCTCCACCGTTGTTGACCCAACCACAACAATTACAGCTACCTACAAATCAACCCAGACCAACTCAATTGCCAGCACAACCAATGGCCAATCCAAATAACAGGGTGGACAAATCTGCATACACTGTAGAGGAAGCAGCATGTTATCCTACATATTCGATCCTTCCTCTTGATGATGTCCATCTAAGGTCTGGAAAAGTACTTAAGAAGGATTCTCCTCCCATAATAGAAGAACCAACTGAACAGGGAGAATCATCTGAAACATCACAAGCTGAGGTACAAAATCAGAAAGGAACAAATGTTACACAAACACCACCTTATCCTGAAAGGTTGGTGGAGCAACAGAATCAAATAACCCTTCCTGAATTTGATATCTTATATGAGTTAAAAAATGCATATGTCAAAATTCCTTTACTAAAAGCAATTAAAGAAATACCGATATATGAAAAAACAATAAATGAATTGTGCATTTGGAAAGAAAGAAAGAAGAAGGATCCTACAACAATCCAAGTCATTGGTAAGTTAGCAAGTCTCATGTCTACTCAAACTATAGTAGAAAAATATATTGATCCTGGTATCCCAATGGTTACCATATCAATAAATACCAAACACACTAATAGACTTGGGAGCAGCTATAAATGTAATGACAATGGAGACAATGAAAACTTTGCAATTGAACAACATTAGATCAACTTCAACAGTATTAGAATTAGCAGATAGATCTAAAGTTGTTCCTGAAGGAATGTTAGAAGATATCATAGTCTCCTTGGATTCATGGGAGTATCCTATTGACTTCTTGATCTTGCAACCAAAGACAAACTTGGGAGGACATCCTCTGATTTTAGGCAGACCATGGTTAGCCACTGCTGATGCCTTCATAGGATGCAGATATGGAAGTATGATAATTTCACATGGAGATGAAAGGAAACATATCACTCTTTATTCACCTGCACAAGCCACTTCTTTAGAATCAATACTTGAAACTCAGGAAAAGCAACAGACAAAAGCAGTTTTAAGTATCAATCAATTCTTTGATTTTAGAGAAGAAGAAGCGAATGAAGATTTGATGGACCTTTTTATCTCAGAGCCAAGTATCTCAGAGCAGCTTAGAGAAGCTCAATATGAAGCTGCAAATGACCTTTTGAATCAATGTTTTCAGGAAACCTGTACTATTCAAACCTTGCAGAAATCTTTTACGGAAATCTTTCCTGTAAACATTGTCTCCAAACCTACAACAAAAACAATTGAGGTATATCCTGGAAAGCAATTAAACATTGGAAATCAATTGCAATCAGCACAAGAGCAAGAGGTAATTGCACTATTACAGAAATATTCAAAAGCTTTTGCTTGGGATTATACTGATATGCAGGGAATTCATCCTAGCACATGTATCCACCACATCTACACCGATGACCAACTTAAACCTGTCAGACAACCTCAAAGAAGAATGAATCAAATGATGAAGGAAATAGTGAAAGAAGAGTTACAAAAATTGTTTCAAGTTGGATTCATTTACCCCATTTCAGAGTCAATGGGTTTCTCCACTGGTTATTGTGCCAAAGAAAAATGGAAAATGGAGGGTATGTGTAGACTATCAGGAATTAAACAAAGCTACACTCAAAGATCATTTTCCTCTACCTTTCATTGATCAAGTATTAGACTCATTAGCTGGCAAGAATTTTTTCTCCTTCTTAGATGGGTTTAGCGGATACAATCAGATCAGAATAGCAGAAGAAGACCAGGATAAAACAACATTTACTTGCCCATGGGGAACCTATGCATATAATGTTTTACCATTTGGTTTATGCAATGCACCTGCAACTTTTCAAAGAGCAGTACTTGCAATATTTGCTGATCTAATTCATGAATGTGTAGAGGTATACATGGATGATTTCATAGTTTACGGAAACACATACAATGATTGTTTAAACAACCTTGAGAAAGTCTTAAAGCGATGCATTGAAACAAATTTGTCATTAAGCAATGAGAAATGCTATATGATGTTGACAAAGGGAATAGTTCTGGGACACCACATTTCTGCTTCAGGGATAAAGGTGGATCCAGCCAAGATCCAAGTCTTAGTGAACTTAATGCCTCCTACAACACAGAAAGAGGTTAGAAGTTTCTTAGGCTATGCAGGCTATTATAGACGATTTATTGAAAACTTTAGTAAAATAGCCCAACCTCTGTTCAAATTATTAGCAAAAGACATTGAATTTCATTGGACAAATGAATGTCAAAATGCATTTCAAATTTTGAAAGAGAAATTATCTGTCGCCCCCATTCTTCGTGGACCAAATTGGTCTTTACCATTCCATATCTCAACTGATGCATCTGATACAGCAATAGGTGCCTCTTTAGGACAGAAAGAAAACTTGTCTACTTATGCAATATACTTCATCAGCAAAAATCTAACACCTGCAGAAATGAACTACATAGTCACAGAACGAGAAATGTTAGCTGTCATACATGTAGTCAATAAATTCCGGCACTATATAACAGGATATCAAGTTTTCATCCATACTGATCATTCAGCAATCAAATATTTGATGAACAAACCAATCACTAATGGACGAATAACAAGATGGTTAATGTTACTACAAGAATTCAATATCACAATACAAGACCGGCCAGGAAGAGAAAACCAAGTGGCTGACTTTCTGTCCCGTATATACTCACCCTCTGATCCCAATCCAGTTGTAGATAACTTTCCTAATGAACACCTGTTTGCCATCACAGTTAAAACACCATGGTTTGCAGATATTGGAAACTATTTATCATCTGGAAGGTTTCCAGCTCAATTCACTAAAAAGCAAAAACATAAAATTGTTAGAGAAAGCGCTAGATATACATGGGTCAATGGTGATCTATTTTATATTGGTTCAGATCTAATAATTAGAAAATGCATACGAGAAGACGAAATATTAGATATTCTAAGAGCATGTCATGATGAACCCTGTGGTGGCCATTTTGCAGATAAACGAACGACATATAAGGTGCTGCAGATAGGCTATTACTGGCCATCCATCTTCAGAGACTCTAAGAAGTATGTTAAGCAATGTGATAGCTGCCAGAGAACAGGACGACCAATAACATCAGATGAAATGCCACTGAAGCCACAGGTTCTCATAGAACCATTTGAGTAGTGGGCACTTGACTTTGTTGCACCCATTAATCCACCATCAAATGGAAAAAGGTACATTCTAGTATGTACAGACTATGTAACCAAATGGGCAGAAGCAAAAGCAGTCAACAGAGCAACAGAAGATGCAGTGGTCACCTTTCTTTTTGAAGAAATATTTGTCAGATATGGAGTACCTAGACAAATTGTAACAGATCAAGGAACACAGTTTACATCAAAGTTGGTACGAGATCTCACAGAGAAATACAAGATAAAGCACATGAAATCGACACCATATCATCCACAAGAAAATGGTCAAGTCGAATCAACCAATAAAGTCCTGGAAAATATCATGACTAAGACAGTACACATGAATAGAAAGGACTGGTCTGAAAAATTAAAGGATGCACTCTGGGCCTATAGGATTACTTGGAAAACGACAACTGGTTTCAGTCCATACCAGTTAGTATATGGGAACGAAGCCTTACTTCCTATAGAGTTTCAGATACATACATACAGACTAGCAGCTGAGTTAGGACTCGACTTGACCGAAGCACAACAACAGTGAATCATGGAGCTGAATCAGCTAGATGAGCATCGTCAGCAAGCTATGGAACATACTACATTAGTGCAACAACAAAGAATGAAGTGGCACGACAGATACATTAAAACAAAGACATTTCACAAGGGAGACTGGGCATTGCTTTTCGACTCCAAATTCAAAGACTTCAAAGCAAAATTCACAACACACTGGTTAGGCCCATATGAAATTGAAGACATCTTTGACAATGGAGCAGTAAGAATCAAGACAATTGACCAGAATTCCACCTCCTTTATCGTCAATGGACATAGGCTCAAAGTTTACAATAGGCCTATCAGTAAAGAAGCATTTATGAAACAACTGATCGAAGACACAGAACTGGAACTAATGGCGCCAGATTCGCCATCCTCCAGTCAACTAGTTGAATAAAAAAGAAAAGAAAAAAAAATGATAAAAAAAACAAAAACAAAAAAAAATAAAAAAATGAGAAAAGATAAAAAAAATCAAAAGAAATAAACTCTTTGCAAGTGAAAACCAGGCAACTGGCACATTGCAAGCATGAATTCATAGAGGAAAACCGGGGTCACTTGGACTCTATGAATTCTTTCTACTTGTTCTACAGTTCTCTGATCTCTTTACTGCAGGTACACTCCACCAACCAAAGACTTGAGGACAAGTCAACTCTTCAACATGGGGGGAGACTTGCATTTGTTTTTAAAGTGGACAACTAAAGTTGCAACCATCAGCTCTTTAGCTGGAAACAAGACATTATTGTAGAGGGACCTGACACAACATTCCAGAAGCATTGCAGAGGGACCTGAGCTGAGACATTATTACAGAGGGACCTGAACAATTCAAGAAATGGAGCATGGTGAACAAGGAGCAGCAATAAAAGTCTACTTTTCATCCATCTACAACATTTTGATTCCATTCCACCTGTACAGACATCATTCAAGGGAGTATATTCATAGCCATTTTGTGCTTGAAATTCAATTTTTTTATAGAAATTTTTAGTCTTTGATCTAATTGAAGTTAGTACCTGAGGATATTCATTAAGATTCATACCCTACATTCCTTATACATATCCCAAATTCCCTATACATATTCCATTTCATTCAAATACATTCCCTATAATCTTCTTATAACCCTAGGTATTTTTCTTTAGAAGCAAAAGACCAAGCTAGGACAACTCTTTTCACCTGCACATAAATTCAAAGCATTAGTGGTGGTAATAATGCACATAAACTCAAAGTTATTTTTCATACAACATAATACCATAGTTTAAAAACATGAACGCGCCCAAAGTTATGGTACACAAATGCGCTAAAGTTATGGCATATAATATTTAAAGCACAAAGGCTAAAACTATGGTATGTAACATCTAATGTGCAAAGGTTATAAGGTTATGGCATATGAAATAAAGGATAAAGACCAGGGCGCATAACATATGGAATATGACAAAGCAAAGGTATACAAATGTGTGGCACATTTGCGCAACAAACCATATGATAATAATCAATATGAGCATTGCGGCGACCAGGTAATGAAATAGTTATACAAATATCATTGCAATGCAGGCGCACGACGGTGGCCATAATCAACAAATGTTGCAGCAATGAATGAAATGTTAAACCACAAGCACCAACAGGCCAACACACAGGTAAGGGTTTGACACGGTGTCATGGCAACTTATGGCCATTGGACAATGTAACGGTGGAAAAGTCATGCATATGAAACAATAATTCGGCCATCCTCATGATGCAGTCGGGCGATTGGTCAAAGAGGACGGCCATGTGACCCACGCATTGAAACACCAATGGATGGGAGGCGTGGTACAGCCTTGAAACGGTCATAAACCAACCTCCCCTGCGCTGTTTAAACCACAATCTTCATTGCCATAGCTCAGAGAGATAATGTTTGAAGCCGCAACATAGTAAAAGGAGAGTGGAATGAGTTGAGGCGATTTTAAAGAATAAATCCGAGTTTAATGTGCAGAGAAAGCCGAGTTTCGGGATCTAGCAAGGTAAGACTGGAGTTTATTTCGCTCGGCGACTGTGGATATGTTGTGATTTCTTGTCATTAAACTGATAGATTTACTGCCTTGCCATCAGTTTGATTGACCGAAGAAATAGGGATTTGAAGTGCTCGGTTACATTCCACGTGCCCATTGACAGACAGGTAACACTATAAACCCGTGATAACTCCAAGTTGACAAGACTTATGGATATATTAACAGATTTTTATGTGCCAATCATGGTATAGTAAACAGTGATTAAGCAGGCAGCATTTAAAGTTTAGATATTGCATGCATAACACGTTAGAAGAATTTTAATTGAATATGGAATATGATGCATTAAACACGAAGAGTTAGTTCGAAACAGGAGAGGTAGAGAGCGCCGAAGGTTGTTTATATGTGCGCTGATTGTTTAACTATTGTTTCACTTAACATACCCTTTTGCTGCACGCTATCAGCTGTGAGGCATTGGTGGTCTCTGTCATGTGCCTGTGCATGTTAGTATATACTTGTGGTTTGACCATAACAGGGGAACACATATTGAATTGTCATATGCGTTATTGGCTGCCAAAAGGAGTCGGGTTGTTGAATAATGCTGTGTATGTAATGTCATGCTGAGGCCGGGAGTTTTGTGTATATTTGGTTGAGGCCGAGAGCCTTTTTGCATTTCTGTGTTTTTATGATGAGCCATTCATGCATATTCTCCAAATCAAATGCTACATTCGAATGCCTTCATCATTGATTTTGCTTAGGACGAGAGAAGTTTTGTTTGATAATGAGGCCGCAAGCTATATTCTCAGAATTTTATGATACAGTTGAGAGCCTTAGGCCGAGAACATTTTAAGAATTTTTGGTTTTGATGATGAGGTCGAGAGCCAAATTATTTAAGTTTTTGTTTTAAATACACAGTAAATCATGTTTTTTTTTGGCGATGAGTAAACATGGTTATTGCTGCATGTGTATTTAATTTTCAAAACAAACAAAGATCAGTATATTAACATAAGAGATATCCAGGTGTTGTTTGCATTAAACATGGGATTAACACAGTGCTTGTGCAAAAGGGAATATAACAGAGGTTTAAGAAGGCAGAGTTAAGTTGAGTCAGAGGAGGAAGGTAAGCTTCTTTGCTTCTAGAATTTCATTTTAAACAGACAATAGTCATAATTTTTATTGTTAAAATGAAGTTAGTAATAGCAGAGGCCTGCATTGATTGGTTTACAAAAACTATGGCAAACCGAGTAGAGCCAAAATTTCAGATAGAAAGCTGGGGAAAAGAGACTGTAGAAAAAATTTATCAGGCAGGGATGATAGGCTTCTTACAGAAATTTAATGGCCATTCTGAGGAGATAACCAAAGACTTTATAAATAATTTCAGTCAAGACTAGACTCGAGTAGGAGAAATCATTGTCCCGGTAACCCAAGAATACTTGTCCAAAGCCTTAGATTTGCCAATGATAGGGGAAAAGTATTACAAAGGCCTGCACTTTAAAGAGAAAGCTTGGACTTTCTTTCTAGAGAAGAACCGAAAGGGGACATTTGACAGGACAAAAGGGATACCCAGGGAATGGTTTAATGAACCATGGGGAGAATTGGTTTTGGTTATCCAAAAATTCTTGACCTGTGATAGGGGGTATAGCATGGTTCACTTGTATCATGTCAAACTTTTGCAACATATAAAAGGGGATGATAGGATAAACATGCCTTATTTCTTATATAGGAGCCTCTTGAAAATGATAGAAACAGTTAAACATGAAAACAGGCCTAAAGCAGGACAGATGTACCATCAAGGATTAATCAAAATCCTAGTTGAGTATCATGTGAGATCACAGGGCATAGTGTGGCGAGCATTCATAGCTAAAAATAAATTCATTGAACAGGTTCATGAGGTACAGGGCAAAACAGAGCAGGAAAATAGAGGAGTAATGAACTCACCCTTATATCCTAGAACAAGAGCCAAACAACAGAACAACATGGCCATGCAAGAAAATGAAACATCTGTTATGTCTCTTCCTAGGCAATTTAGCAGTAAGAGTCCTATTGACTTAGAGAAGGAAGTAGAAACATACTCCCCAAGACAACAAGAAGAAAATGATCTTGCACAAGAGGCATTTGAGAAGGATTCTTCCTATAATGATGCAGCAGCATCACTTATGAAAAAAACACAGGATTTTGAGAGAGAACTTAACTTAGGAAGAATCAGAGATCTAACTGACCAATTGGAAATTAGCAAAATCTTAGAGAAGCAATTAAAAGAAGAAAATAAGGCAAATAAGAAAGATAATGCTAAATTGGTCAAAGAAAATGAGAAACTGAATGAAGAATTGGGGAGGCTAAAGAGGAAAAATGATCTACTCTCTAAGCAAGCATTTAAGTGGCTAAAGGAAAAGAACATGTGGCAGGAAAAACATGAAAAACAGAAGGTCAAAGAAACTTTGTTTAGGGAGAGACATGATACAGGTTTGGACTGTTTGGCCAGGGCAACACAGCAGGAGGCATCTACAGGTACAACATCTACTTCAGAAAGGAGAAGGTCAAAGAGGAACAAGCAAGCATGGGGACATGCTTGATGATAAGCAAGGGAGAGATGTTGAGCCTTAGTTTTGGTCTTATTTTTTCTTAAAGAAACTTACTTATCCATCTATTTTCCATCCATTTTCCCTTAATTTATCCCATTTTGATGTATATTTGATATCCATTCAGGTATTTAATTTTAATTTTGCAATTTCTAAAGTTTTTATGAAAATTTGGTTTTTAGTGCAAGATTGGCAGATTCAGAAATTCTTGTAATAGCTCTATGGTTGATATGGTTGCAGGACACTTGGGAACGAAAGGAATGCATGGATGGACAGCTTGGGAACTAGGACTAAGCCAGCAATGCTTAGTTCGAACTGAACAAGCTTTATTAGGCCCATTTGGTGCTAGTCAACCATGACTAGTCATGCAGGAATCCCATAGAAATAGGGCTGTTTTGAGTTTACATAGGAATGGTCATCTTTCTTGGATTGGGGATAATAAATTCGATTTGGATAGGTGGATGGGAGTAGATGGGTTTTTTTGAGTGATTATAGATCAGTTTGTTCATGAGACTTCTTATTTAAAGCCAAAACTTTGATGGCTTATGTATTGATTTTTGATATACTTTTATGCTGAGACATATTTTGGATTGAGAAGTAATTTGAAGACTTGTGTTATTATTATTTTGCTGTGCAATGCTATGGATGTGTAACTGATCTAAGCTTATGATATCACCTCTCAAAGTGTGCAAGGCAAGGGTGGAGGGCCCCCACTCCAAGTTAAGTACACTTCCATGATAAACTAGTTTTATTTCATTGCAATTTGGTTAATTGTAGCACTAGTTTTTCAAAGATTTATTTCAGTTTGTTTTATGGTTTATGCATAGTGATTGATTTCATTTGTTAATAGCTTATTCATCACTTTATTGAGTTGGAAAAACAGATGTTCACGTTGGACATTCCTTCTACTAAATGATGAATCAAAACTAGTTCCTTTTTCTTTACATGCAAGCAATTTTATTTCCATTTAGATTTGGATATTGAGATGAATAAATTATGATGGAATATCTTATGTGTCTCTTAAGTTAAGAGCTTCTTTCATTTATAATTTATGCATCTTGAGCTTTTGGTTTCAATCTCTGATTCATTAAGTGATAATTGAGGTGAAGGTGGACTTCTTGAGTTCAAGAACCCTTTCAATACTTTTCTCTTTTTGAGCTGATTGAATTAGAGTTATAAGATGTATTATCTTTAGTTTTTGAATAACTTATCTTTCAAGGTTTGGTTATATCTGATCTTCACATATAGTGAACTTTCCTCAAAGCATAAACAACCCGGATTGATAAGAAATAAATGTGTTAATTTAGGACCATAAGTTAGCTCAAGGATTGTAGGAAAAACCAAGGGCAAGTGGGCCCTTTTCTCTCTCCTCTAGGGGGCCAGGTGGTGGAATAACATTGGTCCTGATGAATCCACATGGAAGATGATGTCATCATGACATGGAAGTACAGAGATGATGTGGTAGTACGAAGATGATGTGGTAGTACGAAGGACATGTCACATGATGATATGGAATTTTCAGGGTCCTATGGGGGAATTTTTGGGTGACACATGTCACCACTCACAAAGTGAAATGTGGCAGTGATGACATCACCCATCGCAAATTGGAAATAAATGAGACAAGACAAGGTCCCTCCTCCACCGAAGTCCCTTCCAACTTGCGATTACGATATGCGAAGGCCCTCTTGAATGCGATATTTTATGTGTCATGCCTTATCAAAGTTTCACGTCCATATAATCGACCAATGCTATGAAAGGAGGTAAAGAGTCTCTCTCTTATGTATTGCGATTGCGATACCCTGGGTGGGCCCAATCTTGTAGATTGGTGATCACAAGTGTTAAGGGGAGATATCAAAGGCAAGCATTATAAACTATCGGTGTGTGGGATTCTATGTAACAAAGGAAACCGCCCTGGAGGAAAGTCCAAAGCCCCTAGCACCTGAGGAATAAGCACTTGATCATGTGATTAGGAGCTCAAAATTTGTCAAAATTTCAAAGTGTCAAAATTTCGATAAGTTCAACTTCATATTGAAGAACTTGTCATTATGAATCCAATGGTGTGAACTACACCCAAATCCAAGCTCGTATGCAGAAGTTAGAGCCGGTCAAAGTTCAGAGTTGACTTGATGACATGGCAAGATTGGATGACATGGTAAAGGTCCTAGCCAATCGGGAGGTGCCAAGTGTCACTCTTCCATTGGCCCTTATAAATCGTACATCGCAGCGGTAGGTGGATCACATTATGGAATCGGCCCCCGATGCAGGACTTGTTGAGATGTGATGCGATCACAATCACATATCGCATAATGTTAAGAATCGAGCCCCAACAAAGTCATATATGTGTCACCACCGATAACAACCGAATGTGATAAGTCCTGGATGTGGGATTTTATATGTCACATTTTGTAATCCCTGTTAAGTCCACCCAAAACTGTAGTATATGGGTTTAGGCATGGTTACGATGAGTTCCAATTGAGATAAACTACCAGACGCGATACTTTTATTTGTTTCAAATTAAAGTCCTAGTGGGTCCGACATATCGCATTGGTTAGGTCCCCGCAACTGATTTCTAATTGCGATGAGCACCCCAAATGCGATAATCTTATATGCCATAGTTTAATACCCAGCAAGTCCGCAATACCACAATCGCAGTGTTTCCGTGTAACAAAACCTTCTGGTGTTGAAATTTTCTGATTGTAATAAGCAGGAGGTTCTGGACGTGGGATTTATTATGTTGCAGTTAATTATTCTATCGGGTCCACAATACCACATTGCAGCGTTTTTTTGTGTTAAGAGCTCACAACACTGCTAATTGCAATATCCGATAGACAGTGGAACCGTAGCCTTAACCGTCAGACCACCACTCCACAAGTGACCACTTGGCATTTAACAACAAGATTGGCGGGAATGATGGTGGAACCAATCATTATGGTGGAATTGCTAGTTTTGTCTGTGGATAATGAATTTAACTTGCACTAAGCCATATTTGGAGGAGAAAATTGCAAGGAGATTGGAAGAAGTCATAACTAAAGCCGTTTTCGACCAAATCGGATGCAAAACGAGGCTAGATGGCCATTTTTGGGCATTATGAACTAATTGGAACAAGTTTTAGGAGAAAAGGAGCACTTATGGATAATATTTTTGCAAATTGAAGCCTTTGGGTGCCTTGGTCAACCAAAGTGTTGATTCATTCTATGGAGGAGTTCCAAGATGGAGATAACCTTGTAGGGGTATTCTAGCCTCCATATGTTTTCTGCAATAGCCATTACAACAATGTTGTAGCTGTATTTCTTCTTTGCTCTATATGTGTATGGAGAAAGAGACTTGTTTAAGTAATTCAAGTGGATTGTTGTACTTGTTTATGCTCTTGGAAGTTAGAGTATGGGGTCTTTATTTGAGAGCCCTTAACTTGTGGATTGTTTCATGACTAACTGTAGGTTGTCATGTGTTTAAAGTGAGAATTCTTTGCAAAAGAATGTTTCCTTGAAGGGGAAACTAGCCACTCTTTTTGTCAGCACATTTATGTACTCTTTATCTGAAGAATTTTGAGCATTATGAGAAGAGGTCATGCCTTTAGATCTGATCCAAGGAGATGTAGCCCAGGAGGGGTGAACTCCTTTATCAATGGCTGGTGTATTATTGTTTGATGCATGCTTCCATTTAGTGTTTTGGTTTCATGTTTTAAGTTTTCTTCATGAAACTATATTGAGAAAAAACACATAAAATTCATGCTTTTACTTGCTATTTTGGAGCACAACCTCAAGCACATTTTTATATTTTGATGAGGGGAATTAGCATAACATTACTAATCTACCCCAATTCATATCAAGTGGTATAAGGGATTAGGTTTTATTTGTGCAAGGAGGAATTGGCTAATGTTTGCAAGTAAATGTGTTGTGAATTTCATTGATGAGAAGGTTTTGGAAAGGAGAGAAAGATTGTTTCAATCTCTATCACTAAGTTCTACCTCAAATTGTAGTAGAAGCTTCAAACAAAGCATGTACCAAGGAGGAGAGCCTGCAAGAATGCCAAAGGATGTGAAGGCTTTTAGAAAGGATTTATTGGACATGGAAGAAATGGTGAAAGTCATCTATGAAGAGAGGAATACCAATTTGCAAGGTGAAGGATCTAGACCTCCAAGAGGAGAATGTTCTCTAAGCGAAGAAGGTAACAAGGATGGTGATAAACCACCATGTTCTCCACAATATTCATGTTTTTCTACAACTATTATTCAAGATGCTAGTGTAGAAAGTCCTTCAGAGAAGGCAGATGGACAAGTTTGTACTTTTTGTCCACATGATGTAGAAGATGAGGTTCAATCAACACCCAAGTTCGAGGAGCTAAAAGAAGAGAGCTAAAGAGTCCAAGAGGACACATCTCGAATTAGAAGGGAATTTGAAAAAATCTTCATATGCCAATAAAAGGATGGAGAAAATGGTAAGAATTCACATGCTTTTTCCTTATGTGAAAGTATTGATGTAAATTCATTTGCAACCTTTGAAAAACATAGTAAAGGCATTGGATCCAAACTCTTGACCAAGATGGGTTACAGGGGAGGAGGCCTTAGAGTAAATCAATATGGCATTAAAAATCCAATTGCAGCCAAAGAGAGGCCTAAATGCAAAGGCTTAGGCTATTTTGCAAAAGAAGAATGGTCTTCTAGGGATGGTTCATGGGTCACGTGTTCCTTTTTCCATAAGGGAGAACACGAGGAGGCAACATGTTGGAGTTTTCACCCAGAAC
Organism: Pinus tabuliformis; assembly: GCA_031772625.1. NCBI lineage: Eukaryota > Viridiplantae > Streptophyta > Pinopsida > Pinales > Pinaceae > Pinus > Pinus tabuliformis. The sequence goes on along the minus strand of CM062820.1, from coordinate 1,480,598,544 downwards.
TAGTTCCCATGAGGTTCCTCAAATGTAAGGAGGATTTAAAGGGGAAAAAGTATCCAAAGAGAGATGAAAGTGTCAAGGAAGAAAGGAAGCTTAGTCCTTCAAGCCACATGAGTTCCTCATGTAGACATCGTAAGCCAAAAGACAAAAGAAACTGGTATAACCATTATGTTAATTCGAATGTTGTTAAATCAAATGCTTTTCATGGTGGAAAACAAAATGTGGATTTGAATAATGTGCTAAGGAAAATGCTTCCATGCACCTTTTGCCTTTCATCTAACCATTGTGTAGATAAGTGCGATAAGAGGAAATAAATCATCGATAAGATGTTTATGTCTACTCGAATTGAGACTGAAAGGAGAAAATCTCATCCAAAGACAAAGGCAAGTGAGCCGAGAGTAACTCAAAAGAAATTTTATACTCACTTCAATATCAGTGCGTATTGGGTCGAGAAGTGTTGGAAATTGTTTCCACATCTTCATCCTGGTAAGGGCAAGTAGATCATGCAAGCAACAAAAGAGGAAGCGACAACAGAAAAAGTGGCACAAGATGTGACCATCCCTGAAATAGCTTCTGAAGAAGAGAAAGTTTAGATCGAGGGTTCATTCACCTAGTTGGGTAACAAATGGGCGGACTATTTGTCCAGATGAAGTCTGTAAATTTATGTTTTTCACTAGTTTCATATCCCCATAGTTGGATAATTTGTAAAAGTGATGTTCATAAATAAATCACTTATATCCAACAATATTTTTCTTTAATCATTACAATGATAGTTTGGCTTGTTGATTGTCAATTCGAATGGAGAAATTTTGGAGTCAATTTCATTCCATTTTTAAAATGCTTTATTGAAAACATTTTGTAAAAAACATTTTAAGGCTATTGTATGAGTAGTTGCAACACATTTAGTATGTTCCAAATGTGTGTAGCACTCTAGTTATACGAGTATTCACTACGTGAAGCTTGTTTTGGGTTCATTTGACAAAGTATTTTAGGATCTTATCCTTGATAAATATTTTGCAGTTCATCCTCTTGGAATTCTTCTAGGGAAGGATGTTGTTGTGGATGGCCATAATGGCATATATAGGTCGAGAAGAACATCAAAATTGAATTCTTTTGTCGCATAGAAAAAAATGTAATTTGCAAGATATTGTACTATAGATTTGTAGGGGATGCAGGTGTCGGTTCATCACTTATGGCTTTGAAGAACAAAGGTGAAGGAGAAGGAAGGATGACATGTAAGATACTTGAGGTGAAAACAAGTACAGAGAAATTGTAGATTATGTAATGCTTTTTGAGACCAAAATATTTTTAGTGAGGAAGAGTGATGAGGAGCTCAAAATTTGTCAAAATTTAAAAGTGTTAGAATTTTGATAAGTTCAACTTTCGATTGAAGAGTTTGTCATTCTAAATCCAATGGTGTGAACGACACTCGAATCCAAGCTCGTATGCAGAAGTTAGAGTTGATCAAAGTTTAGGGTTGACTTGATGACATGGCTAGAATGGATGACATGGAAAAGGTCTTAGCCAATCGGGAGGCCCCAAGTGTCACTTTGCCATTATCCCTCACAAATTTCACATCGTAGCGGCAGGTGAATCACACTATAGAATTGGCCCCCAACACATGACAGGTTGCAATGTGATGCAATTGCAATCACATATCGTATAATGTTAAGAATCGAACCCCATCACAGTCATAGATGTATCACCGCCGATAAAAACTGATTGCGATAAGTCTTGGATGCGGGATTTTATATGTCACATTTTTTAATCCTTATCGAGTTTTTCCAAAACTGAAGTATATGGGTTTAGGCACAATTGTGATGAGTTCCGATTGTGATAAACTACTAGATGCGATACTTTTATCTGCAAATTAAAGTCCCGGTGGGTCTTCCATATCACATTGGATAGGTCCCCGCAACCAATTTCCAATTGCAATGAACATCCCAAATGTAATAATATTATATGCCATAGTTTAATACCCTGACGGTTCCACAACACCGTAATCGCAGTGTTTTCATGTAAAAAAACCTTCGGGTGTTGAACTTTGCTGATTGCGATTAGTGGGAGGTTTCGGATGTGGGATTTATTATGTTGCAGTTAATTATTTCTTCAGGTCCACAATATCGCATCGTAATGTTTTTCTGTGTTAAGAGCCTGCAACACTGCCAATTTCGATTGCAATATCCGATATACAATGGAATGGTAGCCTTAACTGTCGGACCACCTCTCCAAAAGTGACCACTCGGCCTTTAATTGCGAGATTGGCAGGAATGATGGAGGAACTGCTGATTGCAGTGAAACTGCTAGTTTTGTTTGTTGATAATGAATTTAACTGGTAGTAAGCCAGATTTGGAGGAGAAAATTGTGGGGAGACTAGAAGAATTCATAACTAAGGAATTTTTTGACCGAATTGGATGCAAAAAGAGGCTGGATATCCATTTTTTGGGCATTTTGAACTGATTGGAATAGGTTTTAGGAGAAAAGGAGCACTTTTGGATATGTATTTTTCAAAGTGAATCCTATGGGTGCCCTGGTCAACCAGAGTGTTGATTTAGTTTATGGAGGAGTTCCAAGATGGAGATAACCTTGTAGGGGTACTCCAACCTCCATATGTTTTTTGCAACAACCATTACAATAGTGTTGTAGCTGTATTTCTTCTTTTCTCTATATGTGTATGGAGAAAGAGACTTGTTTAAGTACTTCAAGTGGATTGTTGTACTTGTTTACGCTCTTGGAAGTTAGAATATGGGTCCTTGATTTGAGAGCCCTTAACTTGCTGATTATTTCATGACTAACTGTAGGTTGTCACATGTTTAGAGTGAGAATTCTTTGTAGAAGAATATTTCCTTGAAGGGGAAACTAGCCACTCTTTTTGTCAACACATTTATGTACTATTTATCTAAAGAATTTCGAGCATAATGAGAAGGGCTCATGCCTTTAGAGATGATCCAAGGAGATGTAACCCATGAGGGGTGAACTCCTTTATCAATGGCTAATTTATTATTATTTGATGAATGCTTCCATTTAGTGTTTTGGTTTCATGTTTTAAGTTTTCTTCACGAAACTATATTAAGAAAAAACACATAAAATTCATTCTTTCACTTTCTATATTGGAGTACAACCTCAAGCACATTTTATATTCTGACGAGGGGAATTAGCATAGCATTACTAATATGCCTTAATTCAGATCATCACGGCACCCGGTCACCTGAAGAAAAAAGGGCTTAAGTGGATTGGAAGGCCCTGCCCTATAAAGATTTTTTTTATGGAAAGTCCTGATGTGTAAATCTGCAACACGGTAGTGCAGAACTTTAAAGGTGTGATGGGTCGACAACTGTGGCATTTAAGAAATGATATGGATCATTCAAACTCGGCATGGACAAACACGAATAGGTCCCTTGTGACACAAAACCAGGGTCAACGCTGATAGAAGTAAACAAAGACTTGGAAGCTTAGGAGGGCTTCATTATCCATCATGGGGCTCCACTCAGGTCTGCTAGGACATTCTCCACTTCTAGTCGGTAACAGGAAAATCTCAGTCAACCCACTCCCTTCTCTGGAGAATGAGAAATTCAAGAAGTTAAGGTGAAATATACAAAAACTAGTCGAGAAGTAGGAAAGGCACATCATGGCAGAGACATGGCTTGATCAAAGGCCTTCATAGGAACAACATAGGGATATTTCCTCCATCATCTTTCCGTTTTCCTTTTCTTTTCATTATTCTTTAATTTTAGTTTTTCCAAGAATGGAATCAAATCCAGTTGTAATCATTTTGGGTAGTAGGCCTTGCACGCTGATATAGCTAGAGCTCGAGTTGGGCTATTTTGTAACTGTTAATTCCTTCTCCCCCTCTTCTTATAAATAGGGGGAAGGAACTCTTAAGAAAGACTCCAAAATTCTGCACCTACGGGTTTGATTTTTGCGATTCCACTTTTTCGTTTTACTTGACTATTCATGAGGGACTTTAGCGATATATAGGTGAATGTAAATGTATTTGTATGTTGGACTCATATTGGATTAATGAAACTACTTGGAGATTCTAATAAGAGCAATGCACAATATGTTTTCCCTCTATCAACCTCGTTTTCATATATGTTTTCTTCTTCTATTGAAATTGTGTAATGAAGCTTCCAGTCTCATGCTTTCATGGTTGTATATTTTGCTTCTATACAGAGAACACTACCTGTGTGTATTACATATTTACTTGTGTTATTCCATAGCTTGTAGTACCTATATGAGCAGAGATTTACTTACACTGTTTAGTGATTGTTGAAATTTCTAAGTCTAACTGTTAGAAAATTTATCTGTATTCTTCTGGTTTATTTCTCCTACTTGTTAATTACAAACAAGTTATTTAAACATATAAACATCAAAATAAACACAATAAAGTCTCAACCATCTACAGATCAATAACTGAAAAAAATAGTAAACACACAAGTAACATGTTATTTTTGGATAACTCGTCCCTGGAAAAACCCAACTTAGGAAAACCGATGCAACAATTATGAGGGTTATTTATTGTATAGTATATCCTTGAGTACAACTAGGTGCCAAACTAGCTCACTAAATAGAGAAAAATAATCGGCAGCAATACCTCTCTATTCGGAAGAAGATATTTATAAAATCTGCCCCACGAAACCCTCTCCAACACAACTGAAGCACTGCGTCAGCCTCAAAACCCTATGTGTTAGCCCTCCGAGGCATTGCAAACCCTCTATGGCCTTATGCTTCACTCCTGCTGCCCTCAGTGTGGATGACGTAGGCCTTCTGGCCTCTGCGTTGTCTTAGCTAGACTATGCGTGGCCTGCTCTGGCTTCTACATCTACCTCTCTGCCTCTGCACTGGTCTCTTGGCACTATCCCTACCTATCTATTCAATACTCACTACCCCTCGCTGTAAACTAATCACTTATTCGACTTGTTGGGCGCGGGGTCCCCTAAGGGAAGTTTTGGGGCTTAGAGTCTAGATGTTGGTCCAATTTTGTAATTTCAATGTAAAGACTGCATTTTTTGGGCGCGAAGCGCATAGTTGTTAAAGAGTCATAGGGTTGTCTGCCCTTATTTTGATAATGTAATTTTAGTTGTAGAAGATCTACCCATGGTCCACGGACCATGGGATTGTATAAATATAGCTAAGCTCTAAGTAGTTAGAAGCATAGAATAACCAACAATGTATAAGCAATGAAGATGTATGCAAGATAGCTCTGAAGTGTAAGTCTAAGTTTTGGGTCATAGCGTAGGTAGAGGCTTTGCAGCTGAGTGCACAGAGGCCTAGTAGTCCATAACTGAGTGCATGGACCCCTGCAGCTGAGTGTACAGGGCGAGTTGAGTCTATAACTGTCAGGAATCATTAATAAAGAGAAGTTTTCTATCATTCTGCGTATTTATTTCCTGTTTATGCATCTATTATATTGGGATGGATTTCACTTCTAATGCTTATATGATGCGTGAATGTGTATAAATATATTGGTTAAGTGAACACAAGTGAGAACATATGTTTACATGAAGCTAACTAAGATATGCTAATAAGATAAGTAAGATACTTAACCTAGTTTGAGAGACAATGCAGATCGTGACTCTAGCAGCGCGAAAGGACTACAACCCCTGGTTAGGGCTGCACGGAAGCTGATTGTAACAGTTCACGAAGGTAATGAAGGATAGAGCAGAGAGCGAAGCCACTTACATGAAGGAAGGTATATTTAGAATAAATTGACATCAAAACCATCTCAAGGGTGTGGAAACTTAGTTCCAACATTCCCTCATATTGCTTCGGGTGAGACTTTAGTCTGCGCTCTATGGGCTGATGCCGAAAGGGCCAGTAGTGTAGGGATCTGTTTGGCTAACTAACGCTAAACCTAGGTCAGGCCCCTTCAATCCAACAAATCATTCCGTTGGCAGGACCGAAATCTGCATAAGAGACGTTTGATGTTGTATCATTAGAATCCAACTAAGAAATAAATCGAAGGTTGGTTGGACAGAAGAATTCATGAGTTCGCAGCACAGGAAAACAAAAACCTACAACTGTCAAAAGAATAGTGGTTAGATAGTTACCTGTATATGGATATTCATGAAATCTTTTTTGCGTCCTTCCCTACTGAGCTATACGAGTGGATCATGAAGCTAGCAGATAGCCAAGGAAGGTGGAAACTTGATGGTCTTATTGTGTGGACCTCAGAGCTAGTGCGAAGGTTGGAAGCATTGGAGGATAAGATCACATGCGTTGTTGATCATTGGCTCAATCGCATTATAGGAGGATTTGTTACTGAGTTCACGGTTGACACCTCAGTTATCTACAATGAGGTAGAGAGATGGTTTCTCAAAGGAATTTGAGCTAAGCACGTAAAGTCTTTGAATACTTGGATTAAAATGTTGTTGTACGAAAAGTGGGTTATGCAGTTACCTTGATGTTCAGGGCTATGTGAAGCAGAATGGTTTACAAGAACGAAGGGAAATAAGGGTGCATAAATAGCCCCTTGATTTCACCTCCACGAGGGGATGAGGAAGAGCTCGTGAAGGTCTCTCTACGAAGTGTTGTTCATTTGATAAGGAAAATAATTCCGTGAATCCCACCTCTACACACACCACCACAAACTTCACCTCCATCACCTCCAACTTCACCTGTACCACCTTCACTACCACCACAATTCAATATGGCAAACACAGTGAAGTTGCCTTTGTTTTAATGGCTTGGGAAATGAGGATCCGAACCAATTCTAGTTTGTAGTGAAGGCTATATGAGAAGCTCAACGTGTTATAGATGACCATATAAAGAAAGCAACATTGGTTAGCGCCCTGCAGGATCACACGCTGACTTGGTATATCAAGTACTCCAACAATAACCTGAATGCGAGAGTATTATACTTCAAAGCATCACTGAATAGGGAATTTACCAGGCCTAAATCTGAAGCAAAATCCATTGTTGGATTCAAAGAAATCACAATGCTACTAAGCAATATGCCTTGGGAACTAGATCATAGGCTAAAATGTACAATTCGCGAAGCAAACATGAATCTGACGGATGGACAACATCATGAGTGGTTTGTAGCTTCACTACAACCACACTTGAGGAGTGCACTTTCACATCAGAAGATAACAAGTCAGGCAAAGGCCCTAGAGATTGCCATGAGCCTACATGAGACCCCGCTGCAAGATCCTAATCTGTGAGTTCAACAGATTCATGTGCAACCAAAGAATCTATGCCTTGAGATGCAAAGCTTGAAGCAGGATAGGATGGTTCGACCAGAAGTGCGGGAAGAAGTATGGTGCATGAAATGCAAGAGTCATGGTCATGACAAAGACCATTGCTCGGTCTTTACAAATTACCTTGCAGGAGGAGGACCGATGCCTTTAAGGCTGGAAGTTCAAGTAGGACCTAGCGCGGCCCCTGTTTTGTAGTGTGCTATCTATCAAGTAGCCGGAAAGCATGCCACAGATAACTACCACTTGTTACAAAAGTATAAAAAAACTCTGCAATAGTTGTTCTGTAACTTTTGTAGGTCGGTGGGACATGATGAGCATACTTATAGGAGATATGAATTGATGATGGATAGAACGCCCGCTTATAGATTTCAGGCTGAAATGTAGCCCCTTGACCAAAATGAAGGAAAGGGGTGGAAAAGATTTCAGGGGTGCGGAAGAAGCCGAGGCATAGGAGGACCTGGTAGAAGACACATATAGTTGATTCGCTACAATTGCGGAGGGCGAGGAAACTATGCCCTTGATTGCACTAATTCAGCACGTCTGTTGTGCAAGTATTGCACATTGTTTGATCATGAGATAAAATATTGTCCTACGCTAATAGCTAGGATCCATGACAAAGGAGCACTACCACCTCCCCCGACTCAGAACCTGCAGATGATGAAGTCTGAGCCATGTGAGGAAGATCCAAATGTAAATATAGTGCTCAAAGAGGAATCATGACGAGAGATGACAAGGGGAAGATAGTACCTCGGTTCACAAAGCCCCGGTGAAAGAAGATGAGTTTGATTTGGAGTGTGCTCGCGAAACCTTCATGGAAGCTAAGAAGAGCTTCGCTAAGGCCTGCACTTCTGGAAGCAAAGATTAGCTTGAGCCTGAAAGGGATCCTTCCATGCTCACAACTTTCCTGGAAACCCGTATGAAGTTATTGCGCGACGTTACAAGAACTCATCAACAGATGTGCTGGGACCATGCCAAGAGAACCACGGGTAATCCAAAAGATTAGAAAACCTAAAACAAGGATGGGGTGAGAAATGAGACTCACCACATAGAACAGAGAATAGGAGATGGATCAAGTCATTTTGTATTTGGGATCAGATTCGAATGTTGTACTGAAACAAACATGGGAAAGAATGGGAAGACCTGCACTACAATGGTATCAAATTTAGCTAAGAATGGTGAATCAATAGAAAATCATACCCATGGGGCGATTGCAGGGAATAACTATGGATATTGAGGGAGCAAGTGCACTGGAAAATTTTGAAGTGATAGAGATTGTTGATGAAAATAATCCCTACCCCATGCTCTTGGGAATTAACTGGGCCACTGATATGAATGGGGTAAAGAATATGAAGAAGCAGAAGATGATCTTTGAGAAGAAGTCACTATACGTAATAATACCCCTGGATCCTGCCGAAGGATTGCGTTATACGGAACCAGTTAACGACTATGAGAGTGATGATGATTTGGACTGCATCTACAAGATAATAGCGTGAGACCAAGACTAGGTGAATCCCTCCATGGATAGACAGATTACATGGGAGTGCAAGAGTTCTTGCACTTCGGATTCTGATGAAGAAGTAGAACGATGGAAAAATCAGTTACACGAAGTAACTACATTGAATTACAACATGATGACTCGGTCACTCCACTGTGTGTCGACATAAGTAAGAGATCTACCTACTTATAATGGTCTAAATGAGGTAGATACCTTCTTAGATTCATTTGAAAGGGCGGTGCTGGAAAAGCAATGCTTCCATGCCTTGGACTGGGTACTACGCACTATGCCCACAAGATGGCGGGGTACGCACAAAGGAAGCTTTGATAATTGGCGCGAATGTAGGAGAATGATGCGAACATGATTTGGGAAGCCTAAGATGCAACTGATAGACAAGTATGATGGGTAGAATGATCCTCAAACATGGATGTAGGTATGTGAAGAAAAGCCCCAACTTGAGAAGGTGCACCTGTAGTTTGTGCTAAAGTACCCGGTCAATAAACCTGTGTTGCGGGGGAAAATTTGCAGATGGATTTTATTATTCCAAGAGTACGAATTTGAAGTTGTTGTGAAGCCTCAATGATTGAATGCAGGACCAAACCGCCTATTGCACATTGAGACACGGAAGGAACCTACTAGTTTGGAGGAAGGATTACCTGATGTGCAGCTCTTTGTTGTATGTGTCGCATATGGACATTTCAAAGATATAATACACTTTCTAACAACTAGAATTGCAGCAGAAGGATACTCTATCTAGTAGAAGAAGGAATTAGTGGTACATGTGACATATTTCTCTGTCATTGGAGGGCATCTATAGAAGATGGGGAATGATGAAATACTATGAAGGTATGTACCTGAGTTTGAACGAAGCAGCATCCTCGTGGACACTCATGGGGGTGTCATGGGAGGTTATTATGCAGGAAGAGAAACCACGCAGAAGATTCTATGTGTTGGGTTGTGGTGGTCAACCATTCATTAGGATTCAAAAGCATATTGCAAGGCATGTGATGTTTGTCAGCGGACAGGAAGGCCATTGCAGGCGATGAAATGCCTTTGAATCCACAAATGATGTTGCAACCTTTCGAAAAGTGCGCAATATATTTTGAAGGACCTATTAAACCTTAAGGAAAGACATGCGCTAGGTATATTATCACTGCGATGGAGTATTTGACTCGTTGGGAAGAAGCGCATCCAGTGAAGGATTGCTTGGGCGTGACTGCCGCAAAGTTTCTATTTGAACACGTACTTACGTGATTTGGATGTCTGAAGATATTGATGAGTGATTGCGGTACACACTTCCGGAATGGGACGATTAGTGCATTAACAAAGGAATTTTAGGTGTACCATCAAAAGAGCAAACCTTATCACCCACAGGCAAACGATATAATGGAGGCATTCAACAAAGTGCTTGAAAACGCGCTGACCAAGGTTTGAATGCTCAACGAAGTGATTGGGACCTACACATACGTGTAGTGTTATGGACTTATCGGACGACATGCAAGAAACTGATAGGACAGACACCTTTTAGGCTTGTCTATGGAGTGGAATCCATAATTCCTATGGAATAAATCGTGCCTAGTCTACGCTTAGCAATGCTCACAGGTATGTCGGATCGCGGAGCCCTGGAGGAAAGGCTCGCACAGTTGGATGAGCTTGAAAAAGAATAATTTTTGGCTGGATTTCACCAGCAGGTCCAAAAGTAGCGTGAAAAGGCATGGCATGACCGGCGTATCTAGCTGTGCACATTCAAGATAAATGATCTGGTTCTGTTGTATGATAATAAGTTTGATAAATTCCCTAGAAATTTTAGGATGCACTGGTTAGGGCCATATATTATTAAGGAAATTACTAATGGAGTCGTGGTACAGTTGGTCAAGTTAAATGGAGAACCCTTCCTAGGAAAGGTGAGTGGCAATCGCTTGAAGCCATACACAGGTGGCTCGACCATATGAATATCCGACAGAAGCACAGTCTTAGTGCTCTAGGTAGTTTAAAGGAGGAGAGGGAATATAAACTACTTTTCTCAGGAATTGTAGGATGTCAAGACTATGCGTAGTAGCGAAGTGTCACAAGGTCTGCGATAGTGCGAAGACAGCTGCACTGGCGTGCAAGTCTTCTGGAAAGTGACCGTTAAAGACACTATTCACTTGATGGTTGGTTTCAGGCCAAATGGAGTGGGCGGTAGGCATTTAAGGTGAACTTTATGGGCTATATTCTTGAAAATCTGTCGCTAATCTAGCATTAATGGACCGAATGTGGGGGGAACGGTCGAATTCAAATTCAAAAGGCACTATAAATTACAAGTGGTTGTCCAGCAAACAACACTTGGAAATTTGAGAACTGAGTTGTTGCACACTGAAGTATTCATGAACTGAGACTTATACAAGACTCTGAAATCAAATTCGTTGTTTGAGCAACTACCCAAGACACTGAAGGAACTGTCGGGTGGATAAATCGTTCTTGCGGACAAGACCGATCTCCCTAGTATCTATGGGTATCTAGCGACAAGCAAAACAAACAAATTCTATCTTTATCTAAATATTTTTATAAATAAAAGCCAATAAATGTTTCAGACCCTACCTCAAGTCCAGTGCTAGTTTGTGGAAGCCACGCTCCGTTCATCCAAATGAGCTCCCTTTTAAAGAATCTGCAAACACAAACAGGCACACATCAAATAACACCTGCATAGCCAATATAATAAACCATATTTATCATTATGATCAAGGAATTCATGAAATAAACCATAGAAGACAATTTATTGAGAAAAATGAATATGATTGTATTAACTTTAATGAAAGAAGAACTTTACAACCTTGGTGCCTTGATGTTGTACAAGATCCTCCTAGGGTCCAGCAAGAATCTCCTCTACTTTGACAAGTTTCACTCTCTTCCCAAAGAGATCAAAAGGTATCTAATCTCTCCTCTCAAGCTCAATTAGGAAGTCTAAATTCCAAAATCATTTACCCTAAAAAATGTTCAGCTTTCAACCTCCCTAGCAACCAGCCCAATGCCTCATTTTATAGTGCAGAGGAGGGAAGTTACTAGGTCCACCTTCAAAGGGATAGAATCCTCCTTCAAAGGGATAAGCTCCTCTCATCAAGGGGTTAGCTCCTTTAGTTATGGGATGCATGAACCACCTGGGAGCGAACTTGCCACCTCAATATTCCTTCTAGAAGTGTCCATAATTAATCCAAAGTGAGTTTTTAATAATAAACTTGCGCCTTTTTGACTTTTACAGGGGTCCGAACCCATTCCTTTAGAGATAGAGTCGACAGGTCCATAGGTAACATGACCAAGGGGTGCGGGACCGCAGGTAATGCTAAGAGAAAGTGCGGAACTAGAGTTTTTAGAGATTTTCAAGGACTTTCTGTCATTTTTAAGGCTTGGCATGAAGAGCTGAGGTTTGAGACTTGCAAAGGAAGAAAGTATGAGTGGTGATAGACTCACACTGACTGCAAAAAGTTATGGTGACAATATTTTGTGTAACAGATTTCCCCCTAAAGTGCGAAGTCTGAAGTAGATGAGGATTTTATTTATCATCTAAGAAGAGTGAAGTACTTTATCATTTCGAAGATCATCTTGTGGAGAGCCTGGTTGGAACCTGTAAAAACATTCAACACAAAATATATATATGAGATCATATCATCGCTGAGGTAGGCATTCCCATACTCAGATCAAAACTGACTAGAAAACTAACTAAACTGCTCTGATATAGGAATGATCTTGTAATACATCACAAGTATAGACATATGTAGACACAGTATGGGCACAACCATCTGTTTATGAATAGTTCACTGTATAATGAATACAAAATTCCTCGCAGCCTGGATGGTGGAAACTAGATCCAGGGTCTTGATTTATACTTCCCGAAATAGTACAATTCTGTCCATGTGAATGAATGTGTCGAAGTCAAAAATGGTAGAAACCACTTGATTACTAGTCAATGATGTAAACTGTTAACAAGTGTGAGAGAAACCACCAGTAATGCCAATGGATCTCAAAGTACTCAATACAATCCATGAGATGTGAATATATGTGTTGATGTCAAACATGTCACGAAATCCTTTGATCGAAGGTCAATGATGCAACCCATCGTTGAAGGCGAGAAACCTGTCATTGAGGCATGCAAATTCCAAGGTATTGACAATTTCTAGATCATCTTTCTAGATGATGAGCTGCAGTCGATAGAAAGCGATCCGTAGTAGGCAAGCCCACAACACTAAATCATAGATCAAGTTTGAAGAAATATAGTAGCAAGGACTGACTCAGGGATGGTCAAGATAAATGACATATATTTTGCAGATGAATGGTTTATTTGCACTAACCTCTTGAACACATAACGACACTGTAGATGGTTTGGTGACAATTGGCCCAAAGCTAATACCCAGAAACTGGCTGAAGGCTTTCAATATGGTTGATTAACTGTTAGGCAAAGGATTTCCCAACCCAGGTGAACAAAAAGTGTCATGTTCAAGAGTGGTTAAATGTTTTTCTGAGACACAAAGTATGAAAAACAGGTTCATTTTTCTCTTTTTGCCCCCACCATTTCTAGCAAGTATCTCTTTATTTTTGACAAGCTTAAGGAGGATAACATTTGCTTGATTATAACTCATCCTTCGGATGAGTCCAACTTAGTTTAAATTCGAACCCTAAGAAGGAGTGGTCCGTTCCTGTTTGTAATTGAACAGGTCCTTTACTGTTAAGTTTTAACGAGTCCAGTATAGGAGAAAGTTGGCGTTTTTCAATTTTAGGGAGTCTGAAGAAAAACTTAAGAAAACTCCATGGTTGTCCTTTTTCGTAAATTTGTGTCTCCCAATCCTGCAAAAGTATAAAATAATACTTGAGAGAATCACTTGACCATTACGATCAAGTAGTACTTTTCATTATTAGTGTCTCTGATCCAAAAAAGTAAAAAAGTGACCAAAGACATGTCGTTTTATAACCAATATCGAATTTGAAACGACAAAAATCCGACAATCTTTTCATGTTTATACGGTCAGAAAAGAGCTGTAAGTGTCCATCTTTTTAAATCCATTTTAACGGGCTAAAAAGGAAAAACTCGGCAATCTTTTCATAGTTTATGAGTCAGAAAAGAGCTTAAAGATGACTCTAATGTTTTTGTTGAAAATGATCAATTTTGCCTGAACAATCCGATATCCTGCACAAAAACTCAAACACTACTCATACCTGTTTTAAATAAATAAAAATGCTTCAAAAGTTACCTATTTAAAGTGAAAAATAAACAAATTAAAAATTCATTTATTCAAAAAAGCTTATAAAAAGGGCTTTTGTAAATTCATTTTTACCATTTGACTTCAGAGTGAGAAAGAGAGCTTTTGGGTAAGAAACTTCCCGTGAAGATTGCAAAAAATCCGTCCGTTGGAATTGAACACCGTCACCTCTAGGTAATCCACATCAATTTACTCTTGCATTTCAATCGTTTTAATTTTGTTTTTAGGTTTATATTTTGATTTTTAGGAAGAAATTTGTTTAAAAGACTACTCGCGGGGGTCCGCAGGTGCAGCACGCAAAACCTGTGGACCCCGATTTTTTACTTCACAGGAAAAAGCCAGGGGCCCACACCCGCTGTTTAGGTAGAGTGCGAACCTATGCACTGTCTCTAACTAGAGAGTGCGGTCCCCGCGGTATTGGCTTTATAATTCCAAATTCTTCAATTTCGCCCAAAAACATTGATTTAAAAAAAAAAAATCTAATCCGCCTTTTATTTCAATGTAGGGTATACACCATGCTTAGTTGGCGGGAACGGGAGCACGAGGATGTGGACCTCGCCGCAATCAATCATCAACCTTCAATTGATGCATTAAAGGCATGCAGGTTATTTAAATTCTGGGCCATACCTGGCATGAGGGCCCAAGTAGACTTTCTGCAGTGGTTGGTGGACAGGTGGAATATACAGGACCAGTGTTTCATTATCAGTGGCCACCAGCTCGAAATGGAGCCAGAGGATATTTAATTTTTGACTGGTTTGCTCAAGAGAGGTGAACAATTGACTCTATTCGGGACTAGGCCAGGTGGTCAGTCTGTCGATAGCCTCCGGCTAGAGTTTTGTAACGACCAAACCAAGGACAAAGGGATTGATATCAAAACCATCTCTCGTCCTGAACTCAAAGTGACTGCATTTACTATCACCAAACTCTGCGGAATCGCAACACTACATATGGCCACTAGATCCCAAATGAGGATAGCAGTAGACTGTTTTCGAGGCATTGTCTTCAACTGGTGCAAAGCTGTGTTGGCTAATGTAAAAGGCCAATTGACTAGAGAAAAGAACGAACAACTGAAAAACTTTGGATATGGTTTCTTGGTTGTTAGATTTGGTCTAGAGAGGGTCCCAATGTTGGTCCAACAACATCTTTTCGTTGAAGTTGGACTTCCCCAAGAGCCCAAGATGATGCATTGGGTTGCAGTTATGGCCTGTCATCCTGAGGAGGGTTCAAAGGTTGTTCGATTTCCTCCTGAGTATTTTCATTGGTTGGAGAACCAAGTTTTTGCTATTCAGGATTTTCCTTATGCTAGGATGGATTATCGTGGTGACCCAGACATGGCTCTTCCACCAAGAGAGTAATGGGATGACTCAGGTAAGATCATTTTCAAAATTTTCTAATTTAATTTTTTTGTTTTTGTTTTTAAATCATCCCAAAATTGATAGTAAAAGTTTCAAATGCAGATGTAAGTCCACGACGACTAGCCACTCTCTGGCCTTATGAGAGGAAACAACCAGCTGTACCAGCACCAGCCCCAAGGGACGAATCTATAGAGACCCTGGCCGAATTGGAAAAATATCTAGAGCGTTTGAGAGTAGACATTCAAGAGACTAGCATAGATGACATTCCTCTTAGGCTACAACACTATGTGATTGGGGTTCGAGGACCTTTCAGGAGGTTCCTTTATAGGGTGGCCCGTACAATGGTTTCTTATCGTGATCATCACCAGTGATAGGATGATCGCCTGTTCTAGACTCATATGACATTTTTTATTTTTGTACTTATCATTTTTGCCGATCATAAGGTGTTTTTCAACCTATGATCGAAGACGATGTATATTTGACACACTTCTATGCTATGCTATATCACTATTATTGTCTATCTTGTAAAACATGTTATGGAATGTTTTTAAATTTACTGTTTGATTATTGCAAATGTCTACTTAAAATTCGAGAAGCAATTGCATCTGCTAATGTATTTAAATATCTTGGAATATGCTGATATTCAATATAGTCAAATTCACGTTCCAAGAGACGAACTCTCAAAAACAGTCTTAATAACATTGGATTTCTAATGGCATAAACTCTTTTAAGCTATGACACAACGAGTTCAGAATCTAACCTCACAATAAAACTTCGAATCCAAAATGAGATGGATTCAAATAATAACTCAATCACTGCACTATGCTCTGCAATGTTGTTCATTGTTTGACCGAGGCTTACCCCATGCATAGATACCAACTCATCAGAGGGCGAATAGATAAACCAAGCTACGGAAGAGATGTTCCGTGTATTACGACAAGCACCATTAGCAAAACTAATGTATGTTTGAAGAGACGTCGACATCTGCAATATCAAGAGTAAAATCAAGATAAGCAGGAATAATGACAAAAATACTCTCTTAAACCAAGCACACTTTTCTAATCTAAAACACACCAGCTAGAAACAAAACTAATCTAACTAAAATCTCCACACCTAGATTTAAGCATAATATTTCTTTAGATAAAGACCATTTCTGGGCTTACCTAAAGAAACACCGTCAAAGTCTACCAATTCATAGGCCCCTTTTTCTAGCTTTCTCTTAACAACATAAGGACCATGCCACATGGGTACGAATTTTCCAGCGCCTAACTTATCATTTTCTTGATCGTACAGTAAGACTAGGTCTCCTTCCGAAAAATTACGAGGCGTAACATTTCGATTGTACTGAGCTTTAATACGTTTGGCATGAGTTTCATTTGCTAGTGCAGCATCACGTTGATTCTCATCTAGCTGAGCCAAGTAAAACAAATGTTTCTCCTCTTTGGAAGTGGCTGGAAGTAATTCTATGGCCATTTGTAATGACGGGAATTCACATTCAATGGGTAACACAGCTTCCAAATCGTAAACTAGTTGGAAAGGAGTGAAACCAATTGATGTTTTTACTGAGGTTCGATACGCCCAAAGCGCTGAAAATAAAATGTTATGACAATTCGACCTATGAATCCCAATGATTCTTCGGATCATAATGACTAGAACTTTGTTGATGGCTTCAACCAGACCATTAGCCTGTGGGTAATATGGAGTAGAACTATCGTGACGCAGGCCAAGTTGATCTGTTAGTTTAGTCATCATAATGTTTCGAAAATGACACCCATGATCAGTGATAATCGCTTGTGGAACACTGAACCTAGCAATTATATGATTTAAAATGAAAATCGCAGTAGTTTTGCCGTCTGCCGAAAATGTAGGCATCGCCTCGGCCCACTTCGTAAAATAATCTACGGCAAGGATGATATATGCATGCCCCCCGGCCAAGTGAGGGTTACATGTAATAAAATCAATACCCCATTTTGCAAAAGGACCGAAGACAATTATAGGGTGGAGAGGAGCAGGTGGAGCGTGCATCTTTCGACCAAAAATTTGGCAGTTGTGGCATTTTCGGACCGCGTCAATACAATCTTTAAATAAATATAGCCAGAAATAGCCAATGCGCAATATCTTTTGGGTTGTGGCAAACCCAGACATATGACCGCTACACGCTCCAGAGTGACAGTTATTTAGAACCCTTTCAACTTCCTCATGAGTTAAACAACGTTGGAAAACAGAGTCCGCCCCACGACGATAAAGTGTATTTCCAATAATTTTGTATTGTTGGGACTGGAATCATATTTTCCGACGCTGAGATCTTGAAATTTCAGGCCGAAAGGATTGGGTTTGGAGATAAACTATGATATCTCCATACCATGGATCAAGAGTGCTGATAAGAAACAAGGATTCGTCTGCAATGGGCTCTTCCACCACAGTTTTAGTATCAACACGTGGGAAGTCACACATCAACTCCGCAAAAACTAAAGATTTCTTTGACTTAGATTTTTCAAACTCCAAGTCAAATTCCTGCAGGATAACAATCCATTTAGAATACTTGCCCCCTAGCAATTGTTTGGTCAAAATATAGATCATAGGGTTGTATTCGGAAATTACAGTAGTTTTGCGTAGTAAAATGTAATGACGAAATCGTTGGAGAACTTAAACAACTACCAAGGCCAATTTCTCCACATGTGAATATTTTAGCTCAATTGGATTCAAAGTTCGACTAAGGTAATAAATCATATGTTCACTACCGAATCCATCTTCCTGAAGTAACACCATTCCGATGGTGGAATGAGAGGCAGCGAGATATGAGAAGTAGTCCTAGTTGTTGTTGGGAGGATGCGACAACGGTGCATGGGTCAATGCGTGTTTTAGTGCATCAAAAGATTTGTCAGCTATCTCATCCCAAAAGAATGGAGTATTCTATTTCAACAACCTGGTAAAACCCTTTGTTATCTCAGCATAGTTAGGAATGAATCAACGTAAAGAGTTTGCTTTCCCTTCCAAACTTTGGAGTTGGCGAAGAGTCGAAGGAGGAGGCAATTTGACAATAGCTTCAACCTTCGAGGGATTGACACGAATGTCGGCTTTTGAAACAACAAATCTCAGTAAACGACCTGTTTCTATACTGAAAACACATTTGTGTGGATTCAACCTAATTCGATAATGCCTACATCTCTTAAATATTGCTCGTAAATGAATAAGATGGTCGGCTCTACATAATGAATGAGCAGGTAAATCATCGAGATAGGGTTGCACAATGTGCTTGATGTCATGAAACGCCTAAGACATGGCTCTTTGAAAAGTTGCATCGAAGTTCTTGAGCCCAAAAGGTAATTTGCAATAAGCAAATGTCCCCCATGGACAAATGAAAGCCGTTTTTTGTTGATCAGCAGGTAGAATGTTGATTTGATTATAACCGGAAAAACCATCCATAAAGGAAAATATTTCATTGCCGGCACAATCATCAATTATTTGATCGATATAGGGAGCTGGATAATTGTCTTTTGGATAGGCTTGATTAATATCCCTATAATCAATACATATTCTTATCATCCCTTGCTTTTTATTAATAGGAACAATATTCGATACCCAATCCGTTAAGGGAATTGGATAAATGAAACCTGCTTTAAGTAATTTTTCAACTTCTGCTTTAATAGCAACAACTTTTCGCGGGTGAATCTGACGCAAACGTTGCCGGACGGGTTTAGCATCCGGGTAAGTTTTGATTTCATGAACAACAATTGCTGGGTCAAGTCCTGGCATTTCCTCATATGACCGGGCAAACACGTTGCATAATTCTTGAAATAGGGCCTTATATGTTTGAATTTCATCTTTCGTACAAGAGGCACCTATACGAATGTTTTCAACAATTCCAGGTTTGACTGAAATGTCGATAAGAACTATTCGAGAAATATTTCCCATATTTAACTCAGAATCAGGATTTTGCAATGGATTCTGAGGTTCTTTGACATAATCAGTCGTAAAAATAGATGAAAAATCATTTTCAAACCAATCAATATCAGGTAAGAACGAAGATCTATGTTGAATATCTTCCCATGGTAAATCATCAACAGACAAAATTTCACGAATTTTCTCATCAGTATAAACAAGTTCGGAAAATGTCGTTGAATCTAAGTTTGATGTTCAAAGTGATTCTTCATGGACTGCATTCATTAAGTCAATTTCGGTTGAAGAAGGGTCAGAAAATGACTGTACGGCCTGATACGCAATTTCATAGGGACTCAAACGCATAACATTGCCAAATGAATATATCTAATATTCAGAAGGTACGATCCAAGGATCATCATAAATAATAGTGTCTGATGAAATCATATGAATGGTTGCAGTAGAAGGCGATACGTTAGGAGGAGGAAAGGAAAAAGTTCCTAGTAAACCAAAATCTTTAACTAATCCTACTCCAACATCCTTATGAGGGATAGTTGTTTTGCCGACATGCTGGATACTTTCAAAAGAGGCTGGGTCGAATGAAAAGTAAGTTAGCTGTTCTATAGTTACGATCTTTCCATTATGAGGAAACTTTATAAGCCGAAAGACCGATGAAACAACAATAGTCATAGCGTAAGACCAACTACGACCCAAGAGAAGGTTGTAATCTAGAGGGGCATCAACCACTTCCACATCTAGATTAACATTTTTGCCTTCAACCCCTATAGGTAAACCCTATAGAATGCCAAAAGGATGGAACCCACAGCCATCAAAAGCCTTTAGAATCGTCAGGGATTGATTAAATGTAGGAGAACCAAGCGATCTCCAACACTAGATCGACATAATACACGTTGAAGCTCCCTCATCAATTACAGTCCTATAACAAGGTCTGTTTTTTATTAACACAGACATTTGATGAGGTAAGTGAGGTGTACTATTTTCTAAATTGAAGATTATAAGGTTCGAGTCCTGAATATCAATAGCCCCTATAGCCGATAATAGCAATTTATGCTGTGATGGACATGATTGCAGCACCTCCAAAGCTGACATTGCTGAAGGTGAAATAGCTAAATCTTCAACAATGTTATAGTTCTGAGTAGCTCTCGCATGTGGATTGAAAGCTAAATTTCGAAGTATACCCTTGGCGGGAGGTTTGATTACTAATTCTGGGTTAGGTTTCTCGATCTGTAGCGGATCGGAACCGGGAGTTGAAGTTGATGGGTTCAAATTAGAAGATTCTGCTTCCTTACCACCAACATGACTTTTACTTCCATAATCTTGCGATCGTGTCGCAATCCTAACATGGGAAATCATCATTATGGGTTCTTCTGAGGCATTTGAGGAAGAACCTATCATCTTACTATCTTGACTAGGCAAAGGATCCTTCAAGACAACAGGCATTTGAGAAACTTTGACGATTTTCGCAACCTCAGCGCGATGAGGGCAATCTCTTGTAAAATGATCTTTGTCACAAATGAGACAAGGATAACGAGGTTTATGTTTCTCATCAGTAGATTTCATTTTATCTGGTTTCTCTTTCAAATTTTTATCTGATTTATTTTTCTTCTTCCCCTTCTTTTTATCGTCAGATTTTGATTTGGCCGTAGATGACTCTACGACATGAATATTGGCAAAAATTTTTGCGGAAGAGTCTCCTGTCGGGGAATCTGGTTAAGTTATGATAGGAGAAGAATTCTTGGAAGATTTCTTCTTACTTTTGGTGTTAACTGAACCAATCATACCGTCAGTGGCATGAGACCCTAAAGGAGTTGTAGTTATTTGATTTTGTTTAGGAAGGTCAGGGATTTTCTCGTGTAACGTACCTGACTGCGTATAAAGGAGGTCAAGGTACTGAGCTTGAGCAATTACTTGCTCTTCAGTAGCAACTCTTGCCTTAACTACATCCTCGGTGATTTTAGGTAATAATGATTTAACAAGCCATTCTGCTAAGATTTGATCCGGAATAAAAACTTTCACTAAACATCGTCGACGTCTCCATTCATGAATGTGATCTAAAATATAAGTGGAAGTTGACTGTTTTAATGAAGTTAATAATTCCGTGCCATTGTCATATTTGACAGGTAACTGAAAATGAGTTAAGAATGAAGTAGCTAGCTGACTAAAGTTATAAAAAGTGGCTCGCGGTAACTCAATGTACCACTTGGCCACAAGACCAATTAGAGTGCGTTGAAAAAGATGTAAACGAATTGAATCATCTGAAATGGAGTTAGATGCACACCAGAGGTGATAATTCATCACATGGTTTGACGGATCCTCCCCTGATTTACCTTCAAACTTTGGGATGTCACTAGGAAACTTATTCGGCGTTGGCGGCCAAAATGGAAGATAATTAATCGGATCGTTCATAAGGCACGACAAGTCAGTCAAATCCAAAGTTTCAATGAACGGTAACTGACGATTAGGGTCTCGAAAATCCTGGGTCATAAGACCAGCCCTAGGAGGAGGATATCGAGGATAACTAGGAATTGGAATTACATTTGGGATATTATATCCTCCCGGAAAACCAGGATTAACCAGACCATACTGGGGTTGCTGAGGTTGTTGATAAGTATATCCAGGGTACAATTGATACTGATAGATTGGGTTTTGCACAGCAGGACCGAATTGGTACTATCCCTGGTACAGTTGATAAGTAAATTGAGGTTGACTTGTGACAACCGTACTTGGACCAGGTTTTCCTACAGGCATTTGAACCGAAGTCTGAATTGTGGGTCCAGACTGAGGTAAATATGCTTGAGGGATTGATGCAGGAACAATAGAAACCAGAGCTGATGATACTCCAGAAATAGGTGGGGTAGATGGAACAGATGTTGCAGCAGTTGTAGTAGTCATTTGAGGCGGAGTTCGAGGTGAACTAGGCCCAGGCTGAGAAAGTACAGAAGGTGCAGAAGTTTGAATAGTAGGCTGGAAAGGTTGCTAGGTTGAATTAGAAACCAAGGGTTGTCTAGATTGAGATGACAATTGCACATTCGGTTGCAAGGTTTGTTGAGATTGAGATGGATCCCACACTATGTTCATTCCAAGGTATGGACCCATAGAAAGTTGAGCATATTGAGGACCATAACTGGGTTGAGGGTAGGGTTGATAATTCAAAGGTACATTTCCGGCTCCTTGGACAAATGATTGACCTGAAGGTGGTTGGAAACCTTGGGTTGGGTATTGACCTTGAAGTTGATAACCTTGAGGCACGTACTGAAACTGGGGTTGACCTTGAGGTACATATTGATACTAGGGTTGACCTTGAGGTATGTACTGAGTCTGGGGTTGAACTTGAGGAATGTACTGTCCCGAAGGTATGTACTGTCCTTGAGGTTGCCCCCCAGGCAGTAACTGGGTACTTTGAGGTTGCCCCCCAGGCGATAATTGAGGACCTTGAGGTTGCCCCCCAGGCAGTAACTGACTACCTTGAGGTTGCGGATTTGGAATGGTACCTGACATCATAAGAATGTCTTCTACACTCAATGGCTTAGTTCCATTATTACCAGTTAATAACCCTTGTTCAACAGGTTGAGGAGATTCTCCCGAAAAAGTACTAGTAAGTGACTGATACCCAGAGGGAACAAAAGGACCGCCATATAGAAATGTTTCTGGAGATTGAGAAAATATGGATGACTGTATCGACATATTCAAAGGAGGATAATAACCTCTAGGTGTTGGATGAAAAGGAATGCGAGGTGGTGAAAAAATTAGTCCTGGGTTTTCTAGAAAATTGGTCAATGAAAGATACCAAGTGTCCCTCCTAGGTGGACTGTAAAAGATTGATTCACGCTCCCTAAGTTCTATAGTTGGTTGATTTTCAGGGATAGATATACCTTCTTCTGGAGTAACAAGTTCTTCAATAGCAATAAGTCCAGAAGGAAGATTTTGGGTAATAATTCTTCCTACCCTGGGTGAACCAGGACCACTGGAAGTTGGAGAGACAAATCCTGATGATCGAGTAGCAGCAGGTTCAGTTTTAGGTTCCTCGGCTAACTCACTAGTAGAAGAAAAACTACCAATAACTTCAGAAAATGAAATAGGTTCAATAATATACTCTGGTGCTTGAACTTGATAATCAGGATGCACAACTAAAGAAGATTCTCCTTCTTCGGGTGACCCAACTCTACTGTCACTAGGAGTTACAAGGGCTCGTAGCCCTTCAAGCTGGCTTGGTGAAAACTCAGGAGGTTGGCCCCGAAGTCTACGAGACTGCCTCGGTAATTCAACCATGATTAAATATTTTAATTACTTCACACACAAAAAAATAAAAATCTCAATGAAAACCACCTAAAGTCTCTAAAGAATCAAACAATTTGAAGCACATGCCTAAAGAATCTAGGAGGTCAAACCACACACAAACAATAACTTTCCGTACCGAAAACACTAGTTGCTGATGAAATCCAATGTCGCAGAATTCAATACAGAAATGGCAGTTGGAACAGTTACCCCAACAACCTGCTTAATGAAACAGACTGGCACAAGTTTCTCCACTAAACTGTCTCGAGTGAAGAGAACCCCCTATAGAGTCCAAGTGAGTCTTGTCAATGTCTGCTCCAAGTACAGTGGGTTCTTCCCTCCACCGTCACCTTAGGAAAGAATCCTATAGATTATGGTCACTATGGTTACCAAAAGAAACAAATATACCTGGGGGAACAGTCTGTGATCCGATACACACGCAAAAATGTTCAGCTTTCAACCTTCCTAGCAACCAGCCCAATGCCTCATTTTATAGTGCAGAGGAGGGAAGTTACCAGGTCCACCTTCAAAGGGATAGAATCCTCCTTCAAAGGGATAAGCTCCTCTCATCAAGGGGTTAGCTCCTTTAGTTATGGGATGCATGAACCACCTGGGAGCGAACTTTCCACCTCAAGATTCCTTCTAGAAGCATCCAGAATTAATCCAAAGTGAGTTTTTAATAATAAACTTGCGGCTTTTTGACTTTTACAGGGGTCCACACTCATTCCTTTAGAGACAGAGCGGGCAGGTCCGCAGGTAACATGACCAAGCGGTGCGGGACTGTAGGTAATGCTAAGAGAAAGTGTGGAACCATAGTTTTTAGAGATTTTCAAGGACTTTCTCTCATTTTTAAGGCTTGACATGAAGAGCTGAGGTTTGAGACTTGCAAAGGAGGACAGTATGAGTGGTGATAGACTCACACTGATTGCAAAAAGTCATGGTGACAATATTTTGTGTAACAGGAACTATGGAGTAGCGCCATGTTATCACCCAATGAAGCCATGGACAAAGGAGTAGTGACAATAGAGGAATCCACGTAGGAAATTGCAGAAGTGGAAGCCCCAGAGAGCACCAGAATAATCGTTGAGGTCCCTAAATCACCGCAAATACCGAGACTTAAGAAGGATAAGCAGGACATGATCCCGATGCATGTCTCACCCAGAAATCCACTAAGGACCAAGCTCACATTGCAGGAAAAGGGGAAGGCCATTCATTTGGAGGCTGAAGAGGAGGAATGTAAAGAAATCCTGGTGGAGGAGGAGGATGAAGAGATGGAATTTGAAACCTAGGGCGCGAACCTTATTACCTAGTTACCTGAATATGTTCCTTCACGAAAGGGTAAAGCCAAGGTGCTGAAGGATATAGATGAGAGCAAGAGATCTATGTAAACTCCGCTGCTCCCGGACGATATTATATTTGAGGGATTGCACTTGGGGTGGGTTCCTGTGTTGAAATTTGAAGATTGGGACCTTGCAGACCACAAGAAGTTCTCGCATTTAGCGACTGTGAAGCTAATGCGGCAGAAGATCAATGCGATGACTAGAATGATTGAATTGGAGTCACACAAATGGCTCAGAGGTGTAGAGAAGGTCGGGTTTCTAAACCTGCTCTGGTTGTTGCATTACCACCACGCCCAAGTGACTATCTTCATCATCAGGAAGCTGCTCTTCTTGGTGCATGGTGGGTGCTTATGGCTGGAGGAGCCCATACCCATCAAAGACCATCTGATTCACCAGATTACATGGCTACCTTGCTCAGGAGAGGACCCAACAAACATTTCAGAGGGAAGAGGTGGCAAGTTGGCCCTCATGGAGGAAATGAAAAAGAAGTTTAATTTGGAGAAGAAGAAGCGAGGGTATGCCATATCTAGCATTAACAACTCTGCAGTTAAGGTCATGACACAAATATTGGTGGGGAAGGTGTTGCGAAAGTGCCGCGTGGATGAGGTGCCCACGCCAGTGGTTACACTAGCAAAACAATGCACAGAAGGGATCCAGTTCAATTTGGAAAACTATTTCCGCGATGAGTTCCTTCCAAACTTCCATGAGGCACATGAGTAGGGAAAAGCATTTCATTACGCATGGCTCATATTGTCGATTGTATTGGTGGAATGGGAGCTACTCGAAGATAGCCAGTTCCCTTCGATCGTGCCGGACCTTCCAGAGGCAGCGAAGTATGCTTCGCTGTGGGTGACCAGGGACGGGTAGAGGATAAAGGAGAGCAAGATATTTTGGATATTCATGGAGATGAATATTTGGATGGGGATCAATCGCAAGCCGCAGTTATTGCCCACAGTCTACAATAGTTTGCAGAGCTTTGTAGAGTTCAAAGTAGACTTCCACCATGTCTTCAGCAGGGCATGGAAGGACCCTACAAAGACATGACATGATTTACCATACTTGGCAACCGACGATGTAATATTCATAGTCCTTGAGTCTTTGTCGCCAAAGTGGCGTGCTCTAGCTGGCTCCGTGATGGAAACAGAGAAGTCCACAACACAGCACAAGAAAGAAGAGACAAAGCTTCGAATGGAGTAGCTGGTGGAGAAGCGCAGGAAAGAAGAAGTAGCAACTAAGGCTCAGGTAGCGTGCGATGCTACGAAGTTGGTGGAACAACAACAAAAAATAGGACAAGAAGAGCACGAAGGACATAAGTCACCTTCGCCCAAACGAGAGACAGACACAAAACAAGGTGATGTGGACATGTAGAAGACATCCACCTAGCTCAAGAGCCCACGACCACGAGAGAAGATAGTGCCACGAAAGAAAAAAAAGGCATCAAAGACATCGTTCAATCCAATCACCCTCACTAAGGGGGATTGAACATGGCTACGCTCCCTCGGGAGACACTCTACCTCTTACAGGATGGAGTCACCGCAGAACTTTGAGCCAGGGAGAGTCCTGCACTGCAGGTGATGAGCGAGCAACACATCAACATTGAACAGTTGGGCCTGCAACACAATGAGGTAGTCAGGCATAATTAGCAGACTATGTAGGTGATAGAGGAAGCCTGCCAGATGATCCTGGAGTTGGCCATTCAAGGAAAGGAATCGGTGGATGCACGAGTCTATAAAGTGGCCACAGGGGTGCGTGATGCTAGAGCAGAGATGGCCAGGGTTCAGTTGGAGTTGAACCTATAGTTCATAGAACTACAGTTGAAGGATTAGCCTTCAACCCTGCTGGAGGTTAAGGAACGATGTACCACTGCGGTTATGACAACGCTCATGGCTGCTGACAGTGCAGTTGCAGACTACATGAAGCTGTTCAAATAGTCATTCGAGGTCTTAACCACCCTATAGGAGGACCTGAATGTGGAGCGCCTAGAGACAGAGGCACGTGAGCTACAATAGAAATATGATGAGGTCAAAGAGACCATGTATATGGTTGCCCTTACACAAAGGCTTGCACGGATGCCGCAGGAAAAGGCGCTCAAGGAACAGATGGATGTCGCTCAACACAAAGAAGCGGTCTTAAAAGCGCGCCTACAACCATGGATCGATGAGGCGTATACAATTACAACCTCCATTGAAGCAAAGCTTGCATAAATTCAAGCAACTCAGGAGAGGATACAGGGCAACATTTCAACAACAACGGTCACCGAACAATGGGTGGAGGAATTCCAACAGGCAACTGCTTAGTGCGCTGTCGAAGTTGCAACAATCCAAACAAAGTTGGGAGGTCTCTGCGCTAAGATCTCCACACCTGCAGAGTGACTCGAGGGTGAGTCACGATGTTTGTGTTGGGGGCCTATTGGGCACAGGATCCCCTAAGGGAAATTTTGGGGCTTAGAGCCCAGATGTTTGTTCAATTTTGTAATTTAAATGTAAAGACTCCGCATTTTCTAGGCGTGGAGCGCGTAGTTGTTAAAGAGTCATATGGTTGTTCGCCCTTATTTTGATAATGTAATGCCAGTTGTAGAAGATCTACCCATGGTCCACGGACCATGGGATTGTATAAATAGAGCTAAGCTCTAAGTAGTTAGAAGCATAAAATAACCAACAATGTCTAAGCAATGAAGATGTACGCGAGATAACTATGAAGTGTAAGTCTAAGTTTTGGGTTGTAGCGTAGGTAGAGGCTCTGCAGCTGAGTGCACAGAGGCCTAGTAGTCTGCAGTTGAGTGCACGAACCTCTGCAGCTGAGTGCGCAGGGCTAGTCGAGTCTATAACCATCGGGAATCACTAATAAAGAGAAGTTTTCTATCATTCTACGTATTTATTTCCTGTTTATGCATCTATTATATTCGGTATGAATTTCACTTCTAATGCTTATATGATGTGCGAATATGTATAAATATATTGGTTAAGTGAGCGCAAGTGAGAACATCTATTTACAAAAAGCTAACTAAGATCTGCTAATAAGATAAGTAAGATACTTAACCTAGTTTGAGAGACAATGCAGATCGCTACTTTATTAGTGTGAAAGGACTACAACCCCTAGTTAGGGTTGTGCGGAAGCTGATTGTAACACTTCGCAAAGGTACTAAAAAATAGAGCAGAGATTGAAGCCACCTACATGAAGGTAGGTATAGTTGGAATAAACCGACATAACAACCATCTCAAGGGTGCAGAAACTTGGTTCTAGCATCCCCCCATATTGCTTCGGGTGAGACTTCAGTCCCTGCTCCACGGGCTGATGCCGAAAGGGCCAGTAGTGTAGGGATTTGTTTGGCTAACTAACACTGAACTTGGGTCAGTCCCCTCAAGCCAACACAACTTTTCTTAGAAAACCCCTCTCTAGAAAATCAAATCACTGATCGCTCTGGTGTATTCTCCAATTGACCCTCAAGCCTCCTCTTATACTTTTCTTGTTGGTCCTTCAACAACCGAAATTACATCTCTAATCAATGGCAAAGATTATGTTTGGCTTGATCCATGTCATTTGGAACCTTCTAACCCAATTTTATATTAATACCCATTAATAGTTTATTTTTCCTAATTTTAGACATAGGAACTCCATTAAAAATATTAATTATTTTAATATCTCCTTAACCAGGTAGAATCTAACCAAACCATTTCTGGGTCTTGGAGATCTCATGTGCTTTAGCCTCTCCACCAATTTTCATGGCTAGAGAATATCCTATGCTACCCCAAATCAATACTCCCTATTAGCAAGGACTATGCTTTAGTAATACTCCATAATGAGCATCACTCTAATTATTCGCCACCAGTACCTGTGTTGATGCTAGGCCTCCCCACCTAAAATCCTCTACACTGCTGTATCCTATGCTACTGCCCATGGCCTTGCCACTGCCACTGCTGCATCCATACGAAATCTCCCTCCGCATTCGTGTTGCCACTGGTCCTTTCTCCCAATACTGCGTCTACACTGCAACCCCCTCTCATCATGTTGATTATGCTACTGCTAGCCGCTACTTCACTGCAACTCAGTTACAGAGAAGTAAGTAACTGATCCACCCAACAACTGACATCTCTGTCAGGCTAGAAACACTCCTGATGTTGAAGCTCTCTCTGCCGCAACCAAGTTCTCCCTCTACAACCTCTGCGCTGCTATAAAAACTCCCTATCTCTCGCACCGTTGCAAACCTCTTTGTGACATCCTGCACTGTAGCAGCCCTCTTTATGCCTCTCAGACTACTGCAGCTTGGTAGCTCTGCATTGCCTGGGACTCCTACACTATAAAACTCTCTGTCGCTTCATCCGCATCCATTTGTACTGACATCCGCCAATCCTGCTACTCTCTCTTCGGGGTCCCCATAGCAAGGTATAATCCAGTAGTTTAGGTACCTCAAGGATCCTGCCCCTCATCACCTGTAGTCATCCTGACTATAGCTCGATGTCTCCCCACCTCTTCTCTATAGTTACATGAGAGCTCATGGCATAATCATCATCCTCCTCTACCTCCTTTTCTGCCTTCTCTGGCACTACCTTGGAGTTAGACACGTCTCCCTTAGTCTTCTTCCTAGGACACTAGTTCGCATAATGACCTAGTTCCCTATAGTTGAAGCACTTGACCTTGGAGAGGTCTTCTTTCATCCTCTTCTCATGCATTCTCGTAGATGCCAGAGCTACATCCTCTTCCTCTTCCTTCTTGATCCAGACTCCTTTGATGCTACTTCACATCTTTCTCAGCCATCTGATCTCTTCTTGACGAAGAGCCACCCACAATTCTTCTCAATCTAGAAGATTCGACTTGCCCAAAATGCTTTGGACAAATGTCTCTCACTCCTCAGAGATTGCATTTAGAGTGGTCCTCACCAACATCTCTTGATCTGGCTGGCCCCTATGGAAGTCAGTTGGTCTTGGACATCCTTCAATCTCCTAAGGAAGTGATCTATCTTCTCCCCCTTCTACATCTGGTATGACCGTAGTTGATTCTCAAGTAACCTCTTCCTCTGCACAAAAGTATGATGGTGCAACGTCTTCAAGGCATCCCACATTTCCTTTACTATCTCCTTCTAAGAAATATGTTGGACCACATGACCTTGACCCCATCAAGGATGATACATTTCTCCTTGGCCATTGCCTCCTCATACTTCTCATTATCAGTCGAGTCAACTGGGATCACCACTATTCTCAAGGCGAAGGCCTTGATACGATTTCTATCTAGAATGGATAGGATCTTGGCCTTCTAGACCACAAACTTGGACGCTCCATCTAGCCTATCTTGATCCCTCAACCCATTGATGGCCATCTATTTACTCTTCTTGTCGACTCCTATGAGTCTCTCTACTTCCCTTTAGAAGTTCTCTCTTTGACTCCTGCTGAGTCTCCCTAATTCTCGCTTGGAAGTTTTCTGCTAGACTCCCTTTGAGTCTTGATTTCCTTCTGGAAATACTCTGCCAAGTGTCAAGTCGCACCTCTCCAATCTTCTGTGCACCTGCAACACTGATCTGAACTCCATGGCTAGAAATCTGCCTAGGTAGAGACTCCCTCTACCTTGGTTTGTCCTTGTTAGGTACTGTTCTGGCCACAACACCCCACCAACTTCACTCCCCGCAAACTGCCCACAACTTCCTATTCCCCGACAACTAAAGGACTGAGCCTCTAGGCTTTGCACAATCCCGACACTAATTGAAAAGCTCCCGCAGCCAATTGTGTCAACCCTTATGGCCTCTGCGTGGCTCTGCATGAGCCTTTTCTTCCCTCCTCAGCCTCTACATTGGCCTCTCTCTGGCCCGAACTAATGATGCAGTCACTTTGTGTCAACCCTTCTTCTGTTGCTTTCTACAAGGAACAACTTCTGTCACTTAGGACAGTTGTCTCTACTACAAATTCTCTGATTCAGCTAGTGCCTTCAGCTCTCATGTGATCTCCAACCATGCTCTGATACCATGTTGAAATTTCTAAGTCTAACCATTAGAAATTTTATTTGTATTCTTCTGGTGTTTTTCTCCTACTTGTTAATTGCAAAAAGTTATTTAAACATACAAACATCAAAATAAACACAATACAATCTCAACCATCTACAAATCAACAGCTGAAAGAAATAGCAAACACACAAGTGACACCGTTATTTTCGGAAAACTTGTCCTCAAAAAAACTCAACTTGGGAAAACTGGTGCAACAATTATGAGGGTTATTTATTATGCAGTATATCCTTGAGTATAACTTGGTGCCAAACTGGCTCACCCAACAAAGAAAAATAATCGGCAGTAATACCTCTATATTCAGAAGAAGATATTCAGAAAATTTTCCCCATGAAAAACTCCAGCACAACTGAAGTAATGCGTTAGCCTTCCTGGCCTTTGTTATGAAAGCAGCTCACAAAAAGCTAGAAAATATAGATCAACGCCTTAGAATTTAGCCTCTTCGAGAGGGAAAACTCCTTTACATTACACAAATGAACAATTCTTGGATGATTCAAATGAAAAAACCTCCTTTCTTTATATAGGAGTCTCAGGGTCACACTATAACCAAATCTGACCTAACAATAATAATATAAAGGCACAAAAATAACAATAGTGGGATTCTATGGGGCACAATAATAACAATATGGGGACAATGGGGGTACATCAATAACAATAAGGGATACAAAAACAATAGTAATGGGGGAATCACTAGTATTATAGGGACCTAACATTCCCCTCTCCTTCAAAAAAGTGTTGTCCTCAACGCTTGAGTAGTTATGGATGCTTCTGTATAAAATTCTCATCCTCCCATGTGGAATCTTCAATGGGTAAGTTCTTCCACTTGATGAGATACTCTGAAATTGATCGATTTCATAGCTGTCGAGTTTTTGCTTCTTTGATTGCTTCAAGTTCCAACATGATTTTTCCTTCCTCATCAAGTTCTAGCAATATTGTATGAACTGGAAGCTTGTCACCTATAACCTTCTTTGAGCATGAAACATGGAAAACTGGGTGCACTAAGGAAGCTGCAAGAAGCTCCAATTTGTATGCCATAGTACCTATCTTTTGCAACACCCTGTACGGACCATAATACTTTGGTGATAATTTATTATCATTCTTAGCTTGCTTGAGGGACATTTTTTTATATGGTTGTAGCCATAGGAATACCCAATCACCTACATCAAAACTTCTTTCGTTGTGATGTTGATCTGCCTGTTATTTCATTCTAATCTGCGCAAAGGTGAGGTTATCCTTTAAGAGTTGGAGAATTTGTTATTGATTCTCAATGTGATCTTCCACTGCTTGAACCTTAGAATTTTCTCCTAAATATGATGTGATGGATGGTGGATGATATCCATAAAGTGCCATAAATGGGGTCATTTTTGTTGCAGTATGGAAGGAAATGTTATACCACCACTCAGCTAGAGGCAACCATTTGACCCATTGTGTATGTTTATCAAATACAAAGCAACGAAGATATCCTTCCAAACATTTGTTTACTATCTCAGTTTTCCCATCAGATTGAGGATGATAAGATGATCTATGAGCTAACTGAGTACCAAGACAAGAAAATAATTCCATCCAAAAATTTGTAGTGAAAATGGGATCTCTGTCGCTTACAATAATCTTTGGGTTTCCATGTAGCTTTTTGAATTGTTTCCAAAAATGCAGTAGAAACCATAATCGCTTTAAATGTATGAGAAAATGCACAAAAGTGTGAATACTTGGTAAGTCTGTCAACTACCACCATGATAACACTCTTTCCTTCGAACTTGGTTAAACTTGTGATAAAATCCATTGAAACCTATTCCCAACGTTGGCTTGGAATGGATAAAGGTTGTAATAGTCCTGGGGTTTTAATTGTTTCAACTTTATTTTATTGGCAAACCAAACATTCCACCACAAACTTTTGAATATCTGATTTAAGGCAATCCCAAAAAAAATCCTTCTTAACCTTGTGTTAGGTTTTTAGAAATCCTGAGTGCCTTCCTAAGGGAGAGGTGTGCAATTCCCTAAGAATCTTTTATTTGAGTTGGGAATTCTTACATAGGAATAACCAATCCTTTTACCATAACAAATCATTTTTCCAGCTAAATGTATCAGATGTACTAGGATATTGTTGTATGTTTTGAATGAGTGCCCACACTTCCTTGTCATTCTTCCATTCATCCCTTGTTTTGTTTATCCAATCTGGTTGGATAATAGAAATGGTGCAAAGAAATTCTTCCACATCCTCATCCTTTCTTGAGAGTGCATCTGCTACAACATTTTTCTTCCCTTTTTTGTAGATGATTTCAAAGTCATAACCCAACATCTTTGTGATCCATTTTTGTTGCTCTTTTGAAGATAATCTTTTTTCTAAAAAGTATTTAAGACTATCAAGATATGTTTTTACCTAGAAGTGTTTTCCAATTAGGTAGGGTCACCATTTCTTAGGTGCATGTAGTATTGCCAACATTTCCTTCTCATAAATAGCTTTGTGTAAATACTTTCCTTTGATTGGACAACTTTCGAAAGCAATGGGTCTTTATTCTTGCATTAAAACAACACCAATTCCATTTCCTGAGGCATCACATTCCACAACAATTTTTTTTGTGAAGTCCGGTGTAGCTAAGAATAGTGCTTGGCAGATTGCCTCTTTAAGATGTTCAAAGGCCTTCATTGCTTCTGGAG
Organism: Pinus tabuliformis; assembly: GCA_031772625.1. Lineage (NCBI taxonomy): Eukaryota > Viridiplantae > Streptophyta > Pinopsida > Pinales > Pinaceae > Pinus > Pinus tabuliformis. The sequence goes on along the minus strand of CM062820.1, from coordinate 1,480,565,108 downwards.
TCTATGAAAATGAATCTTTATTCAATAATGTTGTTAGAGGTGCTACTATTCTCCCATAATTCTTAACAAACTTGCGATAATACCCTGTCAACCTGAGAAATCCTTGTGGATGCTCTATGGATGTGGGGATTTTCCATTCCTTAATGGTTTCAATTTTTATAGGGTCTACCTTAATACCTTCATGAGATACAATATGACCCAGATATTCCACCTCTTGTACTCCAACGAAATTTTTTGATATTTTTGCATATAATTGTATCTCCTCCAATAGTTTGAGCACCATGTCAACATTTTGGACATGATCCTTCCAAGACTTGTTATAGATTAGTATATCATCAAAAGATACTAACACAATTTTTCTAAGGAAGGGTTTCAAAATGGAATTCATCAAACCTTGAAATGTAGAAGGTGAATTAGTAAGGCCAAAAGGCATGACCAAAAATTCATAATGACCCTCATGAGTTATAGATGTCGTTTTTGGAATGTCTTGAGTCTTCATTTTGATTTTATGATATCCTGAACAAAGATCCAACTTGGTGAAGTAATTTAATTGATCCATGCAATTCATCCAATAATTCATCGATGATAGGAATGGGAAATTTATCTTTAATAGTGAGCTTGTTGAGCTCACTATAACCTGGACACATGCGCCATGATCCATCCTTCTTGTGAACCAATACTACTGGAGCAGAGAAATAACTTTGACTAGGTTGAATTATACCAGCCTCTAGCATTTCTGCAACCATACGTTCAATTTAACTCTTTTGGACATAGGGATATTTGTAAGGCCCGATGTTTGGAGGAACACTTCCTAGAATCAAATTAATAGCATGATCATGATCATGAATAGGTGGGAGGCATTTGGGAGTCTCAAATACCTTGGAATGATTGTCCAAGACTTTTTGGAGATCTGGCGAAATGGATAATTTCGATGTGGGAACCTCTAGTGAACACAACTGTGCAATTATGCCTCATTGTTCTTTCTTTAGGATCTTTGTCATTCTGTTAGAGCTGATTATCTTTCCTGGTTTCCTTGCAATACCCATTAATTCAACTTCATTTCCTTCTGAAGAGAATTTCATGAAAAGTTGAAAATTAAAAGCTATTGTACACAAGGATTGTAGCCCTTGGACTCCTAGTACAAAATCAACACCATCCATTGGAATGGAAAGCATTGGGCTATTCAATACATATTCTCCCATGGATAGCTTGATATTATGGAAATTTCCTGAGAAATTTATGGTTCTTCCACTTGCAACCATCACTTGACACTCTGGTGCTAGATATAGGAAGCAATTCAATTCCTTGAATATCTTACAATTAATAAGATTATGGGTACTTCCCGAATCAATCAACATTATTACCTTTTTCTTCTTGATATGCCCTTCTATCTTGATAGTTTGAGGAGTGTTAATTCCAGCCAATGCATTATAAGATATGGTTGGATTCATTTCTTCTTTTTCTAGGGTTTGTTCCTAGTGTATATCCTCTTCTTTTGAATTTTCTTGTTCCTTCACTTCCTCCTCTTCACAACCTATGTAAAATAATTTCTTCTCGGCACACATATGACCTTTAGTGTATTTTCTATCACAACTGTAACAAAGCCCTTTTTCTCTTCTTTCTTTCAATTGTTGTGGTGTCAACCTTTAGGTTGTGGATGGCTAGGGGCAACAACACTTCCATATTTACGATTGTGAGTGGTAGGCTTCCTTGTTGCCATAATTTTACTTTCAAATTTTCTTTCCAACCTGAATGCCTTCTCTAATGAATCTGGTTCCCAAAGGCGAACCTCATGTTTGATGTCATCTTTTAAAATCCCTATGAACACATTAATCCTATGCTCCTCTGGAATATCTTTTACCCTTATATTCATTTTTTGGAAGTCCTCAATGTGCTCCATCATTGAACCCTTTTGTTTTAGATTTATCAATTGGCTAAAAAAATTGTTGCTTTATGTATCCTCATAATGTGCTATCATTTCATCCGTAAAATAGCCCAAGTGACAATTTTTTTCTAAGAGCAAAGCCATTGATACCATACAAAATGATTTGGTTCCAAATATAAAGTTGCAATGCATACCTTTTGTGTTTTTTGCACATTATGGAGATCGAAAAATTGCTCCATCTGTAATATCCATGTTCCGAGATGCTTGCCATAAAACTTCCTCATATCAATCTTTGGAACATGGTGGTTCTTCGATCCAACGTTAGAGTCTATGAAATCATGATTAACATTTATTTTTTTCTCATCATGAGTTTCCTTTACTATCCTTTCACCATTAGTAAGCATTTCTTGTAGAAACTTTGTCAAATTTGTCTTCAAATCTTCCATGCCTTTCTTTAAATCATCCATCTTAGCTTCCACACCATCCATCTTAGCTTCCATGCCGTCCATCTTAGCTTCCATGTCATTCATCTTAGCTTTTATGCCTTTCTTTAAACCATCCATCTTAGCTTCTGTTACTTTTTGTGTGAGTGAAATTTGTTGCACTTGGTCTCGTAATCTCGATATATCATGTTGCATTTCTTCCTCTTCTTCATGAGTAATGCTAGAGATTTCATGTTGCTTAATAGGTGTTTCCATTTTCTTTCTCCAGGGCATCAATTACCAATAATAATGCTTCACTATAACCTTTGAATTCCTTCAAACTAATTTTTCAGACCAAACTTATGCAAAAATTAAAGAAAAAAGTACACACCTTTTTTCACTTTATAGGAGCTCAATATTGAATCTGATGTATCTCTGTAATTTTGGATCTCCAAGCTTTGAATTTTTTTTCTTGCGGTAATCCTTTGAGTAATATTTCTAACCCCATAAGTTTGATCAAGATTGGATTCTCCAATGAAGAGTTATGCCAAATCTCCCACGATGACTTGAGTATAGACCGGTTCAGTAGAGCAAACTTGTACGACGTGCCGCGGGTCACTGTTTCAACCTTAGGTTTTGAAAATGATACCTAAAACTCTACAGTCCATCCTCTTTCTGTAACTTCTTATGAAAATTCAATCTGATGCTCAGAGTGAAAGTTATGACGATTTTCCCAAGGTCACCTGTTTGGAATGTAATTCGAGGGTCTACAAAACCCTAACTTCCTCATATTATATCTCTGAAAATATAGTGAGAAAAGATCTGAAATTCGGAGCCAAGGTTCAAGCCGATTGCTCTAAATTAGTTTTTTTTTAGCTTCTGAAAATTCATAGCGAAAGTGTTATAGCGCAAATTCCATGATGACCTGTTATAGATGACTTTCTGCAGCTTGCAAAAACCCTAACGTCCTCAAATCATATCTCCAAAAATATAGCGAGACAAGGTTTGAAATTCAGACCCGATGTTCAACGATATTTCATATCAAACGGGTTTGTTTTTTAGCTTTTGAAACATCGTAGAAACAAAGTTATAGCAAAAATTCCACGATGACCTGTTTGGAGTAGCGAAACCCTAAAATCCAAAGCTCTGATATGGAATGTTATGAAACCAGCTCACAAAAAGATAGAAAAGATCTATCAACGCCTTAGAATTCAGCCTCTTCGAGGGGGAAACCTCCTTTACATTACAAAAATGAAAATTCTTGGATGATTCAAATGACAAAACCTCCTTTATATGTATAGGAGTGTAAGGGATCACAATATAACCAAAGCTGACCTAAAAATAATAATATAAAGGCACAAAAATAACAATAGTGGGATTCTATGGGGCACAATAATAACAATATGGGGACAATAGGGGAATAACAATAACAGTAAGGGATAATACAACAATAGTAATGGGGGAATCACTAGTATTATAGGGACCTAACAGCCTCTGCATCAGTCTTAAAACCCTCTGTGTCATTCCTCTGAGGCACTGCGCAGCCTCTACGGCCTTCTGTGTCACTCCTGCCACCCTCTGCGTGGATGAAATAGGCCTTCTGGCCTCTGTGCTGTCTTAGCTAGCCTCTGTGTGGCCTGATCTGGCTTCTGCATCCGCCTCTCTGCCTCTGCACTAGTCTCTCCGCACTATCTCTGCCTCTTTGTTTAGTACTCACTGCCCCTCACTACAAAATGATCACTGATTCAACTTTTCTTAGCAAATCCTGCTCTAGAAAATCGAATGACTGCTCACTCTAGTGTATTCTCCAATTGACCCCCAAACCTCCTCTTATACTTTTCCTATTGGTCCTTCAACGGTCGAGATTACATCTCTAATCAATGGCTAAGATTAGATTTGGCTTGATCCATGTCATTTGGAACCTTATAACCCGGTTTTATATTAATACCCATTAATATTTTATTTTTCCTAAGTTTAGACTAAAGAACTCCAATAATAATATTAATTATTTTCATATCTCCTTAACCGGGTGGAATCTTCCCAAACCATTTCTGGTTCTTGCTTTAGCCTCTCCACCAATTTTCACGGCTAGTGCACATCTGATGCTACCCCAAATCAACAGTGATAAGCGTACTCATGATGTATATCTTTTCGGACATTAATTAGTGCTCAGTTGTTTTTGTCATGTCATCTCCTCAGTCTTCCATACTTATGTTAGAATATTGCTACTTAGGATTTTGTCTTGTTTATATCCCTATGCATCATATTCCCCTCCTCTTTTTCCTCTTAATTTTACTACAACACCAATATTTAGGCTGCTTGTTGTTGTGTGTCGGCTACCATAAAAGACATTTCTCTTTGAGGTTTCCCTGCTTTACCCCCTACACATTTGGATCCATGTATTGGCTTGAGTTTACCTTACCGAGGGGCTATTGAACCAAAACTCATTTATAATCTTTTTAACTACATGACAATTGGAGTGGAACAAAAACCCCACCCATAATATTCCATGCACTCCTCTAACTAAGATGTCATAGGCACTGGTGTATAATCAACCTAGAGGCTTTCTCTAGGAATCTTTCTATATCTCGTGAAGCACTGGTGCTACAGGTATGAGAAAAAGAAACATCTTTATTGCGCTGTTGCGGGGGAATGGATTAGAACATTTTTCTCTGGGTACGACAAATTTTTACATTTCCTCTGTTAGGTGAGAAAGGGAAGTGAGGGTTGAAGATATCTCACCATGGCGACTCCACTGTTTTAATTTTATGGTAAGCATCCTGGTGACTCCACTGTCTATATCATTATTTAATCATCCTGGATTTCAAGTAGCCTCATACTCACTTCGATACTAAAGCAGTCGAAAACCTTCCCCACCTTTGATCTGAAGATCACTCACTTAGGGGGTTTTCAAAATGGCCATTCCTGCATTCCTATCCAACTGATTTTCCCCACTGGATTTTTCTTCTATCGCTGGTTATCCCAATCATGTCCCTTCGTTTCATGAATGGAATACCTAATTTCCTAGATTCTGTGGAAACACGGAGAGAAGGCATAACTAGCACCTGAAGGATGTTAATTAATGCATGGAAAAACAGGATATTATTTTTTGAAGATACAAAAATGAAATTGTTCACATATTCTTTAGACGAGGACACTCAAGTTTGGTATAAAACGATCCCTCCTGGAATCATATCTTCCTCAAAAAATTTTCATATAGCATTCAATCATTAGTGCAAAAGGTTATATCCACCAAACACTCTTTTTGAAGATTGTTTCACATATTTTAATGTTAAAAATAGTCCTGTGGTAACTGAACCTACTGAAGATGTTTGCAAGACTTCATTCCAAGAAGACATCTCACAACAAGAAACATTGCACAATGATCAAGAAAGGGAGACAACTACCAATTTCCTCATCAATTCCACGATCTGGTAGCCGAATACATGGTACTTGTCTATGGCCTACAAAAGTATACATCCATTCCAAGGTACGCGTCAAACCTTTGGTCTGAAGCTCTTACGGGATGCATATACATGTTAGCCACTTATTTTCAAGAGAACATCCCCATAATAATGTTCTTTAAGGAAATCGAAAGAACTGAACATCAACTACCAAGTTGGGGGCACATATCAAAATTTTGGTCCAAAGATTTTTCATGTTGCATGTTAGTTGTAATTTTTAAATTTCAGTAGCATGGAGGTGTTAGGCTCAACACCCAAATGTTGGCCTGGCTCCATTGGAGGGTTTAACTCACTTAGGAGAATTAATTCCCTTTACGTAAGTAGGAATTTCATATAAATAAGCTCCCCAGATGAGCATCTAATTTCTAGTTGTTAGAATTTTTATTTCTGCATTTCAGTTGACGAGGAAATGACTCCCAATAAATAAAGTCTCATGGAGATTTTTTGGTTGTATAATCTCATTATATTTTTAACTCCATTCCCAATGGTAAGGCTACTGATCTACGGGTTCTCAACACCTTTCTAGCAAGGCACTGTCCCCAGTTGGAGCCAATGTTGTCACTCACTGCATTATGAGTTTTTAACTGTGAAAAGGGTGAAAAAAAGTAGTGAAGTTCAAAGCCATCTCCAAAGCCACAGAAGCTCTCAAAGCTAAATCAATCCCTCTCCATTGGATAGTGCTCAGAATAATATTTCCAATGGTAGGTGGAAGTCCAAAAATGGACTTCTGGTTTAGAAGTTAGAGCATATTGAAGATACCCTTTGAAGGCTGAAAAACAAAGAGGAAAAGACCAAGGGGAGGCTAATCGCAATCGCAGTGTCTTAAGAGCAATGATGGGGAGGGACATAGAAACTTGCAATCAACGATCACCTATATCAATGATTGCAAACTTCAGAGGCCCATGGTAATCGTAATCTCATATCACAATTAGGTAACATAGTCTACTGGCTGATCGACGGTTGGAGGTATTACATGTGAGACTTCTCGCAATACAGAGGTCCCGCAATATCAGTGATCAACGATTATGGATGGGACCGGGGTTAAAAATATTATGAAATGGAAAAGTCCTAATATAGTGTAAAGTTGTGGGAGGGGACGAAAAGCCATTTAACAAAGGATTGTAGTGAAAGATCAAGGGCAATCAGGCCTTTTCTCTCTCCTCCAGGTGACGATGTGGCAGAATACCATTGGTCTTGATGAATCCACATGGCAGCTGATGTCATCATGACATGGCATTATAGAGATGATGTGGCAATATGAAGATGACGTGGTAGTACGGAGGACATGTGGCATTCTAATCTGGAATTTTTAGGATCCTATGGGGGCATTTCCCGGTGACAACTGTGAGAACTCACAAAGTGACACATGGCAGTGATGACATCACCCATCACAAATCGGCAATCAACAAGACAAGGCAAGATCCCTCCTCCATCAAAGTCCCTTTTGACTTGTGATTGCGATACACGAAGACCCTCCCGGATGCGATATTTTATGTGCCATGCCTTATGAAAGTTTTGCTTCTAGACAATCTGCCAGAACTATGAAAGGAGGTAAAGAGGCTCTCTCTCCTGTATTTTGTTTGCAATACCTTGGGTGGGTCCAATCCCATAGATCGACAATCGCAAGTTTCAAGGGGAGATATCAAAGGCGAGCATTATAAACCACCGTGTACGAGATTCTATGTAACAAAGGAAAAAGGCCCTCAGAGGGTAGTCCAAAGGCCCTAACACTTGAGGTTAATCATGATCCCTGGTCACCTGAAGAAAAAGGGGCAAAAGTGGATCGGAAGGCCCTATCTTGTAAAAATTTTGTTTATGGAAAGTCTTGATGTGATAACTCTGCGAATAGGTAGTGAAAAACTTTAAAGGCGTGATGGGTCAGTAGTTATGGCATTTAAGAAAGGAGATAGAGCATTCAAACTCAGCATGGATAGACCCAAATATGCCCCTTGTGACAAGAAACCAAGGTCGCTAACAAAAGTAAATGAGGACTTGGAGCTCAGGAGGACTTAATTATCCAGCCTGGGGCTCCACTCAGGACTACTAGGACATTCTCCACTTCTAGTCGTTAAAAAAGAACTCACAATCGACCCACTCCCTTCTTTGGAGAAAGAGCGATTCAGGTAGTTAATGTGAAAGCTACAGAAACCGACCGAGCAATAGGAAAGGCACATCATGGCAGAGACATGGATTGATTAGAGGCCTTCAAAGGAACAACATAGGGACACTTCCTCCATCATCTTTTCATTTTCCTTTTCTTTTCATTATTCTGTAATTTCAGTTTTTCCAAGAAGGGAATCAAATCTAATTGTAATCATTTTGGGTAGCAGACCTTGCACATCGAGACATCTAGTCTAGAAGATAGCTGGAGCTCATGCTGGGATATTTTGTAACTGTTAATTCTTGTTCCCCCTCTTCTAATAAATAGGGGGAAGAAACTCTTAATAAAGTCTATGGAATTCTGCACCTACGTGTTTGATTTCTATGATTCCACTTTTGGTTCTACTTGCTTGTTCATGAGGGACTTGAGTGATATCTAGCTGGTTGTAAATGGACTGGTATATTGGACTCATATTAGATTAATGAAACTATTTGGTGATTCCAATCAAAGCAATCCGTAGTATTTTTTCCCCTCTGTCAATCTCGTTTTCATATATGTTTTCTTCTTCTATTGAAATTGTGTAATGAAGTTTCCAGTCTCATGCTTTTGTGGTTGTATATTTCATTGCTATATAGAGAATAGTACCTATGTGTATTATGGTATTCTCATGGATTGAATAGATCTAAGTATTGACACATGTTTTATCTTTGAATATTATGATCTCGGTCTTTCTGAAGTTTTGAATAGATGTGCAATTAATCTAGGTGGATGTTGGTGGCCACCCGCCAATTCCACTTGGGACCCCACCATTGTTTCTTTTAGTTTTTCAGTTTCCTTAATTGTAGCACAGTTTACTATTTTTAACAGTTTTTCGGGTCCTAAAATTATGGAGCCGTTTTGAGGCCCTAAACGACGTTTTTTTGGCAATCTATGGCCAATGATTTTTTGATAAAGTCGTCTTTTTCATCATAGTCCTCAGAGAGATCTTTGCAAAGGGGTATCATGCACATCAAACAGAGATAATATGACCATGTCACAACCCCGGGAAGCTGGCTATCCAACTAACCCCAAAGAGGCCCCTAAACTCTTGGTGTTACATCTCCTCGGGTTAGGCTTTTAGTTGTTTAGGGTTTTCTCTTATTGTTCAATAATAAAAAGGCCCTTGAGCCTCATTGTAAGAGAGTTCGGAGGCATGTAGCCTCCACACCTCTTCTCAGGGATAAGCTACCATCGCTCGAACTAGTTATTTCCATTTCTGTTACTAAGAATATTTCAGTATTTTACATTAATGAAATGAAGTATTATTTCTGCTTCATCTCTTGTATTTATGGTTATATCTGTAATTTTTTGCATTCCTGTTTAAATCTGGATCAATAATGTTAGAGCAGTATGCTCTTTCTTGATTTTTCTTTGCATGCCCCCAACGAGGTTAGGATATAAGGAGTTAGGGCTTGAACTAGTCAAACTTTTGTAAGACTAGCCTCGCAAATCCCGACGGCCTCCCATGGCGGATGAAAATAAAAATGAGGGGGTAGGAGATCTTATCAAAATTTTTCTTGAAGTGGCCCTTGAGTGACAAAGGAACACGATGATGGACAACTTTTCCCAAATTCTTCAACAACTACCCAGGGGCAACACATCTACTTCTAGCAACTACTCTGGAAGCGCCACACCCTTTAAGGTACAAGTTAAATTTGACATTCCCACATTTGAGGGTTAGATAGATGCAGACACTATAGATAAATGGTTAAATATGATAGAAGTGTATTTTTCTATTCATGATTTTTCCAGATGTGAAAATATTACTTTTTCTCTTCTCAAAGTTGCCCCCCACGTCAAGGATTGGTGGGAAACCTACTTCGAGCATAAGGATGAAAGTGCAACCTCAGTGTTTTTAGCCGCACCCACTTGGAATTCATTCCAGGATGCAATCAAGGAGAAATAATACCTTGTCAGAAGCTATGAGGTTAGATAAATAAAGTGGACCATGCTACAGCAGGGAAGGGTCCAAGATGTGCCGGAGTTTACCAATATTTTTCATACCCTTCGCACAAAGTTGGGTATCAAGGATATTGAACAACATTTGGTACTCAAATACTGTGGCTGCCTACACAGGTACATCCAAGATGCGATGGATTTCCTAGAAATCTCCTTGCTCAGCACGGTGTACCAATACACTCTCAAGATTGAGAAGAAGTTTAAACAAAAGAAGGGAGACTTTCGATCTGTGAATCCAAATCATGGAAAAGGTGCCTCCAAATCACAGAACAAAGGACAAAGCCAAGGTGGGGTGGCCCAGGACAACCTGTTGTAAATAATACTAAGAGGGGGGTGAATTAGTATTTACAAAAATGACATCTTTTATTTCCATAATCAGATTTATATAAGCTACTTCAGAGAAGGGTGCTCGCATGTGCACACAACTGCTCTTAAGGAAACTAACGTATATCCAGTGAACTTATGATTCATTTAATTCATCATATGTAAATATTTAATCAGTGCATCAGTACTTTATTAAACATTAAACAATAGCCATGTGCAGTAATAACAGAATAAACCATCACACATAAGCAACACACATGAACACTAAGATTTAAGGTGGAAACTCAATGTGGGTGAAAACAAAATGTTGTTGTTGTAACTATCTTCTTTTAATAATAAGAAAAATCGTTTACAATCTTGTATTGGTGTAGACTCATACCAGTACGTAGGAACCCACCTGCAGAAGGCTACAACCTTCTCTCATTCTCTAGCTTCTACTAGAAAGGAGCTACAACCCCCTAGTTCTTGTATTGGCCAATATGTTTACTAGTACGTAGGCTCCAACCTATAGAAGGCTACAACCTTCACTCATTCTCCAGCTGCTACTGAAAAGGAGCTCCAACCCCGTGATCAAATCACCGACCACTATTGGGAGGGAGCTTTGACTTCCTCACTGAAGGCTCCAACCATCAGTATCCTCCAGGGACCACGTTTCATAAATTTTCACACTGGATACTCCTGGTACACAATACTGCAATATGAAGGCCACATTTCATCAAATTTTCACTAGAAGCTCAAAATCAATCACCACTGTAATATAACCATCAAATACATCTACATCAACCAATCACTGGAACCTAATCATCAATCTCTAAGATAACTGAATCAATCACTGAATCCTCTGAACCTCTGACACAACAGAATCAAACAATCACTCAACCTTTGACACAATTGAATCAACCATTCATTCAAACTTAATCAAATTCAACCAATCAATTGGAATAGACAATTCACTATAACTGGTACATAGATCTGAACCCGGAACACTACATCAACAACTAGAACTAACTATAACCTCAAAAGGAATGTGTCAGAATGTATACTCTCCTTTAATGAAGCAAACCTGCATGTATACGCTACTTCATTTTTCCCAACCTGCATATACCTCTAAATCTACTGAATCATAAAACCTCTAAACCACAAACTGTACCAATCAGTGACATTCTGAATATCTACTGCCATATTACATAGTTCTAAACAGATAGCAACAAGAATTACCCTTCTTTATCAATCAATTAATCAATGAGACACAAACTTGTGTAGATCATCTTCTGGATTCATCACATTATGTTATTTGTTGATCGACGTTTCAAACCATCAACGGTGGTTCATCTTCATGAGACACAAACTCTTTATACATTCAGTTTTACTTTCATATCTAAGAAGAATTTATTGGCAGACAACAGTAAAACAACAACATTGATCTGATCACTCAGCCATCCTTGAACATCATGCTTTTCTTTTGCATACACTACTTGGAAGAGTTGAACTAGCGTGTATATTATCACCTAGATTGACCTCAGGCTGAAGGGAGGCAATGCAAGGGTAACCACAAACCAAGCTTAGACAAGTAGCTAGCCCTACTAGGCTAGGAGAGGGCTCTCTCCATAAGGATCTCAGCCAAGATGACTGGATCAGGTAAAGGATTTTAGGCTAGGTATAGTAGCACGAAAGTTTTGTTTGGATTTTGTAGAGGTTTTGCTGGATCGGGAGGAGTTGGGCAGTTTAGGTCTAGGAAACTAGATAAGAAATGCAGGGTGTTCAATGGGGCAAGATAGGCATAGGCTTTAGCACTGTAGGGCTTGATGGGGTGAGATGTTTTAGACTGGTGAGACTCTAAGAAGGGCATGTGAAAACCATGGATCCTTCTTGGACTACAGAAAATATGAAATGGTGAATTGTTTCCCAAGGTAGAGCACTGATGTAATGGATTCTACCTATCAAACTTGAAACATTCAACTAGAAGCAATGAAATGATTGATGACATACATAAAACATATAAACATATAATCACAGGAGAAGAAACTATACTAGAACTCCATACCACAGGGATCCCATAAAAATAGTTGTAATTCTTATAAATCTCCTGCCAAACTACTTACAAAGATGTACAATCAAGATCTAAAGCATCCACCCTAAGTCCAACCAACAAAATGACTAAGAAAATACATGATATAGGCCTCAAAACAACTAATCCTAGCCTGAGGGGTCAAATCCATGAGAGGAGGAGCAGTTTCACAAAAGACTGAACTAAAAGCTAAAGACTAGGGCAGTCAAATTAACTCATCCCTAATATGAAGAAAACTGATTCATTACATGCCACTTAGGCCATTCATCTGATGTATCTACCCTAGGTAACAAAAATACACTTTAATTACATCATCATTATGAATTACATTAGTGAAAAATAAAAATCCCATAGGTGAAAAGTATTTTTTGAGAGAAACAGTGAAAAATTTAGCTGACTGTCAAGTGCACAACCCCAGTGTCAAATGCACAGCGCCTGAAGGGAGTGAGTAGCGCTGGGTAAATGCGCAGCGCCTGAAGCGAGTGTGTACCGCCACTTCAAGCCAACGTTTGACTGCCTTATTGGTGTCCAAATTAGGCGTGGGATAGCTCGTTGGAAATCTTGTCAAGTATAATTTCCATAACATCTTAAATTTTTCAATTTAGAGTTCATTTTCCCTGTCAAATGCTCAATCTCCCAAGACTGGTCAAAATGTGCAGAATGTGACTAACAAATGCAGAGTGATGTTGCAGTCACCTTTGGAAGGTCTTCCTCAACTCCAAATTGAGCTCATAATAGCTCATTGGAAATCTCTTTGTGTCTAGTTATTATTTGACTCATCAATAAAGTCATTTGGTCACTACATCTAGGATAAATATTGATTTTCCCAAAGTCCCTCTAGAAGTGCAGCGACTCTCCTCATGCAAATAATGTTTTGGACATTTCTCCAAAACCATGAGACGTATGTAAAAACTGAAGGAGGTTTTTCTTATTGTGTCTATTATGGAAAAAAACTCTCTCACTTTTGTCAAAATCATCTTTTCTTTCTCAAAAACATCATTTGAATAAAATGTATCCCAATGTGTGGAACAGGGGATTTGTAGAAATGAAGGGAAATGAAGGGGATGAGGGGCTTCTAATTTGTTGAGAAAATTTTGGGAATTAGGGAAGAATGTTAGGAAGCAGGGGAAAGTGGGAATTCAAATATTGAGTGAGGAGAAGGGGTCCAAAAGGAAAAAACACAGGCCTAACCTAGAAAAGTGTCAAATTATAGCAATAGGCTAGGGTTTGTGGGAAAATGATGAATTTAAGGGATATCAGTGATGGAAAGTGTTTAAGAAGGTATTTTAAGGGTAGGGCAAGGTGTATGAGCATCAGGGTACAAGTTTTGTTGATGATTTGACCATCCAAGGAAAATTACCTTCAAAACCCTAAGAGAGGGAAATGAGCCTTACTTAAGCACAACTGAAGCACAAGCAAGGTGTAAAATGAACCTTTGGATCCTGAAATAATGATGACAAACCTTTGAATGATGGTACACTCAGCTGAATGGTGACATGAACCAATACTTGAAAGACTTCAGAAGGAGTGAAAACAAATCCTAGACCTAATACCCAATGACCAAATTTTTATTTGAAGACTCACTAATATGAAAAGAATTTGACTTTGACACCCTAAGACCACTTTATAAGAGCATATTTGATCACTGGTGGTAGTATGCAAATACTAACTCTAAAAGTGTATACGCAACTTCAACAAAGAAAACCAGTGTATATATCTACAAATACTTACTTATAACTTTGCTGCAATTCCAGACTTCAGCCATACCCAAATCATCGCTTATAAAGGATAAAACATGCTTTAGCAATCAGATTTAGACTATACCTTATTAGATCTCATAATGATAATTCATTATGATCCTGATCCTCATTATATCTCATCCATCATCAAACACTCAGGTTCATACTTAGTTCATGTCAAGCAAAGCATCGGAAGCCCATAACATGCATATTTTCTCTTGATCTAACACTTCATAAGATATTCATTACTTGTGAACTTAGCCCTTTTATCTTCTCCTCCTTATATACTTAGATCCTTTATGATCCGGATTTAAACAAGAACGCAACAAATTACAGAGATAACCCTAAACACAGAGATGCAGCAAAAATAATACTTCATTTCATTAATGTAAAATACTGAAATATGCTTACAACCAGAGTTGGAAATAAACCAGCTAGGGCGATGTTAGCTTATCTCTGAGAAGAGATGTGGTGGCTACATACCTCTCAACTGTGTTACAATGAGGCTTGAAGGCCTATTTATTGTTGAGAAACAATGGAAAGCCCTTAACATTCCAAATCCTAACCCTAGAAGATGAAACGCCAAACTGTGGGCCCCGTTTGGGTAAATTGGTACATCAACTTCCCAAGGTCGTAAATTTTTCATACAATCTCCGTTTGATGCGTACAATAGATCGTTAGAAATATATATCCAAGCACTACCAGTTTGATAAGGGCAACGTGGGTCCATGAGATTTCCCAAAAAATGTCGTTTAGGGCCTCAAAATGGCTCCGGAAGTTCACGACCTAAAAAACTGCTAAAAATAGTAAATTGTGCTACAATTTAGGGAACTGAAAAAACTGAAAGAGATAGTTGTGGGGGTCCAAATGGGATAGGTGGGTGGCCTCCAACATCCACCTGGATCATTCCTCCCCCATTAGGAAGCAATTGTCCCCATTGCGTTGAGTTCCTCCCTGAGATGAGGAAGCTTTTGCTGAGCTGGGTCTCTGGTAAGCTGTTCTGCAATCTTTGATGTGTCCAAAAATGGTGGGAAGCATGGTCGACAACAATCCACATTGAACACTTGGTGCAAGCGAAGGAATGGAGGAATGCTGTGCTTCAAAGCATTATTGCCCGTAGCCTTGGTACTGGTGTAAGGACCATGTCAGAGTGGTCTGAGTTTTTGATGGGTTCTGGTAAGGCGTTCTCTCTGTAGATGTGACCAAACTTTGTCTCCCACCTGAAACTTGTGTGGTACCCCTGTGGGTGAGGATAAGTTGTTCCTGTGTTCTATCATGGCCGTATCCCTTTGCTGCTGCTTTTGCATGGAGGAACTCTTTGCGGGGGTCATGGATGTAGCAACGATCTTCCCCTTACTTTGGGAGCGAACCAGAAAAAAATGAATTTCCTAGTTTGGGAGATGAGCTTGCTGCCTTTCTTGGTAGTGGTCAAACAAGTGGCGGTAGGTGGGGCTACCTCCAGTATCCTGTAGAATGAATTATCCAAAGAAATAATGACAGTGCGAGGCCTTGACTCATACACAGCATGTCGCCTCCAAAAGTAGGGCTAGCCTAATAATACATCACAAACATCCAGAGGTGTAACATCACACAATACCTTATCTGTGAAGGGCTTGATGTTGTAGGGAAGGCGACACTGCTGGCGAACTTTGAGATCTCGTCCTTCATGAAGCCACTCGATACTGTATGGTTGCGGGTGTGGTGTAGTCGGTAGGCCCAACCACTTCACAACCTCTGCTAAAATGAGGTTCTTTTGGCTGCCACTGTCGACAATGAATTGTAGCGGCAAACCCTTCACCCACATCTGTGAGTGGAAAAGACGTTCCCCCTCCTCTGGATCTTGGTGGTGGCAACAATGGTGTTGGGATCCACATCAATGATCTACTTCCCTTTGCCATTCCCCTTGTCAAGTTTTGGCTCAGGGTCGAAACATGCGTCTGATTCAGAAGCCTTCAACTCGGCCACCAATGACTGCTTGGTCCGACACTCACTTGTGTTGTGAGTGGGGCTCTTGTGGAACTCACACCACTTTCCTATGTCCTTCTTCAACTTTGTGGTGTTGTTCTTTTCTTGCGGCTTCGATGGGTTGTCTTGGGTCACCCCACCTTAGCTTTGTCCTTTGGTCTTCAAATTTGTAGATCCAAAGTCTCCTTCTTTTGTTTGAACTTTTGCTCGATTTTGACAGCGTATCATTACGCCGTGCCGAGCGAGGAGATGTTCAAGAACTCCATCTCTTCCTAGATGTATATGTGTAGGTAGCCGTAGTATTTTAGCACCAGATGCAACTCAGAATCCTTGATACCCAACTATGTACGAAGGGTATGAAATTTTTTTGTGAACTCTGACACATCTTGGTCCCTTCCCTGTCGCAGCGTGGTCCACTTTATGTATTTGTCTTCATAGCTTTTGACATGGTAGTACTGCTCCTTGATGGCATCTCGGAATGAATCCCAAGTGGTTGCGGCTGAAAATAGTGAGCCCGTACTTTCATTCTTCTGTTCGCAGTACGTTTTCCACCAGTCCTTGACGTGGGGGGCTGCTTTGAGAAGAGTGAAAACAATCTTTTCCCAACTCGAAAATTCATGAATAAAAAAATACCCATCTAGCAGATTTAACCATTTATCTATGGCATCTGCGTCTATTTGACCCTCAAAGATGGGGATTTCAAAATTAATTTGTACCTTAAATGGTGTGGCATTTTTAGAGTAGTTGTTGGAAGCCAATGCGTCACCTCTGGGTAGCTACTGAAGGATCTGTGCAAAGCTATCCATCATCGTGTTCCTTTGTCGCTCGAGGGCTTCTTCGAGCAAGATTTTGATAGGATCTCCTGCTCCCTCATCTTTCTTTTCATCTGCCATGGGAGGCCGTTGGGATTTGCGAGGTTGGTCTTGCAAAAGTTCAACCAGTTCAAGCTCTAACTCCTTATATCCCAACCTCATTGGAGACATGCAAAGAAAAACAGAGAACAAGCAGACTGCTATGATACCACTGAACTGGATTTAAACAAGAACGCAAAAAATTACAAAGATAACCATAAACACAGAGATGCAACAGAAATAATACTTCATTTCATTAATGTAAAATACTGAAATATGCTTACAAACGGAGTTGGAAATAAACCAGCTAGGGCGATGGTAGTTTATCTTTGAGAAGAGATGTGGCGGCTACATGCCTCTCAACGGTGTTACAATGAGGCTCAAAGGCCTTTTTATTGTTGAGAAACAATGAAAAACCCTTAACATTCCAAAACCTAACCCTAGAAGATGAAACACCAAACTGTGGGCCTCGTTTGGGTAAATTGGTACATCAACTTCCCGGGGTCGTAACTTTGGCATACGATCTTCGTTTGATGCATACAATAGCTCATTAGAAAGATCTATCTGAGCACTACTAGTTTGAGAAGGGAAACATTGGATCAATGTTTCCCTGAGATTTCCCAAAAAACATGATTTAGGGCCTCAAAACGGCTCTGAAATTTCAGGACCCGAAAAATTGGTAAAAATAGTAAATTGTGCTACAATTTAGGGAACTGAAAAAACTGAAAGAGACAGTTGTGGGGGTCCAAATGGGATAGGTGGGTGGCTACCAACATCCACCTGGATCACTTTATCAATACCTCGGACCAAAACCACATAGTACCAATACCTTGGACCAAATACTTAGGGTCAATACCTCAGACCAAACACCTCAGACCAAAACCTTGGTTTTCCAACATGTACGTGCTTTTCCTCCTATGGGAGTGGGTGTATACTTATACGCTCTTTTTGTTCCATGGACCGGTGTGTATACGTTGTTTTGACTAAGTGGACCTCTTTGTACTTCTTAAACTGCTTTACATCAACATTTTCCTTTACCTTCTTTATTCTAATCAGTAGGCCTTAGTTCCATCTTCATGTTCTTCTGTACCAATGCCCTGTTACCTCTGAATAGACTTGTTACATTGTAATTTTCCATATTACTTCTAAAATGATTCCTTTGAACTGCCATGCATTCTATCACATCTGATATATCTCTTGTAGATTCATCTAGTTAAGTAGATTCATCTAGTTACCACATACAAGTGATTTGTTTTGCTACAAGTGAGTTTCCATCAAGTACAACACATGCATCATAATGCCAACAATCTCCCCCTTTGGACTTGATGGAAACCATGTTGGTGTTGATTACTGCAAGCTGTAAAAACTATTAGAGATAACAAGCAACACCAAAATACTCTCCCCCTTTGACATCAAGGGAAAAGATCGAACCAAGATATTCTCCCCCTTTGATATCAAGGGACAATGGCTGACCAAAATGAAGACTTTCATATCTAAACAACTGAACATAAACATTGATCATGCTCCCCCTAGGCACATGCTAAATTCTCTGATTTGTACATGTTGTTATGCACTGAACCATCCATGCTCCCCCTGAGCACATGCAAAGTCTACAAAAATATTTTCCAAAAGAATAACATGACTCTATAACTCAATCATGGAGTTTGACCTTCCTATCACCAATGACTCATACAAACATCAATCTGCCAACCAAGTGGGCATATACCAAATTTGACTCATCCACCCAACCAAGTGGGGATATACCAATTATTTATACATGACAGAAATATAGAAATTACTACATCATCCTTCCCATGCATAGTGGGGGTACAAATTACATCATATGACCAAAAAGGACTCATTAAAAGACTACGACATATAGAGACATATTATTACATTATGGGTCTTTATATGACCTTTACATCGAATTATATACATGAAATTTATAACAGAGACTAAATATCTAAACAAGACCATGATAGTCATCAACAACTATCATACACCATGTATGATTTGCACCATAAGCATCTGTCAACAACATCCAGACCAACAACCTGTATATGTCCATCATTAGTTCCCAAGATATGACAATGTAATTATCATCAACATGTGACAAAGTATGATGCATATAGATATCAACTCATCCGCTTGATCCCATAAATATCAACTCGCTCTATTTCCTTAGTAGAAAGAGCCTTATCATAACCTTACATGAATCAACTAAGCATATGTCATATCTCCAAGAAGCAACACAAAATCATATCATATGTATGTGGAAACACCATAGTCATCATCTATGATCATAGCATCATCATTAAGAACTACATGATATTTCCACAAGAACCCTCAATATATCAACCATGTATCATCATTAGGAAACAACTCACATCTAATAAGCGTCAACCAAGATAATCAACATATGTGAGTATCAACCTATTGACATCATAAGGTAAGAAGTCATCATCATTATGTGACTAAGTAAGCCCTATCTCTGAATATCCATGTCTTCAAATAACTATGCCTACAATAACACCATTTTCTTGGCCACTCAACAATATTTATTAATATGCAACTTAAGTAATCATCCATGTATCCAAACGATGAGCTCATAGTCATTTTTCAATCTTTCTTGATACCATCAACAACAACAATCCTCAACCATGTGAGAGCCAAGAACAATAGGAATACTGCATCATAACTGCACCATATGAACTTTATGCATCTTTGAAGTTGTGATGACAACATCATAAAAGAAATGGGTGGCTCATCTTCAAATAATGAAGTTGTGTACTCAAGCTTTGTACTTCTCCTTGTCCTTCTGAAGATCACCATGTAAGAAACATATATGTACTGTATGCATAATAAAAAATTCATCCACAATCATCCATAAATCTGATATGAATAACAAATATGTAACCCCAAGTAATACAAGTATCATTTGAGACTTCATCATAGGAAACTCATAACTGCAACATAGCATGATGTATCATTTAAATACTTTATCCACATAAGCATCATCACCATTGAAAAGAACCATTAGGTACCAAAGACTTCTAAACATAATGCCAACAATGCATTATTAAAAGTATAACATATTCTCCCCCTGAACCTGTGCCACCTGTTCACTGTCAGATCTGATCATTCCATATATCAGTAAGAAATAACAAGGCATCATCATCAATCAGATATACATCAATTCATCAACAACTTATGACGATCAAAAGCACTTCTAAATAACATCCACAGACTGTAGTCATCAATAAGAAATACATAAAAGATAATTGATAATTGTCTAAACCATATCAGATCTTTTTTCTAAGTTTGTCCCACTACTTCTTCATCAAACCAACATATACGCGATTGTGCAACTTCTAACTCGCGTATATACATGACTTGTCTTCATGATAACTGCGTATGAGAATTAGAACATTGAAATTTCATACTTTGAGTTCCTCCTGAGTTTGTTCTATCTACATACTAAGCTATGCCACATATTTTTGGTTGTACTTCCTTCTTCTTTCATACCTTGGAGTGTGATGATGTTTGATCCTTTTGGTATGCTAGCTGAAATTTGCTCCTGCATTCTTTTTCTATATGCCCAAACTCGTTACAAGCATACCATCTTATATGTTTCATATTACCTCTATAGCAGTTAATGGATTTGTGACCAAACATATTGCAAGAAAAATAATATCCCTTGAAGTACCTGGAAGCTGATGATCTTTTTGTGTGATAGTTATTAGCTTGAACCATTCTACTTCTACATCTGGATGCAACATGTCCAAAATTATGACATATAAAACATTCAACATTATTCATCAGAGGAAAGAACCAATTATCACTTCCATAGTTAGGAGTAAATGATTTTCTTTGAAGACTTTCTTTCCTTGGTTGTTGATGGGGTTGACATCTTAGCTCCTTGTTGAGAATTTAAGATTTTGCATTAGAGTTCTTTGCTTTAGTTTGTGAGCTAGATTCACCTTTAACAGTTTCATGAAAACCAAGACCAGATTTGATGGTAGGAGACCTTTGACTACTAAGAATATCATCCAAAATCTTAGTACTATCCTGAAATCGTAAAAGTTTATCCTTTTCTTCTAATTTACCTTTTAGGATATTTACCTCAACCTGACGTTGCTCTTCCTTTCCAAGATATTGCTTCATGATTTCTTCAACTTTTCTTCCTTCTTCCACTTGTTGCCTTAATTCAAGAACTTCATTTTATTTTTCTTCAAATGCTTGGAGTAGTTCTTCAATCTTCTTATTTAAATTTTTTAGATCTTCTTTTAGAGAAATGACCACAACTTCAGGACCCTCACAGTAGCTAGTTCTTTCTATAAGTTCTTTGGTTGTTGTGTCCCTTTCATTCACTTCATTTCTCAATGATGTCACTTCATCCTGCAGCCTTTGACATTGATCTTACTTTTCCTTGTATTGTTTCCTTAATTTGTTTCCTTCCTCCAACTGAGATTTTAATCTAGTAACTTCTTCTTTGTAGGAACATTCCCTTTTATCAATTAGATCTTTTTGATATCTAATTGTGTCTATGAGCTTCTTAAATTCTGCCTCTATTTGATTTCTTTCTCTTTCACCCATAAGATCAAATTCATTTGTTTTCCTATCAATTTCATTATATTCAAATGAACAGATAAATGTATCACCACAAGACAAAAAATTTGTGCCTGATAGTTATTTTATGTGTTCATCTTCATTCTAAGGTGTTTCTATTGGCTGTGGAGCCTGATTATCTTCTGTATTCAAAGGTATTATCACATTGGACCCCAGTTCGTAATGGGGCAGCAACTCCGCCTGGAAAATATACGTTACAGGGGGGTCCAGGGGGGCCAGCGGCTGGACCTTTGGGAGGCCCCCCTGGCAGGGGGATCGGGGGCAGTGCCCTCGAAGCTAAAAATAGATGTAAAATCGCCTTGTAAAATGTTGTAATTTCGTAGTCAATCTGGGCCGTTCATTAGGCAGAGATCTGACGGTAGATGTTATGTTTAATTTAGGTTTTTTTTCCCTAGAAGGCACCCCCTTGCTATATATGAGGGAATTGTATTGCGTCTATGTAGATCTGTATTCTAAGTGAGGAAGAGAGAGGAGATTGAGAGTGAAGAGGGAATTATAGCAGATCTGTTGTAGGCTGTATCTCTTTAGTTTGATGGATAATATAAAATGAAGGATTGGTTGTTTCTCCATGGACCTAGCCCAAAATGGGTGAACCACGTATATCTGTGTCTCTCTTGTTTTATGCATTTTCTGTGTTTATATTTCTGCAATAAGGTTATGTGTTCCATTGCTCTGTAATATATAATTTTCTAATATTTTCTAAATCTGAAGAGTTGCTTCCACATAAATGCCAATCGTCTCTCCCACTATCACAGTTCCTTTGAGATGTCTTCTTCTTTTGAGGCACTTTCTTCTTTAGCTTCTTTCCCATTGTTACTACGTATCTCCTTCAAGCAATCAAGCTTCTGCCAAAGGACTTTCTCTATTACCAATTGTTGGAAATAACACTGAGAGGGGGGGTGAATCAGTGTTTAGAACAACGAATTTTTTTATTTCCATAATCAGATTTATATACACTACTTCAGAGAAGGGAACTCGCGTGTGCACGCAATTGTTCTTAAGGAAACCATCGTATATCTAATGAACTTATGATTCAGTTAATTCATCATATGTTGATCTTTAATCAGTGCACCAATACTTTATTAAACATTAAAAAATAACCATGTGTAGTAATAACAGAATAAACCATCACACATAAACAACACACATGAACACCAAAATTTAAGGTGGAAACCCAATGTGGGTGAAAACCACCTGCTGTTGTCGTCTCTATCTTATTTTAATAATAAGAAAAACTATTTACAATCTTGTGCTAGTGCAAACTCATACCAATACGCAGGCACCCACATGTATAAGGCTACAACCTTCTCTCATTCTCCATCTTCTATTGGAAGGGATCTACAACCCCCTAGTTCTTGTACTAGCCAATATGTTTACAAGTACGTAGGCTCTGACCTACAGAAGGCTACAACCTTCACTCATTCTCCAACTGCTACTGGAAGGGAGCTCCAACCCCTTGATCAAATCACCAGCCACTACTGGCAGGAAGCTTTGAATTCCTCACTGAAGGCTCCAACCCTCAGTATCCTCCAGGGACCACGTTCCATAAATTTTCACACTAGATAGTCTTGGTACACAATACTGCAATATGCAGGCCACGTTTCATCAAATTTTCACACTGGACCCATTAGTAACATTGAATCTCAAAATCAATCACCACTGCAATATAACCATCAAATACATCTACACCAACCAATTAGTGAAGCCTAATAATCAATCTTTGATAAAGCTGAATCAATCACTGAATCCTCTGAACCTCTAACACAATTGAATCAAACAATCACTGAACCTCTGACACAATTGAATCAACCATTCATTCAAACTTAATCAAATTCAACCAATCAACCAGATCAAACAAATCACTGTAACCAGTACACAGAGTTGAACCCAGAACACTGCATCAACAACTAGAACTAACTATAACCTTAAAAGGCATGTGTCAGAATGTATACACTCCTTTAATGATGCAAACCTGCATGTATACACTACTTCCTTTTGACCAACCTGCGTATACCTCTAAAGATACTGAATCATAAAACCTCTGAACCAGAAACTATACCAATTAGTGACATTATGAATATCTACTATCATATTACAGAGTTCTAAATAGATAGCAACAAGGATCACCCTTCTTTCTCAATCAATTAATCAATGAGACACAAACTCTTTATGCATTCAGTTTTACTTTTAAATCTAAGAAGACTTTATTGATAGACAACAGTAAAACAACAACACTGATCTAATCAATCAATCATCCTTGAACATCAAGATTTTCTTTTTCATACGATATTTGGAAGAGCTAAACCAACGTATATACCTAACTTCATCAAAGTGAACCAGTGTATAGATCTGCAGATACTTACTTATAACTTCACTGCAATTCTAGACTTTAGACATACCAAGATCATCACCTATAAAGGATAAAACGTGCGTTAGCAATCAGATCTAGCCTATCCATTATCAGATCTCATAATGAAAAGTCATTATGATCTTGATCCATCATTATATCTCATCCATCGTCAAACACTCAAGTTCATACTTAGTTCAGATCAAGCAAAGCATCAAAAACCCATAACATGCATATTTTCTTTTGATCTAACACTTCATAAGATATTCATTACTTGTGCACTCAACCCTTTGATCTTCTCCTCCTTATATACTTAGATCCTTTATCAATACCTCAGACCAAAACCACTTAGACCAAATACCTAGGGTCAATACCTCAGACCAAATACCTTGGACCAAATACCCCAGACCAAAACCTTGGTTTTCCAACATGTACATTCTTTTCCTCTTGTGGGAGTGTGTGTATATGTATGTGCTCTTTTTGTTCTGTGGACCAGCGTGTATACGTTGTTTTGACTAAGTGGAATTGCATATACTTCTTAAACTGCTTTACATCAACCTTTTCCTTTACCTTCTTTATTATGATTAGTAGGCCTTAGTTCCATCTTCCTATTCTTCTGTACCAATGCCCTGTTACCTTTCAATAGACCTGTTACACTGTAATTTGCCATATTACTTCTGAAATGATTCCTTTGAACTGCCATGCATTCTGTCACATCTGATATCTCTCCTGTAGATTCATCTACTTATGTAGATTCATCTAGTTACCATATACAAGTGAGTTGTTTTGCTACAAGTGGGTTGCCATCAAGTACAACAAATGCATCATAATGCCAACACAACCCACCAAAGCCACAAGCAAAGAAAAACACCACAAAGCCGAAGAAGGACACAGGAAAGTGGTGTGAGTTCCACAAGAGCTCCACTCACAATACAAGTGAGTGTCGGGGCAAGTAGTCACTGGCGGCTGAGCTAGAGGCTTTGGAATCATATGCATGTTCCGACTCTGAGTCAGAACCTAACAACGGGAATGACAAAGGGAAGTAGATTATTGATGTAGAGCCCAATGCCACCATTGCCACCACGAGGATATAGAAGGAGGAACCCGAAGATGCAGAGGAGGAGGAGTGTCTCTTCCACTACCAGATGTGTTAAAGGGTTCCCCACTACAATTCATTGTCAATAGTAGGAGCCAAATGAACCTCATTTTGACAAAGGTCGTGAAGTGGCTAGGCTTACCAACCACAACACATCCCCAACCTTACACCATCGGGTGGCTTCACTAAAGATGGATCTTCGCGTGAGCCAATATTTTCGCCTTCCATACAACATCAAGCCCTTCACAGATGAGGTATTATGTGCATTGCTCCCCTTGATGTTTGTGATGTATTATTAGGCCAACCATACTTTTGGAAGTGACATGCTGTGTATGAATCAAGGCCTCGTGCTATTATTATTACTTTTGGAAATAAGTTGTACAGGATACCGGAGGTAGTACCGCCTACCACCATATCTTTGGTTACTGCAAAACAATGCAATAAGCTCATTTCCACAACCAGGAATTTTTTTTCTTGATGATACGCCCTCAGGGAAAGAAGAAGATGGTGGGCACGACCTCCATACAGGGCCCCTCCACATGACAACTACAAATGGACAAAGTCATGGAGGAGTACGAGGACATCTTCACCTCCCCTGTAGGGTTCCTCTACACTTCCAAGTCAGCACTCCATCGATCTGACCCCAGGTGCGCCACTACCCAATGGACCAATCTATCAGTGCTCCATTCTGGAGAACGAAGAAATCAAGAGGTAGATTCAGGAGCTGCTGCAGAAAGGTCACATCCAACCGAGTTCATCGCCCTGTGGGAGTCCGATCATGTTGGTATAGAAGAAGGATGGGACTTGGAGACTTTGTATTGACTATCAGGTGCTGAACAAGATCACTACCCGGAATAGGTATCTGATCCCATAGTTTGATGACCTTCTCAACCAACTGAAGGGGGGAAAATATTTCAACAAGATCGACTTGAAGTCAGGATATCACTAGGTACCAGTCGAACCCTCCAATGTGTGGGAGACTACCTTCAAAGCTAAGGAGGGCCTTTTCGAATGGTTAGTTATGCCTTTTGGGTTGACAAATGCTCCTACAACCTTCATGAGGCTAATGGATGACATCTTGCGGCCATTCACCAACTCATTTGTAGTCGTATACTTGGATGATATCTTGATCTTCAGCCAAAGTTGGAAAGAGATCCTCCACCACATCCGACAGGTTCTCCAAACATTGTGGCAACACAAACTATGTGCCAATTTGGAGAAATACACTTTTGGGATACATTATTGATGAATGACGGGTGCATGTGGATCCAACCAAGATCCAAGTCATTCAAAATTGGCCATCTTCAACCACTTTGACAGAGCTCTGCAGCTTTCACTATCTTGCCAATTTCTGTCGCAGGTTCGTGTTGGGATTTTCACATATCACTTGGCCCTTGAGTCAAGTGACCAAGGGAGGAGCAAAAGAAAAATTATTTTGGTCTGAATCTCAACAGAAGGAATTCACAGAGTTGAAAAATCGCCTCTACTCAACACCAGTGCTCGCATTACCAGACTTACAACAACAATTTGAGATTGATACAGATGCCTCTGACTATGCTATTGGGGCAGTCCTTACTCAACACAGGCATCCAGTGGAATATTGAAGGATCATGGGTATATAAGGATGAACAAATATCTCCATTGGAATGAGGCCTTTTGGGGTAAAGCCCAAAAACAAACCCATAAGGGCTTAGGCCCAAATTGGACAATATCATACCATTGTGGAAATATGTGGTGTCCAGAGTCCTTACAAATATCACAGTGAGACACTTTCAGACACAGTCCAGAAGTACCCCACTTATGACAAAGAGATGTATTCCATTGTGCAGGCATGCCGACAATGGAAGCATTACATTTTGGGGAAGGAAACAGTCATCCACATAGACCACGACCCCTACAGTTCATACAGATGCAAGGGAAGTTATAGAATGATCACCATCAGAAGTGGTCTACATACCTACAAAAATTCCATTTAAATATCAAGTATAAGAAGGGAAACACTAATAATGTTGCAGATTGCCTCAGTCGACCACCGATCATGGTGTTAACCACTGTGCTCAACTCTTGTGGGCACGAGACCTCTGATTGGCCACTTCTCTACAAAAGTGACCCAGAATTCGGTCACACATACCAAACACCCTTGGAGGGTCAGCATGTTCCAGATTGTCACCTCTAGGATGCCCTGTTATGCCACCTAGGTCACTTTTGTGTTCCTTTAAGTGAGCGTGCCAAGATGATTTGGGAAGCACACTACAATCGGGCTACTGGGAATTTCAGGGTCGAGAAAATGGTGGAAGTACTGCAGAAGTATTTCTATTGGTTGAATCTTCAACAAGATGTCGGGAATTACATCAAATCCTGCACTGCCTATGCCATTGCCAAACTGACCATGAAGAAGAAATGCCTTGGGAATCCATCTCCATGGATTACATGTCGATCCTTCCTTCTACTAAGCATGGAAATGACTGTGTTTTTGTGGTCGTCGACAGGTTCTCGAAGATGGCCATTATGGTGGCCAACAAGAAGAATATCACAACAGAAACCACTGCTAAACTCTTCTTTGAACGATTGTGGGTACACTTTGGGATCCCAAAGTATATCATCTCAGATCGGGACAACAGGTTCCTCAGTACATTTTCGTCTAGTCTCTAGGCGATGCTGGACACCAAAATCACTAAGTCCACAACCTTCCATCCCCAAATTGATGGCCAGACATAAGTTGTCAATAGAATGATCATACACATTCCGCACATGTACAACTCAAAGTATCCGCACACATGAGATGAGAGCCTCCCCTATGTTCAATGCAACTATAATCAGGTTCTCCACAGCTCGACTGGACACAAACCTTTTGAGGTGGGCTTGTGATTCTAGCCACTATGTCCCATTGATGTGGCCATGCCATTTGCAGCTACTCAAGCAGATTCAGCTCATGTCTAGTTTGAAAAATATAAGGAAAACATCTTCATTGAGCACATCCAACATATTCACCAGCAGGTCCACAACATTTTGGAGAAATAAAATGCCAAGTACAAGTAGCAACATGATCAACATCGGGTGCCACGCAAGTTTCAAGTGGGTGACAAAGTCTGGTTGCATTTGCAAAAGGAACACCTTACGAGAGCCTATCGAAAACTCAGACTACTCCGATACGGTCCTTACACCAATACCAAGGTTGTGGGAGACAATGCATTTGAGCTCAGCATTCTCCCATTCCTTGGCCTACACCCAGTGTTCAATGTGAACTACCTTCGGCCATACTTTCCACCATTACTAGACACATCTAACATTGTAGAACAACTCACACCAATAGAGTTAAATCTAGATTGCATGGAACAAGCTGCAACTGATTAGATCATGGACACATAGATCAAGCACACTCGCCAACAGAAGATCCAACTGTATCAAGTTGTCAAAGCAGGCCAACTCCTTCACGAGGGCAAGTGGCTCACCAGGGACCAAGTTTAGCAGAAGTTTCCTCATCTCATGGAGGAACTTAATACAATGGGGACCATTGCTTCCTAAGGGGGAGGAATGATCCAGGTGTATATTGGTGGTCACCCGCCAATTCCACTTGGATCCCCACTATTGTTTCTTTCAGTTTTTCAGTTTCCTTAATTGTAGCACAATTTACTATTTTTAGTAGTTTTTGGGGTCCTAAACTTCTGGAGCCATTTTGAGGCCCTAAATGACATTTTTTTAGCAATATACCACCAACGAGTTATTCATAAGAACATATTTTTTGTCGTAGTCCTCGAAGATATCTTTCCAATGGGGTATCATGCACATCAAATGAAGATAATATGACGAAGTCACGACCCTGAGAAGTTCGCTGTCCAACTAACCCCAACGGTGCCCATAAACTCTTGGTGTTACATCTCCTCAGGTTAGGGTTTTCTTTTATTTTTCAATAATAAAAATGCCCTTGAGCCTCATTGTAAGGCAGTTCATAGGCATGTAGCTGCCACATCTCTTCTCAGGGATAAGCTACCATCACCCAAGCTAGTTTATTTCCATTTCTGTTACTAGGCATATTTCAATATTTTACATTAATGAAATGAAGTACTATTTTTGCTGCATCTCTATATTTATGGTTATATCTGTAATTTGTTGTGTTCCTGTTTAAATATGGATCAACAATTTTAGGTCAAAATTTTCATATCTTTAAGCAGGTTGGTCCTAGTGAAATCATGTATACATGTAGTTTCATTTCTTCAAAGTCGCGTACATAAAGGAAACCCAAAATTTGCAGACCTTTACAAAGATTTGTCTCGGTGAAGTCGCATATACACGCGGCTTCATTTATTTAAAGTCACGTACATAAAGGAAGGGTTTTTGTTCATAAGTGATTGATCAACCTAATCAATGTTGTTGTATCTCTGTTTTCTGTCAATGATGTCCTCATGTTGATTTGGGTTGAGTGATAGTGTCTGAAGTAGAACTGATTGAATGATGAGGTTGAATTTGGTTACATGTTGATTAGTTGAAAAGATTATTGATGCTGCTAATTGTATGAGGGTTCTGTAAGCTAACATAATATTTCAGAATAACTCTAATCAACTTTGTGTCTAATTCAGAATTACAAGTTTTAGTATATTGAGATCTGTATGCAGGTTTCTCTACAGAAAAGCGGGCACACACGCAGGTTGCCTTAAGCAAAATAGCATATAAATTTTGACAGATGGTTGATCAATATTTGCAGTAACATAAAATGTTTTATGTGATGTGTAGTATGATGTTTGATATTCTGGTTACAATGATCTAACTGTTCCAATTTATTGGTTGGGTTTTGATTAAGTTTCAGTTGATTGGTTGAGTTTTGATTAAGTTTCAGTTGATTAGGTTTCAATGATTGGTTGATTCAATTGTGTCAGATATTGATGATCATGTTATAGTGATGAGTTAAAATTTTATTATTGATATTGAGCTTAAGTGTTAGTAGTGGGTCCAGTCTAAAAATTTGATGAAACATGGCCTACAAGTTATGATGTGTTGTAGCAAGTGGATCTAGTATGAAAATTTATGAAACATGGTACTTGGAGTTGAGGGAGTTGGAGCTTCCTTCTAGTGGTAGTTGGTAAATCAGATCAAGGGGTTGGAGCTCCCTTCCAGTAGCAGCTAGAGAATGAGTGAAGGTTGTAGCCTTCTGCAGGTTGGTGCCTGCGTACTGGTACAAGTTTACACTAGTACAAGAGAAAGGGGGTTGGAGCTCCCTTCCAATAGGAGGTGGAGAATGAGTGAAGGTTGTAGACTTCTGTAGGTGGGTGCCTACATATTGGTATGATTCTACACCTATACAAGATTGTAAAAATATTTTTCTTTATATTAAAAATAATTCAGAGACGACTACAACAGGTGGATCTCTCCCACATTTAGTTTCAACCTTAAATCCTGATGTTCATGTGTGTTTCTTATGTGTGATAATTTATTATGTTCTTACTGCACCTGCTTACTGATTGTCAAATGCCTGATAAATCTCTTACATTCAAGTTTAAGTTTAACAGATAAATAATTATTTGTTTTACAAGTTTACTAAGCATACAATAATTTATTTTACAACAGTCGTGTACATACACAAGTTAGGTTCAATAAAGCCACATATATATTTTAGAAAATAAAATATTATTGTGAGTTTTTAAAATCCTGATTCACCCCCCCACGCCCCACCCCCTGCCCCAAAACTATTTTTCCCAACAACAATTTCCATGTGATAGATTTCCTTATAGAGTGGTGCTACTACGTCAACCATGCAGGTAGTTATGGAAAATTGACAAAACTGCAGAAACTTGAACTTGCTAAACTATCATTAGTTAAAACCATGTAAAATTCTTCTTAATCTACTAAAAATAAAGGAAAACGATGTTAATTAACCACTTAGACATATAGAAACACATCATGAATAATTATGGTAAAAATGGTGGCAATTGAGTGAAATGGCATGATGGATGGTTGGAAGTAATGGCTTAATGAATAACAAAGACAAGTGAGAATGATGACAAATCAGTGACCTAACATCTCCCCCAAATTGATATCTTTGCATGTCCTCATGAAAATTGAGTCCCAAAAATGAACTCATACACCTCTTTTCTTTATCCACACAAGGTTGTCCTATTTAATTCTTGGAGAGCGTCGCTTTAAAAGATATTGGTTAATCTTATCAATGAATTTATTTTTATATCACCTTTCCTTTCTCCTTGCTAACATTATAAGAGAATGAAACCTTGATAATTGCTTTATTGCTTCCATAAAATAAAGATTTTTTTAACACTTTACTGAAGTTCACACCAAGCCTCATCTCCATGGAATAAAGTTAATTTCCAGCACACCCTTATTTGATGCCTAAATATGAAAGTTGAATGTTTCAATGGAAAGGAAACATCAAAGAAAATAGAATTTATGAATGCACGCCATGTAAAATACAAATCACAAGAAGTAGTTTCTCCCAAAATATACTATTTTTGTATTTTCCTTCTATTGTATTCATCTTAGAATCCACGTCACCCAATCGTGTTGCAATTAGACCATAAAGTGTCCAAGAAATGGAATTGAACCAATAAAACCATCTCCATCGTACAAGATTTTTCAACCAAGGGACAATGAACCCATAGAAGAGATTCCAAGAGGAATAAAAGGTTGATGAAATGATTGAAGCATTGTGGGAACTTGGAGTAATAACAACTGACATCATCCAAAAGTAGGTGAACTAGAGATAAGTGAAAGATATGAAGAAGAAGAACCATCAAATTTTGGCAGATATCCACTTAAGAGAAATCATGAAGCATACTCATGCTGATTTGAATTAATAAAAAGGAGTAACAACTTACCATATACAATGCTTAACTCAATTCTTTGCAATGTGAATCATGTTCATTATCATACGTTTGGCCATGTGTCTCAAAGCATTCTTTATAGATGTTGAAATAGGATATTAGTATCTTCTGCCTAATCCTTACTACTATCCTCTGCTTGAACCTTGATATCAATGATTTGTGTTGATTATGTAAATAAAAAGAAAGCATTTGTGTTGCTGCTAGTAACCATCGTTACATTTTGTTTATGATGTCACAAGAACCTACTCTCGAATTTCTTCCACTTTTTACTCAAATCTTGTTCTTGTTTGTTGCATATATTCTTGCAAGAAAACATCTTTGTGATCTCGTACCCATAGAAGAGAAAAATGTGCAACAATTTATACAAAGGTGCAAACAACATTGTCTTTGATCTTTGGGGATGAACTCATATTTGTTTCTCTCTCTCTCTCTCTCTAGGATACTCCATTTTATAGGCATATTGTTTGTGCAGACTTCAAAGTACTTTGAACATCTCTTTTTCTATTAAAAACTTTATGAGCTACAATTTCAACACATACCTTAGCTAAATCCATCTCTTGCCTAGTAGAGGAGTCAAAACATAGCATATTTCATTGACCTCTATTTTTTCAACAAATGATCTAGGAAAGGAGTGCATGCATCTATTTTCTGTTTTAAAGAAATAGAAAATGGATCAAAACATCACAAAATAAGACATTGAGGTCTATCATTTATGCACAATAAAAGCGATGAGCACCAACTAATGCTTTCATTCATTAACAAGCATGTCTTCAATCAACGTTTGCTCCAAACCCTTCAAATTTGTCTTGGACCCAACTCTTAAACACATCATAAGCTAGTATATTAACATTTCACCACTAATATCATATTTCAAAATCAGGGACTATAAGACATTCATGTTGACTTCTACTATGGATCACTGCATGCCAAGATTTCATACTCATAATATTTGCATGATGACTTTTGAATATATTGCACACTATTTCTTGATGATAACTTGTGGATAGAGCATGAATTTGGTATGAGGGATAGATCAATGATGGAAAATATGGTTGAGGGTTAATTCAATGATGAAAATCATGGTTGAGGGCTAGGTCAATTATGGAGAAGATAGTTTGTAAGAAAAGTAATTGAAGTGGTTATTTATCACATTTTCCTAAATTTTTAATAAACTAAAAAGTATGCAGGTTTTTACCTAAAGTTTACCTTTTAAAGAACTTGAAATGTTGAATTAGGGGTTGTATATGTTGGAATAAAACCATTCTACCAGAAAATAGATTCATGAATCTTGAGCTTCTTAAAATTCTGAAAATGACTTCTCATTCCATTCAATATTGCACAAAAACATATGCCAAGAACTCATTTTAAGGTCAAATTGAGTGCTTCAAAACGGAAATGGTGTATTCTTACCTTTTTTGCCACCATATACCTTCAGAATCCCATTTTGATGAGGAAAATATGTTTCTGTGCAAGATACCGAAATCTGACCTAATCTTTCCACAATGGTGAAAAATGAAAATGCACCTTAAAAATAGGCTGAGAGGTCCTGGAAAATTGCACTTTTTTGGAATTCTCCCACACCTTACTAAATTTATCGTATTTTGAGAAAACCTAGAAGCTCATAAATTTTTATTTCTACTCCAATATATTGCAATAATTGTGCCAAAACTGCCTCTAGAACAAGGCTACAACAAAAACAGGTTGTGACAGCAATAGCTGCAGAAACTACAACTTTTCGTAGTTGTTGTAGAAAATGTCAATTTTTGCAAAAAGTTGTTTTCTTCGAGTTTGAATTGCTGATTTGGATTATGTACTGCATGATAAGGTAGAAACCATGAAACATAATGCATATTGACTTAAATAGGCCCAATTTTATTGATTTTCTTTGAAAATTAAATCAATGAAAAAGAGTTGTAATGGTGCCATCATGTTGCTATTGGAAAACAAGATGAACATGCTGCTACATGAAACCAATAAAACGTATTGTTGCAAGTTGTTGTTGATTCCATAAAACCATATATTATTCATCCAAAACAAAAATTCATGGTATAATTCTTACCATGCGAATGAATGTGTCGAAGTCGAGCATGGAAATAAATCATTGGATTACCGATTACTGATGAAAATCATTAACTAATGTGAGACAACTCACCGATAATGTAAATGAGTCAAGGTACTTGAGTGCACATTGACAGGGACAAATGAATGTGTTGAAGTCAAGTCACGTGCAATATTTGAAAATCAAGAGACATTGTTGTATTCCTATTGTTGTCAATGAGGAGGCTTTCCATTGATGTATGCAAGTTCCAAGGCACTCCAAATAATCTCTAATCTTGATCCTAGATAAGGTGTTGAGGTTGATGGGACAAGATCTGTTGGAAGGTGGACCTTAAGAAATCCCACATTAGCCAAATTGAGCATAGAACCATAATAAAATATTGAAACCATCATAAAATTGCAAAACTTATTATGAAATTTTCTCACCAGTTTCCTGGTTTTCAAGCAAAGCTCATGGCCAATTGCACCAGCAAGCTGATTTTCACAATAAGACTTATTTTTCTCTTTAATTTTTTATTTTTTATTTTATATATGTCCTACTCTACTTGAAAAATAAATCTCGTTCAAGTATATGAATACTTCCACTGGAACCATGTGTGTAACAAGATGATAGATAAACTCATATGCAGGTTTGAAATATACTCTTTGATATGTACCAATATATGAGAGATGAACTGCCTTAATTGAGATGATGCCAGAAGATATTGAAGAATGGAATAATGGGATCCAATGAATGTATTTAACCAAGATTCAATATAATATTATCTTCCTACTATCATGCCATGCAAGTCTTCAAAGATGTGATCTAGTGATAGGCACGGAATCAACTTTTCAATCTCAGGTTCCAACAACTACTCTTATTTAACGGGAATCCATGATTCTTGGACCTTATCTGAATATTCTTCTTCTGGTTGTTGTTCTTCAATGGCAGTTGGTGAATCATTTTGAAATACCTCAAAATTGTAAATGGATTGAGGTGTTTTATTGTTGGGGATTTGAAATGGTTGTGCAGGTAGTGGAGTGGGAATAGATATTTGTGGTGCTTGTGTGGTTGGTAATGAGAAAGTTTGAATTACAGTCGATTGATGGTGAAATTTATGTTGTGGGGGAGGTGAATGGTATGGATAACATTGATATTGGTATTGAGGATAGTGAGGAAAAGATTGAGGATATGGTGGATTTCCTCTGTAAGGCCCTTGCCAACCATGTTACGAATATTGATTTTTAGGTTGGGATTGAGATGGCTAATGTTGCCAAGGCAAGTGTGTGTGCCAATTACTTTGAGATTGTTGTGCATATCCCTAAAATTTTGAAATAAGATCTTGCATCATACTAGCTTGATGAGGCTGCCATGGTCTTCTTGGAGCTACATAACAAGATTGTTCCATTGTTTGATTTTCTCCCTAGTAAACTACCTTTAACCTTGGTAATGATGGACAACCTTTAGTAGTATGTGCTCCTGCACAAATTTCACAAATTTTAATGTTATCAAGTGGACATTCATGCAAATCATGTTTCTTTTTGCATTTAGGGAAAAATATAAATGAAGCAACATTCTCAACTTTTCTTGTTTTTCATTCTTATCATATCAATTTGTTCATTTAAATTACCAAAAATGTCTAGAAAATTGGTAAGTTCAGTTTGAATTACTAATACTAATGTCAAGTTACTTATTCTTGCCATGAATGGATCTTGAGGGGATCTTACATACTTTGCTTTTCCTCTTGATATGTTCTTGTACTTTTCACAAATCTCTTGAAATGACAATTGAGAGACATCTCATTTTCCCACCAAGTTAAGAAGATCAACCCTTTCATCGTTTATATCATTTAGCAGGAGAGTTTTAAATGTGTCTAATCCTAAATTATGCAATTTAGATCCTTTTACATTATAAGTAAATATCTCGACTAAATCTTCTAGGCTTCCATCCTCTTTGTGATTCATCTTAAATACTTCATTTCTAAGGTCATGGTGTATACAATAATCTTTATATTTTTCCAAAAATGATCTTTTCATAACATCCCATGTTGTTATAGAATTTGTTCCTAAGGTCATGGGCCATATTAGAGCTCTCCCCTTCCATGTTTCGAGAAAAAAAATTCAATTTTTGAATGTGTGATGAGTAGCCATAATATCTACAAATTATTTCAAATTAAAAAAGAAAGGTTTCTGAGTCTTCTAATCTCATACCTTTGAAGTTAGGAAGTACAAATGGAGCGATGTTCTTCATATGAGCATTGACATTAGTTTCTTGAATGGGAAATCCAAAAGGATCTTTCTCAGTTTCATCATCTCCATCCATTTCTTAAACCTATTTTTTACCTCTTCTTCTACCTACAAAAATAAGAATTGATGATGTGGATGTGTAGCTCTTACTACACCATGTAATATAATGGGGGTGGTAGGTGATTGAAGTTTTTTTTTTCTTAATGAAAACAAAATGACTCACATATTCACTTCTGTGGAGCGATAAAAAGGTGTCTTTCGAACTCCTAATTACCTCACATTAATTATCAACCCAGGGACGACTTTTTATTTCAAGAGTGTACTCTGTCTGAGGCGGCTATTTACTTAAGAGTAATGTTTTGCAATATAGTGCTTAAAACCCAAAAGTAAATGAATGCTTGAAACAAAATCTAATTGGAACAGCAAGAAACTAAAATGTTCTAAACTAAATCATTCATTCAAACAACCATCAATCGAGGATATGGTAGCAATGACTCAGTCCTCTAGAAATTGATGAAGGAAAAGGAATTAGAGTATGGATCATGGTTCTGGGAGCATAATAGCGTCTGCTGTGTCTCACAACAGCCTTGACCCTCCTCCCACACTAAAGCAACAAAGGCAAGTAAATAAATCAGCAGAAAGTAAAATGGAATAGCGAAATGGAAATAGAACAGCAGCAAATGAAACAGCAATCAAAAGAACTAAATCTCGCGAGTCAAAAGTAAACTTGAACCAAACTCACATTTTGCAATGAAATAACAATCTTCAACAACAATTTACTTTATGAGGCGATATTCACAAATGAATTATGGAACAGCAGTTATCATATATACAAAGCACACTAATATAGTAATCTGAGATGAGAACTACGTTTCCAAATACAACATTACTTCCGGATTCCAATAATCATAACTTCAAATAAATCTTGTGATGGTAACGTTTAATACAAAAGCTCTGTAATAGAAATACCCGATTCAGATTGATACCATGAAATCAATTCTGGAAAAGACTTAATAATATAATGCAGAATCGCCACTAGGAATTCGGAAATAAACATTAATGAATTAATGATCACATAGCATTCGTGCATCAGATTACTGAACAATAAAGATAGCAAACCACGCAAATCACCGTATGATACAATACAACGGCAAGTGTCCGTTGGAGCCGGGCCCGTAGCTTCCAATGGCACCGCCGTAACTTACTTCAGATGCAGGGACGAATTGAACACCAAATCCTTTATATTGATTGCATTACAGAAGTATACAAAATCAGATCTCAGCTAGACTCCATGATCACCATTGGTTCTGAAACTTAGAATTATAAAAACAGTCGTTCTCCATCCCCGTCTCTGATCTTGGGTTTCATTTAAATAGAGAAATATCAGAGCATGGATAATTACAAAATGATTTGTTTTACAGAATTGGATGGATCCTAACCAATTTATCAACCAGATCAAGGCGAATTTTGGCTTTGCAGTTAAGATTTGGAGGGCGGCCACAACAGCAAATCTCAGAAAATCATGCTCAAAGAACCCTGCGTTTCTCCCTGTACAAGCCGAATTTGGGCAAACTGTTCTTGCTGAAGATAATTGGGCCCGTTCTGGACAAAACCCATGTTCCGGATTTTCCAAATTCGTCTTCATTTGCTCAGAATCTTAACCGCAAAACTGTCACTCCTTAAACCAGCGAATTTCTGAGTTGGCTGATTTAGAAATCAAATCTTCAATCTGGAAGTTACTTTGGAGGCTAAAAATGGTAGATAAGGTTACAACCAACTTATTAGAACTATCATTGGTAAAATAATGCATAATAATCAATTTATTAAAAATAAAAGAGAATAAATAACATTCATCCATGAGAGCATAAATTATTTATAAAATGGATTTAAATGATAAATTATAATAAATGTCATGATGAAGAATGGTGGAAATGGGTGGAATAAACCTTCAGAAGTGACAATAATAATGGCATATTATCGACTCTACAACTTCCCCGACAACGACACCAAAATGTTTGGTAATTTAATTTACTGTTAAATTACTTACATAAATTTTCAACTAGGCCTAGTATACTAATGAAGTGTATGTGCACTGTATGTCCTAGAAGTTCTTATTATTCAAGAAATTCATAAATTAAATTGAGATGATGAGATGCACATGTTAATGATGAAAATAAATATTTTATTCTAAAAATCAAAATGATCACACTTGCTTAAAATAATTCATTGCAAACTAAAATCACCATAAAATGATCACACTTGCTCAAAATAAATATCACATTTTGCACAAATAAATATCACTCTTGCTCAAAATAAAATCACACTTGCTTCACTGTTGTTTGAAATAAATCACACTTGACAATGAAACTAAATTCAAAATGCTGAAAAAAATATTAACTCTAAATTAAAATCCTACTCACACAACTATACTACAAATCTATATCAATCTCACTTCACTCTACAACAAAATGATTAAGAAATCTTAATAAAACAATCTTAAGCATTCATTCGAAAATCAAAACTAAGCATTTAAACAAAATAATGAAATTATACAAGAAAATGGAGAATTGAAATGCTATCTACAGTTAATGAAAAACTTACAACTCGAGGGGGTCGTCCAGCGAGATGTAGGCAATGGCACAACTCCTCTACAAGACTAAATACACATCGATACCATGCACAACAAAGGAATGAAACGAAAATAGAGTCTTGTATTTACAACAGTAGAGTTTTTAAAATAATAATATCCCCCTCATCAAATAGATCACAGTGGTTTTATAGATCTCTGAAGCAACTAGAAATTCAGAATTTCATTGCATGAATTATGCCATGAGATCTCCAGAAATCAATTTGAGAATAAAATAAAATATGTTTGAAGGATTTTAGGGTAAAATATGAGCCCAAATATGTTCATAAGGATCTTCTTGCTATGATTTTTCTAAGGAAAAAAACTCGTTCTTGCTTATTTGTTGACTGTGCATTAAACGACAATTAAGGGACATTGGGCCTGTGCTCAACAAAACCCATTTAATTTAATTTGCTCATAAAACACATTTGAATTTGACTGGTTAAAACTGCTACATTTTCCCCTTGATTTGATGCTAGAGGTCCACACGCTCGAGCTAGGCTGTATTTGACCAATATAAATTCATATTGGAACCTTTAGGAACAACGTACATGTTCCATATTTCCTTCTAGAGAGGTGCTACTACCTCAAGCATGGAGGTAGCTATGGAAAATTAACAAAACTGCAGAAACTTGAACTTGCTAAATTGTCATTAGTTAAAACCATGCAAAATTATTCTTAATCTACTAAAAATAATGGAATTTTTTTTTAATTAACCACTTATACATATAGAGACACATCATGAACAATTATGGTAAAAATGGTGGCAAGTGAGTAAATGGTGCAATGGATGGTTGGAAGTAATGGCTTAATGAATGCCAAACACAAGTGAAAATGATCACAAATCAATGACCCAACACTATGGCTCTGACTCAGTCCCTTGGGCTTATTACATAAATAAATGGGTTAGTGTTGGAACCTAACAAAATCATAGCTATAATAGAAAGTATACATGGTTGTAACAGTCATCATGATAGAAAAAAGTAATTCATGGCATTTCCATTAGAAGCATTCAAGGATAACCATTGCATTAGTTTGTATGGTTGAAAGAAAGTCATACACCATAGTTATTAGGAAGGATAATTTCCAGGATTAGGATAATCAAGATCCTCCATTGGAATACTCATTAGAAGGTTCACCTTTTATTGTAAGAAGCAAGTGCCTTGTTGATAGTCTATGGTCCACCTTGTGTGGGATTCACAGGTAAGGTATGATGACGAAGATGTGAAACATGTCAAGTTTGTTAAAGTAATTTAGTCTTAAAAGGAGAGGAAGTTTCTGAAATAAGTATAGATGAACACATGAAGGAATAGGTATGTACATACTTAAAAGTAGATAGATAAAGCCATGTCTTCATGTGGTTGAAGTTAAAATGATTGAATGGTCTATCTCATGAGCAAGATTGAAGAAGAATGATCTCTCCCTTTAAGAAGACACATAAAGGCATGAAGATAATATGCTTTGAACTCATTCACATAATGATAAGATGAAATCAACATAATATGTCCTCATATAGAATATGAGGTGGTTGACAAGATGAAAGAACTATGTTGAGAAGTTCCTAGGAAGAAATATGAAAAGAAAGGGAGAAGCATTGGTGGAATATGCAACTATAGTAATGATAAGTGATAAACATCAAATAACTAGAGGATATGAAATCTCCATAGATAAGGTAGGATGACCTTGATAAATTATGTAAAAGAAGGGGACCCTTGACATTAAATGCCTTGGAGAAGTATTCATGAATGTGCAAGATGTTAATGTTCCTAGAAGAAGATGTCATGATGAAAGGCTATAATAAATGGTAACTTTGATTTGATGTTTATTTTTATTTTTGAAATCATATGGTTGGATTGTTACAGGGATACCAAAAGAGATATGTAAATGTCACCTACAACTTGCACTCATGTGATTGGATGGAAGATCCTGAAAGAAAAATGACTTGGAAGAGGTACTTGTATTAAGAAAAGCCATATGTAGATTGAAAGATCACTTTCTGATGAAAATAAGAATGACATGACTATTGGTTCAATCCTTTGGTTCATTGAAGGAAAGTGACTGATGGTCGATTCCCTTCAAAGAAAATCTAGAAGATGAAGGATCCATAATGAAGAATATTAAGTTCATGACATCGAAAGGAGGAGCCCTATAAGAAGCTAACAGTACCATGATTTCCATCAAAGAGTAGAGAGTTTCTATTGGAAAAGTCCCTAGTTAAGATGGAGTTTGGACAAGTCCATGGGTAAGAGGGAGCTTGGGTATTTTCCTCTTATAAGAATGAGTATATCTTCCCTAGTTGAGAGGGAGGGATAGAGACATCATTATTGTCTTCATGTTATGAAGAAATAATGGAGGATTGGGTAAGCATATGTGATTGATTTCAATACTCTTTGAGGATGCGGTAGGGAATCCAATAGGTAAGAGTAGTCGAAGAGGAAATTTGTTGAGGACATTTTACTCCAAGATAGGAATTGTCCTTAAAGGACATACCCTGTGAACACTAGGTGGGGTATGTGCCTTGAGAGACAATGATAATATTTTCTATCAATCATTGGCATCTCCAACATTATGCTTTGATATTGTGGACAGTTAGAGTTGTTATTCAAGTCCTTGTTATGTGACAATGCTAGTTAGTATGATGAGATGTTTTGGCATAAGCTAAGGAAGTAGCCTATGAGATGGATTACCAATTTGACTCTTCTTATGATAATTCTTCAGATTTAGAATGTCCAAGTACCTTGGATGGATTATGAATAACTCCCTAGTTAAGAGGGAGTTTTGAAATATGTAGCTAGGTTTGGTCTTCATAATGACATATATAATCATGATTTTATGTATTTGATGTAAAGAGAAGAAAAAATTATTATTTATATTCTTAAGGCATGGGTTTCATGCTCAACGTTATTTAATTTGTAGGTTCAGCACCCATTGAGTGCTTCTAGGGATTTTCATTGAATCTACAAGTCAAAAGAGTCATTGTCATGTATAGAAGACCATTTTGGGCATGTTACATATTGTAAAGAAAATTTATTTGAGTCAAAATTAGAGTTAAAGACCCTCCAAGACCTTGTTAAACAAGAAGCAACAATTTGACCTTCAAGAAGAATTAGTCGACCTACAAGGTGACAAGTCAACCTTATGAAGGGGCTATTCGACCTGCTAGAAATACTATATATAAGAGAGTTCAACTTCATTTGGAGGATAATCAATTGCAGCACACACACACACAAAAGGATTTGCCAATGCACCCCCTTTGGGTTATGGACCCCCACACATTATATACCAAAAGGATTTTCCAATGTGCCAGATTGTTGTGGTTATGAAGAATAATCCAAACACATCTTTTAAGGCCTTGATTGTATTGTGTATAATTTGTAAAACACAGTTTTGGCCCTTTTGAAGGACAATAAAGGGAGAGATAGGTTGGTAAGAGTTTTTACAAGTCATTGTGAAACTATAGTTGTGTGGTTGTGAAGAGAAGCCTAGCTCCTTATTTTTATTTCCAGTGTGTTTGTCATTATTAGTGAGATAATACACTTATTGTATGGAATTTTGGAGATCAAATAAAGGATATATTTTTGCGAGGGGTTATTTGAGACTTTGTAGAACTACAACATTAAGAGCCAACTATTGAGATTGGGCATTTTGATGTAAATTAGGTTATTTTGCATCATAATTAAAGAGGACACTTCATTGGATGCATACCCAAATACATATCCCACACTGGGTGAACTTCAGTATCAATCTCGTTGCATTCCTTTTGTGTTGAGAATGCAACAAGATGATGGAGCTTAGTGGAAAGGAGTCGCCTTCACTAAGTGGGCCTGCGGGAAAATTATGGTGCAAAGTATATTTTTAGACATATGGATCATGGTCTATGAGCTGTAGAATGTTGTTTATGGATGATTGGTCATGTTGGGAAAAAATAGATGGACTTCTATTTTTGGGATCACAGTAGGAGTGATCAAAGTCTATTTTTAGACTGGCAGTCAAAAATAGAAAAGTCAAATATTAGTCTCATAATAATATTTAGACTATAAACTTTATCTTATTCTCTTGGAGCACTTCAATTTGAGCTACGGATGTGGCACATGCAGCTGTAAGAAGGAAATATGCTTTCTTTGTGGGTCATTTGAGTTGTTGCATGCAAGACTTCAGTTAGAACTCAAGCAGTGGAGTTTGGTGGAGTTGATGGAGTTGTGTTCAGTTTGACTTGGTTAAACTAGTTGTAATTAGTCTAACTGCAAATAGACTAATGATGAGTTGTTAAACTAATTATTAACTCATAAAGCAACTAAAGAATACATTAGTTAACTCAGTTGCATGTCAGTGCATGTACAGTTCAACAGGGACAGGTGTTAGAGGTTGAGATTGCTATCAGTTGTGACTATAGTTGTGCATGAGGATTTGCACAAGCAATGTATTGAGTATGCCAATGAGTATTGCGTTGATTTTCCCAGTAGAATAGCCTGTGCTCACGTGATTTCCAGTGTGAGTGATTCTCAGCAGGTTTATGCAATAGAGGCAGGCAAAGCAGTGGAGAAGATTTGAACCTGTGACTTGTTCGGGTCTGAGCTAGTTTTGTGTGTAACAGGTGGAGATATTACTGAGTACTTGTGAGGAGTATTGTACTATGTATTGTTACATGTTCTCAATCATTAATATACAGATAGTGTGGGGTTTTTAGTTGTATGCTTTCCCCAGGTTACATACTGTGTTAATGTGTGCAAGCGATTGATGTTTCATTGTTTTTGATGCTGCTAAATTGATGATCAACGTAGAGGAGATTATGTATTGTGCATGTATTCCGAAATAGTGTATAATCATGATAATCTCTATGAATAAGTGTCATATTATTCAAAATTTCTACATGGTATTGAAGCTGTTGATCATCAGATCTACTATTCAGGAAGTGTTTACATTCTATTTCTTCAGGTAGAGTTTGTAATCGGGCCAGGTAGCCTCTGGAATCATCCTTCCTTGGGAAGGTGAGATATCCAGTAAAAGCCCATACGGTCAATCTCTTTACGAGAAATACTTTGTTCTCACGAATCTTAGATCCGAGGCAGTTGAGTTTGGATCTGGTGGAATTCGAATTTGCAGCAGTGTTTTCTTGGTGTCAAAGAAGCAATGTCTTTCAACGGATTGCGATTGGAGTATGCTCTTGAGGGAAACTCAAACTATATTGCATAGAAGGACAGGATGGAGGCAGTATTGGATGATAACGGGCTGAAGGAGTTCATAGGCTGATGTACCAAAGCCTACTGATGCTACTTAAGCTGATGCTTGGCAAAAGAAGACAACAAAGTGTCGAAGGATTTTGTTGGAGGGCGTGAAGGATCACATTGTTTCTAGCCTTCATGGTAAGGCTTCTCCATACTTGATGTGGAAAGCTTTGACATATCTATTCCAAAGCAAGAGTGATCAGAGGAAGCTGGCGCTCAAAGATAAACTCAGAAACATCTAATGAGAGAAGGGTGACAGTATGCCCAAGTATCTCATGAAGTTCACTCAGTGTCGAGATGAGCTGGGAAGTGTGGGGGTTACTGTCGATGATGAGGACTTAGTGAGCTTGGATCTCCTTGGTCTTCCAAAGAGTTGGCATTCCTATCAGGACTCTGTCAATGGTCGGGAGAAATTTCCAGGATGGGAGAGACTTTTGTCAGATCTTGTGCAGGAGGAGATCAGGCGGAGTACCAGGG
Source organism: Pinus tabuliformis (assembly GCA_031772625.1). Classification (NCBI taxonomy): domain Eukaryota; kingdom Viridiplantae; phylum Streptophyta; class Pinopsida; order Pinales; family Pinaceae; genus Pinus; species Pinus tabuliformis. Next base: position 1,480,520,777 of record CM062820.1, on the reverse strand, counting down.
ATGGATCTTCATCAAAGGGAACTGATGAAGAGATTGCGCTTTGGATGCCAAAGAAAAGAAGGGGAAGAGCAAGAAAAATTCTCAGTTTGGTGCGGAAGGCAAGAAGCAGGACATGTCCAAGGTGAAGTTCTTTCACTGTCACCAGCATGGACACTATGCCACTAATTGTCCGCAGAAGAAGAAGAACAAGCAAGCTGTTGGATCTGCAGCAGGAGAGGCTCTAGCCTCGTAGTTTGAGCTTGATTTTTCATTGATCGTATGCTTGGTTTCAAGTGTGATGGGATTGGTGTGGTTCTTGGACAGTGGTGCGTCTTTTCACATGATGGGAGATCGAGATTTGTTTTTTGATCTGGAGGACAAAGATCTTGGAGTGCACATCGAGATGGGTGATGATGGTAGATACAATGCGACCGGTATCGGCACTTCAATTTGAGCTACGGATGTGGAACATGTAGCTGTAAGAAGGAAATATGCTTTCTTTGTGGGTCAGTTGAGTTGTTGCATGCAGGACTTCAGTTAGAACTCAAGCAGTTGAGTTTGGTGGAGTTGATTGTGGAGTTGATGGAGTTGTGTTCAGTTTGACTTGGTTAAACTGGTTGTAATTAGTGTAATTGCAAATAGACTAATGATGAGTTGTTAAACTAATTATTAACTCATAAAGAAACTAAAGAATACATTAGTTAACTCAGTTGCATGTCAGTGCATGTATAGCTCAATAGGGACAGGTGTTAGAGGTTGAGATTGCTATCAATTGTGACTATAGTTGTGCATGAGGATTTGCACAAGCAATGTATTGAGTACGCCAATGAGTATTGCGTTGATTTTCCCAGTAGAATATCCTGTGCTCACGTGATTTCCGGTGTGAGTGATTCTTAGCAGGTTTATGCAATAGAGGCAGGCAAAGCAGTGGAGAAGATTTGAACATGTGACTTGTTCGGGTCTGAGCTAGTTTTGTGTGCAACAGGTGGAGATAGTACTGAGTACTTGTGAGGAGTATTGTACTATGTATTGTTACATGTTCTCAATCATTAATATACAGATAGTGTGGGGTTTTTAGCTGTATGATTTCCCCAGGTTACATATTGTGTTAATGTGTGCATGCGATTGATGTTTCATTGTTTTTTATGCTGCTAAATTGATGATCAAGGTAGAGGAGATTATGTATTGTGCATGTATTCCGCAATAGTGTCATATTATTCAAAATTTCTACATTTTGTTGGAGTGTTTTCTTCTCAAAGGTGTACGAAAAGAAACCACTTTATAATGTGGATGAAAAACAACCTCAATAGTAAAAATGACTATAAAACAGTGTGGATTTGCAACAAAAGATAGAAACAAAACCTACCAAAGTCCTGATCTATGTAATAGAAATAGTTAAACAATAAAATGGAATAAGAAAATAAGCGCAAGTAACTCCAATAATCCAATGGAAATGAGATACAAAAAATATATTTTATTAGATGGCACCTGTGAAGGGAACAAATTATGTTACGAGTCCCCCTCTGTGGGATGGGTTCTTGGGTATCCTCAACGTCTTCAGCTTTGTAGAGTCTCTCTCTTCTCGACAATGTGTAAACCAAACAAACATAATGTTTGAGCTCAATGGGAACTCAAAAGAAAAAGGCAAATGGTGAGCGACAATGATAACAATCAGAGTTGCAACCGTGAGTGCCACAATGAAAATGATCAAAAGTGAAGAATGAATGTAAAACCTTTCATTTTATAGCAAAATATTAGGTTATTCTCAAGTAATGGAAAATAATAAAATATTATTAACCAAATTCTAGACCTAACCACTTGGAATATTTTATTATATTTTGTTGGAGGGAAAAAGTATTTAATTTGGTCAAATACTTTTATTTAGAAATAATAAATAAATAAATGATTTATTTATTATTTTGAAAATGTAGTTAAAGAATAATAAACAAATAATGGTTTGTTTAATTATTCCTAGGTGATTTAGTCAAATTTAACATGGAATAATAACTAAATAATGATTAATTAATTATTCCTAGAGAAAAATAATAAAATAATGATTTATCTAATTATTTCTTATGATTGGGTCAAATATGACAAGGAATATTAGTTAAACAATGGTTTAATTAATTATTCCTAGAGGAAAATTAAATAAATAATGATTTATTTAATTATTCCTCATGGGTTTGACCAGAAATAACCTAATAAATGTGGCTTATCAAGTAATTTCTTATAGTGAAAGCAATTTTACTATGGTAAAATTGGCCTTACATGGTCTATTTCGATCCATTTAGTAGGCTATGGCTAGATGATCAATTTTTGGTGATAACAAATTCCCCCCCAATGTACGAGTGTTAGGAGAAAAATGAATGACTGAAGCACGTTGTAATGACACAATCACTATACACTGAAGGGGAGTCAGAGAAAGAGAGAGAGAGAGACCAATGAAGCTGAATCAAAAGAGGATAGTGACTGAGGGGGCAAGACCAACTAACTGATGTAAGTCTCCTTTTATGCTATGGTACCTGATATCAAATGAGGCAGGGGAGGCATACCCATACTCGCTAAGATAAATTAGTACAAATAATAATAGTGCGCCCAAAAAAATGAAATTGAGCACTAAAGTACATGTTGAATGGTACATGACATGATGGCATAAATGAGCCATAAAATAATACAATGTATCCCATATACATAACATGCATGGAAAAACATGAGTTGGGACTGAATACAATAACATCTGAGTACATGAGACATAATGGCCCTTCCCTCAAAAAATGGGTGGGAGGGAGGGTATAACAACCAAAGAAGCCCTGCTCAACACGAAAGGGATCTGCAAAAATGAATGGATCATCTGAAGGAGACATGCATGCTATGAGCGTTGCAAGTAGTAGGAATGAAACCATCAAATCTGTGGAACTACATCTGAGGCTGTAGCATAAGCTGAAGTCATCCGGGCATGCGGGGGGCTACCTAAAGGGCCACCCCCTCATGAGGTCTGAAACATCTCACACACACTCGGGAATCACTTGTACAATCTGCGACATCATTGGACCATCAAGTGTATGAATGACGAGCATGAAACAACTAAGTCAAAGGGAAATGATGATTTCCTTTGATTGATCCAAGGCACAAAACAAGAGTGGAAGCTAGAACCAAGATACACTGCCCTCTAGGTCGTTCTTATGTAATAGATGTGTTGATGTCGACAGAATAGGGCCCACCATAGGTAAGGAAATGAGTATCCTCAACTAAGGCAGGAGGGAAAATAGTAATGTTACTGGCAGACTGACACCAGGGAAAATGGGGAAAATAGGACTTAGGGTCAAACAGACGACTTCTCTTGTTAGAGCATAAAGTGCATGGTTGACCTGGTAGTGACTGACTCGACTTCGAAGGGGATGGTGGACAGTATGACTGAAGGCCAAAATGGGAAACACGAGATGAATGGTATTCAAATATGGATGGAATAATGTGACATGTTATAATGGGATGCAGAAAAAACTCCATGGATGTAAAGGTGACTCATCGCGGATGCTATGAAAAGGGGTGACTCGATGATGCTGACACACATAACAGGCCCAGTGGGGTCCATGAAAACATGAGCAAATGATGGTTTCTTATGAAGAAAATCGACACGTGAGACAAAAATTGCAAAGGGAAGGTGGTCGCCAAAGTACAAGCATCACATATGAAGAAATTCGATTTTGAGAGGCGACGAAGTGACTCTTCTTGGAAAAATGGCTTTTGGGTGGAGTGTCAAAACATCAAAGACAAAGAGAGGCTAATTATAGTGCTCAATGAGAGCTTTCTAATGGTGCTGACGGTTCATCAAACCAAGCTACGATTTCGTCACAATGGGCGGCAGAAAAACTGGGGGTTTCCTATAAAAGGGTGTCTTTCCTCCAATTTAATTCATTCACTAAATGAGTTGTGGTGAATTTGGAGAGGAGGAGAAGGCCCTAAATATTGTGGAGAATGTAGAAGACAAACTAACCATCGGAATTGGGATTTGTGACTTTTAGGCAAGTGGCCTTACTTGTCTAAAGATGGCCTTAATGCTTCTTGGAACAATGGTTCCTCGTGAAGAATTAAGGGAAGAGGAAAGCAAGAATGAACTACTAGAGGAGGTCTAGAATCATCCTCACCCATTAAGTCAAACATGGGCACTATGTGGTAAAGGCGGTATGACATGGAGTAGAATATTTGAAGATATGTTATCAAATGTCTACGATATGTGATGTGAATATGGCTCGCCGGAGAGGCCGGTAGGACAAACCATCTAAAGAATGGGAGGATAATCGACCATACCTAGATCTGGTGGGGTCTAGGCTGAGACTTATGTTAATCAATTAAGAATATGGCCAGGGGGGAAACCATCATGCCCCTAATCATGGGATACTGCCCGCAATCATATGTGATGGAGGGGACTGATCTAGTATGCAGAGGTGGGAATGATGCCCCATAGAAAGAGGCATTTGTGGAGTGCCATTGTGTTTCGAGTGCTTGAAAAAGGGATTCAGGCATCTCAAACCAACTTGGCACAAGATCCTTCAAAGGATGATAAGGATATGTAGGGACTTACATGCCCCCTAGTATGTTATGGCCATACCAGATGTATTTAGAGTGGTAGACTCCAAACACATTTATTTTTATATGTAGATACATAATGTGGTTATGCATATTTTATATGACGATTGTGGTTCACCATTTGTTTTGGTTATGGTTGTCTTTTGTGGTATACATGTGATAAATTCCAATCTAGAATGTTATTTTCAATCGTAACTTACATAGTTATTTTGGGCTCAAGGAACATGTCTGAAAGTAATGGTTTCAAATTCACGTACCAACAACTTAACTCATAGATATTTTCTAAATTGGAATTGGTTATGCACATGATACATACCATTATATAGCATGACAAGAAGCAAGTAATCTAAATGAAAACGAAGATGAAGGATGAGATGAGAAAGGGCATTGATTAACAAAAATATCACTACATCATATTCGACCTAACTATTGGTGGCAGATCTAATGCACACGCTGTTAGAATGGACTAACATATGCAAGGGGGTGAAAATTTCCCATGATGTCGAGGCTATATTTCTGGAGAAGCGACTCGCATCTTTGGCATAACTCATATACAATGTGGATGATGGGTCCATCTAAAAGGTGCAAAAGACAACAAATGAGATGATGCAACCTACCTAAATGCATGACATAAATAAATACATGCAAATCAATGGGATATGCTATGGGTGAAATTTCTTGAGGTAGAGTGCATTGCCAGGACTAGGAAGAAGTTGGCCTTCAAAATCCTCTAAGAGATATGCCCCCTTACGCAAGTCCATATGAATGATGTAAGGTCCTAGACATAATGATGAGTGAGACAATCATGAAGGATACAATCAACACTGCGACGATAAAGGTCATAGTCGATGAGAAGATAATGAGGGGCCTAGTATCGGATATGTCGTCGATTAACACGAGTAAGATGGGGGGTAACTTCTAGGTTCGCAAATGTGGAAGGAAGTACGCATGATGGTGCATCCCAAGGGTAATCAAGGGTAGGCATAACTTCATGATGTCCTCATCGAAATGGAAGATGGGTGGATGGGAGGAATATTGACTACATGATGCAGTGACAGTACTTGGTGCATCATCCTGAGAAAGAAGGTTCACATACATATCATCTAAGATGGTAGATGACGACCTAATAGATGGAAGATCTACTGATGTTGAGACCGAGGTTTCCGATGAGGTAGGTTTGAGAGAAGCATGCTCAGGAACCTTAGAGAGGTTTTCTTGTGAGGATCTCAAGGATGATGACAGGTAAATGATATGGACCATGGAATTCGTCATCTCGACATTAGGGTGAGGGATCACGATGACGGGACCAGAGTCCCACTATTCTGGTGTGCTAGTGGTATCAGAATCCACAGCTAGAAGAGTAGATGATCCACTACGACTAGCCTCGAATTCATGAAGAACATGAAGGTAATTGTGAAATTCATCAAGATGAGGAAAACAATGGTAATGTGACCATAATGATCGCAAAAAGCATAAAGGTGGTTCATGCACAACGATTTAAGTCTCTTGGATGAATTAGGAAAGGTAACTTGGACCTTAGGAATGTTAGATTCATGAAACCTGAAATCTATCGTTGATTAATGGTTTGAGATGAGGAGGCTTAAAATAATTATTGGTGGCATGCCCAACAAAATTACAAAAAGAGCATGAAGGTGTCAACTTTGGAGCTTTGGGAATTGGAGGTGCTTGGGGAGCCTTGTCCTTAGGTTCCTTCTTCTTGGCTTTGGCCCCCTATCCAGATGCTTTTGCAATAGGAGTGGGTTCCTATTGAGGTTGCGGTGGAACTAGAGAAATGACAGGGGTCATAGGGACCGGATGAACTGGGGTCAAAGCATGATATGGTCTGAGATGACTAGGCAGAGTGCTCACAGGGGGATCAATGTACCTGACTTGGATCCCCAAAGTCATATTAGGGAGACTCAACAAATCCATGACATGGACAAAAATGATTCCAGAAGGAGGAAACAAGAAAGGTATCTGTCATGCAGGATCGAAATAGTTCCTTGATGGTTAATACCTAGAGGAAGAGTCCTTGGTGGGAAAAAAGAGAGGTACCCAAAAAATGAGGAGGTATTGAAGAGGTGGATCCGGATGGCTCAGATGAAGTGGAAACAACAAGATGTTGTGGAGATGACTGTTGACTAGAGGTACCAGAGTGCTTTTGAGTAGCCCGCACTGCTTGTAACATGCAAACACTCGATAATCTGGGCTCAGAGATGGGAGGGGGAGGACTAGGGGTTGCACCCAACAAGGTAGAATCTTTGTAGAATCTGGGTGAAACACCGGTGGGAGGGGTGGCAGACTGCATGCTAGACATCGATGAGATAATGGATGCATGGGATGTCAAGGATGATGGCTCATAGTACGTCAACTGATCGATAGTGAGAATCTTCCCTTCATGGGGAAAACACATCATGCAAAAAAATTTAAACACGACAGATGACATGGAAAAAGTGTAACTACGACCTAATAGAATGTTTTAATCTAGAGGCGCATCGATAACCTTAATGTCTACAGAAACAGTCTTGCCTGCAAGAGTCACTAGGCAATTACAATACATGCCAAGAGGCTAGGAGGGTTGACTGTCCCAAACACGCAAAGGGATGGTGGATGGGGAGAGTTTGGGTGACTTGAGTTACTTTCAAACAACAACAGACATCATGCAAGTGGATACACCTTTGTCAATAATGTATGGGGAGATGAAAACATTACAGACTCAGACTGGCATCTAGAAAGCAACGGATGATGGTAATGGAGGATGTTTTGACACATCAATAGGAAAGAGAATCAAACGATCATCTGAAGGATCTACTACACCCAAAGCAGTTAGTAGAGATTACTTCTAAGATGGGCATGAATAGAGGATCTCCAGTGTCGACATGGTGACAAGTGATTGCACCAAGTCATCTACTATAAAGTACGTGTGCGAAGCTCAGTTAGAAGTCGCATTACGACACAATGGCCCTTTGGGTATCTTGGGAATTGAATCAACCTTCGGCTGAGGAATCTGTAAGTGACCATTTGGTGTCGTAAGAGGGTCAATAGATTCTCTTTTTCTTGGGCTCGGTTGTGGACGAAGTCGATGGCTTGTCGTATTTACCTGACGGAGTTTGCAACTTGACATCAAAGGTACTAACCCCCTCAGAATTCATCATGAGAATCTAGTAGTCACCACGACTAGAATGTTGGTGAGGGTGGGCTACTTGACCTTGCTGAGGTTGAGCAACAACAACTCCTTACTGAGGGAAAGGATTCATAAGCACGGTCGGTTGGGATCACGCAAGATTCTGAGGTAGTTGCTGCATGGGCATTTGAACTCTAGATGCTACTTTGGCTTCCCACATTTGGCACATCTGAGGTAAGAGGGGACACTCATGAGTATAATGGCCATGTACACCAAAACATGCACAACGCTTGTTCGTCGAAAATCCTTGTTCTTCTTGGGCTAGTTGCCCTATTGCTGGTTGTTGGTGTTAGGCTAGTTCCCCTGGGGTTGATTTGGTTGATTACCTTGGTTACCCTGCATACCCTTGTTACCTTTCCCGTTATTGTTTTTCTTTGAATTTTGGGGATTGGTCGCACTCTGTTGTGCCTACATTTGACCCTCAAGGGGCAGTGGCTATTGGGGCTGAGGATTCATGGGAGGTTACGACACTAATGCCTGAGGGGCTGGAGCACTTGGCGGTGCATATGTCTAAGATGGTGAAGGGGAAATGGTCTGGTAGATAGGTTGAGCACTAGCTAGACCTGACATATATTGATGTGGTTGCATGAATGCATAATATGTGCTTTGTTCTTAATACACATTGCTAGTAGGAGGGGGATAAGTGTTGGAGGAACTCGTGCCCCCTTGTGGATAGCCATAACTCTGCTGAGTATACGACGAAGGATGTGAAATATCTCCAAGAATACTATCGGTGGCGTGAGATGCCCTTGGTGCATTGGCACCAACAGGACGAGGGAGGTATGGTATAATGATATAGACATAATCAGATTGAGCGTAAATCAATTCATATCTCAGAGCGGTCTAGAGAGTCTCTTCCTCTGTCTGAGGAAAGTGAGATACGACATCTTTGGAAATAGATGCTAAAAGCCCCCTAAGAAACCAATCACGGTAGACATGGTCTTCAAAGGAAGGATCACGGCACATGCTCCTCCTTCTATGTCATTCTTGGACATGGTCAGAAAGATGGGTGGTAGAGGATTGATGAAATGTTGTCAAGAGCTCCATACTGATGTTGTGTCGAAGAGGTAACTAAAAATATGAAAGGAACGCCTTAGCAAGTGTCGCAAAAGTGGAATGAGAAGTAGAGAGATGGTCAATGTACCACTTCACAACATCTCCAGTGAGCGTCTGTTGGAACAACTGAAGACGAATGGAGTCATCGGTGATGGAATTAGACAAACACCACATATGGAAGGAGCGGATGTGATTACTAGGGTCCTCTCTAGAATTACCCTCAAACTTGGGAATTTCCGAGGGAAGATTAGTCACCATAGATAGACAACCAACATCATGGTGTATGGGGTCATTAATCAACTGGTTAAAATCCATGAGATTTAACCCAACCATGGAAGGTAGCAAAGGGGCTTCCGGAATGGTTCCTATAATGGTTCCACTAGATGTGACTATCGGAATAGAATCGGAGCCACCACCAAGTTGGTTTCCTGCACTTGCAATGGGTCCTGACATGATCATGGTATGTGGTGAAGGAGGCTCAGAATCATATGAGGAATCATATGAACAAGAAGAAGAGTCAGTGGCACTTAAGAGAGTGCTAACTCGAACCCTGTGGGGAGGAATAATACATCCAAGCAGAAATTGGGGATGAAGACCTAAAAGTCTCTACGAGAAATTCCTTGGTGGCGCAATGGTTACAAGACACAAGTGACATGAAAATAGTGAAGGGAGATAAACAAAATGTCTCTGTCTCCATCGGGGAGATAAATTAATTAAATTAAGTCTTGGCTTGGCGGTGTTAACCAAGTTCCATTCACTTAAGGTGTGCTTGTGTGGCCAGATATGCGTGTTTATTAATTAAGCCCAGATCGTGTTTGAAAAAAGAAAAATAAAAATATTGATGAAATATTGTAAATAAATTGAAATTAAAAATAGGATATAAACAACAAATCAAATATATATACCCCACCCAAACTAGGTTTGCAAACACTGTGTTGGTTGGTAGCGAAATCAACTGAAAACAAACTAAAATGGCAAAAGATCTAAGCGTTGGTGTGACTGGGATCAAATGACACTATGTTGCTATAAAGTGGTGCAACAAAAACAAAAAACCAGTGAGAGAAGTTGCTGCAAAAGATAGGGCGATGTGTGTGGAACCTAGGGAAAATAGTGGCACTCTAAAGCAAATGACCAAACAAGGTTCAAGAGGGAACTTTTGATGGAAACAACCTATCTTTAAAGATTTGAAAAAGAAAGGTACATATATGAAACATAGGGTTGAAAGTTTTACAAAAAATCAGACTTCTTTCTCAGCTAAACTCCTCCTACAAAGGTGGAAGCGTACTAGAATCCCTAGGGGGCTAAATTCCACTTCGACAAGAAAAATAGAGTAGATCAAGGCCTAAGCGAGCTGAGACAATGGTCAACCAACCCAGTAGAGTGCTCTCAGCAAAACCTAGAAAATGATCAGAAAAATTCCCAAAAACCCTAAAATCGTAGGTATTGACCTGATTTAGGGGAGATCGCACTTTTTGGGGCTGAAAAGTACAATTTTTGTTCCTCAGTTCTCAGTTGGAAAGTTGTGGAAAAATTTACCATATCTAGTGCAGTTGGTTCTTGTTACCTGCGGAAAAAACCAGAAAACTTTTGAAAGTTAGAAGTTTGACTAATCTATGAACATTAAGACACTAAAAAAGAGAAAAAGCCTAAGTTGAAAATTGAAGGTCACCCAAGTTTCTAAATCATAATTATAAACACAGTGGAGTCACCATCTGGTGGCGACAATCAAAAATTCCCCAGTGGAGTCGTCATCTGTTGGAGTGTTTTCTTCTCGAAGGTGTACGAAAAGAAACCACTTTAGACTGTGGATGACAAACAACCTCAAGAGTAAAAATGGTTGCAAAACAATACGGATCGGTAGCAAATGATAGAAATAAAACCTGCCAAAGTCCCGATCGATGTAATAGAAATAGTTAAACAACAAAATGAAATAAGAAAATAAGCGCAAATAAATCCAATAATCCAATGGAAACCAGATATAAAGAATATATTTTATTAAATGACACCTATGAAGGGAGAAAATAATGCTACCATTCCCCCTATGTGGGATTGGTTCTTGGCTATCCTCAATATCTACAACTTTGTAGAGTCTCTCTCTTCTCTACAATGTGTAAACCAAACAAACAAAATGTTTGAGCTCAATGGGAACTCAAAAGAAAAAGACAAATGGTGAGCGGCAATGATAATAATCAGCATTGCAACTGTGAGTGCAACAATAAAAATGATCAAAAGTGAAAAATGGATGTAAACCCTTCATTTTATAACAAAATATTGGGTTATTCTCGAATAATGGAAAACATTAAAATATTATTAACGAATTCTAGACCTAACCACTTGGAATATTTTATTATATTTTGTTAGAGGGAAAAAGTATTTAATTTGGTCAAATAATTTTATTTAGAAATAATAAATAAATAAATGATTTGTTTATTATTTCGAAAATGTAGTTAAAGAATAATAAACAAATAATGGTTTGTTTGATTATTCCTAGGTGATTTAGTCAAATTTAACATGGAATAATAACTAAATAATAATTTATTTAATTATTCCTAGAGAAAAATAATGATTTATCTAATTATTTCTCGTGATTGGGTCAAATATGACAAGGAATATTAGTTAAACAATGGTTCAATTAATTATTCCTAGAGGAAATTAAATAAATAAGGATTTATTTAATTATTTCTCATGGGTTTAACTAAAAATAACTTAATAAATGTGGCTTATCAAGTAATTTCTTATAGTGAAAGTAATTTTACTATAGTAAAATTGGTCTGACAAGGTGTACTTCGATCCTTTAGTAGGTTATGGTTAGATGATCAATTTTTGGTGATAACACCTTTTATTTATCCAATTATTTATTTCTATTGATAGCCTTTTAAAAGTTTTTTTTATCAAGTTTGGTATTTCACATTCCTTTTAAAGACAATAAATAATAGGCTTGTAATAAAATATCTTGATCATTGAAGCATTAATATTGTAGGATTCTATGTTTCTTGTTGAGATTGTCATGGATCCTAGCTAAAGAACGATATCATTAGCATAAAGAAGAAGAATAATTACCATACCAGTGAGGCTGGGGCAATCATATTCTGCAACTTCCAAATACTCTTCTAGCTTATCGATGTAAATGCCAGAAAGGGTAGGGGATAAGGGACATCTTTTCTTAACTCTGATATTACATGTAATTTCTTATGACCAACCCTTTGTGGTCCTAAAATTTCTAATAACATTCTTGTATAGCATAGTCACAAAAACCCTCACCTCAAGAAGAACCATTATCTCTTCTAGTATCGTCTATTGCTTATCTTAAGGAATGGTGTCAAAATATTTCTAAGGTCAGCAAAAAAGAAGAAGAGATTATTCTTATCATTGCGACATTCCTCTGTAATGATGCTAAGAGTAAAAACATGGTCTATAGTTGAGTGATGTCTCCTAAATCCATCTTTCCCTTTAGTTCTTTTACCATGGCATTCAAGCCAAAGGCTAATATTCTTTTCCAAAATGACCCCATACAACTTTTTTTAAATGTGGCTATTGATAATCGTCTTGTAATTACAGGGAATATTTTTATCCCCACTTTTAAATATAGGCAAAATAAGGCTTTGTGTCCAAGGTTAAGGAAGCCTGGTTTCACTGCCAGATTGAGGAGTTTGTGTATATGGGGGATGATGGTAGACCTTCCCATTTTGAAAATTTCATCTTGGTAGCCTTCAATATCCCTAACTTCCCATTAGATATTTTCTTAATCTCGAGCTCATCATCTTCAAAAGAGAAGATGTTCTCCTCTATAAGAATATTCGAAATGGTGCCCATGGTGTTAAGGGAATCATAAATATTCTTAAGATTGATATCATAATTATTTAAGGGGACAGGGTTATTTTCTTTCATTTTATGAACAAGAAATTTCCTCCAAAACTTTCTAGGCTCAGCTTTAGAAAGGTGAAGAAGATTTTCTTGCCTCGTATTTATATAGCATCTTTTCTTCCTTTTGATAAGAGCTATGTAAATATTTATTTTTTCACGCTTTATGGTTTCATTAGGAGTATCGCTAATAGTTTTCCTAGCAATTTTATAATCATTATCACACCAAGGGTTGAAATTTCTATTATTCTAATTGTAAGACACCTTGGTAGATAACTTGTTAATGGGAGTGGAGAGTGTTGTAGTAAAATTGCGGTAGATGTGACCAATGTTATCATTATGTGTTGAACAATCTAAATTCCTATTTAAGTCTTTTAAGAGGAGATCCATTTTACTTATGCCAAAATACATGTGCCATCTAAATTCCTATTTAAGTCCTTTAAGAAGAGATGCATTTTACCTATGTCAGAATGAATGTGCCTTTGACTCTAACAATCCTCTTACATCTGACTGATACAAATGTCAATGTTTAGAATTAAGGTTAAAGATCTATGGTCAAAATTAGGGTTATGGTCATTTAAGAAAATATAAATTAAATCATACAATACAATAGATCTAACATTTTATCATATCAAATATAACTAATATTGCATATTTATTTAAAATATTTTAAAATTCATTTACTAATTTTAAAGTTATATTTATGAAGTAATTTATAAATGTTTTTTATTTTTTATTTTTATTTTAAAATTTTTTAAATTGATTAACCTTTTTAACAATAAAAAGAAGAATAAGATCATAATTAAGATTAACACTAAATTAATGTATAAGATTTTTTTATTATTATAAAATTTAAGGAACTCCTTTTTCTATGATAATTTGAATAATTTATAAATATATAAATTCTTTATTTCTTTTGAATCTAAATCTTTTAAGAAAAAAGACATTTTCTTAACCTTTATAACCATTAACTCTAAGTTACCGAAAACTCCTGAAGAATTTCCCAGAAACGCAGATCCCCGTTTCCGATACATAAACGGATACGATTCTTGTCCGAAACACTGTAAAAACGTTTTTGTGACGTTTCAAAAAATCGGAAACTTTAGATTTGGAATTGGATACGTTTCCAAGGGATTTAAATTTTTTTGGATCCGTTTCCGGTAAAACGGATCCACGAAAATTGTGATCAGAATCCACCCTTAAAATGTTAAAAAGCTTGAAAATTTGCATAGCCATAAATAAATAATAAAAATGAAGAAATCAGATTTGCAAATAAACTCACTATAAACAGAGTCTCATAAAATCTTTTCTAAATCTTTAGAAACAACAACACTCCATATATTTATCAAAAATTCTTACTAACAAAAAGATAGATGTTCAAAAATGCAAATAAAGGGGTTTGATGAATGTCTTCGTAAAGATATTTATTTGAGCGATTAATTTTCATTTTGGTTAAGGTTTTGTTAATTGTCATTGATTTTGCTTTTGATTTCATAAATCCCTCCAATGTAACAAATCTTCTCTAGCCAATCTTGTGCCTGCATATAGTCACAAGACCAAGCTGACATTGAGAAGATTGAAATGTTCAGATAGGTCTTGATGGAATATCCCAATGATCCCATGGGCCTTTTAATTGTCATGCAAGGAAGATAGATATCATCTTCCATGCATGACACGTTCTTTGAAGGAGTTGGACCCGAAAGCACAAAGGCTGTTGCATTTCTGATTACATTATTAATGATGATGATAATATGTTGAATGTTATAATAATCACTAATGATGATGACAATTTTTATGTTGAATTGATGATGATGATTTGTTTATGTTGAATTCATGACGATGACTATGCATTTTTAGATATAGATTCTAGATTCTAGATTCTAAAAGATGAATGGTAATATGAAATATATATATATATATATATATATATGCATGCCGTTTCCTTGCCGTATCGTATCCTCATATTTTGAAAATTTGTCGTATCCGTTTCAAACCCCGTATCCGTATCCGTTCCCGTATCCGTTTCAGTGCAACTTAGCATTAACTTAACTTAAGTAGACCAAATATGTTTAGAAACTATTTTATTCTTTATATTATAAATAATTAATTCATTATAAAATTATTTTTTTTATTATTATATTTTTATAATTAAAAAAAATCATTAAAAAATAATATTCATTTAAATAATATAAACATAAATTTTAAATTATTTAATATAATGATCATAATAATTTAACTTAAAAATTGTATACAAGGCATAGAATAGATGGTGACAAGTGTTCTATAAACGCATTCATGGTGATAATGTCCCTAGTTCAAGACTTTGTGGGCAAAAATCCAACTATACTAAAAGTTAGTGTGGCTGGCTAAATGTGTTCCACATATAATTTTAATGTCTTAAATACCTCTTAACGGTAATTCTTCAAAACCACATATTAAACATACCAATTATCTCAAGACTTATATTACCTAATATAAAAAACAATATCTATTTTAAAAATTATAATTTTATATATAAAACATATATATATATATATATATATATATATATATATATATATATATATATATATATATATATATATATATATATATATATATATACATATATATTAAATAATTATTTATTGTTAATCCTTTAAATGCTTTCCATTCCTTTGAAATTCTCTTCCCACGTGAATAAATTATCCATCTCACCTCCTAATAACTAGCATTTGCACCAGATGTTGCAAAGAAAACGCCGTACGACATAAAGTGCGGAAATCCATTATCCATGTAGTGTGTGCATTATTCAACAAGGTGGATCTCTCTAAATTTGTTGCAAACATTTATGTTGTTGCATTGCCAATTTATTTAGAATCTACTACTACCTCCTTTTCTTGGAATATTAAATTTCTTATCACCCCATGATGACAATCCCTCTAATTATTGGAATCACAAATTTTTCCACTTTAGTGGGTTTACCTTCAACCTAAAGAAACATGAATTTGAGTCACTCAATTAAAAAAAAATTGCTAAATTGCTATTTATCATGTTTTAAGTAAAAACAATTAATAACTCATATTTACAACCTTTGAAATATTTACAACCTTTTAAGTCTTGTATTTATAACTCATATTTATAACCCTTTAAAATGAAACTAACTATCTATATTTTTATCAATAATAAAAAGAATCTTCTTTATAAAACTGACACTCACGTGCTACTCCTATTGAAAAGGAATTAATACTCTTTGATAAGCAATATTCTTTGATAAGCAAGGAAAGCATTATACTCGACCTCAGGGAACTCAGTGGGAAAAATTATCAATAACTAGTTAATATTGATTTGCCTCAATTTCTTTTGGTCCAACCAGCAATTAAAATCCATCCCCTGCCACTGTAACAATAATACACCATATATCACCTTCCCATTAAAATTGAGAATGAGCTGCAAGTAACTGTGAGAACACGGATGCCTCATAAGCATGGAGTTAAGTTTGATCCTTGAGCTTTGCTACAATCCTCAACTGTAGAAATATTGAAATTTTTAAGAAGACTCTGGCCATTTCATAAGCAGCTGAGTTGACAACAGATTTTGTCTGTTGCCGAGTCCCAATCATAGAGATGTCTATATAAGTTATGCCAATGTCTAAGTAGAGCTGTTCAATATGGAATGTCGGTGTAAGTCTTCATCTCTGTCCAACTTACGTCAAAGCAAGGATGCTACATAGGAAGAAAGAATTGGTTAATCAGTTGTGGATGATGGCGTTTTTTCTAGAAAATGCAATATCTCCTTCATTGATTTCAAAACTCTATTGCTTCACTTGCACCTATCTTCTCAGGGTTTCATATTGATAAAAACAATGTAGAAAATTTTGGTTGAGTTAGTTTCAAACCATAAAATCTACCCCAACTTCATCTAATGGGCTTGTGATATAGCCTTCTTTCCCACATTTTCTGGATTATAAAATAATGTCAAAGTAAAACAAGAGTTAGAAATATATTTCAACAATAGTCACTTGCATCAAATGATTATTATCTCGCTTGGTTTTCATCCTTATGGCTTAATATGGACGGACCATTTTCTGCAAAATTAGGAAAGCCTACTGTGTCTTTGAAAGATCGATTTGATTAATGAAGGACATAAGTTAAAAATGCAGTGATCATCCTGTAAACAAATATATATACTCTATATATATCAAAGCAGCAGACTGAAGGCACTGAATTTGCCCATTTCAGACTCATATATGATATATCTATTCAAATGTTTACATAAACCAATATTTCATCCACAGTGGCTAAGAGTAGTATATATCAAAGACTGAAGGCATTAAAATTGCCCAATTCACTCATATATCTACTCAAATTTCTACACAAACCAATATTTCATCCACAGTGGCTAAGAGTATATATCAAAGTAGCAGACTGAAGGCACTGAACTTGCCCATTTGAGACTTATATATCTATTCAAATTTTTAAACAAACCAATGTGTGATCCACAATGGCTAAGAGTATTTATCAAAGTAGCAGATTGAAGGCACTGAACATGCCCATTGCAAAATTCAGACTCATATCTATTCAAACTTTTACACAAACCAATGTTCATCCACATAGGCTAAGAATATATATCGAAGTAGCAGATTGAAGGCATTGAACTTGCCCTTTTCAGATTCATATATCTATTCAAACTTTTACATAAACCAGTCTTTCATCCATAGTGGCTCGTGATTTTCAAAATTTTTATGTATGCCATAATAAGCACTTCACGAATCAACTAGGAATTGAAGGCACTTGCACAAAGAATATAATAACAAAAACCAACGTATTCTTGCACAATAGTATTATTGATGATAACACTATGCATAAATTGCTATTGATTTGTTGTAAGCCAGAGCAGGATCTTGATCTTCCTTGGCACAGATGTTACTGTCAGATGGACTGAGATGAATTTTTGCAGCCCCATTCTTCAATCCAACTTTATTCCTTTTCAATTTTGGGGCCATGAGAATCTGATAGCAGTCAACAAGTTTCTTCTTCTCCTTCTCAACCATCTCACCACCATCTTTCTGCTTTTCTTGATATTTGCCCTGTTCCTTACATGCACTATTGTTGAAGTCTTGAGAGCGAGATTGCTGTTCTTGGGCATCAACGACATTATTAGGTTTAATGGATAGTAATTTTCTCACAAACGAAGGCCTGGGTACGACAGGATTCCCCATCAAATCTCTGAAACCCACAGCCCCCCAGTTGCAGGGATGAATCTGTTCATTCTGTGAAGATCTACTCCATCAAGAATCATGGTGCCAAGGTTGAGAATGACCAGAAGGACGACGAACCTGCAGTGCTAAGAAACTCATCCCACTAAAATCTGTGCTCCTGTAGCCCTTGAGGAGAGTTGAAAGCAAGACCCTCACAGTGCCTAGCAGGGTATCCCTGAGGCAACCCACGCAGTATATATCCATCATCACAGCAGAGGTTTCACAGCAGGGCAAACTCTCTTCCACTCTGAATATGGCCTTGTCGTTCCAAGTAGGGTTTGCACCCCCTGTTCTGTCAATTTGCGTCGTCAGTTTTTTCTCGAAATTGATCCATACAACACAGTAGGTCTGCATCATGCCAAAAAGATGTATCTCCTTCAGATCTTGAGCTGAGATGATGTTAAGCTCCAGCTGTGTGTAAGCTTCCCCCATGATGTAGAGTGAATTTACTGCACAAGGAAACACAATATTCAGAGACCACCCTGATTGAAATTACAGGAGAAGAAACGACATGAATGAAATCTTTTGAAATCTGAACATTGTATAGAACTGACTTATAAGACAAAACACATCATAGACTCTCTAGCTCATGATGGTGAAAGAAGATGGAAATCAGTGCAAAAGGCCACCCCAAATGGTCATGATCGAAGCCAAGAAGCAGAAAAACCCATTCATAGATACAACAATAATGGAACAAACAAAAACAAATTTGTACCAAATCCATTTGTTGTTTCATTTTAGAATTTTATTGTTGTGATTTCCATTTCAAAACTCCATTACTTCACCTGCACCTATAGTCTGAAGCTCTCATATTCATAAAAAAAATGTACAAAATTTTGCTTGAGTTAGTTTTAGATTATAAAATCTACCCATTTCAAAACTCCATTGCTTCACCTGCACCTATCTTCTCAGGCTCTCATATTGATAAAAGCAATGTAGAAAATTTTGGTTGTTAGTGTTAGACTATAAAATCTACCCATTTCAAAACTCCATTGCTTCACCTGCACCTATCTTCTCAAGCTTTCATATTGATAAAAACAATGTAGAAAATTTTGGTTGAGTTAGTTTCAAACCATAAAATCTACCCCAACTTCATCTAATGGGCTTGTAATATAGCCTTCTTTCCCACATTTTCTTGATTATAAAATAATGTCAAAGTAAAACGAGAGTTAGAAATATTTTTCAACAATAGTCACTTGCATCAGCTGATTATTATCTCGCTTGGTTTTCATCCTTATGGCTTAATATGGACGGACCATTTTCTGCAAGATTAGGAAAGCCTTGTGAATCCTTTAGTTTCAAAGTAATTCTTTCAGATCACTTGCCTATCTATCTGGAGTCTAGACCTCTCAAACGAAGAGGCCTAAAAACATACCATTTTCATTTGAACAGCTGCAGTTTGGCAACCCAGACATAGAAAATAACATTCAGTATTAGTGAAATGAAGACACTCACATTACATGAACAAAAATGTGAAGTTTCAAAGTAATTCTTTCATATCACTTGCCTATCTATCTGGAGTCTAGACCTCTCAAACGAAGAGGCCTAAAAACATACCATTTTCATTTGAACAAGTGCAGTTTGGCAACCCAGACATAGAAAATAAAATCCAGTATTAGTGAAATGAAGACACTCACATTACATGAACAAAAATGTGAATCCTTTCTAAGAAGCTTCAAAATGTAAAGAAAAAGCGGAACAACTAGGTTTTTGTAAACATATTCAAAAGAAACATGAACTGGAGATAGAGATGGTTAGTGTTGTAAAAGAAAAGGAATTGATATTGTGGCTTGAAAATGACAGATGCTTCCTTTATACTTTTTAAGTTCCAAGCATAAACCACCTTCCAATCTAAGGAAGGAAGGATAACAGTAAGTACAAGGAAGACCACATATGCTTCCTTTATACTTCAATTGTCAAGAATTAACCAACATTCAAAAGGTAGGTGCTTCCATAGACTCTATCTGATCATGTGACCAACCAGCCCAACTTAACAACAATGATAGCATCAGCAGATCAGTGGCCCCTTGCGGGGCCACACCAGCCCAACTTAACAACCATGACATCATCAGCTGATCAGTGGCCCCTTGTGGGGCCACACCAGCCCACCTTTCGGAAAACCACTATGTAAGAAAATTAAAACTTGGTGGAAACTGTAGCAGCAACCCACTTTCACCTACCCACCTTGTCTCTCATGGCTAGTCTTCAAATGAATAGAGGAAAGATTATCGAGTCATGAACTTTTAAATGAGGGCATATTATCAAAAACCTTGAATGAGACTCATGAGAATCTATAAAAGAAAACAAGAAGTCAGACATGCCTGACTTAGTGGTTGATACAGTGCTTAACCACATTAATCACCCTCGTTCAAATACTGGAAGGCATAAAGCCCTGCGTTATTAAAAAGTTCATGAGTTTGATAGGGTTCAAATTCAAAAAGATAAGAAAAAGGAGGTATTCTGTAGACAGAAGTCAATAATTCAATGGCTTAAAGATGGTGGAAGAAGCGGTGCCCGTTTCCTTAAAACCACTCAGAATAGAAGGGTTTATAATAAAATTTCTGTAATAGAATACCAGACAACACAATAGTAACTCAAATCTGCAAGGAAATCTACTTCAACCTCTACTGACGATGCCAGTTACTGAAGAAGAAATACAGGATGTTGTTTCCCCAAGAAAAGAATAAGCCTCCTGGGGCTGAATGGCTTCCCAACTCTATCTTCGTCATAATATGTGGCTTTTAAATAATGTTAATCTTCTTGGAGCAAAAGAAGAATCTACGAACTCTGGATCTTCCAACGATGCCGATGCACCATGGCTTCTGCCGCCTTGCTGCATATCCATAGGATCACTGTTCGAACTACCTTCAGTTCCCTTATCCGCTTCCTGCAATCCACCTTTCTTTCTTGTCTGACCAATATTGCCCTGCTGTTGCTTTGCGCCATGGCCACCCACGATTCTGAGACCTTCCTGAGAAGATTTCGCCATGTCACTAGCAGAGACAGTGATAAAAGACTCCTCCTCCGTGAAGATAATGGAAATGTTAGCAAAAATGATTGGCCGATTTAAACCGCTTTGGAACCTGAAATTGAAATTTTGAAACACATGATACGGGAGTGTCCTGCAGGAGGGACTAGACGGGGGCGTCCTGGCATGAGGGGCAGGCTAAGAAGAGTGAGATCACCTACGACCTCCTCCTCCTCGGCTCCCATCACGACGACTCAGCAATCTTTACCGAACCATGGCGATTCTGCAGAACCAAAGAATACTGGACCAAGTAGGAACACAAGGATAAAACAAACAACAGAGAAGATAACTTGCATGCTGAAGATAGATTGCATGCCCAAAGCAGTGGCAGCCGGATGGGGAATAGCAATGGAAGTAAGCAATTGAATATGCTTGGGCTTATCACTTATAGCAGAGGTGTATCCTCGGCGAGGATGCTTCAAAAGGGATGGACCACAGCAAAAATCCGGATAGCAAACCATATATGGAGGGATTGCGATTCTGCAGAGCCAAAGAATACTGGACCAAGTAGGAACACAAGGATAAAACAAACAACAGAGAAGATAACTTGCATGCCCAGAGCAGTGGCAGCCGGATGGGGAATAGCAATGGAAGTCAGGCACTTGAATATGCTTGGGCTTATCACTGATAGCAGAGGTGTATCCTTGGCGAGGATGCTTCAAAAGGGATGGACCACAGCAAAAAGCCAGATAGAAAACCATATATGGAGGGATTGTGAACTACCTAAATAGAACCATCTGGACCATGTAACTATCGAGGAGGAGCATTAAATCAACCTGCATGATGATTTGAATACACATAATGTGAACCAGCTTGGGGTTTGTGCTAACCTGGAGATGGGCGCTCCGCTTCAGGCTGCAGGTCACTATGCCAACGTTCATAAATGAACTCATTAACTATGAAATGAATCACCCGCATCCGGATCCGGGTACAGTAGTATGATTTGTTGGTTACGTACCCTTTTTCAGTTTCGCAATGACGAGTTACTAATACCTCTCTGTCATCAAATGCTCATGCATTGTAGAAAACAAGAGCCTATAATTTCTTGAATTTATTCCTGCTTAGACTAACCAAAGTGTTATGGACAAGGGACTGATATAAAAAAGTCACAAAAGCCAAAAATGACACAGGGAATGTTAGGCCATTAAAAGTTCCCATGCATGTTTTTGACCTGCTTCTTGGACAGCAAACTCCATGGGATGACTTTAAATTTTGTTGATCCTATTACTTCACTATTAAAGCATCACGGCGTGTCCCAACACCAATATAATCGATTGGTATTGCAAGTAAACTATCGATCCTTTCCACATAGAGGCAAGCAACGGATGGTAAGTCTTGATAGCTTCTCACTTTAGATATATTAGCCTGCCATCCAGGCAGATATTCATAAATAACCTGCATGTGACCAAGTTATATTAGAATTGGGTACCAGAGAAGAGAAAAATTCTTTTATCAAAATTTGAGTTTGAAATGAGAAACTTTCTCAAGGAAACAAGATTTCAAATAACCTTGACATGACATAATGTTAGAAACAAACTGCAAGGAAAAAGGAATATGACATATGCAGAATATTATCTACAAAGATACAAATAAAACTATATACCGAGAGAGACTCAAACTGGTAGCAGGTCCAACACAAATGACCAAATAAAATAAAATTAACAGTTAGATCCATGAAATTTATTAGTCAAAAGAATGCAAAAATGTGTTGTCAAGAACAAATTGAGGGTCAAAGGTCCAAGAGGCGAAAACTATGGGGCCAAAGCCTCAGTGCAAACAAGCTTTCTGTAAGTTTTAGCAAAATAATTCATACATATACAATGTAGAGTACTAAAATAGTGGATTTCTGATTTTTTAAAGGTAGATATTGTAGCATAGCACTTGATATAATGATCATCGTAAATGAAGCTGTCTGATTAAACCTCACAAGGATGTGAAGCTTAAGCAGACAACATCAGATAGGCTGACATTAATGTAACTGTTTCCTCCATGGTACAAACAAATATGCTTCATTTAGTTGTTGCCTACATGGTACTATTCTACTGATTATGGATTTGAACCATATATGTATTCGTATAATCTAAAGATCAAAACACAGGCTTGTAGATGTCAGCCTGACATCTAGTCACTGCATTTTTTCACTTATTATGCCTGATGTTCCCCTTTTTCAACTGTTATGCATCACAAAATGTTTTTCAAGATACTTGCAATACTCATACATAATAATTACAGAAGCATACTATTTTAAGTTTCCCGTTAAGTAATTGAGATCCATGGCTCTGAATTGAAAGGAAAGTACCTCTACCTTTTGCAGAAGGTCAAGGTCCGCAGGAAAAGATTTCAACACATTTCCATCAGGCCCTTTATAGGCTACCCCAAGCCTAATTCTAGATAACCCAGAAAGTACGTCAAGCTTTGTCAGATTAAGTGCTGAGAAACCATGATTTGACAAGAATATTTAAGTGCAACTAGATCTAGCCAACGACAACGACGAGGCTGGCCAGTTGTGGTGCCATATTCATGTCCAGCTGATCGAAGACCTTCACCTGCTTCGTCCAAGAGTTCTGTCGGGTAAGGACCTGAAACAACTCTTGTTGTGTACGCTTTAGCCTGCAGATCAAAACCGTGGTTAGTCATCAGTAAATTTTTAAAACTTTCTTGACGAATCCAATTTTCATTAGAACTTTAACCTGCATGAATTTGCATATGCATGTTAATAAAAAATCATCTCACATACCACACCAATCATATCACCAATATGTCTTGGAGCAATACCAATTCCAGTACAAATTCCACTGGCAGATGGATTAGAAGAAGTGACAAATGGATAAGTTTCAAAATCGACATCTAACATGGTCACCTGGCCGCCTTCAACCAAAATCTTCTTCCCGCTTGAGAATGCATCATTCATCAAATGAACAATGTCAGCAATATAAGGTTCTATTCGCTTAGAATATCTCTTGTAATGCTCCACTTCAGTCTGTAACATGCTTTTACTATACTCAAAGCCTTTAAAACGGGATGCGGCATCATGCAAAAGAATATCCAACTTCTCAAGAAATGTATCCATGTGCCTCAAATCACTTACCCAAATACCATTCCGGATTCCCTTGCTTGCATAACAAGGACCAATCCCTCTTTTTGTCATTCCAATTAATGACCCTGCAAGTTCTGCTTCTCTCATTCCATCAATAGTTTGATGGAAATCAAATAGTAAATGAGCACGGTCAGAAATCAACAGTCTTCCTTTGCAAGAAACTCCATTAGACTCAAGCCAGTCTATCTCTTCAAATAGTCCTGGAAGATGCACCACTTTTCCATTCCCAATAATGCATAGGGCTTTCTCATTCACTATTCCAGAAGGGACAAGGTGAAGAGAAAATTTCTTTCCCTCGCTATTGTATATGGTGTGACCTACATTTGCCCCTCCCTGCGATAAAGATGTAGTATAATCGGTAAATATACTTACCAGTTAAGATGGATTTAACGACAATGAAAAAAATGGAGGATGGGTGAGTACCTGACAATGGGCCACAATATCATAGTGTTGTGCTAAAATGTCAACGAGCTTGCCCTTTCCTTAGTCACCCCACTGAGTTCCCAACACTGCACACACTTGACTCAGGGATTTAAAAGGATCTTCCACTTTCTCTACCTCAACAATGGCTCCGGCCTCCTCGACGCTGGCATTGCATTTTATCCTTCTACTCTGCAGTACAATTCGACCTTTAGCCAAATGCAAGTTCACAGAATGCGCAACCCCTGCTGCCTCTTCTTCTTATCCTGCAAAAATCCATGCAAATTCGAAACACAGAGATCGCTAATCAGCGCGTATGCCATTTATTCACACAGACCGCGGATTGAGCAACCTTCAAAACCCCAAATCCCTGGCAGAAGCTATGATCCAGTTCAGGCAGATATTTTTTTTTTTTTTAATCTCGGAGGGTAATCCAAAATGGAACTGGGGTAAAGGGGGCTGAAACTGAAGGATTTGAACCAAAGGAAACATCTAAACATTCAGGAAAGCCATGGATAAAATTTTCCCCAGAGATTCGATGGAGCCCGTTTCAGAGGTCTGTTAGGCAGCACGAGAAGCAAGAGCGGAGAAAGACGAAAGGGTACAGGCAAATCTTTCGGGCTCCGATCTAGTAGCAGCATTCAGGCGAGGGTTTGCAACTGTTTCAAATATCGTAACCACTCAGCTACCTTCCCTTGATCGAACGATTACCAATCTTCTAATCGTCTAACACATAATCTAACGACACATAGGGATGACAATGAGAATTTTAGGGAAGTTCATTTTAGAGGGAAACGCCTTACGGCGTAATAATTTTAGAAATTAATAATAGCATATATAAGCAAATATTACAAAAAATAATTGAACACAATTTAATAAAACAAAGCATGAAATTAAATAAAACATATTAATAAAAATTAATAACCTAAAAATATAACATTATTTATGATAGAAAAATATGATAAAATAAACAATTAAATTAACAATGAGTTATTAATAATAAAAATTAATGGGCCGTGGAGGTTTGGTCTAGTGGCAAGCAAATGATTTGATAAGTCGTTCGTGCAGCTATGCAGGTCACGAGTTCAAATCCCAAGAATACCCGAGGGACGTTCAAGGCGGCCTGGGCGGACCCCCCTAGAGGTTATATAGGTAGCCGATGGGATTCGACCCCGTGTAACGCGAGTACAATACCATCGTCGTTGTTGATTCCTCTTGTATAAAAATAAATAAGTAAATAAAAATTAATAACCGACATAGAAATACAAAACCATATCATTAACCAATGTGAAATGTTGCTAATTAAAAATATAAAATAATTTCGCTAATTAAAAATTTAAAATAATGTTCATAATTGACAATATTAATAATAGTACTGAGGCTCGAGCGAGGGGTAATAATCAACCTCGAAGAAAAAACATAAGTCAATTATGCTCGAGGACTTGGTGTCACATCTAACAATGAGGCAGAAGCATTAGCATTATGGCAAGGATTAAAAATATGTTTGGAAAATGGTGTCAACTCCTTGAACATAGTGGACAATTCCAAGCTAATCATTCAAAAATGCATTAGGCTTCTTGGGAATGGCTCCCATATAGCAAATGAAACCTCTTCAATCATGGTAAGAATAATATATATGTTAAAACCATTTGATAAATTTAATCTATTCCACATTTTGCGAGCTGAAAACCAAATGGCAGACATTCAAGAAAATGTGGGGGTTATATTAGGACCAGGTAGAATATGCATAAATAACCAAATATCATTATGTCCCATCCCTTAGTCGATGGCTTCAGGTCAATATTGTACATTGGGGGTACTGGTTGTCATAACTTTATGGAAATAGTTAAGGAGGCCTGCTTCCCTAGGCGCCTCTGTGTTGTGGTAGTTATTTTGGACAACTACCTGAGGTACCTTTGCATCTTGGATATTGGGATGGTAGGTGGTATTTTAACTCATAGTTGTGGTGCCGTCGGAAGATAGGTCATGTGTGATGAGGCATCAAATTCTCATCGGTTTGTACAATATAACTGATTCAACAAGGGAATCTTGCACCATTGTTGCGAGCTTTTGGTCTTGGACGAGGAGAAACATGGAAGGTATAACAAATGATAATACCCTACACTATTCCACATTTATGAAGGACAAGTTGGAGAGGAATTTCGGGGTGGCTCAGGTCAATATATACCTCAGTTGGATCGGTCAGTAAATCATAAGTTCTTTGCCGTGGAGAAGTGGATTGCTGTAAGAAGGTCATCAGCAAGGAATGCCAGTGGGGATGGTTCTGGTTCTGGGAGCTTGGGGTTAGGCAATGGCACGAGGAATGGTGGTATGGAGAGTCTAATTGAGGGCTATTGCAAACATGTGATAAATTAAATCGTCAAAGAATTAAATGAGAATATGGCGGTCATCTATTCTCAATTGTCCGGATTGGGTAAAGGCAAGGAGTTTATGCAGAAAATAGTGGAAGTTTGCGAATGGAATTTTAGAGCATACAACAAAAGGTTGATAATATAGAAGTCAAACTGGAGAAGGCTATGGTGGTAGTGTTAAAGGAGGTGTTTGGGTTTGGAAATCCCTCGGCTACCAACATTGATTGCAGTGAGGTTGTTGCTGTGAAGGTTCTGGTTGGTGATGATGATGAAGCTGATGTTGCTACTACGAAGAATCAGGGAGTGGAAGAGAACGAACCAGAGAACCTGAACACGTCTATGGGCGAGCCTGCAGGTGACGACACTGAGACAGAAACCAAATGAAAGTACTTATATATATATATATATATATATATATATATATATATATATATATATATGCAATACCGTTGTATAGTCTATAATGGCACTTTTTGGAGAATCTATAGCTATAGCTTTATAAATAGAACACATGTAAATGATAAGGGTAGCAAGAAGGTCCATACTTTTTGTAATGAAAGGGCAGATACAGATAGATCAAGTCTATTGTTTTTAAGGGACCCAACCCATTTCTAGACAGTTTAATGAAAATGCTACCCATTCCTTTAAAAAAAACCAATAATTCTATTTTTGAAAATGAAAAATATTATTATTCAAAATAATATTAATATAATTGAAGATAAACCAATATAAATAAAATTAATATAATAAAATTTAAAATAATATAAATCAAAGAAATGAAAGTTTAATATAATTACATGAAAATAATCTTAGAAAATTAAAAAAACCAATATAAATACAAATACTGAAGAGTAAGTATAAGCATAGGAAAAAGTAAATGCATTGAAGAGAACATAAATTTCGACATCAACAACAATTGTTGTGAATCACTAACAAGCATTGATGATAGTTAAGAAAGGATGATTCTGACAATCTCGGTTGCAATGCGACAAAAGCATGAGATGAAATTTTAAACATTATAGGACCAATGACAACAACGCAAAGTTACTAACATTAAAAGAAATAATAATAAAAATAACAACACATTCCACAAAAAAATTCAACTCTCAACACTCAGCCACAACATAATCATTTGATAGCAGCCTCTTCCAAAACACAACCAAAGTAGTGGCAAAAGCAACACCAATTCAAATCAACAGGATAATGATCACGATACTTCACGCTTTCAAGCCAGTCCCTTCTCATCTTCCTCCCTGATTCTCTTTGGTGCAAATGATATAAAGTTTGAACATCTGATTTCATTCCACTCAAAACACGGATATGCTCATCGACAAAATCAGGATGGAAGCCATGTCTTCTATCAAACCTTGCACGAATAAAGGTAACAAAACTAATGGTTTTCGTAATAGAATTAATTGCTCTGATGTAATAATTACCATCATTGTTCTCCATATCTGTGAATCATTGACAAAAACATACAATTAAAATCAATACATTGAAAGAAAACAAATTAACAGAAAGAAAAATATTCATTTATGATTTTGGTTATTTCATATTCAAACATAAATATAAAAGGATTCAAAAGAATGAGAGAAAAAAATGCAAACAACTACAATTCAAGAAATCAAACAACAATTGCTCTAAAATAGTCAATTTACTTACTTCAGTATTCAACAATTCTATTCAAATAAAAAAAATGGAAAACAAAAAACTTATGAAGGTGCATACAAATAATTGCAAAAAATAGTAACAACTAGAGAGAAGTAATCTTATTTTTCCTTAAACAAATGCAACTGAATAATTGGAACAAAGAAGAAAAAATACAAAAAAAAAAGAATTCATGAATAGTAAACTATATTGAAGATAAATACCCCAAAAATGATATTGAATTTAATCACTCCTCTTCTTTCTTTATAAGTGTAACATATGCACTATCTTTCATTTTTTCATAATGTTGAAAAGAAAAAGGCAGTGAAATCCAAAAACCATCTATTGATTTCACTTTTGCTATACTTGTAAATGTCAGACACTGCCTTTATTTGTCTCCAATATCTACAGTGGCTTGTTGCAAAGTCATCCCCTGTGATTTGTGTATTATCAACACCCATGCCATTTTCAAGGGAATTTGCCTCATATTCCCCCTAAGAACATGCAAAAGCGGTACAAGAACTAGAGAATCTTTATCAAATGAAACACCACAATAATTTTCAAACATAACTGTAACAAATTGTGGAAGTTGTGGCGGCTTTGAACCAGGCGCAAAGGAAATATTTTCAATATATCCAAGTGCATCATTAACGAGATTAGCTTCAACCCACAAATTACACGTTAACATCATGCACTATCCATGACATAGTAGTACTTCACACTCCAATATATCATCAACACTAACACTTATTTCTATTGATATTCTACTTCTTTCTGCAACACATCTCGCAATAGGAGAATTTAACGCTTTAAGAATTTTTCGATTCTGCAAATTAACGATATTATTCGTCACAAATAACTAAACAAAAGAATAAAAGAAAATACTTTCTTATCGATCCAAGCAACTATCAACACGGGTCATAAGAAAATCCCAATCAATAAGAGAAGGCTTTGCATTTCTAATATTGGTTAAAATATTGCGAAAATATGCTTGTCTCAGATCATCTCCTTGCTGCCTATAAATTTTTTCCAAAGCCACCACACTATTGAAGCTTTCCTGCATAACTTTCCTAGTTGTTCTACCTACATACAAGGGTTTATCCTTAATAGGATGCAACTGGGAAATGTCACCCATAAGAATGATGGACCTTCCACCAAAAGGACAGTCCTTGTTTTCAGGAAAGGCTTCTCGCAAACGAGAATCTATTTGTATGAATAGTCTTGGACCTATAAATCTCATCTCATTAGTCAATATATATCTAACGCACCTCATTTTCTCTTGGGAAATTGCTAAAGCCTACCCTATAGTGGCTTCATATCTTTTATAGGAATTTTTAAGGCAAAATGTATTGTTTTCCCACGTATGTTAAAAACAATAATACCAGTTGGAGCAAGAAATAACAAAGGACATTTTCCATTCATTGTTTCACTAGAAAGAGCATGAGAAAAACAACCAATGAGAGAAGACTTCCCTGTTCCCACAGTGCCTAGAATAATAATTTTCAAAGCACCATCATTTTCACCATGAGTAAAGTGTTGAAAACTATTTCAAAAGCAGCTAGTTGTTTTTCTGGTACAGAGGAAAGTGAAACATATGTGTCCCTAACAAACCCAAAATTCAAAACACGTGCAAACTGTGCATCTTTTACAAAATTGACCCCTTATTTTAAAAAATAATTTGAAGCCATCATTTCCTTCCAATTATAATCAACATCAAAGTCCCTTCTACCATGATTATCAAGGTCTGAAATGTTTACATAGCTTGGAGGAACTAACCGTGAAAAAACCTGCCACTCTTCAAAATCTCGATCAACATTTTATTCATGTATAAACAGCTCCACATTCTCTTCATCACCTTCATTTGGGAAAGGGCCTCGATCAACATGCCTCACATGATATCTCTAATTTCTCCAACTCTCAACAATGCTTTTAGTAGAAAACCCAATATCTGAACCAACATCATGAAACGACTTGTATAAAATCAACTCACTCCAACAAAACATTTCAATCTCTTCTGAACCCTCATTAGGAATAACATAAAACCATGGCCAAACATGAATGATAGCCTGCTTATCACGTGGCCTCCATTTGTCCTGCCTACGCTTCTCCTCAAAACTCTATGATCTTGTTGTTTCTATCAAGCATAAATGTTCCAAGAAAACAAGTCAGCTTTGATAAACCTAAATGAAATTGTTTCCGCACAAAAATTCATCATAATTTGGTGAAACCCTTTGGTACACTTTCCTGGTAACATTCAAGCAGAATAATTTCTAACTATAGACAACAAGAGGCAACTTTAGCAACAAATGGCACATCTCTTGAGCTCCAACATCACACTCAATAAGTGTCTCAGCAAGGAAACTTCTATACGTAGATAATACAAGAGCCTCAGACCTACTCCCATCAACAACTCTGGTCAACATTTCATGATAATTGTCATATATTCTCTCTTCCTTTGAAGCATATTTTGCAATATACTTTAAAACCTAATGTTGAGAAGGAACTTGCTGACAATCAACTTTTCTCGCTACATTGTTAAAACATCAACATTGTGAACATTTAAATGGTCATCATTTCTTGTTGGTTCATACTTTTTTCTCCCTTTTTAATCTATCGACAATGTTGACTCCGCACAAACCTCCCATGGAGCATGATAGTAAAATGAAATAACATACCATTTTTTATGTAAGCAAGAGTCAACACTACATTTTATATTCATTTGCACATGGTTAACTAAATGATCATAATGTTCTTCGAGATTGCAAGAAAAATTTTATTCAATGTTCAAAAGACATGGATCATCATTTAAAGTTTGAGGGGTCATGAAATTTTGAAGATATATGTCACGCGGATTTGTTGACGGTGTTGGACCCACCAAAATGTCAGGGGATCTCCCCAATAAGAAGTCCCAACTAGACCTTAGATGGTTTGGTGTAGGAGTCCCAACAGTGGGTCATATGATATCGCCTTGACGCCGCTTGTGCGAAGAGGTAAGTAGGATGTCCTTTTTGGTAGCAAGGGTTTGACCAGCACAACAAGCCAAGGAAGGTGCATGAAGGGTTCTAACATAAAGAATGGGGGATGAGTGCGCCCCTTAGAAACCCGTGGAAACACGTAGCTTGAAAGGGAACACACGAGCAAAGATACATCACAAGCTGGAAAGCAGGTTAGCCAACTATCCAAAGTGATGGTTAAACCAACAACACATCTCAATAAGATTCATATATATATAGATAGATATATATATAGAAAGAGTCCATACATACATGCGTAAGCAAACAACTACATATATCATTAGAGTAACCAAGATAGCTGAAATACAATAACAACATATGCATGAAACGTGTTGGCTCTATTATATTAAGAAAGTGAAAGTTCCAATCATACACACAACCATGTCCAACTACTAGTCCTGACAACAGAACATTATAGTCACTGTCGCCTGCTCCTCCAAAGAGATATACTAGCTTTGCACTATGGAGAAGCCAAGGCTCGTTACAATACACTCCAAGCTTTCTATAAGATACACCTATAGCAAGCTTGGCTCCCAAAAGTCTCTATAATGAGTTATGAGGTTCTATAAATAACAAAGGGTGGGGTGACCCTTGACATTCCCCTTTGTGACTCTTCACCTACCCTCATGACTCTTCAACTACTACATGACTATTACATTCAACTATCGGCACTTGGTCTTTCACTTTTACAACATGTTACATTACAATCTGCACATGTACCCATGTGAGACAAAATAGGCTTGAGTAATCCATGCAAGACATCACTAAGACTTGAAAAACTGTGGGAATACCAACTCTTCGACATCCTTGTGATGATTGAGGGTGGCGAACCGATGCCAAGCTTGGTAGTTTGTGATGATGTTCGTGTACTCTATGGTGACATCCTTCTAGAAGCAAACTCTTGCCTTCATTGCATCTGGGTACATTGATTTGGCTCCTTTTTCCAGCTCCTATGATAACATACACATCATAGTCTTGAGTGCAACTAGACTAGCAACATACTGATGCATAATGTTTGCGCTGATCTCCAAGTCTGTTGGTTGATATGCGCATCAACTCGTCGAAGTACATGTCTATCTCTAGTCAGAATTGGTTCTTTGTCTTTACCTTGGTGAGTGTACCAATGGATGGGATCGCATGTGTGCGCACAATGACATTTATGCTCCTGAACACCCATGGATGTGATTGACAACACTTCTCACCATGTCTTCTCTATGCGAGATGCTGGGATGGGTCTATAACCTGTATGGGCATAGTTTCATCAATCTATGCATGTTGTGCCTCCTGCTGTACATGTTCCTGTTGCACTTCCTTCTCTCCTCTACAAAGCTCATGTTCTTCCCTGAGTTATTGTTTCAACTCCTGCAACTCCTTTTCTATTTCCTCCATCTTCTGTTTCTCTCTTTTCCTCTGCATGATCCTCTTGTTGTGTTGTCACCTCATAGCCTCAATTGCCAAAGATGCTTTCATCACAAGTGGATATTCTTTGAACTTGCAACCTTTCTCTACCTATATGCTATCAACAACCTTCCTCTTACCTTTGTTGCACGCAGGTTTGCTACCTTCTACTATTGAGATGGTGCTTCTTGTTGTGATGCCCCTCATAGACACTTGCTCAACTGCATCCCCATTTGCGCTCTCAATGGTGTCCTTTGACTCTGCTCTCCTCGAGGCCACTGTACCTGTGCTGCTGAGAGGCAGATAAGCACCTGTGATTTCTGGAGACATGGAAATACTCATTGCTAGAAATCTATCAGTTGAAAACCAAAACAAAATTGAGGACTGGCTTGCAACATACCTATGTGACTAATTGTGAAGATTGTGAAATTTCCATCGGGAGGCTAGGAGACTAACTGCCAAAACTATGCAAGGCACAGTTTGGGTTATTAGGAGACTGACTAACTACTGGAACAGTGCAATGCATAGTCCACCCCAGCTTAATGAGGATTGAAACTACACAATGCAGAATTTCAATCAGCATTGACATGCAAACCAACAAACTACATTGCGTAGTTTCTGGGGCCAGCAAGGAACTGCCTCCCAGAATTGTGCAATTCAAGCCTAGAGGCTAGTGTTGGGCCATGTTTGCACAATTTATGGTGGGAAGGAAGAGCCTTCACTTCCAGAAATTCACATTTTCTAGTCAGACAAGGAAAATTCTGGGCCAAGGTAGCCTAGACCCACCAATGGGTAACTAGAAACATGAGAAGTCTGAATGCATGGAAAAACTGAGTGTAAACAAGAGTGAATGATCATGCATGCAAAAAGGGAGTGCAAGATTCAGAAAATGGGAAGACAAGCATGTGTGTGAAGTGAGTTACCGCAATGAAGACAGTCAGTGTAGAAATAGTGTCATGCATGCGACAACAGTGAGATGCAATGAAAAAAATAAACAATGCTTCTACAAGCTAACATGCATCAAAATGGCAACAAGCGTTCATTTAAATTAAGCAGATAACACTTACACAAAGCGAAATAAAAAAAGCGACAGAAACACAGCACAAGACATGAGAAGCGAACTTACCATGAAAAAGTTGAGTTGAATGTGCCGGAGACTCTTATATGTGATGTGGGATGTCAAAGCTACAAGATCGATCTAAGGAATGAGTTTTGATAAGATCGAGGTTATGATGCACAGGCCACAAATCTAGGAAAAAATGACACTTGGCGGGAGGTTTCTAAAATGATATTTTCATGTAACCTCCAGCCGCTAAATATAGATCCCAAAAATCTAGGTATGCTTTACTTTTTTCCTTTTCGGGAAAAGCAGGACATGCATGCAAATCAACCTTGTTTTGTCTTGGAGGGAACCGGTCAACCTGACAGCACATGCAACAACCTGCAAGCCTAGGGATGAAATTTTTGTATTTTTTGGGTTGAGAAAGGTTGGTTTTCCCTTAGGACTTGTGCAATTTTTGGGGCCAGCAGGTCATTGCCTCCCAGAATTGTGCAATTTCTGAGATGAAGCCCAGTGTTGGGTTGGATTTCAAAATTTCTGGAGGGAAGGATACCTGGATGGATTGCGCAATTTTGGAGCCTAACAGGATTGCGCAATTTTTGGAGGGAAGGCTCGTCCCCTCTAGAATTGCACAATTTTCAGGGAAGCATCTCAGCCAGAAAATTGTATAAGTCCAGAATGATAGCCTACGAGTGGGAGACAGACAAGTTGACATGCACAGGCTGGCAGGTCACTAAAAAAGCCTATGCTGCTAAGGATGGTTGGTAGGGAGACTCCAAAATGAAGCTAAGGAAAATTTTGGAGGGTGGTTGTAGCCACTACAACACTTGGAGACCAACTAGTAGAACTCTAGCCCTCTGAATGGACCTTGTTTCGTGAAAAGCAAGTCTAACTCCTCTGTAAGTATTGCTCGATTCTCAGATCATCTTGATTCCCACACTAGCTTGATTGAAAGATGTAGCACCTGCCATGACCTTGGTCAGTCAACACACATTCCAAACCAAGTCAAAACAACTATTTTGATTGGGGATGAGGGGTATATTGGTACACAAGAAATATGACAGTCATATTTTAAGTTTCATCTCTAGTGTTGCTCCGCTACCAGCAGGCCTGGATAGTACCCCGGTGGAGTCACGCAAGAACATAAGCATCGCTCCACTGCCAGTGATCCTGGTTAGTACCTTGACGGAGTTACTTGCATCACCTCTCTGCGTAGGAAGCCTTTCTCTTCTTTCACCTTATTCATTTTTCATTTTTTCAAAAATTTTCATATTTTCATATTTTCATTTTTTTTTTAAATATGCATAGCATTTATTCATTTCGAAGGCGAAAGAGGGATCTTGACTTATTGAGAGCAGAAGAGGTTGTTCCTTCAGAGAATTATTTTGAATATACCTCTGACATACTTGTTAAGGTTTTCCCCCTCACCTTACTCTACTTGACTAAGCTGACAAGGGTTAACTCACAAGCAACCAACTAGAGTAGGTGACACTAGTTAGCATGCAAGCATTGTGTTTTCATCAAGCTTCACTTCGAACATAACGTATTTTCCAATGATGTATCATGGACTGAAGTCAAAAATTTCTTTATACAAAGATAGGATAACATATAACCAAGTATTGATAACTGCACAAGTCCTCTTGTACTTTACCAAGCTTGTTTCAAGAGTCGCACATAGTTCACGCAAAACCAACCTACAAACGTAAACAAGAAATAAACAACAAAAGAGAAAAAAGAAGAAGCAAATGTGAAAGCAAAGGGAGTAAAAAAAAAATCAAGCGAACGAATCAAACAAACAAGAAAACAAACATACATGCAAGCAAACCAACAAGAAACAAACACTACTCCTACTCCTAAGCTAAAAGTGTATGCGTATGATCATGCGAAGTGATACTTCCAATGCAACCATCGACGCATTGGTCGATCCATGTTGGTGAAGGCTTGGTTTGTGAATAACACAGTCACGCAAACCAGAAAACATGAAAGATATAATGATGAAGACAAACACACTCTAGGTTGAAGTGCGTCCACAGAAAAAAAAATTGAGTGAAAGCGCATGACATGCACTCTGTGGGCATGCCATGGTGTTATGCTACACTACATGCAGATGTTAATCATACGCATTCTCTTGACCATGACATGAAAGAAAATGTGAGAAAGGTATACCACTTACGTCGTGCAAGTGTTCTTGTTGTGTAAGATTCCTCCAATTCAAGAGTGACGAGATCATGTGATTCGAGTGGAGAAAGAGAAATCTGGGTGTTTGGTTGATCTTCAATGCGAAGCAGAGAGTGACATGGAGGCTTTCATGTTTCAACAATTTCTTGATCGGAAGCGAAACCAACCTCAGGATAGTGAGGGCCTGACATAACCATCAGCTCGGGCTAAAGTGCCTCAACAACCTGGGGGGTTTCGACTTTGTTGATAGGTAGATCATTAGAGACCAGTGGCATATACATATTAACAATGAGTGAATCAACATTGTGATCGAATTAAGAAGTACAAAGATCACGACAACCACGATAAAAAAATTCGGGATGTTCGTCAACATCCTCATGATTTGATGAGTCGCATAAAGGGGTAGATTAGAAGCAAGAATGTTCACCCTCTGTGTTTTTAGAAATGATAAATGATAGATTGGATGGATTTTCAGAGGAAGATGTGTCCTCTCTGTAATGTAATGGCAGACTGACATCTAATGTGTCCTGTGAACGATCGGAAGTAGAAACATCCAGAAATGAGTTTTCACAGGGGAAATCAACAGTGGCAGAATCACAAGGGATGTTAGGAAAGAGCGGGTGAGGCGCAGGTGGAAGGGAGTCATCCTTTAGCACTGGTACTTCTTTAGATTCCCACACAAGTCATTATTAATGATAGCGTAAGTTGGTTTCACAACACCGAATCCATTGAAAACTTGATCCTTGTTCACAACAGGTGAGGAGTCTAGAATGGAAGAACACAAGATAATACAATCCGGAGGATCAATGGAATGCAGGGATGGAGGTTGAGGGAATGAATCCACATGACAACTAGCATGATTTTAATCCAAATCCGTGCAGACATCAAGAGTAGGTGGGGTGGGAGGATGTGACAGCTCAACAAATGTGTGTGCATGTTCTCCCACATCACTCTATGGTGGTGGAGCTGTTCAATGAGGTGAAGGTGGACAATCACATGTGACAACAACTATGCCTGCCTGTGATTGCGCACTTCCATCACTAGAGTATGTTGAGCAAGGTTCAAATAATTTCAAGAATTGCAGATTTTTAGATATGTAAAGAAGATAATAAAATCTTCCATCGAGAAATTCCAAATCAATTTCAGCTTCAGGAAATTAGTGTGAAATATTATGAAAGCGCATGTAAAATTGTTCAACAGATTCATCAAGTGCTTTCCATAATTTCAGAATTTCTTTGTTGAGTGCTTTACGGTCAAAGTGATTGAAATCACGGTCTATCTCTACGACTAGATGAGAAAGAGAATGAATATATTTTTCTGGCAGCATGGCAAACCAATGCATTGGGTGCCCTTGAAGC
Organism: Pinus tabuliformis; assembly: GCA_031772625.1. Taxonomy (NCBI): domain Eukaryota; kingdom Viridiplantae; phylum Streptophyta; class Pinopsida; order Pinales; family Pinaceae; genus Pinus; species Pinus tabuliformis. The sequence goes on along the minus strand of CM062820.1, from coordinate 1,480,483,299 downwards.
ATGTAGGTGAACTGCACGGAGGTCATGTAACCTTCAAATATTTCATGCCTTTCGCATGCGCCTATAATGCCAACCGCATGTCTAACCAAGGATACGTAGCCTCCACCATCGTATGTTTTATGTGACAAGTTATCCCAAAGCTCTTCCAATATTTCAAAGTTGTTTCCATAAGACATACACTCTCGTAGAGAAACTCTGTAGTTATTCATGATAGGTATGCAGAGATTCAAAACAGATTGTGAGGACTCAGCTTGTCATCTGGCCCTCCTCCTATCAACAAAATGTTGACGGTGTTGGCCCCACCAACATGTCATGGGATCTCCTCGATAATAAGTCCCAACTAGACCTTAGACTATTTGGTGTAGGAGTCCCAGTAGTGGGTTGTACGATATCGCCTTGACCGTGGTTGCGCATAGAAGTAAGTAGGATGTCCTTGTTGGTAGCAAGGGTTTGATTAGCGCAATAAGTCAAGGAAGGTACATGAAGGGTTCTAACACATGAAATGGAGGATGAGTGTGCCCCTTAGAAAACTGTGGAATCATGAAGCTTGAAAGGGAATACACAAGCAAAGATACATCACAAGATGGAAAGTAGGTTAGCCAACAATCCAAAGTGATGGTTAAACCAACATCACATCTCAACAAGATTCATACATACATATATAAAATAATTCCATACATACATGCGTAAGTAAACAACTACATATATCATTAGAGTAACCAAGATAGCTGAAATACAATAACAATATATGCATGAAACGTGTTGGCTCTGTTATATTAAAAAAATGAAAGTTCCAATCATACACACAACCATGTCCAACTACTAGTTCTGACAACGGAACGTTACAGTTATTGCCACCTGCTCCTCCAAAGAGATATACTAGCTCTGCACTATGGAGAAGCCAAGGCTCATTACAATACACTCCAAGCTTTTTATAAGATACATCTATAGGAAGCTTAGCTCCCAAAAGCCTCTAGAATGAGTTATGAGGTTCTATAAATAACAAAGGGTGGGGTGGCCCTTGACATTCCCCTTTGTGACTCTTCACCTACCCTCATGACTCTTCAACTACTACATGACTATTACATTCAACTATCGACACTTGGTCTTTCACTTTTACAACATGTTACATTACAATCTGCACATGTACCCATGTGAGACAAAATAGGCTTGAGTAAGCCATGCAAGACATCACTAAGACTCAAACAGTTGTGGGAAGACCAACTCTTTGACATCCTCACGATGATCGATAGTGGCGAACCGATGCCAAGCTTGGTAGTCCATGATGGTGTCCGTGTACTCTATGGTGACATCCTTTTGGAAGCAAACTCTTGCCTCCGTTGCATCCAGGTACACTGATTTGGCTCATCTGTCCAACTCGTTTGATAACATGCGCATCATAGTCTTGAGTATAGCTGCACCAGAAACATAATGATGCATAATGTATGTGCTAATCTCCAAGTCTATGATGGTGGATATGCACATCAACTCGTCGATGTACATGTCTAGCTCCAGTAGAACTTGGTTCTTTGTCTTTGCCTCAATGAGTGTTCCAATGGATGGGATCGTATGCGTGCGCACAATGACATTCATGCTCCTGAACACCCGTGCATGTGATCGACAACACTACTCACCCTATCTCCTCTATGCTAGCTGTTGGAACTAGTCTATAACCTGTATGGGCGCAGTTTCATCAATCTATGCATGTTGCGCCTCCTATTGTACTTGTTCCTGATGCGCTTCCTTCTCTCCTCTGTGTAGCTCCTGTTCTTCCATGAGTTTTAATTTAACTCCTACGACTCCTTTTATGTTTCTCTCTTTGCCTCTAGCAATCCTTCTATCATGCTGTCGCCTCATAGCCTCAATCTCCAAAGGTACTTTCATCATGAATGGATCTGCTTTGAACTTGCAGCTTTGCTCTGCCTTTGTGCTGTCAACAACCTTCCTCTTGCCTTTTCCATGCATAGGTCTGCTACCTTCTGCTGTTGTTGATGGTGCTACTCATTGCGATGCCACTGCCATTTCATCTTGATATCCTTGTCTATGAACAACTTGGTGCTTCACAGAAATGTAAGTTCATAGACACTTGCTCAACTACATCCCCAGTTGCACTCTCAACGGTGTCCTTTGACTCTACTCTCCTGGAGGCCATTGTACCTGTGTTGTTTAGATGCAAACAAACATGTGATACCTGGATACATGGCAACACTCATGGGAAGAAATCTGTTAGTTGAAAACCAAAACAAACTTTAGGACTGACTTGCAACATAACTGTGTGACTGATTGTGAAGACTGCACAATTTCCACCGCGAGGTTGGGAGAATGACTGCCAAAATTGTGCAAGGTATAGTCCGAGTTGTCAGGAGGTTGAATGACTTCTAAAACTATGCAATGCACTGTCCAACCTAGCTTAATGGAGATATATATTAAGGAAAAATTGACATAATATATTGCGGGATATATAGGGGGTAAAGGGTTTTTATATTAATAGGTATAAAAAATGGAGCTCAAAGTTAATGAAAAAATGTAAAGGGGTATACAAAATGTTAATGAAAAAATGGATACCTATAATATCTAGTGAAAGTAGGGTTTTTTTTAATTGGGAAGGTGTATTGAGTTCATATTGTTAGGGAGTTAATTAATGTGATTTTTAGAGGTATTTTGCAATATGTAGTCAAATTAGGGATATTGTTTAGTATGCCATGAATGCACATGATATTTCATAGGTTCATTGAATGAAGCCCTTGTGGGAGGGACTCGGTCAAACTGACAGCACATGGAACATGCTGCAAGATTGGGGGTGAAATTTGCGCAGTTTTTGGGTCGAGCAAGGCTGGTTGTCCCTTAAGCATTACACAATTTCTGGGGCCAACAGCTCACTGCCTCACAGAATTGCGCAATTTCTGAGATGAAGCCCAATGTTGGAAGGCTAGTTCCCCTCCGAAATTGCGCAATTTTCAGGGGAAGCATCTCAGCTAGAAAATTTTATAAGTCCGAAATGACAACTTGCAGGTGGGAGACAAACAAGTTGACATGCACAAGCTAGTAGGCCACTTAAACTCAGTTGAAGCCTATGTACTTGACAGTGCAAGACATGCTGCTAAGGATGGTTGGTAGGGAGTTTCCAAAACAAAGCTAAGGCACAATTTTGGAGGGTGGTTGTAACCACTACAATAGGATTCCATGCTATAACATATTTGTCAAAGTACCTCTTTGCTACACCAACAACAACTGCGTTGGAACAATCCAATGTTTCCATATCTGGTGCTTCAGGCAATCATAAAATACTACGGACATGGGTGGAATGTCTATGCTTCCACTCGTACCTAGAAAGATTTAAAACATGCAATTAAAATATAATAACCAATCATAACAACATACATTTTCCTTCAAATCATTATAAAATTGTCAAAAAGGAAGAACAACAAATATATACCAAAAGTCTCTAGCACCAAGATATCTCTACAAGACTATGTCACGAAATATATTGAATCTTAGGTGCATCTACATAGCAACTATATGTGGTTACCAAATAACATTTTGAATATTTCTAGCACACTCACTTTGTCGATGATAATATCTGCTTGAAGGCATAACACTATGAAAATCAGGCCACTTTGTGTCAGCCGCACTCAATGTAAAAAACAAAGTAGGGAAACCCAACTAGTTGATCACATTAGTTAATTTAGAATGACACCTTATCCAATAAGCTCTTGTACCCCTAATACAATATCCAAAATGCATTAATTTCTCAACCAAATTATTATTTGGAAAATCAGAAAGTTGTTGATGCATCTTCTGAACAGTCGCAGGCACATTTTCATGAATATTTTTCTTCAAAATTAATGAAGTTGTTCCCTGATTATGATGTCACATAATCATATTCAATAAGAAATATGGAAATTGAGGATGGATTCCAAATATTTGATCATAAACTCTCAATAGATGCATATGCATTGAAAATTCGAGGATGCAACCAATCAGTATCACCTGTAGGGAATAAAGTGGGGAACACCATATCTAACAGTCCTTCAATATTATATTCATTAATGGGATATGTACCAATATTTGGTCAATCTATTGGTTCAACAGATGTGTTATTTTCATTCTCAGTAAATCTTCTGATTCGATCAACTTCTCAGGATTCATTAGGCAAGCGAGAAATAAAGGATGAGGGGTGAAAGTGCAAACAGTTAGCCCCGTTTGTTTCAATCTCTGCATTCATCCTAGGTATATCATCAACATGAATATCAACCTATTGTAACCTGGTAGAAAAATCAGTACGTCTTTCTAGGAGAGAAGCAACTAAATCCATGTCAATTTCGACATCCCTGTAGTACTTGTCCACTTCAATTTATAACGCAATGCATTCATCACACGTTGTCTCTTCACATATCATTCACAGTATTTAGATTGAACACCTCACCTTCTTATAATAATAAAATCTAGTTCTTCAACATGTCATGTAATCTTCTTTGCAATTGAAGAAATATCTTGTGGAAAACATATCGCGTGGCCTCTATATTTATATTGACCACTACGACCATGCGTCACTTTCAATATTGACTTTACCCACACTATTAACATCTCTTCAACTTGTTTCAACACTCTTATAACCTTAGGTTTCTCACCTAGATCCATGTTGTTAAAGTGAGAAAAGTGATGAAAACATTTCTCAAACTTACATCTTTTACAAATTGGCCCCTCGTGCAATCTGACAACTTGTATACCAGGATAACATTCATTACATACATGGTACATGCACAGTATAAAACTATCGATCCTTGACCGAAAGTGTTTATGCACATCAACCATTTGTTCGCTAAAATGATAGTGAACAATTTCATTTTCTCTACAAAACACCATTCTAGCTTGGCGATCATGCGAAACAACTTGTGGAACTCGATCATTGGTTTTATCATTTCATTCCATAACAAAATGGCAAATCATTCTTCTATATTTATTACACCTGACCAAATTCTGCTTGGAATAAAGAAATTAACGTTTATAAGTACGAAATATCTACAAAACAAATCAAATTTGTTAATGAAACTTTTTTTTTTTTTTTTTACATTTTCTTCATTGTTGCATTTTCCATGTGCAAGTTGTCGAACTGATATTGCTTACATTTCTTGGAAATTTGTTTCTCGACCACTATTCACCTCAACAAAATTCTGAGAAAAAAATCAACAAAGACATTCGTAAAACAATATAAATCTAACATTGACAACCACTAAACCTTTTAAAATATATATGCATTAAACACCTATGCTCTGCCAAGAGGAAAACTATTCTCACATTCGTCTATATTAACAATATTCTCTGTAAAGCTACGTCGAGAAATATTGGCTCTAACATTTCCAACAGACCGACCCAAATCATCAACCATTCTAGCGAGAATATTGCTATCACCAAAAACATCGTATGCCACAACTTCTTCCCAGGAATCAGATTCCCTATCTTCCATTATAACACATGTTGCACCATTTCCATAGCCCCCAAGGTTCGCATCTCTATCGAGGGTCCCTATGTAAACAAAATATTCCAAAACATACAACATCTGAGAATATATATGGAAGAAGACCAAAATTTGGAGAGAATCAACAACAAACCAAACAAAATGTTCTCCTACATACAAACAAAAGTTTCTAAACTTACGATTAGTATTATTTTACATTTCATCATTTCTTGAAGTTTGACAAGTTGGTCATCAACCCTCTCATTCAAGAAGAAATAAAGGTTTGACTGCTTCTGAATCTATTTTTTGGTTAGTAATGATTTTGACACTGTTATGAAAAAACAATACAGGAAAAAATAGAACAGTAAAAATTTCAAATGCATGAGAAAAAAAATGCAAAAGAAAAAAAAATGAATTCCATACATTGTTTTGACAAACACATTACATATAGATTTAGCAGGGGTAGTTATATTAACAATATAGTCGCTACCAAGACACACCTGACCCTCTTCGCTAACACAGTCTCCCAACTTTTCAACCATTTCAGGAAATTCTTCATTCCTATAGTTCTCATCAACTCCAAAAACTGCATTTCGTTCATTGTTTTCAAATAAAATACCATTGTTGTTCATCTCAAGGCTCTATTTCGAAACACAATATTCCGAAAGAAGACAAAATTTAGTAAAACCTAAAAAAATATAAGCTCTTTCATATGATAAACATGCAATGAAACAACCATCAAAACAAACTTTTCACTACAGAAAACCACTTCTCTTTCCATACTTATGATTTACAGGTCCTCCTTCTTCATCATTTGCTAAATATATTTTCTTTCGTTGATACACAATTGTTCTCTATGATTTAGTGACTTCCTTATTTTGCTGAAACGTTGTCGTTGGTATTCACTTAATCATTGTCGTATAGCAGTAGAGCGAGGTTTTTTCACACCACTCTTGCTTCTTATTTCACTCAACATCTCTATGATAAAGTTAAAGTCAGTTGAAAAGTCATTTCACAATTTTGTTTGACGCTAATACATACTCTTCAATCTTGAAATAACTAAAAACTAACAAAAGTGCAGAGAAGAAATATTTGAGAAATTATGTTTCCCACGACAAACTTGGAACAGATGAAAAAATGTTCCTCTTACATATAATTTATACAACAAGAAGTTCAAGAAATTAAAAACAAAGAAATATGAACCGCATTCGAAATTTACCATACGTATGTCATCAATATAACTTCAAAATGTGAATTACAATGATGTTAAAAAACTATTTAAAAACATACAAAAGGTCTTCTGCATTATCAAAAAGAAAACATGTTCAAGACTAAAATTCTAAATTAATACATCCACACGTACTGCACCTATGTGAAGAGTACATTATGCATTATGAATAAACAAAAATACAAAGTTCATTTTCAATGACATCATCAAAATCCTCCACCATTTGTGTATATAAGCATGAGGCAATATCCTTAATATAACTTCAAAATGTGAATTACAATGATGTTCAAAAAAATATTTAAAACATTAAACATACATATGGTATTTAGTAATATACAAAAAGGAACATGGTCATGCCTCAAACGCTAATTGAATACATCCATAGGTAGTGGAGGTATGTCAACATTAGAATCTGCTTTAGGAATCAATGAAGAAAGATTTCAATTTTCAATCACATCATCAAATTCTTCAATTGTTTGTAGATAGAAGCATGACGCTTCAAGCATGAACAACTCATCAACAATTGATGTTTTACACAGTCCACACAGTAATCATACAACTTTAACTCCACTCCAGACCAACCGAGCATAAGGAATTTTTCTCCAACTATGTGCAAAGGTAGGTAACCTGCACATTTACTATTTATAGCCAAAGAGACAAATTGAAGAAACAACCATCTATGTCCCCAACCATATTCAAAATATTCCAAAATTTGCTCTTTTGACAATCGACCAAATTGAAAATTATCTATCTCTTCAAGTGACCAAAAAAACGCGCGACCATTATTAACAACACAAACAAGTTGATTCTTGTATAACCCTAATGACATACATTGTATGTCAACAATAAGAACAAATGAATAACCCCAATTATTTATGTTCAATTCCAACTAGTAGATAGTGTAACCATAAGTAGGGTAATCTTCATAATCTCTATCTAGATATACCTAATAAAAAATTTCTTTAAAGAAGATAGCCTCCTTTGGTGGAGTTACACCACCGTATGGAAGCTCCATCCTCTTCCAAATGTTGTCAACACTACTGCAAATGAGAAAATGTGAGTCCATGTTTTTACAAACATGTTTCAAAAACACCCATTCATAATTTCCTGGACTACATTTTTTAAATAAAGAGAAGAATCCTCACTCCCCAACACTAAGAAATCCAACATTTCTAAACATATTTGTAAAAGGGTTGACAACGAAATAATTTTTTGTATGCAAATAACTTCCAGGCATGTTGAATAGAATAATTTATCCCACTATACGTTCAATTCTGTATGCAGAATGAAGAAAAAGAAACACCATAGTCGACAAGCAACCACTATTGTTAAGGTATGATGCTAGGAAGAAATCATTGGAAAAATAGGTGGACAAAGAAATAAATCCTAACTCTTTATCACGACATCGATTGCAATCCATAAGAAAAAACAGGTTTTCCAAAACAGGACACCATTGTCTACAAACCAACTTAAATTTCATCAACACTGAAAAAGGAAGCCAATGAAAGAGAAGCTCAATAATTTCAAAGGGGAGAAATTTCAAAATAACAGTATCCATACCAAAAGACACAAGCTTTGCTAGCAACAAAGGAAAACTTCCCTTGTGTACTACAAAGAAAAAAAGAAAAATGTTAAATCACAATAGTAACAACATTAATTCATTATTTTAATCTGAAAATCGATTAAGAAAACAATCCATTTTCATCATTACTTGGTTTCTATATACTTCAATATTAAACTAAATAAATTAAATAGTGCAACTTAAAAATCCAAAATTATTCAAATTTATAACCATTGTGCAAGAACCATTTTTTTAATTATTTCCTCAAAAATGAGAAAGTTAAAAGTTTTCAAAATTTGAAAAATTTCATCCTCTAAACACTTAATAGATCTATTTGTTAAATGAATTCACACTAATATTGAATAGATACAAAATTAAGATAGATATATAGATATAGCTTCTCATAAATTACTCACCAATTATTTTATATGTTTTTTTAATAATAATAAAAAATAAAGTTAATTCACATTAACAAACACAAGCCAATAATGATGTCTTTATGATTCATTATTAACCGAATTATGATATCATTTTTCACCTTCAAAATATATGATAATTAACCTTATTGTTAATTCAATTATTATGATATATATATATATATATATATATATATATATATATATAATAAAAGGAATACATTTGAACATTCTTATACATCTCCTAAGTACTCTAACATAGTTCTGAAAGCTATATGCAAACCAAAAAACATTATGGCTAACATAGTTCCAGATTATTATGATATTTATAAAAAATAAATAAAAGGAATACATTTGAACATACTTACACATTTACTAAGCACTCTAACATAGTTTCAAAGGCTATATGAACATTACTTAAATAGCTCAACATTTTTCATAATGTTTGTGAATTTTTATGACACATTAGATGGTGTATGCTACAACTTTAACATTTTTTATAATTATTTTTAACATCGCCCTCCCCCTCATACCAATTTTTTGTTTTACTTTGATCATTAACTATCTACCATGTAAAAATATACTTTCTTTCCTTGCACATTTAAGTGTTGCCAATGCACATGGTTATTGGGTTCGATGGTCATAATTATGGTTATGAATATTTATAGATATTTTAATTATCATTAGTTTTATATAATCATACAAACTTGTTTTCCAAGGTTTGCATAGTCTTTGGCACATTAAACCAATTATCGTATAGTTTAATATGGGTGTAGGTTCATATTCCAAATGTAAATATATACATGCTTAGTTATGTCTGTCGAATTCATAGTGGTATGGTTTAATGTCCAATGTGAGAGAAAATTAAATGGGGCAGGGTTACATGTACCCTAGGTTTCTTGAATCTTCCTTCCATTCACACATAACTAACACATGGAGCCTCCTTTACTGTAGGACCAAGGATTGTTCGACGGCAGATGCGGTTCTTGGGATCCGTAGATGATCAACGAATCAGGAAACTTGGGAACACATCAACGATGGAGGCCTTCACGGTGGGTGAAAGGAAACTACCTCTGTCTCTCGTGCCCTTTTCTCACTCATTCAACTCCTCCATCGAGCGCTCTACCTCTCCTTTTGCTCAGGTTTTCTGGGGGTATTTTCCATCATGCGACTTCACCCATGAGCCAACTAGTCACTGGGGTCCACTTTCTTCACACCATACATCATGGTAAGTTGAATATTTGCTAAGTTTCTAAGGGTTTCATGATTTTTTAAAGTTTCTATATGGTTCTTCATAAATTCACTTGTCTCGACAGATCTCACTTTCCATTTCGCGATCCAGGTACTTGGCCCTTTTCCCAGTGCGAAATAGATATGTGGTTGAGTTCCTTCAAACCTAAGGCACTCGTCTCATGTAAGAATTATTTTATTTTTGTGTATACTATGGAGTTTACTTGATTTTTCCCTTGATTTTCCAGGGTTAACCCTTACCTTTCCATGTCAAGGTTCCAGAGTGTTGAGTGAAAGCCGAAGGGTTTCCATAGGCGAGGGTGCCTCCTCGTTGGCTTCAACACTCTACGTGTGGAACTTGTGTAAACTCCTGCTTGCAATAAAGGGTTCTTAATTTTCGGATGGTTGTTAATGGCAACAGGGCTATAGGTGCCATGACTTGGTTTTTAATGTCCTGTAATTTATTTTTAAAGACTTATGTAAGATGAACTGAGATTCCTAATTACATTTTGGAGACGGTTCTTTTGTGAAGAAACTGGTTCTTTCATTCACACTAATTAAGATCTGGGTCTTATTTGGTTTTTCCATACGGAAACAATTTTCTCGATATGCAAATTGAAAATATTATTTTGTTCATGTATATGGCTATAAGGGATGTTGCTCTTTTCTCTTTGGGCACATAATGTTTGTGGTTTCTTCCTAAGAATATATGACGTAAAAGCATGTTAATGTGTATCACTTTTTCCCTTTTTGTGGCAAAGAAGTTTTATAAAAATAAATGTAGTTGGAATGTTTACTCTTAAATTCAAAAAATCATCAAAAACTAGGTGGTGGTAAAAGAAGACAAAACATGTCAATTTAAATTCAATTTCATGTCATATTTTTTCTAAAATTTAATATATAATTTTTATCTAATTTATTCATTTTCTTTAAAAGGTATCATTAATATTTTACATAAATTTTTAAGTAGTGACAAAACCGCGACCTCCCATTTCTCTATTGATTTATGTTTTTGAATTCCAATTTCTTCAAGAGATGTGTTGTAAACATTCTAAAGATTGCTAAAAAAATTTTAAAATAAAAAGTAAGCATATTTTTTAATTATTATTAAAATACTAGTAAAAATGATCATATTTTCGTATATATAGAACCGCGACCCAAGAAAATACCCTTTCAAGTTTATAAAATCTTTTTTTTTTAATAGAAATTTGAAAATAACATATAACAAAATGTTAAAATTATTTTTTGAAAATTTTTAAAATGTATTTTATATTTTTTATAATAAAATTTTTAATTATGATTATAATAACGTATTTTATATTATTCAAAATATAATATATAAAATTATTTGTTTAGACATTCTACTTCTATTTTTGTATATATATTTAAAGGGTTTTAGCATTTCATTTAACTTTACATCAAGTTATTTATATTTTGTGAGTGATTAACCATAGATTTTACCAATATTTACTATCAGTTGACTTATTTGCAAATTTAGTATTTACTTTTTATAACATTATTTATATTTTCTAAACCCATTAAATAGGTTCACTATAGCTTTTACCAAAATTTATTGTGAGTTAGCTTCGTTACAAATTTAGCATTTATTTTTTATAATTAACAAGTATGAAACTCAACTCATTTAATTGATATTTTTATATTATTATTTTTTATCTTTTTTTATTTGAGTACATTTTTGCTTTTGCCATATAATGAGACACAATAACATGCTTTTTAAATTTACAAATTTTTGCTTCAATTCTTTGCATTTGGGGTTCCTTCTGTTGAAAAGTGTGCAACAAGAAATGCTTGTTGAGAATGCAACAAGATGATGGAGCCTAGTGAAAAGAGTCGTCTTCACTAAGTGGGTCCGCAGGCAAATTATGGCGCAAGTTCTATTTTTGGATCCCAGCAGGGATGATCACAGTAGGAGTGACCACCGCAGGGATGATCACAGCAGGAGTGATCAAAGTCTATTTTTAGACTGGCTGTCAAAAATAGAAAAGTCAAATATTATTGTCTCATAATAATATTTGGACTATAAAATTGATCTTATTCTTTTGGAGCACTTCAGTTTGAGCTACAGATGCGGCACATGCAGCTGTCAGAAGGAAGTACGCTTTCTTTGTGGGTCAGTTGAGTTGTTGCATGCATGACTTCAGTTAGAACTCAATCAGTTGAGTTTGGTGGAGTTGATTGTAGAGTTGATGGAGTTATGTTCAGTTTGACTTGGTTAAACTAGCTGTAATTAGTCTAACTGCAAATAGACTAATGATGAGTTGTTAAACTAATTATTAACTCATAATGCAACTATAGAATACATCAGTTAACTCATTTGCATGTCAGTGCATGTTCAATTCAGTAGGGACAAGTGTTAGAGGATCAAATTGCTATCAATTGTGACTATAGTTGTGCATGATGATTTGCATAATCAAAGGGATTGAGTATGCCAATGAATTGGCCAATACCAAGTATTATAGCCTCTGCTTACGTCTTTCCCAGTGTGAGTGATTCTTTGGAGGTTAAATACGAGTTTGGTAAACCATTCTCGTTCATTCTTGAGCAGGTATTGAGCTGTGGAGGCAGGCAAGCAGCGGGGGAGATTTGGAGATCAGATCTGAGCTGTATTGTGTGTAGCATGTGGAGATAGTACTGAGTACTTGTGAGGAGTATTGTATTATGTATTCTTACATGATTCAATCACTATAATATACAGATAGTTGGGGTTTTTAGCGAGATGATTTCCCCGGGAAAATACTGTGTTGATATGTGTGATTGTTGCTTCTATGTAGTATGTACGCCTGTGAATGTTTCTGCTTCTGTAAATTGATGATCAACATAGAGGAGGTTATGTATTATCCATGTTCCGCTTATAAGTGTATAATCAAGATAATTGCTATGAATATGTCTCATATTATTCACAATTTCTACATGGTATCAGAGCTAGCTGATGTGTAGAAAAATTATACAAAATTCTACATGGTATCGGAGCTGCTTGATTTGTAGGAGATATTTTTACAGGATATCAAGCGAGGATTGATCATTGGATCTATTATTCAGAAAGTGTTTACATTTTATTTCTTCGAGCAGATTCTGTAATTGGGCCAGGTAGCCTTTTTGGAAGGTGAGATATCTGGTGAATGCCTAGATAGTCAATCTTTGTACAAGAAATACTTTGTTCTCACAAATTCTATATTGGAAGTGGTTGAGTTTTTGAGCTGGTGGAATTCGAATTTAATTCCAAAGCAAGAGATAAAACTCAGAAACATTAAGTGTGAGAATGGAGACAGTATGCCCCGGTATCTCACGAAGTTCACCCAATGCCGGGATGAGTTGGGAAGTGTGGGGGTGACTGTCGGATGAGGATGGTGAGTCTAGCACTCCTTGACCTTCCTAAGAGTTGGCATAGCTACCAGGACTCGGTGAATGGAAGGGAGAAACTACCAGGATGGGAGAGACTTTGGTCGGATCTTGTGCAAGAGGAGATTAGACGGCGCACCAGAGACAGTTCTTCATCTATGCATGATTTGGAGAACTGTGCCTTAGCGAGTAAGGCAAAGAAGGGGAAGGGGAAGGTTTCTCTTTCTGAATCCAGTTCTTCCAATGATGGGAAGAAGGTTGACAAGACGAATGTGAGATGCTTTCGTTGTCATGAGTTGGGTCATTATGCTACTAATTGCCCAAAGAAGAAGTCCAAGAAGGGATTCGGGGAAGGATCTGAAGGTGAGGCACTTGCTTCACAGTTTGAGTTGGACTTCACACTCTTCGCATGCATGGTTTCATACATGATGGGAAGTGGTTGGTTTCTTGACAGTGGAGCTTCTTTCCACATGACCGGTGACAAAAGTTTATTCAGTACTTTGGAGGAGAAAGATCTCTAGATACTCATAGGGATGGGTAATGATGAGAAGTATAGTGTCTCAGGTGCACGGTTAATTTTCAGAGGGAGCATGGAGCTCGCCTTACCTTGACCGATGTCAAGTATGTACCAGGACTAAAGATAAACTTGGTGTCGATCGTGATGCTGGAAGATAGAGGCTATGATGTAGTCTTCAGTAAGGGAAAGGTTTTCCTTAGACACATCATCACTAGACAGGTGAAGCAGATTGGTTCACGGGTCAAGAACCTGTATGCTCTTGAGGTTCAAGATGCATGCAAAGCCTTGAGCAACGAGGCAACTGATGGAGACTTGGTGGTTGAGAGGGAGTGTATGTTACCTTTCAACATGGAGCCAGAAGAAGTCTTAAATGATTGTGGAGGAGCCACGATTGGTGCAGCAGCTTCAAGAGGTTGTGGAGGAGCCACAAAAAGGGAAGCTGAGAGTAGATCGAATAGAGACATCTACTCATGCAGAGACCTCCAGTAGGGGGAAACTTCGAGCTAGGTGGGTTGAGGGATCATATGCAGCCATACCTCCAGGTACGAGGTGGGGCGATATAGAGTGATCGTCCCAAGGAGGAGGGGCATGATCCTTGAGGTACCCAACTTCTTGGATGAGACCTTGCTACGGGAGCCCCGATGTGTAGTAGCAGGAACTGACTGATTGGGTAGAGAGAGATGCGGATGGAGCGACAGAGAGAGCGATAGTGCAGGGAATCCCAGGACAGCGCATAGCTAGCAGGCTGCAGCAATGCGAGAGGCACAAGTGTTTTTCACAGTGCTAGGTGGTACAGAGAGGTGTGCAATGGTGCGAGATGCATGGAGATGTTGCAGTAGCGCAGATGTTAGAGAGGGAGCACTTGTCAGCAGCAAGTAGAGCTTTAGCATCAGAGGATGTTTCTAGCCCAATAGGGAGGTCAGTTGGGAGGTGCATTGCGGATGTAATGCTGGGAGATAGAACTAGCAGCAGCATAGATGCAGTCAGAGATAAAAGTGACAGAGGCTAGAGCAGTCAAATACTGAAGAGCACAGAAATGCAAAGTTTTCATTCGACAGAGGCAATAGCAGTCAGAGACTTTGATGACAGAGAAAGTGGACCGGCCAGATGTGTTGCATGGAGAACATTCTAGAGTTACAGGATCGGGTTTGAGAGGAAGCCTTTCTTATTGAGAGGGAGTGTTGAAAAGTGTGCAATAAGAAATGCTTGTTGAGAATGCAACAAGATGATGGATCTTAGTGAAAAGAGTCACCTTCACTAAGTGGGCCCGCAGGCAAATTATGGCGCAAGTTCTATTTTTGGATCCCAACAGGGATGATCACAGCAGGAGTGACCACAGCAGGGATGATCACAGCAGGAGTGACCACCACAGGGATGATCACAGCAAGAGTGACCACAGCAGGAGTGATCAAAGTCTATTTTTAGACTGGCTGTCAAAAATAGAAAAGTCAAATATTATTGTCTCATAATAATATTTGGACTATAAACTTGATCTTATTCTTTTGGAGCACTTCAGTTTGAGCTATAGATGTGGCACATGCAGCTTTCAGAAGGAAGTACGCTTTCTTTGTGGGTCAGTTGAGTTGTTGCATGCATGACTTCAGTTAGAACTCAATCAGTTGAGTTTGGTGGAGTTGATTGTAGAGTTGATGGAGTTGTGTTCAGTTTGACTTGGTTAAACTAGTTGTAATTAGTCTAACTACAAATAGACTAATTATGAGTTGTTAAACTAATTATTAACTCATAATGCAACTATAGAATACATCAGTTAACTCATTTGCATGTCAGTGCATGTTCAGTTCAGCAGGGACAGGTGTTAGAGGATCAAATTGATATCAGTTGTGACTATAGTTGTGCATGATGATTTGCACAATCAAAGGGATTGAGTATGCCAATGAATTGGCCAATACCAAGTATTATAGCCTCTTCTCACGTCTTTCCCAGTGTGAGTGATTCTTTGGAGGTTAAATACGAGTTTGGTAAACCATTCTCATTCATTCTTAAGTAGGTATTGAGTTGTGGAGGAAGGCAAGCAGCGGGGGAGATTCGGAGATCAGATCTGAGTTGTATTGTGTGTAGCATGTGGAGATAGTATTGAGTACTTGTGAGGAGTATTGTAATATGTATTGTTACATGATTCAATCACTATAATATACAGATAGTTGGGGTTTTTAGCGAGATGCTTTTCCCGAGAAAAGACTGTGTTGATATGTGTGATTGATGCTTCTATGTACGCCTGTGAATGTTTCTGCTTCTGTAAATTGATGATCAACGTAGAGGAGGTTATGTATTATGCATGTTCCGCTTATAAGTGTATAATCAGGATAATCTCTGTGAATATGTGTCATATTATTCACAATTTCTACACCTTCAATTAGGACCATCGTGCAGAGTCGAAGGTATTCGACGGATACTATTAGCTTACCTAAGTTATTTTATAGACTTTCAATTATTGTATGAGTTTGCATTGTATAAATTTTACCACCAATTTAATGGTTTACTGTATAGTCTAGTACCCAACACCTAGGTTTTTTGTTTTTAGTGATGGTAGAGTTTTTGCTTGTTAACTCATTTCTCGGCTCTTTCCAGTAACTCTGATTTTCCAGGCCATTTCTCTGTAGGGTTTTTTCTCTCCTACACAAAGAAATCTACCTGTATAATAGTCCAATGTTATAGCTTGACCTTTCCACCTTCGATGAGCCATATGTAGCTCCCCTTCACCACTTGTGGTCTATAACTTCCTTTCAATCATTCTCGATGTCTTAACATGACTAAATCTTCAGTTAACAATCCACTTAGGAAGAGGATGTACATCCAGTTTAATTTACCAGTATGAATGGTATGTATACAAAATTACTCTTATTTATATGCTTAATAAACACAGATACCATATTTCCATAATATAAACATATTTGTAACATTCACAGTAATTTTATTCAATTAGGTAATAGGTTAACAACATCATTATTTCATTCCTTTCACACTCACTGTGCATTATTTAGGAATAAAAGAAATATTTAGTTACTTTTATTTTTCTATAATCTATTAATAGAAGATGATTTTATACCAAACTATACTTAACTCAACATAGCCAATATCCTATCACCATTCATCCATTTACCATCTATTCTTGTAAATATTTACTCAGGTTGAATATCAGGTATTACTTGCTGAGGTTCAAGTAAAGTATGGTCTATTTTATTTATGTATCATTGGGGTTCGACAAGCTGCATGTTAGAAGTACATGTAGATTTACAAGGGTTTTTGATCCTAACTATTATTCTTGATTATGTATTATTTAGTTTAATGGACATAAGACCCCAATACGTTTTTTCCTTCACATAATTAATGTGATGATTAATTTATTTCAAGTTATCTATGCAAGTTATGGGTTTAGTTCTTCTATACCATTTGTTAGTCTATGATTACAGTAAATGAAAATTAAATTTACTTGCATCCAACTGACTTCTGTTTCATAACCTCTCATTTTATCTTACATAGTTTCCACTCTTGGACACTGAGAATATCTATAGTGGTGAATTGTTCAGGTAATAATCATTAACTCTGCGTATGTTGTAATGCATTTTCCTACTATGGCTTCCACCCCAATGGAGAAATTCTTGTTTTCCCCAGTACATGAGCTATTTGTGATGATCTGAATCGATTAGCCTTCTTGAATAGATACAAAATTAATATAGCTATATAAATATAGCTCCTCATAAATTACTAACCAATTATCCTATATGTTTTTTTTAATAATAATAAAAAGTTAATTCACATTAACAGCTAGTGCACTAAAGAGCTAGTCTTATCTTATAGAGTTAGTCAAAATAGAAATACTACAACTTTAATTCACTTACTGACACAGAACACACAATCAATCATTCTTACCTGTAGGCATAACCCTTACGGAGATGGAACAAGAATTCCTAAAACACCTACCCATAACCATTTGTTAGAGACAAGAGAGGAGTCCGACCGAAGGGAGGCCTTACCAAGCAGAACCACCTATTGGCTTTATACAAACAGACTCCAGCCTTGTATGTCAGCTTAAGAACTCCCTTTATGGTCTCAAGCAAGCTCCTCGAGCTTGGTATGCCAAAATGGATAACTTTCTTTTAGAAAATGGCTTTTCTAGGTGTTATTCTGACAATACTGTCTGCACCAAGAAAGTGGGCAAGTCTCTTATCATTCTTGTTCTTTATGTTGATGATCTTATCCTGACTGGTAGTGACCCCAACCTTATAAACCATGTGAATTCTAGCCTTAAAAGGAAGTTTGAAATGACAGATTTAGGACACTTACATTATTTTCTTGGTCTTCAAGTCTTGCAATCCAAGGAAGGTATTTCCCTTTCCCAATCCAAGTATGCCTGTGATGTTCTACACCATTTTCACATGGAAGACTATAAGCCAGCCCCTTCTCCCTTTCAGTCTGGAGTCAAAATTTCAGTCACTTGTACTTCTCCTGAAGTTGATGGTACCTTATACCGTCAACTTGTAGGAAAACTTTTGTATCTAACCCATACTCGTCCTGACCTTTCCTTTGCTACTGGCCTTGTTGCTCGGTTTATGCAAAACCCACGTAAAAGTCATTGGAAAGCAACTAAAAGAATACTTTGTTATGTTCGAGGTACAGTTCATTTTGGGATTCATTACAGTGCCGAAGCATCTCCTCTATTGGTTGGTTTCACTGATTCCGATTGGGCTGGTGACCCTGATGATCGGAAGTCTACTGCAGGTTATGTGTTCACTCGTGGTTCATGACCTATTACATGGGCTTGCAAGAAACAAGGTGCCATTTCTCTTTCTTCAGCAGAAACAGAGTATCGTGGTCCCATAGAAGCTAGTAAGGAAGCCTTGTGGCTTCGTCAAATCCTGTCAGAGTTTGGCTTTCAGCAGCAGCATCCGACTACACTTTGGTGTGATAATCAAAGTGCCATTCAACTATGCAAAGATCCAGTCCAAAATCAGCGCAGCAAACACATTGAACTGCACATGCAATTCATCAGAAAGCTCATTCATGACCATGTTCTTGAAGTGCAATATTGTTCAACAGATGATCAAGTTGCAGATATCTTTACAAAGGCTCTCACAGAGGCGAAGTTCACTAAACTTTGATTTATGGTTGGAGTTCAGGAAGTTGTCACTAAGGGGGGATAGGCTCTAATGCCTCCTTCCTTCTCCTATTTTTTCATATTTGTAAATCCTTCAATCCTATCCCAAGTTGTTCTTAAGGAGGGATGTTAGGATATTCCGACACATAGGAAATAGTTAAGTACAACTTGGTCTAGTATAGAGTTAGGTATAGAGTTAGGTAAAGTGTGTTTCTTTACTATGTACATTTTGTAACTTACAATCCAACGGTCACGATATGCAGTGATCCAATGGTTCATTCTCTCCTCGGTATTACCAACACTTGATCTGTGGCTTAACACCTGATTGGTCCATGATCTCTATTTAAAGAGCATGGAGGGTCATTTGTAGGTTAGCCGTTCATGAGAGAAGCTTATGTAAATTTTCATTCTTTTATTAATAAATTGCCTGAAGTGGTCGCGTTGGCTCAGGCCGTGGATTGTTTCCCTCTTTGAGGGTTTTAACCACGTCAAAAGTACTGGTGTATTGATCTGCGATCTGTTTGTGAGCGGTGTCCTTTGGTGTTCTGTTTGAGGAACTTACCCTGTAAATTCCTACATAGCAATACTACAACTTCAGTTCACTTACCAACACAGAACACAAAATCAATCATTCCTTCTTGTAGGCATGACCCTCACTGAGACGGAACGGGAGTTCCTACAACACCTTCCCATAACCACCTATCAGAGACAGGAGAGGAGTCCGACTGAAGGGAGGCCTTGATGAGCAGAACAAGTGGGAGCTAAAAGCGTTCTAGTTAGAGCCCTAGTGCGCTATAGGAAGTGCTCTGGTGGATGCATTCTCTTACGACAAATAAGAATGGACATTATCATTTTGATTTAGTTTACTGTTATTATTTACAACACTTGTTATAATCAGTATCGTTCAAGTATTCAACTATTTCTGGATCTAAGCTTCTATACTTCACCAACTCATGTTATATTTTTAATTAAAACTTTACATAGGAATTACATGGAAATTTATACTTTTGATAGAAAATTTCATTCAGTTGTCTTACTCGTTTGAAGAGAGACGACCACTCTAGTATTCCTAAGCAACACAAAGCTTACAAAGCACAACCCACCCATGCAATTCTATTGCAGCAGCAAAGTCCAAGAAACAACAACACAAGAAGCCAAGCTTCCATAAAATATGAAATTCCGCAAGCATGAAAGTGGTCTCAGCATCCACGATGATGGCAACCATTTTGCAATCCACCCTTGCTCCACACGTTTTAGCATCCACTTCTAGAAACAATAATCAGTAAAGATTGGTACAAGTAGTCATTAACCTTTAGGAATTTTTTCTAACTTTTAATAAATTTTACCATAGTAAATTACTTTTAATAATTTACTTCTAACATAATAAATTAATTTTTAAAGGTTGAGTCTAGCTCAAATGCTTTGCTGGAGGTATTCAAGTTTATTCGGGTGCCGTGCAGTAAAATTATGGATTCCAATAAGGAAAACATTTGTTTATTTGACCTTGGTCTTGGAATTCATGGAAGCCAAATATAGTAAGATTTGTTTCAAAATAACTTCTCCCAATTTTGTTATAAAAAACATAGTAACGTTGAACTTTAATGTGTTTTTTTTAACTTTTAATAACTTTTACCATAGTAATTTACTTTTAATGATTTACTTCTAACATAGTAAATTATTTTTTTAAAGGCTAAGTCTAGCTCAAATGCTTATTTAAATTTATTCTAGTGCGGTCCAATAAAATTGTGGCTTTGAATAATGAAAAAGGTTGTTTATTCATCAACTAGATTTTACAATGTGTTAACACTCGTTATAAATTATGAAAGTAAAATTAACTTTTATGAAATATTCATCAACTAACTTTTACTACTTGTTAACACTACGGCCAACACTTGGAAACTAAGTTCCCTCATTTACATTTCCCTTTTGGTAGCCATCGATTAAACAATTAGACGAATAATATGTTGGGCATGTTCGCTCTTCATCAAATCTTTCCATCGATTATCAATAAAAAACAAAATTCAACCAACCCTCTTCCATCAAAAGTTCACATATATACGCCTATCGGCAAAATATTAATTTTTAATTTATATTTATAATTTATAATTTTTTTTTTTTTAATTATAATTTATAAATACCACTTATTATGAATAACCACCCTAGATTCATAAAGGACAAAATATCTTTTCCCTTTGAAAGAGGTTTTCATCTCAAGAGATTTGATCCCTCTAGACGCTTTGTAGATCTGGAGTTAAAATGGATCTATCTTGGTTTAATTTCCCCCTTTAAATAGGTTATATTCCATATGAATATGATGGGTCAATACTATGGGTTATATTCCATATATATATAGATTGTAAGTCAAAATTTCTATTAATCGGAAGGTATATACATGATATCAAAAAGCATGTGGTTGCACCTTGACTAGGTTTGTTGACCAATGCGATGACCATACAACATACAAAAAGAAAAATTGTCAATTGAGAGGTCCAGAGCCTGAGAGGCCTAACATTCTAGTAAAATTAACAAAACAAGAAGTACACCAGTGAACATATTCAGTCATCGGATGTGATGGAAATTGGGTTGTTTAGTTCAATACCTGGGGGAAGTGGTGGAAAATACATGTAGTTGACATGGTTCTCGAAGTAAGTGAGTCAGGTTTCGAGTTTTTCAACTTTTTCAATTAGTAAATTTTGGCCGTCCCAGACTACCACCACCCTCTCATGAACATGGCACTAAAAGTATTGGAGTTGCTCGAATTTCGCCATGACAGCCTCGTGTTCCTCCTTGCGAGCTTGATCATGGGCATCTAGACGAGCAGAGATAGAATGGAGCAACTCAAGAATTTCCAAGGAGGGACCTAACCTCCTAGAAGATGTTTGACCCATGAATCTAGAATGACCTTGGCTGGAGCGGCCCTGCGTTGTCGAGCCATGTAGATAACCTTGCTTGCGACCACCCACACCTGCATCATGACCAACTTGTGAGACCATTTGATGGCGGAAACAAACATGTTACAACCCCCACAAATTCCACAACCCCCATGACTAGAGCCTCTCTTTCCCCGCATGGAGATTCCTTCCTGAAAAGAAATAGCAACACCCTGAGATGCATTGGGGGGTGGGGGGGTTAGCACCTTCTGACTTCGCCGAAGAAATTATGCGTGAGGAGCGGGGACAAGGTTTCATAATGGAGTGCAAAAGGGACCTGCATAACAGGAGAAGAGGGATGCCCCTAGAAATACCACCAGCCACCCAGAACCAACCAATATCATCTGCAAACCAGAGAGAGCCCTGCCACCCCAAATTCGTTACCCGAGAATAGCCAAACTGGGCCAAAAAGGATAAAAGCCTGAGGGGAGAGGGTTGAGCAGAAAGAAGCAGGCACCCAAAACGAGTTTGAAAGACAATAGAAACCCAACACCCGAGACAAAGCAGAACAACAAGGGGTGAGTATAGACTAGAATCCCCAATAAACAAGAGTCTGAATGCGAGGAAGCCCAGAGACCATTGGCACCGTAAACCCAGAGTCACCAACCCAAGAGCAACATCACCACCTGCATGCCTGGAACTGCGAAGGCAAGAATCATGGATTCAACATGAGCCAATCCAGAAACATTCCCCAAGCGACCAAGGCGGAGAACCATGGGAGCAAAGGGAAATTAAGTTAAGAGTCTTCTAGGATCAACGAAGGAGCGTTTGCTACAGAGACCCGAAGAAGGAGAGTTTCTTGGGTAGCTGGAGCAAGCGAGACGACGACTATTGGGGGGCGCCTATGGCGGACCAAATAGACCACCACCCTAGAGCAGAAGTTGAGGAGGATGTTAGCAGGGAGAGAGGCGCAAAACACATAAGAACATTTGGCATCCAAAGGGAATTACCATTGATGGGATATAGCCAGATGAGGAATGGTGCCATCACGTCGAAACAAATATAGACCGGAGGGAAAGAACTGTTCACACACACGAACGCAGGCATATTTACTACATCATGGTGAAGGGATTGTAGCCTTTCCCTCCCCCACCTTAAACTCTTTACACCTGGCTTCCATCACGTGATGGGTGGCTACCCTTGTGTGACATCCCCATTGGGGAATTTTTATATTTGTTTTTATTTTATTTGTATAGGGTTATTTTTTTATGATTTTTATTATTTTACTTTATTCTATTTTGCGACATTTAAAAGGTTTACATTACATTACATTAATATTTTTTATTTAATTTAATTTTTATTTATTTATTTATTTTTATGTAATTTGACTTAGTCAAAGTGTTAAACATTACGTTATAACATATCGAGCCTGTGAGCGCAATGATACACAATTTATAATGATGCTTATTAATTAAAATGTTGTATAAGGATACATAGTTTGTAATGATGATGCCTATTGATTAAAATGTTGTAGCTCAAAAAGGAAACATGTATAGAAGAGTCATTGATTGAGGTTGCTTAATAAAAGTATTCTAATCCCTTCAGTTTCCTTGGCACATGGTCAGGGTTTTACGAAGTATATCCGGTGTCTGTGTTTATGTAATCATTGTCTTGTTTTTTTGCATTTTTCCTTATGTTCAATTAAGTTTACGGGTTCAAAAATACCAACTAGTAGTATTAGAGCTAATGGTGTATATGGATGTGTGAAGTGGTATCAGAGCTAATGTATGGAGTATGTAGTCAATGCAGATGATAAATTTCATGGTTAGAAGTGTTAGATATGTAATTTTCTCACCACCGCCACACTGCCTTAGTCTTCACCTCCTCCACAGTGACCGCCTCAACACACCAAGGTTTGAAGGGCCAACACCATCTAGCCTTATCAATACTCGAAGAGGCAAATTTACCTCAACACACCAAGGTTTGAATGGCCAACACCATCTAGCCTTATCAATACTCAAAGAGGCAAATTTAATTTATGTAAGTGACTCAGATTTTGTATAAATATAGATGCTCAGCTAGAGTTGGGCATCCTCTCTGTTTGAGATTTCTTTCTCTAGTTTTGCAGTTGCAATTACGTTTTGGTTTGTATTATTTCTTTCAGGTGGCATCGGAGCTGGCCGTGGGCCTACCCCTCACGGAAGGGCCTTGGGACAAGTAGTTCAACTGTTTTTGAGTAACTTTGTGGACGAGCATGTGAACGAGATGGTGTACTAGTATCTATTTTTGATGTGTAATTATTGAGTGAGTAATGTAGTGTTTATTCTTCTTCAGTATAGAGAGAATGTGACATCAAGATGTGGAATTAACTATTAGGTATATATGAGGGTGGTAGGTGTACTCGTATCTAAGCTTGATGTGTAATGGGGAAAGTTAAAATGTGAGATGGAATCACAATTTAAGGAATCAAGTTAGGAAGAGTTTAACATGATTGATGAACCATGTAGGTGAAAAAGATTCCTAGAGAACTAGCGAGTACAACCAATGATACCCATGTACCTCAGTAAATGGATTTCTTTTTATATGGATATCAGTAATCAATTATGCCTATTGTGAAAAAAACCCAAAAAAAAATAATAACAACTAAAGACAACGTTTTTGGAGTTTTGCAAATTACAAGATAAACATATTTAAAAAATCCTCAGCAAATTGATGAAATAATTAAGCTAGAAAATGTTGTCATATATAATTATCATATGACAACCGATTTCATCACCACCACACCGCTTCAGTCTTCACCGCAGTCACCCCCTCAATGCAACAAAGTTCGCCAACACGGTAGAGCCTCATCAATACTCGAAGAGGCAAATTTAATTTATGTAACCGACTCAGATTTTGTATAAATATGAATGCTCAGCAAGAGTTGGACATCCCACTCTCTGTTTGAGATTTCTATGTCTAATTTCGCGGTCGCAGTTACATTTTGGTGTGTATTTTTTTTTTGTTTAATTTCGCAGTCGCAATTACATTTTAGCCTGTATTATTTCTTTCAAGAAGAGCGGAATACCTCAGCGCACATGATCGTTGAAAGAAGGAATGTTTCTGTATGAGAAAATGGATGAGGGTCTCTGAAATTTGTTATCAAGCATAAAACCAACATTACAACACTTGCGACTGAGTTCCGGAGAAAACAGAATGAGGGGTCATGGACGAGAGACCGCTGCTTTTGTTGCTGTTATATATTGATGTCGGAAAACCGTGAATGTCGCGTAGCAGAAAACAACTGTGCCCGAAGTTGGGCCACGTTTTCTTCAGAGCACTAAGTCTGCCCATATCTGATCCCGCGAACAAGAGAAGTTGAGGAGCATAGGAAACGCAGACCCGCAGAACCTGCCTAGAAACGCTAATCGCCATTAGAGAGGAGAGGGGTTCGAGCGAAAGAATATGGGTCCAGTTTTTCAATCGAAGGAGCGGTCTACTTGTTTAGAGACCCTCAGAGCCTGCCACTAAACCGTAGCTGCTGTGAAGGAGTCGTAGTCGCACGCTGACAGAACCTAGAACCAGCTGCTGGTTAATTCTTTTTTGTTAACTCCTAGAAGTAATTGTTTTTAAAGAAATTTGAATATTTGGGTGTGTCTAAAGAAATTTGAATATTTGGGTGTGTTAAAAATGGAGTAGGGTTTTGATTGAAGGATGAAAAACCCATTTTAAAATTTGAAGTTGTGCGATTTTTTTTGGAAATGGAGCATGATCTTTTTTTATTATCTAGAAAGTCTAAAAAGTCAAAATTATGAAACTATGGATAAGAAAACAAAAATTAGTGGAAGGATTCATATAAGAATTTTGGGATAAATGGTAAAAATAACTAATGTTTTTATATTTTATTTTTGATTAAGATAAAATATTTAGCTGCTTCGTGTTAATCTAGTTGAAAGGTTTATTGGGTGAGCTTGAAAGGATGCAAGTGCTATTTATTTAGTCACTAATTCAATCTATCATAGTAAGGCTAAACATATTGATGTAATTTACCATTTTATAAGAAAGGTAATTAATGAAGAATTGTGCAGATATGTTCACAAAGTCAGTTTTGGTAGAGAAGTTATAGTGATGTTTGGCTTCTATTGGATTGTACAAAAGATGATGAATAAACATGGAAAAAGGATTAAGAAAATTGCTGTCAAAGTGGAAATTATTAAAAATGATAACAATTAAAAATTATGTAAATTTAATTTTTTACTTTAATAAATTTTTCTTTACCAACCCGGTAGTTGTTGTAACCCAAGAAGCAAAATGTATAGAAAAGTCATTGATTAATAAAATTATTCTAATCCCTTTTCCCATAAAAATTAATTATTCCAATCCCTCTCTCCATAAAAATTTCCTTGACATGTCTAAGGTTTTACTAAGTATATTATTGGTCTGTGTTTATCAAGTGCTTTTACTGTTTTTTAACATTTTTTTTTCCAATTAAATTTACAAACTCAAAAATACCAACAAATAAATGAATAAGTATGGATCTTATCTGTTTAAGCGATTAGTTTTTTTATGTGGATTATGGGATAATTTTGGATATTTAATCTATAGAGATAAAAATGGAATTTGTTATAATTAAAATACTTTTATTTATAATATTTAAAAAATAATAATTTTAATTATAATATAAAGATTTCATATATTTTAAGAATATTTTACTTTTATTTATAATATGAGAATTTCATATTATTTAAGAATATTTTTCCTTATTTATTTATAAAAGAAGTTTTATAATTATGAGAAATATAAGTAATATATTGTAGGTAATGAAAAATGTGAAGTAAAGAGTTTTTAATTACTGAAAAGTATTTAGTAAAACAGAGAGTCACTTTTATTAAAAATATATTGGAAAGGGATTTAACAAACAGATTTTGATATCGCATGAAAGTAGATTCCATAACACAGATTTACTAAATAGAAACTTCTTAAATACCCAATAAAATTTAATCTGGACAACTGGGGAGATGCAAACTCAGGTTGTAAATCAAGCCTGCAGAATGGCTGATGGAGAACACAACTACCTGCAGAGATTGATATGTAGTTTTTCTTTTATCACCTGAAAGGAAAGCTGGGCTGTCTGGGAGTAAGAGACAAAATTACTATTTCCATGGAAATAATTTAGCTATAATTGTTCTATACCTATTATGGCGATAATGCTTAAACCATGAACGGTTCAATGAAATTCATAATTCATAGACGTTATCAATGGAGTGATCGAAGCATCAGCCGAATGCTTTGCAGGTCTTGCGAGTGAAGCCCAAACGATTCTTCTCTCTGTCATATAATATATAAAAGTTCTGCTGCTGATAGTTTCCAAGGAGCACAGCAGGTCCAATATCCACTTCCAAAACACTGCTGTTGACCATTGCCAGACAGTATGTCTGAGAAACCCAATGGAAAGTATTCTCATAAGGCAGCACCATGTCTGAGCCACCCTTGAAATGGAATGCAAACTCAGGGAAGTCAATATTCTCCACACCAGAGACGTTGTAACACAATCCAGAGCCAGTTATGGATTCAATTTCCCGGGCTCTTCTATATCCAATCTGAGAAGTAAACTCGCCTACAATCTGGTTATAGATTGCATTGGGAAAAAGAGTGACAGAAGCGCCGGAATCTATTATGGTTCCACCATTCCCTCTGGTGTCAAATCTTAATACGTTAGAGGGCAGCTTCAAGCTCTTTCCGCCAACACTGATACCTCTGAGACCAATGTAATAGTATATGTTGTATGGAAATGAAGGTGCTCTGGAATTTATTAGAAAGGGAGTATAATTCAGAGATATATCCTTGGGGACTGCATTGTCACCCAGCATCATCCTGCTGCTCTTGTTCTTGTTGTCAAATAACCAGTGGCTCTGAAGACAATACGCAAATCTATCGCTAATAAGGGGACTGAGCTGGGAAGGCATAGACAGTGCTCCTCTGCCAAATCCTGCAATGCCAGCAATGATAGATGAAACCACTGAACATCCGACTCCGAAGTCTTTTACTTCTAGGGTTCCTCCGTCTTCCAATGGCAAAGTCAAGGTCTCACTCAGTAGACGCCCACGAGCAGTTCCTGTGCCATACTGAAGCTGATACTCTGGACAGTTCTGGATACTTCCGGCGCAGCCCTTGTTTTGACAGAGGTCTTTGCACTTTGGATCTGCGCACTTTACAAGAACAGCAGACGATGAATTTCTTGGAAGGAAAACCGCACTGTATTTAGGGCAGTTATTACATGTATAATTTGTGGTGCAGGGTAACCAGACCACATCACTGCCCGTGTCCATGACAACCGATATATCTTGTGCAGGAGTGCCCACTGACAATTTGATGTAGTACTCGACCACGTCACTACGACCGTACAGAGAACCCTCCCCCGTCACAGAGTTCATATGCAGCCCTCGCTTCAGAGCCGAAGCACGATACTTGGTGGCCCGCACCATCTTGTTGAGCCACTGGTATGCTTGGTCATCCCCTGGCAAAAATGTTTCTTCGCTTGCCTTGTGATAAAGAGTCATCACTATTCCATTGTGACCATCGTTCTCTTTTCTGGACGATATTGCAGAGAGTTGCAGTGAGAGAGAGAGTAGCCAGAAGATCAGCTTGAGCTTGCATGCCATGATGTTGCCTGCAAACAATGAATTCTGGGAGTGGGCAGTGACAACACTGAATAATAATAGCAACATTCAGTAATCATGTTTTGCTGGTAATAGTTTGTTGGGCAGGATGATTTGATTCAACCACGCGTGACAGACACAAATAACAATCATAAGGTACCATTAACCAATGTCTTAGACAGTTGACTTTTAAATGAGCAGGTGCTACCAGATCTCATTTTATAAAGCTTCCGACAGTTCTAGAACTTCACAGCTGAGAATAATGTAAAAAATGGTGCAAAGCATATCTATGTTACAGGTTGAGTGGGAAGTACCATCATTGTTCCCTCATCCATCCACTAAGCCACGTACATTGTCATTGGTTTCTCACCCAACCAGCCAGCTTCATATCACTTCAGATTTCTCAATGGCGTTGTCTACTGACTCTACAAATTATTTTGGATGGCAGTTTTTTTTGGATTAGAATGCGTTAAAAGAAATTTCAAAAATTTGAATATTGAAAATAGATTTATTATTATTAAAAATTCTGGATATCCAAAATATTAAAATTTAACAATTATAATTTAGATTTTCAAAAATCTCTACTAAAATTTATCATAATCTTAAAAAAAAAATCTATTATTTTATAAACTAATTTATAAATTTACTAATTTATAAATTGATTAGACTAAAATTTTATTAATTACCATTTAAACCTCACATACCATTGGTTCCTTGTTACCCAATAAACATCCTGTATAGGATTACCATTATTCGGATGATCATGGGAGGACATTTTATAATTTTCTAAGGTTATGGTAGCAATTTTTCTATTTACTTCTCCCAAAAAAATTATTCGTATAATGTTATATAAATTTCTTATTGAGTATGGTTAAAGTTTTATACCTTTAAATATAGCATGAAAAAACAGTCAATTAGTTAATGATTTCCTTCCATCTTTCATTATGAGATCCAAAAGAAGTGGTGTGCAGTTGTATAGGAGAATCCAAGATGGTGAGGGGTTTGTCATTTATCATTACAATATTTCTAGTTTTCAATGTCTGTATGATAAAAGAAATCATTCGAAAAGAAAACATTGTAGATAGTTGTATAGTTATATTTTACTTCTAATTAATTTAAAAATAAATAAATTATTTAATTGCTTTTAATTAAATATTTTTTTATATAATTTTATTTTTTAATATGAAAATAAGTTTAGTTAATATGAATCAATATCAAAGATAGATTTGTTTTTTCTGATATTTGAAATATTATTTGATTTCTAATTTTTGAAAATAAATTAGTTAATATAAGTAAATATTAAAAATATAATTTTTTTCTAATATTTTATTTTATAATATAGTAATAGATAAATTTGTAATTTAAAATAAATTTAATTTTCAACTTAATAGCCTAAGAAACTCTATCTATCTCATGTTTTTGTATCTTGTCTTTTTTTTATAACTAACTCCTAACTTGTCTCATGCTATATATATAGATTAATTATAGATGCCTAGCTTTAAAAATGATTAAAAATATTTTATTTTATTTTTTTGGAATTTGTTGATGAAATTTTTATTTAAAATAAAATTGTTTGTTTAAATTGTAGTTTGAATTTATAAATAAATTTAGTATTGTTAAAAAACCACATTAGATGATTCGAAATGTCCGTCCAAAAACTGATAATGTAATTAATCCAAAAAAAAATATCAAAATTTTAAAACATTTAAATTATACAAATTATAAATTACATTATTTGAATTTTTAATTTCAACAAATCCATATAACATTTTAAACAAAAATCATTAAATTATATATAAAAACCTAAAATGTAAAATAATTAAACTACATTCTTAATAACATCGTAATAAAGTATATAAATGCTATATCATAATTCTAAAGGACCGTGAAGATAACACCACCTGTTATCAAAGTTGAGCATGAAGTGATATAATTCGACCAATAAAATCCAAAATACTATAATACCTCTTGTTTTCTAACATTATAAACATTAGGTGATCGTCTATATTTGACAAATGAAGGTGATCGTCTACATTTGACAAAACTTGACAAAACCTTTTTATAAAGTGCATTTAAGATTATTTTGGTTAAATGGTTAACATCTGTGTTGCCCCAAAATAATTTTTAAATATTATTATTTTTTTAAATATAATGTATATGTTTATGTTAGGCCATGTCTTTAGTATATAAATCATGAAATTTTTTAAAACAAGTTTATACAGTTGTAATGTTATAGGAATTTTGTTTTCCATAATTTTTAATGTTGCTTTGATATTTTTGCAGATTAATAAATATAGATAAGCTTTAAATGATAATGTCAACCATTAAGCCTTGCTATGAGGATCTCATTATCAACATTATCCATTTTCTAATCAAACTTCCCCATCTTAAACAATTTAATATCCTAAATTAAAAATAAAATATTTAATTTTAGCCGTAATTTAAATTCACCATTATATTATTATTATTATTATTATTATTTTATTTTTATGTATAATAGTTTTAATTCTTAGTTAATTTGACTAAAATTTTGCCATTCAACTATTAATCATAATAATATTCAACAATTATAATTTCTTTTCACTCTCTAATAGTCATATTCATTTTTTTCATTTTTTTTTCCTTGTTCTAGCGCTCTTCGTTCCATTATGTTAGCTTATTGTCCCCAAATATGGGTGAAGTGTTCACCCTAACATCTCAATAGGTCACAAGTGCTCCAAAATCTTTCAACATCATGTTCTTAACAGTGAGAATCTACATGCAAAAATCATAATATTTTTAATTTTAAAATAAGTCAATGGATCAAATGTTATAGTGGAAATAAAAGAGCTATATTTTTTATATCAAAATTTGAGAGAGAGAGAGAGAGAATCTGTAGATAGATATATAGTGTGTGTAGTTTCATTGGCAATGAATGTGTGAGCACATACAGAAACATGGTTGAAAATGAGGAAGTTGTAAAAATGGATGTGTTTTGGTTTATACATATTAAAAAAAGGGGTTTATCAATCCAAACCTAAAACGGAAGTGGCCACCTTGTCCATCACATAATTTAGTAATGCAAGAATCTTTACATGGTTTAATAGTGTGCGCATATTTTTATCTCGGTCTCTTACCTTCCTTCTCAACTCTCTTTGTGGCCCCCTCTCTCTCCCTATTTTCCCTAACCCCCTGCTCTTTCTCTCACCCCTTGTCTCTCTCTCTCTCGCATCATATATCTCCCTCCTCTCTCTCTTTCTATCATGCACAAAGGCCCCTCCACCCTTTTTATGTCCTCCCCCTCTCCCTATCTGTTTTTCTATGTCTCCCCCACTTTCCCTATTCCTTTCCCCTCTCTATCTTTTCCTCTCTCTCTCTCTCTCTCTCTCGCTCTCTCTCTACCCTCCTTGTTATGTCTTCCTCGATTATCCTTATGTCTCTCACATTTCCTAAGAACCCTTATCTCTCTACCCCTTTCTACCTCTCCACCTTTTGTTTTTCCCATTTATATCTTTGTCCCCTTTCCCCTACCCCCCCCCACTCTCTCCCTTCTCCTTTTCCTATCACTTCCTATTTCTCCCCCTCTCCCTATCCCTCTTTATATCTCTCTCTTCCTTTCCCCATCACTTTCTCTCTCCCCCTCTCTATTTGACACACACACACTCTTTGTCTCCCTCTTTCTCCATTTGTTTCTCTATCTCAACCATTTTTCTCTTTGTCCTTACATCCCTCCTATACTCGTCTCTCTCTCTCCCCTTACCTATGCCCCCTCCACTCTCTCTTGGTAACCCCCCCCCCCCCCCCCCCCCCCCAAACTTCTTCAATCCAATTAGATCAATATATTATCTGTCATCCATATTGATGCTCTTAGAGTGGAAAATTTTGAGGACTCAACTTACATGGCCATTTTTTCTAATGGTATGAATTTGGAAAATTGTGGGTAAAAAAATTGAGGAGCCATTTTGAGGCCTTAAATGAGCAATTTTTGTGCTATTTACCTATATATGGACCTAGATTCCATAATCTACACATTGGTACTTTTGCAACAATGCATGAATTTCCTCAGTAAGAGCTTATATGAGAAAGCTATGCCTCTAGAAGTTGACCTATCAAAATTGACCACCATAATTCAAGAGGATCTACCACATCATCCCCTGTTACTCATAGAATAACGGCTAGTCACTTGGGAACTATGAAGAAGAATTTATGAGCATCAAGTTGTAAGTCATATTAAGGGTTGAATGGGTCAAATTTAACCCCTAGTTAGCTATCAAGATGTGGTAAAATTGGGCCACTAGGAGGAAAAGGAGTTCCATTCTATTTGAGTGCATTTTGTTCCATATATGAGCAAAGTGGCTAAGAGTGGATATAAAGAGAGAAAACTAAGAGGCTTTCTATGTTGTACAATCCCTTTAGACACAGGTCTCACTCCTTTGTGCTCACATCCATTTCCATTTAGAGAAAGAGACAACAGAGAAACCTAAACCTTCTAGCTATGTTTTCTCCCATAAGGGTTTCTTATAACATATCTTGTGTTGATTGTAGTTTCTGAATTCTATTTTTTTGTTCTCTATTTTCCATATTTTACCTATTGCATGCATAAATATAACACAGGAATTAAGGAATCCATAAATCTACATGTAAATTAACCGTCATGGTGTAGGTTTTGTATTTTCAAATATATTTTTGTAGATATATTGTGATAAGTTTTCCAATGGAATATTCATGCCAGTTTATAGATCATATTGGTATTAAAGTAAGTTTCTTTGTGTACATTGTGGAGATTTGTGGGGGATCTAGATTGATTAAGCTAAAATACATAAAGCCCAAGTCATGGTCGATGAATCTATTAATAACCCTCAAGATCCTACAAAGGGGTGGTTTGTATAGTTGGAAGCACAAGCCATATATATAAACCATAATATGAGCCTCCTCGTGGCTCCCTTGACCAATAATATTAGTCTATTTGGAGAATATGGAGGTTCAAATGTAGAGGTCAAATCAGAGGGGAGATTACGGGATCGGGAGGAACTAGAGAGGGAACCTAAGAAAGAACTGAGAGAGGAACAACCTAATTCAAGTACCATGAACCATTCACAATCCTTGTTCAAGATGGAATTGAAGGTTGACATCAATACATATCAATGTGAGATTGATTTCAATTTAAATCACTAGTTGTAGTAGTTAGAGGTTTATTTTAGTGTTCACTAGATAGAGGAAGAGAAACAAATTTCATTTTCACGTCTAAAATTAGAAGTGCATACCTGTTACAGGTCAATTTGGGCACATCAATCCTGACTTCCAAATCCATATTATTAGGGTCCATCAATCCCTAATTCAGTTGTTTTCATTCCCTAATGAGGTAAACCTACATCATGCTTGCTTCCTAAGAGTTTCCATGACACCATTCATCCAAAAAGTGCCCCTAAGGAGATCAGCACAGGTAGCCTTCTATCAGGCTGCATTGCAATGTAGGAACTTCACTGACTAGGTGCACTACAACACACTTGGCCTTTGTTTCACCTGCGCTGAGCAAGATTCATCGAATTTTTTAAATGAATCCATTGGATTCCTCATCCAATGGATACTTCTGGAAGTTTCCAGGTTGATTGAGCTCGCATTTGGATGAGGAAGAGGATGAATGAAACTCAATCCATTATCCCTTCCTCCATGGAACCACTTCCCAAATTTGGAAGAGCATTCATGAAGGTCATTAATGGCTTAACCTCCTCCATTCAGCTATAATTTGACCAAGCATTTCAAGGTTGGTCTAGGTTGGAATTCTTGAGCTAAGGAAATGTTGTTTGAATGAGATTAGTAAGAGTATTGTAATGATGTCGAATTGTTGCTTCATGAGGAGAGAAGGGATCAAAACTAGAAGGAAGACACTAAATCAATCATGAACATTCATGGGTTGTAATCTTTCCTTTTATCAATAAAGAATTCAAAGCTTTTTCCATTCATGTGTTTGTATGGTGTATATCGTATTCTGAATTCTATGATATGTCTAATTAGCAGATCTTTATTGTATGCTTTGATGGGTTTATGTCTCGACTTGTGTACAGGTACTTTCCAAGCGAGTTAAGTACGGAAAGAAGTGACATAATCAATCAAAGGAGAGAGGAAGCAAGCAAAGTTACAAGTTGGTTTATTTTCCTCCTCTTATCTATTAATTATAGGAAAAGAAGCGAATTACTTTGACTGTTGTTTCTAGACTAACTACTAGGTCTAGAGGGTTAGGCGTTTGTAGAAACACTAAATTTGCCCAAAACAAATTGGCGACTCCACTGGGGATGATCCTATCCCTTGTAGTAGCTTATCGGTCTCTTAAAGCACTTTGACATACTATACCTTCTATCATTTATTGAATTCAAGTCTAAATTCACTAAAAATTGAGTCAAATTCAAGCATAAAGTTGCCTTCAGTAACCAACGCACTTATGTGACTGACATAGTGCCCTGCAGTGCACCTCCTGCTTAGATACAGTGCGATTCATCGAACTGTCTCTAACTATTGCCTACGCTGATCCTTTTAGGATCAGTTTTCCCATCTAGGAACTGAAAACGTTTGTCAATTTTTAGAAGTTTGAATTGCTTGTTGAATGTAAATGAAATTTTGTCTCTGAAACCAGTCTGTTATTTCCTTATTCGACCCAATTTAGATTGGATTGTTGGATGTTTTTTATGTATTTGTTTATCATTTGCAATCCATCGTCGAAAGATATTTTTGATCGATTGTTTTGTCGATAGAAAAGTGTCGTCAATTCATTGTTTTCTTCGTAAAATGAAGTGTCGTAAAGTCTTCCTTCAAAAATAATCGATTGATCTATTTGTGCATTTGATTTGTATTTTCATTTAAAGTATCGAAAATCTTCATTTATTTAAAGTTGAAAGTGTAGTACAGTCTTCCTTTCCCTTTAAAAGAAATTTTCATAAGTTGACATTTTTTATGAAAAGAATTCTAAATCATTTGTGCGTTAGTTTTTCTTATTGCATCATTCACATTAAGAGAAACTGAAAAGGAAAAGAAATACATGCAATTTTCATTTTAGAGTTTGAGTTTGTGTGTTCAAAAGGAATGGTTTAGGGAATTGCATTAGTTTGTGTTCTTTGTTTTTTTTCAAAAAGTACTTGTATGCTCTATCCCTTATATCTAGGATTTTCATTGCTGAAAATAAATGGAAAGAGTGCTTCTCATTTTAGTTGCATTCTTAGGAATTTCGAAAAAAATCTCGTGGTGAACCCTCAAAGGCAAATTTTAAGCAAGATCAACCTAAAATTTACATCAATTAATCTAATAATGCATTGGAACTTAACGAAAACATCTAGAGGTCTAGGCTAGAGACGTGTTCCAATGTCTTTAAACCTAGTGGTTGTCATCTTCATTAAGGTTGGTTGATTCCTCCTCTCTAATTTGATAAGTGCTAGTACGGACTTGTGCTCCCTGTATCGTCGTGTATATAGTGGGAGGACCCAATAGGTTGAAATCCTTTATCCCTAGGAAGTCGAGTCTGCCGCCTTACCGATCGCAATGCATCACAGCATTCGGGAAGATTGATTGCCATACGTTATCCTTGGTAATTTCTGTTTCATTTATCACCAAGGTGTATATTGTAGTTTTGCGATTAGCCTGGTAATCCTTTTTGTCTAGAATCTCTAGAGCAGTCACTTTCATTCCTTTTCGACTCCTTAAAAGAAAAGAATCATCTGAGCACTTGTCCATTCAAGATCATTAAACATCGAAAGCGACTAGAGTCATATTTTGTTTTTTCTCGACTCTTTAAAAATGAAAAAGCAAAGTTGTGTTTTAGTGTTGTAAAAATTAATTGACCACAAATAACATCCTTATTCCTTAGTTGAGTTTAGGTTGATAGAAACCATCAGCAATTCTGGAAGAAAATCAACCTCCACTCCGTCGTTCGAGGAGAGTTACGAGCAAACCACCCTTGCCACCGGAAGCGACTCCTATTCGGTCAAGGCGGACTCGTCAAACTGAGTCTGGTACATCAAGAGTTTCTAGTACTTCATCTGAATTACTAGAGCCACCTATCACGGCTAGTACTGAGCCTCCAGTTACTCCAACCATTTCTGGAACATCTATTACATAAGAAGAAGTTACTCAACTACCTGAGGCCACTATAATGGAAACAAGTGAACAAGTAACTGAAGTTGAACCGCAACTTGAAGTTAATCAACCAAAAATTACTTTAGAACTTGAACCAGTTCAATTGGAATTTGATCCAGAACCTATAGCAGTTGAAACCGAAGAAATTTCCAAACCAAAAGTTGTTCACGAACCTTCCCTTGAAACTGAAGTTCTTTTACCAGAACATCTGGACTTTGACCTTGAACATTCCGAAGTTTTTACTGAAATACCTCAGTCATCTGTAGTTCCTGAAACTTCATCTTTAACACCAGAAGTCTATTTCAGACCTGATAGTGAAATCCTTCCACCTGGATTAATTGTTGTAGAGGAAGAAGTTGAGGAAGATTCTACCCCCGAGACTCCACATCATTTTGGACCTGGTTTGTTTCTTTATTCTCAATATCCTCCTCATTCTACTGTTCCAAGTTTTACTGCTGCCTCTGAAATACCACTTGAGTCATTAGGTCAACTTTTGGGTCAGTTAACCATGGCAGAACAACCACAAACATCCCAGACTGCTTCATCTGATGTAGCTGTGGCAGAATCCTTTGCTGCTACTTCCTCGATGTTTTCTACCACACCCGAGTCACATTTATATGGACAACCGTCCGTCCGGGGTGGTTACCAGTCTATGTCTGGAATCCACTCAGGGGTTTCTTCTTTGCCATGGTCATCACCCATGTCATCATCAGGAATTTTACCTGGTTCTTTTTATTAAGGACAACAACTTGATCCTACTTACCAATACCAGTATCAAACTGGGCAATTTGGTGAAAAAAGACCTGTATATCCTCTTAACACTGGAATGCCACCATATGGTCAGCAATATGCCTATTCACTGCATCCTCCCTATCAAGGAGGACAACCCTATGGTTATGTCCTGTTGTATTCAAGTCAACCTGAAATGAGAGTCTGTCAGTGGCAGCCAACTATGCCACTATAACCAAGGCTTATGTACCCAACACAACCCATGCAAACTGAGCCAATTATTTCGAATGTACCTGTCGTGACTATTGAACCACAGATACAAGCTCAACCGGTTGTATCTCAACCTGCACAAGTTAGTTCTGCTACCTCGCAACCACAAGTTTCGAGTCAGCAAACTCAAACTTCTCAGGCTGTTATACAACAACCGCTTGTTTCCAGGGTACAATTACCTCAAGTTAGTGTGCCATTATCTAGAGTGACTCAAGTTGCTATTGGTTTAGTTTATCCTCGGCCTAGTCAAATTGGCATTAGGGGGCAATATCAGACTTCACAACCATTATCCCAACAACTTTGGCAGCCACAGTATCAACAGCCTCCTTTTAGTTCAACATCAGAAACATCAATCTTGAATGAATCTCTGTTTCTCATTTCGTCAAGTGATCCATGGTATGGGGATATACTGATCTATCTCCAGACCCAAGCTTTCCGGTCCGATACCTCTCGCTCTCAACAGTGACATATCCAATACCAAGCCAAAAATTATCTGATTGTTGGTGACGCACTTTATCGCCGTAGTATCAATACGATTTTATGTAGGTGCCTCACTCATGAGGAAGTTGAGAAAGCTATGAATGAATGTCATTCAGGTGCTTGTGGTGGAAATTTATCCGAATATGCAACAGCACAGAGAATTCTCCGTGCTGGTTACTTTTGGCCAACCATATTCAAAGATTGCATAATTGTCATCAAAAGTTGTCATGCATGTCAAATATTTGATCGTAAAACTAGATTACCACCTGCACCTTTGAATCCAGTAGTCGCTGTTGGACCTTTCGCTAAATGGGGCATAGAATTTATGACATGTAACCCCACCTCGGCCGGGAGGCATGGGTATATTAGAGTCGTTGTTGACTATTTTACTAAATGGGTCGAGGCGATGCCTACATTAAACAACAGTGGCGAAATGGCTACATTATTTTTCTTCAACCACGTAGTTGCTAGGTTTGGTGTACCACAGGCCATAGTTACAGATCATGGGTTGCATTTTCGCAATCACATGATGGTTCTACTCCATAT
The DNA here is from genome assembly GCA_031772625.1 of Pinus tabuliformis. Classification (NCBI taxonomy): domain Eukaryota; kingdom Viridiplantae; phylum Streptophyta; class Pinopsida; order Pinales; family Pinaceae; genus Pinus; species Pinus tabuliformis. Next base: position 1,480,444,777 of record CM062820.1, on the reverse strand, counting down.
TATCCGCAAGCTAATGGACAAGTTGAGGCTATCAACAAGGTCCTTAAGAGCATGCTGCAACGAATTATTGGATTTCATAAATGAAATTGGCATTTAATCCTGTACTCGGCTTTGTGGGCATATCAGACCTCGGTAAGAAATGCTACTGGATTCACACCCTTCTAGTTGGTGTATGGTTTGGAAGCAGTCTTTCCAATTCAATGTGAAATTTCGTCACTCAAGCTCGCAATTGACCTGCTACCTGATACTTCTGAAGAAGAGGCACGTTTCTTGGAATTAATCCTTCTGGATGAAACTTGTCGCGATGCCGCATTGGCTAACGAAACACACAAGAAATGGATAAAGGCGCAATATGATCAAAATTTCAAGCCTCGTGTCTTCTCAGAAGGTGAGATGGTCTTGCTTTACAATCAGGACTCTGATAAAATTGTAGCAGGAAAATTTGAACCACTTTGGATGGTCCCTTATATTGTTAAACGTGTTTTGACGAAAGGTACCTACGAGTTAGTAGATTATGATGAAATTCCATTGTCTAAGCCTAGAAATGGGTTGTATTTAAAATGTTACTATGCTTAATTAAGAATGGTAAAATTCATGTAAATATTCTTGGATTGCATGTGTGAGTGTGTTTCTTTTAGGGTTTATTTTGCTAAGTAATCCACTTTGCATTTGTTGCAAATGCGAACTTTTTGGAAGAATTTGTTGGTTATGCCGATGGTGCTAGTCGTAGTATGCAGAACCTATCTTCTGCAGCATGGGCCATTTTCACTCCAAGCGGTGAGTTAATGAGTTTTAGAGGGATTTGCATTGGTCGATCGACAAACAATATCGCTGAGTATAGTGTGTTGATTGAACTTCTCTCTGATGCCATTTCAGTTGGTATTCGATGAATTATCATTAGGCTGGACTCACAGCTCGTTGTACTACAAATTACTGGCATTTATACTATCCGAAACCCGGCAATTTATCGTATGTTCCTTAGAGTTCATATTTTGGAAAGGTATTTTGAGTTTATTCAATATCAACATATTTCCAAAAATCTAAACACATTAACTAACTCTTTAGCAAATTATGTGTTAAATAGTCATTTGCAACATATGTAAAGTAAATATTTTCGATTGGCATCATCAGTTGAATAGGATTGCATCACTCAACCATAGTAAAACCCTGAAAGTAAAATAGATAGTTGTAAAAAAAATTTACAAAAAGTTTGTTTCCAAGACAAAAATTGGTCATCTGACCCAAAACTAAAATGTATGTAGAAAAAACATCTAAGTAGACTAGTGTTGCTCATGATAGCAGGTCACTACTTGTGCTATCATACGCAAGAGTCTCGTCCAATGACCCGGTACATCGATGGTGTGGTGCTATAGTCGCATAGGTAGCTCCTCGATCCAGATATACGGAATACCTGGGGTTAATCCCTCTATGAGATATTGCAATTCATCCATAGTCTCGGCCAAATCCAAGTCTCGGAGAACCGCTCTCCCTATAGGTCTTTGTGCTGGTCTAGCTACATCTCGTGGGTCCTCCACAGGTTGAATAGGTCCGATATTTGTACACATAAAAATTGATTTTATTTAGCCTTGGAATTAATCAAAAACACAAAAAATGCAAAAACTTTAAAAAATTAATCAAACAATTTACCAATATCACCCCACATTGCTCCAACTGGTAGTGGTAATTCTAGATCGCCACAGAAATCCATTCCTGAATATGGATATTATGCGAAATTCATCTCCTGTCGATTGAACCATTCAAAGAATGTAGGGGTAAATACGATCGAAGAATGGGCACCATGCCTAGCCATAATATCTGTCCACCTCTGCATCCATGGATCTCTCGGTCGAGACACACTTAGTGAAATAAGTTGTGGCTGCAAGAGAGGAATTCTCTCCAAGACAAAAGAAATCACGATTGATCCATAGCTGAAATTCTTGATCTTTCCTCTTTTCACCTTGGTCAGTTGTTCTTTCACAGATGAAAAGATAGCCCCGCACTAGTTGAACACCTTTGGCTCTAAACATTCTAAAGAATATTGCATGTATGATTTGTTGGCCAAATGAAGTGTTGCACTGCCAGCCAATCTGGCAATGGTAAAAAAGATCTTCCTTAGTAGTAAATCACTAACATCCTTGATAAGTATCCTTCCATCCCTACTAGGCTGGGCACCCTACCTACAAAACTGTCGCACATAATCTTTCACTAGTCTACCCCCGTGGGCAAGTGTTGTTAGTGAAATGGGGGCACCCCTCCTTGAAAGTCCAGTTAGGAAGTATATATCATCGATGGTAAAGGGGACCTCTTTGTCCCAAATGTAAAAAGATTGATCGATCAGATCCCATGATTGAACAAGGAACTGTAGAAGATTCATCTGCTGCCGCATGTTGGATAACTGGAAGTACTTGAGTAACCAAAAATTTCTTAGGGCCTCGATTTTTCCCTGATTATTCAAGACTATGATATCCTGTTCTTCATGCTCTCGTTCTCTCCATATAATTACCATTTTAATCCCTGAATTGGAAAAATAAACCCCAGGGGCCTCAAAGCCCTAAAACCTTTCTTAATTGAAACAGATAATAAAATGAAAGAGAAGAGAATTAGATCCTACCTGATCCAAATAGCACGAGGAATGATCCATTGAAACCTCCGCAATCAACTAGTGAACTTCAGAAACAACTGCTCTAGAGATCAAAAGGTAAAAATGAGATGGTGAAAATGAATGGTAAGAACCAGTTTTTATATTTATACTTTGCACATTAATCGAGTAAATATTGGTTTTCATTTATTTAATCCATGAATATGTATTTTTTAATCTATTTTGATGGCATCTTGAGCAGGGTTAACAATTGATGCAGTTATGATGTGCTTACGTGTAAATTGAACATCTTTGACCACAAAGCAAACTTTTATCACTTTTTCGAGCTTTGTTAAAAATGAAAAAGGAACCCCCTAGAGTCCTCTTTAAGCTCTTTTTAGACTCTCTAAACATGAAAAGATTGTCGAGCGTTTGTTGTTTCTAGCTCGTTAATGGATTAGAATCGATATCTACTCAGTATAGTTTTACCCCTTCTTCGGGCTGAGATAGATTAACTACGAAAAAGGTACTCGTTGGTCAAACATGATCAATAGGTTCTCTCTTGTATTATTTTATGCTTTTTCGGACTTGAGAGACAAATTTACTAAAAAGAACTTATGGAGTCTCCTTTTAGTTCCTTTTCAGACTCACTAAATGTGAAAAGGATTGAGTTATCTTTGTCGTTAAACTCGTTAAAAACGTTAAATAGCGACAAACATGTCCATCTAGACAAGACCGAGATTCACCTTCGCTAGACTCGTTAAAACATCAAATAGCAACGAATTCACCAGAAGGGTTGAATTATACAACAAGCACATATTATCCTCCTCAAGCTTGATAAAAAATAAAGAGGTATTGGTCAGAAATGACTGGGGAAAATGGGAAAGCTGAGAACACTTTATGATAGCAGGTCACTCTTGAACATGACACTTTCACCTCTTCACCGAGACTATGTGGATTGGGTCATTAAACTTGATGGTTATCACACCAATGGTCTATCATACCATCCATCACTTTGTTTTGGGTCAATGCTACCAATTCACTTCAGTGTCGCCGATATGTTCAAGAGAAGTCATTCAGTTCAAAACTTCATCCTTTACAATACAGTAAACCTTCATTTTCATGTCTGCCATTCGTGAACCTTGTGTCGTCAGTCGATGTTTCATCTCCAAAATCATTTACCTCATTTTGTGTCATTGATGTGGGATACATCAAGGCCCTCCTGTGACAAGTCCCTTGTTGTCGACATCAACACATTATCCAAGAAGTTGACTTAGAAACACCCCTTCAGTACCTTGAGGCTTGCATACATCAATGGCAAGTTTCTCGCTTTCGGCGATAGGTTAACATCATTGGCCTTCGACCGAAAGACTTCGTATGGTGTTCGACATAAAATCATTTATTCACACCATGCGAAATGTACTGCAGTACCTTGAGGGTCATTATCATTATCAATGATTCCTCTCGCATTTGTTAACAGCTTACATCATTGGCTGGTAATCAGTGATGTCTATCCATGTTCAATGTCAAATCATTTATTCACATGGTTAGACTTGTACATCGAGTGAGGATTGAATGAGATTGAAGACCCCGGATCTAGTTTCATCCATCCGGGCTGCGATATATTTTCAGGAGTACTATATAAAATGTACAAATGGCCTTACATTTATGGTCATCCATTCATGGGTCTATATCTATAAACAACTATATTTGTACATGTAATGAAAGTTTATAAGCTGAGCATGGGTATGCCTTCCCTCAGCTAGTTTGTGAGAAAAATCAAATTATCATGATATTTGTATTGTAACTGATGCAAGTCACCTTCCACTTTGAAACCTTCTCTCCAAATGGTAAAGCATCTCACTTGACATGTTTATTTTTGACTTCATGCTTTAGGGGGCAACTGTTATAGGTCAATTTGGGCACATCAATCTCGACTTCCAGATCCGTATTATTAGGGTCCATCAATCCCTAATTCAGTTGTTTTCATTCCCTAATGAGGTAAACCTACATCATGCTTGCCTCCCAAGAGTTTCCATGACACCATTCATCCAAAAAGTACCCCTAAGGAGATCAGTGCAGGTAGCCTTCTATCAGCCTGCAATGCAGGAACTGCATTGACTAGGTGCACTGCAGCGCACTTGGCCTTTGTTTCACCTGCGCTGAGCAAGATCCATCGAATTTTTTAAATGAATCCATTGGATTCCTCATCCAATGGATACTTCTAGAAGTTTCCAAGTTGATTGAGCTCACATTTGGATGAGGAAGAGGATGAATGAACGTCAATCCATTATCCCTTCCTCCATGGAACCACTTCCCAAATTTGGCAGAGCATTCATGAAGGCCATTAATGGATTAACCTCCTCCATTCAGCTATAAATTGACCAAGCATTCAAAGGCTGGTCTAGGTTGGAATTTCTTGAGCTAAGGAAATGTTGTTTGAATGAGATTAGTAAGAGTATTGTAATGATGTCGAATTGTTGCTTCATGAGGAGAGAAGGGATCGAAACTAGAAGGAAGACACTGAATCAAGCATGAACATTCATGGGTTGTAATCTTTCCTTTTATCAATAAAGAATTCAAAGCTTTTTCCATTCATGTCTTTGTATGGTGTATATCGTATTCTGGATTCTATGATATGTTTAATTAGCAGATCTTTATTGTATGCTTTGATGGATTTCTGTCTCAGCTTGTGTGCAGGTACTTTCCAAGCGAGTTAAGTATGGAAAGGAGCGATGGAATCGATCAAAGGAGAGAGGGAGCAAGTGAAATTTACAGGTTGGTTTCTTTTCCTCCTTCTCTTATCTGTTAATTATATGAAAAGTAGCGAATTACTTTGACTATTGTTTCTAGACTAGCTACTAGGTCTAGAGGGTTAGGCGTTTGTAGAAACACTAAATTTTCCAAAAACAATACCTTAACATGGTTCAAAAGACACATGGAAACCTGATACTAGAGGGAATTCCTCTAGTGGCTAAGTGGGAGGATTTTAAAACTCTCATAAGTTCATAGTTCTACCCTCTTGGGCATGTATAAGACTAGTGCATCTCGTGGCATTGCTTCAAGAAAGGATAGGGGTAGAGTATACATAAGTACACCACTAAATTTAGGAAAATGGAAATAATGTTGTACATATCCCTAAAGAACCCATACATACTCCTAAAGTATTTGGGGTTCTACACAACCATCTGTAGAACAAAGTGATGTTGTTCAAACAAAAAATGATGGATGAGGCTTGTGTACTAGTAGAGTACCTAGAGAACATAGGCTAACAAAAAAGGAAATCAAGTTTTCCAAAGAATAAGGAGCACCAATAAGCTTCCAAAAGGGGGAAGAAGTGGAAATGGGGAAAAGACAAAAATACAACAACCACAACACACTAGTGAAAATATCTCAGTAATCATTGTAACATTGATGGTAATACAAAGGAGAAGTGTTGGAAGTTGCATCCAAATGTCAACCAAAAGATTCCAAAGAAAGATGGTATGAAGAGAAATGTCATGACCACATATTTGAACAACTAGGTGGGAAGTAGCTTAGATGTGGATGAGAAGATTCCTTATACATCAATTTAGAAGGGGGTAAATCTAAGAAGCCTTCAACAACATGAATAGAAGGAAATATCTAGACTCTTCCATATAAATATACATGTCAAGAAGATGAAAATTGATGCTCTATTCGACTGTAAATCATAGGTGATTATCATAGTAGCGGATATGGTCAAGAAACTAAGACTGAAGACTCATGAACATCCTATCCCATATACATTAGAATAAGCCAACAACGAGGTAGATATAAAGGCGATCAAATAGTGCATAATCAAATAAATTTCTATCATTGTTGACTTATTGATGGCGACAAATTGGATGTAGTTCCACTAGATGTATATGGTGTTGTGTTTGCGATCACCTCTATGTACATGTGGTATGAAATATTCACGTAGAGCGAAATCCATGATCCATCAAGGATGGTGATGAGCTCTCATATTGCACTAAGGATGTTGCAACTCCCAAGGACTTATAAACCTAAATTATAAACTTGGGGTTTATACAAACTTAGAGGTGACAATGCTATATTCACATCAGGTTAGGTTCTAGTCATGTCACCATCACTCATGAAATTAGATTAAGGTATTTAGAGACCAAACTTCCAACCAATGATAGTGAAAACTTCTTATGAAAGCATAAACGAAAATGATTCTAACTACAAAGGTGAAAATGTCATTCGTCAAATGTAATTGTTGATTGAAATTGCATGAAAGCAAAAAGGATAATCTATTTGCAGAAGTAAATCATGCTACTTTACTTACACTCTTAATTTAAATCAATAACCTACTTTCAAGAATCATTATCTACTCATACTTGCTTGAAAATGAGGAATCCAATATTTAACATACCTATGAAGAAAACTACTAATTCTAACTCTGTATTTTTATCTAATGGTTGCAATGATGAAAGGATGAGGTTGGAGTGCTCCTAGAGACTTCCCTAATCATAAAATCATAGTGTGGGGGCTATTATTCAACTTAACTATGCCAGAGTTAAATTATGGAGCAAAACTGGTTGAAGAAACTAATGCTACAAATATGCTATAGGAGGTCTTGTCTTGCTATAAGAGGCACTGTTGTGCTACAAGAGGAGGGTTTGAGAGATTTTTTAGGACATAAATGGTGTCTTATGGGAAAATTAAGGTGGATGAAAGTAAAGGGATGTGAATGAAGGGTGTGGGGACCCCTTAGCCAAGCCTGGTACCCCTAAAAGGTCTATCTTGCACCAGAGTTGATGCCCACAGTCTTCTTCATCTACCTTAATAAAGTGAATTCAGAGACGAATTTGGAAGCAAGGAAAGGTGTCTAAGAGGAACATGGAAAGGTCTAAGTGGATGTGGTAAGGTGTGCCCACCCCTGCAAACCAGCATGGTTCCTGCAGCTAGCCAAGTAAATGCATCAAATGACCATTACTGTAGCAAAGTAAATAATCATGTAAAAGATGAGTTGAATTTTATTGAAGTCTACCCTAACCTACAACACAACACCAATTTCCAAGCCAATGGTACTAACTCCTAAGTTGTATAGATTAGACATGAAAAGAGATTTCAATTTAATACCTAACCTTTCTAAGAAATCATAAAAAAATATTTTTGAGTTGTTATTATGGATCTTTCCACTCACTCTTCCCATAAGAGAGGTGATAGGAAATCTTGCAATTACAATCTTTTACAATACAACATCCATTGAAATACAAGAGGGGGACTAAAGCTTATGGGCTGGGCCCAAACCAAAGGGTTTTAGCCCTCCAAAACTATCTCATATGCAGACCAATAGTAACCTTCACATTAACAAAAAATTATAGTCACATACATCATGAAATTAAGAATGACAATGTCAAGCACTAGGTTCACAATAGCTACTCCTAGCTGCAACAAAAATTTGAATCCTAATGAGCCTCTTAGTTGGTTTATTTATACAAAAAGGTAGTTGATGGCATCTCCCTCGAGAAGAGGAGTGATTCCCTCCAAGATTTCAAGATTTGTGGGTCTGGTCCTCCTTGAGCTTCACAAAACTTGGAGCCCCTCGGCCATTAGTAAATTTGATCTATGAGTGAGGATTTTGTGATCTCTAGCCGAGTTAGAGAGTTAATGAGGTGGAAAATCCCCCTATATTCTCTCTTGGTTGTCTCCAAAAATTATTCTTTTCCTGCAAATTAATCACATTAGGCCTTACAATATAACAAAAACCATTTAGTCTTCCTACTAAGAATATTATGGCTAAAAATGTGAATTAATGTGAGAAAAGGAGAGTTTTAAGGGCTAGAGAATAGAACAATGAACTTCAAAATGTACCTATTGATGGGGCCCGTCCTCACCCCCACGCAAAAGGTGTTTCTCACCCTCTGAGCAACTCAGACACTGGTATGAAGCTCATTCATGGCCCTGGTGGCCTCTCTAACATCCCAAGGCACCTCAAGTGGTGTTCCCTCCTGTAGATAGAAACATGCATTTGTCTCTTTGTATGACCATTCTTTTTGTTCCTCTGCCTAGTTTCTTCCTTCTTGTAGGCCCAATAATAAGGAAGGATTGAATTTGAGTCATATCCATCTGATCTTCGTCATTTGCATGATTCTTTTGTATAGTGGGGTTCTCTCCAAGGCATTCCTTAGTCTTTTTGGGGAGTAATATTCTCTTATCTATAAACTATGAGGCAGGGCCTACCATCTTCTTTGGTAAGACTGTAGAATTTTTGTCCCCACCATCCTAAAAGTGTCCTCAAAATGTAGGATGGATTGATATTTGGATGCTATGTACCTAGGTTTAAATTTGGTATCAGAGGAGATGAGACTGTGGTTGTTGATGGAAACGTTAGGGCTCACTAGTTATGCTCTGATATATGTTGGTTTAGTGGGTCCTGACATAGGTTTAGAGTTAGTTTTTCCAAACAAATCCCTACACTACTGGCCCTTTCGGCATCAACCCATGGAGCGCGGACTAAAGTCTCACCCGAAGCAGTATGGGGGGATGCTGCAACCAAGTTTCCGCACCCAAAGATTAGTGTGATGTTGTTTTATGACCTAAACCTGCCTTTACGCAGATCAATAAGCCCTTAGGGGTTATCGATGTAACTTCCCTTAATCAGATTCTATACCTCCGCGAGCGTTCACGACTGTCTTTTGCAGACCCTAAACAGGTGAATCAACCACTTACGCACCTCTGTGATTACTCCTAATTCCATATTTACCCAGATCGACTTAAGTGTTTGATAACTTTAACATGCAACAAGATATTCTTCACGTAAACAATTATTATTACTTGCGTCCATATAACAAGAGAAATCATGAAAAATCGTGCCTCAATACAGTATTAATTCATAAACCCATCATTCATCGTAACATAGTAGCACATTCATTCATAACAGAAGGAAATAGATAAACAAAGGAACTTCTGGAATAATCTCTTTATTAATACTGCAGTTCTGCTTACAGACTCAAGACCTCCCTACGCACTAAGCTACAGGGGTCTGTGCACTCAGTTGCAGACTCGACTATAGGCCTTTGTGCACACAACTGCAGAGCCTCTCTTCTACTTTAAGACTTCTTTACTCTTTCTTCTACTAACCCATTACATTCATCTTCATTCTTCATTATATGCCTTAGACTCTCTAAGAATATCCTATTAACGCTGACATAACTTACATAAAAGAAGGATAAAACCCTTTATGACACTTTACTATCTACGTGCTCCGTGACCACATCTTGTGAAGACTTTACACTTTTTACAATAAAGCTTAGCTTTTTGCTCCAAAACTTGGGCTTTTGCCCTAGAATTGACCCTAGGGAACCTTGTCCCAACAAGCCCCCAACACAAATATTGTGACTCACTCCCGAGTCACTCTGCTCATGCAAATATCTTACTGAGGAGACCTCGCAACTCTACTTGTGCTACTACTACCTCAGTCACACTCTGCGTGGCTGCCTGTTTAATCTTCTCCACCAGCTGTTCTATTGTTGGTCCCACATTTTCTTCGTTTATCTTCTGCTACGTTATTTGAAGGCTTGCCAACTTTTCGTCCATGTTGGCAGAGATAACATAGGCCTCATCTAGCCAAGGCTCCAATCTGGCCTTGACGACTGCCTCTTTCCTTTGCGCTACCTCATATTTAACCTCTGCAGGTTAGGATTTTCCTACAGCGACGTGGCTACCTCCATGGATTGCTCGAAAATCACGGTACAATCCACCACAATGGCATCCACTGCTACGACTCTATCCCTCACAGCGGCCTCACATTGTTCTCTAACCTCTGGTGGAGTTGAAGGCTGTGACTTCAACTCTAACTTTGTAATCTTCAGGTTCAGTTCAAACTGAACCTTGGCCACTTCCATCTTCGTTTCACACACACCTACAACCAACTTCCTGATCTTCGCATCCACCAGTGCTTCCTCTGCGATATGTAGTTCAGGGACTGTTCTGCATGCCTCGGCCACCATGACTGCAATTTGTTCATTTTGTGCCCAAACTTTCTTCCATGCTTTCAACCCTGTTGTTTTCTTCATGAACATCAGTTCATTTTTTACCATGTACTCAATGATCATGCTCAGTGCACGATGCTCCCAGGCCTTAATCTCTACGATCACACCTGCTTGTAGTGTGTGAAGGAACTCACTGGGGAGCGCAGAGAAGTTGAGGCCCACATTCTTCAAAGTGTTGACCATAGCCTTGTCAGTGGCCGCCTATGCGCTCAAAGCTCCATCAGGCAACATGAATGCCCGAAGATCCATTGATCAAACCATATCCGCTACTTGAGTGGTCCCTAGTGCCAAACTGGTTGATGCAGTGCTACTCTATCCTGTACCTGCCTAGAGTCTAGTTGTTTGGATCTGCAGCTCGTGCAGACCTGTCTGTATGGCGATCAGTGCCTTATTTTGCTGCTGCTCAAACTACTGTAGCAATTCTGCTGTTGTGTCCTGCACCTTATCTCCAATATCATCCAAGTCGCCCTCCGTCAAGGTAATTGGATCTAGTGACGACTTAGAGGCTTTTTTCTTTTTGCACAGTCCTTCCTTTTCCTTCTCCCTATACCGCTTCACTCGGAAGGGAGTGCTCTCCTTCTGGTCTCTGCCACCTTGCTTTGACTGCTCTTCTTCCTCCGTTTGGGGCGAAGGAGATTTTTTACTTCTTTTGGAGCAGTGATCCTCCTGTTCTGTCTGTTCCTTTGCAACGCGCTCTCCTTCTACTTGGGCATTCTCCTCAGCCTCCTTATTCCTCTTTGTTGGAAATAATACTGAGAGGGGGGCTGAATCAGTATTATCTAATCAATAATTTTTCACTTCCATAATCAAATTCATATACGCTACTTCAGTTAAGGGAACTTGTGTGTACATGCAATTGTGTTTAGTGCAACTAGCGTATATCCAGCAAACTTATGATTTAGTTAATTCATCATATATTGATCTTTAATCAGTGCATCAGAACCATATAAATAGCAACCAGGTGTAGTAAAAACAGAACATATCATCACACATAAGAACCACACATGAACACCAAGATATAAGGTGGAAACCCAATGTGGGTGAAAACCACCTACTACAAACGTCTCTGTCTTCTTTTAATAATAAGAGAATTTTGTTTACAATTTTGTATTGGTGTAGTCTTATACCAGTATGCAGGCTTCTACCTATAGAAGGCTACAACCTTCTCTCGTTCTCCAGCTTCTACTGGAAGGGAGCTACAACCCCCTAGCTTTTGTACTGCTGATATGTTTACTAGTACATAGGTGCCAACCTACAGAAAGCTACAACCTTCTATTTTCTTCTAGGGACCACGTTTCATAAATTTTTAGACTAGATCCATCAACAACATCATTCAATCATCAAATATATCTGCATCAACCAATCTCCTTTTGAACCAACCACAACTGAATCAATCAATCACTCCATCAATCTGATCATTCAGAATGTTGTCACCAGAATATAGCAACCAGAACCCAATCAATAACCCAGAACACTGCAACAGCAAACAGAAGCAACTAAAACATATTTTATAAGGTATACGCTACTTCCACGTGTCTAACTTGCGTACAGATCTGTAAAAGATGATTTAAACATAACAACTATTCCAAACTTCAATCATACCTAGATCATGATATTTACAGACTACAACATGCGCCAGTTATTTAGATACATGATCAAACCACATAAAGATAATTCACTTCAAGCCTTAAGATCCTGATACATCATTAGATCTTATCCTTCATCAAGCGCTAAGGTTCTTCCTCGGTTCAGATCAAGCACGACACTATAAGCCAATAACCTGCATATTAGATCTTACACTATATCAGATATTCAATACTTGCACACTTGGCCTAATGATCTTCTCCTCCTTTTATAGTTTTTAGGCCTTTCTCAATACCATGGACCAAAACCACTTAGGACCAATACCTTGGACCAAATACCTGGGGTTAATACCTCAGACCCAATACCTTGGACCAATACCATGGACCAAATACTTCAGACCAAACATTTAGTTTTCCAAGGTATATGCACTTTTCCTTTTGTGAAAGTGTGTGTGTATGTATACGTGACTTGTATACAGTGAACCCACATGTATATGCGGCTTGGTTAATGGTGAACCTGTCTATACTTCTCTTTCTTCATTCTGTGTAGTCTGATTTGTAACTTTGTGTTGTTAACCTGCAGTACTGTAATCTGTCATCTGAGTGAGTTTCTTTCTGAACTGATTCCTTGAAGCTGCCCTGCATTTCATCACATTTGTAAACACTCTTGTCATGCATTCTGTCACATCTGATATCTCTTCTGTAGATTCATCTAGTTACCATATACAAGAGAGTTGTTTTGCTATAAGAGGGTTGCCATCAAGTACAATACATACATCATAATGCCAACAATCTCCCCCTTTGGACTTGATGGCAACAACCACACCAAGTCACTCTCCCCCTTTGACATCAAGGGCAAAGGGTCATGCTCCCCCTAAGTGCATGTTGAATTCTCTGATATGCTGAAGTGTTGATTGATCTCCTAGGATCGAGTCCATGCTCCCCTTGAGCATAAGCAAAGTCTGCAAAAATATGTTCTAAAGAAGAACATGACTCTATACATACATCACAAATGACCTTCCTATCACCAATGACTCATACATGCATCCATCTCCCAACCAAGTGGGGATATACCAAATTTGACTCATCCACCCAACCAAGTGGGGATATATCAATTGTTTATACAAGTCAAAAACAAGAAACATTACATCATTCATCCCATGCATAGTGGGGCTAAAAATTAGGTATTTTCATGACCGTTACATTAAAATATATACATGACATATATAACAGAGACCAAATGCCTTAAACAAGACCATGATAGTCATCAACAATATTTGTCAACAACATCCAGGCCAGTGACCTGTATATGTCCAAAATATCATCAACCATGTTCTCCCCCTGAACCTGTGGCACCTATTCACTATCAGATCTGATCATTGCATATGTCAGTAAGAGATATCAAAGCATCATCATCAATCAGATATACATCAAGTGATCAACAACACTATGAGGACCAATATATCAGCAGATTGAAATTATCATCAAATAGAGCAGATAATTGACAAAACCATAGCAGATCCCCTTTTTCTTGAGTTTGGCCCACTGTTTTTCTTCAAATCAACATATACGCGACTGTGTCCATAGAAACTCACGTATGTACGCGACTACACTTCATGAAACGCATGTATAACCACCTTTCTCTAAAAAATAGGATTTAACAGCAAGATGATGCAGAAACTACTCCCAGATTTTGTCTGAGATATTCAAATGTCTCTCTGGGCAGTGGTTTAGTGAATATATCAGCAACCTCTTCTTTGGAGGGAACATACTCCAATTTTACTTTTTGTTCAAGCACTTGTTCATGTAGGAAATGATATTTGATGTGTATGTGCTTGGTCTTGGAGTGCATGACTGGATTCTTTGAAATACTAATGGCACTTGTATTATCACATAGAATGGAGATGGGTGGAGTACATGTGATCTAAATATCTTGTAAGGTTTGCATCATCCAAAGTACTTGTGTGCAGCAAGATGCAACAACCATGTATTCTTCTTCAACTGTAGATAATGCAATTGAGCTTTGTTTCTTGCTAAACCAAGACACTAACCTGGAACCCATATAGAATGCACCACTAGTGCTTTTTCTATCATACACACTTCCTGCCCAATCTGCATTTGTATATGCATGAAGTGTAAGATCCATATCTCTAGGATACCATAAGCCAAAGTACTGTGTTCCTTGAAGATATTTGAAAATTATTTTGACTACTTGAAGATGTGATTCCTTTGGATTTGGTTGGAATCTTCCAACTATTCCCACTACATGCACGATGTCTGGTCGGGTACCTGTTAGATAAAGCAGACTGCCAATCATGGATCTGTAAGTTGGTTGATGTACCACTGTTGATTCATCATTTGAGCTAAGAATACATCCTGTTACCATTGGAGTACATACTGGTTTAGAATCTTCCATGCCATACTTTTTCAGGATTTGTTTGAGATATTTGGTTTGTGAGAAAAAAATACCATCTTTATTTTGCTGTACTTGTAGACCAAGAAAGTAGGTAAGCTCACCAAGCAAGGACATTTCAAATTCTTGTTGCATTACTGAAGCAAAATTCTGACTCGTGGATTCTTCATTGCTACCAAAAATGATATCATCAACATACACAACAATTATTAGCAATTTATCAGTGTCCATCTTTGTATATAGATTGCTATCTGCTGATCCCTTTGAAAAGCCTTGTTGGTGGAGATATTTGTCAAGATAGTAATACCATGCCCTTGGAGCCTGTTTTAGACCATAGAGAGCTTTTCTGAGTTTTCATACAAGTTTTGCATCATTTCCAAGAATGAATCCTTCTGGTTGTTCAATATAGACTTCCTCTTCTAAGTCTCCATTAAGAAAGGCAGATTTTACATCCATTTGGTATACTTTGAATTTCTTAAAACTAGAAAAAGAAAGAAACATTTTGATGGATTCAAGTCTAGCAACAGGTGCAAAAGTTTCTTCAAAATCTATACCTTCTTGTTGAGCATATCCTTTACAAATAACTCTAGCCTTGTTTCTAATAACTTCTCCATTTGCGTTCAATTTGTTTTTGAATATCCATTTAGTTCCTATGATATTCTTATCATGAGGTCTAGGAACTAATTCCCAAGTATTATTCTTTTCAATTTTCTCAAGTTCTTCATTCATAGCCTTGACCCAACATTCATCTCTGCATGCTTCATTTACATTTTTAGGTTCAGTGGAAGATAGTAATTCTAGATAGCTTGAAGCTTCAGCAATGGTTCTTCTAGTCTGCACACCTGCTCCTTTTTCTCCTAAAATTTGAGCTTCTGGATGATTTTTCTGAACATACCTAGATGGAGTCTTTTTTTCTATCGTTATCTCTTCTTCTGGTGCTTCACTGGTTTCTTCTTTAGAATCAGTGTGATTTGATGTGGGAAAATGATCCTCATCTTCTTCATTGTCATAATCTTCGATTTTTATCTGTTTTAGATTTTTGCATGCTTCATCAACCACAACATCAATAGTTTCAATAATTTTCCCAAGTCTTTTATTGTAACATTTATATCCTTTACTTCGGGAAGAGTAGCCAAGTAGAATACCTTCATCTGCTCTGGGTTCAAACTTACCAAGTTTTTCGTCAGTCCTTTTGATGTAACATTTGCTTCCAAAAACATTGAAGTATTTTACATTAGGAGTCTTACCATACCAAAGTTCATGTGGAGTTTGAGTGTTGTTACCCAAACATTATCTTGGTTGGGAATAGTGACGGCGACAAATGAAACTTCACCCCAGAAGGTTGCAGGAGTTCCAGATTCATCTAGCATAGCATGAGCCATTTGTTGAACAATTCTGTTCATCCATTCTACCACTCCATTTCGTTGAGGATTCCTTGACGTGGAGAACTGCCTTTTTATTCCATGTTGTTCACAAAAGTCAAAGAATTCATTTCAGGTAAATTCCCCTCCTTGATCAGATCTGAGGCATTTGATTTTGCGATCTGATTCATTTTCAACCAAAGCTTTGAAGGCTTTGAACTTTTCAAATGCTTCATCTTTATAGTTTAGAAGACCTATCCAACACATTCTAGAAAAATCATCAATGAACAATATAAAGCATTCTTCTCCACGAGGTGACTTTTTCCTTAATGGACCACATAAATCAGTATGAACAAGTTCAAGAGGCTTACTAGCTGACCCTTCCTTTTCGATGAATTGAGATCTCGTTTGCTTTCTGAATTGACATGATTTGCATATAGTATTTTCAAGAATGTTGATATTTGGAAGATCACAAATAGCCTGGAATCTGCATGCCTTCATTATTTGAGAAAAGCTTAGATGTCCCAATCTTCTGTGCCATAGCCAGTTTTCATCATTTTTGCTTAGATAGCACTGTTGTTGTCCTCCCTTGAGTATGTATAGGTTGTTTGGAGTTCTTGTTCCTTTGATCACAGTTTCTCCTGTATCAAGCTCACGAACAACACATCCATTTGATCGAAACACTACTTCATTTCCTTGATCACACTCAACAGATTATGCTTTAAGCCATCAACATACATAACATTCCCAACTTTAACTTTTTTTGTTCAAGAAAACAGAGCTTTTACCTTTTATGACAGCAGGAGTGTCGTTTCCAAATGAGACACTCTTTTCCTTTTCTAAGGCATTATATGAGTGTAGTTTTTCTCTATCACCTATCATGTGTTTTGAGCATCCACTGTCAATGTACCACTGGTTTTCTTGTCCTTCTGCATACAAGGCTATACCACATCTTTCTGTTTGTGGTTCTTTCTTTCTCCATATTTTGGGATTTAATGGAGTTTTCTCCTTTTGAGCTATTTGCCAAAATTTACTCCTGCATTCGGATTCTTCATGGCCAAAGTTGTTACAAATTGAGAATTCTATTTAATTTTCAAGAAGAGAAAAGTTATTATAGGAACTTTTCTTGATCCCTGTCACATTCCTTTGATTTCGTGCTTCTCTAGTCATGATAGTTTTGTAAGCAACACATTGAGCAGCTTTGTTTCCAAAATTATGACATGAGAAACATTGACCATTAAACAAGTTCCTACGATTATCGAATCTATTGACCTATTGGTTGTAGTTGAAGTTCCTCCTACTGACCTGTTGATTGTAGTTTCTATTGATATTCTTTGAAGAAAATTGAGTACGATTAACTGAGGTTGATTTGGCTTCTGTTCATCCTTGAAGCAAATTGAGCCTGATTCACCTGGTGATCTGCTTTATGCCTTTGCTAACGATTGTTGAACTGTTCATTGCTCTTTGCTGCATCAAGATAGCTTTTGGTGGAGGTTGACGGCTTCTGTGATTGAGATGTTTATTCAGTATATCCAAGACCTATCTTTATCAGAGGAGAGCGCTACATGCTGATAATTTTATTTAAGGTTTCTGATCCTTTAGCAAATCTAAGATTGAGACCTTTTGTTTTCTCAACATCCTTTCTTAGACCCACAATTTCACATTCTAGCTTTTCATTTTGTTTTTCTCTTTCAACAAGTTGGTATGTTAAGGTATGTATAATCATATTCTTTTCTTCTAAATAGATTTTGAGTTTAGAGATTTCTTCATAAAGGTCATCTTCATCTAAAGCATCCAAAAAATCATCATCTTCATAAGCCATCAGAAGTCTATAGTCATTACTATTTTCATCTTCATCACTATTTGATAAACCATCGCTATCTTCATGAGTATAGTAGCTCTTTTTACTTACACTTTGTTTTCTATTCCATTTTGCAGTTTCCTTCCCTTTATCATATTTATCTTTATGAGGACATTTGGCAGCATAATGACCAACTCTACCACAGGCAAAACATTTGAAAGGTAGTTTACCTTTGAATCTACTGGAACCCCGTTGAAGATTCTTGACAAAGTTCGCTTCCTCTTCTTCTTCTGAAATATGTCCTGATTCATTGAGTTCTTCTTTTCCTTTTGTTGAAGCTTTAAATGTGGCTTCTCTCATATCTGATGGACCTCCTTTTCTCATCTCAAAGGCAGTTAAGATTCTGTGAAGCTATGCCATAGTAATAGTCTGTAGATCTTGCTTTTCTTCTATGGAAGATACTTTATTCAAATTTAGCAGATAAGGATCTTAAAACTTTTTCAACTAAGGTAACTTCCTTTATCTCTTCACCCAAATTCTTCATGCCATTAACAATCTAATCTATACGTAAGAAGTAACTAGCTACACTTTCATCATTGTGCATCTTGAGAGTTTCATATTGAATTCTGAGAGTTTGCAGTTTAGCATGTTTTACCTGAGAGTCTCCTTCGTAGCTTAGAATGATTTTATTCCATATTTCTTTGGCTGATTTGAGCTGCATAACTTTGACAAACTCTGATTGTGACAGACTTCCCAATAATGTATTGACCGCCTTGGCATTGGTTTCATATTACTTTTTACTTGCTGTATCTGTAGGAATTGCTAATGGAAATGTATATCCTCCTTCCACGATTTCCCAGACATCTGTTCCAAGAGATTGAAGATAGGTTGTGGTTCTTACCTTCCAATAAACAAAGTTTATCCCATCAAAGATTGGCGATCTGATGGATCCCCCGCTTTCTTGATTACTCATGATGATGGATCTTCCTTCAAGCGATCAAGCTTCTTCTGAAGGACCTCCTCTGAAACCAATTGTTGGAAATAATACTGAGAGGGGGGTTGAATCAATATTATCTAATCAATAATTTTTCATTTCCATAATTAGATTCATATACGATACTTCAGTTAAGGGAACTCGCGTGTACACACAATTGTGTTTAGTGCAACTAGCATATATCCACCAAACTTATGATTCAGTTAATTCATCATATATTGATCTTTAATCAGTGCATCAGAACCATATAAACTGTAACCAGGTGCAGTAAAAATAGAATAGATCATCACACATAAGAAACACACATGAACACCAAGATATAAGGTGGAAACCTAATGTGGGTGAAAACCACCTATTGCAATCATCTCTGTCTTCTTTTAATAATAAGAGAATTATGTTTACAATTTTGTAATAATGCAATCTTATAATAGTACACAGGCTTCTACCTGCAGAAGGCTACAACCTTCTCTCGTTCTCCAGCTCCTACTGGAAGGGAGCTACAACCCCCTAGCTCTTGTACTAGCTTATATGTTTACTAGTACGTAGGTGCCAGCCTACAGAAGGCTACAACCTTCTCTTTTCTTCCAGGGACCACATTCCATAAATTTTCAAATTGGATCCATCAACAACATCATTCAATCATCAAATATATCTGCATCAACCAATCTCCTTTTCAACCAACCACAACTGAATCAATCAATCACTCCATCAATATGATCATTCAGAATGTTATCACCAGAATACAGTAACCAGAACCCAATCAATAACCCAGAACACTGCTACAG
The DNA here is from genome assembly GCA_031772625.1 of Pinus tabuliformis. Taxonomy (NCBI): domain Eukaryota; kingdom Viridiplantae; phylum Streptophyta; class Pinopsida; order Pinales; family Pinaceae; genus Pinus; species Pinus tabuliformis. The sequence continues at coordinate 1,480,425,241 of CM062820.1, read as the reverse complement.
CAAACAGAAGCAACTAAAACATATTTTACAAGGTATATGCTACTTCCATGTGTCTAACCTATGTGCATACATGCTTTCCTTAAAGCGAACCAGTGTACAGATCTGCAAATTAAATTTATGATGTATATGTTGTTTTGATATGCATAACCAGTGTGTATACGCTTCTTTTCTAAAGTGAACCTGCGTAAAGATCTGTAAAAGATGATTTAAACATAACAACTATTCCAGACTTCAATCATACCCAAATCATCATATTTACAAACTACAACATGCGCCAGTTATTCAGATGCATGATCAAACCACATAAAGATAATTCACTTCAAGCCTTATGATCTTGATACATCATTAGATCTTATCCATCATCAAGTGCTAAGGTTCTTCCTTGGTTCAGATCAATCATGACACAATAAGCCAATAAATTGCATATTAGATCTCACACTATATCAGATATTCGATACTTTCACACTTGGCCTAATGATCTTCTCCTCCTTTTATAGTTTTTAGGACTTTCTCAATACCATGGACCAAAACCACTTAGGACCAATACCTTGGACCAAATACCTGGGGTCAATACCTCGGACCCGATACCTTGGACCAATACCATGGACCAAATACTTTGGACCAAACATTTAGTTTCCCAAGGCATACGCGCTTTTCATTTTATGAAAGTGCGTGTGTACGTATACATGACTTGTATACAGTGAACCCGCGTGTGTACGCGGCTTGGTCAATGGTGAACCTGCATATACCTCTCTTTCTTCATTCTATGTAGTCTGATCTGTAACTCTGCGTTGTTAACCTGCAGTACTGTGATCTGTCATCTAAGTGAGTTGCTTTCTGAATTGATTCCTTGAAGCTACCCTGCATTTCATCACATTTGTGAACACTCCTGTCATGCATTTTTTCACATATGATATCTCTTCTGTAGATTCATCTAGTTACCATATATAAGAGATTTGTTCTACTACAAGAGGGTTGCCATCAAGTACAATACATACATCATAATGCCAACACTCTTCTCAGCCAATAACTGATCCTTCTATCTGGCCACTTCCTTTCTCTGTTTCTTTGTGGACTTTCTAGTCCCGACAGCCACATTGGATGTAGAATGCTAGTCTGTTGGCCAACGCTTGAAGACCTCTACAATAAGGTCATCTATAGCAAGATAGGGTAAGTCAAACCATTTCCGCTTGGGGTCCTTGCACACCCGGGTGTAAACGTGGTGGAATTCCACCTTGAACTCTGCGTACCATGAGAGTTGTTCAAACATGGTTGGTGACAACCATGTCTTCTAGTTGATGGCCATGTGAATACTTTCCTACATCAGTACCCAAAATACTTTACTCTCTGTGACCTGCACAGCGTCTTTGGTGGCCGAGAGAGATGTAAACTTCACCGCTTCCGGTAAATCCTTCTCCAGAACGGGAAAATGGCTATCCTTTGGAAAATCCCACGCGACTAGCACAATTGAGAGCAACAACCACGAATAGTGAAAGGTATTACTATCGTTTTGTGCCTCTCTGCAGTTCGTGAGGAATTCGCTACACAGGTAGCACGCCCAATTGAACTCTACGCCCTCCACGCACTGGGCTACCAATGAACCACTAGTGCTGGCATTCGTCCGCACGACACTTTCGCATAACTTTTCCAGCCAGAATTTGTGTGATAATCTTGACCGCGGGGTTAGTAATGCTGGTAATCAAATACCCGCGCAACGTTTTTACAAGTTTAAACTTGTCCTTCATCTTCTCAGCGAGGTCGCGCTCACTCGTATTTCTGCCAAACGCCTTGGCCATATTTAGTCCAGAGTGCAGTACTAATGTGATCCGATGGATCAGCATATCTGTGATAGGGATCGGCTCATTTAATCACAAGCACCCGTCATGCACTAGGCACAACAACTACTTAATGACAATCAGGTTGATATTTGACCGATGATAGTGTGACACCCATAACAGGTTCAAAAACCCTGACTTGTTGACTCCGCGAATCCATTCCATCGGCTCCAACGTGGTGACACTAGACTCCTTATAGAAAACCCTCTGCATGAAGGTGTCAGTAGAAAGGTGGGGGAACCACTTGTGGTCCACCAAATCCCAGTCCTCGAGCTTCAAGTGCGGGACCCACACCAAGCGCGGACCTTCAAAGGTGATATTCTTTGGCAATGGGGGTGTGTTGAGGGAGAACTGTTTGGCATCTGGTTCCTTCAGGACCTTCACCTTGCCCTTGCACGTAGGGATATACTCGGTTAGCTTAGAAATAGGGTCCACCCCCTCAAGGTCGATATCTTCTACGCCCTCCTCTGGCTCCAGATCTACCACCTTCCCCTTCTCCTTTGCACTCGGCTTTTCTTTTCATTGTCCCTGTGTAGCTACATGCTTTCTTGGTGACTTGTGCACCGGCATCGGCTTCTTTTTCTTATCCTTCTTTGGCTTGGGGACCTCTCTCGTCGACGTAGGCTTTTTCCTAAGCGACCTTGGTGCTGTAGGCACTGCTACTGGAACCTCCATACTCATCACTTCCAGAGAAGCTCCCTCAGAGGTAATCGCTCCTCGAGTGCTTGCAGTTTCTGCGGGACCTGGTCCTAACATGATGTCTCGAATAAGCTTTCTATCTCACTTGGGATACTGATCAAACACGAGGCTTATAATAAAATCCTCAAAGAACTCACGTTTCATGCACAATAGACAACATAACTCATAAATTATCAGAATGCAAAGTGTTTTTCACTGGACGACCACATGTATTTTATAGGCAAATTCGAATTCAAATTTGTTCATTCCCCCCATAATCCATTCATAAATGCTAGATTGGCATCAGATTTCCAAATATTTCACTCTTAAATTCAGTCTTAAATGTCTTAAATGTTAGTCGCCCACTCCTCTTAACCGTCTCTTAGCAGTCAAATCATTAACATAATTGGTAATGGTCACGTTCTGGCTACGTTGTGCGATTTCTCCTTCGATAGCGCGGCTCCCTTTCAGGATTCTTCTGGTACTATGATACCCTCTTGTTTTACGCAGACCCCTTGTCGTGTAGCTCAACAAACCGTGCAGTGTAGTTTACAGTCCCGCGCCTCCTTGTAGATGCTTGGAGCGCTAAGACTGTGCTACCATAATCTAGTCATGAGGCCAGATCCTCGATGTATGGCTTCAATTGGCTTCCATTTACCTTTCTTGGAAATGGACCTCCATTCAATTTTACAAGCTGAACTACTCCACCATCAGTAATCTCACTGATCACATATGGCCCCAGCTAGTGCATCTGAAATTTTCCTGGAAACTTATCAAACTTACTGTCATATAATAAAACTAAATTATTTACCTTGAAGGTGCGCAGTTTGATGTGTCGATCGTGCCATGCTTTTTCGCGTTCCTTCTGAACCTACTGATGGAATCCAACCAAAAATATACCTTCCTCGAGCTCTATCAGCTACGTGAGCCACTCTTCTAAGGCTCTGCGGTCCGCCATCCCTGTGAATGCCACTATGCGTAGACTAGGTACAATATACTCCATAGGCATCACAGCCTCTACACCATATACCAACCTAAAAGGTGTCTCACAAGTAAGCTTATTACAGGTAGTTCTATAAGCCCACAACATTGCTGGTACGTGCACGTCCCAATCATTCCTCTGTACATTGCAAACCTTTGTCAGCGCGTTCTCCAATATCTTATTAAACGCCTCAACTATCCCATTGACCTGAGGATGATATGGTGTACTCTTCTGGTGATAAACCTGGAATTCCTCTGTCATTGTGCTGATTGTTTCACTGAGGAAGTGTGTACCAGGATTGCCAATTAAAATATTTGGGTAACCAAACCTGGTCAACACATACTCAAATAGAAATTTCGCTGATGTTGCCCGTGTACAGTCCTTTACAGGTTGTGCCTCCGCCCATCTGGTCAAATATTCAGTCGCGGTGATGATATACCGTGCACCCGTCTTCTTTCCCGGAGGCTGAATTGGTCCTACAAAGTCAATTGCCCATTTCTCAAATGGCTGCAATGATACTTGCGAATATAAAGGCACCTCATCCCTCCATGATGGCTTGCCAGTTCTCTAACATGCATCGCACGCCCTACAATATGCTTTGGAATCCTTATGTAATGTTGGGCACCACAACCCAACGCGTAAAATATTCTTTGCGATTGCTTTTCCTGCATAATGGCCTCCCACAGCTCCTCCGTGAGCTTCAACTAGGATACTACTTCATTTAAAATCAGGCACATAGCATCATAATATCTCATCCAATCGCATCTTATACAAGTGACCTACAATAATAGAAAAATTTGCTTTGCACACCACCAATTCCTTCTTCTGTTGACGCGTGTATCCTTCTCAGGCCATTCCTGTAGTCAGGAAGTGGATAATGTCTACAAAGTGATTGTCTGTTACACACACCGCAAAGAGTTGTGCATTAGGCTCCTCTCCTATTTCAATGCGTGATAGATGATCTGCCCTACATTCAATCACCCTAGCTTCACAATTACTTCCAAATCATACTCCTGAAATAATAGCAGCCATTTGCATATTCCCCCCCCCCAACATAAGCTTATTGACTAGGTACTTTAATGTGTCTGTTTAGAAAGTAATTCCTGAACTTCTGGAGCGCGTACACCATAGCCAACCCTTCGCGGTCTATCTTTGAATAATTATTTTCAACCTTAGACAACTTCCTGCTTGCAAACGCTACAAGGTGATCCAATTCTCCTTCACTGACCTATGTCAGCACTGCTCCCAGCACAATGCATAACACATCCACATGCACATGAAATTCCTTCTTCCAATCCGAGAAGACTAGGATTGGCATGGTGACCATCTTCTCTTTTAATACATCCAGACTCCGCTGACATTCTTCATCCCAATAGAATGTAGCGTCCTTCTTCAATAGCTTTTCCATCGGCGCGGTAATCTCAACATAGCTCTTGATGAACTTTCGATACTATCCAATATGATCCAGCGTTTCACGCAACTGTTTAACACTCCTTGGCACCTTCAAATTAATTATGACAATGATCTTAGCAGGGTACACCATTAAGCCTTGCCTGCACACTACATGACACATCAAGATTCTGAAAGGGACACAAAATAAGCACTTCTTCAAGTTTAGCACGATCTAATACCTCCAACATGTACCCAACATCAAGCACAAACTAGATACATGGCATTTTACTAGTCCAAACACTCTCCAATCATCAAAATATACCTCCAAAAACTTGTGAATGAACTCCTTGAATGCTGCAATGACTACACACGAGAAGATTGCCAGCGCATTCTTAAGTCTAAAATGCATTGTTGTATACTGAAAGCATACCCACTCAGTTGCAAAGGTCATCTTACTCCTGTCTTTTGGCGCGATATTTATCTAATGGTATCCAGAGAACCCATCCATGAATGAATAGGCCTCCTACCCGCCAACATTTTCCAGCACTTTATCTATGAACGGAGTTGAGAAAGGATCATGAACGCAAACATCGTTCAACTTCCTGAGATCTACACAAATCCATATCTCATCCTTCTACGTCTTTTCCTGAACTACCATTGGACTCACCCAATCAGATTCCTCCACTAGTTCAATAATACCTGTTACTAACATCTTGTCCAACTCCAAGCTGACCTTTTCCCTTGTACTTGGGATTAAGGAGATATGGCCTCTGCTTAATAGGCTTCACTTCTAGTTTCAATGTCATTTTCATTACTCCTAAATCGCCTATGATGCCTTTTAAGTCTAAAAAAATTGTGGGAAACAAATCCTGATATTCGTGGAGCAACTTAGTGACCTTATCCACCATAGCATCATAGTAGTCCCATATCTTCGCAAACTTCGGCTCCACCTCCTTTCCAATGTTCACTTATCTAGTTTTCAGTGCCGCGGTGATATCCGGATTCTCTATCTGCGGTCCCTTAACTTCGTGGTGACCTTTTGCCTCTGGGATATTAATGTTCCTTGGATCCTTGTCTTCTTCTTCAGTAGTCACATTGTAGCACTCCAACGCATGGCGCAGCTGGGTGGTCCAATCTGGTTGAATCAGATCCAAGGTGTAACGCCCTGCGGTTGGCAAACAACTGAGCGTGCCCTCCATCCACCATGCGAAATAACTAAGGCATGAAACAGAACGTGGAACAACCAAGGACGAAACCTATATTACATAGGCGAGTTGGGGAGCTCGTCGTGCAAGCCAACCGAGGAGCGTAAGGCAAACAAGAGAATGAATTGAGGGGTGGTCCCGTGCCATGGGCGGGCCGACCTACAAAGGCATGTATTGTTTGATGAACGCGCAGTTGGGAGGAGTAAACGAAGGGTCGACTGAGGGCGCGACCTCCACACATCACAAGTGTATATACATATGAGCGAACGGTGGCATTTGGGGACATCGCAAGTTCGATCAACAATCGAAGGGAAGTGTGAGAAGGAGGTAGTAAGCCACAACGGAGGTGCAGGCTTATGCGCTCGCCCGCCGGGCAAGTCTACACGGAGTTTGCACATTCGGTTGAGGCTTGGGTGGAGGGCATTCTAAGGCGCCTGCCCACCGAATGACTTGAACGAGCTTGGTTTTATCTTGGGTGGTGGGTCGTGCACGGGCACACCCGCCCGACTTGGCAAAGTGAGTCGTGTATGGTGTATATGTTGGGTTGTGGTGAGACCACCATGTGCTCTTGCACGGGTGGGCGCCCAACTCGGGTGTAACGCTGATCAAGTTATACTCCCGATCATTTGTAAAATCATTCTCTCATATAATAAAAGATTATCTTACATGTGATGTTGTTCTCCTACTGTTCTATATGTTATGATGTTAATGGATTCCACACATTAATATTATGTTATTCATGAATAAAGATGAATGTTAAGGCATAGTTCGTAAAGTAAGATAACAATGGAAGATGTTATTTACTTAGGCGGCGCTGCACCCGTCCAATTTAACAAAAAAAGAATTGGGGGCGTGACAGGTGGTGTCGGAGCAGGTTCACAATGGGTGAAGCCGTTGCTTGAAGGAAGCATAGAACAGACATGTATGCAAGGAAAAGTTATGGAGAAATCATGGATTAACAGTCTGGGTTTCGTGGACTTGATGGTGCATGGCAAGACCATTCAAGCTCTGGTGGACATGGGGGCCACTCATAACTTCATGATGACACGATTAGCAAAAGAGGTTGGATTGATGATCTTCCCATCAAATGTGGAAGTCAAGGTGGTGAACTCTAGGGCTAAAGTGGCGGGTTTGGCACACGAAGTGCCTGTGCAGATAAAAGACTAGAAGGGTCAGTTGGACTTCACAGTGATGGAGATGAACGACTTCGATATGATATTGGGGCAAGATTTCTTGAAGGGAAACAAGGAATTTTTGTCCCCTTCTATGATGAGGTGGTGTTGCTTGGACAGTCACAAACTTGGACTTTACCCACTCATAGGCAAAGGAGGGAAGTCAAGGCGCAGCTTGTTTCTACATTGAGTTTGGAGAAGGCTATGAAGGAGTTAGATATGGAGACATATGCGGTGATGTTCAAGGATGTCGAAGGTGATGGAGTGGGGACGCTTGTTCCAACCGATATTTCTGAGGTATTGGCCAAATATGTGGATTTGATGCCTGATGAGCTACCAAAGAAACTTCCACCAAGGCGGGCAGTGGACCATAGCATTGAGCTTGAGCCAGGAAAGAAACCCTCGGCTAAAGCACCTTATCGATTGTCAAGACTCGAGTTGGAGGAATTGAAATGACAGTTAAAGGAGTTAACTGATGCGGGTTTCATCAAACCTTCAAGGTCCCCCTATGGAGCTTTGGTATTGTTCCAGCGGAAGGAGGATTCGAATGAGCTATAGATGTGCTGTGATTACCGTGCATTGAACAAGCAGACGGTAAGGAATAGGTATCCTTTACCATTGGCTGCTGATTGCTTTGACAAGCTTGTGAAAGCCTGAGTGTTTTCCAAGCTGGACTTGAGGCATGGATATTATCAGGTGTGGATAGCTGAAGGAGACAAGAAGAAGACCGCGATAGTAACAAGGTATGGTAGTTTTGAATTCCTTGTTATGCCACTCAGGTTGTGTAATGCTCCTGCTATGTTTTGCACTTTGATGAATGATGTCCTACAACCATACTTGGATTCGTTCGTAGTAGTGTACTTGGACGATATAGTGGTGTACAGTGACAACATGGAGGATCATAAGAAGCACTTGGCGATGGTGTTCGAGGCACTGAGGGAAAATCAGTTGTTCTTGAAGAAGTCTAAGTGTGTGTTCGCTCAGACTGAGATTCCGTTCCTTGGGCATATTGTTGGTCAAGGGTACATACGGATGGAGCCAAGCAGAGTGAAGGCGATCGAGGACTGGGTTGAACCGAAGAATGTCCATGAGATGAGGGTGTTTTTGGGCATGACCAACTACCAACGGAAGTTTGTAGAGGGGTACTCCAAGGTAACATCATCACTGACAGACCTATTGAAGAAAGACAAGAGATGGAGTTGGACGGATAAATGTCAAGTGGCATTTGATGATTTGAAGAAGAGGATGGTTACAGCACTGATACTAAAGTTGCCGGACTTCGAGCGACCATTTGAGGTACACACAGATGCTTCAGATTTTGCCATAGGAGGGGTTCTTATGCAGGATGGGCATCCAGTGGCGTATGAGAGTCAGAAGTTGCAGGATAGAGAACAAAGATATCTGGTCCATGAGAAGGAGATGACTGCAATCATTCATTGTCTTCATGTGTGGAGGCATTACCTGATTGGGAAGCCATTTGTTGTCAAGATGGACAACGTTGCATCAAGTTATTTTGCATCACAACCGAAGATTTCTGCAAAGCAAGCTCGTTGGCAGGACTTCTTGGCAGAATTTGACATGACTATCGAGTATAGACTGAGAAGACACAATGCGGTAGCAGATGCCCTTAGCAGGAAGGGACAACTTGCAGCATTGGAGGGAGAAGACCAGGAAGCTAGGAGTAGGAGTCGAGTTTAGATGTTAGAAGAGATGCAAAATAAGCTTAAGGAAAGTGTTGAGACCGATACTCATGCATAGATTATAGTGAAGCAGGTGAAGGAGGGGAAGACACGAAAGTTTTTTCTCTGAGATGGATTCTTGTTCTTTGGAAACCGGCTCTATGTTTCAAAGTCATCTGGGCTCAGGAGGCACCTTTTGAAGGAGTGCCACGACTCGCCATGGGTTGGCCACCCAGGGATGCGTCGTTCTTTGGCATTATTGGAGAGAGGATTCTTTTGGGAGAAGATGCATGAGGATGTAGAGGAGTATGTACATACGTGCATCATTTGTCAGCGGGACAAATTGGATACTCAGAGGCAAGGAGGTCTATTGCAGCCTTTGCCGATTCTTGAGAGACCATGGATGAGTGTCTCGATGGACTTCATCACTCAGTTGCCACAGGTTCAAGGGTATAATGGGATCATGGTCGTGGTTGATTGTTTTTCCAAGTATGTTGTCTTTGTTCCAACAAAGATACCTTGTGGAGCCGAGCGGACTGTGGAGTTGTTCTTTAAGAACATAGTGAAGTATTGGGGGATGCCATTAAGCATCGTGTCGGACCGAGATCCACGTTTTACAGGCAAATTTTGGACTACTTTGTTCAATTTAGTCGGGATAGAGTTGTTGATGAGTTTGAGTTACCATCCACAGACAGATGGACAGACCGAGAGGATCAACGTGTTGCTGGAGGACTACTTGAGACATTATGTGATGGATGATCAGAAGAATTGGCCTGAACTCTTGGATGCTGCTCAGTTCAGCTACAACATTCAAAAGAGTTTTGTGACATGGTACAGTCCATTTGAGTTGGTGAATGGACAGATGCCAGTCACACCGCATACCGTAGTGACATGAGGTTTCTTGAGGAGCCCTAATGCGAAGAAGTTCATGAAGGCTTGGGATGAGACCTTGGAGCTGGCACGGTTGCGCTTGCACGAAGCTGCAAGGAGAATGAAGAAATGGGCAGATAAGGGAAGACGGGATGTACACTTCAGTGTGGGAGATATGGTGTTTCTTAGGATAACTGGGGAGCAATTTCAAGTACCTAAGGGGACTACAAACAAGCTGACACGGAAGTATGAGGGGCCATTCCGAGTAAAGAAGAGAGTGGGGGAAGTTGCTTACGACCTGGAGCTTCCATACCATATGCACATGAAGCATCCAATTTTTCACATGAGTCAGCTGAAGAGATGCAGAGTTGATGTTGATCATCCAGAGAGAGTGGAACCGCCGAGAGGACCAGCCGGGATTGTGGACAAGCCAGATTTGGAGTTGGAGAATATTTTGAGCTTCAGAACTACAGGAATTGGTTGCCACATGAAACAGGAGTTTCTTGTCAGATGGAAGAATGCACCGGAGGAGGAAAGCTGGGAATTAGAGGACTCACTTTGGAGATGGAAGAAGAAGATTGAGAAGTATGACAGGAAGCTACTGAGACAGTCGGGATTGTCGAGGGCGCCAATGATTTCGAGTGGGGGAGGATGTAACGCCTTGCGGTTGGCAGACAACCGAGCGCACCCTCCATCCACCGTGCGAAATAACTAAGCCATGAAACAGAACGTGGAGAGACCAAGGATGAAGTGTATATTACATAGGCGAGTTGGGGAGCTCGTTGTGCAAGCTAACCGAGGAGTGTAAGGCAAACAAGAGAATGAATTGAGGGGCGGTCCCGCGCCATGGGCAGGCTGACCTACAAAGGCATGTATTGTTTGATGAATGCGTGGATGGGAGGAGTAAACGGAGGGTCGGACGAGGGCGCGACCTCCACACATAACAAGTGTATATACATACGAGTGAACGGTGGCATTTGGGGACATTGCAAGTTCGATCAACAATCAAAGGGAAGTGCGAGAAGGAGGTAGTAAGCCGCAGCGAAGGCACAGGCTTATGCGCCCGCCCGCCGAGCAAGTCTACATGGAGTTTGCACATTCGGTTGAGGCACGGGTGGAGGGCGTTCTAAGGTGCCCGTCCGCCGAACGACTTGAACGAGCTTGGTTGTATGTTGGGCTGTGGGTCGTGCACAAGCACACCCGCCTGACTTGGCAAAGTGACTCGTGTATGGTGTATAATGTTGGGTTGTGGTGAGACCACCGTGCACTCTTGCACGGGTGGGCACCCGACTCGGGTGTAACGCCGGTCGAGTTATACTCCCGGTCATTTGTAAAATCATTCTCTCATATAATAAAAGATTATCTTACATTTGATGTTGTTCTCCTGTTGTTCTATATGTTATGATGTTAATGGATTCCACACATTAATATTATGTTATTCATGAATAAAGATGAATGTTAAGGCGTAGTTCATAAAGTAAGATAACACTGGAAGATGTTAATTACTTAAGCGGTGCCGCACCCGGCCAATTTAACGAAAAAAATTGGGGGTGTGACACAAGAGATCCTGCAATATTCTAAAAATATCAGCTAAAGTTATTATAGATATATATATAGCAAAGAACCAACACATTGCTATGCTCTTGACAACTCAAGAGAAAAAGCAAGGTGCATATGACACCTAAATAAAGTGCTCTTGACAACTCGAAAATCAAAAGAAAAGAAGTAGAATGTGTATTATGTGTAATGTATTATCAACATTAAATATTTATAGATTAATGCTAGTAAAAAATGACATTAATCGAAGAATTCCCTTGAATATAATATAATGGATTTGCTCAAATTTAAACTAACTATGACCTCGATATGAGGCCAAATAAGATGTATTCTTCCCTTCAGTATAATATAATGGATTTGCTCAAATTTAAACTAACTATGACCTCGATATGAGGCCAAATAAGATGTCAAAACTTTTCATTCGATAAAAAAAAAATGAAATTTTGCATTGGTTTATGTGTCTAAATAACAGCCTGCAAAAAAACGACTATAATCCCTTTTGCTAGAAGAAAGCAGCACGAACTTAAAAAACCATTGAAAGTGGAAAGTAAAGTAATATAGCCAAATTAGAATATTACAAATTTCTAAAATATTATGGATTTGAGATTCTTAATATAAAATTTGTAGAAAAATATGTCATTCCTTTTTCTTTTAAGTTACCAAGGAAAAATATATACATTATTATTATCAGCCCAAAAGAATAAGCGTGTATATGAGAGAAGAATGAGAGAGAGTAATCTAACATAAATCACAAGGGTGTTCATTGATATTTTTTTCATAAAATAAGTTTTAAACGTACCATACACTTTTTTTCTTTAATTTACATTTATAGAGTTTTTATTTTTATGAAATTATAAATTTTAGATATCACGTATTATGAATAATGAATAAGAACACATCTTGTTTCCGGCCTGGAGTATGCCGTAAAACTGCTTCTGCTTGGCTAAGAGCTCGTCTTCCTCGGACGTAAGGAAACAGGTTAACGGCCCAAGACCCAGAGGCATCTGGCAGGAGTGAAAGCCTGCTCCCTTATGGACCACCAGCGGGTTATTACAGGTGGCGTGGTTTTCCTTGATAACGGTGATGAGTCAAACCGACATTCGCGGATAGCAGCCAGAGATGGCTGTCCTCACTGTTGGTTTGACACCTGAGTTTGATAGGTTTTGCCACCTTCGGAAAAAAAAAAAAAAAGAACACATCTTGTTTGTTTAAATTATTAGATTTTTATGTCGGTTGATACAATCACGAGATAATTTATTCTAATGTGATATAATGGTATATTTTAAATGTGACATAATTGTACTTTTATTTTAATATGATAGATACTTTTATTTATAAATGTAAATTTTATATTATTTATTAATATTTTATTATATTTGTTCGTAAATATAATATATTTAGTTTTTTTGATGTGCTATTAATTTTTTTATTAAAAAAATTTAAATTTTATGTCAAATTTAACATTATGAAATGAAATTTATTATTTTTAAATAAAATTTATTTTCATTTATCTCAAATATTATTGGTTAAAATGTCTCCACTCTAAAAATGACATTAATATATTATCATTAATTACTTATTCTCTCCCACCCCAAAATAAAATGTTAAGCATTCCATTTTTGTGTTGATCTAAAATTAATTAATCTTTAAATAAAAATTAAATAACATTCTATAAAAATAACACTACAAATTGATTTTTTCTTTTAATATTTTAATTTTATTTACTTAAATTTTTATCGTTTCAAATTCTTTTGCTCTTATTCTACCATGATTACTCATGGACGAACATGGTGAATTCATTAAAAAAAAAAATTACGGAATGCGTTGTTCAGCTTGGACGTGAAAAATCAATCCGTTGTTCAGCTTGGACGGGAAAAATCTTTGGCGTGAATGCACTAAAGGACATGGCAATGAATGTAGGGGTTCAAGATAGTTCAGATCCTCTCTCCTACGCTTTACATTTAGGTTTTTCAATCAATATTATAAATTATGGAAATTTAGAAATTCAAAACAAAAACTCGTCGATCGATTATAAGGTAATAAAAGTACAAGTAAGCCAGTAACTTTACTCTTTCCTTAATAACAAGGTAATAAAAGTACAAGTAAGCGAATAACTTTATTGTTTTTTTAATAAATCTGAAAAGATTAGGCTCAACCATCGTCACCATTAATTGCTCTACCGCTGATAAGTACAATTAAATTTACATAGAAAAATGTTAATCTGAACTGCAGGTTAACTATAAGCATCAGTTAATTAAATGTTTATAAAATATTAAATGTATTTTTATATTGTATTATTGAATTTTAAATTAATTTTATAATTTAATTAGGTGATTTCTTAAATTTCTTTATTAAAAACGATTGGACAAACTACACTTGCATTATATCTTTCAACTGCAAACTAAATACCTCGCTTTTCCTTTCTTAAAAAAAACCATTTTTCCTTTTTTATTAAATAACCCGGTCCTGGGACCCTGTTTCGGCTTTAACCCCGTAAAGCAATTGAAGTTACGAGGAGATGTGTCCAGATTATATTTTTTTGACCTATTTCACTCGGCCGTAGGTTATAGTATCAATCACGCTTCTGTAAATATGTACAAATTGTGAATTTGGGTTAATAAAATTTCTATAAGTGAGACTCACTTTCCTACACTAAAAACAATTATCAATTCTGTAAATAATGCAATCTATTTTGAATTTTTCCACAGACTAAAATTTTTGTTTATCGTTAATTTTATTTATTTATTTTTATTTTTATTTTTATTTATATTTATATTGATTAAAACTATTGAGATCTTATTATGCAATCATTGTGATGACCCCGGAGAATGTAGATATTTGAATTTTACTGTGGTAAAAGACAGAATTAAGTATAACATTGGAAGATTGTTTTAAAACTTTAATAGTATTTCTTTTTATTTATATGTGTATTAAAAATATATTAAGAAAGAAATACTTCTTGAAATGCTGGCGACTTCTGAGAGGGAGTTGGAAAAGAAAATCAATTGTTGAAACTGCACTCAACTACCTTCCCTAACTGGAAAGGCTTCCAGGGAAAAAGGGAAGGGGAGAGGCAAAAATCTGCACTCAACTACCTTCCCTAACTGGAAAGGCTTCCAGGGAAAAAGGGAAGGGGAGAGGCAAAAATCTGCGCTGTAGAGACAGGCAGAGAAAAAGAGGAAAAAGATTGAAAAGACTAAGTCTGGTAAGGACCAGATAGTCAAGCACTGAGTGCAATCTTGCTGAGGATAGTGATCCGGCAAGAGAAAGCTAGGGGGGAGACTCTGGTCTTGAAGGACGAGTCTCACGGTTGGGTGGATAAACAGAGAAGCAACAGGAATTGCAGGTGATCCACTGAGGAATTTATCTGCTCGGCAACGACCAGGTAAGTAGAAAATCCCTTGGACATCTGTAAAGTTATCTGTTTTGTTTCTTGGTAGGAGATATGCTCAATACTCTATATATTGCTGCATAGAAAGTGACTGAGGAGTAATAGATATCTGAATATAGAGATTGTGTTCTTTTGCCTCTGTGAAAAAACAAAAAGAAAAAGAAAACTGTGCAGGGTGGGAATACCTTGAGCGAGGGAATTCAAGCGCAGAGATTAGGTTCTGAGGATTAACCACACAAATTTACTGAGCAGTGAATATTCTTGAGCCGCAAAAGCTTCAGTCTCATTGTAACCGGACGGAGACAAAACTGTAAAACTAGGAAGTATTCAGTCTCACTGTAACGGGACGGAGACAAAACTGTAAAACTAGGAAGTATTAAGGGTTATTGGTAAACCTACTCCCTAGGCATTCTACCCCTAAGAGAAACCCTTGCCGGAACTAAAAAAAAATATCATGCAGTGGAATGGAATAACAATAGGATTAAACATAGTATGGGGAAAACAATGGTTAAATTCCTGAGAATGTAAATGAGTTATGGTTGCGAGTAAGGTAAGAGAAGGAATAAGACAGGCTATAGCAGCATACCAAAAAGGACAGAGATAAATTGGAAACTGTAATTAAAAATAAACCCATCGAGTTGGATAATTTACCATGGTACAAAACTATCTTCCAATAATACTGTAACAAAAGTAGACATTAAGCATTTAACGAGTAACAGAAGTGAAGTAACATCTTTCTGCAATCCACAATCTCGAAAAAAAAAGAAAACAGAGCTGTAAATCGAGATATCTGGTAGAGATATTAGATTCTGAACAAAATTGTTTTTGTAAGGTAAAATCAACCTTTGGCTGCCCGTTGTGAGCGGGATTAAAAGCCGCAACACATATACATAGTAATGCATAAAGTCATATTCATGCCTGGAACTGCTATCAATAAAATCATGCGAATTTCCCAACAAACCTTCTTTACCGAAACAGTAAGGAGGGTTTTGCCAATCAAATATCCATAGTCTTATGTCAATATAAAAGACTGTGCAAACTAGATTAACGGACAATGAGTAACTGTTAAAGAAGATACATAAAATCTGGGTCGTTATTGCCCGAAAGCATGCAACCATCATTGCTAACGTTTCATTCATAGGAGTAGAGACAGAACTCTAATACAAAATTTAGCAAAAGCCGCAAGGCTACAAACATCCTATTATCATAAGAAGTAAGTAAAAAGATTGTATTTAGACATTGTAAACCAACGAGAATGTGCATCAAGCTATACCCATACATATTCTTGAATAGTAAGGTCAAATTTGTAACTACTCAAAACAGCGGAAAACAGGCCTTCATCGATTTAACATTGCTCAATCCTGAATCTTGGTTTTGGTTGGGCTCCACCTGGAACCCATACGTTTGCAATCAGAAGAGGCGTAAAGTCGGTCAGGTGTGAACCTCCTGTCGCTATCTGCGACCAATAATGGGAAGGGGGTAAGGTTGTGGATCGTTGGGTTGTGCCTAGGGTACGAGGGAGAGAAACCCCTCTGCTACCAGACATAAAATGAAACCACTAACACAGAACAATTGCTCTAAGAGTGATTGAAAAAGAACGTACCTGTAAGGAAGTCGGATAAGTCAGAAAATTGGAAGGAGACCTTTCTCTTCCAATAGCAAGCTTGGAAGGCTGGGCAGCACCGCGCCCCATGAAAACAAACAAGCATGGTGTCCATTAGTCCAAAACAAACCCAGGAAAAATCTCTAAACAGAAATAGAAGCCGGCAGTGCTAGAACTCAAAATATATAAGGATAGCAGATGTAACTTTACCAAGAAATTATCGAAAAAGTGTATATGATGCCTCTGGATGGTCGCTCGGTGGTCTGAGGAACTCAAGACGGTCCTCTGGCAGCAATGAGGCGGAGCGGATTGAAGCAAGGTCGCCAAGCCTTGTGGAAATCTCGAGAAGACTGAATAGAGTCTAGTGTCATAGGATTAATCTGTGGTGGGAACGCCAGAGGCAGCGCAACCCTTGGATAGACATCAAAACATCCTGACCGTCGAGCAAGGCGTGAAAACCAAGGGCGCGAACCCCAGTACACCCTGGACCTCACCCCTTCACGTGAACAAGCCGGCGAAATTAAATGCCATGGCCGGGTGTTAAACGCTGGCATCGCCAGCAGTGCACCCTCTGTACAGTGCCTGTGACAGATAGTTAATTCCGGCAACGGAAAAGGCGAAGAAGTGTTAACCAAATCATATCCGGTGGACCATAGGATCGGAGAGTTAAATTGTAAGGCATTCTTCGTACAGGGGATTAATGCCAACTTATGGTAATGTAAATATAAAAAAAAATTAGTCCCGGGGTATGTGACAAATTGGTATCAGAGCCAAGGTTTCCATACTGTGACCTCTGGGACAAGTCTGAACACGTTAAACATGTGGTAATAAACACAACAATTTTTTTTTAGCTGTTGCAGTCACAATTTATTATGTACAATAAAACAGCTAATAATGCTAACTACTCTCCTGATTTCATTTTAGGCCAAGGCAAAGAAAAACAACAACGAGACACTAGACAGTGACAGTAAGTATGCAGAGAGCTAGCAGTGCTCCGCACAGATCGATAGCAGGTCAGGAACCTGCAATAAATCCTAGGGATAACCCAGAGCTATGGGTACAACTTGGCGAGGAGACACGTAGCACGAACCTTGCAATATTAGAGACGGTCCAGGAACTGAAAAATGAGATGGCCCGATTACGAGAGGATAATGCACGACTGACGGTGGAGTAAGAAAGAATTTTAAAGAGTTTGTCTGATAGGCAGAACCCACCACTAGCTAATCCCAGCGCGGAACAGCAGAGGATGGCAGAAGAACGAAACTATCAAACAGAGCCTGAAAAATCAGAAGAGGGGGAGGACCATTCTGACAATGCATCCGAACAGCAGACTTCAAAACGTCAAAGAGTGGAGCTACAGGGAGAATTTCGAAAAATTAAACCCCCACACTTTGATGGGGAACAGGAGGAAGCAGCTGAAGCATGGCTAATTAACATGAACAAATATTTTCAGCTGTATGAATATGACCACAACCTGAAGGCACGACTGGCCATCTTTCAGTTACAAGGGAAAGCGACCCTATGGTGGGAAGAGGTTAAGATCGTCAAGGGGGTAAGCGAACGGACCATAACGTGGGAGAAATTTCAGAAGTACTTCAAAGAAAGATATCTGACCGAGCGCTTCTATGACGAAAAGGCAAGGGAATTCCACGACTTGCGGTTAGGACAGCAGACTATGGACGAGTTTATCAATCGTTTCACCTCCCTGCTTCGCTATGTGCCCTACATTAAAGAAGAAAAAGCCAAGGTGCAAAGATTTGTCAGTAGTTTACCCATGTATATACGAGAAAGGATTGAGTTTGACAATCCTAGGACGATGGATGAAGCTATCCGCAAAGCCAGAATCTGCTACCAGCAGAATAAACAGAAAGGAGACGCTCCAAATAAAAGATGGAATGAAAAAAGGGGTAGTAAAATAGTTGGGAACAGTAAAGGAAGTCGCAGCGGTGGAGGTAAGGGAATTAGCAAGGGGCAGAACAGCAGAATTGTACAAAGAGGTTCATTCAGATCCAAGCCAATCAATGAATCCAGAGTGAGGAAACAGTCTACCAGATTGGAGGGCGAAGGAGTAGCCAGACCCCCAGTTCAATGTTGGGGTTGTGGAGGACCACACTACGTCAAAAATTGCCCGCAGCGGAAGGGAACTGATCAGATATCCCAGATCCATGAGGCATCGACCGTTGGCGATGTGGGACGTAGCGTGCCAAGGATTAACGCAGCCCTGGACGATCGTCAGGCGGAATACCAGCCGACCATGGTGGAATTTGAAGGTAAAATTTCAGATCTTTCTATAGCTGTTCTAATTGATCGAGGAGCTACTTTAAGTTATATTAGCCCAAAGATAGTAGAACAATATAAGCTACAACCTGAAAAATTTAAGAATCCATGGCTGGTATAGCTAGCTACAGGGGCCAAGAGACGAGTGTTGGCAAAAATTAATAACTGCCCTTTAACAATAGCGGGACAACCAGTAGTGGCAGATTTGAATGTGCTTCCTCTTGGTTCATATGATGTTCTGATTGGGATGGACTGGCTAGAAAAGCACTGGTCACTAGTGAACTGCAAGACGAAAACCATTTATTACAAAGATGACTTTGGAGAGAAGCAGGAGATGCAAGGGATTAAGCGACCAGTGCAGGTTTGGCCAATCACTGCATCCTAGCTAGCTAAATGTATCAGAAAATGATGTCAAATTTATGCCATTCAGGTAGGCTATGCAGATTCAAAGGATAAAACAGCCACGCTGGATAACATCCCTGTAATACAAGAATTTGCAGATGTATTTCCGGAGGAGATACCCAGGCTACCACATAAAAGGGATATAGACTTTACCATTGAATTGACACCAGGGGCAGCACCAGTATCCTGGGCACCTTATAGAATGAGCGTACCTGAGTTAACAGAATTAAAAATGCAACTACAAGAACTGCTAGACAAAAATTATATTCGCCCCAGTGTATCTCCATGGGGAGCCCCAGTGTTATTTGTCAAGAAAAAAGACGGAACTCTTCGAATGTGTATAGATTATCGTCAGCTGAACAAGCTCACAATCAAAAATAAATATCCTTTACCTCGGATCGATGAACTTTTCGATCAAGTGAAGGGTGCAACAATGTTCTCTAAGATCGATTTGCGATCAGGTTACCACCAGATTAGGATTAAGGAGGAAGATATCGCTAAAACAGCTTTCAGAACACGGTATGGGCACTACGAGTTTGTAGTGCTACCTTTTGGGTTGACCAATGCACCCGCCACCTTTATGTGTTTAATGAACAGCGTGTTTCATCGATTTTTGGATAAATTTGTGCTGATATTCATCGATGATATTCTGATTTACTCTCGTTCTAAGGAGGAGCACGAGGAGCATCTCAGGTTAGTACTACAAACTCTCCAAGAACACCAGTTGTATGCTAAGTTCAGCAAGTGTGATTTCTTCAAAGAGGAAATACAATATTTAGGCCATATAATCACAAAAGAGGGGATTGCAGTGGACCCTGAAAAGATAAGGACCATAATGGAATGACCCGTACCAAAGGATGTGGCAGACATCAGGTCTTTTATGGGATTAGCCGGTTATTATAGAAGATTCGTGGAAGGTTTTTCAAGGGTAGCATACCCTATCACTTCCTTACAGAAAAAAGGAAGGGCATTCAAATGGACTTCAGAGTGTCAGCGAAGCTTTGAGCAACTTAAGCATTTGCTCACCACAGCACCCATCTTGAGTATAGCTGATCCTAATAAGGATTACGTGGTATGTACTGATGCAAGTAAGGAGGGTGTGGGCGGTGTGTTGATGCAAGAAGGAAGAGTGATCGCTTATGAATCAAGAAAGCTAAAGGAGCATGAGCAGAAATATTCTGCCTACGATTTAGAATTAGCAGCCGTCATACACGCACTGAAAATGTGGCGGCATTATCTCATGGGGAGAAAATTTCTGTTGTTAACAGACCACCACAGTCTGACAAATTACTTCAGCCAGCCTACCTTAAATACGAGGCAAGCCCGCTGGGCAGATTTTTTAAGCGGATTTGATTTTGATATTAAGCATTTGAAAGGGAAGGAAAACCGCGTGGCCGACGCGTTAAGTCGGAAGGTGCAATGTTTGTATGAAATTTCGTCCAGTAAATGGAAGAATCCCTTGAAAGAAATGATAAAAACAACAGCAGATCAAGATGTTGAATACCAGCAAATAAAACAGCAGGTACAACAATTTTCCAGCGAAAAAAATCAGCAAGGATATGAATTAGATGATGCTGGAATGCTGCATTATAAAAAGAGGTTGTATGTACCTAGTAAAAACAGTCTTAAAAATCTGATTTTGGATGAGTTTCACATCAGCCACTATGCGGGACATCCAGGGTACCAAAAAATGATCACCGCACTTCGAAAAGAATACCATTGGCCAGGAATGAAAAAGAATGTAGCTGAATATTTAGCGCGGTGTTTGGAGTGTCAACAGATCAAAGCAGAGCATCTACACCCAGCAGGGTTATTACAACCTTTACCCATTCCGGAATGGAAATGGGAAACTATATCTATGGATTTCATAACAGGGCTGCCTCGGACAAAGAAGAACAATGATTCTATTATGGTAGTGATAGACAAATTGAGTAAGACAGCACACTTTATACCCGTGCAATCCACCTACAAGGCTGTGCAAATTGCCCACATTTTTATGCAGAATGTGTTTAAACTGCATGGACTTCCGAAGACAATAATATCTGACCGTGATGTAAAATTCACGTCAACCTTTTGGAGAGCATTGTTTACAGAACTGGGAACACAGCTGAATTTCAGCACAGCTTATCATCCCCAGACCGATGGTCAAACAGAGCGAGTGAATCAAGTGGTGGAGGACATGTTAAGAGCATGCGTAATGCAGAAACCAACACAGTGGGAGGAATATTTACATTTGGTTGAATTCGCATATAATAACGGGTATCACACGTCAATACAAATGAGCCCCTTTGAGGTCTTGTACGGGCGGAAATGTCGTACACCCTCAAGTTGGGGTGGACCTGAGGACAAATTAAGATTGGGGCCAGAAATGCTCAAAGAAATGGAGGACATGGTGAAAAGGGTACGTACTAATTTAAAGGCTGCTCAGGACAGACAAAAGAGCTTTGCTGATCGGAAAAGAAGGTTCAAAGAATACCAGGTCGGTGACCATGTTTATGTGAGGATCCAAGCCAGAAAGAGTACCCTGCAATGGAGCGGTTGTGCCAAGCTTGCACCCCGTTATTTTGGACCTTTCCAGGTCTTGGCAAGAGTTGGGCTGGTAGCTTACCAACTCGCCCTGCCAAGCCACATTAGAATCCACAATGTCTTCCATGTTTCTATACTTAAAAAATACATTTACGACCCTAAACATGTGATCAAATGGCAGGACATATGGGTAAGGACTGATTCCAGTTGATCTAATTAAAAATTTATTTTTGAAGGAAAATGACTGGTAATGTTGCTGATTGCAGGTCGAACCGGAAGGAGAGGTCCTGGTCGAGCCGCTGAGCATCCTCGACCGGAGAGAAGTACAGCTGCGGAAGCGAGCTATTACCCAAGTTAAAGTGCAGTGGCAGCACTATGGGCCTGATGAGGCCACTTGGGAAGATGAAGAGCTCATAAAAAAAGCTTACCCGGAGTTGTTTGTGAACATCAGACATCGGGACGATGTCCAATCTCAGGAGGGGGAGATGTGATGACCCCGGAGAATGTAGATATTTGAATTTTACTGTGGTAAAAGACAGAATTAAGTATAACATTGGAAGACTGTTTTAAAACTTTAATAGTATTTTTTTATTTATATGTGTATTAAAAATACATTAAGAAAGAAATACTTCTTGAAATGCTGGCGACTTCTGAGAGGGAGTTGGAAAAGAAAATCAGTTGTTGAAACTGCACTCAACTACCTTCCCTAACTGGAAAGGCTTCCAGGGAAAAAGGGAAGGGGAGAGGCAAAAATCTGCGCTGTAGAGACAGGTAGAGAAAAAGAGGTAAAAGAATGAAAAGACTAAGTCTGGTAAGGACCAGATAGTTAAGCATTGAGTGCAATCTTACTGAGGATAGTGATCCGGCAAGAGAAAACTAGGGGGGAGACTCTGGTCTTGAAGGACGAGTCTCACGGTTGGGTGGATAAATAGAGAAGCAACAGGAATTGCAGGTGATCCACTGAGGAATTTATCTGCCCGGCAACGACCAGGTAAGTAGAAAATCCCTTGGACATCTGTAAAGTTATCTGTTTTGTTTCTTGGTAGGAGATATACTCAATACTCTATATATTGCTGCATAGAAAGTGACTGAGGAGTAATAGATATCTGAATATAGAGACTGTGTTCTTTTGCCTCTGTGAAATGCAAAAAGAAAAAGAAAACTGTGCGGGGTGGGAATACCTTGAGCGAGGGAATTCAAGCGCAGAGATTAGGTTCTGAGGATTAACCACACAAATTCACTGAGCAGTGAATATCCCTGAGCCGCAAAAGCTTCAGTCTCACTGTAACCGGACGGGGACAAAACTGTAAAACTAGGAAGTATTCAGTCTCACTGTAACCGGACGGGGACAAAACTGTAAAACTAGGAAGTATTAAGGGTTACTTGTAACCTGCTCCCTGGGCATTCTACCCTAGGAGAAACCCTTGCCAGAACTAAAAAAAAATATCATGCAGCGGAATGGAATAACAATAGGATTAAACATAGTATGGGGAAAACAATGGTTAAATTCCTGAGAATGTAAATGAGTTTTGGTTGCGAGTAAGGTAAGAGAAGGAATAAGACAGGCTATAGCAGCATACCAAAAAGGACAGAGATAAATTGGAAACTGTAATTAAAAATAAACCCATCGAGTCGGATAATTTACCATGGTACAAAACTATCTTCCAATGATACTGTAACAAAAGTAGACATTAAGCATTTAACGAGTAACAGAAGTGAAGTAACATCTTTCTGCAATCCACAATCTCGAAAAAAAAAAAGAAAACAGAGCAGTAAATCGAGATATCTGGTAGAGATATTAGATTCTGAACAAAATTGTTTCGTAAGGTAAAATCAACCATTGGCTGCCCGTTGTGAGCGGGATTAAAAGCCGCAACACATATACATAGTAATACATAAAGTCATATTCATGCCTGGAACTGCTATCAATAAAATCATGCGAATTTCCCAACAAACCTTCTTTACCAAAACAGTAAGGAGGGTTTTGCCAATCAAATATCCATAGTCTTATGTCATTATAAAAGACTGTGCAAACCAGATTAACGGACAACGAGTAACTGTTAAAGAAGATACATAAAATCTGGGTCGTTATTACCCGAAAGCACGCAACCATCATTGCTAACGTTTCATTCATAGGAATAGAGACAGAACTCTAATACAAAAATTAGCAAAAGCCGCAAGGCTACAAACATCCTGTTATCATAAGAAGTAAGTAAAAAGATTGTGTTTAGACATTGTAAACCAACGAGAATGTGCATCAAGCTATACCCATACATATTCTTGAATAATAAGGTCAAATTTACAACTACTCAGAATAGCCGAAAACAGGCCTTCATCGATTTAACATTTCTCAATCCTGAAACTTGGTTTGGTTGGGCTCCACCTGGAACCCATACGTTTGCAATCAGAAGAGGCGTAAAGCAGATCAGGTGTGAACCTCCTGTCGCCATCTGCGACCAACAATGGGAAGGGGGTAAGGTTGTGGATCGTTGGGTTGTGCCCAGGGTACGAGGGAGAGAAACCCCTCTGCTACCAGACATAAAATGAAACCACTAACACTGAACAACTGCTCTAAGAGTGATTGAAAAAGAACGTACCTGTAAGGAAGTCGGATAAGTCAGAAAATTGGAAGGAGACCTTTCTCTTCCAGTAGCAAGCTTGGAAGGCTGGGCAGCACCGCGCCCCATGAAAAACAAACAAGCATGGTGTCCATTAGTCTAAAACAAACCCAGAAAAAAATCTCTAAACAGAAATAGAAGCCGGGAGTGATAGAACTCAAAATATATAAGGATAGCAGATGTAACTTTACCAGGAAATTATCGAAAAAGTGTATATGATGCCTCTGGATGGTCGCTCGGCGGTCTGAGGAACTCAAGACGGTCCTCTGGCAGCAATGAGGCGGAGCGGATTGAAGCAGGTTCGCCAAGCCTTGCGGAAATCTCGAGAAGACTGAACAGAGTCTAGTGTCATAGGATTAATCTGTGGTGGGAACGCCAGAGGCAGCGCAACCCTTGGATAGACATCAAAACATCCTGACCGTCGAGTAAGGCGGTGAAAACCAAGGGCGCGAACCCCAGTACACCCCAGACCTCATCCCTTCACGTGATCAAGCCGGCGAAATTAAATGCCATGGCCGGGTGTTAAACGCTGGCATCGCCAGTAGTGCACCCTCTCTACAGTGCCTGTGACAGATAGTTAATTCCGGCAACGGAAAAAGCGAGAAAGTGTTAACCAAATCATATCCGGTGGACCATAGGATCGGAGAGTTAAATTGTAAAGCATTCTTCGTATAGAAGATTAATGCCAATTTATGGTAATGTAAATATAAAAAAAAATTAGTCCCGGGGTATGTGACAATCATGGTTTTTTTTTTCACACTCAGAAAATTCAATGAAGATTAACTTATATTTTAATTCATCCGTCGTCACTAGGGAGGATGATTTACACTTTTCACTTTGTTCAAAACACGTGACAATGGACTTTTTTTTGATAAAAATATATTTATTTATGGTAAAAATGTGAAAGATGATGTGCCAGATTAACGTAAGTATTTTCTAACATTACAAAAAAATTTAATTAATAATTTAAAGTATTATGAAAATAAGAAAATTCAATGAAGATTAGCTTATATTTTAATTATTGTGTCATCTAGGGCCATGCTTTACACTTTTCACCTTGTTCAAAATACTTGACGATGGATTTTTTTATAAAAATATATTTATAAGGTTTATAACTTTTTTTTAATGTTTTATTTTGTAATGATAATATGTACCTTGGGGATTGAATTTTTCATAAAAATTCAAAAGGAAGAACATTTGTACGGTGTACCTTCACAAGCAAGCATTGGTTAACATTGGTGGTTTAGTATTGTGTACACTGACAAGTTCAATGTCTACATTTATTTTTTCATTGTATTGAAAATCGACATAACATTAAAGTATTAGGAATTCATTTATTATGTTGGCGGATTGAATTTTTTCATAAAAATCAAAAGAAAGAAGATTCGTATTGTGTACTTTCACAAGCATCCGTTAACATTGGTGATTTCGTAGTGTGTACGCTGACAAGCTCAATGTCTACATTTATTTTTCCATTGTACTGAAAATCGGCATAATATTAAAGTATTAGGAATTCATTTATTATATTTGTGGAACAAATGGCCACACATAATAGGCAAACTCAAGTACATGTGGCATTAAGGGACTTTATAAATACACGTATTAGTATTTTATTGTTGTTCGTATGTTATGTCTGAGTATTATATGAATCATATGTATTCGAGTTATTTTGATTTTTAAATTATTGTTTTTTAGTTTTGATATTAATAATGTTTTGAGTTAACAGAAACTTATTATAATTTGAGTTTCAATTTGATAGGAGAATAGTTATTAGGGTTACTATTTATGTTTTTTCAATATTATTATTCTTGGCAGCAGAGTAATAATATATTCAAAAATCATTCACCTTGAAATTAATTTTAAATTTACCAAAAATTAAATGATCTTATCTAATGTTTACTTTGGAAAAAAAATTAATAAATTTTTTTAAATGTAATTTTTCTACATTTTGACTGGTTAGAGTCTTATTTTGTAGTGATCTAGTTTTTTAATAAATATCTCATAAATCTCGTTATAGAGGGGTCATGATAAAATGGTTTGTACTGGTGACGCTACAAATGGTTTCAGCAATTTTTCAAGCCAACAATACAAGTTTCTTTAAATAGAGGATTTGGTGAATTTTGTCTATTGTCAAGCAGAGGTTTTCAACTAAAAGTAAAAGTAAGAAGGTGCAATGGGTTTAAGTGTCTCCCCAAATTCATGTTAAATATTTTTGAAATTATTTTTTTTAACTGAAAATTTTAATATGCCTTATATTTTTAGTTTTTGTTGTATTTAATTATTTTGTATCTTTGAATCTTTATTTAATTGTTTTTCATTTTAAAATTTATATTAAATTTCAATTTCTAGAATGATACAATTATAAAATTGTCATATATACTATCAAATAACATATTACGTCATATAAAAAATAAATGATCAAATAATAAATAATACATTTCATTTTGAGAAATATAGAAATTATTAAAAAATGTAATAGTTAGCTAAATTATTATTTTACAGTACTTAGATTACATAATTTTTAATCTATTGGTTCTTCAAATACACCTTGAAATACCCATTTTTCATGGAAAAAGATTTTAATCATATTTATTTTCAAAGTCTTTGATATAATGGTTAGTTAAATTATAATCTTATATTGTTTAAATGACATTTTTAATATCCGCGTTGCCAAATACTTTATTCATTTTGAAATGTCATAAGGTAATTAATGCAAATGTAAATTTTTTATATTTTTTACAATATATTGGAATCTAGTTATGTAAATCATGGTCAAATTGTCACTAGTGAATTTTGCCTAAAATCAAATAAAAATTAATTGAAATATCTTTAAATTATTATGCATCCAAAAACACATTATTAAAAAATATATATCATAATTTTGTTAAAAATTAAATCACCTAAAATTAAAAGGTAATTGTGTCTTTATTACATAAAACATTACAACGTCAATATTTTCTTATTTTATTAGTTCGTTTATTGTGTTTGATAAAAGTCTCTACTTGAGTGTGTGTTTCACTTGTGTAGAAAATATATTTTTTGTTCATATTTAGTATATTCATATATATATATATATATATATATATATATATATATAGATATATATTTGTGATGTTTATCTTGAGCATATTCATATGTATTCGAACAAATTTAATATTGTGTAAAAATAGAATTTGCTGAGAGATTATATATATGTATATGTTAGCAGTTTTAGTAAGCAGATTTCCAATGCAATATAACAATATTTTTTTTACTATTTTTGGTAGAAACATTTTTTGGTTTTGGAAGTATGGTTCTAAAATTTTGGTTTCAATGTTCGATATCAATATTTTTTTCACCACTTTTGGTAGAAACATTTTTTTCTTTGGAAGTATGGTTCTAGAATTTTGGTTTCAACATTCAAATACTAAGTCTCAAGTCATTAGTAATATTTTATGGCTACTAAAAACACTTTATTCATTCATTTATGCCTTATTTGTTTCTTACTCTAATTTAAGGACACTTAAATAAGCAAGAATATCTACAAAGTAACCCTTGTTCAAATACTAAGTATTAGGTCATTAGCAGTATTTTATGGCTATTAATAACACTTTATTCATTCATATTCATACATTTCAAAATTCAATAATTGAACTAAGTGGCAAGGAAACACTAGCTATGCACCCTTGTTTATGATAAAAATGTGAAAAATGATGTGGACGATTAACGTAAGTGTTTTCTAATATTACAAAAAAAATTTAATTAACTGAAAATAATTTAAAATATGATATTCTTCGAAAATAATTTGAACTGTGATATTAGTGTTTTTAATATTCCACATTTTGTTTATTTTGGTTTTCCAATAATTTAAAGAAGTATGATATTAGTTAGAGATTAAAATTATTTTGGGTGTAAAATTAAATTTTGATAATGTTTTTATGTTTTGGATTATTTGAAATTTATTTTAATTTTCAATTTATTAATTGATTTTGTGTTGACATTATAGTATTTTCAAAATCAATATTATAGTATTTTGTTTTATTTTTGTTTATTGTTAATTTAATTGATTAATTTCTATTTCTATTGGTGAAAAGCAATCATGATTTATTATGTAATCATTGTACTTTTCCCTAGTCAGAAAATTTAATGAAGATCGTAAAATTCAATGAAGATAGTCCAAGCAGATGTGTTCTGAAATTCCACAAATACATCAAATTTCACCCATGCTAACTCTATTTGTTGTGCTCATAAGGGACTTAAAAAAAATGAAAAATTATATGCATGTTGGGTGCTTGAGGTGGCATGCAAAAAAGTATACGACGGTCCACACTCAAGGGTCTACAGGTCATATCTGTAACTAAATTTTCAATAACCTACAGGTGTTGTATTACATATAGGATTTGATTTACACATGTTGTATTACATATAGGATTTGACTTAAGATATGTAAAAGTTTCATGCTTAGATTTTAATTAGTATGAATTCTTTTGATGGTAGACACCTTCTTTTAGTTTTAATTATAATTATAAGAATAAAATTTTAATTATGATTATAAGGATGAAGGTGAAGACCAAAAAAAACAAAACCAAGTAAAAAACAACCCAATACCTTGTTATAGTTAAATCATTTTGGACCCTCTCAATGAAGAACAACCTCAGATCTATAACTCACTCAAATCATTCAAATCCCTCTCAATGAAGAACAACCTCAGATCTATAACTCACTCAAATCATTCAAATCAAATTAGTTAAACATGGGCATATCTTGTTCACCAATGTATTCAAAATTTCCTACTATCCCTCAACTCACAATACTTTCCTAACAAAAAAAAATGAATGAACACAATTTCCTGGTGGAAATAATTGACTCAGGTTATTCAGTTTTATATTTCACTTCATAAATTCAATATATGGCAAGCATATTGATAAATGTATTAAACTTTGATTTTATTTATTTTTAAATAATGATAATTAAAATTTCATTATATAATGGTTATAATTTATATTTTATAAATAATAATTAGAAATTAATAATAAAATTTTAATACATTATTAAATAAATTGGTTAAACATAATTTAATAGAACTTCTTAGTGAAAACAAAATTATATATTCATGGCTTTTAAAATAATAACTAAAACCATTTGTAATTAATTACTACAATGTATATATTTAAATATTGTTTTTGAATATAATTAAAGTATAAATATTGTTTTTGAATATAATTAAAGTTGGTTAAACATAAATTCTAGATAAAGTTTCAATAAATATTATATACAGAAGTCATGGGTATCTGAGTTTTCATTAATTTTAAATGAACATTACATAATCTTAGCATCAAGGTTCTTCCCTATTTCTTTTGTTTTTTTTTCCTTTCTTACTAAAAACTAAAAAACGAAATTATATTTATCATCATTATTATTATATATTTGTGATATTTATGTTGAAATTATATTTATCTTTATTATTATTATATATTTGTGATATTTATGTTTATGTATTCATGTATATGTAATATTGTGCAAAAATACAACTTTATGAAGAGTAATATGTGTGTTTATAAATATATATTTGTTCGTTTGCAGTTCAAGTTGTTAAATTTCAAATGCAACATAACAATATTTTTTTTTGTCACTTTTTCATTATTCTCTTAGTGTAATAATGTAGAAACATTTTTTGGTTCTAAGATTTTCATTCTATAATCTACATACTATAAATTGGAGGTCATTAATAATAATATATAATCACTGAAAACATTTTGTATATCCATTCATATATATCTTTATTTTTTTTAATTCATACTTTTCAAAAACCATGTAACCGCCCCGGGCCAGATGGATGGCCGATTGAATTCTTTTCATACTTCTTCGACTTGTTCAAAACTGATTTGCTGAACATGGTTGATGCGTCCCGTATGTCGGGGAATATCAACAGCGCCCTCTCTGCAACCTTTATAGCTTTGATCCCTAAAAAAGAACAGAACGATTCATTTGCTGATTTCAGGCCAATTGCCTTATGTAACATCCTCTTTAAAATCATCTCGAAGATTATTGCTGAGCGTATGAAGCCGCTTCTTAACTCCTTCATCTCCAAAGAACAACATTCTTTTTTAAAAAACAGGAATATCTTGGATGCTGTTGCCTCGACCCAAGAATGTCTCTTCTCGGTTTTATCCAAGAACACCGATGCTGCCATTCTGAAGATTGATTTGGAAAAAGCATATGATTGTGTGGACTGGGGTTTCCTCCGCATCCTCCTAGCAAAAATTGGGCTGAATCCTCATGGTATTAATTGGGTGATGGCATGCGTAGAGAACGTTCAATATTCTGTCATCATTAATGGCTCCCCATCAGCTCCCTTCAAAGCGGAGAGAGGACTCCGTCAGGGGTGTCCTCTCTCTCCTCTCCTCTTTATCTTGGTTATGAGCACTCTCAGCTCGCAGATCAACAAAGCTGTTGCAGAGCATAGATATGCCCCGATTAAGATATGCAAGAACATTTTTCTGTCACACAATTTGTTTGTTGATGACATTCTGACTTTTGCCATGCTCTGTAAATCTAGTTGGACATGCCTTTCAGGTATCTTCCTCAAATTTCAATCAGCCACGGGTCTGCACATTAACAGAGCTAAATCCACCTTATATTACAACGGCACAAATATAGAGTTGGCACAATGGATTGCTACGCACTTTGGTGTCAATTTGGCATTAATCAATGATGGTTTTAAATACCTGGGCTTCTCTCTCAAGCCTAAAGTGTACCGGTATCACGACTGGGTTTGGCTAATCGATCGTTTTCACAGGAAGATTTCAAGATGGGAGTTCAGATTTTTATCTCTTGGAGGCAGATTAATTCTTGTCCAATCCGTTCTCTCCCAGCTGGCGGTGTATTGGGCTCACCTATTTCATCTGCCCGCTGCAATCATTAGGAAAATGGTCTCCTTATCGGCAAATTTTCTTTGGGGAGGGCGCTCTCATCAGTCAAAGATCCATCTCGTCAAGATGGATCACATTTCTAGGCCAAAGCGTTCAGGTGGTTGGGGCATCCTTCATATGCGGTCTTTTGGCCGGGCGCTCTTATGCAACTCTCTTCGCAGAGCGTTTTTGGTTCCAACACTTGGAGTGCTATAATTAAACAAAAATATTTGAAGGGCAGGCCTTTGGTATTCTGGTACAGGAATAAGACTCTCGGCTCCAAGAGAGGTTCCGCCATTTGGCTTGGGTTCAAAAGGGTGCAGGCACTTTTCTTTGACTTTCTCAGATGGCGTTTTCACACTGGTTCCAATATAATCATTGGCGTAGATGCCACTGTTCATGACCTGGAAAAAATGCTATCTCCTCATATGATATCCTTTCTTCATACCCGGGGTTATTTCACTTGGGACAAATTGATTTTATCTTGGTCATCCTCCATGCCGATTTGGAAGAGTGCGCAGGACCTTGGGCTTCCTCCTTCGCTGCAACAGCCTTGGGAGCTGGCCTCAAAATTTTTTGCAGACAAGAGTATTGTTCAGACAGGTGATGCTGATGCATTGATATGGACCAAGCCGAATTCAACTCTGCCCATTCGGGTCTCCGATTTATACGTTGCTGCCTTGTCCAATCTCCAACAGCGGCCTTCTCCAATTTTCCCTTACAAATTTTGGAAAGCCCATTGCCCGCTCAAGGCCATTTTATTCTCCTGGCTGCTATTTTTTTATCGTAATCTCTCATGGGAGGTTCTTCAGCGGAAGGGGTGGTCGGGTCCTAGCAGATGTGTTATGTGTCGACAGGCGCTGGAGACGAACGCCCACATGTTTTTCCAGTGCCCAGGTACTGCTCAAATCTGGTATGAACTTTCAATATCTCATGGTTTTGCTCTGCAGGTTTTCGCATCTGTGCAGGAGGGTTACAAGTGGTGGTCTGCTCAATGTCAAGAGTGGCAATCTTTATTTATCATTACCTGTTGGTGTCTCTGGAACTGGAGAAATGCAAGCATTTTTCAGGATTCCAAAGAACCAATCCTCTCCTCTCTCATTCACATATCGGCGATGCTAAATTCATCATGTTGATGTCTCTGTTCCTTCTTCAAGTTATCATGTCTTTGCACAGGTTCTCCCTCTATAATGGCCGCGGGTTTTTGGCTCTGTTTTGTTCCTGGCCACTTTTATTTCACAGGTTCCTCCTCATTGTGCAATGTCCGAACGGACTTAGTCTCTCGGCTTCAGGATTGCATGGCTCTGCAACTTATTGTATGCTCCATGCTATTTTCTGTATTTTTCTGTCTTTATCATATCGCTGAATTGTCATATGGATCTCCATTCGATCTTATTCGGCCCTATTCTCTTCACGGCCTGTACATGTCCTCTGGAATGTTTTTGGATGGACATCGCCTGATATTGAGGCTCAATAGCACGCCTGCTATAATGGTTTATATGTATATCCTTATATTTTCTCAATATAATATATGCTGATTTTCACTCTTAAAAAAAAAAAAAAAAACTTATTTACTTTAATATATTACTAATTGCTACTTATAGACTAAGTAATATATGCGTCAGATTTTTATTACTTCAAAGTACTTAGATGTGTGTGAAATTTTCAATCACATTTCGGATTAACACTTCCAGACTATCCGCGAACATTTTGGATTGAATGTATTTCGAACCAAAAGTAAGTTTACATGAGATAATTTTAGTACTACGTACAATTTGGACGACTACCTGGAATCTGCGTGAGATATTTTTAATAATTTTATGTACAATTTTTTTTTTTATTGTTTCGAAACATTTTTAAGTAGTATTTTAATCTATTTGGTTTTTTTAGGTTAACGAAGTTTAATGGTTGTTTTATATATAGAATTAATAATATATAAATTGTTTCATTTGAATTATTTTTATTAAATAATATATTATTTAATTTTTAAATGTTTATAATTTTTTTTTTGGAATTATTTGAGATTAGGATATTAAAACATTTGTAGTAGATAGGTATAAGTAATTTTATTGTTATTTCACATATTCAGGGTTTTTATTGATTTGTTATAAAATTTTTTTTTCCAAAGTTTAACATTATGAAATGAAATTTATTTTCATTTATCTCAAATATCATTGGTTGAAATGTCTCTCCTCTTACTATGTAATGATGACAAGAATTGACTTCATTGCACTGTATCATTAATTATTATATATTGTGTCACTAATTACTATGTACAATAAATACAAATGGTTTGAATAACATTATATATCATTAATTACTATGTACAATGAACACAAATGGTTTGAAAAATAATACTATATAAAACGTTACTCTAAGCTCTGCCTTTCCCGTATCTCAATAGTAGAACAAAAAAATGGAGAAGTGATGCTCATAAGCATTAGTTAGTGGCTAAAAATAACCAGCCTGCCAATGGGTCATAAATCCATCTCTTTTGTATCTCAACACTAGAACAAAAAAAAAATGGAGAAGTGACGCTCATAAGCATTAGTAAGTGGCTAAAAATAATCAGCCTACCAATGGGTCATAAATCCATGGGAGTTGTATATGCCCACAGTTAAATTTTGGCATGGCCAATTATCCAACGACAGTATATGACCCCGTAAATTTATGGCCATTGGCAGGTTGGTTATTTGTTGCCTTAGTATGTAACTGGTCTCGCACATGTAAAATGAAATTTTTAGGCAACAAATCTTTTGGCAGTGTCCTTGCTAATGCGATTTTTGTAAACGTCTAAAAAAGCAATTCGTTGATTGTTAGGGGATTATATCAAAGGTAGCAAGACATCTTTCATAATTTTGAATTAGATTTGGATTATTTTAATATTTTTTTAACTTGATAAATGTATTAACTAGGTATAGAATGAAGAGTGTCTTACAAAGCATTTATTCTAGCAGTAACACTATTGTACATTCTATCAAATTAAATCTGACATGTAATGTAATGTAATATTTTGTATGTAATTTAAGATACAGAGTGTTGAATGTAATATTTTGTATGTAATTTAAGATACAGAGTGTTGTCGCTAAATCTTGCACCTACAACACAAGTGCAGCAGGAGGCAAGGAAAGCTCCCTAGAGACAACCTATGGGTTGATTGTAGACCAGTGCCTAGGACATCTTAAATAGAGGAGTGCTTGTAAGGTTATATGTGAGGGGTTTGCGACACTCCAATTGTCACGTAAAAGGTAATAGGAGGGGCTTGGTTCAATTAGCTTTCAAAGAGGTAGATTCAAGCCAACTCATGGATCCAAATGTTGGGGGTATATGGAGAAATCTCAAAGAGAAATGGTTTCTTCTTCTGGTGGCCTACACATCGAAATGAGACAACTTGAACTAAAGTTGAAGTGGTGAAGGAGAGGGGGAGGAGAAGGAAGAAATTATGTGCAAAGGGCTGTAATAAACAAAATCCTCAGCAACTATATTCCAGTAGAGACATGGAAGAGAAAGGAAGGTGAAATGGCAGAAATAGTTGATCACTGATTAAGGTTTCAGGCTACATATTAATATGGGTATCATTCTCTGCTTAACATCCAAAGTAAATCTGATCCACCATAGGTACTATAAGCTAATCACAAACACAAGTAAATCTGTAATGGTTACAGGTACTGCATGCTAATGAGTAACTGAGGTAAATCTGTGATATGCATATGTACTGTTTACTATTGAGTAGCTAAGATAAATCCATGAACCATCAAGAAACATAACAGTTCTCTTAATACTATTTCAGAGAAGAAATACACGGTGAAATGAGGATGTAGAACGAAAAACTTATTGCACATTAATCATGTTAGGAATCAACAGGCAAATACCATTTAACTGTAAGGGTACAATAACCAGTCCATACACTCAACAATGATATCAGTGAACCCCCATAAACAAGAAAATTAGAACCAAAGTGGCATCACAGAGTTCAGCTCTCCCGGGTGAGAAATTCCGAAGCCAGCCCAGAACCCTCTTGTTATAGATTTCATCCCCTATTTATAAGAAGAGGGGGAGAGCTTTGAGTTACTATCAAAATATCTGAGCTCGAGCCCGAGCTGTCATGCTAGACTAGCTGTCTCGACTCTGCTACCACCTACATAAATATTACAACAGGGATCGAATCCCTTTCTTGGAAAAAATGTAGAAATAAATGCAGAGAGAAAGAAAATTGAGAGAGGAAATAGGAGGTGTCCCCTTGCTGGTTCAGTGGAGGTCTTGGATAAAGCCACGTCCCTGCTGTCATCAGGCTCTTTTCGGCTACTTGAGGCGGTTCACTGCTGCTCGGCCGACTTCTGTCAATTCTCCTTTAAATGCCTGAGTGACATGTTCGATGGAGTAGGGAGTGGAGTGGGAAAGGCGTGTACCCGAGTGGTCCTTTGTTGCGTGATGAAGTAGAGCACCATGTCGTGCCATTAAAACTTCTTGAATCCTCCCCATACTAATCTACAGCCGTGCCATGTCTTATTTAATATCACCGTTGCCGACCCATCAACCCATTTAAATCTCTATATAGTGGTATCGGTGTACAATGTCGCGGGCCTTTAAATTATTTAAAAAAGATGCATAGGGGAGCATTTTCAATTAATTGTTATGCCCCCTTTATTTATAGCCCCTTTTATGAATCCCTTATACGACTCAGAGTTGGAACTAAAGGCCCATGTGTTTGGCGCTAAAGCTGTCAATAACTGCGCAGGGGTGCCTTTTTCTTTATATCGAAGAAGTCCCACATCAGTCGATTTCCTTGACCCCTAAATATTTATAGAACACAGCTCATAATATATCGCATCTGGAGCCTTTCCTTATCACAATAGTAATCGCCGATAAGCCTGAAATCAGGAATCGTCGATCGCCAATAAACCTGTTGACATCATCACTTTCATGTCACTACTGATGTCATCACTGCCATGTGTCACCCAGAAACATCCCCATAGGACCCCTAAAAAGGACAAAAACGAGTTACACATGTCCACCCACCACATCATTATTCGTATGTGCCACATCATTGCTGACGTCAGCTGCCATGTCAGCTCGGTGGACCAATCAGAGGCCGCCACATGGCCTCCTGGATGAGAGAGAAAAAGCCTACCTGGCCCTATTTTTCCATGCTTTTCCTTTGTATTTGGTTTTCTCACCCCCCTCGTGAAGCACCACATTCTCGCACTATCTACAGTTTACAGGTCCTTTTAAGTTGAAACCCCGACGAATCGCCGATCACTGATCGCCGATGCCCCTTGGAAGAGAGAGAAAGGGGAGGCTCCCACCTTGGTTTTTCCATGATTTTCTTTGTTAACACTTTCTGGCTCTTCCTCGGTGGTGCAACAATATATCAGCATTCAAGACTGCGATTTGCCGATAACCTTAGCTGTGTGCCCCAAGGATCCTGGCGATAGCTGATTGTGATATATGCTCTGCCCGGACCCATTGACTGCCGATATGTGGTATCGAAGATCGACAAATCACTGCCTTTCATTCCGCCAATGCTCCTTACCCGCCAACAAGTACAATTTGCAATTGTTATAAGCCTCTCGGGTCCCGATTGCGATTTACCTCCACACTTAGCCTTTTTCCTTGTTGTCTGAGTTTTTCAAAGGAATTCATCAATAGGGTCTAACTTCTGATCTAGGAACCCTTTTTTTGACTTATATATAGCACCAGAAAGATTTTTCTAGGCACTATGCAATGGAGAGGGTCCCATCTAACTCTGATAGCTTCTGTGGCTCAGAATTTGGCATCAAAATGCACTGTTATTTGGCTTGTTAAGCAACTAATGCCTGATAAAGAAGTGAGTGACAACATTGGCTCCTACTGGGGACAGTGCCTTGCTTGCTAGGTGTTGAGAACCTACAGACCATTAGCCTTCACCATTGGGCATGGAGTCAGAAATATAATGAATCTATACAACCAGAAAATATCCATGGGAATTTATCTGTAGGGAGTCCTTTCCTCATCAAACTGAAATGCAAAAATAAAAGTTCTACCTGGAAACTAAATGCTTAGCTAGTGAGCTTATTTATATATAATTCCTACCTATGTACAAGGCTCAATTCACCTAATTGAGTTCAACCCTCCAATGGAGCAAGGCCAACATTAGAGTACTAGATCGTATGCCTACATGCTGCTAAAATTTAAAAAACAAAACAAGCATGCACCATGAAAAATATGCAAAAAAAAGCTTGATGCATACTCCAGAAACAACCTCTGATGTTGACCGAAGAATGTCCTCATGTAATCAGCTACAGGGTCATGGAACTAACAAGGAAAATTTGCAGCTACCTTATTTTCATGCAAGGTCTGCTGATCAATATCTTCTTGGTCAGGGCAGTCGCAAATATGGTTTGGCTCCTCAACTTTAGATTTTTCGAGCAAAATTGGTTGCTAGAATTGTTCTCCCCACAAGTTGGTAAACAAATCCATTTGACAATCCTCGACCATCTCATCTTCCTCCCAATGATATGAATCATAAATCAGAGGAGGTTCTTGATCTTGTTCTCCAGGTGAAGGATGTGCATTGTAAACTGGAGCTTCTCTGTTGACCTCCTGGTGGGCATCCTTTTCTTGTGTCGCTTCCCATGACTGGGATTGTTGTGGATATGCATCACTTGACTCTCCATCGGATTCATACTCATCATAAGAAGGAGGATCATCAAATTTAGCTGAATAGGATCTCTGAGGGTTTATTTGCAGCTCAATGATGTTTCCTTCTTTTCTTTCTTGACCACTGGACAATGCTTCCCGATGTGAGTGTATATCTTCTCGGAATGGAGTCTCACAAACATCTTCAACATGATCATTACCCTCAGGGATATTTTCGACAATTAAATGTATGCAGTAATCTTCAAACAGATCATTCGTTGGATATGATCTTTTGCAATAAATATTGAATGCTTTATGAAATTTTTTTAGGTAGGATATGCTACCACGAGGTATTGTTCTATACCAAACTCTAAAATATTCTTCTAAAGAGTACATGAACAATTTCGTTTGTGCATCTTCAAAAATAATGCCTTGCTGCTCCATGCATTCATGAAAATCCTCAAGTTACTAGTCCGACTTCTATCTGTGTTTCCACTGAATCTAGGCAAATAAGTATTCCATTCATGAAATGAAGGGACATCATTGGGATAACCAACAATAGAAGAAAAATTTAGTGGGGCAAATTGGTTGGCCAGAAATGCACGAATGGCCATTTTGAAGACCCCTTAGGTGAGTGATATGATTTTTAAAGGTAGGGAGAGATTTCGGCTGCTGTAGCATTAGAGTGAGTATGAGGCTGCTTGAAAGCCGGAGCAATCAAAACATAGACATGGATAGCAGAGTCTCTAGGTTGTTTACCATAGATTTGATAGTGGAGTTGCCAAGGTGAGAGATATTCAAACCACACTTCCTATGCTTGCCTAATAGAGGAAATTAAATGTTTTCTCGTGCCCAGGGAAAAATATTCTAATCCATTCCTTGACAATGGCGCCAAAAATATGGTGTCGCTAAATCCTACACCTGCAGCACAACTGTAGCAGGAGGAAAGAAATGCTACCTAGAGACAACCTATGGGTTGATTGTAGACCAGTGTCAAGGATATCTTAAATAGAGGAGTGCTTGTAAGGTTATATGTGAGGGGTTTGTGGCACTCCAATTGTCATGTAAAAGGTAATAAGAGGGGCTTGGTTCAATTAGCTTTCAAAGAGGTAGATTCAAGCCAACTCATGGATCCGAATGTTGGGGGTATATGGAGAAATCTCAAAGAGAAATGGTTTCTTATTTTGGTGGCCTACACATGGAAATGAGACAGCTTGAACTAAAGTTGAAGTGGTGAAGGAGAGGGGGAGGAGAGGAAATAAATTATGTGTAGAGGGCTATAATACACATAATCCTCAACAACTATATTCCAGTAGAGATATGGAAGAGAAAGGAAGGCAAAATGGAAGAAATAGTTGATTATTAATTAATGTTTCAAGCTACATATTAATATGGGTATCATTCTCTGCTTAACAACCAAAGTAAATCCGAGCCACCACAGCTACTGTAAGCTAATCACAAACACAAGTAAATCTATAATGGTTACAGGTATTGCATGCTAATGAGTAACTGAGGTAAATCTGTGATATGCACAGCTACTGTTTACTATTGAGTAGCTAAGATAAATCCATGAACTAGCAAGAAACATAGTAGCTGCCTTAATACTATTTCAGAGAAGAAATACATAGTGAAATGAGGTTATAGAAGGGAAAAATTACTGCACATTAATCATGTTAGGAATCAATAGTAAAATACAATTTAACTCCAAGGGTCGAATAACCAGTCCATACACTCAACAATGATATCAGTGAAACCCCCATGAACAAGCAAATTAGAACCAAAATGGCATCACAGAGTTTAGCCCTCGTGGGCAAGAAATTCCAGAGCCAACCCAGAAACCTCTTGTTATAGATTTCATCCCCCTATTTATAAGAAGAGGGGGAGAGCTTTGAGTTACAATCAAAATATCTGAGCCGGAGCCCCAACTCTCATGCTTGACTAGGTGTCTTGGCTTTGTAAGGCTCTGCTACTACCTACCTAAATATTACAACAAGGATCGAATCCCTTTCTTGGAAAAAAATGTAGAAATAAATGCACAGAGAAAGACAATTGAGAGAGGAAAGAGGAGGTGTCCCCTTACTACTTCAGTGGAGGCCTTGGATAGAGTCACGTCCCTGCTGTCATCAGGCTCTTTTCAGCTGCTTGAGGCGGTTCACTTTTGCTCAGCCGGCTTTTGTCAATTCTCCTTTAAATGCTTGAGTGACTTGTTCAGTGGAGTAGGGAGTGAAGTGGGAAAGGCATGTGCTCGAGTGGTCCTTTGTTGTGTGATGAAGTAGAGCACCATGTTGTGCCATTAAAACTTTTTGAATCCTCCCCATATTGATCTGCAGTCGTGTCATGTCTTATTTAATATCACCGTTGTCGACCCATCCACCCATTTAAATATTTGTACAATGTTATTGGTGTACAGTGCCCCGTGGGACCCCTAAAAATGACAAAAACGAGTGACATGTGTCCACCCACCATGTCATCATCCATACGTGCCACGTCATTGCTGATGTCAGCTACCATGTCATCTCTGTGGACTAATCATAGGTTGCCATGTGGCCCCCTGGAGGAGAGAGAAAAAGGCCTGCCCGACCCTATTTTTCCATGATTTTCCTTTGTATTTGGTTTTCTTGGCACCCCCCCAATGAAGCACCACATTATCACACTATTGGCGGTTTACAGGTCCTTTTAAGTTAAAACCTAGCCGAATCGTCGATGCCCCCTGGAAGAGAGAGAAAGGGGAGGCTCCCACCTTGGTTTTTCCATGATTTTCTTTGTTAACACTTTTCAGCCCTTCCTCGACAGTGCAACAATATATCAGTGTCCGGGACTGCGAAATGTCGATAACCTTAGCCATGTGCCCCAAGGATCCTGACGATGCCCGATTGTGATATATGCTCTACCCAGACCCGCCGACTACTGATATGTGATATCGGTGATCGACAGATTGCTGCCTTTCATTGCACCAATGCTCCTTACTCGCTAGCGAGCCCAATTTGCGATTACGACAAGCCATTTTCCTTGTTGTTTGAGTTTTTCAAAGGAATTCATCAATAGGGTCTAACTTCTGATATAGGAACCCTTTTTTAGACTTCTATATACCACCAGAAAGACTTTTCCAAGCACTACGTAATGGAGAGGGTCCCATCTAGCTTTGATAGCTTCTGTGGCTCAAAATTTGGCATCAAAATTCACTATTATTTGGCTTGTTAAGAAACTGATAACTGATAAAGCAATGAGTGACCACATTGGCTCATAGTGGGGATAGTGGCTTGCTTGCAAGGTGCTGAGAACCTACAAACTAGTAGCATTCACTATTGGGCATGAAGTCAGAAATATAATGAATCTATATAACTAGAAAATCTCCATGGGACTTTATTTGCTGGGAGTCCTTTCCTCATCGAACTGAAATGCATAAATAAAAATTCTACCTGGAAACCAAATGCTCAGCTAGTGAGCTTATTTATATACAATTCCTACCTATTTAAAGGGCTCAATTCACCTAAGTGAGTTCAAACCTCCAATGGAGCTAGGCTAGCATCAGAGTACTAGACCGTATGCCTACGTGTTGTTGAAATTTAAAAAACCACACAATCATGCACCATGAAAAATCTGCCAAAAAGAATCTTGATGCATATTTCATAAACAACCTCTGATGCTGACCGACGAATGTGCTCATGTAATTAGCTACAGGGTCATGGAACTGACAAGGAAAATTTGCAGTTGCTTTATCTTCATTCAAAGTCTGCTGACCAATATCTTCTTGGTCAGGGCAGTCACAAATATGGTTTGGCTGCTCAGCTTTAGTTTTTTCGAGCAAAACTAGTTGCTGGAAGCCTTCTCCCCACATGCTGTAAATGAATCCATTTGACAATCCTCAACCATCTCATATTCCTCTGAATGATATGAATCATAAATCAGATTAGGTTCTTGATCTTGTTCTCCTGGTGAAGGATGTGCATTGTAAATTGGAGCCTCTCTGTTGACCTCCTGGTGGGCCTCCTCTTCTTTTGCAAATTCCCATGACTAGGATTGTTGTGGTTGTGCATCACTTGACTCTCCATCAGAGTCATACTCATCATAAGAAGGAGGATCATCAAATTCGATTGAATACAATCTCTGAGTGTTTATTTTCAGCTAGATGTTGTTTCCTTCCTTCTTTCTTGACCACTAAGAAATGCTTCCTAATGTGATTGCATATCTTCTTGGAATGGAGTCTCACAAACATCTTCAGCACGATCATTACCCACAGGGATATTTTCGACATTAAAATGTGTGCAATAGTCTTCAAACAGAGCATTCGTTGGATATGATCTTTTGCAATAAAGGTGGAATGCTTTATGAAAACATTTTAGGGAGGATATGCTGCCACAAGGTATTGTTATGTACCAAACTCTAAAATCTTCTTCTAGAGAGTACATGAACAATTTCATTTGTGCATCTTCAAAAATAATACCCTGCTGCTCCATGTATTCATGAAAATCCTTAATGTGTTGGTTCGGCTTCTATATGTCTTTCCACTGAATCTAGGCAAATAGGCATTCCATTCATTAAGTGAAGGGATATGATTGGGATAACCAACAATAGAAGAAAAATTTAGTGGGGAAAATTTGTTGGCCAGAAATGCAGGAATGGCCATTTTGAAGACCCCTTAGGTGAGTGATCTGAGTGTTAAAGGTAAGGAGAGCTTTCAGCTACTGTAGCATCAGAGTGAGTATGAGGCTGCTTGAAATCCAGAGCGATCAAAATAGAGATATGGACAGTCAAGTCGCCAGGTTCTTTACCATAGATTTGACAGTGGAGTCGTCAAGGTGAGAGATTTTCAACCCAAACTTCCTATGCTCACCTAATAGAGGAAATGAAATGTTTTGTCGTACACAGGGAAAAGTATTCTAATCCATTCCTCAACAACAACGCTAGAAATATGTTGTCGATAAATCTTGCACCTGCGGCATGAGTGTAGCAGGAGGCAAGGAAAGCTCCTTAGATATAGCCTATGGGTTGATTGTAGACCAGTGCCTAGGACATCTTAAATAGAGGAGTGCTTGTAAGGTTATATGTGAGGGGTTTGCAGCACTCCAATTGTCACATGAAAGGTAATAGGAGGGGCTTGGTTCAATTAGCTTTCAAAGAGGTAGATTCAAGCCAACTCATGGATCCAAATGCTACGGGTATATGGAGAAATCTCAAAGAGAAATGGTTTCTTCTTTTGGTGGCCTACACATGGAAATGAGACAACTTGAACAAAAGTTGAACTAGTGAAGGATAGGGGGAAGAGAAGGAAGAAATTATGTGCGAAGGGTTGTAATAAATAGAATCCTGAGCAACTATATTCCAGCAGAGATATGGAAGAAAAAGGAAGGTGAAATGGCAGAAATGGCTGATCACTAGTTAAGGTTTCATGCTACATATTAAATGGGTATCATTCACTTCTTAACAGCTAAAGTAAATCTGAGCCACCACAGGTACTGTAAGCTAATTACTAACACAAGTAAATCTGTAATGGTTACAGGTATTGCATGATAATGAGTAATTGAGGTAAATTTGTGATATGCACAGGTGCTGTTTACTATTGAGTAGCTAAGATAAATCCATGAACCAACAAGAAACATAGAAGTTGTCTTAATACTATTTCAAAGAAGAAATACACGGTGAAATGAGGTTATAGAAGGGAAAACTTACTACACATTAATCATGTTAGGAATCAACGAGAAAATACCATTTAACTCTAAGGGTCCAATAACCAGTCCATACACTTAGCAATGATATCAGTGAAACCCCTATGAACAAGCAAATTAGGACCAAAATGGAATCACGTAGTTCAGCCCTCTCGGGTGAGAAATTCCAAAGCCAGCCCAGAACCCTCTTGTTATAGATTGCATCCCCCTATTTATAAGAAGAGGGGGAGAGCTTTGAGTTACAATCAAAATATATTAGCCCAAGCCCTAATTGTCATGCTAGACTAGCTGTCTCAGCTCTGTAAGGCTCTACTACCACCTACCTAAAGATTACAAGAGGGATCCAATCCCTTTCTTGGAAAAAATGCAGAAATAAATGCATATAGAAAGAAAATCAAGTGAGGAAAGAGGAGGTGTCCCCTTGCTACTTCAGTGGAGGCCTTGGATAGAGAAATGTCCCTGCTGTCATCAGGCTCTTTTTGGCTGCATGAGGTGGTTCACTGCTTCTTGGCCGACTTCTGTCAATTCTCCTTTAAATGCCTGAGTAACCTGTTCAGTGGAGTAAGGAGTGGAGTGGGAAATGTGTGTGCTCGAGTGGTCCTTTGCTGCGTGACAAAGTAGAGAACCATGCTGTGCCATTAAAACTTCATGAATCCTCCCCATATAGTTTTGCAGCCTGCCATGTCTTATTTAATATCACCATTGTCAACCCATCCACCCATTTAAATCTTTGTACAATGTTATCGATGTACCGTGTCGCAGGCCTTTAAATTATTTAAAATAGACAAACAGATGACCATTTTCAATTAACTCTTAGGCCCCTTTAGTTGTAGCCCCTTTTATGAATTTCCTTATACATCCGGGGGTTGGAACCAAAGGGCCATGTGTTTGTCGCTAAAGTTCTCAATAACTGCACAAGGGGGCCTTTATCTTTATATCGCAGAAGTCCCACATCGGTCGATTTCCTAGACCCGAAATCTTTATATAGCATAGCTCATAATACATCGCATCCGGGGCCTTTCCTTATCACAATAGCAATTGCTAAACCCAAAATTAGGAACTTCCAATTGTCAATCGCCGATAAACCTGCTGACATCATAACTACCACATCACTGCTGACATCATCACTGCCATGTGTCACCATGTGAGTGGTGACATGTGGCACCCAGAAAAAACCCCATATGACCCCTAAAAACGACAAAAACGAGTGACACATGTCCACCCACCACATCATCATTCGCACATTCCCCGTCATTACTGAAGTCAGCTGCCATGTTAGCTCGGTGGACCAGTCAGAGGTTGCCACGTGGTCCTTTGGAGGAGAGAGAAAAAGGCCTTCCCGACCTGTTTTTCCATGCTTTTCCTTTTTATTTGGTTTTCTCGGCCCCTTGGCGAAGCACCACATTATCGCACTATCAACGGTTTGCAGGTCCTTTTAAGTTGAAACCCTGCCCAATCGCCGATCGCCGATGCCCCCTAGAAGAGAAAGGGGAGGCTCTCGTCTTGGTTTTTCCATGATTTTCTTTGTTAATAC
The DNA here is from genome assembly GCA_031772625.1 of Pinus tabuliformis. Taxonomy (NCBI): domain Eukaryota; kingdom Viridiplantae; phylum Streptophyta; class Pinopsida; order Pinales; family Pinaceae; genus Pinus; species Pinus tabuliformis. Next base: position 1,480,380,346 of record CM062820.1, on the reverse strand, counting down.
TTTCCGGACCTTCCCTGATGGTGCAACAATATATTGATGTTTGGGACTGCGATATGCATATAACCTTAGCCGTGTGCCCCAAGGATCCTGCCGATAGCTGATTGTGATATATGCTCTACTCGGACCAGCTGACTGCCGATATGCAATATCGATGATCGATGGATCGCTTCCTTTCATTCCACCAATGCTTCTTACCTGCCAACAAGCTCGATTTTCAATTGCGATAAGCCTCCTGGGTCGCGATTGTGATTTACCTCCACACTTAGCCATTTTCCTTGTTTTTTGAGTTTTTCAAAGGAATTCATCAATAGGGTCTAACTTTTTATCTAGGAACCCTTTTTTGGACTTCTATATACCACCCGAATTGTTTTTCCAATCACTACGCAATGGAGAGGGTCTCATCTAGCTCTACTAGCTTATGTGGCTCAGAATTTGGCATCAAAATTCACTGTTATTTGGCTTGTTAAGCAACTGATGAATGATAAAGAAATGAGTGACAACACAGAGCTTGAAGTGGATTTTAGAGTGCATATTTTACTGTAGAGTGTTAAATGTTTAGTTGGATATACAAATTATTATTATTATTATTTTTTGCAAAATATAGTAATAAGTTTGTTTCTTGATTTATATTAGTTTTTGACTTGATATTGTTTTGTTATTTGATATGATATTATTATACTTATGATATTACATATTTAGTTTTTATTTCATTTGCTATTAGTTTTCCTTTGACTAAAACCAACTCAAATCCATCTAACTTTGGATCTAACATAAGAAAGATTTAATTTCTTCAAGTGCAAACTTTTTTTAGAGTGAAAAATACAATGTGTAATTTTTCATTGTTTAAATTGTATTTTTGAATGCTATATAGAGTACAACTTAAACTTGTACTCTATTTCGATAAAATAACATATACCTAAAAAAATGACATAATTGTAAAATACTCGGGAGTATTTCAAAGTTTTTAACCATAAAAACTTAATTTTTTTCAATAGTTTTATATGATATATACATATTTTTTTTAAACAATATATAATGTATACATAGTTGACATTAAAATATTTGCATAACATGTGTATCTATTTTTTTTTTTTATTAATATAATTTTAAGTATAAGCCACATTGAATATTTTATTATATACAACTTTAAAATATTTTCTTTTAACATTTTTCTTTATATATAAACATATATGAAGTTGATATCCACATGAATTAGTTAACATTGCTTGTCTAAGTACAAAATAGGTTGTTTTTTTATTTTAACATTGCTTTCCTATTTAGAAAATAAGTTATTTTTATTTTAAGAGTGACATGTGTGAATTTCATGTTGATCATGGACAAAATTACACATCTCCATCAAATTTAAATTTATTAATTAAACATTAATAATGTGTATATGTGAGTAGAGAATTAGTCCAGTTAAAATTTGTGAGCCTAGGTAAAAGTTATGGGCAAATGAAGAATTATAAAAGAAATAATATTTTTTATTAATATAGTAAACTTTTCAATTCATCAAAGTTGTTAAAATAAATAAATATATATGAAAAAATGATGAGTATGTTGGACAATAATCACAATCCCAAAATTAGAAAAAATAAATTGATATTAAAATAAATGTTGCAGGCAAACCATGTGTAAAGCATAACATAGATAGAAATCGACAATAACATTAAAATTTATTTATGAACTACTTCATCTATGTGAAATACTTCATATATGTGGGACCATAGCAATATAAAGCTTTAAGATAATAATAAACAAAGCACTTTAGTATAGTCCAACTTTGAAAAAACTTTATTTGCGTTAGGTAATTTAAATTTTATGAAAAAAAACCAAAATTTGTATAAAAGGAAAATAATTAACAATTTGTTATCAAAATCTTTAAAATTTACAAATTGCATAACTTGCTCCAAACCATTCATTCAAAAAGAGTTCAAATTGGATATAAAATGATTCAAATTTATGAGTAAAATGTCTAAATGGTGGATAAATATTGTCCCTTTCATAAGTCAATTTAATATCTCCATGAAGGGGAGAATTTGATAGTGAAATTTCTGTTCATGGCTTATTTTGGTCATCAAATGACAATTTTTTCTTATTGATCATGACGTTAAATGGTACTTTTTAAAGTTATAAAATAATATTCCTAAATACTTATTTCTAATCTTAAAAAAATACATATAGGATATCATTGTAGATTTAGGCTCTGTATAATTAAATATAGCTTCCGTTTTTTTCTAATCTCTTGTTTTCCAATTTTACCTCTTTTTTTTCTAGTTTTAGTTTCATATTTTGGCATGCACTTATATGGGCTTCTATTTTGCCAAATCTTCATAGTTTTTTACTTTAATTTAGTTATGTAGCTTGTTTATAAAATGAATTTAAAAAAAAAAACCAAAATTTGAATAAAAGGAAAATAAGTAACAATTTGTTATCAAAATCTTTAAAATTAACAAATTGCATAACTTGTTCTAAAACCATTCATTCAAAAAGAGTTCAAATTGTATGAGTAAAATCTCTACATGGTGGATAAATATTATCCCTTTCATAAGTCAAATTAATATCTCCATGAAGGGTAGAATTTGATAGTGAAATTGCCGTTCATGGCTTATTTTGGTCATCAAATGACAATTTTTTTAATTGACCATGACTTCTAAAGGGTACTTTTTAAAGTTATAAAATAATATTCCTAAATATTTATTTCTAATCTTAAACAAAATATAGGATATCATTGTAGATTTAGACTCTGTATAATTAAATATAGCTCCTTTTTTTCTAATCTCTTGTTTTCCAATTTTACCTCTTTTTCTTCTAGTTTTGGTTTCATGTTTTTGCATGCACTTATATGGGCTTCCATTTTGCCAAATCTTCATAGTTTTTTTACTTTAATTTAGTTATATTAAAACTAGGCGGCAGGTACTCGCTACTATGTAGCTTGTTTATAAAATGAATTTTAAAGTTATGAAAAATATAATTAATATATTATGGATACTAGAAGATGCATAGTAAAGAATGAATATATATATATATATATATATATATATATATATATATATATATATATATATATATATATATATATAGTTTTTTAAGTTGTTTGTGATTTTTTGAGTTTGACCTGTGGCTTGAGAAACCATAGTCGAATGACATCGGATGGCACACAAGTCCTAAGCTGACGAGATTTTTATTACGTCTCCTCCCTAACATAGGTCCAACAACATCAGTGAAGTTTGATCCTTAGGCCACACCAGTGCTAAGCTTAGCACGTCTCCTCTCGTAACATGGGCACAACAACATACATTAGTGAGGTTTGATCGTAGGTCACCTTGGTAACCCCACCATTTTTGTCCCTAGAACTTGACAATTCTTTTATAAATATTAATATAAATAAATATTATATATATATATATATATATATATATATATCTAGAGAGAGAGAGAGAGAGAGAGAGAATGCCCTAACACTGTTTTTGCTTGGCTAAGAGCTCCTCTTCCTTGGACTTAAGGAAATAGGCCCAAGACCCAAAGACATCAGTTAACGACCCAAGGCCCAAAGGCATCTCGCAGGAGTGAAACCTTGCCCCTTTAGGGACCAGTGGTTTTCCTTGAATAACAGTGATGAGTGACCTTGCATTAGCAACGAGAGATAACTGTCCTCACTGCTAGTTTGACAATTGAGTTATGATAGATTTTCTCACCCAATAGTTTTCCTTGAATAATAGTGATGAGTGAGCTTGCATTAGCAGCAAGAGATAACTATCCTCACTACTCGTTTGACAATTGAGTTATGATAGATTTTCTCACCCAACAGTTTTACTTGAATAAGTGATGAGTGAGCATACATTAGCAGCAAGAGATAATTGTCCTCACTGCTGGTTTGACAATTAAATTAGGATAGATTTTCTCACCGGTTAAAAATATAAATATAAGATATATTATTAAGAATAAAAGTTATTTTTATTAAAAAATATTAAAAGAAAAATAATAAATAATTGTTGAAATTTTTTTATTCATATTATCACAAATTAATTAAACTGAAACTTGTTAATTACCCAATAATCTACTGCTCCTGTTCTTGTTGTCAAATAACCAGTGGCTCTGAAGGCAATACGCAAATCTATCGCAGATAAGGGGACTGAGCTGGGAAGGCATAGACAGTGCTCCTCTGCCAAATCCTGCAATGCCAGCAATGATAGATGAAACCACTGAACATCCGACTCCGAAATGTTTCACTTCTCGTCTTCCCCCGTCCCTCCGCCTTCCCATGGCAAAGTCAAGGTCTCACTCAGTAGACGCCCACGAGCAGTTGCCGTGCCATACTGAAGCTGATACTCTGGACAATTCTGGATGCTTCCGACGCAGCCCTTGTTTTGACACAGGTCTTCGCACTTTGGATCTGCGTACTTCACAAGAACAGCAGACGATGACTTTCTTGGAAGGAAAACCCTAGTACTCTATTCAGGGCAGTTATTACATGTATAATTTGTGGTGCAGGGTAACCAGACCACATCACTGCCCGTGTCCATGACAACCGATATATCTTGTGCAGGAGTGCCCACCCACAATTTGATATAGTACTCCACCACGTCACTACGACCGTACAGAGAACCCTCCCCTGCCACAGACTTCATATGCAGTCCTCGCTTCAGAGCCGAAGCACGATACTTGGAGGCCCGCACCATCTTGGTGAGCGACTGGTATGCTCGGTCATCCCCTAGCAAAAATGTTTCTTCGCTTGCCTTGAGATAAAGAGTCATCGCTATTCCATTGTTACCATCGTTCTCTTCTTTAGACGAGATTGTAGAGAGTTGCAGTGAGAGATGGAGAGGAGCCAAAAGATGAGCTTGAGCTTGCATGCCAACATCTTGCCTGCAAACAATGAATTCTGGGAGTGGGCAGTGGCAACACTGAATCATAATAGTAACATTCAGTAATCATATTTGCTCCTAATAGTAGTTTGTTGGGCAGGATGATTTGATTCAACCAAGCGTGCCAGACACAAAATAACAATCATGAGTTACCGTTCACCGCAGCCTTAGTCCGTTGACTTAGGCAGTTGCTACCAGATCTGTCTTTATAAAATTTCAAAGACAGTTCTGGAACTTCACAGCTGACAGTAAATGTAAACAATGGTGCAAAGCATCTCTCTGGTACAAGATGAGTGGGAAGTACCATCATTGTTTCCTCATCCATCCACTAAGCATCACACATTGTCAATGGTTTGCTACCCACCCAGTCAGCTTCATATCACTTCAGATTTCTCAACGACTCATTAAACATTTGGTTCTTATCTACCCAATAAGCATGCGACGTCAGACAGCCATTATTAAGATGTATGCGACCTCAGACCGCCATTATTAAGATGTTTAGGAGGAGATTTTTATAATATTTGTAGGGTTCTGGGCAGCAATTTCTCTATATTAAAAATTGTTATCATGTATAATATATATAAAAATATAATAAAGGTGTTATAATTTTAAATATAGCATTAAAAAACATGTAAATTAGTCAATAATTTCCTCCTATCTTTCGATATCCAAAATAAGTGGCCTACAGTAGTAGGAGAATCCAAGACAATGTGAGTGGTTTGTCATTTACCCATTACAATATCTCTAGCTTTCAATATTTATTATGATAAAGGAATGATGTGAATAAAATAAATTATAGATAGTCGTATAATTATATTTTCAGTGATAATAATTAAAAACCAGTTTATTTACTAGATTTTTTTTAATTAGAGGAGAATTATTTTTAAAATATAATTTTTTTAAAAATATAGTTTTTATTTTATTTTTATTTTTATTTTTATATATAATTTTATTTATTTATTTTTCCAATGTAAGAAAAAGGTTAATTAATATGAATAAAGGTTGGAAATATATATATATATATATATTTAATATTTAAATTATTATTTAATTTTTAATTTTTGATTATATGAAACACTTTATAAATGTTAGTGAAAATGACAATTTTTTTTAAGATAAAAACTTTTTCCATCTCATGTTTTCCATTGTTCATCTTGTTGATTTTTTTTTGTTTCATGATCACTGTCAATCTTATTTCATGCGAGAGATGTGTATAAGATGGCATGCTTTAATTTAATATTTTTCATGGTTCATTTTGGTGAACTTTTTTTTCAGGATTATTGTCAATCTTATTTCATGCTAGAGATGTGTATAAGATGGCGGGCTTTAAAAATTATTGTGTGTGTTTTACAATTTAGTATCCTAAAACCAAGTAATATAATATTTAAAAATAATAAAATATTTAAAAATAATAAAATAGTATTTAAATTAACAAATAAAAAATATATTAATAAAAAATTAACCTAGGATAAAATATTTTAATTTCCGTTTAGTTTTAAGTAGATTTTTTTATAAAAGGTTAAAGCACTTGAAACTAAAAAAAATAATTTAATTGTTTTTTTATTCAAGTTTTTGTGATCCATAATGAATTAAACAAAGTCTTTTGGTAAAAATCACATGAGAGAATTTTTTGGCCGACGGGTTTCAAACCAACAACTCTGGTTCATCACCGGACCAGATGAAAAGGCAGACCATGGCAAGAGAACAATGTAGAGACAAATATTATTGTTCAATTGTTAGTATAAAAGAAATATATCTTTGGGATTACTTATTAATATTTGTTTTTAATAAATTAATAAACTAATATCATAATTTAAATATTATTTTTCAAAAAACTAGTAATATTTGGTTTAGTATCATAATTTAAATATTATTTTTCAAACTAGTAATATTTGGTTTTAATAAATTAATTTAAATATTTTTTTTCAAAAACTAGCCATTAACCGTTACTTAACAATATTTGTTTTTAATATATTAATAAATTGATATCATAATTTAAATATTATTGTTCAAATAAATTATGTCTCTACATTGCTCTCATGGCACTAATATCATTATTTAAATATTATTTTTCAAAAACTAGCTGTTTAATATAGTTGTTAGTTAACAATATCTGTTTTTAATATATTAATAGATTGATATCATAATTTAAATATTATTGTTCATATATATAGCGGTTACTTGAAATTATGTCTCTACATTGCTCTCTATTTAAGCTTTTGCAATGGTCTCCATCTTCATCTAGCCCTGATGATGAACCACACTTGTTGGTTCAAAAAAATATTTCAAGTATGTGATTTCTACCGAAATAATTTGCTTAATTCATTATGGATCACAGACGCCTGAATACAAAAAAAGGAGTTGTCTTTAGTGCGACTTTTTGGAGATTGCGGTGACGGAATCCGGCCGAAAAAATTGAGGTTAAATCTTGATTTGTATTATTTAAAATGGTTTTTTAACTGCATATTTGGATTCAGCACCCTGAAAAACCATGGGAGGCTTTGATTGTGCAGAAATTCACTATCAAACTTGCAATTTCAATAACTTGCTGCCGGATTTTGACCGGAAAAACCCACCGGAAAAGCTTCCAAAAAGTCTCAACTCCACAAAAAAACATATATTTTCCCTTCACTACTTAATATGGAGTTAACAAATGACATGTAAAAACAATATTGTTAATAATGCATGATCTATAATTCATTCTATGTTCAATTGACAGCTAACAATATTTGAAACAAAATATATTAACTAGCATAGATCCACCTTAACTGCGGATATACCAAGTTTTCAGAAAAATCAAATCTCTCCATAACCTCTTTTTGAGTACAAAATTTGAGGAAATATTTGTATTCTATAGATTTCATTTCTTTTGGACTTTTGGTAGATCCATAATTAACATGGATCTATGCTAGTTTTAAACAACACTTAATAAAATGTTAAAATCAACTCAACATGTTAAAATGTTAAAATCTTTTTACTCAACATGTAATACCCCTCAATGAAAGTTCAATATTTAATTTACTTTATTGCAGTAACTTGGTAGACCATGGGCTATGTGGAAATCCTAGTGGGAAATTTAAATGTTAAAGTATTTTAATTTTATTTAAACTTAGTCGTGGCAAGCCATGAAATTTACCCGAAAAAAACCCTAGATGAAAATTTTCATTTATCAAAACACTTAGAGAGTGACTCTCATCCCCAAAGATAAACCATCTCAGTTGGGAACAAAATCCAAGAAGGTAGGAGAGAAAAATATCTGAGGCATCTGAAGAAGTGAGACTAGGGAGTATCTGATTCCTTGAACATGACACAAATGAGGAAGGGAAGGATGCTACCAGTTAGGGTATTCTTGAGCTGGTGGGTGGCTAATGGAATCCCTAAGATAGACTTGTGAGTTTGTGAGATTCTAGGTTGGACTGTAGAGTCTTGATGCTTAAGACATGTTAGTTAGTATCAACTACTGTTCTGGAAGTGAAAAGGCTCGAAGGGAGAAATGGATGTGATTCTCATTTGTTCTAAAAGTGAAAAGGCTCGAGGGGAGAAATGAATGTGATTCTCATTTGTTCTGGAAGTGAAAAGGTTCGAGGGGAGAAATGGATGTGATTCTCATTTGTTCTAGAAATGAAAAGGCTCGAAGGGAGAAATGGATGTGATTCTCATTCTCATTAGTCGGGAAAAACAATCTTATCCTATGTGGATTTTCTTGAGAGCCCAAGCTAATAGATAAGTACTTTGTTTTATTAAATTTTATTTTAAAACAAAAGAGGTTGATGCATTATAATCCATGTATATAAAAATAATGAATAAAATTTTCTTAAAGAATCTTGTGCATAGCATTGTGTAATTATAATAATTTTATGGTTTACATGTAAATAAATCTTTATTATGAAAGGAAAAGTGTTCATTCCATGTATGGAAGAATGATTGGAATGTACTATATAAAAGAAGTGGCGAACTAGGTTATTTTTAGGCCAAACTATGGCTTCATATCGAAAGACGACCGGAAGGAATGAGAAAATCCTAGTAAATGGGTTATACTCAAGAATATTCTAGACCTATTACGAAGGAAAATGATAATGGGAGACTATAAATCACCCAGAAAATTCTTAATTTGTAAATAAAGACGATATGTGTTACCAATATCCTCAAAATAAAAGGACAATATAATATTTGTCCTCCACAGAATTATTATATGTAATGGGTTATAAATACCTTCATGACAATTCATGAAAACCAGTATATTACTAGCAATTGTCCCAAAAGGTACAAAGAGAGGCCGATAGGATTAGTAAAAGGAGGAAACCTCTATAGATAGGCAAGCATATATAAAGCTCAGTAGTGACGAAGGCACTAACCACGATGACCAGCGTGTACCAGCGGAAAAGTAAATTATAGTGTTTTACATGGTAATTGAAAAGCGGCGAATTAGATTTGCAAATATTAAAACAAATCACTTACATTGGTGGTTCACACTATAACTAAAACATTAACTAATTGTAAGATGCTTTTCATAAAATTCATTTAATATCATTTATATAGATGAACCAAAAAATAGTCTTGTGCAATTGGATGAGAAAGGGTTTATAGAAGTCTTTTTAAAGAGAGCGAAATAATGGACAAAAAGCCCACTCAGTTGATTCCAAAATCCCAACAAGAAAACATAACAAAAACATAAGAGATAAACCCAATCAACTCCAAAAATGTGAATTTGCAGTCCTGCATCTCAAAATTGCAAGGCAGACGTTTACTGAAAAAAATACACGTAAGTAATTGCTCTTCGTTATATCTTCTTGAAATGCACTTCTAAGTACTAAAATAATACGTTAGAATACCGCAGTCCTAGAATATGAAGCATCAAGATATTAATATAGTAAGTTTAATTTGATCTGCATATGCTAATACCCATCTTTCGAATCTGCTTAGACAACTTGAGGACACGCTTGTTAGTTAGTTTCAAAACTTTGGCACGTTTAATTAACAAAACATGGTATGTGTCAATGGAGAACCCCAATCTATCATTGTCCAAGGAAGGTTGGGTCATTTGACAAAAATGGTACTAAGTGCTGATACTCTGTAATGTTGGGCCTAAATGTTAACATTGATGATGCAACCCAGGTTTGGATCTGCCCTTTCGGCCCAGGGTCTGGCCATACACACTAATCCATTAGGGGTAAATCATAAATGGGATTATTACATTTTCAGCTACGTAAATGAATGTTTGCTATATAAATGAATGTTTTTTTTATGTTTTCTTTATATTTTCTTATTTTTTCTCTCTCCTCATTTTTTGAATGCGAAACCTCTAAATTCCATTGTTTGTCTCATTTTGTTTCCTGTTTACTGTTTCTGGTAACATAGTTTTGAGATGTTTAATATTCTTATTGGAAGAAATGAAGAAAAAATTACAAGGGATGGTTGTTGCAAATGATCAGTACATTGTATGTCTAGTAGATTCAGTTGGATGATGTTTGGGTGAAGGTTCATAGGAGGTTACTATATTTTTTAAGGTCTCTAGCAGTTGAATGCCATTCAAAGATAGATTACCACTGTATTGTATTCAGTTATGAAATAATTTCCAGTTCAGTCTTTCCTGCTAATTGTTTGCAAAGAATCGGACTGTTTTGGTGTTGGAAATGGAAGGTGGTTGTAGGGAAATCAATTTATCATTGAGGAGAAAGTTCAAACAACTTTCATAGCCCAGAAGGTAACATGCCACCTCCATCAATTATATACATTCTGTCTGGAACATGCCTTCGTTGATGCAGAGTTCTGCAATCTGGACTGAGAGGAAAGGGTGGCAAGCAGACTCTGGTTATCAGTCTCATATTATTATAGTTCGCTTGTCAGTCTACCTTGCTTTATGCAATACACACACACACCTGTGAGTTAATTTTTAGTGTAACTGCTTCTAGAGTCCTAGGCAGTTTTCCTATGGGATACATTCCTACAAGCAGCAGAAACATATTCCCTATACACTCTAGTTTTATGCTGTATTAAATCTAAGCGGTATCAAAATTCTATGTTAGTAGATTGATCTCAAGCTGCAACGGATGACAAGGAGCATTAACAGATGCTTGGAAATTAACACAAAAACCAAATGAAACGCAGTGTTGATGGATACTGTTAACATTTTATAATTAACCTCTTCCACTTACCATATTAAAGAAGAAGCTTCGCTGAATGTAATGGTTTCTGAATATTGTCGTTGATATCTAGAAAAGAGTAAAAATTGTGTTTAACTGATATTATAATTAGTATTACAGAATGGGCTAGTTTTATATTTCAGAAAAGAAACCCAGCACTCTCATTATCGTATTTTGTAGAAGATGAAATGGCAAGGGGAGATCTGGATTATTCCAAAGGATAAATGATGATACAAAAGGCTAAAAAAAACCTTATGGTTACCGGTATGTCCTTTTGAACACCATTAGTGGACTGTTGATGATGTGATAACAGATGTTAAATTTTTTTAGATAAGTCATATGTTACTGATCAGAAAATTGTAAGTATCAATACGTGGCAGCAACCTATGGGTCCATATCGTCTTTGACTTTTCACAACATTGTGTCTAGTTGAAGCCATGATGCCTTAACCACCTCTCCTTGTGGATCTTCTCGTTGATTATGGAGTAGTATATCATTCAGACACTGCAAATCATAACCTACAGCTATGATTTGCTGTATGTGCTTTTGTGAACATGGACATTGCAGTTGATAAGAAGAAATATCATATGACCATTCTCCATACAACTGTTAGATGATATGACAACAACATCCCTTCCACTTTTTTGTATCATTTAAATGATTTTTAATGCAGGGCTATCAGATTATTTTAGGATTGTGATTTTGGACATCAAGGTTTAGTTTATTTCTTTATTATGGTGGCTGTAATGATGGCTTCTTATCATTTGTAATCTTGAGATTATTGGACATGGTAAATTGATATTGGAATTGGATTTATGTCCATATCTGCAAATTTCTAAGCAATTGAGAGTTTTAGAAAACAGAGTAATAGCAGTGTGCAACCCATTGTGAGTGTCTGGAGCATCTTCGAAAGCTGAACATCCAAATGATATAAAACTCAAGTTTGTGAATGTGATGGAAGGGTAAAATGCTGACATGTTTTTGTTGTTTAATGTAGAAGGAATCTTGCCATTTGGGCTCTAGAGCCCAACCTGCTCTCTCGTATTGCAAAACACAGATCATTTAACCAACAAAAAGCACAGAGCAGTGGACCATGTACTGGATTGCAGAAAATGACAGCTGTGAGAAATCATTTAGTTTCTGTACAAAGTTTCTATGTCTCTAACTTCCACTTCATTCGATTCCAGCCAGACGATAGTGGGCATCTCTCTTTGGTGTCTACTAAAAGGAATCAGAAATCACAATCACAAAGGTAGAGGCACCTTCATCTGAATCATTTTTGCAACTCATTGGGATACGTGGTTAAGTATGTGGACGAGCTGAAGACAAAAAGAACCATGTGTGTCATGATTTCATACAATATCTTTCAACTTGGATAAAAAAACCACAGAGAACTGTTCTATCAAGTACGCGAACCCCTGTTGTGGGGTATACTGCATTCAATGGAAAAACAATTCATCTCAACTACCTGCTTAACCATTTAGAGAACAGAAAATGCACCGTGTTGTGGATGCCTTAAATTTAGTAGACCTTGGCCATACTATCTTATGAAGTTCGGCTGTGCTGGCTATCAGATTATTTTAGGATTGTGATTTTGGGCATCAAGGTTTAGTTTATTTCTTATGACTGCTTATGACTGCTTTCAGATTAACATTTACGAATGCGGTCTCCATTGAGCTATTAAAATAATACAGTTAAGGAAGCAGCTGATGCAATTAAACCACGAGGAAATTTGATATGAAACCTTTCTCACTGATAAAGCTATAAGTCAAAAAAACTGTTCTCCAGGCACCAAAAACTTTCAGATGGCAACCAATGACACCATTTCATTTACCTTTCAAAAAGATGAACAGGACCTAAACTTATCCACATTATAAGCCAGCAGTTGTAATCTACAGTAAAGAATGTCAACTGAACAAACCTGTACTCCAAAATGAAAATGATAGCACTTCTAAAATCCAAGTAGTAAAGGCCCAAGAGTGATATCTAGACAATATGAAACTAAAATAACTGAACTCACAATACTTGGCACTCTAACATGCATCACCAAGCATGTGAAGAGCCCAGAATAAAAGAAATAGTTCATTATAAAGAAAACACCTCTACTGTCAAGAACTATCCTCATCTACTATTTTAATTGCAAATATGAATCTGAAATGCATGAGACATAAAATTCCCATAAATTCCAGGGATTTGTGGTGCTGGACGTGTGTTATTTCTGAAGGAAAACCATAGTTTCTGTTTCAAAGCTGCATTGGCAGAAGGTACCAACTACTGGGCAGAGTTAAGTGCATTTTCGATACTGGAAAATTTAACAATTAAGAAAGGTACTGCTCAAATCCAGATACTGGGAGATTCAGAGCTAGTCATCAACTGGGTAAATGATAAAAAACAATATGCAGATTTTGACCCTATCAACACTAATAGAAAGAATTAAAGAGCTGAATGAAAATTTCCCTAATAGGTTGTTGTAAACATCGACCTATCTAAAGTGAGAAACGTGTTTCTTTATAAAAAAAGTTGTTGGTTGAATCATAAAACCCAAAACAAAGAGCAGTGGACCACGTACTTGAATACTTTTTGTTCATACAACAAAGAACAGTTCTATTAAGATATAACTAAACATGCCAGATATAAGTAAAGATATATACAATGAAAGTTTTGTTGGCTTGTAAGCATATGTACAATAAAAGCATTATGTAGAGATGTAATTGAGAATGAGCCGCTAATCATATATGCATGATGGGCCATGGCATCGGCAACACCAGTTAGTGTTTATTGTGGTGCCATGTTGTGCGAGCTGTTCCTGCAGTTGATGTCGCATCTGCCTGTGTGCATCCCTTTCATGGATGTGAATTGTAATCTTAAGTAGTTTCCTTATATTCTTTAACAACGTAATTGCTGGGCGCAAACGGTAAAGTGGCATGGATTGTTGTGGCAGGATCCTTGTCTGCATATCTTGTAATGTAAGTTCTTGTTGCTGGATTTCTTCGCAACACTCGTACAACTGTCGTAGGTAGCATGTATTCATACCTGTTGGCATCCAAAAAGGAAACACTGTAACTGACAATGAATATGTTTGACGATTTTGTTTGAATATTCGAAATAAATTAAACGATTCCAAATGAGTATAAAATCATATGAAATTAAATGTAATAGCAAGAAATCTATGTGAAACTTCGTTATGTAGTGAGTGGTGTTTACCATGTGGGTAATTCTGGAAGGCAGGTTGTATGATTGGCTAAAGTGTATTATCCTGGATAGATTTTGATGCAAGGAATGATTCCTCTTGCTGTCTACGCTTAAGATATGGATTCTTGTGCATTTGTGCAATGCGGGAGAATGGGAATGCTGGATTGATGTGTATGTCCGCTAGTGACCGCACTCTTGAAATTGCAGTGAATGTTAGCCCTTGGCGTTCTCTGGTGCCGATGTCCACTGTTGGTTTGTCTAATGTCATTCCTTGTGACTTGTGTATCGTTAAAGCCCATGCCATTTGAAGTGGTATCTGATGGCGTGCACCCCTTGTGATGGGAGGAATGGGTACATATGTTGGGTGTGAAATGTCCCACGGTGTTCCTCTGTATTGTTGAAAGTCAACAACCACAAAGGATGGTAATGCTGGGGGCTTTGAGTCAGTTGAATAAAATATTGAGATGACCTTCCCAAGTGCACCATTGACAAGGCCTGCATGTACCCATAAGTTGCTGGTGAGCATAACTTTTTGTTCACTGCATAAGAGCACCTTTGCAGGTAGGTGCTCATCTTCTGTTGTAGTAGGAGTTTTCTGTCTTTGTTGCTCCGCAGAGCAAAGTGCTACTGGGATGTTCAATTGTTTGAGCATTTTCTTATTATGCAAGACAACTGCGTTGTTTGTTGCGAATAGGTGCATGGACTCGTCGAATGTGCATTTCTCTTCATGTGTAAGAGAGGAACTTGTTCTTGACATTAGATGTTGCCAATCTTCAAGTGTAGATATTCCATTCCTAAGATTTGCAAGTATTTGCCGGAAAGCAACCTGGGACGAGCTAGCTCCTTGTTGACGGAAAACGGTTGAAAGTGTTATGAATATGTCGAAGCTGTGCCAAAGTGCAGTGCCACGCGATGTCCCAACATATAAAGGAATGTCTTTTACAGGTGGGAGTTGGCCTAAATCTCCGACAAGGATAATTGAGCGATTACCAAATGGTGTATTCCGATGAAGAGGGAATGCCTCTCTTAGACGATCGTCAATGCGAGAAAGCATTTTTGGACCAATGAAGCTCATTTCGTCAATGAGGATGTATTCTACATGACGGAGTTGCTCTTGCAGGTGTAGGAGCGGCTGGCCTTCGAGAGGATGCATTGTCTGGATAGGGATATGAAGGGCAGAATGAATTGTGAGGGCATTTATGTTGAAAGCTGCAACGCCGGTTGGTGCAAGTAACAATAAAGGGTTTTTGTTGGCTGGCGAGTTTTCCACAAATGCTTGGTGAAGGCATTTAATCAAATGGGATTTTCCTGTGCCAGCTGTTCCTTGTACGATGATCTTCCGTGGGGATTTTGGCGAAGGGGTTTTGAAGTGTGAAAAAACAGCGGTGAAAGCTATGCTTTGGGTAGGGGATAATGTATGCTCATGGGGAAGGTTGGAAAATGAATGATGTTGGTTTTGAATGGGTGAGCGATTGAATTCAATGAAATTGATGGCAATTTCTTGCAAGGGGGGAGGGACAATATTTTGTGACCAATTGTGGTTGACATCGAAGTCGCGGTAGCCAATCATGTCGAGGTCATCAATTGCAATATTGTAACCTAGGTGTAGTTGAGAGAGGATTTGCCATTCATCCATCTGAATGGAATCAGGGGGGGTGTGTGGGGTAGGTTGATCTTCAGTAGGTGGGCTTTGTGGGTTTTTGGGTTCGCGATGGACATGCCATGGTGTATATGCACCTTTTTTTTGTTCCCAGTGTGCAATAATTTCTGCATCAGTTTAACCGATATCATCAGGGAGTGTTCGGAAGTGGAAATACAAGAGTAATTCACTCCAACAGAAGGTGGCATAAGAAGGATTAGTAGAGGAAGGAATGACATTGTAATGGGGCAAGACATGTACAATCATTGGGGGGAATATGTGTTTCCAGTGGTTTCTTCTCCGCTGGGTAGAATATGACCACGAGCGAGCAGCTTCAAGGAGGGGCAGTGCTTCTAGTGAGGCAGGCCTGTTCATATACGCAACGATAAAGTTTGGTGTCGAACCAGGATTTTCAGTATCTTGCGAAACACGTGTTAGCGCTTGGAATTCACCTAGGCTGAGATAGACAAACTCTCAAGGCTACATCAAACCATTTCACCTCGTAGCTAGCCCTACGAGGTATGAGAAGGCTCTCTCGGGTCAGATTCGATAGATCTTTCAATATGATTAGACTGACCAATTAATAATAAAGATTTTAGGCTAGTAAATTGATAGGGGGTTTGATTTGATGATTTGTGGGGGTTTTGGTGGCAATTGGTGGAAGTGCAATTCAAGGTGCGGGGATTGAGCACAGTTTTCACAGGGGGATCTAAGGGGCAAGGTAGGAATGAGTGCTGATGTCTTAATCTGAGATGGATGATCAGAGATGATAGAGGAGAAGTTAAAGAGGGCAAACACACAATTCGAATCCTCTCTAGACAGTAGAAAACATTAAAATTGAACAAACTAAAAAGCCGAGCATGTCAAAACATGAGTTCAAACTTTACCACTTCATCTGTCCAATTTAGAAGCATAAGAGAGATGTGAAACACATAAACAAACTTACAAGAACATGTAGAGAACACACCATCAACAATCAGATCCACAAGAATCCTCAAAGATGTCTGTAAAACCCTGGCTTTCCTTGCCTTCAATTGCAGAAATAGATGCACAATATACAATGAAGCTTCCTTACACAAGAGTCCAACCATGAAAATGAGAAGGAGAGAGCATAATATAGACCATCTAACTCCTTTCCCCACCTCTAGGGGTCGAGCTCAGCTTTCTAGGAGCAGTTTGAACAAATTCTAAACTAAGAACTAGAAAATAGGCAGCCAAACAACTTGCCTCTATTACTTAGCTAACTCATCCATGCATTAATTTTTCACTTTTTACATCATGGAAGCTTCTAGAAGGGTAAAGAAAGATAAAATCTACCAAAGTGCCATGAAAATATTACATTTATCCATCATCTACAAGTAAAAATAGTCAACCATAGTCAAAACAGTGTTTTTTGACCAAAAATGTGAATTCTGGCAAATCTGGAAGTTCTGGTCGCGCCCCTGGAAGTTCTGGTCGCGCCCCTTCACAGCTGTTTTTGAGTGGGTTCCATGGGTCCAAATCAGGTGCAAGATGGCTCATTGGAAAGCTTGGCCTGTCTACTTTCCATCCCAAGTGGAATTTTTGAATTTGGTGTTGATTTGACCCCTCAAAAACCATTTCTCCCAAGGTCACTTTCTGCAACTCAAAAAGTGGGCAGAAAGTCATTTTTTAGGTGTATTTTGAGCTTTTGGAGGCTCAAAACTCAAAATCAGGCTTCTCCCAAGTATTGGTAATTTTTCTTTTTGAATTCCCTTTCCAAAAATGCCAAGTTTTCAAAATTCCGAGCAGCCCTTCAAACTGGTCTCACCCGGGGTGAGACCAGTTCTTGGGAAAAACCTGTAATTGGCACAAAAAATTCACAAATGACAAAATTTTCTCCAAATTTCTTGAAATTTGGGCTGGGAGTCCCCAATCAAGTACCATGCTGAGTCAAAGAGGCTTTGGCCAAAGTTTGGAGTGGATCGGGCGTTTTCCTTCGTTTTTGTGCTTTGGCCAACCGTCCTTGGAGCACCTTTGTTCTCGCCGGTATTTTTGACATTTCTCTCAAACCATGACACCTGTGTAAAAAGTGAAAGAGGTTTTTCTTCCTTGGCATGTTGTGGACAAAAACCTCTCTCAGTTTTGAAAAATTCGTCTTTGATTGCTCAGAAACAGCTTTTGAGTGAGACTTGTCCCGATGTGTGAAACAAGGGATTTTGTCGAAATGGAGCGAGATGAAGGGGATAGGGGGCTTCTAAATTCTTGGGGAAATTTTTGGGAGTGGGGAAGGATGTTAGGAAACAGGGGAAAGTGGAATCTCAGTGATTGAGTGAGGGGAAGGGGTCGAAAAGGGCAAAACACAGGCCAAACCTAGAAAATTGCCAGATTGTAGCTAGAAACTAGGGTTTGTGCAAAAATGAGGATTTTGGGGGATCTGAGTGTTGGGAAGTGTTTGATAGGGTATTTTAAGGATAGAGGAAGGTGTATGAACATCAGGAAACAAGTTTTGCCGGTGATTTGACCATCCAAGAGAAATTGGCTTCAAAACCCTAGGAGAGGGAAATGACCTTGCCTGGGTGGCAACTGAAGCATGAACAAGGTGTCAAATGACTCATTAGACACTGACATGACGATGACAAACCTCTGAATGATGATAGGCTCAGCTGAATGATGACATGGACTGACATTTGGGCAAACCCTAGGCCTAATGCCTAGTGACCAAATTTTGCTTGAAGACTCACTGAAATGACAAAATTTGACCTTGACACTTCAAAATCACTATGTAAGAGCACATTTGATCACTGGAGGAAGGCTGTAAAGACTGACACTAACATTGGCTCCAATGGGGATGGTAGCTCCTTGGAGGTGCCAAGAACCTCAGACCTCTGGGAGAGCAGACCAGTGCCTTCAACCATTGGGCGATGGAGTCAATATTTCGGCAAACGACACAAGACTTTGACTCATTTATTGAATGAAAACTTGATTGAAACCTAACTGAACTTGACTCAAACCGACTCGATGGCAAACTGAAAGAACTTGAAAAACTCACTCAACCGACCAAACACAAATGACTCATGACTGACTTAAAACAAGACTTTACAAAGCTTTTTGAAGGGCAGCAGTCCATCAAGATTTGAAATCATGATGACAACCACCTGTGTTTCTTACAAGACAATATACAATCAAACTATATCAAAATGCCAATGCAACCAATCAAGCAGATGCCTTCTTGATTGATTCTCCTGATTAGATCTTCTGGTCAACAATACAAACCTATAACTGAGCGTCCAAAAACATAGCTGACCATGATCTCCTTCATCACTGAACACTGCAACAAAAACTATCACTGCTGGCTGCAACAAACTTGCTAGAGGATCATGAAAAACATGAAGATTTGCCGCTGCCACCTCCTGCTGAAAGATCAAGGTGTCTTTTGCTTCAAACTCTGATCTTCCTTCATCATGTGCTTCAGTAAAAGTATGCTCATGGGCTTCAAAAAATTCTGAACAAGTAGGTGAACAAATCTCTTCTTGGAAAAACATTTCAGCACATGAAACATATGAAGAATCTGAAAGGTAGTCTTGTATGCTATGATCTTCTATGGTGTGAATGTGTTGTAGATCATCTTCATATGATATCACAACCAAATTATCTAGTTCCTTATTACATCCTTCAATCATAAGGAAAGAAACTTCAGCTGATTCTTGAGGTGCAAAAATGACAGTTCTATCATCTACCATAAATTCATCCAAAGGAACTGTTTCACTTACTTGAATGAAGATCTCATCTTGATTTTCATGAACTGACTGAATTACCTCCTCATGCAGGCTTTGCATGCTGTCTTCTTCTGTGGGCAGATCTGAAATGAGCTCTTCTCTTTCACCATCTTCAGCCATATAACAAATTTCAACCTGCTGATCTATAATGCTGCTTACAAGACTGTCATCCTTTTCAGAAGAGGAAGAAGGTCCACCATCATCTTCTTGACCATGTGTGCACTGCAAATCTGCATTAACTTGAGCTGGAGCAAGACCTCTCAAGAGCTGATCTATCTCCTCTTCGGACAAAGGAGATAATGCCTTTTGTTTTCTTCTGCTCAAACAATGATCGTCTTCATTGATTTCGAGTGAAGGAGTATACAGATTTTCCTCATACTGCTGATCCATTTCATGCAATTTCTGTTGATTGTCAAGAGGCGAAATTTTTTCATTTTCCACCATACTAAGATCTTGGTCCTGCTGCAAATTTTCATGATCGTCTCTATGGGAATCCTCTAGGTTCTCTTCATGTTGCTGAAATGGATTCTCATACAAAGCCTCCATGATCTCAACATCCATAAAATTATCATCTTCATAATACTTCTCAAGGCTTTCAATAAAATTATGTACATGGCTACAACAGTTCTGAACTAAAATCAAAGATGGATATGATTCTTTATACTTTTCAAAGAACACGGTATGAAAATCCCTTAAACAATAAATTGAAGCAGATGGCAAACTTTCATACCAGAATCGGGCTTCATCTTCCAAAGTAGCCATAAACATTTTCATCAAACAGTCCTCAGGAAAATTGATCTTTAACTTGCGAACATGCATATGAAATCTAATCAAATGTAAAGCAGCATCCTTCTTACCATCAGCGTTAAATGTGGGCAGATTCCTTGACCAATCTACCTTGGGCATCTTATTCAGAAAACCTGGAATGTGATCTCGGCTCAAGGGAGCATATCTTCTTGCAATCTGATCCATCTTGAGAAATCTCAAAGCTACTGATCTCTCTGCAGTGAAGTCACCATGAAGCACAGGTTGCTGGATTCTTCAGTGAAAGGAGTCGCCAGTGAATGATTTCAGCCTTTCAAGTGTCTGATCGTTGTCCACTATCAACAATCAGATCTGAACTTGATATATGTACTGGGGTGAAATGCAAATGAAGTGGTCGTATTCACAAGCTCACGGAGATTGACTGAAGCAGCGTTTATCTACTAACGCTGATGTAAAACAGGAGCGTTTTCGAAGGCTTCTGGCGTAACTTCAGGCTCCGTCTAAGACTTATGAAACAAACACATCAATCAACAAACAATTTTGTTCTCCCCAGTATGGTCGCCAATATGTTTAAATAGCAGCAAGAGATTAAGAAATGGAACACATAAACACATAAATTTCCCCAAGAATTTAGAAGCCCCCTATCCCCTTCATCTCGCTCCATTTCGACAAAATCCCTTGTTTCACACATCGGGACAAGTCTCACTCAAAAGCTGTTTCTGAGCAATCAAAGACGAATTTTTCAAAACTGAGAGAGGTTTTTGTCCACAACATGCCAAGGAAGAAAAACCTCTTTCACTTTTTACACAGGTGTCATGGTTTGAGAGAAATGTCAAAAATACCGGCGAGAACAAAGGTGCTCCAAGGACGGTTGGCCAAAGCACAAAAACGAAGGAAAACGCCCGATCCACTCCAAACTTTGGCCAAAGCCTCTTTGACTCAGCATGGTACTTGATTGGGGACTCCCAGCCCAAATTTCAAGAAATTTGGAGAAAATTTTGTCATTTGTGAATTTTTTGTGCCAATTACAGGTTTTTCCCAAGAACTGGTCTCACCCCGGGTGAGACCAGTTTGAAGGGCTGCTCGGAATTTTGAAAACTTGGCATTTTTGGAAAGGGAATTCAAAAATAAAAATTACCAATACTTGGGAGAAGCCTGATTTTGAGTTTTGAGCCTCCAAAAGCTCAAAATACACCTAAAAAATGACTTTCTGCCCACTTTTTGAGTTGCAGAAAGTGACCTTGGGAGAAATGGTTTTTGAGGGGTCAAATCAACACCAAATTCAGAAATTCCACTTGGGATGGAAAGTAGACAGGCCAAGCTTTCCAATGAGCCATCTTGCACCTGATTTGGACCCGTGGAACCCACTCAAAAACAGCTGTGAAGGGGCGCGACCAGAACTTCCAGGGGCGCGACCAGAACTTCCAGATTTGCCAGAATTCACATTTTTGGTCAAAAAACACTGTTTTGACTATGGTTGACTATTTTTACTTGTAGATGATGGATAAATGTAATATTTTCATGGCACTTTGGTAGATTTTATCTTTCTTTACCCTTCTAGAAGCTTCCATGATGTAAAAAGTGAAAAATTAATGCATGGATGAGTTAGCTAAGTAATAGAGGTAAGTTGTTGAGCTGGTCTATTATCTAGTGACTGATTTAGAATTAGTTACAACAGCTCCTAGGAAGCTGAGCTCGACCCCTAGAGGTGGGGAAAGGAGTTAGATGGTCTATATTATGCTCTCTCCTTCTCATTTTCATGGTTGGACTCTTGTGTAAGGAAGCTTTATTGTATATTGTGCATCTATTTCTGCAATTGAAGGCAAGGAAAGCCAGGGTTTTACAGACATCTTTGAGGATTCTTGTGGATCTGATTGTTGATGGTGTGTTCTCTACATGTTCTTGTAAGTTTGTTTATGTGTTTCACATCTCTCTTATGCTTCTAAATTGGACAGATGAAGTGGTAAAGTTTGAACTCATGTTTTGACATGCTCAGCTTTTTAGTTTGTTCAATTTTAATGTTTTCTACTGTCTAGAGAGGATTCGAATTGTGTGTTTGCCCTCTTTAGCTTCTCCTCTATCATCTCTGATCATCCATCTCAGATTAAGGCATCAGCACTCATTCCTACCTTGCCCCTTAGATCCCCCTGTGAAAACTGTGCTCAATCCCCGCACCTTGAATTGCACTTCCACCAATTGCCACCAAAAACCCCAAAAATCATTAAATCAACCCCCTTATCAATTTACTAGCCTAAAATCTTTATTATTAATTGGTCAGCCTAATCATATTGAAAGATCTATCGAATCTGACCCGAGAGAGCCTTCTCATACCTCGTAGGGCTAGCTACGAGGTGAAATGGTTTGATGTAGCCTTGAGAGTTTGTCTATCTCAGCCTAGGTGAATTCCAAGCGCTAACAACACGTTTGAAAACAACCCTGTTGACATTCAAAGAACGGAATGTACGGCTGCAAAGAGAGAGAGGTAGCTTTTGTAACATATGGCATATTTCTTGTGCACCAATGTCTCTATCTGTAATGGTTTCTGTAAGGAGTTTCCGGATGACACCACTAGTAGGTGCTTCTGGAAGGGCACTTTGTGATAGTCGCGATAGCATTTGACGGTAGCTCTCAGATCTTGTCTCTGCTTTTGTTGCATATTTTGAAATATATTTCAATACAGCATGGCGAGAAAGGACTGGTTGGCAATCAACATTTGCTCTCCAAATAGAGAGTAGATCGGCGTTGTGAATATTCAATCTTTCATCATTGCGAGCAGGGACATAGGTTTTATGACCCTTATCATCAATGAAAAGTGAAGAAGTGGACTTCAATTCCCACGGTACTCCATATCGGCAGCTAAGCACATTGTCTTTCTTACGAAGACAGGAAGATTCATGACACTTTGTATGACGTTGAACGTAGTTGACAAGCTCTGTGTAGTCTTCAAATTGATTGGATGCGAATATTGCTGCTGTGTCAAGGAGACACGGGTTATGAATTGTTGACTGGTGAAGCGGAATAGTTCGGTGTTCTGCCTGACGTGGATTCCAAGCAGTTACGTAGTGGTCGAAATATTTCTGTGCATTAGCAACTTCTAATGCATTGTCCCAATCAAGTGTGTCCATGTCTGGTGCATTTTGTAGCCAAAGGAAGCCATGAATGTATGTGGATCCTCTATGTTGCCATTCGTATCTGAATATAACATGAAGGGTACATTCAGTTAATACATGTATATGCAATGTATAAAATTAATGTAGAGGGATATGGATATTAAATAATACCTGCACCAGCAGTCGGTTGCATGGAGGCCTTTTTGAAGGATTTCTTCAAGGAAAATTGTAAATCTACAATGCATATATTGGGCTGTTAGATGTGGGTTTTTAATTATGTTTTGGATTTTCCATTGGAAGGGGTTGACTGAAGTGGAATGAACACTTGTGGGCATGATCGTGTGCAAGTCATGCCATTTAGTATCAGCTGCACTGAGAGTGAAGAAGAATGTTGGGCTTCCTATTTGCGTGATCATGTCAGTCAGCTCAGATCGGCGTTTGTTCCAGAAAAACCGTGTTCCTCGTAGAGCTGACCCAAACCTCATTATTTGCTCTGGCAATCTTGAATCCGGAGAGTCATGAAGACATTGGCATAGTTCTGATACCGTTGTTGGCAAGTTGTTCTCAATGTACTTCTTCATGAAGACACTGGCTGTTGCTTGGCTATGGTGGCGCATTAGAATGTTATGAAGATAGTAGCGGAATCTTGGGTGTTGGCCAAAGCGGTTATCATGGTAGTGAAGCAAGTGCAAAGCATATTCATGCATTTCAACTTTTGTAAGTCTTGGTTGCATGATCATTGCAATGCCTGTAGGGAAGAGTGTGGGGAATGCCATGGCAAGGAGGCCGATGGTGTTGTATTCATTTATAGCAGTTGGAGATATTGGAGGCCAATCGATAGAGCTTGTTGAACTTGAATGGGTCGAGTGCAAATAGTTACAATTGTGGTCACGCTCTGTACATGAATTTGGGAGGACTGGAACGAAAGAAGAGGGTTGGATTTCTAATGGAGGTAGCATGACATCATCAGGATTATAAGTGGAATCAGTAGTGCTTTGATGGGGGTCAAAAGAGGAGGTCGTTACACTGTGGAGAAGAGAAGAAATGTCTGTAGGGAGATCTGGCAGCATAGAAATTGTAGATGAATTCAATTGAACATCACGGTAGTAAGGGTCATATTTTATTTTGTATTCAAGGGCTACAAGGACACGTGATTTGCAAACGTAGAATTCGTAAGCCTTTTCAGATGGATTTTGCCTTTTCACAATGAGGATGTCTAAGTGAGAGAGCATCCGGGGTAAGTATTTGGCAATACTGGTGATATCTTGAGGGAAGCTAATTGTATGGCCACTATATTTATATTGACCACCATGGGAATGAGTGACTTGTAGAATGGGGTTGACACGTGCGATGAGCATTTTTTCAACTTGGGTTAATTGGTGAAGGACACAGGGTTGTTCTCCAGGGTCCATGTTGTTTAGTTCAGAAAAACGATTAGTAGATTTAGATGATGCACAACGAAAACAAGAGAGTCCATTGTGGAAGAGCTTTGTTTTCATTCCTGGGTATGCTTCCTTGCATGTTGTGCAAACATGCAAGGTAGAAAGTCCATCAATCCTTTCTCGAAAGCGACGATGTTCTTCGTTAAGGGGAGGGTTATATTGGATATGATGAACGTGTGCTGGGTTGGTTTGTATAGGTGGGAGAGCATTTGAGGTGGGAAGGGATGTAGAGGAAGTAGTAGGGTTGTTGTGCTGTTCATAAAGTAGTCGACGTCGTGCATTTATTCGATCCTTTTGTTGTGCATAAAGAATACGCCGCCGCTTGTTTTTGGCCGCAAGTTGATTGTTTGGTGGCATATCTAAACAAGTACAAGTAATAGTTGTTAGTTTTCGTAAACAAGTAGTGCATGTTTGGTATCTCATTTTATTGGGTGCACATCCATTGTGAAATTGGAACATTATATTTTGAACATAGATTTAAATTTTTTTTAGTTCAACATCGGTGAAGATAGGTAGATTAGGTAGAAGGGAAAACATGCAATTAGGAATGCTATGAAATCATATGTTATTTCAGTATCTATCATTGAGAGGAGAGAAACAAGATTCAAAATATTTCGTTCCCTTTTCTTAAAAAAAAATTTGTTTGACATGTTTGAGCGATAAAATGAATAGCTTAGCAAGCAAGGGATCAATGTGTAGCATGTAGAGAACGAACGAGACACATATGTAGTGACTCTTTACAAATGTTGATATTTATATTACGTAAAATGTAAATGGCAAACATACATATGTTGGAATGATTGGAAGAGAGTATTTGCAATGAAAACTACAGGTTTCATCATAATAACATGGGTGTGTAATTTACAAAGATGAGACAATTAGTTGTGTGGAAATGTTTGTTTATGTACAAACAGGCGTGGTAGATGAAGCCCTAAGAAAAAGTTCACAGGCGGCGAACAATAAGTCGTTTTGAAGCGGACAATGCTTGAATGTCAGTGAGCGCTTCCTTGCATGCAGAGGCATATTGAATTTCCTTTGAATTGATCAGTATTGGTTGCAAGCGTTGAACACCGTTGAAGTAATCTGTTTTAATGGAAAGTGTTAGCTGGAAGCGGTGCCCTGAAATCCGGCCACAAATTTCCTGTAGATCAGTTGGTTCGATAGAAAGTAGGAACAGGTCTTTAGCCGTGATGCCCATGAGCTCGTTCCCTGCATCATTGAAAACTGTGACGTTCTGTAGATTCCCGGTGTGGTCATGTAGCTCAATTTTGAGTTTGTAACGGTAGTCACATTCTGGGAAGTCACCGTTACATTTTGTACAATGCCAAAGATTGTTAGAATGCTCCACAACCTTCTTCATGCATTGTTTTCCATTGAAATCTAGTGGACATGCTAGAAAGCAGAAGTCATCCATATGAAGAGCAGTAATTGTTGCTCGAACTGAAACCCAGATTGCTTTATCAGAGGGCTGCATGCCAGCAATTTCATGAAACGTCTTTCGTGGCAGGGCACGTTTCGAAGCAACACCATAGTTTCTACTCAAAGATGGAGAAGAAGAGCTATAACCGGTTTCACGGAACCATGCATGTAGTTGCTGAGTTTCTTCAACCTGTGGATTTATTGTGAGAGTGCTCGTTGGTATCGTCCCTATTGTGGTGCCATTAAATTCAGACACACGGCCTCCTTTGATTGCAAGAATTGGTGGGTTGTCGAAAGAGTAGAATTCAGAAAGATGTTGTCCGATATAGTCACAGTGGTCTCCCCATAATGTTACATCAATGCTAAAACCCGACCTGTCCTTTAGTATGAGTGTTTTCCTTAATGTCTCACTTCCATCTTTTCGTCGAATTGTTGATGCAGGTGACGTGGAAGTAACAACACCAATGACATCTACATTTGTATTTGGAGTTGCATTTTTTACTTCAGCAATATTCTTGAAGTGAAAGCTCTGGTAGGGAAACGTTGGATCATCTGTAGGACATGGATTGATAGTGGAAGCAGCAGACAAGTAAATCTCCCATTTGTTCTTGAGGTGGTTGTAGTTTGGATTTGCTTCTCTCACTGTGCCATTTGATACAATGTATAGTTGCCCAACCTGAATTAGATTGTAAAGAGATTCGGCCAGTTCAGCAAATGTAGAAAGGTGGATCTCTTCCTTATCACGATTGATAAGGTCAAATCCGAAAACTTTTCCTGAGCCTCACACATTGTTGTATGCCTTCAATGATGTCTTCGCAGATGCTCTACCTTGGATAGACCAATACTTTCGGTAAGGGTTGAGTGCCGTGAATGGATTTGTTGCCGTAGGTGGTGGAGTAACTAAAGAGGGCAAGGTATCTTCAGCTGACGAAGAGCTAAATTGGGCTGAACCTGCCTGTGCATGTTGCAGCGTCGATGTGTCCTTCATCAACGCTGCTGAGCGCTTCACAACTTCAAGCTCAACGACTCGGATGGACCTTATGTAAACAAGTAAGAAATGAATTAATAAAGATTCCATTTTCCTTCTTTTGATGCAAAAAACGGCTAGGCGGGAAAAAGTAAAAGAGGGTGATTTCAAATGGTGGGCCTTACGAGGAGTTTTGGAGCACTGTGCAAGCTGCTTTTTTGAGCAGAATTATTGATCCAATTTGGATGTCTCCAGAGACAACTTGTGGGCCATATGCGGATGGTAGCAAAGTCTTATGTTGATGTGCTCCATCAGATAGAGTAATGTGGAAGTGCGAGGATGTTGTTTTCAATGAGGTAACGGAACCTACATCGATTATCTGAAGTAGTGGTTGAATCTCGGTGCAACCATTCAGCAATAGAGGAATGGCATTCGGTGTCAAGGTTGTCTCCATAATAGAACAAGAGGTTTCTTTTTCCCGTGATAGGAGTACCTGCAATTCATCAATTTCACCACAATACAGAATTCTAGTCAAAGAAGATGTGACATGAATGCGGAATCTAATCTAAGAAGGCTAACTGTTGATGGGCAGTTTATATTTATTTGCAGCTTGGCCAACCCATCTAAATGCAGCGATCTGGAAAAGAGGAGTAAATCAATTCCCATTTTCTTTTTGTACAAAGTTAAAAAGAGGCAAATGGAGTATGATGTGAAAGGGGAAAGGATGTGGGCAGTTTCAATATAATTTTAGCCTTACTAACTTATGTAATTTCATGCACTGAAATGAAGGGCTTCCGATGACCTCGCCTCCTACCTATCCTTAGGTGTGGACAATGGAAATTTGCTCTAAAAATGTGTGCTCACACCATGTTTTGTCTATTGGTATTGTTAGTATGTCAGTTTCTTATGCACCACACATGCAGAATTCAGAGGTGAATGACATGTGTTGAAGAGAAATAGGGAGGAGCCTCAGCCCAATAAATAGATAGATCATGAGAACATGCCCCTACTACGGACTGTGTTCTCCTTGGAAACCAGCAAATGTTGATGTTGGAGACATGTTCACCACAGAGGAAAGTAGGGGTGAGTGCTTAACAATTGCGCTGACAGAACAGGTGTTAAGTGAGGATGATAAAAAAACCATAAGCAGCAAGTGCTGAACTCCCCATGCACAATGAGACAATGGGTGCATTGTAAACAGTTTGTATACCTAGAAGTGCACACCTTATGCTATTGAAAAGTTGTAAGAGCATATGTTTTGTATCCACAACAATTATCTTTCAAACAGGAAGGGTATTCTCCAGTCAATGAATCTATGCTTCCACAAAGTGGTGCATGAAGGCACTATGATAGCTCCCAAATCACAGCTTAAATATGATGCCATAACAGTCTATTCTGTAGATTAATTTTTGCCAAGAACAATATATGAAGGTTTCAGCTTCTCCATGCAGGATATTTTGGTAATGTTGAAGCTACTGAGTTAAGTATAGACTCGGAAGGATGGCTGAAGAACATTCTGGGGATGTTATCCTCTAGGATATCAGTTGAAGCTGTGAAAATAAAAAAGTGAAAATAAAAAATGTATCAGAAAGGATTATGAATATATATCTTACTCATGCTTGTAGGCTTAGCATGCATGCATCTAATGTTTACGCAAGAAGACACCATTCAAGAACTTATGTAGTAGGCAAGAGAATTGAAATCAGTGAAACTCGAAGTTCATGTGTTGATATTGAAACTACTTAAAATCGTTTCAACTTAAGCCCCGTACTGTAAGGGGGAAAGTTGGAAGAAAAATCTCTTGTTTATCCATTTACAAATGTTGTCTGCCATATGTGTTTGCATTGCGACTCCTGCAACTGCAACCATAGCCCAATGGTTTTGATTTGGAGACTTTTAGGTTTCAAAAGCATATACACCATATTTGTTAGGTGCCCAAATTCTAGCCCTAGTTGTGTCCTGGAAAAACAGAAAAATATGCCTCTGAACAAAATAGGGAGCAGCCTGCAGGTAATGTTCAAAAAAATTTAAGCAGCTAGTACAGACCTCCCAAGCCATGGTGAGAACATATCGGTGCCTAATAAACATGGAATTACATCAACTCGATGTCAAAGTAAAAGTTCTAGCATGGCTGCAGGCATATACACTGGCAATCAAGGCACCATGGGTATTATTTTGTTGGTCCTAGTGACACACAGAGTCCTCCAAATCAGCTCCACACATTACTTATTGCACAAGTGAAAACATATTCTCACCGATACAGAGCATTACATGCAAAATGTTTCCTCAAATAACTCTTAATTTCAAGGTACTTAGTTAAATTGCCACTACATGTGTGAGAATGATTTTCCTTGAATTTCGCTTTCTGCAAAGTGTTCACTGTTTTGCTATCTTATGGAAAGTTCAACAGTTTCTACACAAAATTTATCCTCAACTGTTTTCTGACAAGTAACCTTTCATTTAAGAAGGCAGTGTCTACGCAAAATAGCTTCAAACCTAAATAGAACAGAAGGTGCAAATTTAGAAATGCAATACTGAGTCTGTCCTTTACATGCCTGCAAGGCGAATAGTACCAAGGTTTTCTTAATAATATCCTACATACATTAAGGGCATTTGGATTCGCTTCCAAAACCCACTTCAACAAAGATGAACATTGAAGTTGGCTCATATTGTACGAGATGTCAGTTTTATTTTATCTTGTGTTAGAACTTAGAAGCATGAATATTAGTGCTTTTGATCTCCTTTGAGAGTGTGGTGATTGAATAAGGATCACGAGTCACTGTTTCTGGTAAAGCAAATCCAGGAGAGAAAACGCATATTGTCCCAATTGAAAGCATCTGGTCTGATTCTGCAGATTCCAAAGAAAAGCTGTTGGATTTGTTAGGAAGTGTGCATGACACAACTGGAAAGGAAGATCTGCTAGGTTACCTAGAATGCAAGTTTTACAGAAGGTAATTCTAGAAATGCCATACATTCCCATCTTTACAAGTACTACAAGCTGAGGACCGTTCAATACGTCTCGAATCTTAGCCACTTCTGATATATTTTCAAAATTTCCTGCAGGTTGCTGTTGAACATGGCTATAGCAAGTTGGTATTAGGACTCTGCACATCAAGGATTGCAACACATGTGGTTGCCTCAACGGTAAAGGCATGGAGACTGTCTATTCTCTTGTGTAGTTAATGTTTTGTTATGTATCCTTTGTATGGATGACCTAATATTGTAGAGAATCACCAGCGTCCAAAACCCACTTAATAACGGATCATTGCAGACTTCCAGTAATTTTGTCATAACGCTGTAAAAAAGCATCCATTATATTAACGAAGCATTGTAGACTTGCAGTAATTCTGTTATAAGGCTGTCATCTACGCAACTCAAGAGGGCATCCTTCTTACAGCTTATATTAGAATAACTAATCAGCTAGTGTATCCCTACTGAAGGAACACCATCCATCAGTGGACAATCGTGCAGTGTATAAAGAAAAAGGTTGAGAGAAGAATAGAAAGAACCTAATTGTAAAAATAAGAGAACTTGCCATCTGATGCCAAGCACACTGTATTCAAGCTATTACCTTAAATCCTTTTTAGTGATAAAAATTAGGTTCAAAATAAGCTCATGGGTTAGATTGAATGGCTGAGTGCTTTGAACTTACAAGTTGGTGGTCTCAGGATCAAGTCCCTGGGCTGGCTACCTTTGTTAATATTAATATTGTGGACCTCACTCAATGTTCCTGAGCGGTTAGATTGCCCAAACTGCAATTGACCAGAATACCCTATATACCATCCTCGGAATGAAGGAATTGTCCCGTGGATTTCGTGGGATATGCATTTCATTGAAAGCACAAAAAGGAAACCAGGTTCAAAACCCCTCAACGATATGGTACCACATTCATGCCATCGACATTGTTAACTACCGTATCTGTGACTGCTTTTAATCCTGGCAATCTTGACAGTCCATAGATGCTGTGTACCTTGATGGACAATGCCAGGTAACTCTTAGGTGAATTTGACAGATTTTAACACTTTATCCACCTCACGAATTACAGTTTTATCGACCGCATAATTTTTTCAGTTCACATACTCACACTTATTGATTAAACAGTCCTTTTTAAAGTCTCCGTAGTGTTTGGAAATAGAACCATGAAAGAAACAGCATAGGTTGAGAGAAAAATAGAAATAACCTAATTGTAAAAATAAGAGAACTTTCCATCTGATGCTTTGAGGAATCAGATTAAATCAATACATTATATAGTTTATTTCAGAATAGGTAAAGAAGCATCCGAGACAATAAAGCTTATGTAATCACCAAATTGGTCCAAAAACCATGGACAGGAACAATAGAAAGAAACACAGGCACGACATTTGCGCTTGAGAGCACTAACCTGCAAGGTAAACAGAAGAATTCTGAGAACCTGGGAACCTGGGCGAACAATTTCTGAACCTGGAAACAGCTCTGTCCCTGCCAGTGAAAAACACAGAAGAGAACACTAAGAAAACACTCGAATAACAGAATTCTGAGAACCTGGGAACCTGGGCGAACAATTTCTGAACCTGGAAACAGCTCTGTCCCTGCCAGTGAAAAACACAGAAGAGAACACTAAGAAAACACTGGAATAAAATTAAAATGTTAGAAGCAAAATGAGAGAGAATGGGATTAGAAAACCCATTTTTGAGAGCACTGACCTGAAAATTGAGCACGAGCAATTTGTGAACAGTAAACGGATGTGTAAACAGTGATAGGTAAGTAGTGCACAACAGATAACACAGCAAAAGCTGGACAGATAACACAGCAAAAGCTGGAGACATTATTGCAGCAGTGAGTGGAAAAGCACAAAAACATTATTGCAGAGGGCGTGGAAAAAACATGAAGAGCAAAAAATGGATGGATATGGAAGAAGAGCAGGAAACGGTCTCCGAAATTGAAGATCAGACTGAGACTTGTCGTTGAACGGGGTGTTTTTTGTTCCGCCGGGCGCGGGCGCATCGTCCAGCTATGCCAAGGCTCAGTCAGTGAGGCGGCATCCATGAATACCTCCGCCCCTTCTTTGCAGGGAGGCCGATATGCAGGTAATGAGGTGTCGTAAAAACCCGCTAAGTCGTTTCCTGAACAAATACGGGAAAAAATGCCCACTCCGCCAGGTGTCACATGAGAATCAAGCCTGAACAAAGACGAAGCTAATTGTCCAGTCCGCCAGGTGTCAGCGTGAGAATGAGAAGGACGACGAAAGGTCCCTTTCAAAGGAAAGCCTATCGGCCTAAAAATCTAAACAAGGTTGCAACTGTTATAAAACTAGTAAACAAATGTTGGAGGGAACGCTAGTCCATGTCGAGCAAGTCAAAAGGGAAATTGGGGAGGCGATAATAATGCAAGATGCAACGGCATGGCCAACAAACTAAACTGAAATAGCAAACCGAACTGAAATAGTAAATTCTTCAAACCAGTCCAAATTTGTCAAACTAGCCCACTGTAGATTATGCTTGGGTGCGCTCAAGTGCTGAATTCTGGGTAAATGTCCTGCCTTACTATGAACAGACTTCAACTGTGATGTAGACACGTGCACCACATGCAATGCCAGCTACTATTTTTTTTTTCAGAATAAAGTTGTTGTCAAATAAAAAAATAAAAAATAATTGAAATACAAAATAAAAAAATAAACTTTTGGACTGCATGGAGTCCATTGCTTCACTATAATATGCTAAGGATATATTCCATCTAGCGTTTTGTTGTTTTGAACAGTTTGAAGAGATGACCAGTTTCTTTAATGGAGATGGGGCGTTCAACTTTGTTTATCTCAGAAATCTTTCTGGTCGTCTCGTGATACTGGATTTCCCATACTAAGTGCAGATACTGGTGATTATCACCTCAAAAATCCCATTTCCGTCTTCTCCTATTAAAATAGATAGAGGCAGAGTCATTTCAAGTCCAGTATTCGCAAGTGAGAGGCCATTTCAGGACATGGGCTTGCTTGGCCTTTTCTCTTCCCCTGCACCTGCAGGTTTCTATCTTCTCCTTCCTGGATGGGAAGTGCGGGATATAAACGAGTCTCTGCAAGTTGTGCATAAAAAAGTATTCGTGGAGAAGAAAGAGCTCCCTTCAGTGCAGGAGAAGTCGAAGGCCTTTGAAGACTAGGAAGAGACTCCGAGCACTGGATTATGCTATGGAGTTTTGTCAATAGCATCTGAGTTTGTGCCCATTGGTACCTCATTCCTTCTTAAAGCCCTGTGTGTATGTATGCAATATTGTGGTTTGTGGACCACCTAGTTATGGTATGCCACCACTGAAAGGTTATAAAGCTCATGTTTTTACTCTTCTTCATTGAATTTCTTGATTTATTGTCGGAAAGCTTTTTGTTCTTTCCATTCACTGAATTCCTTGATGGGTATCAACATTTGTTGCATAAAAACTTTTCAAATTCCCTGGTAGGCATTTGCATTCTGCATTTATTGTGTGACAATTTTCCCTGATTGTAAAACTACTTAAGGCTTTCACGAAGGTTCTAGTGGCTCTGTTCAAAGGCTCGTTGTAGGTTTCCAAGCTTAACTGCATATTCTTTTCTAATGGATAAGCAGGTTTATAGCGAGATCAATGCTTTGAAATTCAAAGCTTTCACCTGAGAACTTCGGAATATTAAGAGTCCTTATGATATTTTTTAATTTCATATGAACTTCATTGTTATTGATTAGGATAATTAGGTATCTTCTCTATTAAATTAGTTACACGGGATACAATCAAATTTTTTAAAGCTAAATTACATTGGTCCACTGGCTGTGAGGGATAAATTCTCCCTTGAAGAAGTAGTGATGCAAACTACTCTTCCCAGGTGATTCACTATAGCTTTATTTCCTTCCCCTTTATGGGATTTCATTTTACATTTTGTTGTTCCCCCACTATTATTTTCAGTTAGTTTGTCATTTAATTTTAGATTTACAAGATTAATTAAATATTCTTTTCTAATGGATAAACAAGCTTATAGCCAGATCAGTGCTTTGAAATTCATCAAGGAATCACAAAGGTTGGGGCACATTTCAAGCCTACTTATCTAGAAAACATTAGATAAGAAGTTCTTTACACCATTTACTATAGTTTATGACTGAGCCTATGTTGTTGCCCTTAAAGGTGAAATAAAGAAGAGCTATAGCTAAGCTAATAAGTCTACACTAATTATCAGGCTGTGTAAGGAAAGAAAGAAATATGTATCACGTTGGTTTCCCCTCTCTCTCTGTGCAAATACTTTTCCCAAGAAACCCCAAACTCACAGTCCGTATGAAGGAGAACTCGACCAGTTGCAAGCAAAAATATTATTCTACAAACCAAATACACTACTTCCTTAATTTCAATACTCTGGATATCGTATATTTTTCTATCTCCACTGTCGTTCGAGCCATTTGAACTCTTATCCCCTGCAAGTTATGGAGTATATATATATATATCTATATGTATCATTTGATGGATGTTAATAATAATTTTTTTTCAATATGTCACTTACTTCAGTTTATTGCTCTTGTTCAGATCACTCCTCAGATAGGACCGTCTGGCTCGAAATCAGTAATAGCCAGGTATGCCGCAGGCCAGAGCTTTGGCTTGTCTTTTGTAGGTTGATGTGTGGAAGTTCTGAATTCGATTTACTTCAATGTTTTTGTGCTTTTTAAGTCTTTACAAATTTCTCTATTGATAGGTCTATGCACCGGTCTGAGTTGTTTTGTTACGCAGGTTTACTATATTGAAAATTGTGCAGAGGCAATGAAGGAGTGGCAGATGTGGTGAAGCAGGTGTTCATAAGTGTCACGCACAACATCAATCACAATACAGGTGTGCAAGAAAGTGGTGTGCCTGCCAAATTGCAGGGAAGACAAACATATGGAAATTACAACTTTGGATAAAATGATATTGCCCTAATCTTCTTGCATAGGGCCATCTTAAGTCTGTAATAAGAGGTTGAACGTTTTCAGATCCGAAAAGTTTGCTCAAAAATTTTGTGAATGAAATTGCAAACATTAAACTTTGATTAAAACTCGAGAAAGCAAAAAAAACATCAGTCAAAGGGTTAACAGGCCGTCAACGATCAAGCGATCCCTAAGGCAGGGACTAATAACCATAATAGTGGTTTTCTAAATAATTAGTCTGAAGGCAGGGACTGATAACCATAATAGTGGTTTTCTAAAGAACAACTATTGTTCGGTAGTGGAACATACTAACCTCATTTACATAACTTCAAATATTTAACATCAAATATTTGAACATCAAGGATATAAATATATAATTTCTTCGAGAATGAACAATCTATGAGAACACATTTAAACTATCAATTACCCGAAATAAACCCTACTAGCATTGTTGCAAGCAAGTTAGATGAACACATTTAAACTATCAATTACCCGAAATAAACCCTACT
This sequence comes from Pinus tabuliformis, assembly GCA_031772625.1. Taxonomy (NCBI): domain Eukaryota; kingdom Viridiplantae; phylum Streptophyta; class Pinopsida; order Pinales; family Pinaceae; genus Pinus; species Pinus tabuliformis. Next base: position 1,480,344,672 of record CM062820.1, on the reverse strand, counting down.
AGCATTGTTGCAAGCAAGTTAGATAAACACTTTGAGGAAGAAAATATCAGAGGCTATATTATTAAAAATAAATGTAGGAGTCATATTACATGTTCAGGGTCGGTGGTCGTAAACAATTCTTAAACTGTACACTAATATATCAAAATAAGACTAAACCCTCGATGTAACCCTAAGGATTACCCACCATTCGACCCAATTAACAATAAATTCCTTAAATTGTAAATGCCCTATTGAGAAATTCAGTTGAGCTACCAAGAAAAGCAAAGAGAACGACCGTAGTCGAGAGCTAGGCTAGATAGATAAGTAGAAACCCTCAAGGACTTGAAGATAATCAAGGGAAATAGTGTTGTCCCTGTAAACCGTGAAGGAAAAAGGGATTGTAGCTACAAAATTGACGAAGTTGGAAGAGTTATGATAGAACTGAACTTGAAATCCAATTCCAAAAAGAAGATAATTAGCAATTTCTCTAGCGACAACAAATCTAAATATAAAGAACGATGGACTAGGGATGGAAAGAAATTACCTATAATGAGATTGATATTGTGACCCCTCCAGACCTGAAAGGCATGCGATTCCAAGGCTTTAATTAATGAGAACTTACACTAAGAAGGAAAGTGAAACAATAGAAACTTAAGCTTGGGGAGATTAAAATACCTTGTTTACCTTAAAACTAAACAGAAGAGCAGGCAACTCCAGAACACGGAAAGAGAGACAAGATCCGACATATGCTGAGTGATATACATTCTTCCTGTAGCCATTTACTCCAATATATCAATAAAACATAGATAACAAGTGATGGGAATTGAGTTAAACAAAATTGCAACGGGATTGACGAAATACCATTATTGTCACCTTATCAATCTGCAACTGGTAAGAAATGATACCAAAATGGGGTACTACGGTATGGTGATAGTTGTAAAGCCAGCCCTGGCCAGCCAAGGCATGACTAGAGCAGAAAACACGATAAAAAGGGGAGGTAGCTACTCCAAACCATCTGAGGTCATGGGATAAAAAACTCTACATCTTGACCATAGATTTTGACTCAGTCTCAGTGGATCATATTCCAATTAAGTATCTACAGGTTTCGAGAATTTTTGTGGATATCATTCACTGATTTATAGGGGTCAAGGTTGGTGCATATTAATATATTGTAACTTAATGTTTAACGCACCACAAAAATCAGCAACCAAAAATCGATAACTTTAAAGTTAAGAAGGCCACTAAGGCACACGCCATATTGGCATCATAAATAAATAAACAAGTGACATTACTTCGTAACATCATAAATAAATAAACAAGTGACATTACTTCGTAACATTACTTCGTAACATTACTTTTATATGTAGCCGTTTTATCTTATATGCAGTGGTTTTAGTTAAAAATCTATATAAAATATATAATACTACACTCATGGGACACGTATTCCAAGATGAATGGTAGGGAAAAAAATTTAGTGGGTATTCATTACGGCTATTATGGCTAAAGGAAATGGAAGGTGAACAGTCACTTGTTGCATGTGCCGAGGGAAATGAAGGAAAATAATGGAGATTGAAGAAAATAGAGGCCTCATTGATAAAAAGACTTATGGGGATTTGGGCAGACTTGGTTAATGTAGACTTTTGTCAATTCCGTTTGGAGCTCTCTCTATATTTTCTCTCATACTCTTCGACACTTAGAGTTTTCTTGGAGTGCTCTTGGAGGAGTGTGGCATAATTGGAGTTTTAGAGAAAAATGGCAAAGGAATAGCATGAAAGCGCAAAAGGACATCAGGATCAATAATTACATCGGATTTTGCTTGCAGGTGCCAAGTTGCATGTATGTTTTCTTCACTAGTTTTGGCATGCATGGCTTATGTATGTGGTTTATTGGTCATGATATGTCATTGGTATGGAGGTTTCCCTGGATTTACAGTGGATTTTCTTAGCCTTTCCATTTCCTAGATAGCCATGGTGTTGTGGGTTTATTTCTTTGTTTTCTGGTTGGTTCTCATGTTTTCTTTAGCTTGGGTTGAGTTATTAGTTTTTGTAGCCTTAGTTGGAGAAAATATCTGGAAGCCCTGTAACGACTTGGATTGAGTTATTAGTCCTGGAGACTTGGTTGGACAAACACTCTGGAAGTCTTCTAATAGTTTGTGTTGAATTACTAGTCCTGGAAGCCTTGGTTGGACAAATGCTCTTGAAGCCCTTGATGGGTTGAGTTACTAGTCCTCGAATCCTTGGTTGGAAAAATTCTCTAGAAGCCTAGAAAAAGTTGTGGGCTGAGTTACTAGTCTTGGAGCCTTGGTTGGACAAACACTTTGGAGCCCGGAAGCAGCCATGGGTTGACTTACTAGTCCTGGAAGTCAGTTTGGAACAAAATATTTAGAGCCCTAGAAGGCTCGGGTAGAGACCAATCTGATGATGGTTTTGTGATGTCCAACCGTGAAGTGAATCATTGTTTGATGGGTTGAGGTGGTTTGGCCTCTTGAAGCCCTGGATGGTTTTGATTTATGTGTTTTACGATATCTCATATTCATGCTTGGAATATGGCATGGGGGTGACTGGTTGAAGAGAGATTTGGCGTAGCCATGTCTATAGTCGGGTGGTACGTGGAAGTCCAAGACTTGGTTGTATTTCGCATATGTTGATAAGAACTATTTCCTCTTGTAAATGATGGAAAAGTGTACTTGTTATTATGTTATCTTGATGGTTGTATTATCATTGTTATGTTGTTGGTTATATGCTAGTTATGAGCATGTTTTATGAGAGTGATGATGTATGGCTCTCATCATGTTTTTATTTGTAAATGAATGAACAATGTATCTATGGCCTAGTAGATGAAATTATACCTAATGATATGAATGAACAATTCTTCTTAACGATTTTCAGATGAATATGAGACCCCTATACTTATATCTGTTGTTTACACCTATAGATTACATATTTGTGACATGTTTGACAAAATTCCTGTCTTGGCTAGTAGGGGTCCAGTCAAAGGCTTGTTTATGTAATTTCATTTGTATCATCATTTCATTATTATCTTTCTATTCTGAAAGTGTCATTGAATTCTTGGCAGTGACCTAGACTCTAGCCTAAAAAAGTGGCTCAAATCCTAGTGATGCTAGCACAACACTGAGAAGAAAAGTCCCTGGACATTGGCATACTATGTTGTGGGAGTGTCTAGAGCCATCTGGACACATGCATACCTATATCATGGGAGCGTTTAGGGGTTAATTAGTCTAAAAATGTTGTGGGACCCATTGGTCGGTTACCTGAGAGGTTGGGATGGTTCTTGAGAGTCCTATTATTGATGTAGAAGGTTTGTATGGTGTGTTTTCGTCGGTGCCACTTCCTTAAGGTGATTTAGGAGGTCAAATCATATCATAATAACTTCGTGTCACATGTTTACCCTGGTTGGCCAATTAATTGGGTAGGAATGGGAGGAGTGTGTTATAGAGTGGTATCAGAGCATGGTTCACCCCTCTGTCTGGATGGGTAGTGCATTGGTCATGCATTCATGTCGGTTGCATATGTATTCCTTATGCTTGTAGTCCATGTGATTATTACATTTGCATGGTGTTGATCATGGTTGTAGTGATGTCACCATGTGAAGGGTTACGATGTCGTTGTGTAATGTGTCGTCATGAGTGTATGGTTGTATATGAATTTGTTATGCATGCTAGTGTCTATATGTTGTTATGCATGCATTGTAATGGTTATGGTTATGCATGTATGGTTGGTCAAACATACATTGTGTAGTCATTGTATGAAGTTATGCCATCATGATGATATTGATGTTATATAATGCTAATGTGTTGGTTGAGATAGAGTGGGAGATGCAGATCATTAAAGTGAAGTTGCAACATTGGACCTAGATGCAAGAGGAGGTCATCATACATGTTTGTATGTTGGCCATGTAGGTATGTAGGTTAAAGATTGTTATATTCATTATGGTTGTGTATGATTTTGATTCTATTGATGCTATGGTTACATACATGATAGATGCTAGTTTATTAGTATAGTCATATGCACGTGTGTCAGATAGTCATGAATTATAGTAACATGTGGTTGTATGCATTGCTATTGTTGTTTTACGTTAGATAACTTGATGATTCTGTTATATGTTGTTGATAAGTATGTTATAGGTTAAATTGTTATGATTGCGTTATATGTTATATGTTGTTGATGAGTATGTTATAGGTTAACTTGATGTTGTTATATGATAATTAGCTTGATGATTAGGTTATATGTTGTTGATGACCATGATATATAACTTATTGTTGTTAAATTCTAGTAACTTGATAATTAAGGTTATTACATTAAGAATTTCATGTTATTATGTTTTGTGCTAATTTGGATTGACCTATGCAGATGGTTAGGGTTATGACATTCAGGTATGAGTCGACTTATTTGTGACATTGTGTTGTACTAATCTAGATTGATCATACTTATATGATTGTTATGCATGAATGACAAATGTTTATAAGCCTATGATGTGAAAATGTTAGTTACTGTTATGGATATCATGATATTATTTTTGCTTGAGATGATGCGTTCTGAAGTTATGTCACACTAACTAGATTGATTGTTTTAATTATTATTTATTTATTATTTTTAATCATGCAACATTTTAAATATTTTGAAATTAATAAAAATTAATTAGTAATGCATATAATATTTGGTTAGTTTATAATCATTATTAAATATTAAGTTTTAATTATTTTTATTAAATATTAAGTTTTAATTATTTTTATTATTTTTAATCATGCAACATTTAACACTATTATCAATACTAAAATTTAATCATTAAAATCTTGAAATTAACAAAAATTAATTAATTATGCAGAAAATAATTAGTTAGTTTATAATCATTAATAATATTAGGTTATAATTAATATTTAGTTTTAATCATTCAATTAAAAAACTAAATATATAATTGTCAAAATTTTTTAATAATCTTTATAAGAAATCTAAAACTGAAAATCATTAACAATATTAATAATTAAAACTAAATCTGAATCATATCATTATTAAACATGTCAGTTCCATTCATTCCCATCCCAAAACTCTCCTCTATTTATTAATCCCATTAAGTTCTGACTTATTCACTCATCTAATCCTAATGATCAACTACAGAGGTTGGTTCGAAACGTCGATTCCAATTTTTTTTTTTTTTAAATGAATGCGATGGCTCCGAAAGATATCACCATACAAAATATAGATCGAAGAAGCCTAAAATATATAATAGATTGATTTTGCAAACAATATAGCCTCCCCTGAGATACATTAATGTATGTGTTTCCTTATGTCGTATATTCGGTGTTTGAATGTTTGACTATGTCGTTTATTTAGTTTTTGAGTGTTTGGTGTCTATTATGTCATCTATCTGTTGTCTAAATGTTTGATTATTTGAATGATATAAGTATGTGTCTATAAGGTTGCATCAAGAAATGATTTTGTTTTAAGATGGTTTTACTCACACATGTGTTGAGATAGCTCACATGTACTTGAGTGTCAGAGGTGACAGTTGTAGCATGATGTCCAATCAATAAGAGTTGACTATGGATTATGATATGATTGTTAGTCTTGGTAAAGGTTAATTTCAAATTGATAAATATGATTGTCTTGATATTTGGAACATGTGGTTGACATGTGTGAGCAGTTGCAGGGTAACGTGCTTGGCATTAGTATGACAAGGTAATAGTTGATTTGTTTATATAACTATCCATTGAGTGATGTGATAGTACATAGTAAGACTCAATTGCAACAAAGTGAAGATAAAAGAAAGGAATTGGGTGAGAATTCCTTTTCTATGTTTAGAAATTACAATTCTAAACGAATGAGTGTTTTGCATACAAAAAGTCTTCTAACCCTAATCTGGCTGAAATTATGTTTATATGTGCTATGTTCATGGACATATATTTGACAGGCATAACAGTTGGTGTCTAGTTATAGCTAGATCTGTCAAGGGAATTGGAGTCCCTTGATACATGGCACATATGTGTTTGGTTACAAGGCAGCGTGCTTGACACAACAAGATAAGGTAACTATTGTATTGTTATGTTTATTTATGCATTGGAAATTATATGGTTATGGAAGCATGATGCAAGGGATTGCATGGAAAAAGAGACTGCCATGAAGTTGTGAAGAAGGTTTAGCTTGGGCTTTCCCTTGGAGGCTTTGGGAACCATGGGGATTGAGTCATGGTGTTTGTTGCTAGTCTTGTGCTTTTGGTCTTTTGTGACTTGTTATGCTTGATTGCGGCTTTCTTTACGTCTGGTGTATGGTCATACCACTTTGTTTGTGACGTTGTATTGTTATTGGTTTTCTCTTGCTTGCTTCTTGGTATTTCCTTTTATGTTTTGAGAGTCTTGGGAATTGGTTGGGAAAATAGGAAAGTTAGTGGAGCTTGAGGAGAGCTGAATGAAATCCAACAATAAATGTAAGACTCAGATGAAGTCAATGCATGTATAAGGGGAGTTGAATGCAATAGTATGACAATCGTTGGATTGGTTTGGTCCATTGGTGTAAATGGATAGTGGCAGTAAAATCATGAGAAAGGTAACATGAAAGGTGAAGTAAATGGATATGAGGCATCAAATTCCTTGGCTATGTTGGGAACAATTGTTCTTAATGTTGTGCATGGTGTGCACAGATAAAAGAATTTCTCTTAACCTTGACCTTGAGATCTAGTACTTATGTTGCGATCACGATTTCTTTATGCTAATGTTTATATACATATATGTATGTATGTGTGTTGTTGTCTAATAGGGTTATCATGGATCATGAATATTTATATGCTAATATTTATATGTATATATGTATGTATGTATGTATGTCATCTTCTAATGGGAACATGATTGTTTTATGCTAATGATTATATATATGTGTGTGTGTGTGTGTGTGTGTGTCACTATCTGACAGGGTCGCCAGGGATCATTATTGTGGAGGAATGATTTCTTATGTAGGTGAATGGCATGAAGAGGTTCCCCGTTTATGAGGAATCAAGTAGGAAGAGTAGTCATGACAAATATATGAAGTTAATATCATGTGGATATGAATTGATATTGTATGCTTGTATTATGGCTATGTTTATATTATAACATGCAACTCTAAAGGATACATAGGCAGAATGAAAGCAATGTGATTTGAGACATGCTAGGATAAGCATGGATCACAAAGAGACACTGGAAGCAAGGTTTCTTGGTAGAGACTGTGTGGTTTTGGATGTGTGGTACTACTTTTGTGCATATGTTGTATATGTTGTACATGTTTCATCTGTGATGTTGTGCGCATGTGGTGTTGTGTATATATAGTGTGTGCACATGTTGTTTATTCAAGGATATGTAAAGGGTGGTACAAATAGTGTTGTGTGAATATTGCATATATAGTGCTGGGTATACATGGTGCTATGTACATGTTGGGTATGCGGTGTTGTGTACATATTGTACTGTGTGCATGATGGATATGTGATATTGTGTGCATATGGTGTCGTCACATGTTGGATATGTGATGTTGTGTACATGTGGTGTTGTGTACATGTGGTGTTGTGTACATATGGTGCTATGTACATGTTATATATGCAGTGCTATGTACATATGGTGTTGTGTGCATGTTGTACATGTGGTACTATGTACATATGGTGTTGTGTGCATGATTGTACAAGTGGTGTTGTGAGCATGTGGTGTCGTGTACATGTTGTACATGTGGTGTTGTATGCATGTGGTGCTATGTATATGTCGTGCATGTGATGTTATGTACATGTAGTGTCGTGTACATGTTGTGCATGTGGTATTTTTGTACAAGTGGTATTGTGTACACATTGTACAAGTGGTGCGGTGTACATGCGGTGTTGTGTACGTGTTGTACAGGTGGTGCATGTGCATGTGATGTTGTGCACATGTTGTGGAGGTTGTGCTATGTACAGGTGGTACTGTGTACATGTTGTACATATGGTATTGGTGTACATGTGGTATTGTGTCCATGTTGTATATGATGTGTTGTGGGCATGTGGTACTATGTATGTACATTGTGTAGTTGTGGTAACGTGACATGTGTATTCATTGTGTTGTACTCTGTGTATGTATATGCATTGTGTTGTACATGAAAAGCAGGTGTATGTGTCGTGTTGTACACCAGGTGAATGTGTATGTGTTGTATGTCAGGTGTAGGTGCATGTAATTCATGGTGTTGTATGTCATGTGTGGTTGTATATGTGGGATGGACACTATGTGTATGTGCACATGGTTCAGGAGAAGACATTGGGTGTTCGTCAAGTTTAGAAACTGATCTGAAGTGCGTACATAATAAGGAAAAAAGTAGAAGCTAAGGATTGATTAAAGGATAAGTATCAATATTTTATGTGATTTATGATTTTGCTATGATAATTACATGTGATCTATGATTCCGGTTTATGATGGTTACATGTGATTTATGATTTCGATCTATAATGGTTGTGTTTTGAGCTAACCTAATGTGATATGTTTATACATGATGATTTGGTCAAAGATGCTAGTTTGCTTGTTGTGACATGAAGCAAACATAATTGCAAGTGTACCTTGTTGACAAGCCACCAATGAGGTATTATTTGAAGTTATTTCAATTTATTTTGAATCTAATGGAAATTATGTGCTTCGTATAGGAATGATGAAATGTCTGGTTGGGTGGTCGAAACTAACGACAAGCATTAGCAACAACAACAAAAGGAATTGGAACATGCAACAATATGCTGGTAAATCACTTCAAGAGTAGGGCCATTGTGGAACACTCGTACCTAATAGTGTCCATTTATTTCCATGAGCATGCTACGATTGAAATTATGGTTTTAAGGCAGGGATATGCCTTGGCTTTTGTATCCTTCGATGCAAGGAAACCTTGATGCGGGATGGACTGCCTGAGATTGGGGTGCTAGAAGAACTTGGAATATGTGTGTCTGCACAAAAGGGGCTGACCGGATTGCCGGAGGGACTGTATAACAGAGAAGGGAAGGTCGGGGATGGATTTTTTTTGGTCATTAGCATTTCTAGATGGAATTAGATGCACATTGGGAGTGTGCCCTGGAACAATGAGTCAGTAACTGTTCACTGAGAGGAAAAGTGGCACATGATTATAGTGTTGGACATTGGATGCATATTTGACCTTGCAGTGGATTCTGGACTTCCTCGGAAGGAGGTGAATCCCGATATTACTTTGAGGGTGGAGGCGTGAGACTTTGGATTCCCTTGTTGCGGATGTAGGCATCATATCCTTTTATTTGATGGTTGATCAAATGTGCATATGTGTATTATTGTAAATATTGTATCGAGTCGGATTTATAAAACTCCATAGACAATGATGAGCCCCAAATTTGGTAACATTTTGGGCTCATTTGGCCTAACTACCCTTGCTCAACGCTTCATTTTTCATAACTTATGCATCATTTTTTTAGTATGTTTATGTCATTTATACGAATAAGGGCAGTCACTATTCCTAGGTGGCTAACACGTGCCCATTTCAGGTTTTTTGACACATGTTGGAGCAAAACCGAGCAGATAAGGGCTAAGAGACAGCCAAGATGGGGTGGAGGATTCGTAGGAGGGTTGTCCACGGCATTAAATGGCCTTCCTCGGGATCTTCACCCCCAACTTCGAGCTCCAACAACCACCACAACCGGATCTAGAAGGCAGCCAAACGGATTTTGAGGAAGCAGCTGTTCACTCCCAGTTTGGTCAGCCAAGTCCCATAGATTTAGGAGGCCAGCTTGGGGCCTCGTGATGTATAAATGATAAGGCTTTAGCCTTCGAAAAGGACTTTTGGAAAACTGTTGCACATTCTGCACTACGAGCTGCCAGCTCTGTTTTTGCTCTTTTGTAGCCATCATTGGCAGACCCTTTGACTTATGATTATTATTTTTTAATGGGAAGCAGTCAGATTTGATCTCAGTTCTGAGTTTTTAAAGGAGCCATAGCTCTCGGGGTTGGGCCCAACCTGAGAGCCTAAGGCCTCCTTCTTTTGTATTGATATCTTTTCTTTCAGCATTATGGTTTTCTTTACATGCATTTGAAACGCAGTTTGTTGAGTTAGATTTCGTGGTATGGTTAAGTAGGTCATTGTTAGAAGATAGAGTTGCTCCAGATGTTTAGAATAGAGTAAAGAGATTAGAATTGATAAAAGTTCCAGAAAAGGGTTGCCTGCACTCTCATTTTCACCTCTTTCTAGGGGCTGGAATTGCAGACAGTGCTACCCACCAAAAAACATTAGTTTGCGTACTCATGCAATCTTTGGTGCAATATTTTCATTTGTAGAAGTTATCCATGCGCTCAGACCTCTTGGAATGTTTCTTTGCTTCAGTACCATACATGATTCTCTTTAGAAATAACGTTGCTGTTCATTGGTTTCATTAAACAGTTAGGATAGGTTAGTAATATTTTGGTTATGTGCAGGACGTGGATGATTTGGTTCAGTTTACACTGTGCAGTGCTACTCCCTCACTCTCTCGTCCTTCTAAGCTTCGTCCAGGCCAACTGCTCATCTCCAAATTAGACCCCCCGTCTCACAACTACTCTACTGCCCACGTCATCCTACCTTTTTGGCCTTCCATTCCCTCTGCCCTCTTTCAGACAAACTAGCTTTACACACCCCCTCATCATCTCATCTCTCTGTCACTAAGTCATTACAAATCCCTCTCCTACCTCCCTATCCATCCATGCAGCCTCTTCCACTCACCCATCATCCAAAACCCAATCGTAGAACATCCTGTAGGAATTGCTGAACATCCTGTAGAAATTTTAATAAATGGAAAAAACCTGTGAGCAAATTTTGAAACCAACGTTTCGGACTAGCTAGGTGAGTCCATCATCAGGGAAATGAGATCTGCCTTTTGAGAAATTCTGAAACATCCTGTAGAACCCCTGCAGACTTCCTATAGAAGCTCATAAACGCGGTCTCTTGGCAGCCAAACTTTGTGAAACTCACTGGAAGGATGTTAGGAACTCCTTAGACCCTCTCTGAACCTTCCCTACCTCTTCCAAGCATTTCTCCCCCATGATCCGCCTCTGCACAGTAAGAAGCCAGTTAAAAGCACATGCATGATAATTATAAATAACTTATTCAAAAATACAAAAAGATGTTTTCTTCAGGTAGAAGTAGTCTAGACACATGCATCTTACCTTCGTAGAAGTAATGGCATCTCTTTCAGTAGTTTGCATTCCCATCTCTGCATCAGTAGGACTAGCTGGTAGAATTAGGGTTTGCTAGGGTTTGCATTTCTTGTTGGCTTTCAATTCCTTTCTGCAAGTAGATTAGCTTCCTTTGAGTTAGCTTTCGTCCATCAGTTAAAAAGATTCTTTTAAGAGCTCATAGAAGTTGGCTTGAGCCCCTAGCGGACTTGTGCCAGCTGACCAAGTGACAGCTGCGGCAAGAGCTAGTACTTGTGCATACAGCACCGTCGCTTCCAAGTTTGTTACGAACTACCGGGTTGATAAAATTAAAGAAGGAAGCTCCAGGAGTTGTAGCATTATTGCTACAATACTGGAGCCCACCATCTCTTTTTGGAGCCGTTGCGGGGGATCGAAATTTGGGGCTCATCATCACCCCCCAGCTAAAATGATTGCTCATCCCTGAGCAACCAATCTCCTCCTATGCCTTCCTGGGGTCCCCCTGCTCATCCTTCCTGGTTTGTGCCTCCTCCATGGTCTTACCCGCCTCAGTACCATACTCAGCCCACTACTCATTCGTTTCACTCACATGCCGAGCCACAACCTCAGTGGAATGCACCTCAACCGGGGTGGAGGCCCCAGTACAATACTCCTCCCACCATTTTGCCTCCACCAACAGCTCAACCACAACCATTACCTCCTGCTCCTCCAAGGCAGCCCCAAATGCCTGCTCAACCGAACCCGAACCCCAACAACCGACAGGCCCAGCAGGTATATACTGGGGAAACATCATGCCCTACCTATGCTGTGGAGATCCAGGAGATCAACCTGCGATCTGGAAAGACTCTTCCAGATCGCCAACCTCCTCCCCCAGAGGACGAGGAAGATAAACAGGAAAGTGAACCAAAAGCCATTCCACCCTTTCCTGAGAGACTAACGGCCACCACACAACCCAACCCAGAGGAGGATGAGCTTCTGGGAGAACTCAAACAGTTGTGTGTGAGAATACCACTTCTCCAAGCCATCAAAGATGTACCGATATACAACAAACTGGTTAAGGAAAAGTGTTTCAGACACCCAGGCAGGCGAAAAAGAGATGCTTCAACCATCAATGTCATAGGACAACTGTCTGATCTTATGTTGGGGCAAGTCATCTGCCTAAAGTATTTGGATCCTGGGAGTCCTGTAGTTGATGTCCACATCAATGGCACCATCATACCACACACATTGATTGATCTGGGGGCTGCCATTAATGTGATGACCAGGGATACCATGCTCAAAGTCAACCTTCAGGGTTCCTTGAGAAAGACCTCGACAATCCTGCAACTAGCATATCGCTCCACCGTGACTCCCGAAGGGATTGTAGAGGATGTCTTGGTCTCTGTTGACTCTTGGGAGTACCCTACAGACTTCTTGGTTCTGCAACCAAAGGCAAAGCTTACTGGATACCCCCTTATTTTGGGAAGGCCTTGGTTAGCCACTGCAGATGCTTACATAAGCTGCCGTGCAGGAAACATGACCATAAAAAATGGTCCTATGTCCAAGCAGCTAGTCCTATACCCTCATGCCCAACCCTTATTAGAGCATGACTTACCACTTTGGTTGGGGGAAGGAGAAGAAGATGAGGTGTACTCAGCACCTTTTTGCACCCTAGACACCACTAGGGGAGGCCCCCCAACCGAGGATGATTTGATTGAGACCTTGATCCAGAATCCACCTCCCAGTGCATTGTCCTTAGAGGAATTGGTGGAGGATGCCCAAGCCAGCACCTTAGTGGACCTTTGTGTGACCAACCCTGTCGCTCCCAGAGTCAAAAATGTGGAGTTCGGCCCTAAGAGAACGCTAAAGATCAGCTCCTCCCTATCTCCTTCCCAGGAAAACGAGCTGTGTAGTCTGTTGGCCAGTCATCTAGATGCTTTTGCTTGGAGCTATAAGGAGATGAAAGGAGTCCATCCTTCGGTCTGTACCCATCACATCTACATCAAAGAAGATTGTAAACCGGTTAGGCAACCCCAAAGGAGAATGAATCCAGCCCTTAAGGACATCGTTAAGGAAGAATTGCAAAAACAGTTGGATGCCGGATTCATTTACCCCATCTCGGATAGCGAATGGGTGTCCCCTCTGGTGTTGGTTCCCAAGAAAAACGGGAAGTGGAGAATCTGTGTGGACTACCGAGAACTGAACAAAGCCACCAAGAAAGACCATTTTCCTCTACCCTTCATGGATCAAGTGTTGGATGGACTGGCAAGAAAGAAGTTTTTCTCTTTCCTAGAGGGGTTTAGCGGGTATAACCAGATCCAAATCAGCCCGGAAGACCAAGATAAGACCACCTTCACTTGTCCTTGGGGTACCTTTGCTTACCGAGTTCTTCCCTTTGGACTATGCAATGCTCCTGCCACCTTCCAGAGAGCCGTCTTGAGCATCTTTTCTGAGCTGGTCCATGATTCGGTGGAAATCTATATGGATGACTTCACTCCTTATGGGTCCAACTTCCAGGAAGCATTGTCCAATCCAGGAAAAGTCCTAACCAAGTGCATTGAGATGAACCTGTCCCTTAGTCCTGAAAAGTGTGAATTATTGATGACTGAAGGGACTGTGCTAGGCCATACCACTTCTCGCCAAGGGTTACAGGTGGATCCTAACAAAATTGCTCTCATCAAGAAGGTTCCACCTCCTCAGAAGGTAAGAGATGTTCGAAGTTTCTTAGGTTTAGCAGGGTATTATAGGAGATTCATTAAAGACTTCAGCAAGCTAGCCTTGCCATTGTTTAGCCTCTTGGCAAAAGATGTTGAGTTTAAATGGACTGACGATTGTCAGAAGGCTCTGAATGAATTGAAGGATAAGTTGGTGTCTGCCCCAATCTTGAGAGGTCCAAATTGGGCCCTACCTTTCCACATCCACACTGATGCCTCGAACAAAGCCATAGGGGCAGCCTTAGGACAAGTTGAACAAAAACTTCCATACGCCATATACTTTGTCAGCAAAAACTTATCCAAGGCGGAACTGAATTACACTGTAACTGAGAAAGAATTTCTGGCCGTGGTCCATGCACTGAACAAGTTCCGACATTATATCACTGGCTATCAAACATTTGTACATACTGATCATGCTGCAATTAGATATTTAATGAATAAACTAGATGTGAATGCTCGTATTATTAGATGGTTACTTTTGTTGCAGCAGTTTGATTTGACTATCGTTGACAAACCAGGTAAAGAAAATGTTGTTGCTGACTTTTTGTCTAGATTGGATTTACCTGCAGGTGAGGATGGAACAGTGGATGACCAGATGCCAGATGAACATCTGTTTGCTATTTCAGTACTCTCTCCATGGTTTGCTGATATAGCAAACTACCTTGTCTCAGCACAGTTCCCTCCGCACCTATCCTCAAGAGAGAAGAGCAGGATCGTAAGGAAGAGTGCCTCATTCACTTGGATCGGGGCAACCTGTTCAAGCTTGGCCCCGATCAGATCTTAAGGCGTTGTGTAAGGGAGGAGGAGGTCTTTGATATCCTCCTAACCTGTCATGACGGGCCTTGTGGAGGACATTTTGCAGCCAAAAGGACTGCCTTCAAAATCCTACAGGCAGGCTACTATTGGCCCACGCTTCATCAAGATGTCAGAAGGTATATCAGCCAATGTGACCGATGCCAAAGGATGGGGAAACCGACTCCAAGGGACGAAATGCCTCTCCAACCTCAAGTGACTCTTGAGCCATTTGAGAAGTGGGGTATGGATTTTGTGGGTCCAATCAATCCTCCTTCGAGGCAAAGGTCTTACATCATTGTGTGCACAGACTACCTGACAAAGTGGGCAGAAACCAAGGCAATCAAAGCAGCGACAGAAGAAAAGGTGGCCAAGTTCTTAAGAGAAAACATCTTCTACAAATTTGGCTACCCAAGAGAGCTAGTCACCGATCAAGGAAGCCAATTCACCTCCAACTTAATTGAAGACCTACTTGCTCATCACAAAATCAAGCATAGGACTTCCACCCCCTATCATCCTCAAGCAAATGGGCAGGTGGAAGTCACCAATAGAGCATTGGAAGGGATCTTGACTAAGGTGGTGAGCAGCAGTAGAAAAGATTGGGCAGATCGCTTGGTTGAGGCCACGTGGGCTTACAACACCACTTGGAAGACCACAACCGACTTCACACCTTATGAGCTGGTCTATGGGAAGAGAGCTTTGCTGTCAATTGAGTTCAAGTACAACACCTTGAGGATGGCAGCTCAACTGAACCTGGATCTCAGCCATGCCCAACAAGAAAGGTTATTGCAGCTGAATGGATTGGACGAGCATCGAATGCAGGCCCTTCTCCACTCAGAAGTGGTTCAACTTCAGAGGAAGGTGTGGCATGACCAACACCTCAATGACAAGCAATTTCAGCCGGGAGATTGGGCACTGTTGTATGATTCCAGGCATAAGGATTTCAAGGGGAAGCTGAGAACCAGATGGCTGGGACCATATGCAGTGGAAAAATGTAATGACAATGGGTCTGTTCTTATTCGGACCATTGATGAGGAGGCCATCCCCATGATTGTCAATGGGCATCGACTAAAGATCTACAGAAAACCTCTTTCAAGGCAAGAATTCATCAAAACTGTGGAAAAATCAGTGTTGGTCATAGAGAAGGGTTCTGCCTCTGTTTTGGGCATACCCTGAACATCTAAAAAAAAAAAAAAAAAAAAAAAGATCCTTGGGTGAAAACCTTTCTGAGGCTCCCAAGGCAGATGGTAGGGGTGAAAACCTCATTGAGGCGTCCCTGTTGTCTTTCTGAAAATGTTTGAAAAAAGACCCTTGGGTGAAAACCTCTCTGAGGCGCTCAAGGTAGATGGTAAGGGTGAAAACCTCACGGAGGCACCCCTGCTGTCTTTCAAAAAAAAAAAAAAAAAGAGAAAAAAACAAACAAAGAAACAGGGAAAACAGGTTCAAGATTTGATAGTTCATGCAGGTTGCAGATATTCCCTGCAGGAAAAGAGGTCCCTCAACTCGAGGACAAGGGTCCCTACTATGCTACCAGAGGACCTCGCCAGCACTCCCTCCAGAAGCACTCATCTCTTCCAAGGTCTGGGCATGATTTGATCACAGTTTAGCCTTCTACAGGAAGCTACATGACTTTCTACAGGAAGTTCTGTATTTCTACAGGAAACTTCCTGTAGAATCTTTGGACGGCCCAGGACCGACTGTGTGGGAAGATCTGAAGCCCGAGGTCCGACACGGAGGCATGCAAGCTAATTTTTTTCTCCATCACCCACTACTGTCGCCTCCTTCTACCACCCCTGTTGCCATGCAATGGAAATACCTGCACAGTCAAATCAGAACGTTGAATTCTCAGAGGAAGCAATTCTCAAATGGAATAAAGGATGCAGAGGCCCCATGCGCTACTTATCAAAGCCATCCGAGGACCCTGCGACCGTGACCGTGATGCCACCGTCTCCACCGTTTCGGCATGCACCCGAGGAGGAGAAACTGCTACAGGACATCCTACAGGAATCCCGTAGCAGTTCATCCAGCTAGAGCGTACACCATCAAGGCACCTGCAACACATAGAGCGGGCACATGCACCATCCGCAGCCAGGTAATAAGTTTCGTAACCAGCAGCAGTCTGCAAGGAGGAACCCCCGTGCCTGTGCGTGAAGCAGCAGCAAGCGGATCCATCACCCTCGTCCTGAAACCTGAAAATAACGTCGCGGCCGCACAGGTAAGTGCCTCACCCTTTTTTCGTCAAATTACATGAAAAATACTCTAAAATGTTTGCGAGTATGGAAATGAATGGGTTGAGCCAGTCGGGTAGCCATTCAACTGGCCACCACGACCAGTCCGATGGTCTCGTCAGATTCGGAAAGTGTTGGTCGTGTCAAGCAAAACAAGAAATGGACACGTGGGAAGCGTCCAGTCGAGGAGAAGTGGCGATCTAACAGAAATGACGGCGGTAGATATGCAGGGAATGATGCGGCGGTCAGGCAGACTTGCAGTGAAATGAATAGGTGACGTCGTCCAACGGTCTGGCAGGGACAGCTCACCCCCGCGCCACGAGTTCCGCAGGGATTCAAATCCACCGGCTAGATCGTCACTCCACTCATTTATCATCAACCGCTTTGCAGTCGAGTAAGCGCCCAAAATTCTCTGAAGCCTATTACTCCGAGTCCTCGGCTTGTTCAAACGTCTGGTGGTTGCACAGAAGGCCCAGAACCACTTACGTGCTCTCCAGAACCCGTGTGCGACTTCTACAGGAAGTTGCGCTACAGGAAACTCGCCGCTACGGAGGAAATCAATCTATTCACGTCAAAGGTGGCGAATTGGGAAAGGTAAGCCTGAACCTGTTCCTCCCATGCAATTGGTTTGAAGGGTGGCGAAGTCGACGTCCTAAAAAAGTAAAACTACAGTCTGCGCATAAATTTGCAAACGTCGTCTTCCTTTTGCATGAGAATTGTCGTCGTAGTGTATGTGCGGGGTTTTCTACAGGATGTGGTTCGTAATTGAGCCCCTGTCAAGGCTCACCTGTAGATAGCCGAGAATTCACGAACTGTGTGCTTGACAGAGGCGTAATTCTACGCTCTGTCTCAAGAAATCCGAAAGGCCCATCTTTTGATACGCACCAGCCACCTCCGGCTAACACAACAAGCTTTCACCATGCCGGGTGGATTCATTAGGAAGGAACCGACAGACTCAAAGAAGCTACGGGAAAACCCTGAGGTGGTAGAACTGTTTTCTCGTGCACGATGGATGTCGTTCTGCGACAAGCTTCAAGGTTATGATGATGAGGTGGCAGAGGAATTCCTGCGAGCTTTGAAGCCAAAATCAAAAACGCTGGCCGTTGTCAATTTCAGGGGTTTGAATCTCAAACTCACCCCACAGTTCATCAGCAGAGTCACTGATCTCCCAATGGGGGTACCGTGGGATAAGGAGGAGAGGAAACTAGGCCAGAAGGCTAAAAAGGAGTTCTTTCTGCCGGAGGAACAATTCTCAGAGGATAAGAAACAGGTTCGCAGAGCTAGCCTACAGCCGCTCTGGAGTGAGGTCAGCCTCCAAATTATGAAATATATCACGTGCGAAGGACGATTCAGCATCGTATATGGGTACCATTTCCAGCTGCTCATAGAACTGAGGCACCAAATGGACCTACCTTCAGAAAACAAGCTAAGTAATCCTTACTTCCTCCTGCAGTCCATGACTGAATGTGCCACCAAATTACGAGAGGGCACGCCAGACCAGGTAGCCCATCATGGGCTCATTAAGCTCCTCGTGGAGGATGCACTCCACACATACACCGTCCCTCTCTTGTGGGAAGCCTTCCGAAATTTGACTAAGGATGGCGATATCAAAATGTTGACCGAGGAGCTCACCTCCTCCAGCAACGAGGAGAAGGAACCAATACACACAGAGAAGGAAGGGAAAGGCCAGGAAACCACGGTCAAAGCACCGAAGAAAGAACAAAAGGGGAAACAAGAGAAACACCAGGTTGCCGAAAAAGAGGATGACAAATCCACATTGACACCCAGGGAGAAAAGGTTATAGAGTAGGGTGGAAAGGACTGAACAAGTCCACGTCAGTGAAGGCATCTCGAAAGCAGGCTCAGCAAAGTCAAAAGGCAAAGCACCCTCAGCCAAACAGGCTAAAACGGTGCCACCTGTTTCTACAGGAAAAGCAAAAACGGCTTCTACAGGAAGCCAAAAATCAGCCGCTACTGGGCCTTCTACAGGAAGTCCTGAGAAAGGAAAACCAAAGGAGAAGATAGCCGAAATCCTTGCAAGGGAGGCAGCAGCCGTGCTGGCCACCCTTAGTACCCCTCCCAAGCCGAAGGAGAAACGAAAGAGGGAGATCCCTCTGTATTTCAAAGCCAGGAGAAGTGTGAGAATCAAAACAGGCAGGCCCCAACCTCCATCCAGCAGCCCAATTACTATAGAAGACACCCCTACCTCGCCAAGGGAGAGGTCCCCCTAAAAAATATCAGTCACTTATGAGCGGGGGAGCCCGAAGACAACTGCTTGGCAGGAGAGAATGGACAGGTTGGCGTCAAAAACCCCGCTACAGGATGCTGAGGTCGTTCTACAGGAAACATTGGTCCGGCTCAAGGAGACAGAGAGAATGGAGGGAGAGGCAGCCACATCACCACTTAGGGAAGACGAAGTAGAGCCACCGAGGGAAGAAGAGGAAGAAAATATTCCGGAACCGAGTCCCCAGCCAAGCTTGAGCTCGTATTATAACTTTATGGAAGCTGGAAAAATTATTCCACAGAAATTCACAGTGCCGCTTTTCTTTGCGTTGGAGGAAGAGAGAGTGAGAACCCACACGTGGATGAAGATAGCTAAATCAAAAGGAGTGGCAGATATAGGCCCCTTGGAGGAACAACTCAAGGAGGCACGAAGAGAGTTAGCTATGGCCAAACACGTGGCAAACTACCAGTGGGTATTCCTACAGGAAGAGAATGAGAAACTTAAACTGCAGCTATAGGAACTGAAGAAAGAAAAGGGCACATCATCAGGGGACACTACAGCAGAACCTCAAGGCAAAGATGGACTGCAAGTTGGTCTTGGGGAGCTAACCTCACATCTACAGGAAAGGGAACTGCAAGCACAAATCGAGATACAAGCTCTCAAACAACAGTTGCAGCAAAAAGAGGCACAACTGGCCTGCATGTCCAGTTGGGCCATGGATTCTCTACAATGTAGACAACCGACCAAATCTTATGGCCTATACCTACGGGACCAGTGGTTGCAATTTCAAATTAATGCATTGGCGCAGAGGGGTATCTCCCAAATCCAAGACCCCCAGCAGTTCACAGAGTTATGCAATAGCAGTTCATCAGAGGACAAGGCCAAACTATCGGAGTTCTATCTCCATAATTTGGCCCTTCCTAATGTGACTTCATGGGATCCCAACACAGTTGTAGGAGATATGCAGTTGATGGCATTTGCCTCATGGTTGAACCATGAAGAAAAGAGAGCAGCAGAGGTCAAAGAGGTCATGAACCAAGAGTTACATGAGCCACTGCTGATTAGAGCAGAGCCAGGGGATCCCAGTGCATTGATATCGGCCCACCAACACTTAGCCACCAACCCTCAAACTTTATTGAAATACATGGATCAACAGGCTCAGGCTATAGCACATTTCGAGGATATGGATCGACTATTAGGGGACAACTGTGTTCATGCTTGCACCTGTTGATGGAACACATTGTCCCACAGCCTCAAAATCAGAGAATATAGCAATACTGGAGCCCACCAGACAATATGATTATTTTTGGGTGAAGAAAATGTGTATATGTTTATATGTAGTTATTATTGTAAATACCGTAATGAGTTGTGTTATAAAGCTCCAGTAAATGGTATGATTGTCATGTTTTAATAGATGGTCATTGTAAATATTGCAACGCATTGAGTTATAAAGCTCCATGGGCAGTATGTTTTGTTTTCAGCAGTCTTGTTGGTTATAGGTGTCATTGAACACTGAGGATGGTGTTCCCCCAAGGAGGAGGGTTCTGTAACAAACCTAGTTAAAAATCCACGTAAAATATATAAGACCACGGTCATGGGACACGTATTCCAAGTTGAAAGGTGGGAAAAACATTCGAGTGGGTGTTCATTTCAGTTATTATGGCTAAATAAAGTTGGCAAAGGCAATGGAAAAGGCTTTGGAAAGGAATGAGGTATTATTTGACATTTATTTATGAAAATAATGGAAATTAGGAGAAAAGGAAGGTGAAAGGTCACAGGTTTCATGTGAGGAGGAAAATGAAGGAAAATAATGGAAATTGAAGAAATTAGAGGCCCCATTGATAAAAAGGTCTTTGAGGATTAGTGGACATGCTTGGTCAGTGTAGACTTTTGTTAGTTATATTTGGAGATCTCTCTCTATTCTCTCTCTCATACTCTTGGACACTTAGAGTTTTCTTGGAGAACTCTTGTAGGAGCATGGCATACTTGGAGTTTTCGAACAAGAAGGAAAATGAAGAGTAGGAAAGTGCAGGAGGATTGTGGGATCAACAAATACAATGGGTTTCGCTTGCAGGTACTAAGTTGCATGTATGTTTTCCTCACTAGTTTTGGCATGAATGACTTATGCATGTGGTTTATTAGTCATGATTTGTCATTGGCATGGAGGATTTCCTGGATTGATAGTGGCTTTTCCTAGCCTTTTCATTTCCTTGATAGTCATGGTGTTGTGGGTTAATTTATTTGTTTTCTGGTTGGTTTTCATGTTTCCTTTTGCTTGGGTTGAGTTATTAGTTCTCAGAGCCTTATTTCGAAAAATTATTTGGAAGCCTTGTAAAGACTTGGGTTGAATTATTGGTCCTAGAGCCTTGGTTGGAAAAACACTCTGGAAGCCTTGTAATAGCTTGGGTTGAGTTACTAGTCTTGGAAGCCTTGGTTGGAAAAACACTTTGGAAGCCCTTGGTGGGTTGAGTTACTAGTCCTGGAAGCCTTGGTTGGACAAATTCTCTAGAAGGCCGAAAAAAGTTGTGGGTTGAGTTACTAGTGTTGGATCCTTGATTGGACAAATGCTTTGGAGCCTGACAACAACCATGGGTTGAGTTACTAGTCATGGAAGTTGGTTTGGAACAAATTCTCTAGAGCCTTGGAAGGCTTGGGCAGAGACCAATTTGGTGATGCTTTTCTGATGTCTGACCGTGAGGTGGAATCACTATTTGATGGGTTGAGGTGGTTTAGCCTCTAGAAGCCCTGAATGGTTTTGATTGATGTGTTTTATGAGATCCCACTTTCATGCTTGGAATATAGTGCGGGGGTGACTGGGTAAAGAGATATTTGGCTCAACCATGTCTACAGTCGGGTGGTATGTGGAAGTCCCAGACCTGGTTGCATTTCACATATGTTAATAAGAGATATTTCCTCTTGTAAATGATGGGTAAGTGTACTTGTTATTTGTGATATTGATGGTTGTATTATCATTGTTATGATGTTGGTTATGAGCATACCAAATGTAGGTTTTAACCCCGTACAAAAATTACTTGCATACGAATTCTAAAAACAGAAAATAAACAATGGCGAGAGCATAACACATAAAATAAATATACATAGAGATATTCCCCTGGATCTCAAAACCGGGACTACTAGATTGACTTTTCATTACTTTCCTTTCAATGTTACAATACATATATATACATGCTGAAGCATCCATAAACCCCAATCCATTAACCTTGGATTAGAACATAACTGTAGTTTCCTTGACTAGATCTACAAAATACCATGG
This sequence comes from Pinus tabuliformis, assembly GCA_031772625.1. Taxonomy (NCBI): domain Eukaryota; kingdom Viridiplantae; phylum Streptophyta; class Pinopsida; order Pinales; family Pinaceae; genus Pinus; species Pinus tabuliformis. The sequence continues at coordinate 1,480,322,349 of CM062820.1, read as the reverse complement.
ACCGAAAACCATCACGCCGAAAACCATGTACGAAATCCATGCACAAAACCATAGGTAGGTCCCCCCACCTAATATAGGGTTCGAAAAAAAAAATTCTTGGGGCACTGCCGCCCCCCCTGTGACCCCCCCTTGGGCCCAATGCAATGAAGGGGGTACTCTGCCCCCCCCGACGGCTAGTTGTGGAAATAATATAACATAACCCAACAATGAGCATGTTTTTTTACAGTGATAATGTATGGATCTCATCATGTTTTGATTTGTAAATGAATGAAAAATGTATCTATGGCCTAATAAATGAAATTTCAACTAATGATATAAGGTAACAATGATTCTTAATGATTCTCAGATGAGTATTAAACCCCTCTGCTTAGATCTGTTGTTTACACTTGTAGATTACATATTTGTGACATGTTTGACAAAATTCTGGTCATGGCTATTAGGGGTCCAATCAAGGGCATGTTTATGTAATTGAATTTGTATCATTATTCCATTATTATATTTCTATTATGAAGGCATCACTGAATTCTAGGTAGTGACCTGGGATTTGGGCCTGAAAAAGTGGCTCAAATCCAATGAATGTTGGCACAACACTGAGCAGAAAAGTCCTTGGATGTTGGCATGCCATGTAGTGGGAGCATTCAGAGTCCTCTGGATGCATGCATGCCCATATCATGGGAGTGTCAAGGGATTAATTGGTCTAAAAACTTAGTGGGACCTAGGGGTCGGTTACCTAAGAGGTATAGCCATAGATTGTTTTTCTTCTCTTTTTTTTTTTCTTCTTTTTTTTTTCTTGAATCAATTGAAGTGATGAAGTTGATTTTGTCTCCTATTTTTTTCTTAACAATTCTTTTTCTGATCCTCCAGATCACACAAAGTGCAGGAGGAGAGCATACTCAAGAATTATTATTTTGTTTTTACTTAACAATCCTTTTTCTGATCCTCTAGATCACACAAAGTGCAAGAGGAGAGCATACTCAAGAATTATTAACCTTTTTTTTTTTAACAGATGTAAGAAATAAGGTCTCCTAATTACACTTCCCTGGCAACGGCGCCAAAATTTCTAGTCAATTTAACGTCTTAAATTGCTCTACATAAATTATCAATCCGGGTATCGTAAACTGATGAAGTGTGGTGCACTATATGTGCTTAGTTAACCTTTCTCTTACTTCGTTGTTTTCTAGTTTATGTTGTTTTTGGGGTTTTGTTCTAAAATGCAATAATCAAATAATGAGAGAATGACTATGAGACCCAGTATCCTTGCTGCTTCAGCAAAAGGACAAGATGATTCTATCACGTTATTAGTTCATTAAAAGGCTATGTGTATCACTACTCTACAATCAACTTGAAAGCAATTTATGTACAACTAATATACATGAGAAAAATGTAAAACAACAGTAATCAAAACAACTTTGTTATGTACAGCTAATATACATGAGAAAAATAAAATGCAAAATTAAATGACAACTATACAAGGCAGGGGCCCCCTACCACCTATGAAATCAAATGCTTAAAGGAAAATAAAGACATCAAATAAAGGACTAATGACATCGGCCCAGTATCTCTGCTGCTGATTTAAAATGAAAATGAAATGTGAAATCTAAGTGACACTACATAAAGGAGACAAATCACACTACTTTAACCTTTTCTTAACCTTTTTGCCTTTCAGCTAGATTTATCATGTGAGAACAGTTATGAACAAGTCAGCAATGTGAGTCTTAAAGCAAACTAAACCAAGCTGTACTAAGTGATATTTTGGCTCCAATAAAGTTATTTGATTATGGAAAAAGAACCATCAATAGATGAACAACTTGATATCTAAGAGCAAAAGTAAAGTGCAAGTTAAAGAAATGATACTAATGAAAATCAAACTACAGAAAAATAAAGGTCAGCAACATAGACAAGATGATCACACATGCCACTAGTCATGAAATCAAAGCAAAATTAAACACACTTGCATGAATTAAAATTGCATGAATGAAAAATCTAATCTACCTTACATTCTACAAAGCAATATTTACAAAATGAAATCTACTCTACCTTACATCCTAATATGCTCCATGACATCTACTTCACATCTTCTTCCATGTTGAGAACATCAAAGCTTTATTCAATTTCTTCAAAAGTACAAAGTACAAAAGCTTTCAAAAGCCATCAAGGAAGAACTACAAACTTAAGAACTAGGAACTAAAAGACTAAAAAGGACTAAAAAATGAAGGAGAGAGATCTCCTATTTATACAAAAAGATGAGAGCCATCTCATTAATGAGAATCCATGAATCTCTCCCTCTACCTCTAGAGTCCTAATCAAAATAGGAACTGATAAGACACATGTCTTTTTAGAGTTATAATACAATTAGGAAATGTGACACATATCCTCATGATCCCATGATTCTTTCCACTCAAATTCGAATTTGGCCTTGGGGTGCCACATAAGGGTCTTCTAGAAGTCTCCTTTCAACCTACACATGTCAACAACCTCAACCCATTTGTTAGGTATAAGCATATGCACATTATTTTCTAATGTTTAACCACAAATTCACTTAAAAGGCTTAGAAATAATAAAGATTGGAAAAACATAAAGGTAGCCCAATGATAATGAAAGTGGGATGAATGTGGTGACATAGTAGTGAAATGGAGGTGAAATGGGGGTGATAAAATGGACATAATAGTGAAAGTGTAATGGAAATGAATGACATTTTCAAGACTCAACATGGGGCGGACTTGGTCTTTCGTCGTTGCTTAGCTCATGAGGAAGCTGAAAGGGTTTTGAATGACTGTCACTCTGGAGCGTGTGGCGGTCATATGTTTGCGTATGCCACAGCCCAAAAGATATTGCGCGCTGGCTACTTTTGGCCGTCCTTGTTTAAAGACTGTATTATTGCGGTCCGGAAATGCCACAACTGTCAAGTATTTGATCGCAAGATGCGCGCACCACCTGCTCCTCTCCACCCTATAATTGCCGTTGGTCCTTTTGCTAAATGGGGTATCGATTTTATTACATGTAACCCTCACTCGGCCGGGGGGCATGCATATATCATCCTTGCGGTTGATTATTTTACTAAGTGGGTCGAGGCGATGCCTACATTCGAGGCAGACAGCAAGACAGCTGCGATTTTCGTATTCAATCACATTATTGCTAGGTTTGGTGTCCCACAAGCGATAATCACTGACCATGGGTGCCATTTTTGAAACGTTATGATGACAGAACTTACAGGCCAGCTTGGTTTGCGTCACGATAGCTCAACTCCTTATTATCCACAAGCCAATGGCCTGGTTGAGTCTATCAACAAAGTTTTAGTTGTCATGATCCGACGAATCATTGGTATTCATCGGTCGAATTGGCACAACATGTTATTTTCCGCGCTTTGGGCGTACCGAACCTCAGTGAAAACATCAACAGGGTTCACTCCTTTCCAACTAGTTTATGGTTTGGAAGCAGTGCTGCCCATTGAATGCGAAATCCCGTCACTTCAAATGGCTGTCGAATTACTTCCAGCTACTTCCGAAGAGGAGAAACGTCTATTATACTTAGCTCAATTCGATGAGACTTGACGTGACGCTGCATTTGTAATCGAGACTCACGCAAAACGGATGAAAGCTCAGTATGATCGCAACGTGACCCCTCGAAATTTTTCGGAAGGGGACCTAGTGCTTTTATATGATCAAGCTAACGATAAATTAGGTGCTGGAAAATTCGTTCCTATGTGGCATGGGCCCTAGATTGTCAAGCGAAAGCTAGCAAAAGGGGCCTATGAGCTGGTAGATTTTGATGGGGACTCTTTGGGTAAACCCAGAAATGGACTTTACTTAAAGAGATATTATGCTTAAATGATGGGTATGGAGATTTAGTTAGGTTAGATTTTTCTTTCTAGCTGGTGTGTTTATTAGTATAGATAGTGTGCTTAGCTTAGAGAGTGTGTTTTTCGTCGTTATTCTGGCTTATCTTGGTTTTACTCTTGATATTGCAGATGTCGACGCCTCTCCAAACGTACATTGGATTTGCTGATGGTGCTTGTCGTAGTACATGGAATATCTCTTCCGCAGCTTGGGTTATCTATTCGCCCTCTGACGAGTTAGTTTCTATGCATGGGGTGAGCCTCGGTCAAACAACAAACAACATTGCAGAATACAGTGCAGTGATTGAATTATTGTCTGAATCTATTTCGTTTGGGATTCGGAGTTTGATAGTGAGGTTAGATTCTGAACTCGTTGTATTACAGCTTAATAGAGTCTATGCCATTAGAAATCCAGTGTTATTAAGGTTATTTTTGAGAGTGCGCCTCTTGAAACGTGAATTTGATTACATTGAATATCAACATATTCCAAGGTCATTAAATACATTAGCAGATGCAATTGCTTCTCGAATGTTAGACATGCATTTGCGATGATCATACATGTAAATTTAAAAACATTTCATCACACATGTTTAACAAGATAAGCCGATAATAATGATATATATAGATAGGAGTGTGTCAAAAAATACATCGTCTTCGATCATAGGTTGAAAAACACCTTATGATCGGCAAAAATGATAAGTACAAAAACCAAAATGTCACATGTGTCTACAAAAGTGACCAGCCAGTCACTGGTGGTGCTCTCTATACGAAACCACTACACGCGCTACCCTACACAAGAACCTCCTAAAAGGTCCTGGGACTGTGACCACATAGCGCTGAAGTCTGATAGGAATATCGTCTATAGTCGTCTCTGGTATGTCTGCCATAAGACGCTCTAGGTCCTGTTCCAACTCGGCTAAGGTCTCTGCGGCCGCATCCTGTGGGGTCGGTGTTGGCACAACTGGTACTCTCCTCTCGAAAGGCCGGAGATTGGCCAGACGCTGTGGGCCTACATCTGCATTTTGAAAATTGTCACTGTCATTTTTGAGACGATATAAAAACCAAAAAAAGTAAATAATTTAAAAACTTGTGGAAAATGAAGTACATGTGTCGTCCCACTGTTCTCCCAGTGGAAGAATCATGTCCGGATCTCCGCGAAAATCAACTCCGGCATACGGAAAATCCTGAATCGAGAAGACCTGGTTCTCTAACCAGTGAAAATACTCCGGTCTAAATCGGACAACCTCCGTACCCTCATCAGGATGACGGGCCATCACCGCAACCCATCGCATCAACTTAGGCTCTTGGGGAGGCCCAACCTCAACAGTGAGATGCTGTGGGATCAGCATCAGAACCCTCTCTAGGGCAAAACTCACAACTAAAGGCCCATAACCAGAAGTCTTCAGTTGTCCGTTTTTGGTCCTAGTCAGTTGGCCCTTTAAGTTGGCCAACACAGCATCACACCAGTTGAAAATGGTGCCCTAATAGCAATCAATCACCATCCGCATCTGGGATCCAGTGGCAATGTGCAAAGTGGTAGCCCCGCAAAGTCTGGTAACTGTAAAGGCAATTACCATAAGTTCAGGTTGGGATATCTTTTTGATTTCTATCCCCTTATCCTGGTTTTGGTTATTACACCACTCTAGCCGGAGGCTAGCAATGGACTGGCCACCCGACCTAGTCTCGGACAGAGTCAATTGTTCGCCCCTCTTGGGCAAACCAGTGAGAAAGTAAATATTAGAGGGCTCTATCCCGAGCTGGTGCCCTCCAATGTAGAAACACTGATCCTGAACGTTCCACCTTTCGACCAGCCACTCTAAAAAGCGCACCTGGGCCCTCATGCCAGGTATGGCCCAGTATTTGTAAAGACCGCATGCATTTAAAGCATCAATGGAAGGTTGATGATTAATCGCGGCCAAATCAAGCATGGTGGGCAATCTACACACCATAAAACATCTGTTAGAGTCCATAAAATTGAAAGTTTTTGGTTCATTTTGGAGAAATTGGAGTTTAAAAATCTACTCCGTGGTGTACGCAGCCAGCCCTTTAGAGACAGGGCATATGTACGCACCTTCTCTTAAGGCAAGCTGCGTACGCCCGGCATTTTCCCAATGGAGAAAATGTCGGGGTATGCAGGTCACCCATGGGGCACCTTTGTACCCCGAAAAGCGGACCTTGAAACCCCCAAGGTCTCCAAAAAATAAAACTAAAGCCTAAAAACGAATTCTAAACGGATGGAAATGCAAGGGAGGATGTTGTAGAATACCTGATGAGACGGCGTTCGATTTCGACGGTCGGATTCTCCGCAATATCCATGGGAAGTTTCTTGCCAAAAGCCCTTTTTCTCTCCTCAACAGTAAAATGGTAAAAATGAAATGGTAAAAGCCCTTTTTATAGGTTTTTTTGAGTAAATAAATGTCAAATTTGTTTATTTTCCACCATGAAAAGGTATTTTTCAAGTATTTTTATCTATCTTTAAACAGGTATGAGTAATGTGTTGGTTTTTGCGCAGGATGAAAGGATTTTTAGGGAAAATGTCATTTTTCACAAACAAAAATATCAGAGTCATCTTTTAAGCCCTTTTCTGACTCCTAAAATATGAAAAGATTGCCGAGCGTTTCTTTTACACTCGTTAAAACGGAACTAAAAGACGGTCCCCTTATAGCCCTTTTCTGACCATAAAAACAGGAAAAGATTGCCGGATTTTTGTCGTTTCAAATTCGATACTGGAAATAAAACGACGTGTCCTTGATCGTTTTTTACTTTTCAGGTCAAATACACTAATCATGAAAGTACTCCTTGGTCGCAAGACTAAGCGGTTCTCTCAAGTATTATTTTATACTTTTTTGGGCTTGGGAGACACAACTTTACGAAAAAGTTCAACCTGGAGTCTTCTTAAGTTTTTTCAGACTCTCTAAAATTGAAAAATGCCGAGTTTCTCCTATACTGGACTCGTTAAAATTTCACAGTAAAAGACCTGTTCGATTACAAACAGGAATGGACCACTCCTTCTTAGGGTTTGAATCAAAACTAAGTTGGACTCATCCGAAGTATGAGCTTATAATCAATCATATGTTATCCTCCTCAAGCTTGTAAAAAATAAAGAGGTACTTGCCAGAAATGGTGGGGGAAAAGAGAGAAAAATGAGCCTATTTGTTATCCTTTGTCTCAGAAGAAGCCTTATCACCACTCTTGAACACGACACTTTTGCATTCACCTGGGTTGGGAAATCCTTTGCCTCACAGTTGATCAAACCACATTGAAATTCTTCAGCCGGGTATTAACTTTGGGTCAAATGTCACCAAGCCATCTGTTGTGTCGTTATGTGTTCAAGAGGTCTCTGCAATAAACCATTCATCTGCAAAATACCCGTCATCCATCTCGACCATCCCTGAGTCAGTCCTTACAGCTACATTTCTTCAATTTGATCTATGATTTCGTGTTGTGGGCTTGCCTGCAACGGGTCGCTTTCTATCGACATCAGCACATTATCTAGAAAGATGACATAGGAATCGTCAGTACCTTGAAGTCTGCATGCATCAATGGCAGGTTTCTCGCCTTTGACGACGGTTTACATCATTGACTTTCGATCGAAGGATTCCGTGAAATGTTCGACATCAACTCATTCATTCACATCTCATGGATTGTACTGGGTACTTTGAGAACCATTGACATCACTGGTGGTCTCTCTCACGCTTGTTAACAGTTTACATCATTGACTGGTAATCAAGTGGTTTCTACCATGTTCGACATCAACTCATTTATTCGCATGGATAGAATCGTACCTGTTCGGGAAGTAGAAATGAAGACCCTGGATCTAGTTTCCACCATCCAGGCTGCGAGGAGTTTTTTATTCATTGTATAAGTACACCAACTATAAACAGATGGTTGTGTCCATACTATGTCTACACAAGTCTATGATTATGATGTACTGCAAAATCATTCTTGTATCAGAGCAGTAGTTAGTTTGTTAGTTAAAGTTTTTGATCTGAGTATGGGAATGCCTACCTCAGCGATGATATGATCTTATATATGTATTTTGTGTTGAATACTTGCAGGTTCCGACTGGGCTCTCCACAAGATAATCCTTGAAATGATAAAGTACTTCACCCTTCCTAGATGATATGAAACCCTTATCTACTACAGGCTTCGCACTTTAGGGGGCAATCTGTTACACTAAAATTTGTCACCATGACTATTTGCAGTTAGTATGGCTCTATCAACTGTCATACTATCCTCCTTGGCAAGCCTCATACCTCTGCTCTTCATGTCAAACTCCAAGAAAGAGAGAAAGTCTTTAAAAATCTATATATCTCTGGGTATGCAGTTTCTCTTAGCCTTACCTGCGTGTACGCACCTCAAGTTAACAATACCTGCGTACTTGTACGCTCTGTCTGTAACGGGCTGGGTGCGTACTCCTGTAAAGGTCAAAAGGCGCAAGTTTCACTCCAAAAAAGTTACTTGTGGTCATTTCTAGAGCATTCTAGAAGCTTGTTTGACGTGTATGGAGCGCCTCCAGATGGTTCATGTATCCCTATGAAAGAGGAACTTATCCCATCAAGAGGGGAGCTACCCCATCCAAAGAGGGGCTTATCCCGTTGATGGTGGACCTGAATAACTTCCTCTAGAGCACTATAAATACAGGCATATGGCCAGAGGAGGGGAGGTTGAAAGCTGAACATTCCTAAGGGTAGATGCTGCTGGAATTAGGACTCCCTTGTAAAGCTTGAGAGGAGAGATTCCCATCCTTTCCTAGCCTTATTTGAGAGTGGGTGAGCTGATCAAAGTAAAGGAAAACTCTTGCTGGACCCTAGGAGGGACCTGCACAACACCAAGGCTCAGGTTGTAATGGTTTCTTTTGTTTCCACTTAATACAAATGAACTCATTTTTCTCAACAAATTGTTATTCATGATTTGTTTCATATACTCCTTGGTCTGTATGATGGATATGTATTATTTTATAAGTTTATCAGGTGCTATTTAATCTTTTGGCTTGTTAGTGAATGCAGGTTTCGAAGAGAAGGAGGAGCTCATCCGTATCGGCGAGGCTGGACTACTACAAAGCGGTGGACTAAAGGTATGTTATAATCATGTGATTACTTGTATTCTAAATGCATGTTTAGAGAAAGGTAGTGTTTATTTGTCTTGTTTGTCACTAGAAAGCCTTAGCTTCTAGGGAGGTCGGTTGTGTCCGCATTATCGACTCTTTCCGCATGACAAAAAGGTATCAGAAAATGAAATCTGAGACTGGCCAGCATGCCTAGACATATGGTCAACCCATCTCTGCATACGTGGTTCAGTAGGAGAAGATAAGTCGAGTGCAATGTACTGCGGCTGCATCAGTGGTATCTTCTCCAAGGCAAAGGCGATCAAAATAGAACCGAACCCAAAGTTCTTCAACCTCCCGTCCTTTATCTTGGTCAACTGATTTTTCATCACAAGAAGTAATGCATCGCACCAGTTGAATATTTTCGGTTGGAGGCATTCCAAGGCATGCTCCATATAGGATCTGTTGGCCACATGAAGAGACGCACTACCAGCCATCCTACCAAAAGTAAATAGGATAGACCTAAGGGACCTGTCAGTGACATCACGGATGATGATCTTGCCGTCTTTACTCGGCTGAGACCCTTCCCTGCAATACTGGTGGACATAATCTCTCACAGAGTCGCTCCCTTGGGCCGAACCTGACAAAGAGATGGGGGCACCCCGCCTCGACAGGCCAGTCAAGAAGTAAATGTCTACTGCAGTCAAGGGGATAGATTTGCCCCTAATTTGGAAAACTTGATTGATAAGATCCCAAGCATCGAGCAAATACTGCAGTAAGTTGATCTGCTGTCTCATGCTAGAGATGCGGAAGAACTTCAGCAAGCCACAGTTCCGCAGCGCGTTCACTGTAACCGGATCATGTAGGGCAATCATGTCCTCTTCTTCATGTTCTCGTTCTCGCCATGTAAGGGTCATCTTGCTCCAAGATCTCTGAAAAACAAACAAGAGAGGAGTTAGATCCTGATTTTGATGAGAAACAGGCAAAAATTTTCATCAAAAACTGTGCAACAAATTCCTTTTCTGCGCCCAACGCACCTGCAGCAGTGTTCCACCTGCGTTGAATGTCAAACTGCCTTCATACTGGCCAACATTCAGCACAGGTTTCGATGTACCCAGGGTGTGTTGATGGCAGAACGAACCCATCAAACCCCAGGGGCTCAGAAAAGCAGAGAATGAAGCACAGAATGCAAAAAGGAAACCATGAAATGAAAGAGCTCAGGTTTAGCTCCTACCTGGTCCAGACGGCGCCGAGAATCGTCCACAGAATCTCCCGAAATCAGCTGATGAAAATCAAGGGGGAAGAGGCACCTCCAAATCTCCAACAAACCAAGTTCAAATGAAATGGTAAAATGAGAGGTAAAAATACTTTTTAATTGCTTTTTACGTAGTTCAAAGTAAAATATTAGCGTTTTAATCTCATTTTCAAGCAAATGTTGTTCATTTCTAACTAGTTTGATGAAGCAGTTGAAAATACAGTACTATCTTTGGAAAGACGAAGCTATTTATGGTAAAAAATCAAAACAAGACCATCTAATCGAGCAGTTTTAGCACATAGTTCAAGCTTGTTAAAAAATAAACATAAGACCGAGCAAGTGTTTCAATCCGCGTTTAAGCTCGTTAAAAAATGAACTATCCTCCAGTAAATAACCACCGTGAATGTAGCATTATCAGCCATTAAAGCCTTGGTCATGTTTGCACCGTCACCTCCACTTTTCCATTGGCCGATCATTCACCTCCATTTGATTGTTTACCCATTTTGAGGAACAGCTGCGAAGAGTGATTTCACTAGCCATCCTTGTGACACTGCCGTGCTTGGAAAATTCCAACCCTTATCTAGAATCAGCTGCTACCCATTTTATCACTCGTTCCTCAAAAGACGAGTCTTCTTTAAGCTCTTTTCATCTGACTCATAAAACATGAAAAGATTACCGATTTTTGGCCTTCCAGCTCGTTAAAGCGATCGGAAGTGCTATCCCTCCTCTAGATTTTAATCTTTTTGGACTTGAGGGATTATTGCACAAAAAGATCGAGCGCTTGTGTTGTTCAGCTCGTTAAAACTATCGAAAATTCATCCCTTCTGTATTGTTTTATACTTTTTCGGACTTAAGGGATTAGATGACGAAAAAGGAATTCCGAAGTTAACTTTACGTACCTTTTCAGACTCTCTAAAAATGAAAAGGACCGAGTTATCTTTGTCGTTAAACTCGTTAAAAACATTAATAGTGACAAACTTGTCTTTAGACAAGAACGAGTTTCACTATCGCTAGGCTCGTTAAAACATAGCGATGGGTTTGCTTGAAGGGCGAATTATAGAACAAGCATATGTTATCCTCCTCAAGCTTGACAAAAATAAAGAGGTACTGGTCAACAATGACTGGGGAAAAAATTGGGAAGAAACTCAAAAAATCTTTATTGGTAGCAAGTCGCTCTTGAACATGACACTTCCACTCCATGCCTGAGTCGGGTTGGGTTGTTTCATTCACCGGTCACATCACCATGGTCACGCCATACCATCCACATTTGGGGTAAATGCTACCAATCCATCACATAAGTGTCGCCGACATGTTCAAGAGAAGTCATCCAGAGAAGTCACCTGTGTTCCATCCACTACCATACATTATACTTCATCCCTTCATGACTGCCATCCTGAACCATATATCATCAGATCGTTTTCACCTCCATCAAAATCATTTGCTCCGTTCTGTGTCATTGATGTGGGATTCATCAAGGCCCTCCTTTGACGGATCGCTTCTTGTCGACATCAGCTCATTATCCAAGAAGTTGATCTAGGAACACGCCATTCAGTACTTTGAAGCTTGCATGCCTCAATGGCAAGTTTCTCACTTCCGGCAACAGGTATACATCAATGACCTTCGACCGAAAGATTTTGTGTGGTGTTCGACACCAAGTCCTTTATTCACACCATGTGAATTGTACTGCAGTACCTTGAGGGTCATCATCCTTATCGGTGATTCCTCTCGCGCTTGTTAACAATTTACATCATCGACTGGTAATCAAGCGATGTCTTTCCATGTTCGACTTCAAAACATTTCTCACATGGATCGACTTGTACTTCGAGTGAAGATCGGACGAGATTGAAGACCCCGGATCTAGTTTCATCCATCCGGGCTGCGATATATATTCAGGAAAAATAAAAACATTGACATGTACAGCATTGCAGCACAGATAATCATCCTACCAAAAGGATGATGACTTCATCAAAATCATCAGTCTACCATCAGGCGATTGTCTGTCCTATGTACATGAAAATGAATTTATAAAGCTGAGCATGGGAATGCCTGCCTCAGCTAGATCATGAAAATAGTATGAAGATAATGTATTGTATTGTGTCTTATTACATGTCTCCTCCCAGCACTGAAAGAACTTCGGATCCTCCTAATAAAGCATTTCACCCAATAAACGGCCTCATACTTTAGGGGGCAACTGTTATAGACATTTTTGTGCCTTACAGCTCTAAGCATGAAATGTCCATAAACCAAGGGATCCTAAGTCCCTAAAAGTGTTGTTCCTGCCCCTAAAGGAACAAGGTCAACCAATTACAGCTTCTCCCAGAAGTTCTCCACCAGAAACTGCTCAGAATCAGTCAAATCAGGATCATTTCAGCTGCTCCACTAGCTACCTGCGTTGCATATCACCCCAGTACACTAGCTAGGTGTGTTGCAACGCACCTAAATGCACTACCAGGGTGCGCTGAGCGGGAAATGACAAATGGCAGTGTCATTCAGCGAGGTGGACAGACAATGGAAGCTTCCAGAATCTTCCTCAATGACACTTGCCTCACTGAGTTCGACCAAGGATGAGTAAGAGGCTCTCAGCCTCCAAGTGGAAGCAAGAACTGACAGAGAGAAGCCACAAGTTAAATCATAAGCTGACTCATCCTCTTTGCATACATCTATATATGGATCCCTCATCCCAAAGATCCAGAGGCTGGAATTTTGTACTTTGTAGAGAATTGCTGTTGGTTTTGAGATAGAGATCAGTGCATTGGGTGATTTATGCTTTGTTGGAGGTGAAGAAGGGATTCCTTTGCTGGGAGGTTGATGCTAGATCGAGACTCACTTGGTTGTATCTCCTCCTGGATCTTCTTGTTATATCAATAAAACTATTTGAGTTTCTCCTACATGCTTGTGTATCAATGATGTTTTGTTATATTTGCATGTTTAGCTTAAATCTGATCCTAAGCTAGTTATGAATGTAAATCTATGTCTTTGTGTAGTTTTCCTCTTCTGTGATCTTGCAGGAACTTGGTGAAGCTGGGCAAGTAAGGGAGCAGGTAGCTGGAAGCTGTCAAAGAGGAGAGCGATTGGATCAACGGACTAGCGCAAGATACAGGTTAGTTCATCCTATTCCTCTTCGTTTACATTTCATAAAGAAGAATACGAAAGTAGTTTTCCTTGTTTGTTGCTAAGGCACTGTCACACCTTAGTGGGATAGGGGCGTTCTGAGTAGATACTTTTCCCAACAACAACTAGTAGTATAGGGACCTAACATTCTAGGCATGTCCATAAAAATTCACAAAGTGATTAAGTGAAACAAGGTATGATTTCTGACATAACTAAACAAAATCCCAGATATTGTTGAGGCATGGTTAGGAGCCTACTCAACATTGGTATCTTGGTCATTGTGCATCTATAAATTAATAAATGCATGGGCGAAGAAAGCCACATTACCATATATAGGAATTTTATATTATAATATATTAAACCCGTTGAAACCCATAAGATTGGTTTTAAGCATATTATCCTTGGAAGTTGAAACCTTTCATCTTTATCCAAGGAGATTAATCAAGTTTTCGTGGATGATATGTAAAAAGAACATCTCCAAGTCACTTGAATACCTTCATTAACCTGAAATGAGTAGTTAGCACTTCACTAAAGGCGCTTAACCCCTAGATACACATAGCATCATGTGAACTGGCATCTACTAGTCTATTAGATAGATCAAACTTTACTCTCAGTAATTGTGATTGAAGTTAAGAATGAGAGGAGCTTTATTGATTATATCCCATGTTTATCCATTTGGATTTGAATATGGAATTCAGTCAAGAATATAACTTGCATTAAGCATTCAATATTTGGGGACAAAGCTAAGTATTTATGCCTCAGAACATGAGTTTTTCCAAGGTCTCTTCGAATGAATGTAGATATGGATAAATATCTTGTATTTTCATTGTGCAATCAATTATGGGACTAAATATTGATTCCATTGTTTGTTAAGAAATAGAGAAGAACTTATAATTATGTTTACAAGTGACTGAAATAGATCAATAGGACTAGGAGTATCAACATCTGACGACAACAATTGCCTATAACCTCTTTAAAATAGTATAAAAGTAGGTTAAAGGAATAAAGAGAGATATTTCACCAAAGGTCTCTTTCCATAGAGAAACTAGGATAGGAAAATAATACATGATGTGTCATATCAAACTTTAATTAATTAGATTTATAGTTGGGCACAAACACCTACTCGTCGAACATTGTCCCCTATGTTGAACCCTAATGCCCCCCTTTTAAAATCCTATATGAAACTTCCTCATGTTTCCAACATTTTCAATATAGCACAAAGACAAGTCAGATTATATCTACTTTCTTTGATGTCCTTTATCAATATCTCATGGAAAAATAGAACAATGACCCAATTCAGCCTGACCCTACCTTGAAAAGTAAGTGCTTTCTCCCACAGAAGGATATTTTGGATCAGAGCGCTTATTATTTAAAAAAAAAAGATGTCTAAGAAAATGATTTAATATGGAGTAGATAAAGAAGCACATGATTATCATTAGAAAGCATTGGTGTGGTCACCTCTAGTTCAGGATTATTTGGATGGAGATAATATGGTGACACATCTAAATGGGGCACATAAAACGAGGTTCCCTCATTGCCTTGTTTGCACAAGAGTACAACATACAACATTATAAAACATAGAAAAATATTGACCTTCATGTTCAGTTATGATAGGTAGGGTACATGATATGATCTACCAGCTGTGATGAACTATTCCTCATCCCAATAGCAATACCGCCAAACAATGAGCCCTATAAACAAATTAATACCTAGTATCCCATCAGAATATCATAGTTATTGTACATTGTTCTTGCTTAGGTCAAATTTTCACCAATTTTCAATTCTTTAAAAAGAAAAGATCAATTATAACATCTTTTGTCAAAATTTCCATCAATTTTTAGGAGTGTATGCTTTGTTTGCAATTTCTCAAGATTCGAGATATACACAAAAGACAACAATCAGAGAGAACTCACATAACAAGTAAATGTAAGAGAAGAATTGTCACAAATATACACATTGTACTAGTGTAGTTGTTTGACTGAGTTAAGAATATTTTGCTTAGTCTTGTAGAGTCTTCTCTCATTATACAACAGTGGCAAAATAGAGGTGCCCAAGGGTGACCTCCATATTAAGTCAATTAGTATCTTGATAATCATGTAATGGAATTACTTCAATGTACTACTAACAATATTCTTCACTTCTTTTGTCATAATCTGGCTATAGTACTAAGCCCTTCAGCTCTAATACCGCTTGTAACATCCACACCATAAATTTTTGTATCCTAAATGTTTACCATTGGTAACTCACAACCATATCATACGCATCGTTCTCCATTGGGGAAAATATATCTCTTGTACATGCTTCTATTTAGCAAAGGGTTATATTTTTCTAGTCCAATTATTGCTTATCTATTGAGTAGGGGTTCCCAAATATACATATATATATATATATATATATATATATATATATATATATATATAGTGTAACACTCTCATCCCACGCCTACCTAAGTAACTGGCCAACAAAGGTAAACATGTGACGCGAAGTTACTATGATACGATTTGACATCCAAAATCACCTTAAGGAAGTGGAACTAACATAAACACACCATACATACCTTCCACATCAGCAACGGGACTCTCAGAAACCATCCCTTTTCGCTGTGGCTTCGTGACTCTTCAAATAGTGTGTTCTTTATTGGTGTGTCTTTCCTATGGTTGGATTGGAATTTCTTGTCTCCCACATAGATCTCTGATAAGGGTCAACAGTGTGAAACTACCACCATCTTCTTCAGCTTCTCATTCTCATCTCGCACCTTCACAATGCCTTCTTCAACATGAGTATTTTCCCCCGCTCCTGTACCTATTACCTCCCGAGACTCTTCACAGTCCATGCTTTCACCCTCTCCATGCTGTTCAGGGACTTCATTTGTCTCTGCCATGGTGTATCATCATACCAAGTTCTGCTGAAATCTGAATCTTCAACTGGTGAAAGAGATTGTCCTCCTACATTCAATCTAATCATGGTCTCCAATGTGATGCTCGAGTCAATATTGTATGGTACATTCAGTCCAGCAAGCATTGGCTGCGTCATGTTGAACAGGTCAGGAATAGATACAATCTCAATCCCATTCACAAATGCATAAGATTTGTTGCCCTTCTCTGGAACAAAGGTGATGTTAAGCAGACCTGGAGAATTAGCGAAGGAAAACTCCTTAATGATGTATGCTTGGGTAAGGGCTTGAGCACCACCCGATACTGGAAAACTGTAGGTGGATTCCCCTGTGAAAATATCTCCCTTTTGGACATCAAAATTTTTACCTATGTTGCTGCACAACGCCCAGAGGATATTCTTTTGAGCTGTGGGTATTCAGGGAAGGCAAAGGATGGAGATGGGAGAACCTGGGTTGGAGACATAGGATCCAGATTTGCTCCATCTTCAAAGAATACCCAGCAGGCTACTGCTGCTAATCAGGATCCTAGCCTTCCTTCTGTGACTCCATACAGGCCGAATGCAAATTCATAAAAGGCAGAGCAGTAAGAACAGTTAACTCAGAAAAACGTAAACACAGAAAAAAACGTCAAACTTCAAACGTTCGATTTGACCAAATGGAGATGAATTTTGAAAAACTAAAACATGGGTTTTTTTGCCAAGTGGGTTAATAAGATAACCCAGAAACTGTTCGAAGAAATTTGTGGCGGTTTGGGAGAAATCTTTGGTTCTTTAGAGCCTCTTTTTTGCCGCCGCGTGAAAAAAAAACTGGATTTGAATTGATTAACTGATAGTTTGATTAATTGATTAACTCCGCGTGTCTTAGGAGGAGAAATACAAATAGGAGTCATCTATGTGTTGTTATTCAAGCCTAATTATAGTCTTATTTGTTGTACTCTTGAGACGTGACCGTAATATCCGCAACTGTTTGATGAGATGTGTACACAGTGATCCGATCTGGAAGGTTCCCGCTGTTACTCTACCCATACCATACACCTCACATGCTTTGCTGAAAATTCGTCAAACTCAAGTGATTTATTTGAAGTGAAAGTCAAATCAGTTAATTGCAGCTCAAACGTGTAAATTTCATAGTTCAACAGCGTCTATCGGTGAAGGCAGCCAATCACCATCCAATGACATGGTACAAGATCATTACTACAAGCGAAAGAAGAACCAACTTGTTGCAGTAGCTTGCCGATGGATGCTAAAACCACCAAGGCCTCAGAAGTTCCTGGTACAAGCTGTTTATCGGGTACAAAGGAGTTGAAGGTTCCAAGATTGAAGACTCAACAAAACATGGCAGTTTTCCAAACAAAGCTTGGCAGAGCTGAACCGTGAATTGCACTAGTTAAGTTAGTTGTCTTGAAGGGGCACATTTTTTTTCCTCTTCCACGCACACAGCCACTCCATTTCACAGTACTTTCTACACTCTGTTTTAGCCCCACTTTCCGCAGCTCACACAGTGTTTCCGCAGCTCACACCAGTTTCCGCAGCCAATCCCAGATTCCACAGCTGTTTTCTTAAATGCTATGTTCCAGGTGTTCTCCGGGTAGAAGAGCCACATGGGCAAGTTTGTGGGATCAAGGACATGGTGTGTGTCCTTCCAGCTCATCCAAACCGGTCATCAAAACCCGTGGTCAACAAGGAGGCAAATACGGTCAAACTGAACTAAAGGCAGAACCGGAAGGGCTTAAGTCTATGAAAGGGTCAAATAGTCATGATAATGGTTATAGACTGTTTTTTTCATCAATAAAACTATTTTGCTTTGCAGACAAACAAAAAAAAAACAATAAAAAAAATTGATGATCAAACTGCACTTTCCGCAGCCAGCCCAAACTTTCCGCAGCTGTTTTGTTAAACTCTAGGTTGCAGGTGTCATCAAGCAAAACAAGTCACATGGGTAGCTGGGGGAATGTTGGTACATGGATGGTGTCCTATTCATTCGGTCAAATTTGATGAAAAAGACCCCGGTCAAAGGGAAGTCAAATTGTGTGTTATCACTAAGTCGCCACACTGAGTCACCACACTGAGTCGCTGCATGTCAAGAAAAAATAATAATCTTGAATCGATGAAATGAACAAGTTATTTTCTCACTTTTCTGAAAGTATTGATTAATTTTGGACTGATGATGAAAGATGAATGGCTAACTTTGTATCCAAGATTTTTAGCTACAGAACTGTGCACATTCCGCAGCTAAAGTCCAATTCCGCAGCTAGAAAAACCTCATTGTTCAAATCAGCCTATCTTTCTCATACAAAATCAGATTTTGATGATTTAAGTATCGTTGGAAAGATCTCAACAAGATCTATACAATGAGAAATCTATCATTAGAGTTTGAAATGGCAATTAATGAAATAAATTGCTGAAAAGAAGCAACATCAACTTGAGGCACAAATTCCAAAGCATGTATAAATTCTTTTGATTTTTCCTTTGAGAACTTGTTTCATTAATACAAATTCTTAGTTTTGTGTGTAGATATCATAACTAGAGAGATTGATCACCTCTCTCCTTCGATAATCTTACATTCCATTGTAGAAGAAGTATTAGTTTTTTTGTAGGTTTCAGGAGGAAGGACAAATGACTACAAGAGAATGGTGTCTCTCTAAGAGACCAATTTGTTTCATAAGAGGATGATCAGCAACAAAGAGGAAATATGTTGATGCAAAATCAGATCCAAACACTTGAAAAACTTTCAGATACTATTGTCTCCATCATCACATCCATACTTCATAATAAACCATTCACCTCATTCCACTCCATATTTTCCATTTACATTCACATACACTTTCCATCTCTTTTTGTCCATTCATAACCCACAAATAAAAGCAAGAGGCACATTCATATGCTTATTGCCCATTTCCATTTCTGCTCTCCATTGCCATTTTCCATTTTCATTTTCCATTCCTTGTCATTTTCATTCAGCAAATAAGCCCTGCTTCAATGCAAATTATTGAGTCCATAGTCCTTTGAGTCTAAGTTCTTTGTAAAAACACCTTGAGGCTTGCATGCCTTAATGGCAAGTCCTCATGCTGACAAACAATGGGAATACATTAATGTCCCTTGTTCGTTAGATCTTCTAGGTGACTCGACATCAGCAAATTCATTCGTACCTAGCAAGATTTGTTTGGGCATCTTGACTCTCATTGTCATCAATGGTGAGAGTTCTCGTGTTGACTTGTGGCATCCATTAATGGCCACTAAGCCAACAATTTCCTACTATGTTCGACATCGGAACATCTTTTCACATAGTAGGAATTGTGCCAATGAGTTTTGAAGACATGAAGACTACTATTTTCAGCATTTTGAAGCAGATTCAGCAAGTTTTAGTAGAAGCAATAAAAAGTCATCTTATCTCTCTATCCATGACTCCTCTTGTTCAGCCACTTGAAGAAGAATATGATCAGAAATTTTCAGCCACTACACATACAACTCATCTATTCCAAAAGGGTAAGTGAAGGTACGACATTTTCTAACTTTTGACCATAGAATTCCATAAAAAGCTAGAATGATAATTGTTGGAAAAACATTTCTCTTCCTCATTTCATAAAATTGCCAATACCATCAGTTGGGGGGGGAATACATTCATATTCATATCTTGCCATGTCCATATCATATTCAAGAGCTCACATACTTCCAACATATATTAATTATTACATTGCTATTATGAGCATACAATGGCTTTTGAAAAAGTGCTTAAAGGATAAATTGGATACAAACAAAATCATGGTTGTCACACAAGAACCAACCATCATGAAATCCAATAAAGATATACTTTGCAACAATAATCAAAATATCATTATGCAAAGTTCAAAGATCAAAGTAGAAGGCAACAACAAAGAAAAAAATGGTTGTAACACAAGAACCAACCATGTTGCAATTCAAGTAAAACACTTTGCAGAAATATGAAGTTATCAAATGATATCATGCAAAGTTAAGCCAAAGCTCAAAGATCAAAAGAGTTAATGTAATATATATATTGCATGAGGACATGCAATAGCTTCAGTTGGGGGGTATGTTGAGTCTTGAAAATGTCATTCATTTCCATTAAACTTTCACTATTATGTCCATTTTATCACCCCCATTTCACCTCCATTTCACTACTATGTCACCACATTCATTCCACTTTCATTATCATTGGGCTACCTTTATGTTTTTCCAATCTTTATTATTTCTAAGCCTTTTAAGTGAATTTGTGGTTAAACATTAGAAAATAATGTGCATATGCTTATACTTAACAAATGGGTTGAGGTTGTTGACATGTGTAGGTTGAAATGAGACTTCTAGAAGACCCTTATGTGGCACTCCAAGGCCAAATTCGAATTTGAGTGGAAAGAATCATGGGATCATGAGGATATGTGTCACATCTCCTAATTGTATTATAACTCTAAAAAGACATGTGTCTTATCAGTTCCTATTTTGATTAGGACTCTAGAGGTAGAGGGAGAGATTCATAGATTCTCATTAATGAGATGGCTCTCATCTTTTTGTATAAATAGGAGATATCTCTCCTTCATTTTTTAGTCCTTTTTAGTCTTTTAGTTCCTAGTTCTTAAGTTTGTAGTTCTTCTTTTTAGTCGGAAAAAGATTGCACGGCTTCATAGGCAATTTCATATGGACTCAAAGGCATTGCATCACCAAATGAGTCTATCTCAGATTCAGAAGGAACGATCCAAGGATCGTCATAAACAATGTTGTCTGAAGTAATCATATGGATAGATGCAAATGAAGACACGGCGTTGATTGGAGGAAAAGGAAAAGTTCCCAGTAAACCGACATCTTTAACTAATCCTACGCCAACATCCTTGTAAGGGATAGTCGTTTTACCGACATGCTGGATACTCTCTGAAGAGGCTGGGTCGGATGAAAAATAGGCCAGTTGGTCTATGGTTACGATCTTGCCATTGTGTGGAAACTTTATTACTCTGAAGACCGATGAAACGACCGCTGTCATAGCGTAAGACCAACTTCGACCCAAGAGAAGGTTGTAGTCTAGAGGGGCATCAACCACCTCCACATCTAGACAAACGGTTTTTCCTTCAACCCCTATAGGCAAATCCTGTAGAATGCCAAACGGATGGAACCCACGGCCATCAAAGGCCTTAAGAATTGTCGGGGATTGATTTAGTGAAGGAGAACCAAGCGATCTCCAGCACTGTATCGACATAATACACGTGGAAGCTCCCTCATCAATTACAGTCCAATGAATAGGCCTGTTTTTGACTATCACTGGGATCTGGAAAGCCATCGGATGAGGCAAACGCGGTGTACTATTTTCTAGATCAAATATTATTAGGTTCGGGTCCTGAACATCAACAGCTCCTATAGCCGACAAAAGTAATTTTCGCTGTGCTGGGCATGATTGCAGCACTTCTAAAGCCGACATTGCTGAGGGTGAAACAGCTAAATCCTCAAAAATGTTGTAATTCTGGGCTGCTCTCGCATGTGGATTGAAAGCAGACCTTCGAAGTACACCCCTGGCGGGTGGTTTGATTACTAAGTCAGGGTTAGGTTTCTCGATCTGTAGTGGATCGGAACCGGGAGCTGAGGTTGATGGATTTGAATGAGAAGATTCTGCTTCTTTTGATCCATCAACAGGACTTTTACCACCATAATCTTGCGATCGAGTCGCAATCCTTACATGAGACATAATTAATATGGGTTCTTCAGTAGCACTCGAGGAAGAACCTATCATATTACTCTCCTTCTTTGGAAATGGATCTTTCAAAACAGCAGGAGTTGGGGAACCCTTGACGATTTTCACAACCTCGGCCCGATGAGGGCAATCTCTTGTAAAATGATCCTCTTCACAAATAAGACAAGGATATCGAGGTTTGCGCTTTTCGTCATTGGTTTCCGACTTTTCTGTTTTCTCCTTTGGAGTCTAGTCTGCTTTACTCTTCTTCTTACCTTTCTTCTTCCCACTGTTTTTTGATTTAGCCGTAGATGACTCTACAGCATGAATATCAGCGGAAATTTCAGGAGAAGATTCTCATGTCGGGGAATCTGGTAAGGTTATAATGGGCGAAGAATTCTATGAAGACTTCTTCTTGCTTTTAGTATTGACCGTACCAATCATGCCATCAGCAACATGAGATCCCGAAGGAGCAGCAGCGATTTGATTTGACTTTGGAAGATCTGGGATCTTTTCGTGTAACGTACCTGACTGAGTGTAAACTAAGTCAAGGTACTGCGCTTGAGCAATCACTTGCTCCTCAGTAACTACTCCGGCCTTAGCTACGTCTTCAGTAATCTTCGGTAATAATGATTTAACAAACCATTCAGCTAAGATTTGGTCCGGGATAAAAACTTTCACTAATCGCCGTCGACGTCTCCATTCATGTATATGATCGGAAATATAAGTGGATGTCGACTGTTTTAATGAAGTTAGTAGCTCCGTGCCATTATCATATCTGACCGACAACTGAAAATGAGTTAGGAACGAGGTAGCTAACTGACTAAAATTGTAAAAAGAGGCGCGTGGTAACTCAATGTACCACTTGGCTGCGAGACCAATGAGCGTACGCTGGAAAAGATGTAAGCGGATCGAATCATCCGAGATGGAATTTGAAGCACACCAGAGGTGGTAAGTCATCACATGATTTGACGGATCCTCTTGAGACTTACCTTCGAACTTGGGTATATCACTGGGCAACTTATTTGGCATTGGCGGCCAGAACGGAAGATAATTTATTGGATCGTTCGTTAGGCGCGACAAGTCTGGTAAATCCAAAGTTGCGATAAATGGTAATTGCCGATTAGGATTCCTAAAACTCTGGGTCACAAGACCAGTCCCAGGAGGAGGATATCCAGGATAACTTGGAATAGGAATTGCATTCGGGATATTATATCCTCCTGGAAAACCAGGATTAACCGGACCGTACTGGGGTTGCTGAGGTTGTTGATAAGTGTACCCAGGATACGGTTGATACTGGTAAACCGACTGTTGGACAGCAGGCCCGTATTGGTACTGTCCCTGGTACGGTTGATAAGCGAATTGTGGTTGACTAGTGACAACCGTACTTAAACCAGGTTGTCCTACAGGCATCTGAACCGTAGTTTGAATCGTAGATCCAGACAATGGTAAAGATGTCTGAGGAGTAGTTGCAGAGACAGTAGAAACCGGAGCTGTCGATACTCCAGAAGCAAGTGTGGTGGAAGGAACAGATGTTGCGGTAGTTGTAGCAGTCGTTTGAGATGGAGTACTAGGTGCAATTGGCGACTGAGTAACTACCGAAGGTACAGAAGTTTGAACATTTGACTGGACTGGTTGCTGGGGTGAACCAGCAACTAAGGGTTGTCCAGCTTGAGATGACAACTGTACGCTTGGCTGCAATACCTGTTGAACTTGCGATGGATCCCACACTATGTTCATTCCAGGGTATTGACCCATGACAGGTTGAGGATATTGAGATCCATAACCGGATTGAGGGTAGGATTGATAAATGAAAGGTACATTTCCCGTACCTTGAACATAAGATTGACCTTGAGGTGGTTGATAACCTTGACTCGAGTACTGACCTTGAGGTAGATACCCTTGAGGTAAGTACTGATACTGGGGTTGACCTTGAGCTATGAATTGATACTGAGGTTGACCTTGGGGTACATATTGAGGCTGGGGTTGACTTTGAGGAATGTATTGTAGTATGGGTACATACTGTCCTTGAGGTTGCCCCCCAGACGCAATTTGTGTACCTTGAGGTTGCCCCCCAGGCGTTAATTGAGGCTGCCCCCCAGGCGGTAATTGGCCACCTTGAGGTTGAGAACCGGGAACTGAACCTGACATCATGTAAATGTCCCCTACACCCAACGGTTTATTACCATTGTTTCCAGCTAATAACCCATGTTCAATGGGTTGAGGAGATGCTCCCGCAAAAGTACCAGAAAGTGACTGATACCCGGAGGGAACAGAAGGACAGCCGTACAAGAAAGATTCAGGAGATTGACTGACCAGACATATTTACAGGAGTATAAATATGTCCAGGTGGATAAGGAGTACGAGGTGGAGAAAAACTTAACCCTGAGTTATCCAAATAATTGGTTAACGAAAGGTACCAAGTAGTACTTCTAGGAGGACTGTAAAAGATGGATTCACGCTCCCTTAGATCAATGGTAGGTTGATCTTCAAAGATAGAAACGCCAAATTCTTCCTCTGGAGAAAGTTCTTCAATAGCTATCAAACCAGCAGGAAGATTTTCAGTGATAACTCTTTCTACCCTAGGTGAATCAGGAGCACTAGAAGTTGGAGTAACAGGTTCAGATATTTCAGGTTCTTCGCCTATATCACTAGTAGATGAAAAACTACTTGCAAGCTCGGAAACTGCAACAGCTTCGGGATTATAACTTGTTTCTAGACCTTGGTAATCTGGATGGACTACCAACGACGATTCTCCTTCTTCAGGTGAACCTACTTTACTGCCACTAGGAGTTACAAGGACTTTCAAACCTTCGTAATGACTCGGAACCTCTTCAGGAGGTTCGCCCCGAAGTCTACGGGACTTCCTCAACAAATCGGCCACGGTAACAATCTCAGGAGACTTGCCCCGAAGTCTACGGGACTGTCTCGGTAATTCAGCCACAGTTAAAAACTTTTAACTACTGCACGTGCAAACAAAGTAAAATCTCAAAGCAAACCACCTAAAGTCTCTAAAGAACCAAACAAATTTGAATCACACGCCTAAAGAATCTAGGGCGTCAAACCATACACAAACAGTAGCCTTCTGGACCGAAAACACTAGTTGGAGATGAAACCCAACATCGCCGAATTCAGTACAGAAGTGGTGGGTGGAACGGTTACCCCGGCAACCTGCTTAGTGAATAGACTGGCACAAGTTCCTCCACTTTAACCGTCTCGAGTGAAGTGAATCCCCCAGAAAATCCAAGTGAGTCTAGCCGACATCTACTCCAGGTACAGTGGGATCTTCCCTCCACCGTCACCTCGGTAGAATCCTAAAGATAATGGTCACTAAGGTTACCAACAACAAATATACCTGGGGGAACAGTCTACGACCCGATAGCACGCAAGGGCAGAGTAACAAGCTCAATCCCCTTGCCGGCTCCTTGACAATAATCCAAGGTTTATCGACAAGTGACCCCAGGCTCCTCGACAATAATCCGAGGTTTACCGTTTGTAGTACGTGCGTATCTGGCGTCTTTCTCAATGAAGGAGGATTGATCCCCTCACTGGTTCGGACACAGTCTCGTGCTTCTCCTTTAAGAGGAGCTTTCCCAGAGTACAAATGAAACAGTTGGATTTATCCTACCACAAGATGAGCTATTGTTTGGTTTTACTGTCTTGGAGAGTTAATTACTCTCCTACTCCAAGGCACTAGCCTGATCTATATTGGTGTTTCAGAGTCCTAGTAAATAAAAAGTTACTACGTTGATTTTACTTTAAGCGTTAATTTTTTTTTTGGCTTTTCTTTAAGACAAAAGGTAGTGGAGATGAAACTGATGGTGTGTAGACTCGACTCAAATTCACTAAAAATATGCACTTAGGATGATTTATACTAATTTTCTTTTTCAATGAATTTCCTAGCTGAGAGAGTTGGACAATGCAAAATCGATATAAAGACAACTTTCTTGGCAATGAAAATCAAAGAAACAAACTCTTTATCTTTTCAAAACATACAACACATGACCACTAATTACTTCACGAAAATTCCTTTTCCTTTCAAAGACTCAAATGCTACCAAAGCAAACTTTCCTTCAAAAGATATTTTTTTTGTATTTTTCCCTAATTAATAAAGCATGTAAAACTTACTTTAATAGAAATCAAAGTTAAAAAAACTATGGCAATCAAATCAACTCAATTTCACTCAAAAGAAAATCTAAGAGAAATAAATCTAACGAGGCAAAAGCCTACTAAAGATGATTCCTGGATGTTTTACTCAGTCAAAATGTAACTAAGGACTAGTTAATGCAGAACCAAAAACTAGTCAAAAACAAAAATCAAAATCTTTTGTTCTTTTTCTCAAGAATAAAATTCAAATTTCAATCAACAAACTTTTTCGAGATTTGGCAAAGAGAGAACACAAAGGTAGGTTTCTCACAAGGGTGGATTCTATGAAAGGCCCGACTCCTAAGAGGACTGAACAAAACCAGGGAGATCCAAAGTTTGACAACTTCTAAAGCCAAAGTCACTACAGGACCAGTGCAAAAATCAAACCCTAAGGCAAAATCTCTATGAATTTCACTAAAACTCTTGACACTGACGAAACAAGCTTAGGTGAAGATTGATGGCAGATAACCAGTGAATCTGGGCAGAAAAAACAAATGAAAAACAAAATCCAAAAGGAAAAAAAGAAGAAAATTGAAATTTTCTCAATTTTGACAGGGTACGCAGGCAACCTGTTTGCACAGGTGCGTGTACGCTCTGTGCACAAAGCTGCAGTGCGTACAGGTACGCACTGTGCTCAACGCAGAGGCTGCGTACTTCTAGCAAAACAAAGAAAAACTAAAATCTAATTTAACCCTAAGCTAGCCCTCCCAAAAACACAGTCAGACAGCCAAAAACCAGAAAACAAACGACTTTTCTCAGATCAAAATTTCATACAAAGGAAAAAACATTCACATCAATGGATTCCCCAGTGAAATCGCCATTTTGTCATGCGGAAAGAGTCGATAATGCAGACACAACCGACCTCCCTAGAAGCTAAGGCTTTCTAGTGACAAAACACTACCTTTCTCTAAACATGCATTTAGAATACAAGTAATCAGATGATTATAACATACCTTTAGTCCACCTCTTTGTAGTAGTCCAGCCTCGCCGATCCGGATGAGCTCCTCCTTCTCTTCGAAACCTGCATTCACTAACAAGCCAAAAGATTAAATAGCACCTGATAAACTTATAAAATAATACATATCCATCATACAGACGAAGGAGTATATGAAACAAATCATGAATAACAATCTGTTGAGAAAAATGAGTTCATTTGTATTAAGTGGAAACAAAAGAAACCATTACAACCTGAGCCTTGGTGTTGTGCAGGTCCCTCCTAGGGTCCAGCAAGAGTTTTCCTTTACTTTGATCAGCTCACCCACTCTCAAATAAGGCTAGGAAAGGATGGGAATCTCTCCTCTCAAGCTTTACAAGGGAGTCCTAATTCCAGCAGCATCTACCCTTAGGAATGTTCAGCTTTCAACCTCCCCTCCCTCTGGCCCAATGCCTGTATTTATAGTGCTCTAGAGGAAATTATTCAGGTCCACCATCAATGGGATAAGCCCCTCTTTAGATGGGGTAGCTCCCCTCTTGATGGGATAAGTTCCTCTTTCATAGGGATACATGAACCATCTGGAGGCGCTCCATACACGTCAAACAAGCTTCTAGAATGCTCTAGAAATGACCACAAGTAACTTTTTTGGAGTGAAACTTGCGCCTTTTGACCTTTACAGGAGTACGCACCCAGCCCGTTACAGACAGAGCGTACAAGGACGCAGGTATTGTTAACTTGAGGTGCATACACGTAGGTAAGGCTAAGAGAAACTGCATACCCAGAGATATATACATTTTTAAAGACTTTCTCTCTTTCTTGGAGTTTGACATGAAGAGCGGAGGTATGAGGCTTGCCAAGGAGGATAGTATGACAGTTGATAGAGCCATAATAACTGCAAATAGTCATGGTGACAAATTTTAGTGTAACACTTCTTCAGGTGGTTTGATCGTCAGGAGATGGCTTATGCCGAGTATCCATACGCTGGCATGGACTTCTGGGGTGATCCAAATTCAGTACTGCCGGATGGCGAGCAGTGGGGCGCTATTGGTAAAATCTTTGACCATATCACTGTTTACTATTTTTTATTTATAATGTCCTTGTGCTTTATTCTATCAAGATTTTAATCAAACTCATGTGTACATGCAGATGTTGGTCCTGTTCATCCAGTAGTTCGCCCGAGAGTGCCAGCCATTGCCCCAGCAGGAGAGGCTGCCGGGAGGGTCATTCTTCGTGACCTTGATGTGGCCGAGACTCTCACAGCAGTGCAGGAACAGGTTGAGAGCCTTACTCTCGGTATTCCAGATGTGAGGATTGACGAGCTGCCTTTGCAGTTACAGCGGCATACTACTGGTGTGCCCAGACGATGGACTCATCTCTTACGCATGATTACACAGGCTGTGACTTGCTATCACGAGCATCATTAGACTAGGGTGCCCCCTAGCATTTTGAGTTTTTTGGGTCATGTGACCGATTTTGTCTTGGTTACAGAACATTATATGTAAACCATAAACAACTATATATATATTTTGATTTTCGGGGTTTTATTTTGGTTGAGCTATATGATCCACATGCAAAACATTGATGATGTGTTTCTTTTTATAAATGTTGCAAATGTCTATCTAACACATAGTTTGCTAATGAGTCGGTTAATGTGTTTAAGTTTCTGGAAATATGTTGGTATTGAATAAGATCAAATTGTCTTTCCAAAATCTTAACCCTTAGGAACATGCGATAAATAGCTGGGTTTCAGATGGAATATATACCATTGAGTTGTATTATTACGAGTTGTGAGTCTAGCCTGACGATTAGTCGGCGTATACCATGGGTGATGGCATCAGAGAGAAGTTCTATCAACGCGCTATACTCAGCGATGTTATTCGTTGATTGACCAATACATACGCCTCTGAAACTTACTAACTCGCCGCTTGGATCAAAAATGGCCCAGGCTGCAAAGGACAGGTTCCGCGAACTACGACTCGCTCCGTCGGCATATCCAACACATGTCTCCAAAAGGTTTGACATCTGCAATAAATGTAAAAAAGGTGGATTACTCGACCAAAACGAACACTTTAGCGAAAACAAAATACAACAAAAGCATATTGGTTACTATTTAAGCATAGTAACGCTTGAGGTACAACCCATTACGAGGTTGCGCCAGTGGAATTCCGTCATAATCCATTAACTCGTAGGCTCCTTTTGCTAACACCCGTTTAACAATATAGGGGCCCATCCATAAAGACTTAAATTTACCTGCTCCCAATTTATCGGATTCTTGGTCGTAAAGCAAGACCAAGTCACCTTCTGATAAGACACGGGGTTTGACATTTTTGTCGAACTGCGCCTTGACTCGTTTCTTATGGGCTTCGTTAGCCAAAGCGGCATGACGACGGGTTTCATCCAATTGGATTAATTCCAAGAAACGAGCCTCTTCTTCTGAAGTTCCGGGGAGGAGATCGATTGCGAGTTTAAGAGACGAGATTTCGCAATGGACTGGTAAGACTGCTTCCAGGCCATATACCAGTTGGAAGGGTGTGAACCGGTTGCATTCCTTACCGATGTTCGGTAAGCCCACAAGGCTGAGTATAGGATTAGGTGCCACCTTCTTTTGTGAACTCCGATCATCCTTTGCAACATGCGCTTCAGGACCTTGTTGATCGCTTCAACTTGTCCGTTGGCTTGCGGATAATACGGAGTAGAGCTGTCGTGAGACAATCCTAGTTTGGCAGCTAATTCGAGCATCATGTGATTGCGAAAATGCGATCCATGATCTGTGACTATAGCCTGTGGTACGCCAAATCTGGTGACTACATGATTGAAAAAGAAAAGGGCAGCTGTTTCACCAGTATTATCTAATGTAGGCATCGCCTCGGCCCATTTGGTAAAATAGTCAACTGCGACTATGATATACCCATGCCCCCCGGTCGAGGTGGGGTTACATGTCATGAAATCGATGCCCCATTTGGCGAACGGCCCAACAGTAACTATCGGCTGCAGAGGTGCGGGTGGTCTTCTGGTTTTGCTACCAAAAATTTGACAAGCATGGCAACTTCTGACTGCGGTTATGCAATCTTTGAACATTGTTGGCCAGAAGTATCATGCTCGTAAGATTTTTTGTGCTGTAGCATATCCAGATTGATGCCCCCACAAGCTCCTGAATGACACTCATTCAGGGCTTTCTCGGCCTCCTCATGGGTGAGGCACCTTCTCAGAATTGTATCGATACCACGACGGTAAAGTGTATCACCGACAAACATGTAGTCTTTTGCTTGGTATTGAATACGTTTTTGTTCAGAGTGAGAGGTGTTGGGCCTAAACTTTTGGCTTTGGAGATAAATTATTATATCTCCGTACCATTCATTGCTTGTAGATATCAGAAACAAATTCTCATCCATGATTGATTCTTCGGATGTTTCATCATTGGACGACGATGGGAGATCGCATAATAATTCTGCAAAAACTAGAGCTTTCTTTGATTTGGATTTTACGAATTCCAGATCAAACTCTTGAAGGATTGCTATCCATTTTGAATATTTGCCCCCCAGCAACTGTCGCGACAATATATAAGTCATGGGGTTGCAATCAGACAGAATGGTAGTTTTCCGAAAGACGACATAGTGTCGAAATCTTTGTATCGCTTGAACAGCTGCAAGCGCTAGTTTTTCAACATAAAAATATTTGCTTTCTGTATCATTTAAGTTTTTACTTAAATAATATATAGGGTGTTCAATTCCATCGACTTCTTGAACTAAAACCATTGCGATGGTTGTATCTGCCGTAGCCAGATACAGGTTAAAATCTCTTTGATAATCGGGGGCGTACATTAATGATGCTTTCATTAAGGAATCTTTTAAAGCATCAAAGGAAGCTTGCGCAACCTGATCCCAGACGAAGGGTACCTCCTTTTTCAAAAGACGTGTATAATCTTTAGCAAGTTCGGCGTAATTTGGAATGAACCTCCTCAGAAAGTTTGCTTTCCCTTGGAGTTTCTGAATCTGAAGCAAATTTGAAGGTGGAGGCAAATTTATGATTTCCTGAACCTTGCACGGGTCGAGACGAATCCCATCCTTGGAGACTATAAAGCCAAGTAAATGACCAGAACTAACGCAAAATACACATTTGTGTGGATTGAGTCGTATCTTGTAGTGTCAGCAACGTAGAAATATCACTCTTAAATGTTGCGGATGATCAGTCCGCTTTCGCGAATGAGCCGGAAGGTCGTCGAGGTATGGTTGAATGATGTTTTTGATGTAGTGGAAGGCATAATTCATTACCCTCTGAAACGTCGCCCCTGCGTTCTTTAAACCAAAGGGTAATTTTCAATATGCGAATGTGCCCCACGGACAAATGAATGTAGTCTTTGACTGGTCCTGTGGGCGGATATTTATTTGATTATACCCGGAAAATCCATCCATGAATGAAAAGATTTCGCATCCGGCACATTCATCAATTATCTGGTCAATGAAGGGTGTAGGGTAGTTGTCTTTTGGACAAGCTTGATTTACATCCCTATAATCGACACACACTCTAATTGTCCCTTGTTTTTTCATAACAGGGACAATATTCGATACCCAATCGGTTAGAGGAACCGGGTAGATGAAACCGGCATGGAGAAGTTTTTCAACTTCTGCCTTAATGGCAGCGGCTTTCTTGGGGTGCACCTACCTGAGCCATTGTTGTACTGGTTTGACATCTGGATACATCTTAATTTCGTGTTCAACGATACTCGAGTCGATGCCTGGCATTTCACTGTATGACCAAGTAAAGACATCTCTGAATTCGCGAAAAAGAGCGTTATATATTTCCAGTTCTGAAGGAGAACAACATTTGCCGACATAAATATTCTCTACAACATCCGTTTTAGTCGAGATATTTATGGCTATAGTCTCTTCAATGTTGGATAAGTTTCGCTCGGAATCCACCGTATTTACAGTATTTGATAGGAATTCAAAAACTGAAGGATGATAAAGGTCATCTTGAGTATCTTCTTCATAATCCGGAAGAAGGGAACGATGGTGGAAATCACTCCATGGTGCCCCTTCAATCACCATTGATTGTACAATTCCTTCGTCGGTTCCATGCACTCGCGACCAAGGATCAGAAGGGGTACCATATTCTCTAGACCTATCTACCCAAACGCTTGATGAGCGTTGATTTGGGTTTGCCTCCCATGCTAGAAACATTGATTGCTATAATATTTCTATTGGGCTTGGGGGCAAAACCATTGCATGATCCATGTTGATATCGTTTTCTGAGATCTTTGTGGAAGATATCATATTGCAGGTTCCTATCGACGCTACTTCCGCCAGATTGATTGGAGGTGGAAGAGCGAAAGTTCCCATTAGTATAGGATCTTTTAGTAGGCCTACTCCGATATTCTGAAGTGAATGGGGGCTTCCATGGATCATGGGAATGCTTCCTGTAACTTGAGAACCACTGGGGAGGAAGTTTTGTTGATCGACGATTGTAATCCCTCCTTGAAAGGGAAATGCAATCTTTCTAAAATAGGTCGACACAACAGCTGCCATGGCATATATCCATGGTCTTCCTAGTAGGATGTTGTAATCAAGATTCCCATCGATGACTTCAACATCTATTTCTACTGTTTTTCCCCCTAGTTCAACTTTCAAGTTATTTAGGATACCATATGGGGTATATGTCCTTTCGTCGAATGCTTTTAATGTTGTCGAGGACCGCGACAAGGTTGGAGATCCTAAAGTTTTCTAGCAACTCATCGACATAATACATGTAGATGCCCCCTCATCAATAATTGTTCGATGAACAGTTTTGTTGAGGGCTTTCACTTGAACAAGGAAAGCTAGTTGAGTTGGTAACTGAGGATCGTATCCTTTGTGGTCGAAGGATACAAGATTGGAATCCTTAGGATCTATCCCAGCAATGGCTGATAACAAAACCTGCCTTTGGGATGGGCAATTTTGTAGTACTTCAAGAGTCGACATAGCGGATGGCGATTGGGCCAAATCTTCCACTATGTTATAATGCTGCGTCGCTCTAGCGCGGGGATTAAATGTTGACTTGTGTACTACTCCCTTCGGCGGTTTTATTGTTAATTCAGGAATGATGGGAGGTACAACTTCTGTCGAAGTTGTTGTCGAACTACTTGGTTGATCTTTATCCTTGTCGTTCGACAGCTGCGGATTCCCGTAATCTTTGTTCCTTGTCGAAATCAAAGCATCATTTTGCTGTTTAGAAACCGACAACATTAGCACTTGAGACGGGGAATCATTTCCACTATCAACCAGATTTGTTCCTGGATTTGGAAACAGATCAGTTAACACTGCTGAGGTTTTCGAACTTTTAAAGAATTTCTTAATCTCAGCTTTGTATGGACATTCTTTTGTCCAGTGATCCTCATCACATATCTGACACCCTGAAGGGGGTTTCCTATTTCCAGGAGGGTTTGAAGAAGGTTTTTCAGGAGATGACTCATCCTATTTCTTCTTCTTCCCTTTGCCTTGTTTCTTCTTGCTTCCTGGTTGTTTGGTTTCTTTGCCCTTATCTATCGATACGGCATTTACTTCTGAAGCAAGAAGTTCGTCTTTTGCATTTTGATCTGAAATCTTACGGGCCTTCTTAGATGTATCCTTCGTCAATTTCATGTCTATTTTTCCAATCACGCCATCGCCGGCGTGAGAGTCATTGTTCGATTTAGGAGGAGGAGGAATTGAGAATTCTGGTCTAGGGGCGTTAGGTATTTTGTCGTAGAGCATGCCGGACTGAGTATAGATCAAGTCCAGATATTACGCACGAGCTATAACTTGCTCTTCTGTTACGACTCCCCCCTTTGCCACATCTTCCGTGATGGAAGGTAATAATGACTTGATAAACCATTCAGCTAATAGCTGATCGGGAACGTACATTTTTACCATTCTACGACGACGTCGCCACTCATGTATATGATCAGATATGTGAGTGGCCGTTGTCTGTTTGAAGTTGGTAAGGAGTTCTGTTCCCGTTTCATACCTTATCGGTAATTGAAAATGGGTTAAAAGGGTTGTGGCTAAGGTACTGAAGTTGTCGAACGAAGCTCTAGGAAATTCAATATACCATTTTGCTGCTGGACCTGTTAACGTCCTCTGAAAGAGGCGAAGTCTTATCGAATCATAATTTAGGGTGTTTGATGAACACCATAGATGAAATGTCATCACGTGATTCGATGGATCTTCACCCGGATTTCCATTAAATTTAGGAATATCTGATGGAAGTTTACGCGGAATCGCTGGCCACCATGGGGCGTAAGCAATTGGATCGTTTGTCAACCGGTGTATACGTTTTACGGTACGGTACGGTACGGTTTGGTGTAGGACGACAGTATGACTATTCTAATCTTTCAATGGAAAACTGTAAATGATGTAACAAACACACAAAGAACATCTACATCCTTTTTGTACAAAGGAGGCGGAATTAAGGCAAAGAAAAGGGGTTTTAGACAGGTACACACACTGATCACAGGCTGCAAAAATCAGAGATAAAACTGGACAAAATGAAGCAAAGAACCTCAGCTGCACAGGGCAAAGGCTGATCAGCGCACCTGTTTCACAGAGAAACTGAATTGCAGCGCAGGTAGCCCTCTCGGGACCTACGTTGAAATGCAGAACCTCTTCACAGAGCCTGCGCTGGGGCAGAAACGAGA
Source organism: Pinus tabuliformis (assembly GCA_031772625.1). Taxonomy (NCBI): domain Eukaryota; kingdom Viridiplantae; phylum Streptophyta; class Pinopsida; order Pinales; family Pinaceae; genus Pinus; species Pinus tabuliformis. Next base: position 1,480,287,807 of record CM062820.1, on the reverse strand, counting down.
CTTCTATCCGGGTTCTGGGTCACGGTTTGCAGTTTAATCTATGGATTTTGGCCGAGTAAAAGCAATCAGTAAGGTACAATCAGAGGGATGATTTAAAGGAGGACTAAGAGCTATCACAAAGGGAAATTAGAGCATTTGTGGATCAGATGTTCAAATCATAAACAAATCCAGTGAGTGGATTGAAGCAGCAGCTACTTTGCATTTGATAATGGCAAATGCAGTTCGATTGCTACTTCTGTGTTTATGAAACAAACAACAAGAGAAACACAAACAAACTAACTAGACACGCTCCCCAGCGGAGTCGCCATTTTGTTGTTGGGAAAAGTATCTACTCAGAACGCCCCTATCCCACTAAGGTGTGACAGTGCCTTAGCAACAAACAAGGAAAACTACTTTCGTATTCTTCTTTATGAAATGTAAACGAAGAGGAATAGGATGAACTAACCTGTATCTTGCGCTAGTCCGTTGATCCAATCGCTCTCCTCTTTGACAGCTTCCAACTACCTGCTCCCTTACTTGCCCAGCTTCACCAAGTTCCTGCAAGATCACAGAAGAGGAAAACTACACAAAGACATAGATTTACATTCATAACTAGCTTAGGATCAGATTTAAGCTAAACATGCAAATATAACAAAACATCATTGATACACAAGCATGTAGTAGAAACTCAAATAGTTTTATTGATATAACAAGAAGATCCAGGAGGAGATACAACCAAGTGAGTCCCGATCCAGCATCAACCTCCCAGCAAAGGAATCCCTTCTTCACCTCCAACAAAGCATAAATAACCCAATGCACTGATCTCTATCTCAAAACCAACAACAATTCTCTGCAAAGTACAAAATTCCAGCCTCTGGATCTCTGGGATGAGGGATCCATATATAGATGTATGCAGAGAGGATGAGTCAGCTTATGATTTGACTTGTGGCTTCTCTCTGTCAGTTCTTGCTTCCACTTGGAGGCTGAGAGCCTCTTACTCATCCTTGGTCGAACTCAGTGAGGCAAGTGTCATTGAGGAAGATTCTGGAAGCTTCCATTGTCTGTCCACCTCGCGGAATGACACTGCCATTTGTCATTTCCCGCTCAGCGCACCCTGGTAGTGCATTTAGGTGCGTTGCAACGCACCTAGCTAGTGTACTGGGGTGCTATGCAACGCAGGTAGCTAGTGGAGCAGCTGAAATGATCCTGATTTGACTGATTCTGAGCAGTTTCTGGTGGAGAATTTCTGGGAGAAGCTGTAATTGGTTGACCTTGTTCCTTTAGGGGCAGGAACAACACTTTTAGGGACTTAGGATCCCTTGGTTTATGGACATTTCATGTTTAGAGCTGTAAGGCACAAAAATGTCTATAACACTAGTGTAACCCCTTATTGTTATTAGTGCAACCCCCTTATTGTATTATTGTGCCCAGATAGTCCCCATGTTGTTATTATGCCCCATAGAAGCCCACTATTGTTATTGTTGTGCCCCTACAATATTATTGTTATGTAGGTTTTGATTGTATTAGGACCCCTTAGACTCCTATATATAGAAAGGAAACCTTGTCATTTGTATCATCCAAAAATTGTTTATTTGTGTAATGTAAAGGATGTTTCCCCCTCGAAGAGGTTGATTTTGAAGTCGATGATCTATCTTTTCTATATTTTTGTGAGTTGATTTCATAACATTTGGTATCAGAACTTTGGATTCTAGGGTTTTTCAGCTCCAAATAGGTCATCATGGAATTTTCACTATAACATTTTCTCTACAAAGTTTAAGAAGCTAAACAAAAAACCCATTTGAGCGAAAATCGTTCTTAACTGCGTGTCCGAATTTCAGATCTTGTCACGCTATATTTTCAAAGATATGATCTAAGTAAGTTAGGGTTTTTGCAAGCTCCAGAATTCCATGTCAAATAGGTCATTGTAGATTTTTCACTATAATTTGTTTTCTATGAAGGTTCAGACTTTGAAATTAAAACCCATTTGAGCTGATATATTGATGAAGCTTGGGCCTAAATTTCTGATCTTTTTTTGTTGTATTTTCGTAGATATGGTCCGATAAATTTATGGTTTTTTGCAGGCTCCTGAATTACATCCCAAATAGGTGAACTTGGGAAAATAGTCATAACTTTCTCTTTGAACATCAGATTGAAATTAATAAGAAGTTACAAAAAGAGGACGAAATTTAATTTTCTTTGTATCTTGTTTAGGTCAGAAGGTCAAAACATTGACATGTGGCACTTCGTACAAGTTTTTTCTACTGAAAAATTATATAATTAGGTCATCTTGGGAGATTGGACATAATGCTTTCTTGGAGAATCCAATCAGATTGGTGGAATTGGGAAGAGGATGTAGAGGGCTACCACAAATCGCAATTTCAGACCTTGGAGATCCGAAATTTCAGAGATACAACAGATTCAAGATCGAGATCCTAAAAGAAAGAAAAAGAATGTCTTGAATCAAGAAAATAGAGACACCTAGCAAGAGAAATTGGAGGGATGATTTGAAGAATGTGATTGAAGATATGATTAATAAGATAAAGAGTATAGAAGAGAATTGAATGGCAACATGGAATATTTGAAGAAAGACATGGAAGGTTTGGAGGAAGGTGGGACAAAGTCACTACAAGAAAGGTTTCCTAATGTAGAAAATGTAGTAGAGGAAACTCATGATGAGAACAAAAGAAATGTTAAACATAATTTCATAGATTCTAACGTTGGATTAAAGACCCACCATATTCCAAATATAGAGATGAGGAAATTTGATGACAAGAATCCAGTAACTTGGATACTACAAATGGAGCAATATTTTGATCTACATGATGTGCAACCGCCACAAAAGGTACGTATTACATCTTTATATTTAGAACCAAATCAGTTTGCATGGTATAGAGGGATTTGTTCTCATAAACAGCTTGTCACCTAGTTAATTTTCAAGGAGGAAATAATAGCACATTATGAGGATACAAAGAGCAACACCTTATTTAGCCAATTGATAAATCTCAAACAAAAGGGTTCAATGGTAGAGCACATTGAGGACTTCCAAAAATTGAATATAAGGGTAAATGATATTCCAGAGAAGCATAGTATTGAAGTATTCATAGGGATTTTAAATGATAACATCCAACATGAGATTTGCCTTCAAGAGCCTGATTCAATGGAGAAGGCATATAGGTTGGCAGGAAAATTTGAAAGAAAAATTATGGCAACAGGGATCCTACCACTCATAACTATAAAGATGGAAGTGTTGTTGCTCCTAGCCTTTCACCACCTACAAGGTTGACACCACAACAATTGGAAGAAAAAAGAGAAAAGGGGATTTGTTACAATTGTGATAGAAAATACACTAAAGTTGATAAGTCTGTTGAGAAGAAATTAATTTACATAGATGGGGAAGAGAAGCAAGAAAAGGAACAAGAAACATCAAAAGAAGAGGATATACACCAAGAACCAATCCCAGAGAAATAATAAATGAATATGACCATATCTTGTAATGCATTGACAGGAATTACAACTCCTTAAACTCTCAATATAGAAGGGCATATCAAGAAGAAAAAGGTAATAGTGTTGATTGATTTGGATAGTACCCACAATTTTATTCATTGTAAGGTATCCAAGGAATGTTGTACTAGGAGTCCAATGGCTACAATCTTTGGGTATGATAGCTTTTAACTTTCAAGAACTTTTCTTGAATTTTCTTTGGGAAGGAAAGGAAGTTGAATTAAGGTGTATCGTAGGGAACTGGGAAAGATAATCAGCTCTAACGACATGACAAAGCTTCTAAATAAAGAACAACGGGGCATAATTGCACAATTATGTTCACCAGAGGTTCCCACATCGAAATCATCTATTTCTCCAGATCTCCAAAACGTTTTAGATAATCATTCCAAGGTATTTGAGACTCCCAAAGGCCTCTCACCTATTTGTGATCATGATCATGTTACTCATTTGACTCCAGTAAGAGTTCCCCCAAACAACAGGCCTTACAGATATCCATATGCCCAAAAGAGTGAAATTGAACGTATGGTTGCCGAAATGCTAGAGGTTGGTATAATTCAACCTAGTCAAAGTTCTTTCTCTCCTCCAGTGGTATTGGTACACAAAAGGGATGGATCATGGCGCATGTGTTCGAACTATAGGGAGCTCAACAAGCTTACTATTGAAGATAAATTTCCTATTCCTATCATTGATGAATTATTGGATTAATTACATGGAGAAATTTACTTTACCAAGTGAGATATTCGTTAAGGATATCATTAAATCAGAATGAAGACTGAAGACATTCCAAAAACAACATTTAGAACTCATGAGGGTTATTATGAATTTTTTGTCATGCCTTTTGGCCTTACTAATGCACCTTCTACATTTCAAGGTTTGATTAATTTCATTTTCAAACCCTTGCTTAGAAAATTTGTGTTATTATTTTTTGATGATATACTAATATACATCAAGTCTTGGAAGGATCATGTTCAACATGTTGACAGGGTGATAAAACTATTGGAGGAGAAACAATTATATGCAAAAAGCTCTAAATGTTTCTTTGGAGTACAAGAGGTGGAATATTTGGGTACTCAATTAGCTCATAGCTCATATTACCATCCTCAATCTGATGGGAAAACTAAGATAGTGAACAAATGTTTGGATGGATATCTTTGTTTCTCTGAATATGATAAACATACACAATGGGTCAAGTGGTTGCCTCTGGCTGAATGGTGGTATAACACTTCCTTCCATACTGCAACAAAAATGACCCCATTTATGGAACTTTATGTATATCATCCACCATCCATCACATCACCTTTAAAAGAAAATTCCAAGGTTCAAGCAGTGGAAGATCACATCGAGCATCAACAACAAGTTCTCAAACTCTTAAGGGATAACCTCAATTTGGCGCAAAATAGAATGAAACAACTGGCATATCAACATCACAACGAAAGAATTTTTGATGTAGGTGACTGGGTATTTCTACGACTACAACCATAAAAACAAATGTCCCTTAAGAAATCTAAGAATGATGATAAATTATCACCAAAGTATTATGGTCTGTACAAGGTGTTACAAAATATTGGTACTATGGCATACACATTGGATCTTCCTACATCTTACCGAGTGCACCCAGTTTTCCATGTTTCATGCTTAAATAAGGTTATAGGTGAGAAGATCCCAATTCAAACAATATTTCTAGAACTTGGCGAGGAAGGAAAAATCATATTGGAATCGGAAGCAGTCACAAGAACAAGAAATAGACAGCTATGAAATCAATCAATTTTAGAGTATCTCATCAAGTGGAAGAACTTACCCGTTGAAGATTCCACATGGGAGGATGATAATTTGATACAAAATCATCAAGAACAACTCAAGTGTTGAGAACACCACTTTTTGAAGAAGAGTGGCATGTTAGGTCCCTATACTAATAGTGTAACCCCTTATTGTTATTAGTGCAACCCCCTTATTGTATTATTGTGCCCATATAGTCCCCATGTTGTTATTATTATGCCCCATAGAAGCCTACTATTGTTATTGTTGTGCCCCTACAATATTATTGTTATGTAGGTTCTGATTGTATTGGGACCCCTTAGACTCTTATATATAGAAAGGAGATATTGTCATTTGTATCATCTAAGAATAATTCATTTGTGTAATGTATAGGAGGTTTCCCCCTCGAAGAGGTTGATTTTGAAGTCGTTGATCTATCTTTTCTATATTTTTGTGAGATGATTTCATAACATAGAAGTTTGGATCTACCTATTACTCTCTTACAATATGTCATCAAAGCTACAGTGATGTCTTGTGTGACTTTTGATGACTCAAGGGGTGGAATTGAAGGCTCCGTGAATGATTTATAAGGTGAAATGGAGCTATGTAATATCTGACATCTTCCTGGAGGAAAATTATTGGTCATCAATTTCAACATCTAATTGTAAGGATGCACATGCATAAGATGACAAATCTTATGGAAATACATTAAGAAAAGCTAGAGCTGATGCGAATGGCTAAGCCTTATATTTTTTAAAGTTTTATAATAGGAGATAGTTAAGTTGATTGCAATAGTAACATGAAAATTTTCAGGAAGGAAATGTTCCCGGAAATGTAATACTTGAGAATCAACATTTATTTTAGAGTCAAATTGGAATAATCAGGCTTTATAATAAGATAAGAGGGTGGACATATTGATGCATTTTAAAATCCTGGGAGCTTGGTTGCAAGATATCATGAGGATAAGGTAAGGAAGTCTTCCATAATCTTAATTTTTCATGAGGATAAGGTAAGGAATTCTTCCATAATATTAATTTTTTTATTATATAATAATGAGGAAAATAAGCATGATTACTTTGGGGCATGGTGGAGAAATGTTGCACAGGGACTCTTGGCTTACACCCTAAGGGAAATAGAAAATCAACCCAGGGTGGGCATAACTAAGTTTACTTGGAAAAGCAAACAACAAGATAGTTACCTTGAGCATAGTAGGAAGGGAAGGTTATCCTAAGTCTTTATTTATATATGAATAATGCATATGTAACATTTGGAATTAAACTAAAATCATAGTAATGCTACCTAGTACAAAAATATATTAGTCACAATATATCATAAAAGACAGAGCCTGGAAAATAGTTTATGAAAATATTAATATCACTATATGAATAGTGCATATAAAATTGGTGTTTCCATGATTTGAAATTTACAGGGAAATAACATGATGTGTTCCTTGGAAATCAACATAGCCATTTGGTAAGTAAAAATATTAATTGTTATTATTAATAAGCTACGCTGCTAAATTTTATTGAATGCAGGATATCAACCCTTGCGGGATTGTGAAGCATGTTGATGACCCTTGTTAGGGTACATAAATAACAACTAATGAAGCCTGTAATAAAATTTGAAATGATTATATTGATTTGAATGGAAATTGGCATCCACCCATGGTATTCATCAACCCATGGTATTTATCCACTCATGGAATATACCCATAGTATTGTAAGTGGCATCCACCCATGGTATTCATCCACCCAAAGTATTTATCCACCCATGGAATTTACGCATTGTATTGTAAGTGGCATTCACCCATGTTATTGTAAGTGATATCTACCCACTGTATTCAATCACCCATGGTATCTACTACCCATGGAATTTACCTGTGGTATTATAAACAAAAAAAGACTATAAGTAACAAGTCACATTTTGTAAAAGGACATATTTTCCACCACATTGTAGCTTTTACAGTTATTCTCTATTTTAATAAAAAAATTCTTGGTGGTTTTTTTTAATGTGTGTTCTCATATTTTCTTCCGGCATTTTAATTTTTAGATCTTGGGGTCCTCCCCCCAAGATCTGAATCAATGGTATCAGATTCAAGTTACATCTCCATGGGAATGAAAGCTTGGCACATATTTCAGTTTTAAATTTTTGCAGCAATCTTCAACAAAATTCATGCATGTGTTACGGCCTCCACATAACACTTTCTTGGGCAAAATGATATTTTTTTTTTTCATATTTTTGCAGGAATTTCTTGGGCGGCGAGTTTGCAGATCATATCTGAAAATTTTGGTGCAAAATTTACAAAAATAAATAACTGATTAGAATTCCTTGTGAAAAAATACCAAAAAAAAAAAAAAAATAATCAACCAATTCAAAGTCCGGATGAGGGAGATATCACTAATTTAAAATCAAACGTGTTGAAAAACAATTCTGATGAAAATTCATGTACGACAAATCTTCTATCATATTTTTCAGTTTCTATGTAGATTTTTAGAAAAATGATTGTGGATTTGAGCTCCTCTTGAAAAATCAACCAATTTCAAACAAAAAAAAATTGGTCGAATCAGAGTTCGGATGAGGGAGATATCGTTGTGTTAAAATCAACTATTTTTTTCAGAACTTTTGTGACGACGGGACAATTGCAATGCAAATTTGAGTTTCCAAAGTGTCCAGATAGGGATTTAAAACACATGGGAATATGCAGAATGATCATTATATTTCCAAAAATAGGTTATAATAATGATTTTGAGTTATATTGACCGAGTTATGCCCATTTTAAATTAGTTTTTATATATTTAGAAACATTTGGAGTAGGTTCCCTTTGGAGACATGCCCTCCCATCCTACTTTAGTAGGCACTTGCTTCACATTCATTAGTTTCAACATAGAAGCATCCAAATTGGGTTCTTTGGAGATGTATCCTCCCGCCCCAGGCTATGTATGCACCTACTACTTCATCAACAGTCCACATCATGGTTATGGAAATCACACAAAATCCTTGTCATCAAAGTCTATTTGCTAGGCTCCACACTGTTAGTATCACAATTGGTCACAAGAAGTATAAGGTATATCTATCTTCGGATCTTTGTTTTTCATGGTTATGGGTCATGCACAAGCCCACACTTCATCGAAGTCCATTTTCTAGGCCACACACTGTTAGTATCACAGTTGGTCACAAGCATTACAGGGTATCTCTATCCTCGGAACTTCATTCATCACGGTTATGGGTTAACCACATGGCTCTTCATATTCAACAAATGCTGCTTAGGAGTGAACTTCATGCAATGGGGATCATTGCTTCTTAAGGAGGGAGGAATGATTTGAATGGAAAATGACATCCACCCATGGTATTTATCCATTGATGAAATATACCCATGGTGTTGTAACTGGCATCCACCCATGGTATTCATCCACCCAAGGTATTTATCCACCCATGGAATTTACCCATTGAATTACAAGTGGCATCCACCCATGGTGTTCATTCACCCATGGTATTGTTGGTGAGATCCACCCATGGTATTCAATTACCCATGGTATCTACCCACCCATGGAATTTAAATGTGGTATTATAACTAAAAAAAGGCTATAAGTAACAGGTCACATTTTGTAAAAGGACATATTGTCCACCACAATGTAGCTTTTACAATTATTCTCTATTTTAATAAAAAAAATCTTGGTGGTTTTGTTTAATGTGTGTTCTCCTATTTTCTTCTCGCATTTCAATTTTTTCAAATCTTGGGGGCCTAACCCCAAGATTTGAATTATATATATATATATATATATATATATATATATATGGAGTAATGGAAAAACTAATGACAAATCTGGTGATTGTGAATGTAGGTCGAACCAGACAGAGAGTTCTAGGCCAAACCTATTTTCACCCTTAATTGGACAGAAATCATGCTAGGGAAGCAAGTTATCACCCAAGATAAAGTACAACGAAGGCACTTTAGTATGGAAAGGACGACCTAGAAAGATGGAAATTTCAAGCATGAAGCATATTCCAACCTTTTTTTTAAGGGCTAGAAGAAAACATCGAGGATGATGTTTAGCTCGAGAGGGTGAAGATGTAATACCCCTCAGTGAAAAGTAAATATTTAATTTACTTTACTGTAGTAACTTGGTAAACCATGGGCTATGTGAAAAACCTAGTGGGAAATTTAAATGTTAAAGTATTTTAATTTTATTTAAAAGTTAGTTGTGGCAAGCCATGGAATTTACAGGGAAAGGGCTCTAGATAAAATTTTTCATTTACCAGAATAGTTAGACAGTAATTGCCATCCCTAGAGATAAATCATCTTAGTTGGAAAAAAAGACAAGAGGGTAGGAGAGAAAAATATTTGAGGCATCTGAAAAAGGGAGACTGGGGAGCATCCGATTCCTTGAACATGACGTTATTGAGGAAGGGAAGGATGCTTCCAGTTATGGTATTCTTGAGTTGGTGGGTGGCCAATGGAATCCCTAAGACAAACTTGGATCAAGCACCTTCAACGGTAACACTTGCAGGTAATAGGTAGCATGTATGATTTCCTAGCTGGTTTTGACATGCATGGTATGTGCATGTTGGTATTTGGTTCTTTTGTTGTCCATGGGCCTAGATTTTACTAGGTTTCGACCATAGATTTTTTCCTTGCCTTGCCATTTCCGGATAGTCATGGTGTGATGGTACTTTTCTCAGTTTGAGATTTGGATTTCTAGAATATTTTAGATCCAAGTGAGGTGGTCCCAAGAAAATTACCAAAGACCTAAGAATCCCTTAACCAGTAATGGAATGATACATGGTAAATCATGAGCGTGGAGACAGGAAAATTTCTCAAGGTATTAGAGAAGAAATTCTGAGGCATCCAAGCTTGGTTTGGTTTTGTGATCTTGGGACTAGTTTAGGTGAGATCACAGTATGGTGACGGTGGAGGTGGTTTAACCTCTAGATTCCCTTGGTTGCTTATGGATGGTTTTATCCCATAAGATCCCACATTCATGCTTGGAATATGGCAGAGGGGGTGATTGGCTAAAAGAAATATTTAGTTCAGCCCAATCTATGGTCGGGTGGTACATGGAAATCCCTGGCTTGGTTAGATATTGCATATGGTTAATAAGAGCTAAGTTCCTCTTTCTTTTGAAGATTAAATGTACTTGTTATTATGTGGCTTTAATGGTTGTTCTCTCATTGTTATTTATCTGGTTAGATGTTGGTTATAGGCATGGTTATTTAACAAATCTAATTATGGCTCTTAACACATTTCTATTAATGAATGTATGGATAATGAATGCAATACATAATTTGTGGTATGAAAACTATTGTGAGAACGCATTGTTCCTTCTTGTTTATCCTCTTATAAGTTTTCAGATCATTATGTTCATATTTGCATTCATGACCTATAAGTTTCATGTTCACCATGTGTTTTTCGGAATGTCAGTCTTGGTTTGGAGAGGTCAGGACAAGTCTTGGTTCAATTTTTGGTTCATAAGATTTGTTCCTATGTCATTTTTCATTTCTGGAAGTTTCACTGAATTCTGGGTAGAGGTCTGAGTCTTGGCCCTGAAAAAGTGGCTTAGAATTCGAGGCTGTTGGCATAGCACTAACTGGAAAATTCCACAGTCACATAGAGATAGGTTTATTAGTGAAACTAGAGGGCTATAGTCATTTGCATGCCTTGGAAAGGGAGCAACTGGTGCTCTAGGTTAGTGAAAAAGAGAGTCATCTCAGGGTTTGGACACCTGAAGTGGTTGGATTTCTCCTCGAGGTCCTGTAGCACCTGAGGGAAGTCAGTAAGGTCTTAAGTTGTCGATTCCATTTCCTTAAGGTCATTTAGGAGGTTGAGTCTTACCATAGTGACCCTCAGCTCATGTTTACCCCAGGAAAACCGGTGAAAGTGGGTAAATGTGCGAGGTGGTGGGTTATAGGGTGGTATCAAAGTAGGTTTTGTTCTCTTTGGGTAAAATCTGATGTTTTCATGGCTATGGTTGTCTTGCATGGGGTCATGGTGTATAGTTGATATGGTCATGCATGATATTTTTATATTGATTTGATTATGATTATATGTGTATCACGCTAATGTGGATTGATCTTACAAATAAGATAAGCCTCCCCTGGACATCAATGAGGTATGGTTTTGATTTTGGTATCTATCTGGTTTATCTGACATGGCCTACTTGTAGGAAGAAGAAAAGAAAAGATGACTAGCAAGATGGTAGACTACAGTTCACAAGACTCTCCCTATGGATTAGATGAGCAGCGTGGTGTTGGGCACTCTTCTGACTTACGAGACAAATTGAGAAGTTTGAATACAGAAATAAGAAGTTGCAAAGCAGATAATGACAGAATCATTTAGGAACAAAAGAAAGAATAAGAATTCAATGTAGTAATCCTTCAGAGTTTTTCAAAATTATAGACGCATTGGCCACTGAAGATCAGCCATGGGTAGGAGGACAAGACTAATGGGCATATGTAAGTAGATCTAAAGGTGGGCATAGGTTAGATAAGGATGATATTCTTAGATATGGAAGGCTCTTGGATACTCTATATAGGAGAGGCGATGGGCACATGTTCTATTCTAGTTTTGGTTCTGAAAGGCACTATGATCGTCACTGTTATCATCCTTATAGGCGGATTGATATGCGATATTTTCTGGATGAGTTCAAGAAAGGCAAGCCACTTACCTTTGATGGATATTTGAAGAAGCCGAAGGATGCAGAGGCATGGTTACCTGGGATGAAGAAATTCTTTGCACTGCATGATTACATAGAGAATATGAAGGCCAAAATATCTATCTTCAACCTCAAAGGGAAAGAAAACATCTAGTGGGAAGATGTGAAGTGGGTCAGAGACATCAGGATAAAATATTTGAATTTCCATGAAGAAATACTTGTCAGAAAGGTACTACGACAACAAATCCAAGGAATTTTATGAGCTAAAGTTCTAGTTGATGATAGATGAGGAGTATACAACCAATTTCCTGGAGTTATTGAGGTATGTACGATATCTTAAAGATGATAATTCCAAAGTTTAGAGATTTGTTAGTTGATTTCCATTTGCATTTAGATATAGAATTGAGTATGATGAGGCTCAGTAACTTGACGAAGTTATTGGGAAATTTAAGTACTATTATGAGAATCATAAGAAAAAATCGCAACAGGGTTGGAAAGGGAAATACAAAGCTAAAGGTAAATGGCAACCGAAAATAACAAGGCCTTAGGATATAGGTGAGAGAAAACTTTGCACGTTATAAGAAGTTCAACGTAGTTAGACAAGGACATGAGTCACAACCTGAGGGCAGTAGAATAGAGGTGATGGTATGAGACCATTGTAGTGTTGGATATGTGGCAAGGGCATCTCAAGAGAGATTGTCTGTAGTATTAGAGTGGTAGGCCTTAGATCTATAGTGCACAGGAGGCACAAACTATTGGGAATGTTGGGCAGAGTATTCCTCGTATCTATGCAACATTGGATAACAAGCAAGAAGATCACTAGGAAACTTTTATCGAGATGGACGAAAAGCTTTGTGAAAAAGTTGTTTCTATTTTGATTGAACCTCAGCCTAATTATAGTTATGTTAGTCATGAACTGGTGAATAAGTGTGTTTTGAATAAAGAAGTGCATGCAGAATCCTACTTAGTGCAGTTGGTTACAGGTATAAATAAAACAATGCATCATTGGGTAAGAGCTTGTGCATTCGAGTTGAATGGTATGCCTACCTTAGCACATTTGAATGTATTGTTGTTGGGATCATACAGTATGATTTTGGGCATGGATTTAATATATCTTCATAGGACTAAGGTGGATTGTTATAAAAAATATATTGAGTGCTTGGATGACACTAAGGAACAAAGGATATTGCAAGGTAAGAAGAAGGAAACATCAGTTAGAATGGTGATATCTATGTAGGCAAAGTGCAGTCGCAGAAAAGGGTGTGTGTTATTTTCAGTGCACATTTATAGTGATAAAGGTAAGGTTGTTGAGGATGAAGAGGTATTGAGTAGGTACCCGATCTTGCAGCGGTTTTAGGATGTATTTGCTACAAATATTTCATAATTTCCACCTCATAGAGAAGTGGGCATTTATTGAGTTAGTACCAAGGGCAACACCAACTTCAAAGGCAACATACAGGATGAGCACACCCAAGTTAGTAGAGTTGAAGTTGCAGTTGAGGGAAATCCTTGACAAGGTATACATTAGGCCAGGTATATTGCCTTGGGGTGGTCCAATGTTGTTTGTGAAGAAGAAGGATGGTGTTATCATATTATGCATTGATTACAGGAAGTTGAACAAGGTGATAATCAAGAATAGGTATCTTTTGTCGAGGATTGATGACTTGTTTGATCAGCTGAAGGGAGCAACAACCTTCTCAAAGATTGACTTGAGATCTGGATACCATCATGTACGCATTAAAGAAGAGGACATCTACAAGACTACTTTCAGGACCAGGTATGGGAATTATGAGTTTTTTGTAGTTCAATTCAGTTTGACTAATTCTCCAACTACTTTTATGTGCTTGATGAATAGCGTGTTGCATCCTTATCTCGATAAGTTTGTTATTTTATTCATTGATGAGATCTTGATATAATCTAAGAATGAGGAAGAGCATGTTGAGCATTTACCAGCAATGTTGAGCTTGCTAAGAGAGAATCAGTTGTATGCCAAGCTTAGAAAGTGCAGTTTCTTTCAGATAGAGGTGCATTACTTGGGACATGTTGTTTCCAAAGAAGGCATAACTGTAGATCCAAAAAAGATAAGGGTTATCATGGAGTGGGCATGCTCCTCAGAATGTGGATGAATTCAAATCATTCATGGGGTTAACAGGTTACTACAGGAGGTTCATCCATAATTTCTCACGCATCCTATATCCCATTAGATCTTTGCAGAAGAAAGGGAAGAAATTTGAATGGACAGAGGAATGTGCAGCCAATTTTGAGCAGTTGAAGTAGTTTTTGACAAATGGTCCATTCCTTAAGATTCTAGATCTAGATAAAGAGTTTGTGGAGTGTACAGATGCTTGCAAGAGAGGAAATGGCAGAGTCTTGATGCAAGAGGGACAAGTGGTATGCTACGAGTCTAGGAAATTGAATGAGCATGAACAGAACTATGTGACTCATGATCTTGAGTTGGTAGCTATTTTCCATGCATTGAAGATGTGGAGACATTATCTTCTTGGAAAGAGGTTTGTGTTAGTGAGCAATCATAATGCGTTGAGATATTTATTTGAGCAACCAAACCTAAATTCCATGTAAGCTAGATGGTTGGCCACCCTTAGTATTTTACTTCGAGATAAGATACATCAAGGATAAGGAGAAAAGGGTTGAAGATTGATATAGGTGGATGTTGGTGGCCACTCACCTATCCCACTTGGATCCTCACAACTGTCTCTTTCAATTTTTCAATTTCCTTAATTGTAGCACAGTTTACTATTTTTAGCAGTTTTTCAGGTCCTGAACTTCCGAAGCCGTTTTGAGACCATAAACGACGTTTTTTGGGAAAACTGGGAGAATCATGGGTACATGAACCAATGTTGATCTTCCCAAAGTTCTATTTCTTGGATAGATCTTTCTAACGAGATATTGTGCGCGTCAAACAAAGATGGTATGCCAAATTTATGACCCTGAGAAGTTGATGTACCAATTTACCCAAACGGGGCCCACAGTTTGGTGTTTCATCTTCTAGGGTTAGGTTTTTGGATGTTTAGGGTTCTCCATTTTTTCTCAACAATAAATAGGCCTTAGAGCCTCATTGTAACACAGTTTAGAGGCATGTATCTGCCACATCTCTTCTCAAAGATAAGCTACCATCGCCCTATCTAGTTTATTTCCATTTCTGTTTGTAAGCACATTTCAGTATTTTACAGTAATGAAATGAAGTATTATTTCCACTGCATCTCTGTATTTATGGTTATTTCTATACTTTATTGTGTTCTTGTTTAAATCTAGATCAGTGGTATCAGAGCAGTCTGCTTTTTCTCTGTATTTCTTTGCATGTCCCAAACGAGGTCAGGATATAAGGAGTTAGGGCTTGAACTGGTCGAACCTTTGCAAGACCAGCCTCGCAAATCCCGATGGCCTCCCATGGCGGATGAAAAGAAAGATGAGGGGGCAGGAGATCCTATCAAAATATTTCTCAAAGAAGCCCTCGAGCGACAAAGGAACGCGATGATGGACAACTTTGCCCAGATCCTTCAGCGGCCTCCCAGGGGCAACGCATCAGCTTCCAACAGCTACTTTGGAAACACCACACCTTTTAAGGTACAAGTTAACTTTGAAATCCCCATATTCGAGGGTTAGATAGACATAGATGCTATAGATAAATGGTTAAATCTGCTAGAAGGGTATTTTTTTGTTCATGATTTTTCTAGTCGGGAAAAGATTATTTTCGCTCTTCCCAAAGCATCCCCCCATGTCAAGGACTGGTGGGAAACCTACTGCGAGCAAAAGGATGAAAGTAAGGGCTCACTATTTTTAGCCACACTCACTCGGAATTCATTCCCGGATGCCATCAAGGAGCAGTACTACCCTGTCAAAAGCTATGAGCACAAATACATGAAGTGGACCATGCTGCGACAGGGAAGGGACCAAGATGTACCGGAGTTCACAAACATTTTTCATACCCTTCACACATAGTTGGGTATCAAGGACTCTGAGCTGCATTTGGTACTCAAATACTGTGGTGCCTACATAGATACATTAAGGGCGAGATGGAGTTCTTGAACATCTCCTCGCTCGGCACAGCGTACTGATATGCTGTCAAAATCGAGCAAAAGTTTAAACAAAATAAGCGAGACTTTGGATCTGCGAATCCAAAGAACAAAGGACAAAGCCAAGGTGGGGTGACCCAAGACAACCCGTCGAAGCCGCAAGAAAAGAACAACACCACAAAGTCAAAGAAGGACACAAGAAAGTGGTGTGAGTTCAATAAGAGCCCCACTCACAACACAAGTGAGTGTTGGACCAAGCAGTTGCTAGTGGCCAAGTTGAAGGCTTCAGAATTAGATGCATGTTCCGACCCTGAGTCAAAACCCGACAAGGGGAACGGCAACGGGAAGCAATGTCTAGTCAATTTAACGTCTTAAATTTCTCTACATAAATTATCAATCCGGGTATCGTAAACTGATGAAGTGTGGTGCACCATATGTGCTTAGTTAACCTTTTTCTTACTTCGTTGTTTTATAGATTTTATTTTGTTTTGGGGTTTTGTTTTTGTTGGTTTCCTAAAGTGTCTAATGCAAATGGAAATCCTATTCTAAGGTTTTAAGAATACTTTTAAAGGACAAGTATGGATAGAGATTTCAAGACAAGGCCTAAGGCCTAAGTCCCTAATGGTAACTTCCAAAACTTAGCACTTCAAAAGATCTTAAAACATGTTATTGATGGAATTAGTACTTAAACAAAAGTGTAAATATGCAACTACTTCAATCAAAATGGAATGCAATAACCAATCAATGAGCTAGTGACTATGAAACCTAGTATCCTTGCTGCTGTATGAAAAAGAAAGTAAAAATTGAACTTAAAGCAACTCAAGACTGAAAGCAAAGCAACTAATTCATCACACTACTTCAACTCTTATGATCCTTTACCCTTCAGCTCAATCTACCTTATGGGAAGCAATCATGAACAAGTTAAGCAATATGATATCTAAATTGCAAGAAATTAAATTGCATAAAGGAAACTAATCACACTACTTCAACTCTTCTGATCCTTTACCCTTCAGCTCAATCTACCTTATGGGAAGCAATCATGAACAAGTTAAGCAATATGATATCTAAATTGCAGGAAAGTAAATGAGCAAAACAAAACTGATTGAAATAACAATGCTGGAATTAGAACTCAAAAAAAAAAAAAAAATCAGCAGAAGGACAAGATGATTTCGTCATGTCATTAGTCATTAAAAAGCTATGTGTATTACTAACCTACAATCAATCGGTTGAACACACTTGCATGAATTAAAATTGCGTGAATGAAAAATATAATCTACCAACTTGAAAGCAATCAAATGACATAATGAAATCAAAGCAAAATTTACAAAATGAAATCTACTCTACCTTACATTCTAATATGCTCAATGACATCTACTTCACATCTCCTTCCATGTTGAGAACATCAAAGCTTTATTCAAATTCTTAAAAATTACAAAGTACAACAAAGCTCTCCAAAGCTTTCAAAAGCCATCAAGGAAGAACTACAAACTCACAAGCTAAAAAGACTTAAGAAATCCAAACTCTAAGCTAAAAAAGGACTAACAAATGAAGGAGAGAGATCTCCTATTCATACAAAAAGATGAGAGCCATCTCATTAATGAGAATCCATGAATCTCTCCCTCTACCTCTAGAGTCCTAATCAAAATAGGAACTGATAAGACACATGTCTTCTTAGAGTTACAATACAATTAGGAGATGTGACACATATCCTCATGATCCCATGATTCTTTCCACTCAAATTCGAATTTGGCCTTGGGGTGCCACATAAGGGTCTTCTAGAAGCCTCCTTTCAACCTACACATGTCAACAATCTCAACCCATTTGTTAGGTGTAAGAATATGCACATTATTTTCTAATTTTTCACCACAAATTCATTTAAAAGGCTTAGAATTAATAAAGATTGGAAAAACATAAATATGGCCCAATGATAATGAAAGTGGGATGAATGTGATGACATAGTAGTGAAATGGAGGTGAAATGGAGGTGATATAATGGACATAATAGTGAAAGTGTAATGGAAATGAATGACATTTTCAAGACTCAACAAGCACATCATTGATGTGGAGCCCAATGCAACTATTACGGCCGCCAAGATCTAGAAGAATGAGCCCAAAGATCTAGAGGATGGGGAGTGTCTTTTCCTCTCACAGATGTGGGTGAAGGGTTTGCCACTGCAATTCATTGTTGATAGTGGTGGCCAAAAGAACCTCATTTTAGCAGAAGTCATGAAGTGGTTTGGCCTATGAACTACACCACACCCGCAGCCGTACAGTATCAGGTGGCTTCACCAAGGATGAAATTTCCAAGTCCGCTAGCAGTGTTTCCTTTCCTATAGCATCAAGCCCTTCATAGATGAGGTATTGTGTGATGTTGCACCTCTTGATGTTTGTAATGTACTATTAGGCCAATGATACTTATGGAGGCGACATGCTTTGTATGAGTCAAGGTTTCATGATGTTATTGTTTCTTTGGGTAATTAATTATACAGGATACTGGAGGTAGCCCCACCTACCGCCACCTCTTTGATCACTGCTAAGAAATGCAGCAAGCTCATCTCCCAGACTAGGAAATTCATTTTCTGTCTGGTTCGCTCCCAAAGTAAGGGGAAGATCGTTGCCACATCCATGACCCCCACAAAGGGTTCCTCCACGCAACAACAACAACAGATGGATATGGTCATAAAAGAACACAGGAACATCTTCTCCTCACCCACAAGAGTACTGTTACAATGTCAGGTCAAGCATTCATTTGATCTAACTCCCATAGCACCTCTACCCAACGGGTCGATATATCATCGCTCCATTCTGAAAATGACAAGTACAAGAAGCGACATGGTCCTTACACCAGTACCAAGGTTGTGGGGAACAATGCTTTGGAGCACAAAATTCCCCCATTCCTTTGCGTGCATCAATTGTTTAATGTGGACCGCCCTCTACCATGCTTCCCACCATTACTGGACACATCAAAGATTGCAGAACAACTCACGAGGGACCAAGTTCAGCAGATGGAGGAACTCAACGCAATGGGGACCATTGCTTCCTAAGGGGGGAGGAATGATCCAGGTGGATGTTGGTGGCCACCCACCTATCCCACTTGAACACTCACAATTGTCTCTTTCAGTTTTTCAGTTTCCTTAATTGTAGCACTGTTTACTATTTTTAGCATATCTTCGGGTCCTAAACTTCTGGAGCCATTTTGAGGCCCTAAACGATGATTTTTGCGAAAACTAGGAGCAATATGGGTCCATGGACGCCCAAAGTTGTAGTTCTCAGATAGCTCTTTCTAACAAGATATTGTGCACATCAAACGGAGATCGTATGCCAAAGTTACGACCCCGAGAAGTTGACGTACCAATTTACCCAAACGGGGCCCACAATTTGGCTTTTCATCTTCTAGGGTTAGGTTTTTGGATGTTTAGGGTTTTCCATTGTTTCTCAACAATAAATATGCCTTCGAGCCTCATTGTAACACAGTTTAGAGGCATGTAGTCACCACATCTCTTCTCAGAGATAAGCTACTATCGCCCTAGCTAGTTTATTTCCATTTTCGTTTGTAAGCTATTTCAGTATTTTACAGTAATGAAATGAAGTATTATTTCCACTGCATCTCAGTATTTATGGTTATTTCTATACTTTATTGCATCCCTGTTTACATCCATATCAGTGGTATCAGAGCGGTCTGCTTTTTATCTGTTTTTCTTTGCATGTCCCCAATGAGGTCGGGATATAAGGAGTTAGGGCTTGAACTGGTCGAACCTTTGCAAGACTAGCCTCGCAAAGCCCGATGGCCTCCCATGGTAGATGAAAAGAAAGATGAGGGGCCAGGAGATCCTATCAAAATCTTGCTCGAAGAATCCCTCGAGCGAGAAAGGAATGCGATGATGGACAACTTTGCCCAAATCCTTCAGTGACTACCTAAGGGCAACGCATCGGCTTCCAACAGCTATTCTGGAAATGCCACACCTTTTAAGGTACAAGTTAACTTTGAAATCCCCATATTCGAGGGTTAGGTAGATGCAGATGCTGTAGATAAATGGTTAAATCTACTAGAAAGGTATTTTTATGTTCATGATTTTTCCAGTTAGGAAAAGATTATTTTTGCTCTTCTCAAAGCAGCCCCGCACATCAAGGATTGGTGGGAAACATACTGCAAGCAAAAGGATGAAAGTACAGGTTCACTATTTTCAGCCGCACCCACTTGGAATTCATTTCGGGATGCCATTAAGGAGCAATACTACCCTGTCAAAAGCTATGAGGAAAAATACATAAAGTGGACCATGCTGCGGTAAGGAAGAGACCAAGATGTGCCGGAGTTCATAAACATTTTTCATACCCTTCCCACACAGTTGGGTATCCAGGACTCTGAGTTACATTTGGTACTCAAATACCGTGGCTGCCTACACAGATACATCCAAGACAAGATGGATTTCTTGAACATCTCCTTGCTCGGCACGACATACTTATACGCTGTCAAAATTGAGCATAAGTTTAAACAAAAGAAGCAAGACTTTGGATCTACGAATCCAAAGAACAAAGGACAAAGCCAAGGTAGGGTGACCCAAGAAAACCTGTCGAAGCTGGAAGAAACGAACAACACCACGAAGTCAAAGAAGGACACAGGAAAGTGGTGTGAGTCCCATAAGAGCCCCACTCACAACACAAGTGAGTGTCGGATCAAGCAGTCACTCGTGGTCGAGTTGAAGGCTTTAAAATCAGATGCATGTTCTGACCTAAGTCAAAACCTAACAAGGGGAATGGAAAAGGGAAGTAGATCATTGATGCAGAGCCCAGCACCATTATTGCGACTGCCAAGATCCAGAAGAATGAACCCGAAGATCTAGAGGAGGGGGATCGTCTTTTCCACTCATAGATGTGGGTGAAGTGTTTGCCGCTGCAATTCATTGTCAACAGTGGTAGCCAAAAGAACCTCATCTCAGCAGAGGTTGTGAAGTGGTTGGGCCTACCGACTACACCACACCTGTAGCGGTATAGTATCAGGTGGCTTCACCAAGGACGAGATCTTCGAGTCCGCCAGCAGTGTCGCCTTCCCTACAACATCAAGCCCTTCACATATGGGGTATTGTGTGATGTTGCACCTCTTGATGTTTGTGATGTACTATTAGGCCTACCATACTTATGGAGGTGACATGCTTTGTATGAGTCAAGGCCTCCAACTGTTATTATTTCTTTGGGTAATTCATTATACAAGATCCCAGAGGTAGCCCCACCTACCGCCACCTCTTTGATCAGTGCTAAGAAATGCAGCAAGCTCATCTCCCAGACTAGGAAATTCATTTTCTATCTGGTTCGCTCCCAAAGTAAGGGGAAGATCATCGCCACATCCATGACCCCCACGAAGGGTTCCTCCATGCAGTAGCAGTAGCAGATGGATATGGTCACAAAAGAACACAGAACATCTTCTTCTCAGCCACAGGGGTATCATTGCACTGTCAGGTCAAGCATTCATTCGATCTGACTCCCATAGCACCTCTACCCAACGGGCCGATATATCATCGCTCCATTCTGAAAATGACAAGTACAAGAAGAGACATGGTCCTTCCACCAGTACCAAGGTTGTGGGGAACAATGCTTTGGAGCACAACATTCCCCCATTCCTTTGCGTGCACCAATTGTTCAATGTGGACCACCCTCTACCATGCTTCCCACCATTACTGGACACATCAGAGATTGCAGAACAACTCACGAGGGACCAAGTTCAGCAGATGGAGGAACTCAATGCAATGGGGACCATTTCTTCCTAAGGGGGGAGGAATGATCCAGTGGATGTTGGTGGCCACCCACCTATCCCACTTGGACCCTCGCAACTGTCTCTTTCAGTTTTTCATTTTCCTTAATTGTAGCACTGTTTACTATTTTTAGCAGTTTTTCGAACCCTAAACGGCGTTTTTTGGGAAACTAGGAGCAACATGGGTCCATGGACCGATGTTTCTCTTCCCAAAGTTGTAGCTCTCATATAGCTTTTTCTAACGAGATATTGTGCACATCAAACAGAGATTGTATGCCAAAGTTACGACCCCGGGAAGTTGATGTACCAATTTACCCAAACAGGGCCCACAGTTTGGTGTTTCGTCTTCTAGGGTTAGGTTTTTCGATGTTTAGGGTTTTCCAATGTTTCTCAACAATAAATAGGCCTTCGAGCCTCATTTTAATACAGTTCAAAGGCATGTAGCCACGACATCTCTTCTCAGAGATAAGCTACCATCGCCTTAGCTAGTTTATTTCCATTTCTGTTTGTAAGCATATTTCAGGATTTTACAGTAATGAAATGAAGTATTATTTCCGCTGCATCTCTGTATTTATGGTTATTTCTGTACTTTATTGCATTCCTGTTTAAATCGAGTTCACAAATGCTCTTGGCAAGAAAGTGCAGTTGAACCATGTTGCAGTAGTGAGTTGTATGGGACATATTTACAGGATCAGATCTTACAGGCAAGACATCAGGATGACAGGTACAAGGAACTTATGCACAAGTTACAACATGGTACATGTGATCAGGATGTGGACTATCATCTCATGACAGATGGCTTGGGGACATTAAGGGGCAAGATCTATGTGTCGTATCAAAAGGAACTCAAGAATATTATCTTGAGGGAGTTTCATGTAAATCCATATTCAAGTTACCAGGGATATTAGAAGACATTGACAATAGTAAATAAGTTATACTATTGGCTGAATCTAAAGAAGGAAGTGGCAGATTTTGTGGCTATATGATTGGACTATCAGCAGGTGAAGGCAGAGTGTAAGCATCGAGTTGCTTCAGCCGATTCTGATTTGAGAGTAGAAGTGAGAAGTTATTTCCATGGATTTCATTACAGGTCTTCCGAGGGCATTGAGACAACATGATTCTATCATGATTGTGGTTGATAGGTTGAGAAAGGTAGGTCACTTCATTCGAGTAAAGACTACTTATTCAACTAGTGAGGTAGCATAGGTCTTTATCAGGGAGATTGTGAGATTGCATGGTGTTTCGAAGAAGATTATGTTGGACAAAGATGCCAAGTTCCCTTCCAAGTTTTGGAAGGAGCTACTTGGAGGTTTGGGGACAAAGTTGGACTTCAGTACAACCTATCATTCGCAGACAGATGGACAGACAGAGAGGGTCAACAGGATACTGGAGGATATGTTAAGGATGTACGTGATGCATCAACAAAGGAGATGGGAGGAGTACCTTCCATTAGTTGATTTTTCTTAAAACAATGGTTATCAAGAGTCATTGAGGATAAGCTTGTTTGAGGCACTATATGGGCGAATTTGTAATACTACCATTAGTTGGAGAGATCGAGTGAACATGGTACTTATTGGACCGGACATGTTGACAGACATGGAACAAGATATGAAAGTTATAAAGAATAATCTAAAGGTCGCACAAGAAAGGAAGAAGAGTTATGCAGCCCAACATATGGAATTTAAAGAGTTTAAGGTTAGGGAGCATGTGTATTTTCATATCAAGACCAAGAAGAACTCCTTAAGGATTGGATCATGTGCCAACTTGGCACCATGATATCACAGGCCTTTCGAGATACTTTAGAGGATTGGACCAGTCGCCTATATACTTGCACTGCTTCCGATCGTGAAATTCCATGATGTTTTCCATGTTTCATTTATTAATATATATAAAGGATGTTGATCATGCTATTTTTTGGTATGTATTTCAAGTGGAAGTATAAGGAGAATTCCAGTCGGACCTCGGTTCATATTGCATCGGAAATAGCTCATGCTATGGAACAGAGCAATCAACTAGGTTAAAGTGAAATGTAAGCACGTTGGGCTCTATGAAGCTACATGGGTGATGGCTAATTGGATGCAGAATATGTATCCTTGATTGTTTTCTAGTTGAGCCAAAGAAATTTTGGTATATGTACATATTCATGTATGGTTTTTATTGTTTATACCACAAGGAGATGTGTTATGAAGCTCCAATAAGCGGTATGGTTTTCAAGTTGTAATTTTTGTCATGATGGTTTTGTTTTTTAGTACATTGTTCATTGTAAATACTGTGACAAGTTGGGTTATAAAACTCCATGGGCAGTATTCTTTGGATTTCAATGGTTTTGTTATTTTTAGGTGTCATAAAACACCAAGGACGGTGTTTCCCTACGGGGAAGGGGTGTGTAACAACCCTGTGTTAGAATTTCATATAATAAAAGTTAATGAAGGAAAAACAAGCCCAAGGTCAAAGGACACTTATTCCAAGCTGAATGTTGGGAAAAATATACTAGTGGGCATCACATGTTGTGTTTATTGCTAAAGGGAAATTGTCAAAGGCAATGGCAAAGGCTTTGAAAAGGAAAAGAGGCATTAATTTTCATATTATTTATGGAAATGAACGAAATTAAGAGAGAAGGGATGTGAAAAGTCAGAAGTTGCATGTAAGGAGGAAATTGAAGGAAAATTAAAGAAAATGAAGAAATTAGAGGAATTGATAATAAATTACATCATAGCATCACTTCGTAGCTTTTTTCAATTCAGTTTTGGAATTAGTATCAGAGAGGAGAAGAGCATCAAGAGGAGAAGGAAAAGCAAGCAAGCAAAGGAAGGACAAGGAAAGCGAGGACCAAGCAAGGAAAAGTTGGATCAATCAGCTTCAGCAGGAATACTTGCAAGTAACAGGTTGCATGTATGATTCCCTAGCTAGATTTGACATGCATGGTATGTGTGTGTTGGTATTTGGTTCTTTTTCCATCATTGGCATGGATTTTGTTGAGTTTCGATAGTGGATTTTATCCTTTCCTTTCCATTTTCGGATAGCCATGGTGTGATGCGACTTTTCTCGGTTTCAGCTATGGATTGCCAGAAGATTTTCGATCCGGGTGAGGTGATCTCAGGAAATTTCCCAAATGCCTAGGAATCCCTTGATTAGTAATGGTGAGATACACGGTAAATCCTGAGGGTGGAGATGGAAAATTTCCTCAAGGTATTGGAGAAGAAATTATGAGGCATCCAAGCCTAGTTTGGTTTTGTGATCTCGGGACCGATTTAGGTGAGATCAAGGTATGGTGGGGGTGGAGGTGGTTTAACCTCTAGATTCCCTTGGTTGTTTATGGATGGTTTTATCCCATGAGATCCCACATTCATGCTTGCAATATGGCACAGGGGTGATTGGTTGAAAGAAAGATTTGGTTCAACTCAATCTATGGTCGGGTGGTACGTGGAAGCCCCTAGCTTGGTTGGTTTTTTCATATGGTTAATAAGAGCTAAGTTCCTCTTTCTTTTGAAAATTAAATGTACTTGTTATTATGTGGCTTTAATGGTTGTTCTCTCATTGTTATTTATCTAGTTAGATGTTGGTTATGAGCATGGTTATTTGACAAATCTAAGTATGGCTCTTAACACATTTCTATTAATGAACATCTATATAATGAATGCAATACCTAATTGGTATTATGAAAACTATTGTGAGAAGGCATTGTTCCTTCGTGTTTATCCTCACATAATTTTTTAGATAATTATGTTTAGATTTGCATTCATGACCTGTAGGGTGCATGTTCTCCATGTGTTTTACAGAATGCCAATCCTAGTAGGGATAGGTCAAGTCAAGTACTGCTTCATTTTTTGGTTCATAAGCTTTGTTCCTATGTCATTTGTCATATTTTTAAGTTTCGATGAGTTCTGGGCAGAGGCTTGAGTCCTGACCCTAAAAAAGTGGCTCTGAATTTGGTTGCTAACATAGAATGATTGGAAAAGTCTACAGTCACATGGAGGAAGGCTTATTAGTTTGAATGGAAGGCTATATTTGCTTGTATGCCTTGGAAATAGAGTGATTAGGGCTCTAGGTCATGAAAAATAGAGTCATCTCAAGGGTTGGACACCTAGAGGGGTTAGGTTTCTCCTCGAGGTCCTATAATACCTTAGGGAATTCAATAAGGTCTTAAGTTGTCAACTCCATTTCCTTAAGGTCATTTAGGATGTTGAGTCTTATCATAGTGACCCTCAACTCATGTTTTGCCCGGGCAAATTGGTGAAAGTAGGTAAATGTGGGAGGTGGCGGGTTACACGGCTCCACGCCATTGGTCCCACTTCCACGTGAAATGACCAAGAGTTGGCGCTTAGACACTCCAAGAGCCTCCATGAATCTTTATAACTATTGTGCACCTAATTCTTAATTATTTCATAGGGCCCTATGTGGGCGCTTAGCCCGTAGCCCTCTCAATCCCAAAGCTTTCGTTTATGTGAACCATAATTCACTCGTCCTGGTCTATTTGCTGGGTTGATATGTCCTATGGGGACCACCCGCCTTTGCTTCGATTAGTTTCCGTTGTGTGCCTTCGTGGCCGGATGCCTGTTTCCCATTAATTTCACTTGCACTCTATTATCAAAATGTCAGGATTTGTCCAACAAGATGACATCATACTGACATCACATGTGTTACATGTCAACCATTAGTCCATGTTTCCACCAGATATGGGCCATTTAGATGCCCAAAAACACTGGATTTGCATGCCACGTGTCCATTATCGATTGGATCACATGCTAACATCATCATCAATGTTGCTTCCAAGAGACAATAAGATGTTGCCATGTATCGTACCGGAGGTGAGAGAAAGAGTCCCGAAGACCTTTATTTTTTTCCAAATTCATTTGTTAATTAGAAAACCACCGGGTTCAATAACTTCCCTTGACACCACTCCTATGTGGTTTATGGTATTCGGAGGGGTGACCTCGAGGTGGTTCTTTGTCATTGATCTACACAATCAACAGTATGAGAAACCACCTCTTGTGGCCTCCAAACCTATCTAGAGGGTCATCTCAGGTGTTTTTGGAAAGGTCCCACT
The DNA here is from genome assembly GCA_031772625.1 of Pinus tabuliformis. NCBI lineage: Eukaryota > Viridiplantae > Streptophyta > Pinopsida > Pinales > Pinaceae > Pinus > Pinus tabuliformis. The sequence continues at coordinate 1,480,261,096 of CM062820.1, read as the reverse complement.
TGTCTTGGTGCTTTTCCCTTTTGTTCTTCTTTCGAGTCAATGCTCTACTGCACTGCAACCCTGTTAAACCTCTAGGCTAGCCCTTAGCAGGCTGAGCTATTAGAATGGGCTCCTCTGTTCAAATTCCAATGGAAGACGTTTTACTACCATGTCCCGATGCTTACCACTTGGTCCATTCCTTTTGTGTACTAAAACGGTTGCACCAAGGAGATACCATCGAGCTATAACTGTAGGGTGGGATCCACCCGCTCTATTACATCCTGGAGCTTAAGTTTGCTTGCTATTTACATACTGTAGCAGTAACTTTGCTGTGGTAAGCCCATCAAGTGGGTTCCATCTGTGGCCAATGAAATGTCTCCCCACTACTTTAGTGTCAGCCATGTCTTCTTGGAGCTTTGTGTAGAGGCTCCACCAACCTTGCCGCTAGGTGTGCCAACTTTGGATATGCCCCAAATCTCATCCAACCACCTCTAACTTTGCTAACATATACTTAAGGTCATTAAAGTTTTATTGGCTCTATCTTTCAATTGAAAAGGCCATTTTCAAACTTTTGTATACCATTGGAAATCTATTTTAGAGCTCTACCCATTTGAGTGGGTTTTACCTACATCTTAGATGATATGCTACTCCTAAATAGGATCCAAATTCTCTGCACCATTTAATTTACTTTGCCACTCCTTGCTATAGCTTTTACCAGTTGCAATTATTTTTCCTTTGCCTTTGCTTTGCCTTTGCCACCTTTTCCATTCTCTTTAATTTTGTGTGCCATCTTTGCTATTGCCCTTGTCATCAATCTTTGCCTTGGCCACCAATGCGAACATATTTACCAATGCAGTTACCTTTTCCAATCTTTTCCATTTCATTTTCCTTTACCTTTTCCATCAATGGCAACATATTTCCAACATGGATTATAATGGCAAAGACATATATCAAAAACTACACTTCACAATAACAAATTCCCACTTCACTTCATCCATGACTCTTCCACATATATCTCACACCCAGTGATCAAATCCAAATTGAGCTTCTCTATGTAGAACTCAACATATAATATGTTGTCATTTATAACCACTCCTTGAACGTTGGAATTTGATACCAATTGTTAGATATTAAAATATGAGAGAAATAAACGATAACAAACAAACATAAACTATACATACCAAGGTTTAGTTTAGAAATCTACAATTAGGAAACAAATAGCCTAATGATACATCAAGTGAACAAAACGACCAATATTAACTTAATAACCTTAACCCTTTCACCAAATGAAATTTACTTAACAAAAGTAACATTATTATAATTTTATTTATATAATTAATATTTTTGAAATTACACTTTCATAATTTTGATAGTATGTGAATTTAAATGATGAATAAATCTTCTTTTGTTTGAAAAAATCCAATTTTTTATTTTTATTTTTATTTTTTATTTTTATTTTTATTTTTTCTTATTTTTTATTTTTATTTTTATTTTTTTTAATTAATTATAAAGAAAACTTAAAATATAAAATATTCATAATTTATATTATCAATTCATATATACAAATACAGAAAATATATTAACTATTATATTAATATTGTATAAAATATATTATATAGAGCAAATCCTATATTAGTTAGAGCTCTTTTACGTCTTTCTCTTGATTATGATAAAGATCATCTTAGATCTATCTTAACTATAACTTTATCAAGCTCTTGGATCAAATCTCTAGAGGTGCAAACCTCTTTTCTAAGTGCAAAATTCGAAGAAAAATCTCTCAAGGTGAAAACCTATTTTCTAAGTGAAAAACTTGAAGAAAGGTTTGCACCTCGAGATATTTGATCCCTCTTAGAGCTTGATATATGGTGAGTTAAGATGGATCTAAGCTCATTTATTTATTAATTTTATTCTATAGTTTAAATTTTATTTTTATGTACTTTCAATGAGTAAAAATGTTTTAATTATTAATTATATTTTTTAATTTAATCTAAACTGGTTTATTTTTTAATTTCATTTTACAACATCTTTTCCATACTGGGATGGAGAGTGTCTCTCGACCCAAAAATGTAATAAAATTAAATTAAAAAAATATCTATAGAATATCTTGATTGTGAAATGAGATATGGTTTTTGGGCATGTGGTATTTGCGAGCCATGGTATTGGCCCATGGTATGGTATGGTTAATAATATCCATGGTAAAGTGGGGCTAGTATCCATGGTTAGAAATCTTGTTATATTGTAAGTGTTATTTTGATTATGAAATGAGATATGGTTTTTGGGCATGTGGTATTGATAAGCCATCATATTGGCGCATGGTATGTTATAGTTAATAATATCAATGGTAAAGTGCGAGTGAAAATACATGCTTTAAATTCTTGTTATATTGTAAGTATTAAGTTTTTATGTCCTTATTAATGAAATTTAAATATGGTTACAAAATTATTATTTTAATTTATATGGTAAAATGGATATTAATTTATAGCTACAATTTATATGTTATATATTTTAATGTGATAGAGTTGTAGATATATCTCATAAGTGATTATAATATTTTTCCTTTTAGATTTAATTTTAAAAGTTATAAAATTAAATTCAAATAAAAAAATTTATTGGGAAATGAGAGAAGGTTTTTGGGCATGTTGTTTTGATGAGTCATGGTATTGGTCCATGGTATTGGAGAGAAATCATGCTAGGGAAGCAAGTTATCACCCAAGATAAAGTGCAGTGAAGGAACTTTAGTCTGGAAAGGATGACCTAGAAATATGGAAACTTCAAGCATGACGCATATTCCAGCCTTTTTTGAAGGGTTAGAAGAAAACACCAAGGATGATGTTTAGCTCGAGAGGTTGAAGATGTAATACCCCTCAGTGAAAAGTAAATATTTAATTTACTTTACTCTAGTAACTTGGTAAACCATGGGCTATGTGAAAATCCTAGTTGGAAACATAATGTTAATGTATTTTACTTTTATTTTAAAAGTTAGTTGTGGCAAGCCATGGAAATTACAGGGAAAAGAATTGAGATGAAAATTTTCATTTACCAGAATAGTTAGTTAGACTGAAATTTCCATCCTTAGAGATGAATCATCCTAGTTGGAAACAAAAGACAAGAGGATAGGAGAGAAAAATACTTGAGGCATCTCAAAAAGGGAGACTAGGGAGTATCTGATTCCTTGAACATGACGTTGTTGAGGAAGGGAAGGATGCTTCCAGTTAAGGTATTCTTGAGCTAGTGGGTGGCCAATGGAATCCCTAAGATAAACTTGGATCAAGCACCTTTAGCGGTAATACTTGCTGGTAACAGGTAGCATGTATGATTTCCTAGCTGGTTTTGACATGCATGGTATGTGCATGTTGGTATTTGGTTCTTTTGTTGTCCATGGGCCTAGATTTTAGTGTGTTTCGACCATGGATTTTTTCCTTGCCTTGCCATTTCTGGATAGTCATGGTGTGATGGTACTTTTCTCAGTTTGAGCTTTGGATTACTAGAAGATTTTGGATCCGAGTGAGGTGGTCCCAGGGAAATTACCAAAGACGTAGGAATCCATTAACTAGTAATGGAAGGATATAGGGTAAATCATGAGGGTGGAGACAGGAAAATTCCTCAAGGTATTGGGGAAGAAATTCCAAGGCATCCAAGCTCAGTTTGGTTTTGTGATCTCGGGGCTAGTTTAGGTGAGATCACATTATGGTGAAAGAGGAGGTGGTCTAACCTCTATATTCCCTTGGTTGTTTATGGATGGTTTTATCCCATGAGATCTCACATTCATTCTTGGAATATGGCATAGGGGGTGATTGGCTGAAAGAAATATTTGGTTTAGCCCAATCTATGGTCGGGTAGTACGTGGAAGTCCCTGGCTTGGTTGGGTTTTGCATATGGTTAATAAGAGCTAAGTTACTCTTTCTTTGGAAGAGTAAATGTACTTGTTATTATGTGGTTTTAATGGTTTCTCTTTGATTGTTATTTATCTGGTTAGATGTTGGTTATAAGCAAGGTTATTTAACAAATCTAATTATGGCTCTTAACACATTTCCATTAATGAATGTATGGATAATGAATGCAATACCTAATTGGTGTTATGACAACTATTGTGATAAGGCATTGTTCCTTCTTGTTTATCCTCTTATAAGTTTTCAGACCATTATGTTCATATTTTCATTCATGACCTGTAGGTTGCATGTTCACCATTTGTTTGACTAAATGCCAGTCTCGGTTTGGAGAGTTTAGGGTAAGTCCTGGTTCAATTTTTGGTTCATAAGCTTTTTGTTCCTATGTCATTTTTCATCTCTGGAAGTTTCACTGAATTTTGGGTAGAGGCCTAAGTCCTGGCCCTGAAAAAGTGACTCAGAATTCAGGGTCGCTAGCATAGGACTGAATAGAAAAGTCCACATTCACGTGGAGGTAGGTTTATTAGTGAAACTAGAGGTCTACAGTCACTTGCATGTCTCGGAAAGGGGCGAATGGTGCTCTAGGTCAGTGAAAAAGAGAGTCATCTCAGGGGTTGGACACCTAGAGGGGTTGGATTGCTCCTGGAGGTCTTGTAGCACTTGGGGGAAGTCAGTAAGGTATTAACTTGTTGAATCCATTTCCTTAAGGTCATTTAGGAGGTTGAGTATTATCATAGTGACCCTCAACTCATGTTTACCCTAGGAAAACTGGTGAAAGTGGGTAAAAGTGGGATGTGGTGGGTTACGTGGTGGTATCAGAGTAGGTTGTGTTCTCTTTGGGTAAAATATGATGTTGTCATGGCTATGGTTCTCTTGCATGGGGTCATGGTGTACAGTTGGTATGGTCATGCATGATATTTTTATATTGATTTTATTATGATTATATATGTATCATGTTAATGTGGATTGATCTTACAAATGAGATAAGCCTCCCCTGGACATCAATGAGGTATGGTTTTGATTTTGGTATATATTTGGTTTATCTGGCATGGCCTACTTGCAGGAAGAAGAAAAGAAAATATGACTAGTAAGATGGTAGACTATAGCTCACGAGACTCTCCCTATGGATTAGATGAGCATCGTGGTGTTGGGCACTCTTTTGACTTACAAGACACATTGAGAAGTTTGAATACAGAAATAAGAAGTTGCAAAGCAGATAATGACAAAATCATTTAGGAACAAAATAAATAAGAAGAATTCAATGTAGTAATCCTTCAGATTTTTTCAAAATTATAGAGGCATTGACTGCTTAGGATTAGCCATGCGCATGGGGACAAGACTAATGGGGCATATGTAAGTAGATCTCAAGGTGGGAATAGGTCAGATAAGGATGATATTCTTAGATATGGAAGGCTCTTGGATACTCTGGATAGGAGAAGTGATGGACACATGTTTTATTCTAGTTTTGGTTTTGAAAGGCACTATGATCATCATCGTTATCATCCTTACAGGAGGATTGATAGGGGATATTTGCTGGATGAGTTCAATAAAGCCAAGCCACCTACCTTTTATGCATATTTGAAGAAGCTAAAGGATGCAGAGGCATGGTTACTTGGGATGAAGAAATTCTTTGAGCTGCACGATTACATAGAGAATATGAAGGCCAAAATATATATCTTCAACCTCAAAGGGAAATCAAACATCTAGTGGGAAGATGTGAAGTGGGTCAGAGACATTAGGATAGAATATTTGAGTTGTCATGAAGAAATACTTGTCAGAAAGGTACTACGACAACAAAGGCAAGGAATTTTGAGCTAAAGCTAGGGTTGACGAGAGATGAGGAGTATACAACCAATTTTCTGGAGTTGTTGGGGTATGTACCATATCTTAAAGATGATAATGCCAAAGTTTAGATATTTTTTAGTTGATTTCATTTTGCATTTAGATATAGAGTTGAGTATGGTGAGGCTCAGTCACTTGACGAAGTTATTGGGAAATTTAAGTACTAGTATGAGAAGTTAAATCATAAGATAGAATCACAACAAGGTTGGAAAGGGAAATACAAAGCTAAAGGTAAATGGCAGTCGAAAATAACAAGGCCTTAGGATACATGTGAGAAAGAAAAAATTTCACCTTATAAGAAGTTCAACATAGTTAGACAAGGACATGGTTCATAGCCTGAGGGCAGTAGAATAGAGGTAATAGTATGAGACCATTGTAGTGTTGGATATGCGGCAAGGATCATCTCAAGAGAGATTGTTTGCAGTATTAGAGGGGTAGGCGTCATATCTATAGTGCACAAGAGGCAAAAACTATTGGGAATGTTGGGCAAAACCTTCCTCGTATCTATGCAACATTGGAAAACAAATAGGAAGATCACTAGGAAACTTTTATCTAGATGGACGAAAAGCTTTGTGAAAAAGTTGTTTCTATTTTGATTGAACCTAAATCTAATTATAGTTATGTTAGTCATGAACTAGTGGATAAGTGTGGTTTGAATAAAGAAGTGCATGCATAATTCTAGTTAGTGCAGTTGGCTACAAGTATAAATAAAAGAGTGCATCACTGGGTAAGAGCTTGTGCATTCGATTTGAATGGTATGCCTACCTTAGTAAATTTGAATGTATTGTTGTTGGGATCATACAATATGATTTTGGGCATGGATTGGATATATCTTCACAAGACTAAGGTGGATTGTTATGAAAAATATATTGATTTCTTGGATGACACTTAGGAACAAAGGATATTGCAAGGTAAGGAGGAAACATCAGTTAGAATGGTGATATCTATGCAGGCAAAGTGAATTCGCAGAAAAGGGTGTGTGTTATTTTTAGTGCATATTTGTAGTGATAAAGGTAAGGTTGTTGAGGATGCACAGGTATTCTGTAGGTACTCGATCTTGCAGCAGTTTCAGGATGTATTTTTCGCAAATATTTCAGAATTTCCACCTCAGAGAGAAGTGGACCTCTATTCAGTTGGTACCAGGGGCAACACCAACATCAAAGGAAACGTACAAGATGAGCACACCCAAGTTACTAGAGTTGAAGTTGCAGTTGAAGGAAATCCTTGACAAGGTATACATTAGGCCAAGTATATCACCTTGGGGTGCTCTAATGTTGTTTGTGAAGAAGAAGGATGGTATTGTCATATTATGCATTGATTACAGGAAGTTGAACAAGGTGATCATCAAGAAAAGTTATCTGTTGTCGAGGATTGATGACTTGTTCGACCAACTGAAAGGAGCAACAACCTTCTCGAAGATTGACTTGAGATCCAAATACCATCACATAGGCATTAAAGAAGAGGACATCTACAAGACTATTTTCAGGACCAGGTATGGGAATTATGAGTTTTTTGTAGTTCCATTTGTAGAAATTCCCACTGTAGATCAACAGATTATGCAGTATACTAAAACACTATAGAAGATCTACTTCTACAACACTTTGCGGAAGCTTAATCAAATTCAGAAAGATCAATAGAACACATATAACTGAGAATGAGAAATCAATCACACATAACATAGAAGAAATATCATGGGGAAAGCCTCAGCCTAAAACCCCAATCTTTGTATTATCATACAAGTGGAAATATAGTCTGGATTACAAAAGGAATCAACTCACAAGCTATCCTGCTCTCTCTACAATCCCTCTGCTACTCATAGACAGTCAAAGGCCTCTCTCAAACCTTCTCCTCTACCCTCCAAGCCTCCTATTTATTTGCGCAATTTTCCTTGGGGTCCAATGCAGCCACTTGGGTGAATTGGCCTCTTCACACACTCACTAACCTATAATCCAACTGTACAATCTTGAAGGAGATAAATCCTTCTCATGGATGAGCTTCCTTTATAGGAAAAACATTCATGCAACTGATATTACATTGTCCCTTCTCTGATCTCAATTGGGTATCTGTCTGAACTGATATGCATGAGTTATTCATGACAAAATCTTTAGTTATCTGAAGTGCAACGGTTATGCAAGCATGCATTAACTAACTGAAATTACTTAATTTAAACAAACTGTTTAAATCAAATATAACTAGACTTGACTTAGTTAACTGAGTCAACTAATTATTATTGAAATTAGAACTCATCCCTATCACTTTAACTGATGGATAATTTCCTCAATTAATAGATAAAATGTTGCATGTCCTCACATAGACTTCAAGTTTGATTTTCCTTAACTAATTAACTCAAGATGAATTAATTAATTAATTAATTTATAAACTGCTGTTAATATCAAATTCAAATTTTACTTCCTATTTTTAGTCTAGGGACTGACTAAAATAGGAATCCATCCTAAACTGCTAAAAATAGCAATTCTATTTTTAGCACTTCCATTTTTCATTCCCTGTTGCCCAATCCAGCACTGGTACCCAAACTGCTATTTATAGCAATTCTATTTTTAGCACTTCTAATTTTAGCATTTCTTGTTGCCTTTTTCAACACCATTTAGTTTGACTAATTCTCCAACTATGTTTATGTGCTTGTTGAATAGTGTGTTGCATCCTTATGTGGACATGTTTGTTATTTTATTCATTGATGAGATCTTGATATACTCTAAGAATGAGGAAGAGCACGTCGATAATTTACTAGCAGTGTTGAGATTGCTAAGAGAGAATCAGTTGTATGCGAAGCTTAGCAAGTGCAGATTCTTTCAGATAGAAGTGAATTACTTGGGACATGTTGTTTCCAAAGAAGGCATAACTGTAGATCCAAAAAAGATAAGGGCTATCATGGAGTGGACATGCTCCTCAGAATGTGGATGAATTCAAAGCATTCATGTTGTTAGGAGGTTACTATAGGAGGTTCATCCATAATTTCTCACGCATTGTATATCCCATTACATCTTTGCAGAAGAAAGGGAAGAAATTTGAATGGACAGAGGAAGGTGTAGTCAATTTTGAGCAACTGAAGTAGTTTTTGACAAATGGTCCATTCCTTAAGATTGTAGATCTAGATAAATAGTTTGTGGTGTGTACAGATGCCTGCAAGAGAGGAATTGGCAGAGTTTTGATGTAGGTGGGACAAGTGGCATGCTACGAGTCTAGGAAATTGAATGAGCACGAGCATAACTATGTGACTCATGATCTTGAGTTGGCAGTTCTTATCCATGAATTGCAAATGTGGACACATTATCTTCTTAGCAAGAGGTTTGTGTTAGTGGGTGATCACAATGGGTTGAGATATTTATTTGAGCAACCGAATCTAAATTCCATTTAAGCTAGATGGTTGGCCACCCTTAGTATTTTACTTCGAGATAAGATACATCAAGGATAAGGAGAAAAGGGTTGCAGATGCTCTTAGGAAGAAAGTGCAGTTGAACCATGTTGCAACAGTGAGTTGTATGGGACAGATTTATAGGATCAAATCTTACAGGCATGACATCAGGATGACAGGTACAAGGATCTTATGTACAGGTTATGACATGGTACATGTGATCAAGATGTGGACTATCATCTCACAGAAGATGGCTTGGGGAGATGAAGGGGCGGGATCTATGTGTCGTGTGAAAATGAACTCAAGAAGCTTATCTTGAGGGAGTTTCATGTAAATCCATATTCAGGTTACCCAGGATATTATAAAACGTTGACAACAGTAAATAAGTTATACTATTGGCTGAATCTAAAGAAGGAAGTGGCAGATTTTGTGGCTATATGCTTGGACTATCAGCAGGCGAAGGGGAAGGGGTATGTAACAACCCCGTGTTAGAATTTCATATAATAAAAGTTAATGAAGGAAAAATAAGATCAAGGTCAAGGGACGCTTATTCCAACCTGAATGTTGGGCAAAATATACTAGTGGGCATCACTTGTTGTGTTTATTGCTAAATGGAAATTATCAAAGGCAATGGCAAAGGCTTTGAAAAGGAAAAGAGGCATTAATTTTCATATTATTTATGGAAATAAAGGAAATTAAGAGAGAATGGAGGTGAAAGGTTAGAAGTTGCATGTAAGGAGGAAATTAATGGAAAATTAAAGAAAATGAAGAAATTAGAGGAATCGATAATAAAATGACATCATAGCATCACTTGGTAGCTTTTGTGAGTTCAATTTTGGAATTAGTATCAGAGAGGAGAAGAGAACCAAGAGGAGAAAGAAAAGGAAGCAAGCAAAGGAAGGACAAGGAAAGAATGGACCAAGCAAGGAAAATTTGTATCAATAAGCTTTAGCAGGAATACTTGTAGGTGATAGGTTGCATGTATGATTTCCTAGCTAGATTTGACATGCATGGTATGTGTGTGTTGGTATTTGGTTCTTTTGTCGTCACTGGCATGGATTTTGTTGGGTTTCGATAGTTGATTTTAGCCTTGCCTTTCCATTTTTGGGTAGCCATGGTGTGATGTGAATTTTCTCGGTTTGATCTTTGGATTGCCAGAAGATTTTCGATTCAGGTGAGGTGATCTCAGGAAATTTCCCAAATTCCTAGGAATACCTTGACGGGTAATGGCAAGGTACATGGTAAATCCTGAGGGTCGAGATGGAAAAATTCCTCAAGGTATTGGAGAAGAAATTATGAGGCATCCAAGCCTAGTTTGGTTTTGTGATCTCGGGACTGGCTTAGGTGAGATCAAGGTATGGTGGGGGTGGAGGTGGTTTAACCTCTGGATTCCCTTGGTTGTTTATGGATGGTTTTATCCCATGAGATACCACATTCATTCTTGGAATATGGCACAAGGGTGGCTGGTTGAAAGAAATATTTGGTTTGGCTCAATCTATGGTCGAGTGGTATGTGGAAGTCCCTGGCTTGGTTTGATTTTTCATATGGTTAATAAGAGCTAAGTTCCTCTTTCTTTTGAAAATTAAATGTACTTGTTATTATGTGGCTTTAATGGTTTTTCTCTCATTGTTATTTATTTGGTTAGATGTTGGTTATGAGCATGGTTATTTGACAAGTCTAAGTATGGCTCTTAACACATTTCTATTAACAAATGTCTAGACAATGAATGCAATACCTAATTGGTATTATGAAAACTATTTGTTACACAAAAATATCGTCACCATGATTATTTGCAGTCAGTATGGGTCTATCATCACTTGTACTGTCCTCGTAAGCAAGTCTAAGACCTCAGCTCTTCAAATCAAGCTTTGCAAATGGGAGAAAGACATTAAAAATCAATGTAACTCTGGTTCCGCACTTTCTCTCACTGTCACCTGCGGTCCCGCACCTTCTGTGTACAAAATCTGCGTACCTACCCGCTCTGTCCCTAACGGTGTAGGTGCGGACCCCTGTGAAAGTCAAAAGGCGCAAGTTTTATCTTAAAAAACTCACTTTGGGTTAATTCTAGATTTTTCTAGAAGGAATTTTGACGTGGATTGTTCGCTCTGAGGTGGTTCATGCATCCCAAAAGAGAAGGAGCTAATCCCTTGACTAAAGGAGCTATCCCTTTGAAGGAGGGCTTTATCCCTTTGAAGGAGGACCTAGTAACTTCCCTCCATTGCACTATAAATATAGGCATTGGAGTGAGGACTAGGGAGGTTAGAAGCTGAACATTTTGAGGGTAAATGTTGGTGAAATTAAGACTTCCTAGTTGAGCTTAAGAGGAGAGGTCACATACCTTTTTGGCTTCATTGGGGAGTGAGTGAAACTTGTCAAAGTAGAGGAGACTTCTTGCTGGACCCTAGGAGGAGCTTGTACAACGTCAAGGCAAAGGTTGTAAAGTTCTTCTTCTTTTGAATTAATACAATCAAACTCATTTTTCTCAACAAGTATCTTATGTTATTTGTTTCATGAACTCCTTGACTTTCATGTTAAATATGTTTTATGCAATTGGCTTTTCAGGTGCTATTTAATTTGTTTACCTTGTTTGTGTTTGCAGATTCGCGAAAAGGAGGTCATTTGGATCAAAGGAGCGAGGGCATCCACAAGCTTGCGTTGGACCAAAGGTAGGCCCTAAAAACACTTGTTTGCTATTGTTTATCAAAACATATTTAGAGAAAGATAGTGTCTGGTTGGTTTGCTTGTCATTAGGTCTTCTTTAGATTCTAGGAAGGTCTATCTTGTCCGCAATATCGACTCATTCCATGTGACAAAATGGTGACTTCACTGGGGACTTGATTGTTTGCCTTGTATATACTTTGACCTGAGAAACTGTATTTTTTGTTTCTGTTTTTGACTTGATGATTGTGGGATTGGGTGAATTTAGTTAATTTTGAGTCAGTTTTTATTTTTCATAGTTTTGGGAGAAGTACGCACCCTCTGAGTTAGGCACAATGCGTACCTGTATGCACTTTTGCTTTGTGCACAGAGCGTGAACGCACCTGTGTAAACAGGTTGCCTGCGTACCCTGTCAAAAATTTGAGAAATTTTAAATTTTTCTCTTTTTTATCAGTTTAGAATTTGTTTATAGGTTTCAGCCATTGCCCAGACCTGCTTGTTCCCTGTCAAAAACTTTCCTTGGTTTAATTTCATTAGTGTTAGGGTTTTAGGTGGAATTCCTAGGAGTTTTTCTTGTTGGGTTTTTTTTTCAATTTGGTTGTGTAGTGGCTCTGAGTTTAGAAGCTGTAGGGACCTCAGATCATATTGGTGTCTACCAGCCTTCTTATGAGTCTGACCATTTATGAAATCTCCCCTTGTTGAGGAATCCGCTTTGAGTTTTCTCATTTCAAAATTTCGAAAATCTTGTATTTAAAAGCTTGGATTTTCATTTTTTAAAAAGAAAATGAAAGATTGGTTGTTTTTTGCCTAATTATGATTCTGCATAAATTAGTCCTTAACTCACATTTAGCTAAGTAAAACATCCTCAAAAAGACACTTTGTAAGCTCTGACTTCAAATAGGTTTTTCTAGTTTGTAGAACTCAAGATTAGTCATTTTCATAGTTTTGAGTGTCTTATGAAAAATATAAAAAAAAAATCTCTTTTGGAAAAAGTTTGTTTTTGTAGTGGTTGAATGCTTTGAAAAGAAAAGGGAAATTTTTGTGAAATAACTAGTTGTCTCGTTTTGAGTGCTTTGGAAAGGAAAAAGATCTTCTTTTAATTTATTTAATTGAGAAAGATTTGTGTTTACAAAGTATTTGCATTCTCAAACTCTTTCTTAGTTTAGAATTTCATCGAAGAGAAAAGATTGTTTAAATCATCTTAGGTGCATCTTTTTAGTGATTTCGAGTCGAGTCTTTACACCACAAGTTTCATCTCCGCCACCTCTTGACTTAAACAACAACCACTAAAATTAACGCTTAAAGTAAAATTCACCTAGTAACATTTTATTTCTAGGGCTCTGATACACCAACTTAGCTTAAGCTAGTGTCTTGGAGTAGGAGAGTAATTAACTCTCCAAGACAGTAAAAACAAACAAGTAGCTGTATCTTGTGGTAGGAAGAAATCCAATTGTTTCATTTACGCTCTGGGAAAGCTCCTCTTAAAGGAGAAGCACGAGATCGTGTCTGAACCAGTGTGGGAATCAATCCTTCCTCATTGGGAATGATGCCAGATATTCACGTATTAAAAACGGTAAACCTCGGATTAACCATTGTCGAGGAGCCTGGGGTCACTTGTTGGTAAACCTTGGATTATGTCAAGGAGCCTTCAAGGGGATTGAGCTTGCTACTCTGCCCTTGCATGCCGGATCGTAGACTGTTCCCCCAGGTGTATTTGTCTCCGTTGGTAACCTTAGTGGCCATATTCTTTAGGATTCTTCCTAAGGTGACAATGGTGGGAAGATCCCACTGTACCTGGAGCAGACGTCGGCTAGACTCACTTGGATTTTCTGGGGGGTTCACTTCACTCGAGACGGTTAAGTGGAGGAACTTGGTCCAGTCTATTCATTAAGCAGGTTGCTGGGGTAACTGTTCCAACCGCCATTTCTGTACTGAATTCTGCGACGTTGGATTTCATCACCAACTAGTGTTTTCGGTCCAGAAAGTTACTGTTTGTGTGTGTTTGATCTCTAGATTCTTTAGGCGTGTGATTTAAATTTGTTTGGTTCTTTAGAGGCTTTAGGTGTTTTTCATTGAGATTTTACTTTGTTTGCGTGTGAAGTAGTTAAAAGTTTTTAACTGTGGCTGAATTACCAAGACAGTCCCGTAGACTTCGGGGCCAGTCTCCTGAGTCTGTAACCGTGGCTGATTTACTGAGGAAGTCCCGTAGACTTCGGGGCCAACCTCCTGAAGAAGTCCCGAGCCAGCTTGAAGGCTTGAAAGTCCTCGTAACTCATAGTGGTAGTAAAGTTGGGTCACCTGAAGAAGGAGAGTCTTCATTAGTTGTTCATCCTGATTACCAAACTTTAGTAACAGGTTACGATCCGCAATCGATTTCAGTTTCCGAACTTGCTAGTGGCTTTTCATCTACTAGTGATATAGGTGAAGAACCTGAGATATCTGAACCTGTTACTCCAACATCGAGGTTTGTCTCTCCAACTTCTAGTGGTCCTGATTCACCTAGGGTAGAAAGAGTAATTACCCAAGATCTTCCTTCTAGACTTATTGCTATTGAAGAACTTGCTCCGGAAGAAGAAGTAGGCATCCCTATCCCTGAAAATCAACATGTTCTTGATCTAAGGGAGCGTGAATCAATTTTTTACAGTCCGCCTAGGAGTACTACTTGGTATCTTTCTTTGACTAATTATTTGGAAAACCCAGGGTTAAGTTTTTCACCACCTCGTGCTCCTTATCATCCTAGAGGTTTTTATACTCCCGTAAATATGTCAGGTCAGTCGTCCATGTTTACTCAATCGCCTGAATCTTTTTTGTACGGCGGTCCTTCTGTTCCCTTTGGGTATCAGTCACTTTCTGGTACTTTTTCGGGAGCATCTCCTCAACCCATTGAGCAAGGGTTATTAACTGGAAGCAATGGTACAAAGCCGTTGAGCGTAGAAGACATTCTTATGATGTCAGGTTCTATTCCCAATTCTCAACCTCAAGGTGGCCAGTTACCGCTTGGGGGGCAGCCTCAATTAACGCCTGGGGGGCAACCTCAAGGTACACAATTTGTATCTGGGGGGCAACCTCAAGGACAGTACGTACCTACGGTACAGTACATTCTTCAAGGTCAACCCCAGACTCAATATGTACCCCAAGGTCAACCCCAATATCAATTTATCCCTCAAGGTCAACCCCAGTATCAGTACGTGCCTCAAGGGTATCTACCCCAAGGTCAGTACTTGAATCAAGGTTTCCAACCACCCCAAGGTCAATATTATGTTCAAGGAACGGGAAATGTACCTTTCAATTATCAATCCTACCCTCAACCCGGTTATGGTCCTCAATATTCTCAACTTGTTATGGGTCAGTACCCCGGAATGAACATAGTGTGGGATCCATCGCAAACCCAACAGGTGTTGCAGCCAAGTGTACAGTTGTCATCTCAAACTGGACAACCCTTAGTTTCTGGTACACCCCAGCAACTAGTCCAGTCTAACATTCAAACTTCTGTACCTTCGGTAGTTTCTCAGTCTGGGCCTACTGCGCCTCGTACTCCATCTCAAACGACTGCCGCAACAACTATTCAATCTACCCCACCTACTTCTGGAGTATCGACAACTCCGGTTTCTACTATTCCTGTATCTACTCCTCAGACATCTTTACCACCGTCTGGATCCACGATTCAAACTATGGTTCAGATGCCTGTAGGACAACCTGGTTTAAGTATGGTTGTCACAAGTCAACCACAATTCACTTATCAACCGTACCAGGGACAGTACCAGTTCGGTCCTGCTGTGTAGCAGCCAGTCTATTAGTATCAACCGTACCCTGGGTACACTTATCAACAACCTCAACAACCCCAGTACAGTCTGGTTAATCCTGGTTTTCCGGGAGGATACAATATCCCGAACGCGATTCCTATTCCAAGTTTTCCCGGATATCCTCCTCTTGGGGCTGGTCTCATGACCCAGAGTTTTAGGGATCCTAATCGGCAGTTACCGTTTATCGCAACTTTGGACTTGCCTGACTTGTCGCGCCTAACGAACGATCCGATTAATTATCTTCTTTTTTGGCCGCCAATGTTGAATAAGTTGCCGAGTGATATTCCCAAGTTCGAAGGTAAATCAGGAGAGGACCCGTCGAACCATGTGATGACTTACCACCTCTGGTGTGCGTCTAACTCCATCACAGATGATTCGATCTGTCTTAGACTTTTCCAGTGCACTCTAATTGGTCTCGCAGCCAAGTGGTACATTGAGTTACCGTGAGGCACTTTTTATAATTTTAGTCAGTTAGCTACCTCGTTTTTAACTCATTTCCAGTTGCCAGTCAGATATGACAATGGCACGGAATTACTAACTTCGTTAAAGCAATCGACGTCCACTTATATTTCTGATCATATTCATGAATGGAGACGTCGACAGCGTTTAGTGAAGGTATTTATTCCGGATCAGATTTTGGCAGAGTGGTTTGTAAAATCTTTGTTGCCAAAGATCACTGAAGATGTGGCTAAAGCTGGAGTTGTTACTGAGGAGCAAGTAATTGCTCAAGCACAGTACCTTGACTTGGTTTATACTCAGTCAGGTACGTTACATGAAAAGATCCCCGATCTTCCCAAGTCAAATCAAATCGCTGCAGCTCCTTCGGGATCTCATGCCGCTGACGGTATGATTGGTACGGTTAACACTAAAAGTAAGAAGAAGTCTTCCAAGAATTCTTCTCCTATCATAAACTTGCCTGATTCCCCCACAGGAGATTCTTCTGCAGAGGTTTCCGCCGATATTCACGTTGTAGAGTCATCTACAGCTAAATCAAAATCCGGTGGGAAGAAGAAAGGAAAGAAGAAGAATAAAACGGACAAAAATTCAAAGGAGAAACCTGAAAAGGTGGAATCTAATGATGAAAAGCGCAAACCTCGTTATCCATGTCTCATTTGTGACGATGAACATTTTACAAGAGACTGCCCTCATCGTGCAGAGGTTGCGAAGATCGTCAAAGGTTCCCAAACTCCTACTATTTTGAAGGATCCATTTCCAAGTCAAGACAACAAGATGATAGGTTCTTCCTCGAGTGCCAATGAAGAACCCATATTGATGATGTCCCATGTTAGGATTGCGACTCGATCGCAAGATTATGGTAGTAAAAGTCCTGTTGATGGCAAAGAAGCAGAATCTTCTCATTCTAATCCATCAACCTCAGCTCCCGGTTCCGATCCACTACAGATCGAGAAACCTAATCCAGACTTAGTAATCAAACCGCCCGCTAAGGGTATACTTCGAAAGTCAGCTTTCAATCCACATGCGAGAGCGGCTCAGAACTATAACATTGTTGAGGATTTAGTTGTTTCACCCTCAGCAATGTCGGCTTTGGAAGTGCTGCAATCATGTCCAGCACAGCGTAAATTACTTTTGTCGGCTATAGGAGCTGTTGACGTTCAGGACCCGAACCTAATAATTTTCGATCTAGAAAATAGTACACCATGTCTCCCTCATCAAATGGCTTTCCAGATCCTAGTGATAGTAAAAAACATGCCTATTCATCGGACTGTAATTGATGAGGGAGCCTCAATGTGCATTATGTCGATACAGTGTTGGAGATCGCTTGGTTCTCCTTCACTAAATCAATCCCCGACAATTCTTAAGGCCTTTGATGGCCGTGGGTTTCATCCTTTTGGCATTCTACAGGATTTGCCTATAGGGGTTGAAGGAAAAACCGTTAGTCTAGATGTGGAGGTGGTTGATGCCCCTCTAGATTACAACCTTCTCTTGGGTCGAAGTTGGTCTTACGCTATGACAGCGGTCGTTTCATCGGTCTTTCGAGTAATAAAGTTTCCACATAATGGAAAGATCGTAACAATATACCAGCTGGCTTACTTTTCATCTGAACCAGCCTCTTCGGAGAGTATTCAGCATGTTGGTAAAACGACCATCCCATATAAGGATGTTGGAGTAGGATTAGTTAAAGATGCCGGTTTACTGGGAACTTTTCCTTTTCCTCCAATCAACGCATCATCTTCATTTGCAACCATTCATATGATTACATCAGACACCATTCCTTCTGAATTTGAGATAGACTCATTTGGTAATTCCATGCCTTTGGGTCCATATGAAATTGCCTATGAAGCCGTGCAGTCTTTTGCCGACCTGTGTTCAACCAAAAATGACTTAATGAATGTGGTCCGTGAGGAATCACTTTTCACATCAACCTCGGATTTAACTATGTTTTCTGAACTTGTTCACTCTGACGAGCAAATTCGTGAAATCCTACGTGTAGATGATTTACCATGGGAAGATCTCCATCACAGGTCTTCGTTTTTACCTGAGAATGATCGTTTTGAAAATGATTTCTCATCAATTTTTACGACTGAATATGTCAAGGAACCTCAGAATCCAATGAAACATCCCGATTCAGAGTTAAATTTGGGAAACATCTCTCGAACTATTCCTATTGACATTTCGATTAAGCCCGGAATTGTTGAGAACATTCATATAGGTGCCTCGTGTACAGATGACGAAATTCAATTATATAAGGCCCTATTTCAAGAATTCCGCGATGTGTTTGCCTGGTCCTATGAGGAAATGCCAAGAATTGATCCCGCGATTGTTGTTCATGAGATCAAGACTTACCCGGACGCTAAACCCGTCCGGCAATGTTTGCATCAGATTCACCCACGAAAAGCTGCTGCAATTAAAGCAGAAGTTGAAAAACTGTTGAACGCAGGTTTCATTTATCCAATCCCATTAACGGATTGGGTATCGAATATTGTTCCGGTTAACAAAAAACAGGGAACAATAAGACTATGTATCGATTATACGGACATTAATCGAGCCTGTCCAAAGGACAATTACCCAACTCCCTATATTGATCAAATCATTGACGATTGTGCCGGCAGTGAAATATTTTCCTTTATGGACGGTTTTTCCGGATACAATCAAATCAATATTCTACCTGCCGATCAACCAAAAACGACTTTCATTTGTCCACGGGGGACATTTGCTTATTGCAAGTTACCTTTTGGGCTTAAGAATGCCGGAGAAACTTTTCAAAGGGTGATGTATTATGCGTTTCATGACATCAAGCACATTGTGCAACCCTATCTCGATGACTTGCCTGCTCATTCATTACATCGAGCTGATCACCTCGTCCATTTACGAGCAATCTTTATGAGGTGTAGGCATTATCGTATTCGGTTGAACCCACACAAATGTGTCTTCTGTATAGAAATGGGTCGATTACTGGGATTTGTAGTTTCAAAAGCCGGCATTCGCGTTGATCCCTCGAAGGTCGAAGCCATCATCAATTTGCCTCCTCCTTCGAGTCTTCGCCAACTCCAAATTTTGCAGGGGAAAGCAAACTTTTTACGACGATTCATTCCTAACTACGACGAGGTTACAAAGGGTTTTACCTGGTTGTTGAAACAGAACACTCCATTCTATTGGGATGAGATAGCTCAGAAATCTTTTGATGCACTCAAACACGCGTTGACCCATGCACCGTTGTTGCATCCTCCCAACTACAACCAGGATTACTTCTTGTATCTCGTCGCCTCCCATTCCACCATTGGAATGGTCTTAGTTCAGGAAGATGAATTCGGAACGGAACATTTGATATATTACCTTAGTTGAACGTTAAATCCAACTGAGCTAAAATACTCACATGTGGAGAAATTGGCATTGGCAGCCGTTCAAGCTGTCCAACGTTTTCGTCACTACATTTTACTACGTAAAACTACGGTAATTTCGGATTGCAACCCTATGATCTACATTTTGACCAAGAAATTGCTAGGGGGAAAGTACTCTAAATGGATCGTTATCCTGCAGGAGTTCGACTTGGAGTTTGAGAAATCTAAGTCTAAGAAATCTTTAGTTTTTGCGGAGTTAATGTGTGACTTGCCGCGTGCTGACACGGAAACTGTGGCGAAGGAGCCCATTGCGGACAAATCCTTGTTTCTAATCAGCACTTTAGATCCGTGGTATGGGGATATCATCGTCTATCTCCAGACCCAATCCTTTCGGCCAGAAATTTCAAGGTCGAAACGTCGAAAAATTCGATTCTAGTCCCAACAATTCAAAATTATTGGAGATACTCTTTATCGCCGTGGGACGGACTCTATTTTTCGACGTTGCTTAACTCACGAAGAAGCTGAAAGGGTTCTAAATGACTGTCACTCTGGAGCGTGTTGCGGTCATATGTCTGGGTATGCCACAACCTAAAAGATATTGCGCGTTGGCTACTTCTGGCCGTCTTTGTTTAAAGATTGTATTACGGCGGTCCGAAAACGCCACAATTGCCAGATTTTTGATCGTAAGATGCGTGCTCCTCCTGCTCCTCTCCACCCTATAATTGTCGTTGGACCTTTTGCTAAATGGGGTATCGATTTTATTACATGTAACCCTCACTCGGCCGAGGGGAATGCGTATATCATCCTTGCGGTAGATTATTTTACTAAGTGGGCCGAGGCGATGCCTACATTTGAGGCAGACGGTAAAACAACTGCAATTTTCATGTTCAATCATATAATTGCTAGGTTTGGTGTCCCACAAGCGATAATCACTGATCATGAGCGTCATTTTCGAAACGTAATGATGACCGAACTTACAGGCCAGCTTGGTTTACGTCACGATAGTTCAACCCCTTATTATCCACAAGCGAATGGTCTGGTTGAATCCATCAACTAAGTTTTAGTTATAATGATCCGATGAATCATTGGGATTCATCGGTCGAATTGGCACAACATGCTATTTTCAGCGCTTTGGGTGTACCGAACTTCAGTAAAAACATCAATAGGGTTCACTCCTTTCCAACTAGTCTATGGTTTGGAAGCTGTGTTACCCATTGAATGCGAAATCCCGTCACTGCAAATGGCCATCGAGTTACTTCCAGCCACTTCCGAAGAGGAAAAGTGTTTGTTATACTTAGCTCAATTAGATGAGAATCGACGTGATGCTGCATTGGCGATCGAGACTCACGCAAAACGTATGAAAGCTCAGTATGATCGAAATATGACCCCTCGAAATTTTTCGGAAGGAGACCTAGTGTTATTATATGATCAAGCTAATGATAAATTAGGCGCTAGAAAATTCGTTCCTATGTGGCATGGTCCCTATATTGTCAAGCGAAAGCTAGCAAAAGGGGCCTATGAATTGGTAGACTTTGACGGGGACTCTTTAGGTAAACCCAGAAATGGTCTTTACCTGAAGAGGTATTATGCTTAAAAGAATGGGTATGGAGATTTTTTAGTTAGGTTAGTTTTTTTTCTAGCTGGTGTGTTTTAGTTTAAAAAGTGTGCTTAGCTTAGAGAGTGTTTTTTCGTCATTATTCCTGCTTATCTTGGTTTTACTCTTGATATTGCAGATGTTGATGCCTCTCCAAACATACATTGGATTTGCCGATGGTGCTTGTCGTAATACATGGAACATCTCTTCCGCAGCTTGGGTTATCTATTCGCCCTCTGACGAGTTAGTTTCTATGCATGGGGTAAGCCTTGGTCAAACAACAAACAACATTGCAGAGTATAGTGCAGTGATTGAGTTATTATCTGAATCTATTTCATTTGGGATTCAGAGTTTGATAGTGAGGTTAGATTCTAAACTCGTTGTATTACAACTTAATAGAGTGTATGCCATTAGAAATCCAGTGTTATTGAGATTATTTTTGAGAGTGTGTCTCTTGGAACGTGAATTTGATTACATTGAATATCAGCATATTCCAAGGTCTTTAAATACATTATCAGATGCAATTGCTTCTCGAATGTTAAATAGACATTTGCAATAATCATACATGTAAATTTAAAACCATTCCATAACATGATTTACAAGATAAGCCGGTAATAGCGATATATATATAGGAGTGTGTCAAAAAATACATCGTCTTCG
Organism: Pinus tabuliformis; assembly: GCA_031772625.1. Taxonomy (NCBI): domain Eukaryota; kingdom Viridiplantae; phylum Streptophyta; class Pinopsida; order Pinales; family Pinaceae; genus Pinus; species Pinus tabuliformis. Next base: position 1,480,239,500 of record CM062820.1, on the reverse strand, counting down.
ATCATAGGTTGAAAAAACACCTTATGATCGGCAAAAATGATAAGTACAAAAAACAAAAATGTCACATGTGCCCACAATAGGCGATCATCCTATCACTGGTAATGATCTCAATAAGAAACCACTGCCTGGGCCACCTTGCAAAAGGAACCTCCTAAAAGGTCCCGGGACTCCAATCACATAGCGTTGAAGTCGACGAGGAATGTCATCTATAGTGGTCTCGGGAATATCTCCTGTCAAACGCTCGAGATGACCCTCCAACTCGGCCAAAACCTCTGTTGATTCATCCTGTGGGGCAGGCACGGGTGCAACTGGTTGCTTCCTATCGAAAGGCCGGAGAGCGGCTGGTCGCTGTGGACCCACATCTGCATTTGAAACTTTTGCTATCAGTTTTGAGACGATGGAAAATAAAAAAAAATAAAATAGGAAAAATGTTGAAAAGGATTTTACCTGAGTCGTCCCACTGCTCTCCTGGTGGAAGAACCATGTCTGGGTCACCACGAAAATCTATCCCAGCGTAAGGGAAGTCCTGAATGGAAAAGACCTGGTTTTCCAGCCATTGGAAATACTCAGGTTTGAATCGAGCAACCTCTGTCCTCTCGTCCGGGTGACGGGCCATGACTGCGACCCATCGCATCAGTTTGGGCTCTCGAGGAAGCCCAGCTCCAACAGTAAGGTGCTGCGGGATCAGCATAGGAACCCTCTCCAGGCCAAAACTCACGACCAAAGCCCCATAACCAAAGGTCTTTAGTCGTCCACTCTTGGCCCTGGTCAGTTGGCCCTTCACATTGGCCATCACAGCATCGCACCAATTGAAGATGGTGCCTCGAAAGCAATCAACCACCATACGCATCTGGGATCCGGTGGCAATATGTAATGCGGCAGCTCCGCAAAGTCTGGTGACAGTAAACGCAATCACCATGAGTTCAGGACGGGATATGGTCTTTATGTCTATCCCTTTGTCTCTAGCCTGGCTGTTGCAGTACTCTAGCCCGAGGCTATCGACAAACTGACCACCTGGCCTAGTCCCGTGCAGAGTCAAGTCTTCGCCTCTCTTAGGCAAACCAGTCAAAAAATAAATGTCCGCCGACTCGATGTCAAGCTGGTGGCCACCAATGAAGAAGCACTGGTCCTGTATGCTCCATCTGTCAACCAACCACTCTAAGAAATTCACCTGAGCCCTCATGCCAGGAATGGCCCAGAATTTGTACAGTCCGCACGCCCTCAAAGCATCAAGTGAAGGCTGATGATTCCATGTGGCAGCATCCACGTCTTCATGCTCTCGTTCACGCCAATCTAGCATGATGTACTCTCTACATCAAGTATAATGATAAATTAAATTGCTAGAAAACATTTTGTATGGTCCATTTTTGAGAATTTTTGGGTTCAAAACCCTTGCGGCAGGGTACGCACCCTCCGGGTTAGTCACAGTGTGTAGGACCGCACTTTGTCTACACGGAAGGTGTGGACCCCGAGCTTTTTCCCAATGGAGAAAAAGTCGGGGTCCGCAATGGTAAACCTGCGGACCCGCGCGCGCAGGTTTTGCGCCTAAAAACCCTCCCAAAAATGAAATGAAGGACTAAAAAAAAAATTAAACGGTTAAAAATGAAGAGTGGGATGATATGGATTACCTGGAGAAGACGGTGTTCGATTCGGACGGTTGGATTTTCCGCAATCTTCACGGGAAGTTTTCTGAGAAAATGCACTATTTTCTCACCCAAACTCAAACGGTAAAAATGAATTGACAAAGGCCCTTTTTATAAGTTTTTTGAGTAAATGAATTGCAAATTTGTTTATGTTTCACTTTGAAAAGGTATTTTTGCAACAATTTTATCCATTTCAAACAGGTATGAGTAATGTTTGTGTTTTTGTGCAGAATAAAGGATTATTCAGGTGAAATCTATCATTTTCGACGAAAAAAAATGTAGAGTCATCTTTAAGCTCTTTTCTGACTCCTAAAACATGAAAAGATTGCCGAGTGTTTCTTTTAAACTCGTTAAAATGGAATTAAAAGATGGTCCACTTACAGCGCTTTTCCAACGGTAAAAACATGAAAAGATTGCCGGATTTTTGTCGTTTCGAATTCGATATTGGTTATAAAACGACGTGTCATTGATCGCTTTTTTACTTTTTCGGGTCAAGGGCACTAATAACGAAAAGTACTCCTTGGTCGTAAAAGATCAAGTGGTTCTCTCAAGTATTATTTTACACTTTTTTGGGCTTGGGAGACATAAATTTACGAAAAAGGTCAACCCTGGAGTCTTCTTAAGTTTTTTCAAACTCTTTAAAATTGAAAAACATCGAGTTTCTCCTATACTGGACTCGTTAAAATTTCATAGTGAAGGACCTGTTCAATTACAAACAGGAATGAACCACTCCTTCTTAGGGTTTGAATTTAAACTAAGTTGGACTCATTCGAAGGATGAACTTATAATCAAGTAAATGTTATCCTCCTCAAGCTTGTCAAAAATAAAGAGGTACTTACCAGAAATGGTGGGGGAAAAGAGAGAAAAATGAGTCTGTTTGTCATACTTTGTAACCACTCTTGAACACGACACTTTTATTCACCTGGGTTGGGAAATCCTTTGCCTAACAGTTGATCAAACCACATTGAAAGTCTTCAGCCGGTTTCTGGGTATTAACTTTGGGTCAGTTGTCACCAAGCCATCTGTCGTGTCGTTATGTGTTCAAGAGGTCACTGCCAATAAACCATTCATCTGCAAAATATCTGTCATCCATCTTGACCGTCCCTGAGTCAGTCCTTGCAACTAAATTTCTTCAACTTGATCTATGATTTCATGTTGTGGGCTTGCCTACGACGGATCGCTTTCTATCGACATCAGCTTATTATCTAGAAAGATGATCTAGGAATCGTCAGTACCTTGAGATCTGCATGCCTCAATGGTAGGTTTCTCGCCTTTGACGACAGTTTACATCATTGTCTTTCCATCGAAGGATTCCGTGATATGTTCGACATCAACACATCTATTCACATCTCATGGATTGTACTGGGTACTTTGAGAGCCATTGACATCACTGGTGGTTTCTCTCACACTTGTTAACAGTTTACATCATTGACTGGTAATCAAGTGGTTTCTACCATGTTCGACATCAACACATTTATTCACATGGATAGAATTGTACTATTTCGGGAAGTAGAAATGAAGACCCTGGATCTAGTTTCCACCATCCAGGCTGCGAGGAATTTTGTATTCATTATGTTGTGGACTATTCATAAACAGATGGCTGCGTCCATACTGTGTTCACATGAGTCTATACTTGTGATGTTTTACAAGATCATTCCTATATCAGAGCAGTAGATAGTTTTCTAGTTAGTTTTGATCTGAGTATGGGAATGCCTACCTCAGCGATGATATGATATCATATATATATCTTGCATTGAATGTTTTTACAGGTTTCGACCAGCTCTCCACAAGATAATCCTCGAAATGATAAAGTACTTCACTCTTCCTATATGATAAATGAAATCCTCATCTACTACAGACTTCGCACTTTAGGGGGCAATCTGTTACACAAAAATATCATCACCATGATTATTTGCAGTCAGTATGGGTCTATCATCACTTGTAATGTCCTCCTAAGCAAGTCTAAGACCTCAGCTCTTCAAATCAAGCTTTGGAAATGGGAGAAAGACATTAAAAATCAATGTAACTCTGGTTTCGCACTTTCTCTCATTGTCACCTGCGGTCCCGCACCTTCTGTGTACAAAAGCTGCATACCTACCCGCTCTGTCCCTAATGGTGTAGGTGCGGACCCCTGTGAAAGTCAAAAGGCGCAAGTTTTATCTTAAAAAACTCACTTTGGGTTAATTCTAGAGTTTTCTAGAAGGAATTTTGACGTGGATTGTTCGCTCTGAGGTGGTTCATGCATCCCAAAAGAGAAGGAGCTAATCCCTTGACTAAAGGAGCTATCCCTTTGAAGGAGGGCTTTATCCCTTTGAAGGAGGACCTAGTAACTTCCCTCCATTGCACTATAAATACAGGCATTGGAGTGAGGACTAGGGAGGTTAGAAGCTGAACATTTTGAGGGTAAATGCTGGTGAAATTAAGACTTCCTAGTTGAGCTTAAGAGGAGAGATCACATACCTTTTTGGTTTCATTGGGGAGTGAGTGAAACTTGTCAAAGTAGAGGAGACTTCTTGCTGGACCCTGGGAGGAGCTTGAACAGCGTCAAGACAAAGGTTGTAAAGTTCTTCTTCTTTTGAATTAATACAATCAAACTCATTTTTCTCAGCAAGTATCTTATGTTATTTGTTTCATGAACTCCTTGACTTTCATGTTAAATATGTTTTATGCAATTGGATTTTCAGGTGCTATTTAATTTTTTTGCCTTGTTTGTGTTTGCAGATTTGCAAAAAGGAGGTCATTTGGATCAAAGGAGCGAGGGCATCCACAAGCTTGCGTTGGACCAAAGGTAGGCCCTAAAAACACATGTTTGCTATTGTTTATCAAAACATATTTAGAGAAAGATAGTGTCTGGTTGGTTTGCTTGTCATTAGGTCTTCTTTAGATTCTAGGAAGGTCTATCTTGTCCACAAGATCGACTCATTCCTTGTGACACTATTGTGAGAAGACATTGTTCCTTCTTGTTTATCCTCAGATAATTTTTTAGATAATTATGTCCAGATTTGCATTCATGACCTGTAGGTTGCATGTTCACCATGTGTTTGATGGAATGCCAATCCCAGTTGGGAGAGGTAAGTTCAATTACTGGTTCATTTTTCGGTTCATAAACTTTGTTCCTATGTCATTTGTCATCTTTTTAAGTTTCAATGAGTTCTGGGCAGAGGCTTGAGTCTTGACCCTGAAAAAGTAGCTCCAAATTTGGGGTTGCTAACATAGAAATGATTGGAAAAGTCCATAGCCACATGGAGGCAAGCTTATCAGGGTGACTGGAAGGCTATATTTGCTTGTATGCCTTGGAAACAAAGCGATTAGGGCTCCGGGTCATGAAAAATAGAGTCATCTCAAGGGTTGGACACCTAGAGAGGTTAGGTTTCTCCTCAAGGTCCTATAACACCTTAGGGAATTCAGTAAGGTCTTAAGTTGTCAACTCCATTTCCTTAAGGTCATTTAGGAGGTTGAGTCTTATCATAGTGACCATCAACTCATGTTTACCACGAGAAAACTGGTTAAAGTAGGTAAATGTGGGAGGTGGAAGGTTACACGGCTCCACGCCATTGGTCCCACTTCCACACGAAACAACCAAGAGTTGGCTCTTAGACACTCCAAGAGCCTCGATGACTCTTTATAACTATCGTGCACCTAATTCTTACTTATTTCATAGGGCTCTATGTGGGCACTTAGCCCGTAGCCCTCTCAAATCCAAAGCTTTCATTTGTATGCACCATAATTCACTTGTCGTGGTCTATTTTCTGGTTTGATATGTCCTGTGGGGACCGCCTACCTTTGCTTCGATTAGTTTCCGTTGTGTGCCTTTGTGGCCCGATGCCTATCTCCCATCAATTTCACTTGCGCTCCGTTATCAAAATGTTGAGATTTGTCCAACAAGATGACATCATATTGAAATCACATGTGCCACATGTCGACCATTAGTCCATGTTTCTAGCAGATATGGGCCATTTAGATGCCCAAAAACATTGGATCTGCATGCCACCTGTCCATTATCGATTGGATCACGTCATGCTGACTTCATCATCAATGTTGCTTCCAAGAGCCAATAATATGTTGCCATGTATCATACTGGAGGAGAGAGAAAGAGTCCTCAAGACCTTTATTTTTTTCCAAATTCATTTGTTAATTAGAAAACCGCCGGGTTCAAGAACTTCCCTCGACACCACTCCTATGTGGTTTATGGTATTCAGAGGGGTGACCTCGAGGTGGTCTCTGTCGTTGATCTACACAATCAGTGGTATGAGAAACCACCTCCCATGGCCTCCAAACCTATCTAGAGGGTCATCTCAAGTGCTTTCGGAAAGGTACCACTTGTCTCGGTGCTTTTCCCTTTTGTTCTTCTTTCGATTTAGTGCTCTACTACATTGCAACCCTGTTAAACCTCCAGGCTAGCCCGTAGTAGGCTAAGCTATTAGAGCGGGCTCCTTTGCTCAAATTCCATTGGATGACATTTTACTGCCATGTCTCAATGCTTACCACTTGGTCCATTCCTTTTGTGTACTAAAACGGTTGCACCAAGGAGATGCCATCGAGCTATAACTGTCGGGTCAGATCCACCCACCCTATTACATCATAGAGCTTAACGTTTCTTGTTATTTACATACCGTAGGGGTAACTCTGTTGGGGTAAGCCCATCAGGTGGGTTCCACCCGTGGCCAATGAAATGTCTCCCCACTGCTTTAATGTCAACCATGTCTTCTCGGAGCTTTGTGTAGAGGCTCCACCAATCTTGCCGCTAGGTGTGCCAACTTTGGATATGCCCCAAGGCTCATCCAACCACCTCTAACTTTGCTAACATATACTTAAGGTCACTAAAGTTTTACTGGCTCTATCTTTCAATGCAAAAGGTCATTTTCAAACTTTTGTATACCACTGGAAATCTATTTTAGAGCTCTATCCATCTGAGTGGGTTTTACCTACACTTGAGATGATATGCTGCTCCTAAATAGGATCCAAACTCTCCGCACCATTTAATTTACTTTGCCACTTGTTATGGCTTTTACCAGTTGCAATTATTTTTCCTTTGCCTTTGCCACCTTTTCCATTCTCTTTTCTTTTGTGTGTCGTCTCTGCTATTTCCCTTCTCATCAATCTTTGCCTTGGCCACCAATGAGAACATATTTACCAATGCAGTTACCTCTTCTAATCTTTTCCATTTCCTTTTCCTTTTCCATCAATGACAACATATTTCCAACAGAGATTATTATGGCAAGACATATATCAAAAACTATACTTCACAGTAACAAATTCCCACTTCACTTCCTCCATCACACTTCCACATATATCTCACACCTAGTGATCAAATCCAAATTGAGTTTCTCTATGTAGAACTCAACATATAATATGCTGGCATTTATAACCACTCCTCGAACCTTGGAATTTGATACCAATTGTTAGAGATAAATAAATGATAACAAACAAACATAAACTATACATACCAAGGTTTAGTCTAGAAATCTCCAATCAAGAAACAAATAGCCTAATGATATATCAAGTGAACAAAACCACCAATATTAACTTAATAACCTTAATTTCACCAAATAAAATTTACTTAACAAAAGTAACATTATTATATTTATATAATTAATATTATTGAAATTACACTTTCATAATTTTGATAGTATGTGAATTTAAATGATGAATAAATCTTCTTTAGTTTGAAAAAAACAATTTAATTTAAAAAAAAAAAAAAACTTAAAATACAATATATTCATAATTTATACTATCAATTCATCAATACAAATACAAATAATATATTAACTTTTATATTAACATTGTATAATATATGTGTTATATATAACAAACCCCATATTAGTTAGAGTTATCTCATATCTTTCTCTTAATTATGATAAAGATTATTTTAGATCTATTTTAACTATAAATTTATTAAGTTCTTGGATCAAATTTCTAGAGGTGCAAACCTATTTTCTAAGTGAAAAAATTAATTAAAGATTTGCACCTCGAGATATTTGATCCCTCTCGGAGCTTGATGTATCGTGAGTTAAGATAGATCTAAGCTCGTTTAATTGTTAATTTTATTTTTTAATTTTGTTTTAATTCATAATTTTATTTTTTAATTTCATCTAAGCTGGTTTATTTTTTAATTTCATTTTACATCTTTTCCATACTGGAATGGAGGGTGTCTCTCAGCCCAAAAATGTAATAAAATTAAATTAAAAAAAAAAATATTTATAAAATATTTGGATTGTGAAATGAAGTATGGTTTTTGAGCATGTAGTATTGGGGAGCCATGGTATTGGCCCATGTTATGGTATGGTTAATAATATCCATGGTAAAGTGGGGCTAGTATCCATGGTTAGAAATCTTGTTATATTGTAGGTATTATTTTGATTATGAAACAAGATATGGTTTTTGGGCATGTAGTATTGATGAGCCATGGTATTGGCCCATGGTATGTTATGGTTAATAATATCAATGGTAAAGTGCTAGTGAAAATACATGCTTTAAAATCTTGTCACAAAATTATTATTTTAATTTATATGGTAAAATAGATATTAATTTAAAGCTATTATTTATATCTTATATATTTTAATGTGATAGAGTTGAGATATATCTCATAAGTGATTATAATATTTTTTTTTTTAGATTTAATTTTAAAAAGTTTCAAAATTAAATTCAAATAAATTTTTTTGATTGGGAAATGAGTGATGGTTCTTGGGCATGTTGTTTTGATGAGCCATGGTATTGGCATGGTATTGTAGCAAAGCCTATTTAAAAGTTAATAATATCTATGGCAAAGGTGATGTGAATATTCATGGTTAAACATATTGTTATATTGTAAGTCTTCAAATTTTTATGTGCTTCTTAATTAAATTAAAATATGCTTACATAATCATTATTTTATTTTATAAGATAAAATGGATATTTAAGGTAATATGCATATTATAATTTTCTTTTATCTAAAAAGTTATTTGTAATCTAATTAATAAAAATAAAATTACAATCTAACAAATTCAATTTTATTATTTTTGTTACTTTTAACATTTTATGGACACTACAACATCTCCCCCATACTTTGCTCTATATTACTTTTAATCAACATTTAAATGTTTACCAATAAATTGGACATATTAATATAAATTCAACATATTAAGCCGACATCCATACTTTTCTCTATATTACTATTAATTAACATGTAAATGTTTACCAATAAATTGGAAATATTAATATAAATTCAACATATTAAGCCAACATGTAAAAATGTTAACAAACTTTTTAATATTACACCTACACATCACTCGTATACTAATACTAAATTGTAGAACGCCTCTCGACGCAATCATTTTATATTTCATCTTTACTTACTTTTTATGTTTATAAAATATTAATTTATTTATTTTATAAAATGTTCATTTATTTATTATTATAAATTTATGTATGATAGAAATTTATTTAAATTAATATTATTATAATAATAATTTAATGCATTTTCTTTATATATTTTATTATTGAGATTGAGTTTGATTATTAAAATTTACATGGGTATATAATTTAACTTTTTAAATGTAAGTGTATAATGAAGAAAAAACACATTTACTTAACTATTAAAATTAAAATTATATATATATAGCTTATAAGGTGTAGAATAGACTATGATGGCCAAAAATCTAATCATGTTAAGGGTTGGTGTAGCCTAGGGAGAATGTGATCCCCAGGTGATTTTGAAGATTTAAGGTGATCTTAACTTAAAATGATTTTAAGAACTTAATTTCTCGTGAATGACAGATTCTCAAACCACTAATCAACTTTATGTAATCACTAATAAACTCGGACCATTTAATAAAAAATAAACATACATATATATAAATATATAATCCATCTTTATATAATTTCTCATAAACTCAAACTACTTAACAAAGCAAAAAAAACACACACATATATAAATAAAATTAATAACCCATCATTAATATAAATATAATAAAATTTTATCCATTCAAAAACAACGTTCTTCCATTAATCATTGTTCTTTCCCCACATAATCATTGTGCTTTTCCCACCCATATTAAAGTAAAAGGTGGAAGTTTTATAAATGATGCCATAACTCTCTTTGTTATAACATGGTACCATCATTATAATTTATGGAAATATAAAAGTACTAATTAGTGACTTAGACTGTTTATTATAAAGTGATATCAACAAATACAACTTCAAAAGAATATGAAGATTGCTAATATATTGTCTTTACCCGTTATAAGCTATCCATTTTATAAGTTATATTTCAACTCTTTAACATTCAATAGGTTATATCGTTTATTTCGAATTACAATAAGGTCGATTTAAAAAAAAAAAATATATCGCTAAAATGCATAATGTTGGCTCCTTAAGTAAGATAAAATAATAATTATTTAATATAAAATATACATATAATTTGTTAGCACGGTCTTAAAAGTTATGTTTTAAAAGTGAGGTGAGTAATGAGGTTTTCCACTTAAATTTTCTAATTATTAAATTTGTGTGCTTTCATACTAGGTTAAATAGTTACACTTAGAGGTTGTAGCCACAGTGGATGTCATGTAATTATGAGTTGGACCGAGTTATTAATTTTTTTATTTAAAGATTAAAATAAAAAACAAAATATAAAAAAAAATCAGATGGTATATTGACATGTATATATACTAGTTTAATTATATAAGTTAAATGTTTGATTAACTTTGAGATTAATTATATTAAATATTTGATTAACTTTGAGAGTGATAAAGTTTTTTCTCAAATTTTCTAATTATATTATTGTAGGGGTTGAGTAGTCACGCTTAGAGGTTAGAGTGGTAGTAGTAGAAGTTGACTTTATCACATGATTACAAGCTTGGTCAAGTTGTCGATTCCTCTTTAAAAATGAAGAATAAAATATGGTATGAACATATTTGACATGTATATATAATATCTCAACCATGTAAAATTAGTGATGAACACTATACAGATGCAAGCAAGAAAGACAATTGAGGCAACATGGTTAGCAAGAATCTAAATTTTAGGGCTGGACTTTAGGTACGTAACTTAAAAAAAACCCTTTAATAACTTAATCCCCATTTATAAAATGCAAGTAACTTAATAAAATTAATTACAATCTTCCATCCTCTTTCCTATAAACAATCTTTCATCCTCTTTTCAAATCTTAGGGTTGAAAGTTAACTCCATGGCTAAAAATGGCTGTCACTATTACACCATACAAAACTATTTCATAAATGTCATACATTGAAAAGTTACAACATGTTTCCAAGGACTTGACACCCACCTGCTTAGGGAAACAAATTGTTTATGCCACCATTTAAGGTAAAATTCTTTAACAAATTAAAATATATAAATTTAAACATATTGGTTGGTTTGAAACACCTCGACCAAATATTTTCAATGTGATTTTTTCCAAAAAAAATACTTACATTAACTAATTTAATCAATTTTATTTTAATTATATTAATAATAAAGTAAAAATAATTTTATTTTTTATGAAATTCATTGTAAACTTGAAATGTAATTTATTATTTATAGAGTTTATTTCTATATAGAATTGGACTGGAAAAATTTTGAATTTTACATAAATAATAGACAAAAATTGATTTTAAGAAAATATTTTTCATCTAATACATCATCAAATAACTCATATAAATAATAATTAAACAAATTTTTAATTTCAAATTATAAAATAATAAATTTAAATTTAAAAAACATTTATTTCATCACTTAATTATCACACACCAAATATTTGCCTAAATAAAAACCATTAAATAAATAAATAACTGAATCTATCTCCTTTCTAATCAAACCATAAAGTTTCGACTAACCAAACTTCTTTACCCATAAACACCATTCATAAACAATCTGCTGAGAGTGCCATGTTGATGTTACTATTATGATTTTTAAAAAAGGATAAGTACATAAGATATACTGATACAGGATGGATTAATTCTGCAGTGCTACAAATCAAAACCGACATTGATTGACTCAGGCTACTGTGTATATTCATTGCATTGATTGTTTCGTGAGCGCTGTCACGCATATTGAGTCTGCCTTTCATTAATTAGGTTTTATCTCTTCATTAGATTATATTAGATTATGTTACTATTGTTATTATATATTAGATTATGTTATTATTGTTATTATACATTTAAATATTCTTACGACATGAGCCTTAGTAGGTGCTAGGATCACTTTAAATATTCTTTAAAGACATGGAATAGAATATTTGACAGTCGACAAAAAGTACACTCGCAGAGCCTGTCTTGGATAACAGGCTGTTTGAAGCCTGTAACAAGTTATACCATCCACGATTCTGCTGTTGTTGGGCCAATGTGCATGTTCGGAAGCCATCCCAGGCGTTCCATCAGTGCCGTATTTTTACCGGCTATGTAAACTGCTTTAACCAATTTACCTTCCTGGAAACCTTGTGCCCATTTAGTGCAGTTATCCATTAATGTGTCCCCCACTCGCTCGATGCAACATCCTATAATTTCTGCCAATGCACCCTGTAATTCATTCACCAGTTCCATAAAATTGCCCGTTGAACCACAATCTATGCTCTTGCATAATTTGTATAAAGCGTTCGCTGCCCCTGCCTGCTTCCAATCAAGAGTGTCTCCACCATGTTCAATTACCTTCACTTTCGCTTTACATTCTTCGGCAAGCTTGTCGATTGTAGCAGCTGCATCTTCCATGTATACTACACTAGTAGTATCTACAGCATTCTCTGCAGTTTGTTCCTGTAACCTTTTGAATACACTATCTGCCGCTTTACTCAATAAGCTGTCGGTTGAGGGATCTGAATCCTCAACCAAATCCATCAATTCACATGCCTCAGAGTATGCTTTTAAAGAATTTTTCCCACAGTCAGGTGACAACTGAACGATTATATTGATCAATGAAACCGCTGTTAGCGTCAGCGACGGTTTGCTTGCATATATGTAATGCTCTTCCACCTTTAACACAGGACCAGGATCTCGTTTCCACAAGAACTTCAAACCTGTTCTATTTTGTGATGTTGCAGGATCCAAACACTGTATACCCACACATCCTGTCGACTTTCTATACTCTATCAGAAACCTGATTAGGGTATCGCATTTTAGGCCATCCATGTTGCCCTCTTTCATAAGTTCCTTTGCTTTCTTGATGGAATTTCGATTCGTTACAAACACAGTCCGGGGAGCCCCCCACATAAGTTCCACGTTCTCCAAAATTGGTCTGCATTCTGAAAAAGCATCGTCATCAATTTCGCCCTGCTTTGATAAAAACTTTGAGGAGATTCTCTGCATACACCTATTATCCAACACAAACTCTGCGATTAACCAACACAGTTTACTAGTGTAAACCACAAGAAACTGCAGCCAATACACACATCGTAGCAATGTCCCTAAGAAACATATTTCTATTCCTTCCGACCCAATCATTTTATTTACCTTTTCATCAACTTTACTTTTCTCCTTCCTCGATGCTGCCTCCTGCAACTGAAGAATGTACCTGGTCCAAAAGTCCTCTACCTGTAAATAGGTATACCATCTTTCATTCGGATTCCAGCTTTCCCATCTTCCGTAGAACGCTACGGAGGTAAGACATCGCCAGCCGATGATTGCCCATCCCACCAGAATGAATGAAACTTCCATGTTAGTTGTTATGAATTTTAACCAGGATTTGACACCAGGAAACACGTCTATGATTGGGCCCTGAACAAGCCATCCAACGATTGAACATAAAATGCAAATTGTGACTGCTACTGCGGCTGACGCGGCTAACACTGATCTTGCAATAATAGATTCAGGATAACATGCACGAGAGACAATCCAAGATTTGAGCACCAGATTTTCTACTGCCTGCGAGGAGTTCTCTGTATCGTTACCTTGATTTGCCAGAATAACGGGAATTTTTTGAGCGATGATATCCCGGATGCTTTTATTGGCTAGTGTTGCAGAGCTGAGGAGGAGGAGAAGCCATACTAACGATATCGATATTATCAAACTCGATACTATGAACGAGTATTCGGTAATCTCCTTGGCGTGTGGCCAAAAGTAGAAGGAATAGGAGATGACAGATAAACCAGAGTCAGCCAAACGGTGATGTACGGTGAACAACTCGGAGACAATGTGAACGAACATACTGAGTCCAAGGGCCGTTAATTTCCCCCATGAATCTTCATAGCCGGGACGGGCCATTCCTGGCAACAAGTAGGCCACTATCATACATAACATGAGCCTGCTCCAATGTATCATAAATAAGTTATTCTTAACTACCTCACCGTTCAACGGCTTTGGATTGTTCAAGATCTCTTTTAATAAAGTGCTCTCTGCATTCAGCAAGTTGATAACCTGGATAGTCAGAGCAGTGAGGACAAGCGCATGGCCAGGAACCCAATGAGCTCTCTTCTTTCTTGCTTTCACCGTATCCACTCCAAGAAGGCCAATGAATACTAGCACTCCAACGAAAAGCCCTAGTAACTCCGCAATCTGATCCAGAGTGAGGGGAGTCTCCTTACGCTGGCCCTGAACTTTCATGATTCAAGCGGACACAACAGCTTATGCGAGCAAGATGGAGGAGGAGAATAGATAACTTCCATACATCAATACCATATGCTAAACTCCAAATATATCGACGTTTTTTATTGATACCAAGTAACAGTTTTTCTCATCTATTTCAAGCCATGTCCCACTAAAGGGGAATTCTTGCAAGGTAAGTGATTCTTAAATTAGGATTAAAACTTCAGTCTTTTTATAAATAATAACATTCCATGGAGTTGACACCCATTTGTACGAAACAATAATTTTTGGGAGGGCTAACCCCATACTTCAAAACATGCGATTCGCTTGAAGGCTTTCTTAACACATATATTTCACTTTTAAAAGTGAAAAAAGTTTGAGTCCGGGGCATCTTCAAAATTTTGTGTACGAGGCATCCTGTTATTTACATTTTTTTTTACTATGTTTTAATTGAATTTAAGTTGAGTTTGGGTTAAGGTTGGATTTAAAACAATGATTTGTTATTGGCTCACATTATTATGTTATTAGTAGTGATATATAGTGATCATGTTGAATCAAACTAATTATTAGTAGTGATATATATATTGATTCAAGATTTAAAACAATGATTTGTTATTGGCTCACATTATTATGCTATTAGTAGTGATATATAGTGATCATGTTGAATCAATAGTTTGATTGTATCGATAAATTTAAAAAATATTTTATACTTTTTATAATGTGAATTTTAGATTTAAACTTTTTGTACATAAATATTGATCAATGGCAGGAGTACCATCGGGTTGAAAGGAAAATCAATGATCACCACGGGTTTGAACAAAGGCGGATTCACTTCAATCACCTACAACGTACTCTTTGAATATGTCGATTACTGCTACTTGGCTTGGCGTGATAGCCATTGCTTTTTAGATTTCTGCATATTTTTGTCCCCTTAAAGCATCGGTGACTAAGGCTTTCGCACTAAATAAACTCTCACTCAGGAGGTGTAAAAATTGTTGAAACGACACAATTTCTGCACATTTCCGGTTATTGGAGACTTCTAATAACATCATATCAATCTATTTTCATTTGACAATTACAAAAAATCTATTGTATTTTTGTAATTTGTTTACAACTTGGTGATTCCAATTTTGATATTTGTTTATTTATAAATTTTTGTTGGAAGTAATGCTCCCATGGCATGTATAGTTGTCATTAGGAGTCAATCTAGAAGTCGTTGATTCCTAAGTTATGAATTAGAGTCTTGTCGTGTAATTTATCGAAGTCTGATCTAAATCTTATATATGCAATTGCTTTATGTGATCAATAAAATTATAGTGTGATTTGTGTTGTGTGTGTAATCTCTCTAGCTCCCTTCAGATTTCTAACGTGGTATCATAGCCTTGAGTTTATTGCTATGTAAATAGATTAGGGTAAGAGAATTTGTTGTGTGGAGATTTTTGTGAGAGTTGATCTATGTTGTGATTTTATTTCTCTGTTTAAATATGTGTATGTGAGAGTTGTGTAAATAAGAAATTGGGCATTCTGTTTCAAGAAAATAAGGCCGCCACATTGTCATTGTCGTGTAGTAGAAAGCTTGTTGTCGAGAATTTTTGATAATTCCAAACAAAAATGAAACTGAATAGAACAAAGAATGATGCTCTGTTTTTACCACAGCGGAACTAAAAATTTATTTAATTCCAAACAAAAATGAAACTGAACAGAACATAGAATGATGCTCTGTTTTTACCACAGCGGAACTAAAAATTTGTTTCCAGAGCACAGAGTTTTACATACACAAGAGAACCTTGTATTCATTTATAAGACTGGCTGTTACAAAAGATTCTTCCTCTATCAGAGGGATTACACCAACTAAACTGTTTCAGATGCGGTAAAAAAAAATTACTCTGTCTCTGCTGAAAATAAAAACACTGCTGTGCATTACAAAAGGAGAACTCTGTCTCTGTTTTTACATAACTGAACTGCTTAAGATGCAGTAAAAAAAATTACTGTCTCTGCTGAAAATAAAAAAACTGTTGTGCATTACAAAAGGAGAACTCTGTCTCTGTTTTTACATTGACACTCTTGTGTCTGCACTGATAAAATTGCGTTGTTGCGTCTCACATTACATTTTCATGTTCAATGAACAATAAAACAGGACATTACATTTTTATTGTGCCATACTCCCGTGAAAAATAAAAATAAAAAATAAAATTACAAACTTTACCTACGTTCTACCAACTGGAGTAAATTTCATTTAAATTACTTTACTGACAAAAACAGCGGTCAACGAAACTTCCTCTTCATGTCACTAAATTTGCTGCAAACCTATACATCAACTGTTGATTTAATCGGACGGCTAATATTGGTTTGAAGAAGGTGAGATATGCAATTTGTGATCGGATCGCATCGTAACGTCGCGTTGGTGGAAGAGAAAAATGGAGCACTAACATATGGGTACGATTTGCGATTTGTGATTGGATCGCATCACAGAATCATAATCGGCAAAAGACACAGGGAGTAACAAAAGGCAACAGGGCATGAACGCGATTTGCGATAGCGATAAGATCACATCGCAAAGAAGAAAAAAGAACAGAGCTAACGGTTTTGGCGCTGCAGTTGAAAGTAATATTTCAACACTCCCCTTTAATTTCAACTGCTGGGTTATCAGTTATACTCATACATTTCCTCAAAAATTCAAAACTTTTCTACCCCAATGGTTTAGTCAGAATATCCACAACCTACTCCTAAGTTCTGCAGTGTTCTAAAACAATTTCTCCATTGTTTACCAATTCCCTGATGTAATGAAACTTTGTGTCAATGTGTTTCGTTCTCTTATGAAACACAACATTCTTGGATAATGCAATAGCTGAACTATTGTCACAAAAGATCACAGTTCCTTTTGCTTTCTCTTGGCATAAACTCTTTAACATCCTTCTCATCCAAATTGCTTGACACGCTGCTGCTGTAGCTGCCACATATTTTGCCTTTGTTGTAGACAACACTACAATAGGTTGTTTTTTAGAAGCCCATGAAATGGCTCCTGAACCCATGTGGAAAACATAACCGGATGTGCTTTTCCGATCATCTACACTTCCAGCCCAATCACTATCAATGTATCCAATTAAATCTGAACATTCTGAAACGGTATATAAAATGCCAAACCTTTTAGTACCTTTAACATACATTAGAATCCTTTTTGATGCCTACCAATGTGCTTCTTTTGGCCTCTCCATGAATATGGAAATCAAAATAATAGCATGCATTATATCTGGCATAGTTGTAGTCAAATACATGAGGCTGCCAACTATGCTCTTGTACAAACTAGGATCAAAATCCTTGTTGTTGTCCTCTTTGCTGAGTTTTAATCCCATCACTGTGGGAGTGATTGTTGCCTTGCTCTCCTGCATATTAAATCTTTCCAACACTTCATTAACATATTTTGCCTGTGAGATAAAAATCCCATTTCCATTTTGTTATACTTCTATTCCGAAGAAGTATCTCAGCAAACCCATGTCAGTCATTTCAAATTCTTCTTTCATGACTGTTTTGAAATTTTCAATAAGATAATCATCATTACTTGTGAAAATAACATCATCAACATATAACACAACAATTAGTATTTTACCATCATTTTCTTTGATGTAGAGGGTGGGTTCTCCCTCACACTTTTCAAATCCATTTTCCAGTAGATAGGAATCTATCCTATTGTATCATGCTCTTAGTGCTTGCCTCAGCCCATAAAGAGCTTTCTTCAATCTGCACACTTTGTGCTCTTGGCCTTTCTTTTCATAGCCTAGAGGTTGTTCAATGTAAACCTCTTCCATTAACACTCCATTTAGGAATGCTGATTTCACATCCATTTGGTAAAATTTCCACTTGTTTTTTGCTGCTATGGACAACACTGCTTTGACTGTTTCCATTCTAGCAACTGGTGCGAAAATTTCCTCATAGTCTCTCCCATACTGCTGCTTATATCCTTTGACAACAAGTCTTGCTTTGTGACTTTCTATTTTGCCTTCAACATTACTCTTGGTTTTGTAAACCCATTTAAATCCAATGACTTCTTTTCCTTTTGGTAGTTCAACTAGATCCCATGTCTTGTTTCTTTCTATGGCATTGATCTCCTTATCCATAGCTTCCATCCATTTCCTATCCTTAATTGCTTCTTCGAAATGAACAGGGTCATAAACATGACAATATAGAGCAAACAAAGAGTTCATACCTTCATTTGCTGCCTCTCGTTCATAAATGTCACTTGAATTTTTGAACTTCTTACCTCTTTCATTTGGCGTACAAGGGCTTGAAGAAGCACTTGAATTTCCTCCTTGTGGTGTGCTTGGAGAAGCACTTCCATTTCTCCTCAAGGGTGTCTCTTGCTGCCCTTGTGTTGGTGCTACTGTTTGGGGATGTATTTCAGCCATCTCCTCATCATCTTCATCATGTGACAAAGAGTTTTTAACATTCATTGTGTTCTCTATGCTTCCATCCCAAGCTTCCTCCTCAATGAACTGAACATCTCTACTCACAATGAGCTTCTTGGTGGATGGGTTATACAACCTATAAGCTTTGGATTCCTCACTGTATCCAATGAAAATACATTTCTCCCCTTTGTTGTCCAACTTCTTGCTTAGTTGATTTTGAATGTGTGCATAGGCCACACATCCAGAAACTTTCATGTGGGTGACTCCTTGCTTTGTCCCACTCCATGCTTCTTCCGACACTTTATTCATTACTGCTTTTGTATGGCATCTATTCAAAATGTATTCAGCCCAATAATCATTTGGCAAGTGCTTTGCCTTTAACATACTCCTCGCCATATCCATGATTGTCTTATTCTTCCTTTCGGCAACTCCATTTTGCTGCGGAGTGTACCTAGTGGTAAACCGCTTATGAATTCCATTTTCTCTATAAAAATGTAGAAATTCTTTGGAGATATATTCACCTCCTCTATCAGTTTTTAGAACTTTGATATGCAACCCGCTTTGGTTTTCTACAAGTGCCTTGAAATTGCAAAATCTTTCAAACACTTCACTTTTGTTCTTCATGAAATAAACCCAAGTTTTTCTAGTAAAATCATCAATAAATGTTAGTATATAGTGGCTGCCTACAAGTGATGGAGTTTGCATCGGTCCACATAAATCTGAGTGGACAATATCTAAGCATGCTTTTGCCCTTATGCTTTTCCCGGATGGAAAACTTTCTTTGTGTTGTTTCCCCAAGATACAACCTTCACAAAGGCTGTCTGGTTTCTCTATCAATGGTAATCCTCTTACCATTCCTTTTCTATTCAACAAGTTAAGACCTCCAAAGTTGAGATGTCCAAATCTCAAGTGCCACAACCAATTTTTATCCTTTGGTTTGCTTTGGAAAGCCTCTTGTGTCACTGCTGCTATTTCTTCTCCATTTTTTAAATCTGCTTTCATCCTGAGAGGGAACATCCTGTTCCTTGTCATCTTCACTTCAACAATACATTGTTTGCTGGGTGCTCTATCCATGATGGTGCATACATCATTCACAAAGAAAACATTGTACCCCTTTTGAATAAGCTGTCCAATACTTAAGAGGTTACATTTCATTCCAGGAACATAATAAACATCTGCTATGGTTTTCTTTTCACCTTTCTTTGTTAAGACTTTTACTTCTCCTTTTCCCATAACAGAAACTTTATTATCAGTCCCTAGTGTGACTTGTGACTTCACACTCTGATCTAACATAGAAAACAGGGCTATGTTTCCTGTCATATGGTTGCTACAACCGGAGTCTAGAAACCATACATCTTCACTCTTTTCTTCAGCCATATTACAGGCTAAAAACAAATTATTTTGGCTGATATTTTCTCTAGTGAAATTTGCACTAGTTCTATTATTCATATCATGCTACTTCTTCCTACATTCATTTACATAATGCCCATATTTTTTACAATAGTGACATTGGACATTGGATTTATCATACCTTTGTCCTTGAGCATTATGTTTTCGACTTTGTTGGCTGCTTCCTTGGCCTTGGTTCTGATTTGGATTGCTGCCTCTTCTTTGAGTATTTGCTAGACTGTTTCTTCCACCTCTGTTTTGGCTTCTGCCTCTTCCTCTCTTGTTTCCTCTGCCTTGACCTCTTCCTCTTCCAAAGAACATCTTGGTCTTAAAGGCATGCTCTAGAAATGAGTTTTCATTTCTACTCAATCTCTGCTCATGTGTTATTAGTGATGCATGTAGTTCATCAACTGAGAAGTTTGTGAGATCCTTTGTCTCTTCTATGGTGGTGAAAATCACATCGAACCTTGAGGGTAGGATCCTTAATAGTTTCTCCACAATCCTCCTTTCTTCAAGAATCTCTCCATGAGACCTTATCTGTGTGACTAGACCAATCACATGTGTGAAGAACGAGTCAATATTATCTGACTCCTTCATGCAGAGAGTCTCAAAATCTCTCCTTAGTAATTGTAGTTTTGTTGTCTTCACTTTCTCCATGCCTTGATAGGCTATCTTGAGAGTTTCCCACGCTTCTTTGGATGTCTTGGCTGCTGCTATCCTTGGAAACACACTCTCATGCAGTGCTTGATACAAAAAGTAGAGGGCTTTAGAATCCTTTTTCTTATAGCTCTTCAACAGTTCTTTCTCTGCCTGAGTTAAATTGTTAAACTCATCTTCATCTGCTGGTTCTTCAAAACCATCTTCAACAAATTCCCATAAGTCTTGGGAAGAAAGCAAATCTTTCATAGTTATTGCCCAATAGTCATAGTTTTTCCCATTAAATTGTGGGCGCTAAGTATTACAGATACCCATGCTAGTGCTAGCTCCAGCCATTCTTGCACTCTTAGCTATGCTTCAAAAATACTTGACTGTGTATTTAAAATAACTGACTGTTTTCAACAGTAACACAAAAACTAACATGAGAAATACCTTGGATTCTTTCTTGACTGAGTCTTCACTCTGCTGGAGAAGCTGCTGCAGCAAGAAATCCTTCCTTCAGCTTCTTTGACACCTTCAAAGAGCTTGGACAAGCTCCGATACCATGTCGGGAATTTCTGATAATTCCAAACAAAAATGAAACTGAACAGAACAGAGAATGATGCTCTGTTTTTACCACAGTGGAACTAAAAATTTGTTTAATTCCAAACAAAAATGAAACTGAACAGAACAAAGAATGATGCTCTGTTTTTACCACAGCGGAACTAAAAATTTGTTTCCAAAGCACACAATTTTACACACACAAGAGAACCTTGTATTCATTTATAAGACTGATTGTTACAAAAGATTCTTCCTCTGTCAAAGGGATTACACCAACTGAACTGCTTCAGATGCAATAAAAAAAAATTACTCTGTCTCTGCTGAAAATAAAAACACTGCTGTGCATTACAAAAGGAGAACTCTGTCTCTGTTTTTACATTGACACTGCTGTGTCTGCACTGATAAAATTGTGTTGCTGCGTCTCACATTAAATTTTCATGTTCAATGAACAATAAAACATGACATTACATTTTTACTGTGCCATACTCCCGTGAAAAAAAAAAAAACAATAAAATTAAAAACTTTACCTATGTTCTACCAACCAGAGTAAATTTCATTTAAATTACTTTACTGATAAAAACGGTGGTCAACGAAACTTCCTCTTCACGTCATGAAATTTTCTGCAAACCTGTACATCAACTGTTGATTTAATTGGACGGCTGAGATTGGTTTGAAGAAGGTGAGATATGCAATTTGCGATCGGATCGCATCGCAACGTCACGTCAGCGGAAGAGAGAAATGGAGCACTAACATATGGGTGTGATTTGCGATCGGATCGCATCGCAGAATCACAATCGGCAGAAGACACAGGGCGTAACAAAAGGCAACAGGGTGTGGACGCGATTTGCGATAGTGATAAGATCACATCACAAAGAAGAAAAAAAACAGAGCTAATGGTTTTGGCACTGCAGTTGAAAGTAATATTTCAACACTTGTGTGGGTCAAGGGTGCTTGTGAGAATAGTCTACGGACTTACTATACCAGTGATTGGCCCAAAGTTCTGTCACGTAAGAGTTCAGATCTATCAATTAGTGGCTCGTGGAATTAACGCAACAAGAGTATTACATAATACAATAAGAAGTGTGTTCGTTAATTCCTCTCGAACTAAAGATTATATATCCTATATGCTCTAAGATTGTATTTAGAATTAAAGAATAATTTTCTTGGTGTGTTCTTTTATTCCTATATGTTCAAAGGGTTATATAAGTAATTCCAACTGAATTACTTCAACATCGCAGCATGTCGGGGTTCGTGGCAGATCGTGGCCAATTATTTCTGCGTAGTTTCACCAAATTTCGAGCATAGTCTGATGAAAGTAGTGAATCCTAGCACCACGAGTTTCATGAGGAGCGATGATTATCACCAAACGTGGATCCAAAGACCGTTACAGCGTCCACGTACAATATAAAGGTCTCCATTAATTCACTTATTATCATATCCAAGCAAAGTAGCGGTGGATTAATCTCATGCTCCATCATCATCATCTACGACAACAAACAGACTCCATTTTCACCTTTGTTTTTTATCCGCAGGCAAAGAGATGGTAGAGAAGAAGATTAAAGGTTTTGCAATCAACGAGACAACCATTGTATTTTCCAACTGAAGCTACTTTCAAATCACTTGATGCAGATCTTCACAAAGAAGATATACTTTGAAGCTCCTAACAGTCGGGCCTGGTACGGATGGTGCCTAAAAGCCTAGGTGATTCATATATGGATAGGAGGAGCAATGGCAACGAAGATCGGGATGAGAGTTAAATATTGTGGCTTTTTCATCAATGCCATTGAGAATGGCTAATCGATAAATGACCAATCAAGTACGGTTTCCTCATAGAATCTCAACGATAGTGGACTTCCAAGTTCAAGCCAATTATCAAAATTTTAATCGACCTCCTATTGTTGATGGGTAAAAACCATATATATTTGTTAGCCCATACTATTATTGATGTGTTATAGTGAAGTTGTATTATATTTATTTAATAAAAAAATATTGTTCAGTGTGGTGGAGTGGTGGTTAGATAGATAAACTTATTTTTGGTATGGGAAAAAAAAATTTGATACAAAACCACAAAGAACACGCCAATTATTGAAAAAATTAATGTCACCCATCGTGATCTGGAACATTAGTCACAGGTAGTTCCTTAATAAGGTCAAGTTGGTGTGACCCTTCCTACTCCGGGGGTGTCAGTACAAGTTATTTTATACAAGGTTAAGTTGTAGAATTGTCTATTGAAGACATTCTATACCTAGAATGTTATCCAAGATCACTGATCAAGGCTGCGGAGGGCCATGGATTCAACAAATAGTGGCACTTTCATATGATGGTTCAATATCGAGATTGACCCGTTGCGCACCGGGAGGTTGAAATCATAAATTCTGCAAAGTATGTCAGCGATGGTCTGAAGTGGTTATGTCTTATATGGATCAAGTGGGAAGCTCAAATGTGTGGTGAAGAAAAGAGTAGAAACCATGATATTTCAGAGTGGATGTGTGCTAGTGACAACCATATAAGACAAATATGACAAATATTTTCCATGTAATCATTAAGGAAGGGTGTTGCAAGTAATGCTTCCATGTCATGTATAGTTGTCATTACGAGTTACGGGAAGTCAATCTAGAATCCGTTGATTCTTAATTTATGAGTTGGATTCTTGTCATGTTTGAGTCTTAATTTGTCGAATTCTGTGATCTAAATCTTATATATGTAATTTATTTATGTGATCAATAAAATTATAGTGTGTTTTGTGTTGTGTGTGCAATCTCTCTCTCTCTCTCTTCAGATTTCTAACAATTTCACTGTATAAATATGAATCAACCATGAAAAATAAAATGTTTAAATTTGCTTGACCATTTTTATGATTTCCAGATGTTTAAAACTTATTCCATTATTTCCTTATTTTTTAGAAGTTTGGTGTATGTTATAAATTTAGCTACTCTTGTGATTGGAGGCTCTTTAGAGTTTGAAACCATAGGGAACATGTCGATCTTTGTGTATCAGTTCCGGTAGTGCACTCATACTACAACGATATGGAACAATGAATGCATAGGGCTCTCATGCATCAACAACAACAAAATTAATTATGTTGTCTGAAATCTTATGTCTCAAGTTAGAGGTGTTGTGAGAGTTCCCAATATAAATTGAAAATTGTGAGCTCAACTTTCAATCTCACTTAAATTTTATATGGACTAAAATGTTATGTTCTTAACATATTGTCTGAACTTTTATATTTCCTTTTTTCAAGATTACCGAGATTTAAAATCAAATAAAAAAATTATGGCAACTCTAGAGTTAAAATGGTATAGTCTACCCAATTCAAATATTAGAAATTTTCAAATTTACCTTTTCTTAGTTATAATTTGCATTACCATGGTTAACTTAACCTCTAAGTTCACCTAACATTTTTTACCACGACATGATATGGTTGGTGGGTAGTAGTTGTCAAGACAATGGTATTATTGTTGAAATTAATATAGAAATGTATTCTTGGAGAAAGTCCATTCATTAGTTAAGTGTAAGCCTTAGATTAGGATTTAGTCCCTACATCTTGGGAGTTTGTTCTAACTCTCCTCCTTACATGTATACTATTTATTCATGGTGATTAATGATGAATGAGTAAAGTATTTTTCGAGAGGCAATCTCCAAGTGAAACTCCTCACCTGTGAGCTGCTAAATTTGATAAATATATCATGTGTCTTCCACTTTTAACATGGTATCAGAGCTTCAAGATTAAGTGAGTAAAATCTAGAGTGCTTTAGTAATTGGTGAGTGCGTAGGTGGAAAAAGTGTGGCTTGCGGTGGCTGGCAAGAGGCAAGAACCTTGGTGGAGAGTTTTTCTTTCACTAATTCGAATTTGGAGCAGCACTGTCTTTTACCTCAAACCCCGTGTTGGTCAAAGGTGGTCAAAGAAGGGGGCAGCACGGTTGTTAATCCCAAACACGTGTTGCTTAAACTCTCCTTAAACGCTTTCTGTTCAACGACGCCAATAAACGGGAATATGGCTTTAACAAATCGCTCTTTCTTGTATAGAAAAAAAAGGACGTTAGGGCTGCAATGGGTTTTGCCTTCTAGTCGAGGGTCGTTGTCATTCTTCCAGTCAAGGTCCGTTCTCATTGATTTATATGAGAACCATGGATTCGAAGGCACGAATATAAGGATTCATTCCTTCAAAGGAGACCACGCATATGGATTTCTCTTCGACGGGTGGTTGGGCGTAGAGTTGCACATGTCTAGACTGAGTGACGAGCGTTTTTTTGTGGCAGTTAGAGGTCGAGTTGGTTGTGAAGTCGATCAGAGGCATGATGAGGCAGCGTGGAAGGTAAGCTACCCTCACGCAGGATCGAAGGTCAAGTGGTGAAAGTGCGAGCTGAGCTATGGATCCCATTTGCGTGAGGAGCAGTGTTTGGATGTGTTGATCGTGGATTGTAGCAGCACCGCGGAGGTGTGAATGGTCTGAGTTACGGCGCCGCAGCTTCATGGAGGCAGCGGTGTAGGAGAGGTCGAGGCAACAACTTGTTCGGTGGCAGCTTGAATCGGTGTCGGTGGATATGAAGACACTATGTGAACGAAGACTGCAGAGTGGTGTTGCTCGTGAGGAGAAAGCAGTGGAGGTCGACCTGTGTGAGCTTTCCTACACCAATCCAATTGCAAAGGTCGAGCATGTTGAGCTTTCCTAACAATTAATGCGCAGTCATTTAACAAAGAGTGGTGATCTGTTGGCAGGAAATCGTGCTTGGTGTTCCCTTGGTGGCCGAGATCCACAAATCTAGCGTAGGACTAGTGGCTCTGCGTGCTAGTGTAGCAAGGCCACATCCTTCCCTTGCAAGGTCGATCAGTGAGAGCGACTGGCTTGAGAATGCAGCTAGAATATGGGATATGGTCAAAATGTCTCTGGTTTTGGTGAATATAGGAAAACACTTTAAAGTTTTAGGTTATAGCAGAGGTAGCTGTGGTAATACAACCATATTGTCAATGTGAATTTCTATTACTGTCTTTTGGCTGCCAAGACTTGTGGAGGTGATTGGAGCAATCCGATTGGAACTCTTTAAGGCCGGATTCAAAGAGATTTGAGATCTAGGTGTGGTGCAGCGGATCTGGTGTGGTGCCCATCGTGTTTTTTAATATTGGTTGGAGAGACAACGAGAGAGTATTGTTAAACCTATTTTTTTTCCCTTTGATTTATTTTTAAAAGGGATTATAATAATTTTAAAGGAAAACATTGTGGTTTGGGCGCTCATTTGAGGGTAAGCTATTTTTTTTTAAGATCTGGAGATAGATCCGTTTCTCTTTCAATTGCTGGAGGTGGAAGTATTTTTGAAGGTAGACCTGTCAAGATGAATAACCAAATGGTAGAGGTATATTTGAACGAGAGAAATAAGCTCGATTGATCCAATTATTCTAATTGGAAATTTAAGTTGCAAACCCTACTCGCAGGGAAAAACACATTGGTGATTGCAAGAGGTGATGAGTTGAAGTCGACTATACTTACAGGCAGAACAACAACAACAATCCAGGACTGGGAAAAGAGGGAGGATAAAGAAAAAGTTCTGTTAAACTTATTAGTGAAATATTGTATTATCCATCACATCCGAGAATGTAAATCAGCAAATGACATCTGGACAACCCTCAAGGACCTATACGAGATCAAAAACACCAATCGCCTACTATTTCTGAAAAGAAAAATTCTCTCCATTAAAATGGAGGAGAATGAATCAGTGGTTGTGTTCTTCTCTTGAATCAAGGAGCTCAGAGATAAGCTGGGTGAAATTGGGGAGACAGTGTCAAAAATTGATCTCGTCACAATTACTATGAATGGTATGAATGATGACTATCATATGTTTATCACAGGCTTGAATGCGAGAGAGAAAGCCCCCAAATTTGAAGAATTGACAGGGATCCTGATGCAAGAGGAAGAAAGGTAGATGACTCTGAAACCCCAGAGTTTAGATCTTGATTTAATGGTGAAGAAGAATCCCTTCAGAGGGAAGGCAAGTGCAAGACCGAAAGGTGAAAGTACACTACAAAGAAAACCACCTCAATGTACATGTCTTCAAACAAAAGTGATTTAAGAGCCAAATGTTTTTATTGTGGTAGAGTTGGTCACATTGCTAAAAATTGGCATAAGAAGAAGTTTGATGAAGTTCGCCATAGACATAAGAGCATGCATGACACTTTGTTGATGAAGATCAAAATCATAATCTCATATTGTTTGTATCTGATTCTGCGTTCTCTGCTAAGGATGATGAAGCAGAAATTTGGTTTGTGGACTCAAGAGCTTCCACTCACATGATAGGTAAAAGACATTGGTTTGAGAATTTTAAAGAAAGCAAGAGTGGTGCAAATATCTACCTTAGTGATGATTTAGGGTACCAAATCAAGGGTATGGTAATGTTCCTGTTTTTTTTCCTGATGGAAATATTAGACATATTCAAAATTTAATGTTTGTACCTGAAATCAAAATGAATTTGATCTTTGTTTCTATGACAATAGATCAAAATCTTAAGGTCGATTTTTTTAAGTCTTATCGTGTTATTGAAGATCTACTGGATTACATGAAGCCAATTGCATCAGGTATTCGAGTGAGAAGATTGTATAAGCTGAATGTAAGAAGCGCACCACACCAAGCCTTGACTTCATGAGTTATGACTGTAGAAGACTTATGGCATCAAAGATTCAGCCATATCAATTTTAATGACCTGCTGCCACTTTAGAAATGAGGTATGGTCAATGGTCTTCCTGTTTTAAATAATTTTCATGTTGATTGTGAAGCATGTTCTCTTGGGAAGATTCATGGAGATGAGTTTCCTACAAACTTAGATAAAAAGAAGAGAGATATACCAGAGCTTGTGCATATTGATTTATGTGGGTCGATGTAGACGAGGTCATTAGGAGGTGTCTATTATTTCCTATTATTTGTTGATTATTTTACGATATTTACTTCAATATATTTTCTTAGAAAGAAGAGTCATACTTTTGAATATTTTAAAGAGCTTAGAAGCACGATTGAAAAATAGACAGAAAAATTCATCAAAATTTTCCGCTCGGATCAATGGGGAGAATACAAGAAGGGTGGTTTCATCAAATATTGCAAGGACCATGGGATAGTTCAAGAATTCACAGTACCCCACACTCCTCAATAGAATGAGGTTGCAGAGAGGAAGAACAAAACCCTTGTGGAGTGTGCTCGAAGCATGTAAAAAGGTAAGAACCTGTGTAATGGATTTTGGGCATAAGTAATAAATACTACAATATATTTGAATAATAGGAGTCCAACAAAAACCCTCGATTTGAAAAATCCATTCGACACTTTATTAGGTTTTAAGCCTGTAGCTAATAATTTAAGAGTTTTTGGCTCTAAAGCTTTTTCTCATGTTCCAAAAGAGGATAGGAAGAAACTAGATTCAAAGGCCATTAAATGCATTTTTGTTGGGTACTACATAGAGTTTAAAGCTTATAAATTGTTTAATCCCTCTACTCATAAAGTGTTTGCAAGTAGAGATGTAGTATTCCATGAGTAGGTTGATGATGGAAACCATGATAGAAGCAATGAAGAATGGCACATGCCTTTGCTGGTGGAAGATGGAAGTGATGAAACAAGGGACAACCATGAGCAGCAGTAGCAGCAGAAAAATGAATATGTGGATGGTACAGATGCAGTTAGCAGGCCAAGTCCACCAAGGGATGATCAAAACATATTTGAAGCCAGTCCACCACTCAGGAGATCAGGTAGGCAAATTCAGTTTCCAGCAAGATATAGGGATCATGCTCTTATAACTAGTATGTTAAATGTTGTTGAACCCTCTAATTATAAAGAAGCAAGTCAATATAGTGAATGGAGGGCAACCATGGAAGAGGAATATGAGTCAATACTTAAAAACAAAACCTGGGATCTAGTTGAACTACCTGAAGGCAAACAACCCATAGGTTGCAAATGGTTATACAAGCCTAAATTTAAAGCATATGGGAGCATAGACAAATATAAAGCTAGGCTGGTTGCAAAGGGGTACTCGTAGAAAGAAGGCATAGATTATGAGGAAACCTTCACCCCTGTAGCTAAATTAAATACAATTAGAATGTTAATTTCTTTAGCTACCAAATATCATTGGATGATACACCATCTAGATGTGAAATCTGCATTCTTAAATGGGGAATTAAAAGAAGAAGTGTATTTAATGCAATCTGAAGGGTTTGTTAAACAAGGGGGGGAACATTTAGTCTGTAGATTGAAGACAACATTGCATGGACTAAAACAGGCACCCAGGTCATGCTATGGTAAAATTGATTCATTTTTCCTACAACATAGTTATAAAAGAAGCAAGAATGACCCTAATCTGTATACCGTGTTTGATGAGAAGGGGAAAAATGTTTTTATTTCTTTATATGTAGATGATCTTATCATTACAGGAAATGCTGATGAACTCATTAAATAAATCAAAGAGTAGATGTCATAGGTTTTTGAGATGAAAGACCTCGAATAGTTACACTATTGTTTAGGTATTGAAGTGTGGAGGGATTCTGGCCAGACTTTTCTGCCTCAAGGAAAGTATGTCAAGAGCTTATTGAACAAGTTCAGAATAGATCGGTGCAAAGCTACCACAGTGCCTTTACAACAGAATACTAAACTTCAGAATAATGATGGTTCTAAGGAGGTCGATGCAACATTGTATAGACAATTGGTTGGGAGACTAATTTACTTGACTACAACGGGAGACTAATTTACTTGACTACAACTAGGCCAGATTTGGCTTTTGCAATTAATGTATTTAGCCAATTCATGTCAAAGCCTCTTGAGAATCATTGGGTTGCAGCGAAAGGCGTCTTAAGGTATCTTCAAGGAACCTTAGACTTTGGTATTAAATATACTGATTCATTTGATGTTAGATTGAAAGGTTTTTTAGATTCGGATTGGGCTGGAAATCTGGATGATAGATGATCCATAACAAATTATGCATTCAACATTGGGTTTGGGGTCATTGCATGGAGCAACAAGAAGCAAAACATTGTATCCTTGTCTTCGGCATAAGTAGACTATCAAGTGATGTGTGCAGCAACATGTGACACAGTTTGGTTGAGAATACTTCTCCAAGATGCAACAGAAGAACAAAAAGATGCAACAGTTATCGGATGTGACAACCCGAGCTCAATCAAACTTGCAAATAATCCAATGTTTCATAAAAACACCAAGCATTATGATACACAGTTTCACTTTGTTAGTGAGAAGGTCCAGTCAAAGGAAATCCATATTAAATATTGAAATACTTGTGATAATGATGTAGACATTTTTACTAAGGCTTCGGGAATAATTAAATTTGAGTTATTTAGGGAGATGTTAGGAGTTCTAGTGAACCCTTTCTCCATTAAGGGGGAGTGTTGAAATTAATGTAGAAATGTATTATTGGAGAAATTTCCTTCATTAGTTAAGTGTAAGCATTAGATTAGGATTTAGTTCCTACATCTTAGGAGTTTGTTCTAACTCTCCTACTTGCATGTAAACTATTTATTCATGGTGATTAATGATGAATGTGTAGAGCGTTGTCCAAGTGAAGCTCCTCACCTGTGAGTTGCTCAGTTTGATGAATATAACTAAAGAGTTTGATAAATATAAATTCTCAAAAAGATCTGGTACAAATAATTCAGGTTCTTCAAATCAATATAAAGTTGGTTTAATGCATAGAGGTGTGGTTTAATATATAAAAAAATTTCACGTTAAACTTTTCATATAATATATTATTATAATCGTGATTTTAATACATTTCCATGATGATTTTAAATAAGATTTGGGTGGAGGAATTTGGATATATTATCTTTTTCAAATCTCCATGGTGGTTTGGATTTTAAATAATATTTGGGTGGAGGATTTTGGATATATCATCTTTTTCAATAAATATAAGATAAAATTAATTTGTTTATTATATAAGAAAATATAAAATTATAATTTAGAAAATAATATATATCTTTTTATGTAGAAAATAAATATATAAGTAAAAATACAGAAATAAATAAAATTTAAAATATGTTTTGGAAGCATTTTTATATATAAAATAATTTAAGGTAAAAATGTAAAATTATTTTTTTAAATTTTATAGATCATTTTGATTTGACTGGATACTAATCACCTTCATTATCATCATAATATACATAATTGATAAGAATTTGATTGATAGATCATTTTGATTTGAGTGGATATTAATCACCCTCATTATCATCATAATATACATAATTGATAAGAATTTGAACCTACTGTATGTAATGAATACCACTTTATCTCCAACTAATTTACACAAAAAAATAAAAACATTTTAATAAAAAATATAAAAACATTTTAATATTATAAAAATAATAATAATAACAAATATATTATATTAAAAATAGATTGAAAATAACCTTTTATAAAATTAATTCGCTTTATGTTTTATACATAAAATGATATAACCATTTAAATATTAAATATGTTACATAAAACAAATCCAAATTGAAATTCTTTTATTATAATCCTTATGATCATCACTTTTGTTTACTCTTTTGATTTTGTGCAACTAATTTTTGTACCTCCCATATACACACTGTATCAAAGTGGGACTATTTAAATTGGTCATATTAGATAAATAGCTTGACACATGTAAAATTGGGAAAAATTATATTTTTTATAAAATAAATTATACTTTAAATATATCATAAATATTTTTCTATATTTTAAAATATATAAAAAATCATAATTTAAATATACAATATTGATTTTTTATATTTTAAAATATAAAAAATATTGGAGAAAACATTTCTCATTTAAAACTTGATAAAAAAATATTTAAATAAACAAAATAAATAAAATTGCAATATTAAATGTGAATATTATATAATTATATTAATAATAATAAATTAATTTTAATATAAAAATCAAATTAGTGTATGAAATCTTTTTATTTATATAAAAAAAACTCAATCTCTCGTAAAATAATTTATTTAATTATTAAAATTTATAAAAGTATATATTTCTATTTTAAATCAAAATAAATATCTATATATATAGATATAGATATTATATATATAAAAAAAACTTTAGTAAAATTATAATAATAATAAATCAAATAAATCTAAGGGGTATTTGATAGAAGGTGATCAGGTGGTTTGTTAAGGCACTCTTTGATGTAAAGTCACCTATTCAATTCCCCCAATCCTCGTGATATATTGGACATGTGGAAGATGTAGTCCTTCCAAACTTACAAAAATAATAAATAAATCCTTACTATTTTATATTGATTATGAATATATTATTAAAAGACTTTTTATGATTTTTATAATAAGCTTGAGTGCTCAAGTATTTATTTGAAAAATCAAAACAATATATATTAACACAATGAATAATTAGTTTTAGTATTATATTATTTTTATTTAACTAAAATACAATAAACCAATCATTATAACACTACATGGTATTTAGTGTTTACCATATGTACATATCTTAAACCATAACTCAAAGTTTATTTTGAAACATTATTTTGTGTAAGTGTACAAGAGGTTTTTGGATCTTTTTTAAATTTTTTGAAAATATCATTTTCATGCATAAGCCCATGTTATTCTTTCATAATAAACAAAAAAAATCATGTGGTGACAATATGCAAAAAAAAAAAAACAAGATGAGTGACATTGTCACCGTGTGGCTCTAATTGGTTTTAGTATTATATTATTTTTATTTAATTAAAAAATATAAACCAATCATTATAACATTACATGGTATTTAATGTTTACCATATGTACATATCTAAAACCATAACTCAAAGTTTATTTTGAAACATTATTTTGTGTAAGTGTACAAGAGATTTTTGGAATACATTTCTTGAAAATATTATTTTCATGCATAAGCCCATGTAATTCTTGCACAATAAACAAAAAAACATGTGGTGACAATATGCAAAAAAAACAAGACTAATGGCATTGCCACTAGGTGGCTCTTCTTATATATCCTAGAGAATGATCTTAGATGTTAAGAAAATACTTTTGGTAATAATCACATAGGAGAAGATTTGCTGAGGTGTTTCGAACCATCCACTCGTTAGGACAAGATGGAGAGACACATCATGGCACTAGATTAAATAGAGAGTGATATAAAAACCCTTAATAATATTAAGGACTATAATAACAACTAGATTTTAAAAAATAATATTTTAATAAATAACATAAATTACCAAAATCAAATTATATGAAATAAAAACAAATATTAAATTATGGTTTGCTAGATAACCAATAATTAGATTAAAATAAGAATTAAGAATTTGTTAATATTTTAGATGTTAATATTTATTAAGAATTAACGAGATCTTAGATGTTGTTAATATTGTCTTAAAATTTTAAATTGTAATCATTTTGGAGTTGTTCCCATAATTAATTATCTTCCACCCTTCCCATTTTATCTAAAGTTTTAAGTTAAAGTGAAATTCCCCTTTAATACTGTTATGAAAAACACAAACAAACATGTGAACACACTACGTAGAAGTGAAAGAAGTTTGATTTGGGAGTACTTACACAAAACTTAAACGCGTTTCCCTTCTTTTTATAAATAAAATGAAGCCCTGCTTTAATTCGCATATATTCACATGCTAAGTAAAAAGAAATTTGATTTATGAAAAAGCGATGCGTCTTGGAATTTGGGAATCAGGCTAGAATTGTACTACTTTTGTGTGATATTTGAACCTTCAGGTTATATGGAAAATAATTGAAAGTAGTTAATTTCTTTGGTACATTCTAAATTTTACAAAATCTTTAATATGCGAATATTATTATTATAATATCAAATTATAATTTACTAATTATTAAGAATATTATAAATTATTAAGGAAATTAGAGTAGGTAAGATTGGCAAGTTTAAAGTGATCTCTGAATTATTATTTATTAAGAAAATTAAAGTAAGGTGGTAAATTTAAAGTAATGTGTGGGGTAATATGAATCTTATGGATGTAGTATTATGTAAAATTATTTTTATTTTGACGTTTTCGAAATTTTTAGAGTTTGGATTTCTTCAACTTATTTTTAGCACATGTGTGAGTGGAAGCAATTCTCCATTTTCTTACTGCAATGTAGCCTCTTGCAATGCTAAGCTAGGCAATGATTCAAATGGAAATGGGGATAAGCAAGCCTTCAATAATCAACTCACTTCAACAAACATTCCCTTTATGAATTTAGTGGATTCATCTATAGGTGTAGCATGACAAGTTAGGAGATCGGGCCATCGTCTACCCGAGGCAACCAAGGACCCTAAATTTGAAATAAAATCCTCCATAATAGAGCACTATATTCAATACATGTAAGAACATTCCTTGATTGAGATTGTTTTTGGGCTTTTGGCCCACATAACATGCACTCATCACCTAGATAAATAACAAATAGAAGCCTCAAGGACAAATAGATATGGAATTGAGGACCAAAGGGTTCTTCACAGTGATCATTGCCAACTTGGAAAATCATACTAGCATTTTTGAAAGGGGTCCATATTTCTTCAATTTTACAAGACTATACCTCTAGTTCTGGATTGAGCATTTCTACCCAGACAAAGAAATATTTACGGTGACCTCATTTTGGATCTGATTATACTCTCTCCCAAAGGAATTATGGAAGAAATAAACCTTGGAAGGTATTGGAAATACCCTTAGTCATTTTTTTAAATCCTTGGAAGGCACCAAAAGGGGAAGATATATATCTTTTGTGTGAATATGTGTCTATATAGATATCTTTCAACCTCTTCCAGCCTCTATAGACCTCTACTTTAGAGACAAACTTTGGCAACAACTATTGGACGATGTGAACACATTCCCTGCCACTATACACGTTGCCACAAATGTGGCCATCTCTTCAAAGAATGCCCCCTTCATATTGTTGCATCACAACAATCTCAAGGCCCACCTATGGATCAAGAAGTCTTCACCCCTATCAAGTTCGAGAGAAAATACACTAAGGCTGAAGCTGCTATAGAAGATGATTGTAACGACCCCTTTACTAATCTCTCTTGTAAACATTATTATGAATTGCCAATTCATGTAAATAATATGAAATTATAATGTTGACTTGCTGAGAGTAGTGGACATCGATTCAAAGGATTGAGGGGGAGGAGTTTCTTGTAAACCTAATCCATTACATTTGTTTCACCACCTATATCCCTGTTGAAGTTATGACATTGCTAAGCAACCATTAAAGTGAGGGAATGGGATTCCTGAGTGGAGGACGAGCCCTGAAGTACCTATCCCTACAAATCGCGTTGGAGTGGTTAACACGTCAGAAAAGGATGTGAGGAAAAAGGGTGACAATGGGGGATAAAGGGAGGTATTTGAGGAGAATTCACATTATGGTGGAAGAGCGAATAGTGAAGAGATTAAGTGAAGCAAGAGAAGAGCTTGTTGGAAAAGGAGAACACAGAGAATTAATTCAAGCATATACAAATATGTCTAGGAAAAATAACTATTGTAGCGTGTGCACTGTTTGGGATGGTATTTCCTGTGTTTGATGAGGCTTATGATTATGCCTATGAATTTATTTTCGAGAGAGAGTTCAGTGGAGTCGTGACACTCAAGTGCTAACCAAGGCTAAGAAACCAAATAACGTTTGTTGGGAGAGCTAATAAATACATGAGTAGTGGTTTTCCTTGGGGCTGGGAAACCACTAGGGAAGCTAGTTTGTTGAGAAACTACTTGACAAGTTGAGACACTCATGAATTTTTGAAAGCAAATTAGCTCTTGAGTGGCTTTCCTTGGGGTTGAGAAACCACTTGCATACTGACTTAGTATGTTGAGAAAACCCTTGAAGGTTTAATCTTTACTCCTTTAATATTAATCAGCTGAGAATCGTTTTTTATTTATATACATATCTAGTCCTTCTTAAAAAATTTCGCTGAAACTTGTTGAGCCATCCATTAACCTTGGGGTTGATGTTTTACCAAACAAAGAGTCATTGTGGTGTTACAACTGTAGGTCGTTAAGAAATCATTTGATAAATGGACTCTGCTTCTTACCATTTGTTGAATGGTTGTTGGTGAGAGCACTTGTGAGCTATTACCTCCTTAGACTCTGAATTTCACTCGGGGGTGGTTGACTATAAGAAAGAATAATAGTGCGCTCAACCTATGGTTGGGTGGAGAGTTGAAGTCCCTCCCTTAGTTTCTAATCATACAACTGAAATATAAGTTGCTTACTTGTGTCACTATACATGTTAATGCAATGTGAATGTTTAATGTTGTTGTTATATAGCATGCACTGATGATGAGGAATGTATATTCTTGTGTGTCTTAATGAGATATATGCATGTTATTCTCATGGTATGGGGGACTTTAGGATCCCTGCATAGCTTATATGCTCTTAGTAATTCTATGAATTTCTTGATTATTTGATGTACTACTATGGTGGGTGAAATTCCATGGCCTGTTTATTATACTTTAGCAAGGAATCTTTATGTTTAAGAAGTTGTTGTTTAAATTGTTGAGTATGCATGTTATGTGATTATGGAGCTTGCAGGTCTTTAAGGCTATTATTTTTCCTTACTCATGGAGCAGTAGAAGGAATGTCATGTTTGCACTGATATACCATCAATGGCTATTATTGTTGCAGTTGAGCTCACATGGTATTTTTTGCAATGATTTGGATGTGTAGATGCCTAAGTAAAAGGAAAGATCGTGTTTATATGATTATGTATAATCACTATTGTTGTCACTTGAATATGTCTTGTTTAACATGAGGAATCAATTTCCTATGTTTAAGCATGTTGTGGGAAAGACTAGGCTCTCAAAAAATGTTGTTCAAATCCTGGGAAGGGTTACATAAAACCCTGAGATATATTAAAGGTTTTAAAGAAGATAACCTGTAAAGGTCTTTTTTGGGCTAGATTTGTGTGTATAATATACAATCATATATTGTATAAGTATAGTGCAACAGAAATGGTTAGAACTGAACTTGGGCTGGTCTGGGGTGGGACATGGTTGGAATAAAAATATACATATAATACTATGATCAGGGGAGGGCCCATGTATATATTTAAACTATATAGTATAACATAAAATTTGGTTGACTCATGAATAAAGTCAGAGGTCCAGAGGTTTGGAGCCTCCGAGATTCACATGAACTTGGGCCAACCTGGAGGCATAGATGTGAGGCAAGTCCTAGACTACTGTGAGGGTCTAATGATAATGGTGTGCACAATTATTGTATTGCACTTGAACTCTAGACCCCGGATAAAGAAAACTATTTTTTTAATGTTAATTCGACATGGTAGGTGCCATGTAGGCACCACGTGGATGCCATGTGGGTGCCATGTGGTAGGGCCTTGCCTATGTGGTTGGGTTTTAATGGAATAAATTTAAATGGACATAAATTTTAAAATTGGTAATGGATTTCAATAAAATTTAGATTATTGGAAATCTATCAGTAAGTTTAATGTGATGGTGTTAACCAAATTTACTTCTGATAATATTGGAAGAGGAAAATTTTGGTGACCCAATATCTATGACAGGACTATGGAGGTCAGGTTAATTAAAAATTAGCACCTCCCATTCATCTTGGGAAGTCCAAGTGCATGGGGGGGAGCATTATAGACCTGTATCAAATCATGGTTCAAGACTTGGACCCGAATGGGCTCAGGAATAATTAAAATGGGCCTAAAAGAAATAATTAAAGGGCACTGCCCCAAAGTGTACTAGCTAAATGTGAATGTTGGTGTGTGCTACTTATAGAATTTGATTTATGGATTGCATGCTCATTGAAATAATTATTTTAATATGTTTAGTTATTTTGACAGATGTACTAACTTGAAACTTGATATTTCAGATAGCCTCACAACCATGTCCTTATGGCAGGATTACCAAGGCGATAAGAGTATGTATACTAATATTAATGATTGAATAATAGTTACATGTGTATGAAAACACATAAGAGGACACCAAGGAACAACAAAAAGGAAAAGGAATGAGATTCATAACAGATAAACCCAACATTGAAAAATTCCAACCTTTACAAGAAGAGAAAATCGATTGAAAAAAGGAGAGAGGAAGACTCTATTAATTTGATGAACAACCTTATAAGTATAAGGGTTGAGTTGAGGAGTTAAAAGGAAGATAATGAGAGGATCGTCAGGGATCAAGAAAAGCAGGATGAATTGAATGCAGCAATACTAAAGAGCCTATCTAATTTAAAATAGAAAAGGGAACATGATCTAAGTGACAGTCACCTAGGAAGGGACAAAGATAAAGAAATTCCTTCAAGAATTGGAGGGTAGGAATTGAATATAGATGGTGCATGAGGAAGTGGATCTAGGAAGAATCATAAAAAACCAAGTGAGGAAACAATAAGAGTAGGAAATCCAATGAGGACTCTAGAAAGGAGGGTACACAAGCATGAGCGTTGTCTAGTGGCACTACCATAAGACACCATAAACAAAGAACGAGGAAGTTATTTCATGTCGAAATAATTTAGGAAGGACAATACTCCTATATTTGATGGAGAGGTGAAGAAAGTAAAAGAAGTGGAGGAATGTCTGCTTGGGATGAACATTTTTTTCGGGGTTCATAACTACTTTAAAAGAATGAATGCAAGAGTCTCCACCTTCAACCTAATAGGTAAGCCTGATATTTGGTGGGAATATTTAAACAATGTAAAGGATATCAGAGAGGAAGAATTGTCTTGGAGGATATTAGAAAGATATTTCCTAGAAAAGTACCTATCTGAGAGTTATTGTGACAATAAGACCAAGGAATTTCATGAGCTCAAGATAGGGCACCTACCAGCTGATGAATAAATAACAAGATTTTTGGATTTGTTGGGTTATGTGCCTGTTGTGTTTTACAACAACCCCCCATTTCATAAAATTTTACTTTCAAAACTATAATATGAAATGGGTCCCTTTTAGATTAAATTGGTATCAACTTATCATTCCTCAAAAGGTCCGAAAAGAAACAAAACATTATAAACCTTTCGAGACAATAATATAATGAGTCTTATAATAAAAAAATGAATAATTCTTTATTATTGCGATAAAGCGATCACAAGATCGCATATCGCAATAACAAAGGATGCATAACAAAAGACCCATTGGTTTCCCCCGATGCGACAAGCGCGAATAACTATCGGATATCGGGTAGGTAAGCAATCGTAACAAAAGACCCCTCTCTTTGCTTCGATGCGATATCGCTATCGGCGATCAGGGAATATAACATGTATGCAACTGAAAGCCCTCCTCTAAAAAGCTCCCGATACGAATTAGTGATATCGCTATTGGCGATCGGGGATTCCGTAAGGACACCAATATAAATGCTTAAACATTCCTCCGATCCCCGATTGCGATAAAGCTATGCGTGACTTTCAAAAAGGATTGATAAGGCTTGGGTATATTGTGTTGAATTATTATTAACAGCCTTTCTCTTCCCGATAGTGATTCACTTGCGCCCAACCGCCAAAACATCAAAGCCACGCTTAAATGAATTATTAGGCCAATAAATGATATGATGAGCATTTAAATGATTGACAGGTTTAAACGGCCAATTAATGGAGCAATTATGCCAAAATATCTTTAGAGATTGTATCCACGGCAGTCTTATGTTAATCCTCCATTATTCATTGATTGATATAACTCTTTCATACTTGGTTTGTGCCACCTATTCTCTGCATTATGTTCATTTTATCTCCTGTGCAGAGCTCCTCCGAAGCAGCGAATTTAGGCCAAATGGGGAAGAAGTCTAAGAAATTTGGAACAGCTTCAGCTTCCGCAGTAACAGGACAACACACTGCCGATCCGGGATCAAGTAAAAAAGGATTAATCTCAAACAACACATATCTTGGTCTCGGTAATACTACTTGGCAGAGCATCTATAATCTGGTTGAGGCCGAAGAGCCTCAGGAAACAACAGTACAAGCTACAGCAGACCCGAACCAGAAGTCCGAGGCAACTCTAAAGGATTTGGCCGATTCTTACCTACACAGGATAGCGGCTCGAGAGCAAATTCTTCCATACACAGATGCTGTAAGATGGGCAGTTGAGGAAATTCCAATTACAAACAGAACATTTTGCACTATCGACGGGAGAGTATTCAGTTCATTTCAGCCCAATGATTTGAGACAAATGTACCATTTGCCTGAACCAGAGAAGAGGTATAACAAAGCATTTCTGGAGAAGTTCAGAGATGAAAATGAAATTGAATCAGCACCTGTACGGGAATGGAGACAAAACCCAGCGAAACACAAGCATGAGTCCTCGGGTAAGTACTCTGTCGATTCTTTGTGTTCTCCTTATTGTTATGCTGGAGCGATGATGTGTAGGATTTGGGGGTTGCATGATTCCGCAAAATTCTCCATAGAGATGGTACCTTTAATGGAAGCCGCATGCAATAGCGAAATAATGGATCAGGGGAATATATTATCTGATAAGTTAGCAACAGCTATTCTTGAGTTCAGAAACAAATCCCGCGTTACTGATAGGTTCATTCCTCCATTTTACTTTAGTGCCTACATCTTAGATACTCTCTGTTTTAACTCCGAATTTCCTGTGCTGGGGTGGAGATGGACTCCAAAGGACCCCATGCCCATTCATATCTATCACCAGAAGTTGTGGAAAGCCCATTATAAATACCACCTATATCAATTTTGCAATGGATTTATGTTACCCATTTACTATGCAATTTTTGACAAACCTCCTCCAAAGATTTCCTCACAAGTAGAGATTGACTTGACAGCCTTAGGAACTTGGTTCAGAGAAGAAAAATTTACATATGTAAGAGTTTTCGACAGTCATGCTAGGCCTCATGTCCTCCCCTTGTATATACCCGACAAACTATTGGCTCGAGAGATAGCATATCAGCTTACATCCGAAGGAGTTACACAGACTGAGGAATAAAAAGAAGCAAGTCTGGCCTCCTTTTCCTCTAAGGTGTGGCGTTTACACTCTGCATGACTACAAGTGTGCAGAGAAAGAAGCTGAAAAGATAAATACACTGAATCTCGCCACTCTTCCTAACAAAAGATTTGATCCAAACCAAGTCGTCTATAATGTACTAGAACAAGCAAAACTCACTAAATTTGAACATAAAAAAGATGAGTTTGATGACCTATTCTCCTCGGCCGAGTCATTATTTCCAGTTCAAGCACTAGCTAAAATGAGATATCACGATGATGGGTTAGTCGAATTTAACAGACTTAGAGAGCAGAGGTTGCAAACTCTGCCTCTAGATTTGTTAGCCACTGCCCCGATGACACAGTCAAGCGAGCCTGAACAGCGACTTACCAACGAACCTCCTGCTACATCAGAAATTTTTGAAGAAGTCCAAAGAAGAGAGCAGGAGGAATTCTAGAGGAAAGAGCAGGAAGAATTCCAGAGGAAAGAACAAGAGGAAGCGCAGAGGAAAGAACAAGAGAAAATATCTGAAGAGGAACAAAAAATGCAGCAGGAGTAGAGCAGCAAGGATGTGAATGTCGATACCCAGATTGACCCAAGGTTGCTCCAGGAATGGCAGCAATTCGATTCAATCATAAGCAATCTAGAAATCTCAAGAGAAGCTGATACATCCAAAGTGGCTGATACACAGGATACAACATCAAAATAGGTTCCAAGCGAAGGAACCAGTGGTCTGGCCCCTACTACAGACTTAGAAGTAATTCCCAAAGATCCTTCGGATCAAATCATTTTGCAAGTGGAGGATAATCCTCCATTGGATGTCTTTTACAGCCCAAAGCACAAGGCCGTAGTAAAGCGAGAGCGGAAAAGGAGAAAGATTGATCAACCTTCCCTGTTCCCTGAACAAACAGTGACATCCAACGTAGTTTGGAAGGAGGAGTTCGATCCTTCTGATGACCTAACAAAATTGTCCCAATATGTTGGAGCCTATTCGGCGGCCACCATGGACAAGGGATCGGAAATGAGTAATTTGTTAAAAGAAAAAGACCAGGCAATCGCTTCGTTACAAGCACAGCTATCGGAGGCATAGCAGAAAGCAGAACAATTAGAAAAACAATTGTCCACGCCGCAACAATTAAATAATCAATTGAACAAGCAGTTGCATGAAGAGAAACAGAGGGTAGATTCAAGTGCGATTCAAAAGCAGAAAGAACTGTCGAAGGCATTAGCAAAATTGAAGACAATGAATGAACAGATGGTAAAGACAAAAGATGAGCAAATTGCTCAATTATTAGGTCAATAGAGAAGTTCAAGAGTCTTCCACAGCCTGCCGATTTCAGAGCAGAAGCACTACATATTAATAAGGCATTGGTAACACAAATAAGATTATTGTGTCATAAAATTGCTCAAGTTGAACCCCTGTGTGACATAACAACATCAATAATTGATAAATCAGACGATGCTAGACAAGACTTTGAGCAGGCCAATGAGACCTCAATAGATTTTCTTACTTGGTAGGACACTAATGAGGGACAGGCAGCAAATTTGCCTAAGATCCTAGAATCCCATAAAGAAATTCTATTTATGGAATGGCAGTCCCAATTGATGAAGGCAGAGAGAGCAGTTTCTAGATGCAGATTATCCACAAGTAATTTGATTGAATTAATTAACAATACTCTCTATTTATCTAATATGATCTCTCAATGTACACCAGGTAAATGACTATCAGCTAAAACATTGGAGCAATCATGTTATCAAGAGCTGGAAAAGAATGGGAGATTGATCACAGGTATTAACAATTTAACTTGGGACACCTATTGTTTGTTCCTAGTAAAACCATACAGCCAGAGAGCCGCCCTCAAGTGCCTAACAGATGCAATCGGGTGTATCATTCCCGATATACACGATGCCACCTATTCTGCTCAACTCAATTCTCATCTCAGCTGCCCTCAAGAAGTGGAACCGATGCTAGCGATATGCCAACTCAGATCGAAAGGAAAACATCCAGAGTGATGAATCATGCTGACGACTACCATATTTCTTTGGGGGAGATATTCAAGATCAAGTTGTACCAATTTAGTAGCATTTTAATTTTGTAGTTAGTTAGTTTAATTAAGTATTTATAGACCCTTTCATGTATTTAGAAAGGGTCGTAAGTTTTTGTATATGACTTAAACCTGAATTTGCACTACTGTACTTCAGGTATATATTTTTATAAAGACTGGGCCAATTATTCCAATTTTGTTAACGAAGCTTTTATGTGGATGTGCACTACTGCCTTTATTTAAAAGTATTTCTGATTCGGAAGAAGGAATTCGAATTGCGATTGATGTTGGGAATGATTTGTAGCTCATATGGTACTACTATCTATGTCTGAATTCATTCTTTTTATGTGAATTGTTATTTGATCATTCTTGCTATTATTGAATATATGCATGTGTTTTATCAACATTCTTTATACTTTCCACTATTGGATGTTTACAGCGTGCTTTTCTTCTAACAATACATGTATCAGTAATATAAAAAGATAAGTGTAACAATGTTTTATTAATTACTTTGTTCAACTATTTGAACAAAGCAATTATTATATGAATGAATGTCTATGTTTATTAAATAGAGTCATCTATATGCCTATTAATGAACAGAGATCATCAAACGTTGCACTTAAGAATAGAAGCTTCTCGGGATAGAATAGTCATTTGTATTTTCGCTTTTAGATTAAGTCATCCATTCATTATCACTTATTAGAAAATCAGTCACTCATCCATCCCCTTTTTATTCATTACTGGGAAACTGGTCCCATTATATCCAGTCAGAGCCACCATCCCAAACGGAAAAGGAGCTGTATTAAGGTCTGGACTGGGTGGTTATCCCCCGATGTTGATGCAACGATTTTCGAGGCATCAACATTTTTGGCGCTAGAAGGAGGGCATGAACTGTGAATGGCAGGAAAACCCAAATCTACAATCCATTCTGAGAGTAAATCTCCCTCAACATCACCTCATACTTCCCAATTGCATGTTGGTTCTCCAGTATCCAAGCGAGAAGAAGAGGAATCAACTACCACTGCTCAAGCCCACAATACTCCAGAACGATTAAGTCCTGAGTCTCCTGAAGTTCAGTTACTTATCCATAAACTTCAAGGCTTCTCGATATCACCACAGAAATCTGAAGTATCTCAAGGCAGTGAGACTTCACAATTCAATCTACCTCATCCTCTCACCAGACTTCAGAGCGGAAAGCTCGGTATCGAACCTACTGAGTTGCCCTTACCTAAAAGGAAAAGGGCAAAGAAGAACACTGAAGGATCTGACAGTGAAGCATTTTCATCCACATCCTCCATCTCATCTTCCCCAGTGCGAAGTCAGCCATCCACTCCCTCATTACATATTGTTGTTCATCAGGGATTAGGAACTTCAACATCCCAACCTGCTCAATCCTCAATATCAATTCCTTCCCAAACATCTGGAATTTCATCAGCAATCTCATCCACTACTGGTGTTTCAATGGCAAATCCATGGAATAGTCCCGGTGCGGTCAATATGCTTGCACCATTACATGCATTGCCTGATTCTCCTGAAAAATGGTTACCCAAGTTTAATCCAGATGCTGGAACACAAGCTGAAGAACATATTAATAACTTCATGTTATCAGTTAATCTGAAAGGAGTAATAGAGGAAGATGTTGTCGTTAGGCTTTTCCCTTATACTTTGC
Source organism: Pinus tabuliformis (assembly GCA_031772625.1). NCBI lineage: Eukaryota > Viridiplantae > Streptophyta > Pinopsida > Pinales > Pinaceae > Pinus > Pinus tabuliformis. Next base: position 1,480,194,815 of record CM062820.1, on the reverse strand, counting down.
AAGGATCAGCGAGATCTTGGTATTTCTCCCTGCCCTCTAGATCCATTACCAGTTGGAACATATTCCAAGAACAGTTTCTTACCAAGTATGGCGATGATAGATCTTTAGCCACATTAATCAATGATCTCTTTAATCTTAGGATAGAGCATAGGGAACCGATTAAAGAATTCAACTCACGATTCAATAAACTCTTGAATAAGATCCCAACGGCCTCCAAACCAAGTGAGAAAATCAGAAGCGAATGGTATATAACTGCCCTACCCACCAATATAGCTATCTTCATAGACAGGGCCGCAAAACCAACTTTAGCTGAAAACATGAAAGAAGCACTTGTTGTGGAGAAACACATTAATGCTCTAGAAAAGAAAGCTGCCCTTGAAGACAGAAAATCCAAAAATTTTTCTTTTAAAGATGATTCAAAGAAGAAAACCCCTAAAGATCCATATGATATGGAGGGTTTACAAAAAGTCCTCAAGACTATGTCAAATGAAATGGTCGAAATCAAAAAACAAGTAGCTGAAACCTCAACAAAAAGGCCATTTAGGAATTTCAAGAAAACTGAATCAAAACCACCAAATGTTATATCTAATGCAGATTCAGATCCTGAAGAGGAAGAAGAAGATGAAACAATTTCACCATCCGATGAATTTGAAGAAGAGGAAGTTGTTGAATTCCATGGAATGTGGGACTTCATATTACCTAACTCCGATACAGAAAATGAACAAGAAGCTTTTCCTGTGACTACTAGGAGTAAAGGTGCCCCTGAACCTGTCCAGGCAAGTTCAAAGAAAAGGAGTGCAGGTACTACTACTACAAAGGAAAAGGTACCCACAAAGAAGCCGGCTGCAACAGTACCTCAAAACCAACCTTCATCCTCAAATATACCTTCAACATCTAAAACGTTGGTAGTATCGGATTCAATGGATTACAATATTTTTGATGATATGAAGAAGACTAAGGCAAACATCACCATGTTTGAACTTAGCAAATTAAAACATCAGTAGAAATTGCTTCTTAAGGAACTGAATGTAGTTCCTTCTTCGCCTCTTCCTAGTGCTAAAGCTACAAATGATTCAGGTCAACCACCTTCTGGTAGGGTTGAAGCTATTGATATGATTCTAATTGGAGACAGATCAAATTCCCATACTCCTCCTTTCCTCTTAACCTACGAGATCTATAATCGAAATCTACACAATTGTTTGATTGACTCAGGGGCATCCTCTAATATAATGCCAGCTTCAGTTTGTTCCAAACTGAACATTGAGCCCCAAAAGTCCACAATTCACATTGTGCAGTTAGATAGAACCAAAGTCCAGGTTTTAGGGGAAATCAACTCTGTGACTATCAGGTTATCGGCTGATCCACGAGTAGTTCAAAGAATTGATATCTTAATCGCTGATATACCTGCGTTTTATGGTTTAATCTTGAGTAGGGATTGGTCTGAGAAGCTCCATGGGTATATTTCTACCGATTGGTCCCATATGTGGCTACCCTACAAGGGAAAGCCAAATCAAATAAAAATCAATTGGGAGAAACATATGACCCATACTGTTACAGAATTTGAACAGGAGAATCAACCAATAGCATTTAATAATAATATCTTGGGGAATTATTCATCTGAATCATTCTTTGGCAACTTCACCGCCCAACCATCTCCTTTCTCAGTAAACAATTTCACATCCCAAATCGAAAATTTTTCACAAACCGATAGATCAAGATGTGTTAATGTTGCTGAGAACATTGTAAATAAAATTGTTGATAACTCTTTATTTTGGTCTTTATACTTTGACGGATCTAAATCCAGTGAAGGATCAGGAGCAGGTTGCATTTTAGTTAGCCCTGAGGGAGAAAAAACGATGTTGTCTTGTAGGTTGGAATTTGAATGCACGAATAATACAGCTGAGTATGAGGCCTTAGTTCAAGGACTATATAAATCTATTGGCCTTAATATTCAATATTGGAAAGTGTTTGGTGATTCAGAGATTGTCATAAAATAGGTTAGAAACACAATTCATTGTCTTTCTAGTCATCTCAAACACTATCAGTCTCTGGTACAAGAACTCACCTCTCAATTTTTAGCATTCAATATTTCTCCCATCCCTAGGTCTCAGAATTCAGCAGCTGACTTGCTAGCCAATGTTGCTTCTAAACTCCTACCTTCCGAAGATTATAGCCCAGATAGATTTTCAGTAGAGTTAATTTTTAGACCATCAATTGCTGACAATGTCACCAATTGGCGAGTGTTCAATCACGATGAAGACAATTTACATTTTTTGACTTTCGACAAGTCCTACGATGATCAGATCATTGAGGAAAGTGATCATGATCTTCAGATGAAAGAAAAACACGAGGAAAACTCAATACCAAAACCTGTGGTTAAACTTGAGGATCTCTACGATATGAAAGACAGGTTTAAACAAGTAACCAATTCAAAGCTCCAAAGTTCCACCTTAAGATTTGAATTAATAAACCTTGGTACTGAGCAGAACCCTCAAAAAATTAATTTGGGATTAGGACTTTCTGCCGAAGAAAGGATACATTCATTAGATTATTAAGAAAAAATAAACATGTCTTCGCTTGGAAATATGATGATTTAAAAACATACGATGCATCAATCATCCAACATACCATTCCAATGCTTTCTGAACAAAAACCAGTTCAACAAAAGTTGAGGAAAATACATCCGAACTTAGAGAGTCAAATAAAATAAGAACTCAATAAACTCTTGAAAGCTAAGATTCTTTTTCCCGTTCGGCACTCAAACTGGGTTTCCAATATGGTGCCTGTTAGGAAGAAAATTGGCGACATCATGATTTGTATAGATTTCAAAAATCTGAATAAGGCAAGCCAAAAAGATAATTTCCCATTACCTACCATGGAGCAGATACTCCATTCAGCAGCAGGTTCTGAGTTAATGTCCTTTTTAGATGGTTTTTCAGGATATAACCAAATTTTGGTCCATCCTGATGACATAGTCAAAACTACCTTCAGAACAAAATGGGGAACTTACGCTTATCAGAAAATGCCTTTTGGAATTATTAACGCAGAAGCTACATTCCAAAGAGCAATGGATATAGCCTTCAAAGGATTGATCAACAAAACGGTAGTTGTCTATTTAGATGATATTACTGTATTTTCCAAGAAAAGATCCAATCATTTGCATGATTTAAATCAAATCTTTGAACGATGCAGAAGGTATGGTATTTCACTCAATCCCAAAAAATCCTTCTTTGCTCTTAATCAAGGAAAGCTCTTGGGCTTTATTGTTTCCAAAGATGGTATTTACATTGATCCGAATAGGATTAAAGAAATTTCTGAAATTCCATTTCCTCATAACAAAAAATCCATGTAGTCATTTTTAGGTCAAATCAACTTTGTCAAGAGATTTGTTCCCGATTTTTCCCACATCATTTTACCATTACAAACTATGATTAAGAAAAATTCAGTGTTTAGATGGGGATCTGCAGAAAAAGAAGCATTTGATTCAATCAAACAATCAATAATCAATGCCCCTGCTTTAAACACTCCTAATTTTTCTAATCATTTCATATTGTACACTATCGTGTCCGATTCATCTTATGCAGCAGTACTCACTCAGATTAATGATCACAACTTGGAAGCACCGATTTCAGTTTATAGTTCAAATTTGCAGGGTGTTGAACTAAATTATTCCGAAGTTGAAAAGCAAGCCTTTGCTGTGTATAAAGTTGTCAAACATTACAGACCCTTCCTTTTAAAAGCCCATACAAAAGTTATAATTCCTTTTCCTGCAGTAAGGCAATTATTAATCCAAAGGGAATTAGGTGAAAAAAGGGCAAACGGGGTTACAACACTTAAAGAATATGACTTGGAAAGCCAGCAAAGATTGTTAGAGGCTAAGGTTTTTGCAAGTTATTAGCAGGAGCATCCAACCTTCAAGAACCAGGTGATACAGAACATATTGAAGAAATCAACCAGATAAGTATTACTGGTTCTGAATAACAATATGCAGACTTGATCTTTTATTTGAAAAATGGATATGCACCTCCTAACATGTCTTATAAAAACAAACGAGCCATTAGATTAAAAGAAAAAAACTTCATTATCATTGATGATGTACTTTTTAGGCAAAATTATGATTCAATTTTATTAAGATGCCTAGAAAAACCTGAAGCACAAAAGGTTTTGCAAGAACTACATGATGGACCAGCAGGAGGACATTTTGGAGCTGATACAATAGCCCACAAAATCATTCATGCCGGATATTATTGGCCCACCCTATTCAGAGATACTCATGAATATGTAAGGAAAAGCCGAAGTTGTCAAATCTCCAGTGGAAGACAAAGAAAGCCAGCTTTCCCTTTGCAGCCAGTCAACACTGAACAACCTTTTGAGCAATGGGGATTAGATATCATTGGGGAAATAACTCCACAGTCCTCCAAACAACATAAGTATATCCTTACTGCTACTGATTACTTTACTAAGTGAGTTGAAGCAATTCCTTTAAAGACAACAAACTCTGAAGTAATTATAGAGTTTATAGATCAATTCATCATTACCAGGTTTGGTGTCCCAAATGCTCTTGTTTTCGATAATGCATCTTATTTCTCTGGAAATTCTATGTTTGAGTTCGCTATTAAAAGAGGATTTAAATTGAAATATTTTGCAAATTACTATCCCCAGGGTAATGGTTTAGCAGAAGCTACCAATAAAAATCTAGTTAAAATTATTAAGCGAACTATTGAACAGAATCAAAAAAACTGGCACAAATATTTAATATTCGCACTATGGGCTGATAGAATAACGCAGAAGGCTTCCATAGGTACTTCTCCATTCAACCTTGTATATGGGAAAGAAGTGGTGCTACCGACCAATCTAGTGCTTCCTTCTCTAGCCCTAGTTCAGTTTATTGAAGAAGGCCCCTGTTCTTCTATTCAACTTAGACATGATCAAATCTTAAAATTAGAAGAAGAAAGAGAAAAGGCCAAAATTACTCGTGCAAAACGTCAGCAAATTATCAAGTCATCTTTTGATTCAACTTCATCCAGTTCAAAACAGTTACAGGTTGGTGATCTAGTTCTGAAATGGGACAAAGCCCATGAGGATAAAGGAAAACACACCAAGTTCCAGAAGATGTGGCTTGGACCATTTCAGATCTTCGAGAAGATAGGCCATTCGACATTCATATTACAAGATTTATCAAGAAAGAGAGATTCTCTTCCTGTTAATGGCCTCATCTTAAAAGAAATTCTTCAATTGAGGAGGTAACCCCTTCTCCCTTTTTTTTTAAGTACAGTAGAATTTATAGTTTTTAGGACCATTAGGAAATAAAGTTGTAAGATATCTTCCATTGGCCTTTGCTATATTGAAAATTTGTTCAAAAGAAGTGGTTTTGATATTTACTTTTAAAATAGAAGCCTTAAACAAAAGGGACAATTTCTAGGAAATTAGGTATATTCACATTCTGAAACCCCATTTCATTTTTGTGAAATATTCTCAAGATTTAGAAGTACTTTAAATCATTTTATGGTTTTCAAACTGGCCACAAAAAGGTTATCAATATCAAAACAGAAACTAATTCAATCTTAGCACCTTCAACTCTTACCTTGTCATCCATTCTCTCTTAAGGAGAAAATTGTCCATCCCATTCATCCAAGTCTATGATTACTCAGAGTGTAATTCTAAAATATTTGATATAAAAGATAAGGGGTCTTATTACAAGTCTGCTTACCATGATCATTGGGAAATAGTTTAACCGACATTACCAAAACTGCATACCAAAACAGGGTAATGGCTTATAATTATAAGACAAGGGGTCTCATCACGAGCCAACTTGTTCGGTTAGATTACAACCAATGAATGGCATTGTCAAACAGCTGGCCACCAAACTAGGACAATGGATTTTTATCTTACAACATAATAGAAAAGGAAAAAGAAATACAAAATATGAAAGCATATTTTGAATTCATTCTTTTAATCATACTTTGAAATGGATGGGATAATGGACAGTCAAATGGTTAAAAGGTATCCCTGTCGAAACTATGAATGTTTGCTGGCAGCAGAGGCTCTACCTATGACAAAGGAGTCAATTAAAAAGGCTAAGTTGGAAAGGTTTTTGTTTGATCATTATCAACCAATAAAGGCCAATTTAAAACTTAGAATGTATCTAATTTTAACAAGAGAAGAAATTAGCAAAAATAGCTCTTAATATATTCAGAATGTATGTATACCTTGTTATATTAGAATTTTCCTCTTTGATAAGATTTCTATACAAATAAAGTCTAAGTATTTCAATATTTCTCAGAGATAACTATTTCTCCCAGCGAATCGCCAATTGTTGTGCTGTACAACAACCCCCCATTTCATAAAATTTTACTTTCAAAACTATAATATGAAATGGGTCCCTTTTAGATTAAATTGGTATCAACTTATCATTCCTCAAAAGGTCCGAAAAGAAACAAAACATTATAAACCTTTCGAGACAATAATATAATCGGTCTTATAATAAAAAAAATGAATAATTCTTTATTATTGCGATAAAGCAATCACAAGATCGCATATCACAATAACAAAGGATGCATAACAAAAGACCCATTGGTTTTCCCCGATGCGACAAGTGCAAATAACTATCAAATATCAGGCAGGTAAGCAATCGTAACAAAAGGCCCCTCTCTTTGCTCCGATGCGATATCGCTATCGACAATCGGGGAATGTAACATGTATGCAACTAAAAACCCTCTTCTAAAAAGCTCCCGATATGAATTAGTGATATCGCTATCGGCGATCGGGGATTCCATAAGGACACCAATATAACTGCTTAAACATTCCTCCAATCCCCGATTGTGATAAAGCTAAGCGCGACTTTCAAAAAGGATTGATAAGGCTTGGGTATATTGTGTTGAATTATTATTAACGGCCTTTCTCTTCCCGAGAGTGATTCACTTGCGCCCAACTGCTAAAACATCAAAGCCACGCTTAAATGAATTATTCGGCCAATAAACGATATGATGAGCATTTAAATGATTGACAGGTTTAAACGACCAATTAATGGAGCAATTATGCCAAAATCTCTTTAGAGATTGTATCCGCGGTAGTCTTATGTTAATCCTCCATTATTCATTGATTGATATAACTCTTTCATACTTGGTTTGCGCCATCTATTCTCCACATTATGTTCATTTTACCTCCTGTGCAAAGCTCCTCCGAAGCAGCGAATTTAGGCCAAATGGGGAAGAAGTCTAAGAAATTTGGAACAGCTTCAGCTTCCGCAGTAACATGACAACGCACTGCCGATCTGGGATCAAGTAAAAAAGGATTAATCTCAGACACCACATGTCTTGGTCACGGTAATACTACTTGGTAGAGCATCTATAATCTGGTTGAGGCCGAAGAGCCTCAGGAAACAATAGTACAAGCTACAGCCGACCCGAACCGGAAGTCCGAGGCAACTCTAAAGGATTTGGCCGATTCTTACCTACACAGGATAGCAGCTCGAGAGCAAATTCTTCCATACACAGATGTTGTAAGATGGGCAGTTGAGGAAATTCCAATTACAAACAGAACATTTTGCACTATCGACGGGAGAGTATTCGGTTCATTTCAGCCCAATGATTTGAGACAAATGTACCATTTTCCCGAACCAGAGAAGAGGTATAACAAAGCATTTCTGGAGAAGTTCAGAGATGAAAATGAAATTGAATCAGCACCTATACGGGAATGGAGACAAAACCCACACAAGCATGAGTCCTCGGGTAAGTACTTTGTCGATTCCTTGTGTTCTCCTTATTGTTATGCTGGAGCGATGATGTGTAGGATTTGGGGGTTGCATGATTCCGCAAAATTCTCCATAGAGATGGTATCTTTAATTGAAGCCGCACGCAATAACGAAATAATGGATTGGGGTAATATATTATTTGATAAGTTAGCAACAGTTATTCTTGAGTTCAGAAACAAATCCCGCATTAATGATAGGTTCATTCCTCCATTTTACTTTAGTGCCTACATCTTAGATACTCTCTGTTTTAACTCCGAATTTCCTATTCTGGGGTGGAGATGGACTCCACAGGACCCCATGCCCATTCATATCTATCACCATAAGTTGTGGAAAGCCCATTATAAATACCACCTATATCAATTTTGCAATGGATTTATGTTACCCATTTACTATGCAATTTTTGACAAACCTGCTCCTAAGATTTCCTCACAAGCAGAGTTTGACTTGACAGCCTTATGAACCTTGTTCGGAGAAGAAAAATTTACATATGTAAGAGTTTTTAGCAGTCATGCTAGGCCTCATGTCCTCCCCTTGTATATACCCGACAAACTATTGGCTCGAGAGATACCATATCAGCTTACATCCAAAGGAGTTACATAGACTCTAAGGAATAAAAAGAAGCAAGTCTAGCCTCCTTTTCCTCTAATGTGTGGTGTTTACACTCTGCATGACTACAAGAATGCGGAGAAAGAAGCTAAAAAGATAAATACACTGAATCTCGCCACTCTTCCTAACAGACGATTTGATCCAAACAAAGTCGTCTATAATGTACTAGAACAGGCAAAACTCACTAAATTTGAACATAAAAAAGATGAGTTTGATGACCTATTCTCCTCGACCGAGTCATTATTTCAGGTTCAAGCGCTAGCTAAAATGAGATATCACGACGATGGGTTAGTCGAATTTAACAGACTTAGAGAGCAGAGGTTGCAAACTCTGCCTCTAGATTTGTTAGCCACTGCCCCGATGACACAGTCAACACAGTCAAGCGAGCCTGAACAGCGACTTACCAATGAACCTCCTGCTACATCAGAAATTTTTGAAGAAGTCCAAAGAAGAGAGCAAGAGGAATTCCAGAGGAAAGAGCAGGAAGAATTCCAGAGGAAAGAACAAGAGGAAGCGCAGAGGAAAGAACAAGAGAAAATATGTGAAGAGGAAAAAAAAAGGCAGCAGGAGCAGAGCAGCAAGGATGTGAATGTCAATACCCAGATTGACCCAAGGTTGCTCCAGGAATGGCAGAAATTCGATTCAATCATAAGCAATCTAGAAATCTCAAGAGAAGCTGATACATCCAAAGCGGCCGATACACAAGATACATCATCAAAAGAGGTTCTAAGCGAAGGAACCAGCAGTCTACCCCCTACTACAGACTTAGAAGTAATTCCCAAAGATCCTTCGGATCAAATCATTTTGCAAGTGGAGAATATACCTCCATTGGATGTCTTTTATAGCCCAAATCATAGGGCCGTAGTAAAGCGACAGCGGAAAAGGAGAAGGATTGATCAACCTTCCCTGTTCCCTGAAAAAACAGTGACAGCCAACGTAGTTTGGAAGGAGGAGTTTGATCCTTCTGATGACCTAACAAAATTGTCCCAATATGCTGGAGCCTATTCAGTGGCCACCATGGAGAAGGCATCGGAAGTGAGTAATTTGTTAAAAGAAAAAGACCAGGCAATCGCTTCGTTACAAGCACAACTATCGGAGGGACAACAGAAAGCAGAACAATTAGAACAACAATTTTCCACGCAACAACAGTTAAATAATCAATTGAACAAGTAGTTGCATGAAGAGAAACAGAGGGTAGATTCGAGTGTGATTCAAAAGCAGAAAGAACTATCGGAGGCATTAGCAAAATTGAAGACAATGAATGAACAGATGGTAAAGACAAAAGATGAGCAAATTGCTCAATTATTAGGTCAAATAGAGAAGTTCAAGAGTCTTCCGCAACCTGCCGATTTCAGAGCAGAAGCACTACAGATTAATAAGGCACTGGTAACACAAATAAGATTATTGTGTCATAAAATTGCTCAAGTTGAACCCCTGTGTGACATAACAGCATCAATAATCAATAAATCAGACGATGCTAGACAAGACTTTGAGCAGGCCAATGAGACCTTAACAGATTTTCTTACTTGGTAGGACACTAATGAGGGATAGGCAACAAATTTGCCTAAGATCCTAGAATCCCATAAAGAAATTCTATTTATGGAATGGCAGTCCCAATTGATGAAGGCAAAGAGAGCAGTTTCTAGATGCAGATTATCCACAAGTAATTTGATTGAATTAATTAACAATACTCTCTATTTATCTAATATGATCTCTCAATGTACACCAAGTAAATTACTATCGGCTAAAACATTGGAGTAATCATGTTATCAAGAGCTGGAAAAGAATGGGAGATTGATCACAGGTATTAACAGTTTAACTTGGGACACCTATTGGTTGTTCCTAGTAAAACCATACAGCCAGAGAGCCGCCCTCAAGTGCCTAAAAGATGCAATTGGGTGTATCATTCCCGATATACACGATGCCACCTATTCTGCTCAACTCAATTCTCATCTCAGCCACCCTCAAGAAGTGGAACCAATGCTAGCGATATGCCAACTCAGGTCGAAAGGCAAACAGCCAGAGTGATGAATCATGCTTCCGACTAGCAGATTGCTTTGGGGGAGATATTCAAGATCAAGTTGTACCAATTTAGTAGCATTTTAATTTTGTAGTTAGTTAGTTTAATTAAGTATTTATAGACCCTTTCATCACTACAACAAAATAGGCAATTTGCGCCAGATTTAGCACCAGATTTTAGTGCATTTTTTTTCTCAATTGTGATGAGCAGCCTGGCGCTAAATCTGGCTCTATTGTACAATTTTTAAAGCGTCCTTTTTTGCACCAAATTTTGCATCTTTTTTTATGCCAAATTTTGCATCTTTTTTTACGCCAAATTTTCCATCATTTTTTGCACCAAGATTTTCATTTGGTTTTACAACATGTTTTGCTTCTATTTTTGTGCCATTTTTTGCATCTATTTTTGCATCATTTTTTGCTTCCTCTTTTGTGGCATTCTTTGCTTCTAGTTTTGTGTCATAATTTGCATCGAGTTTTACACCATCTTTGGCATTTGATTTAGTGCCTTTTATTACATCCAGTTTGTGCCAATTTTTGCATCTGGTCTTATGCCATTTTTTGCTTCTAATTTTGTACTTATTTTTACATCTATTTTTGCGCCAGTTTTTCTGCCTTTTTTTACACCATTTTTTCCATCCAATTTTGCACCATATGTTGAATCTAATTTAGTGCCAAATTTTGCATCCATTTTTGCATTTTATTTATCTCCCTTGTTTGCATCCTATTTTGCACCATATTTTGCATCTAATTTTGCATCATTTGTTGCATCCAATTTAGCATCATTTTTAACACCATTTCTTGCATCCTTTTGGGCATATAAATTTGCATCCTATGTTGAACAATGTGTTGCATCCACCTTTGCATCCCATTTTGTGTCTATTGTTACGTTCAATTTTGAGCCATTTTTTTCGTCTACTTTTGCATTTTTTTTGCACCAAGTTTTGAATGATGTTTTGCACCTTATTTTACATCCAATGTTGCATCTCAATTTGCATCCAAATTTGAGCCATTTTTATGCCCATTTTTGCACCATTTTTTCTTCTTTTGTGTCCAATTTTGCACCATTTTTTATGTTCAAATTTGCATCCTTTTTGGTATCTAATTTTGCATCCTTTTTGGCATCCAAATTTGCATCCTTTTTTTTTCCACATTTTATGTCCACGTTTGCATCTCATTTTGCACCTAGATTTTAGTTTGAATTTTCATCTAGTTATGCATCATTTTTGACATCCTTGGTTTCACCTTTTTTTAGTCCCATTTTGCATCTTGTTTTGTGTCTTTTCTTACATCCTTTTTACACCAAATTTTGCATCCTCATTTTGGTGTCCTTTTTTGCATCCTTGTTTGTTCCCAATTGGGTATCCTTTCATATGCCCTATTTTGTTCCCTTCTTTGTGTCTAGTGTTGCACCCTTTTTTAATTTTACTTTAAAACCCTTTTTGTGTCATTATTTGCATCTTGTTTTTATGGCTAGTTTAACATCCACTTCTACTCCCAATTTTGCATCCATTGTTACATCCACTTTTGGCTTCTTGTTTAGAGTTTTAATTTTATTTCCATTTATGACCCCCTCTATGGGTTCATTTTACTAATTTCATTTACATAGTGAAATATATTAAAGTTTCTAATTATCATTTTGCTGTAGGATTTAATGCATGGTTAGATGAACATAAAACCATCTCACTTTATCTCGAAAACCTAGGATAGACCAATTAAGAGAAAGGTTGTTCTAATGCTCGAGATTCTTAGTAAATCAAGATGTAGAGTATAGATTAAGAAAAAGAGAAGGAATTCTTGTGAGTCCTCGCATGCAGGTCTTCTTGGAGTTTTTAGTATAGATAGGAAGTGCTCCTAGCTAGCTCCAAAGCTTGGTCCTACACATAAGAGAGAGAATAAAGCAACCTTCATAGAATAATATCTTGATAATCGAAACTATCAAAAACATATAAATATTATTGAATAAATAAGTATAAACCAAAATCTCATACATTCATTAGTTAGATAGAATGAGTAAAGAATGAATAGAAACATATGGAAGGAAGAACAACTGATCTATATTAATAAAGGAGTTGGAGGAAAGATACAACAATCATATGTAGTTGCAGCAGCACCTCCCCCAACTCCTATCTCCAAAACTCTCCATCTCAAGATAGATCTCAGCAGTGTGACAATACAAGAATTCCCATCATTTTCTCAATGGCCAAGCCTCCAATATATAGGAAAGTGAAGGCTATGAAGATTTCCCAAATTCCTCATTAGTTCAATTTGGGCAAAATCTTTTGGGCGAATAATATTTCCTCATATAAAAATGGCCTTTTCCACTTTTTAGATGCTTTTGTGCTTAGGAAAAAGCTTCCCCATGCTTTATGGCTCTTTCCCACTTTTGTATGCTTTTATTTTTTAGGAAAAAGCTAAAGATGAGGATAAAGAGATCACATTCCACCATATGAGTTTCTGAAAGTGAACAAGAGTGTCAAATTCAAATTTTAGTTTGCTTATGTTTTAGTTTTTTTTTTAATATATATTTAGTTTTAGTATTTTTTTATTTTCTAAAAAAATATATTTAGTTTTTGGTATTTTTTTCTATAAGAAAAATTATATTTTGTTTTTATAAAAATGGATTTTAAACATTCCATGCATGCTAAATTTGTGATTTTATGATAGGAGTTTAAATTATATATAAAAAAGTAACTTAATGCCATGTGTTGTGTCGTTGAGATGGGTATTATACATCTCTTCCTTGCTAAGTTATAGAATGTGCTCGGGGTTTCTTAATGCAATAAAACTAATTATGTTCTTCATTATATCTTGAAACGTTCATCTTGAACCTAATAAAACAATAAAGTTAAAATAGGTTTGCCTTTGTCCTTTGTAGATCTTTGTCCCCATCAATCTTGGTCCTAATAGATTAATTGTCTTATGGTGGCCTTGATTGGTCACTTCCATTAGTTGCATGCTTTATAGTTTTCTGTTAGTGACATTTTTTAGGCTTGATAATATGTTATTTAATTTATCAAAACGTGTTATTGTCCATATTATTGTTAAATATTAATATTAAATATGTTGGTTTTTTACCATGGTTTAGCAAAACATTCCCAAAAGGTTTATAGATTGTATTTTATAATGCAATGATTCATTGCTTGATGAAATTGTTTTGGATTTTTTTTTAATGATCCATTGGTTGATGAAATTGTTATGGATATTTTTTTTAGTATATTAAATTGTATGTGATAAAGTCAAAAGTCACCTCTTTTTTAGATTTTCATTGGTCAATTTCCCTTAAGGCCATCAAGTTCACCATTCGGTCCCAGGTTAAGGAAGTATAGGAGTCATGAAGTGGAATTGTCCAAGCACATAAATCTTGAGACATGTTTTTTTAGTCACATTATACTTCCTTTCTGTGTAAATTCTCGATGAAAATAGTCTCATGGAACATGAGGGGACTCAATAGTAAAGGAAAACAAAGACTCCTAAAAGAAAAATGGTACACAGAGCACCCATCAATAATTTTGATATAAGAAACAAAAATATTAAGTGAGGTTCTACCTCATATAATTAGCAAATGGGGGAGGAATTTCCAAGTAGTAGTGATTGATTCTTAGAGATACTTGGGTGGAATGGTTATTATTTGAAATGATCAAGACATCAAGGTTACCAATATGTTTACCTCTTTTCGCATTATGACAATACAATTTTAGTTAATTGACATCGAGGACTACTACCATGTATCCAATGTCTATGACTCTAATATCGCAAATAGAAAACCTCTATTTGTCAATTCTATTTCTAGCACAAGTGATTTATACTCCCCATCTCCATGGATTATTGGGAGTGACTTCAATATTATCAAGTGTCTCGAGGAAAAGAAAGGATGAATCACAATGTTTAACAAGATATTTTGTAAGCTATACCATTAAAGCCATAAAGCAGTCTCCATTAAAGTTGTCAAGCAATAAGTATCCAACCCATACATGTGGATCAATGAGACATAATACATGTGTGTGTGGTGACTAACTTAATACATTGTTCTAATAACTCCACAAACTTATGTATTTCACTCCGTCACATAAATTGACAATAGTGTGACCTAAGTAAACCAAGAGTAGACATGAAACCCTTAGGCAACAAACATTCCCTAGATCCTCAATTAGGTGCTTAAATGATGAAGTGAAAATGCACGGGGAAAAGAGGATTTCATGATTTAACCATCACAAACATGTGATCAAGTGTGACTAGGAGTGTATATATTCATATATTTTCCAAAGAGGGAGTGAATACATGAGCTACCATTCATTGGGCCTTATGTTTCTTTCTTTTTCTTTTTCTTATATATAGGAATTATGGAATAAGGTTTTCATAAGTTTGGCACAACTCATAGATATAACATTTACATGAATTTTCACTTCAACCTTAGAGTTTAGACTTAGATAAATCATTATAGTGTATCTTTAATGATTTTGGCTTTCACTTTTTTATTTTATTTCATCACAAATGACAAAAGGGGAAATATTTTGCCACAAATCTATGAATGCCTAATCATAAAGGCGTCATGATATGAAAACAAATTAATGATGTTATTCTCTATGAAAATGATGGGTATTCTTGAGAAAATCTTATGCTTATGGATGTCTCCTCTCTGGTTGAGAGAGGGTGAGGGTAGACACCATATTATCCATGTGTCGTGTACTATGGCCAGGACTAACAGTCGTAAGCCTAATAAAGACACCAGTAGGGAGAATGGTGGATTGGATAAACATCTGGGACCAATATTTCTTGATAATTTGTACTTTGACTAGGACTAACCGCCATAAGTCAAGTACATTAATCCAAGATGAGAATAGTCATGAGGATTGACATTTCCTAGTCTCAAATATTATGATAGTGGATTAGGAAATGATCATGTGAGGGCATACCTGGTGAACATCCTGGTGGGGTAAGTGCCTAGAGAGGCAGTGGTGTCCAAATTTATGCCTCTTAACATTGTGCTCTGATCTAATGGAGAGATAAACTTATTAGTCAAGGCCTTGCTATTTTGACAATGTTGGCTATGATGATGTAAATCATCATTGATGCTTATCAATCCAGATCCCTTCTTATATGAACATTTCAACTTGAGAGCACTTTTTGGTCTCATTATGAGTACCTCCCTAGTTTAGAGGGAGGGTCATCATCTTCATTATTGCCATCATCACCACCATCACCGTCATCATTATTGTCATCATTTCATTATCGTCATAATCACCATTCATGTCTTCATCATCATCATCATGATTATGGACATTGTCGTCAATTGTTCATAATTATAGGTATCGTAAGAAATATCATCAACCCAAAAAATGTTACGAGTGCTCGAAAAGGGTTGTTAGGACACATAATATATGCAAGAGAAAAAACAACTTTATTTTTTAGAGATGATCGATGATCATCATCATCACTACCATTATCATCATCATTATAATTGTCATCATCCCCATCGTCATAACTAATATAATTTTTATCATAATTGTTGTCATCTTCATCATGAACATCATAATCATCATTCATGTCATTATTGTTGTTGATGATGACCAAGATGAAAATAATGGTAATGCTGATTAGATGATGATGACTTGGAAGATGACACCAAAGATAATTATTATGATTATGACCATGACAAAATTTAAAAATTGGGAAGAATGGCCAAGGTCATTAGCATCGTCATCATCATTATCATTGTAACCCCCATCATCTTTATCATCATTGTCATTATCATAACAATCGCAATTCATGTCATCATCATCATCTTCATTATCATCATCATCATAATTATTGACATTGTGATCAGTTGTTCATAATTTTCAATGTCATAAGAAATGTAATCAATGCAAAAAATATGATGTGTGTTGGAAAAGGGATGCAAAAGTGAACAAAAAAATGGGGGTAAAAATAGACATAAAATTGGATGAAAAGTGGACACAACAAAAGTAGATGCAAAACAAGACATAAAAATTGACACAAAAGTGGATGAAAAAGTAGATGCAATAGTTGGTGCAAACCTGAAAACAAAATAGGATTCAAACATGGATGAAAAAGTGGAAGAAAACATGGGAACAATAGTAGGCATAAAACTTAGCATGAATTGTGGTGAAACAAATGTGGATACAACAATGAATGTAAAAAAAAATAGACACAAATTTGAATGCAAAAATGAGGAAAACTTGGATGCAAAAAGGGATGTAAACATGGGTGCAATAGTGGACAAAAAATTAGTTGCAAAATTGGACGAATCAAAAGTGGATGTAAAAGTAGATTCAAAATGGGATGCAAAAAACATAAACAATATTTGATGCAAACTTGGACACAAAAGAGGATGCAAATGTGGATGCAATAGTGGAAGAAAATGTGGGCTACAACGATATGCATGAGATATGACACAAATAATAGAACAACAAAAGTGGATGAGAAATTGGATGTAATAATAGACACACAAAAAAGATGCAAACTTTGATGCAAGACAAGATGTTATAAGGGATGTAAAAGTGGATGCAAACACGGGTGCAACAGGAGAAACAAAATTGGATGCAAAATATGGATGCAATGGAAGTACATGCAAAAGAAGATACAAAATGAGATGCAAAACCCAACACAAAAGTGGATGAAAAAATAGATGCAATATTTTATGCAAAAGAGGATGCGAAGATGGATGCAAAATTGGAAGCAAAGGTGGGTACAACAGTAAGTACAAAACATGGCATAAATTGTATCACAACAAAAGTGGATGTAATGATAGATGCAAAAAACGAAGCAAATGAAGATGCAAAATAAGATGAAAAAAGGGATGTAAAAGTGGGCATAAACATGGATGCAACAATGGATGTAAAATAGGATGCAAAAATTGATGCAACAAAATTCGATGCAAAAGTAGATGTAATATGAAACACAAAACCTGATGCAAATCTTGATGCAAAAGTGGATATAAAAAGGGATGCAAAAATAGATGTAAAATTCGATGAAAACCTAGATGTATATGAGGATGCAATCGTGGATGCAAATTTAGAAACAAAGAAGGGTGCAAAGGGAGGTGTCAAACTAGGTGAAAATTATGGCACAAGAAAAATGGATGCAATAGAGGACACAATAACAGATGAAAAAGAGGATGTAAATATGGAGGCAAAACAAGATGTAAAAGTCAATGCAACAAAATTAGATGCAAAACTAGACACAAACCTCGATGCAAAACTTGGCACAAAGGGGATGCAAAAAAATATGCAAAAATGGATGCAAAAAATGATTTAAAAAATGATGCAAAAGAGGATGCAAGAGATGATGAAAAAGTTGATGCAAGTGTAGGCACAAAAAGTGGATGCAATAGAGGATACAAAAGTTGGTGAAACAAAATTAGGTGCCAAACTTGATGCAAAACATGGTGCAAAGGATGGCACAAAACTTGGCATAAAACCTGGCGTAAAATTTGGTGTAAAATCTGGTGCAAAACCTATTACAATACCTGGTGCTAAACTTGATGTAAGACTTGGTGCAAAACTCGGTGCAAACTTTGCATCAAGTTTTGCACCATATTTTATAAATGGACACAAATAGCACCAAAAATCAGCTCTAGACGCAAAAAAGGAAGCAAAAAGGGATGCTAATCACAAGGTTTTGTTGTAGTGCATGTATTTAGAAAGGGTCGTAAATTTTTGTATATGACTTAAACCTAAAGTTGCGCTACGGTACTTCAGGTATATATTTTTATAAAGACTGGGCCAATTATTCCAATTTTATTAACGAAGCTTTTATGTGGATGTGCACTACTGCCTTTATTTAAAATTATTTCTGAGTCGGAAGAAGGAATTTGAATTGCGATTGGTGTTGGGAATGATTTGCAGCTCATATGGTACTACTATCTATGTCTGAATTCATTCTTTTTATGTGAATTGTTATTTGATCATTCTTGCTATTATTGAATATATGCATGTTTTTTAACAACATTCTTTATACTTTCCACAATTGGATGTTTACAGCGTGCTTTTCTTCTAATCATACATATATCAGTAATATAAAAAGATAAGTGTAACAATGTTTTATTAATTACTTTGTTCAACTATTTGAACAAAGCAATTATTATATGAATGAATGTCTATGTTTATTGAATAGAGTCATCTATATGCCTATTGATGAACAGAGATCATCAAAAGTTGCAGTTAAGAATAGAAGCTTCCCGGGATAGAATAGTCATTTGTATTTTTGCTTTTAGATTAAGTCATCTATTCATTGTCACTTATTAGAAAATCAGTCACTTATCCATCCCCTTTTTATTCATTACTGGGAAACTGATCCCATTATATCCAGTCGGAGCCACCATCCCAAACGGAAAAGGAGTTGTATTAAGGTCCGGACCGGGTGGTTATCCCCCGATGTTGATGTAACGATTTTCGAGGCATCAATAGTGCCCTAACACAAGGATGAGAAAGAAAAGATTCAAAGGTATATAAATGGGTTTCCATAAGAATTCAGGGACAAAATAGTGTTTGATGACCCACAAACTCTAGAGGATGTTAGTAGGAAACTAAAGTAGTAATACAAGAAATAAGAGAACAAGTATGAATACAAGGTTGATTGGAAAGCTAAGCGCAAGAATCAATTTAAATGAAAGGGGAAGAAAACTAAATAGAAACAATAAGGTGGAAGTGTGAGGTTGACCACTTCTACAAAAGGTTAGTTTTAACAGAAATCCAATATTGTTAATCAAGGTCAGGTCTCTAAATTTGCAACCAGGGAAATAGATGGGTCTCGGAGAAAATCCATAAAATGTTGGAAACGTGGGGAGGACCATTTACATAGGGATTTTTGTTAGCTGCATAGGAACCAATAAAGACTATATAATGTGTAGGAATAAAATACAATAAGTGATGTGGCTAAGAGTATATCGCACATCTACACAACAGTGGAAAATATACAGGCTAAGCATCAAGCATTGATTATTGAGATGGGAGGTACAATATACAACAATACTATTTCAATTTTAATTGACCTTGGTTCGAAATTTAGTTATGTAATCCACTAAATGGTCAAGAAATGTGAGTTACAAAGGAAAGCACACAAGGAATCGTGGCTAGTCCAATTGGCCATGGGATCAAAGAAAATAGTTGAGCACGTGGAAAGATCATGCCCAATCATGATGAGTGGTATGCCCAGGGTGGTGGATTTGAATTTATTATCTTTGGGTACATATGACATCCTCATCATAATGGGTTGGTTGGCTTGGCATAAGAAAAAATTTGATTACTTTAGTAAATCAATTGAATTCCTCAACAAGGATGCGGAAAAAATGATGCTGCACGGAAAATTGAAACCAATATCAGTCAAGCAAATAACCTTGTTGTAATTGAAATGACGTAGTGGAAAATGATGTAGAATGTTTTTTGTCCAAATAGCTAATGATTTTAATGGTAACATCAATAGTTTAATGGAGCACTCAATTTTAAAACAATTTGAATATGTATTCCTTGATGAAATCCTTGGACTGCCAGTACACAGGGAAATTGATTTCTCCATAAAATTATTTCCAAGGACAGTGTTAGCATCTTAATCTCCTTAACGAATGAGTACGCCAGAATTAATAGAGTTGACGCTACAATTGAAAGAAATGTTAGACAACGGTTATATCAGACTGAGTGGGCAACTTCAATTTTGTTCGTAAGAAATAAGGATAACACACTAATATTGTGCATGGATTACATGTAGCTCAACAAATTAACCACTAAAAATAGATTTGTCGTGGATCATTAATTTGTTTGATCAACTATATGGAGAAAAAATATTTTCGAAAATTTATATAAGATCTAGGTATCACCAAGTATGCATAAAGGATGATGGTATTCACAAAAAAAAGCTTTAGAACAAGTTACAGGCACTATGAAATTGTGGTTGTGCCTTTTAAGCTTACTAATGCCCCTAATACTTTCATGTATTTAATGAACAATGTGTTTAGTTTGTACATGGGCAAATTTGTGTTAGTATTTACCGATAATATATTGGTTTATTCAAAAACTGAAGAGGAGCATGAGTAGCATCTATCCATAATTCTAAAACTACTAAAGAATGCATAAGGCTTATGCAAAAATCAACAAGTGCGAGTTCTTTTAGCCCCAAATTCAGTACTTGGGACACATTGTCTCAAAAGAGGGTGTGGTAGTTGACCCTGAAAACGTTAAGGAAATTATGGAGTGGGCAAATCCAAAGAATGAAGCAAAATTTAGATCATTTATGGGGCTGATATGTTAATACATAAGGTTCATTAGGAATTTCTCTAAGATAGGTTACCAAATCATAGTGCTGTAAAGAAATGGAAATAAATTTCAGTGGACAATTGAATGTGCTACAATATTTGAGTAGCTAAAGCAATTACTTACACATGCTCCCATGCTAAGGATGATTGACCCCAAAAAATACTTTCTAGTGTGCATGGATGCTTGCAAAGAAGGGTTGGGTGGAGTCCTCATGCAAGAGCGACAAATAGTTTTCTATGAATCTAGAAAGTTGAATGAGCATAAAGAAAACTATGTCACCCATAATCTTTAATTGACAACAAAAGTTTACAGACTAAAGAAGTGGAGGTAATACCTCCTTGGAAGAGAATTTACATTGATGATAGATCATGGAGGGCTAAAGTACTTGTTTGATCAACCCAATTTTAATGTGAAGTAGGCGAGATGGTTAGCACTAATTAATGAGTTTGATTTAGAAATAAAATATATCAAAGGCAAGGAGAATAAGGTATCTCTATATTCAAGAAGGAGGTTGCAAGTATCTCTATAGTTGTTGTAAGAAATTGTGAAATTAATATTCAAGAAGGGATTAAAGAAGAAATGCAACGAGAGAAACAATATACATAGGTAAAAAACTATTTGCAGCAAGAACAAAACAGAGTGAATATATATACCTTGTATGAGAAACTTGAAGAAGCTTGTCTTAGATGAATTTCAGAAAATACCATACTCTAGTCATATAGGTTATCAAAATATGCTAAAAACAATTAAAAAAACCATATTACTTGCGAGGTATGAAAAGGGATGTGGCCAAATACATTTCTAAATGTTTAGTGCTAGTAGATAAAAGTAGAATGCAAACATCCAATAAGATTTCTACAACCAATCCCCATTCAAAAATGGAAATGCGAGGTCATTTCCATGGATTTTATCACATGTTTGTTGAAGACAACTCGACTACATGATGCCATTATGATTTTGGTAGACAAGTTGAGAAAAATATCTCACTTTTTGGTTGTTAATTCTATTCATACAACAAGTAACATTGCCAAGGCTTTATAAAAGAGATAGTGAGGTTACATGGAGTACCCAAGAAAATTATCTCAAACAGAGATGCAAAGTTTACTTCTAAATTTTGGAAAGAATTGCTTGTCGGTTTGGAGATAGAATTAACTTTTAATACAACTTATTATTCACATATAGATGGGAAAATTGAAAGTAAAAGCAAGGTGCTGGAAGACATGCTCAAGATTTATGTCATGCATTAGCTAAAGAAGTGGGAAGAGTTTCTTCCACTAGTGGAATTTTCTTATAATAATGGTTATCAATAGTCATTAAAACTGAGTCAATTTGAGGCTCTTTATGGAAGAAAAGGCTAGACACCTATTAGTTGGAGTGTCCTAGTGAATAGGGTCCATATTGGTCCTAATATGCTAAGAGAGATGGGATAGGAAATGAAAGCCATCAGGAATAATTTAAAATTGGCTCAAGATAGGTATAAGAGTTATGCAAACCAACATAAAGTGCATAAAGAGTTTAAAGTGGGGGAACATGTTTTCCTCCACATCAAACCCAGGAAAATATCATTGAGAATTGGGTCTTGTGCCAAGTTGGTACCACGTTTTTGTGGGTCATTTGAGATCACAGAAAGAGTGGGGTTAGTGGCCTAAATATTGGCATTTCCACCCATAGTGACAACCCATGATGTTTTCCATGCTTCCTTGCTTAAAATGTATGTGCATGATGTTGATAATGTTGTCGATTGATAGTGGAATCAAAGGGAGAGTTATAGTTGAATCCATTTGTTAAGTTTAGGTATGTTCTATGCTAGAGAAATTTATTTAATTTTCACAGTTAGCAATCACATCAGCATTACGATAAACTGCAGATAGAACATAAATATAAATCACAGAAGATAAGCCAAGGCAAGAGGACACAAGATATGGCGCGAGCTAGGGACAAACCCCACAATGTGTGGGAAACCCTTTGATCAAATCTTCTTTTATCTTCAAAGTTCAATAGAGAAAGAGAGAGAGAGTACATCAATAGAAGTCAACACATTGACTTATCTAGATCTAGCATAGATCATTTCATAAAATGATGAGATCAGTTGAAGACATTCTGCTTCAACTGATTCTCAAGGTGACTCCACCTATCATTGTGCTGCATCTCATCCATTTGCTGCACCTAACTGTGTAGCACCATCATGATGCTGCCTGTTGCATCATTCGTCACAATTGTACCATTCTCATGATTATATTTACTATGACGTTGTTCATGCTCCATGCATCATTGTTCTACCCATACACATGATCTAATTCATTATGATGCACATGATATATGCATTATGCTGCTTCATACTACCCATATGCATCATACTTCTCATACTGCCCATGCATCATTATATCATAGCTGCATCCTTATGATAATACGTCCTTCTGCCTGCATAGATATTTATTGCCATAACCTGCATAGTTTAGAAGATATGAGCATACAACATATAACTTGTATCACCCCAGCGTATATATGTATATTGTTGTCTTGTGATCATATGTACAGTCTTTATTACAGCCTTTATTACCTTGACTGCATTCATATGTGCAGTCTTCAATACATGATTGCATTCCATATATGTATGTGACTGCGTTCACATGTATACTGCCTAGCGTATATACAGGACTGTCCAACGAATGTATATAACCATAACTGAAATGTATGACTGTGCTTTCTTTGTATGGACCTGTGCATACCCAGAATGGACTGTGTATGACTGTGTTCTACAATGTATATATATGTGTATATATATCTACTATGACAGTCATATGAGCCACGTGGCATATTAACCTGCGTTCCAATATATATTGCGTTGACAGTCTTTATGCTTCATGACCAGCATATTAATCTTTATGCCCTGCGTAACCCTTGACTGCATATAACCATGAACAGCATATAATGATTCTCGTTGACTATTTTTTGTATTTCATTCGTTACTACGGCTAGGGTTTGACAACGTTTGGGCCTCCATCTTGAGCGTATATGACTGTGTGTAAGCATTCAGGAAGCCTCCTTGACTTGCATAGATGAGGGTTGTTGATTTACTGCGTTCATTACTTATGTGTTGCCTTAACTGCGTTCAACGCTTACATGTTACCTTGACTGCGTTCAATACGTTGTGATCCTTACCTTGCTGCAATTAGGCTCCACTACAGCGTATAAGCTAGGGCATGTATTGATTGCGTGAATATCTCCCATGACTCCATGAAACCAGCGTATAATATTCACATCATATCCACCATGAACAACGTGTATTATGAGTAGCGTATATCCTATAAGATTGTGTTGAATTAATCTAGGCTAGCATACTCTTTCTATGACTCTCCTTCCAAAAACCCAAGACGTGGAGAGGAGATCACATGAAGAATGAGTGTGCCAATTGACATCAAAACTCTTCTATTTATACTAAAGCGAGGATGATGAATAGACACGTAGGTTGGGCTTCTAGAGCCTACATAATAGTTGGTCGGCTTTGATAATAATTTCATAAACAAAATAAATTCATATCTCCATAAATACTTATCGGAATCAGATGATCTTTGGATCAATACTACACCTCTCGACGAGAGGGATCCAATAAAAATATCAGCCGCCATAAATAAGCTGATCCACATGGAGTTTGGCCCTAGTTGCCAATTTAACACTCCCTCTCAACTAGGGAGAACTCCATTCGTTGATCCATAAGTCCGACTGCACTATCTCTACCATCAGTGCCCTACACTATTCTGCCCAACTCTGCTCAGCTCTGCTGGCTCTGCTCTACTCTGCTGGCTTTGCTCTACTCTGCTCAGATCCGCTGGCTTTGCTCTACTCTGCTCAGCTCTATTGGCTCTGCTAGCTCTGCTCTGCTTTGCTTAGTGCTGCTGGCTTTGCTAGCTCTGCTCTGCTGAACTATGAAGAAGAAGAACTGATCGAGAATGTCTCATACCATTCTCCACTGACCCGAAGTTAGTCTCAGAGTGCGTACCACTGGTCCCAGACCAGTCTCAACTGACCCGAAGTCAGCATCATAGTGGGTACCACTCCTACCACTGGTCCCAGACCAGTATCGCAGGCTCAGAGAGTGTACTACTAGTCCTAGACCAGTATCAACCGACCTGAAGTCAGCATCATAGTATGTACGACTCTCACTGGTCCCAGACCAGTCCTACACTGACATGAAGTCAGTCTTGGACTATGTACCACTGATCCCAAACCAGTCTCAGATGACCCGAAGTCAGCGTCATAGTATGTACAACTCCTACCACTGGTCCCAGACCAGTATCGCAGGCTCAGAGAGTGTACTACAGGTCACAGACCAGTCTCAACTGACCCAAAGTCAGCGTCATAGTATGTATGACTCTCACTGGTCCGAGACCAGTCCTTCACTGACACGAAGTCAGTCTCGGAGTGTGTACCACTGATCCCAAACCAGTCTCAGCCGACCTGAAGTCAGCGTCATAGTATGTACAACTCCTACCACTGTTCCCAGACCAGTATCATTGATCCCAGATCAATGGAGGTCATCCTAGCGTAGGGAGTACGGTAGATACAACGATGCGTCCATCGGTACTACTATGGTCCCTAACTTCATTTCCCTGCTCATTGATCAGATGAGAGGTACTTCCCATGAGTCTTAAACTGCATGGGTAGGATGCCTCAACAAGAGAACTTAATCAATCCTGTCCTCATAGGAGAACACATCAATCCTGCTATAATCACCATGGAGAACACATCAATCCAGGCTGCCATGGAGAACACATCAATCTAGGCCTCACCGGAGAACTAATCATCCTGCTACATAAGAGAGTGAATCATCCTGTTCCACAAGAGAGCGAATCATCTTGTCCCACAAGAGAGCGAATCATCTTGTTCCAGTGCGCACCACCAGGGGAGGGTGAGTCACCCTGTGGTCGTATGTTGCTTCAGTAGAACTACAAGCCCCCCAGAGCTCCCAGAGCTCAATGTATGCAACATGCAGGACCTTTTTACAAAGGTCTCTCGATGATCACAAATTTGATCTTTCCTCGGGGCTCTGTCCTGTACATCATCTCAGTGCGATGGAGCTTCCTTGATCATCGACTTACCATATCCCAAATAAGGCAGTATTCGATGTCTATCTGCTGGAGCAATTTTCGAATACAGGATTCCTCAAAAATCGAATCCCACCTCTGGTTGTCACAGAGAATCACAGTGGTATTCATCATGTGTACAAACAGCTCACTGAAGAGCTTCAGCAACTCGATTGCCTCACAGAAGGCCATACTATCAGCAATGTATTTTGCCTTGGTGGTGCTCAGAGTCACCGATTTCTACTTCCTACTCATCAAGGATATCGAGGCAGATTCCAAAGAGAAACAGCACTGAGAAGTGCTCTAGTGATCCTCCACACTGCCTGCCTATTCATCATTCGAATAATCATGTGGTTTCATATTTCGGCAGTGCATCTCAATCCATGGGAGATTGTGCCCTGAAGATATCTCAGAAGATTCTTGGCACCAATCTAGTGAGGCTCAACCAAATATGAGCTCACCATGCTAACTGAAAAACATATGTCTGGACAAAAGTTCACCAAGAACATCAACATGAATGAGTTTTGGAAACACAAAGGCATTTCCCAAATCAAGTCCGACATCACTACCATATAAAATTTGAAAGTTAAGATCCTCGAGGTAGTCACAGGCTAGCAATTTATCTTCCCATATTCAGAATCCAACTCCCTCTGTCTTCTACAAATGAGAGGGTCTGCACCTGTCAGACATAGGTGCCGGTATGAGAGGTTCATCATCCATAACCTTTGAGTAATGGTTTGGATCGGTTCCACTCCTAGTGAATCTCAGTTGCATTAGATAGTTATCAATCGTCTCATACTATGCTTGAGGTGTTTTTCTTCAAGCCATAGAGAGCTTTCTTCCACTTGTATACATGAGATTCCCTGATCATGATTCTCAAACTCCTCAGGTTGTTCCAAGCCTGTGGACCTGCTACATGAGGGGAATGGTCCTCTTATAATATTTTCCTTCGGTACATTTCATACATGTACCTCATGCTCCCTTTTGAATTCAGGCATCCTAGTCACCAGCTGACTCACAGACCTCCGGTGCTGAGTCAATGGACATGGTCCCCAGTGGACTTCCTGGAACTTGATATATCCCTGAAATCAAAAACATCTTTGAAAGATCTATTTTTAAACACGTACCTTTCCATTGATAAGTGCCATCCTGTAACCTTTGACTTCCATTTTCGAGATGGTCATCAGGTTCTTCTTGCGATTAGTTACATAAAAGAGATTCTGGGGTTCCTTGCTTTTGTGGAAGAGTCGACCATTTCCTTGATGACTTGCATTACCAGTCATTCCTTCGATCATTGAAGATGTCCCAGGAATGATTGTTATCTTCATCAAGAGATGTGTCTCTACCATTCCGGAACTCCTTTGCATAATGGCTGAACTTATTTCAATAAGGCATCCGCCTTTCCTTCCACCCTTAGATCTGAACTTCCCAATGAAGTGATCTTTAGATGGGTCATCACAAACTTCTGCTACGCCATTCTGATAACATTCTCTACTTCAACTTCACCCTAGATGAATTATGAGGAATGCATTGATCCTTCTGTCTTGTCCCAACTGCCTTTGGTGATTGCTCTTTCACTCTTGCTTGGGCATTGTCTTCACCTCAGCTCTGATACCATGTTAAGTCTAGGTATGTTCTATGCTAGAGAAATTTATTTAATTTTCACAGTTAGCAATCACATCAGCATTAAGATAAACTGGAGATAGAACATAAATATAAATCGCAGAAGACAAGCCAAGGCCAGAGGAAACAAGATATGGCGCGAGCCAGGGACAAACCCCACAATGTGTGGGGAACCCTTTGATCAAATCTTCTTTTATCTTCAAAGTTCAGCAGAGAAAGAGAGAGAGAGTACATCAACAGAAGTCAACACATTGACTTATCTAGATCTAGCATAAATCATTTCATAAAATGATGAGATCAGTTGAAGACATTCTGCTTCAACTGATTCTCAAGGTGACTCCTTCACCTATCATTGTGCTGCATCTCATCCATTTGCTGCACCTAACTGTGTAGCACCATCATGATGCTGCCCGTTGCATCATTCATCACAATTGTACCATTCTCATGATTATATTTACTATGATGTTGTTCATGCTCCATGCATCATTGTTCTACCCATACACATGATCTAATTCATTATGATGCACATGATATATGAATTATGCTACTTCATACTACCCATATGCATCATACTTCTCATACTGCCCATGCATCATTATATCATAGCTACATCCTTATGATAATACGTCCTTCTTCCTGCATAGATATTTATTGCCATAACCTGCATATACCTTGTCATGTATATATGAGCATACAGCGTATAACTTGTATCACCCCAGCGTATATATGTATATTGATGTCTTGTGATCATATGTACAGTCTTCAATACATGATTGCATTAAATATATGTATGTGACTGCGTTCACATGTATACTGCCTATCGTATATACAGGATTGTCCAATGAATGTATATAACCATAACTGCAATGTATGACTGTGTGTTCTTTGTATGGACCTGTGCGTACCAAGAATGGACTACATATGACTGTGTTCTACAACGTATATATATGTGTATATATATCTGTTATGATAGTCATATGAGTCATGTGGCATATTAACCTGCGTTCCAATATATATTACGTTGATTGCATTTCCATTTATATATATTGTGTTGACAGTATTTATGCTTCATGACCAACGTATTAATCTTTATGCCCTGCGTAACCCTTGACTGCATATAACCATGAACAATGTATAATTATTCTCGTTGACTGTGTTTTGTATTTCATTCCTTACTGCGGCTAGGGCTTGACAGCGTTTGGGCCTCCATCTTGAGCATATATGACTGCGTGTAAGAATTCAAGAAGCCTCCTTGACTTGCATAGATGAGGGCTATTGATTTACTGCGTTCATTACTTATGTGTTGCCTTAACTGCGTTCAATGCTTACATGCTACCTTGACTGCGTTCAATACGCTGTGATCCTTACCTTGCTGCAACTAGGCTCCACTACAGCATATAAGCTAGGGCATGTATTGATTGCGTGAATATCTCCCATGACTCCATGAAACCAACGTATAATATTCACAGCATATCCACCATGAACAACGTGTATTATGAGCAGCGTATATCTTATAACACTGTGTTGAATTAATCTAGGCCAACGTACTCTTTTTGTGACTCTCCTTCCAAAAACCAAAGACGTGGAGAGGAGATCACATGAAGAATGATTGTGCCAATTGACATCAAAACTCTTCTATTTATACTAAAGCGAGGATGATGAATAGACACGTCGGTTGGGCTTCTAGAGCCTACATAATAGTTGGCCGGCTTTGATAATAATTTCATAAACAAAATATATTCATATCTCCATAAATACTTATCGGAATCGGATGATCTTTGGATCAATCCTACACCTCTCGACGAGAGGGATCCAATAAAAATATCAGCTACCATAAATAAGCTGATCCACATGTTTTTTGGCCCTAGTTGCCAATTTAACACCATTGCGCCTTTTAGACTGGAGGGAGACCACACTATGGAATTGAGTCATAGAGTAGGTCAAGGTATAGTGGAGGCACATTGGACCAAAGAAATCCATGTGGAAGATGCTTGATTAGATGAGGGCATCATACCCATATTTTTTTTTTGAATAAGCAATTGTAAATTTACTTGTAATTATGAATGAAGTTGTCTATATAAGCTTGTTGTAAATAATGTGTTCGAATGTAGAACACTAAGGATGGTGTTCCTATAAGGGATTGGGGACTCTACTAGCACCTTTACTAATCCCTCTTGTAAATATTATTATGAATGGTATATTCATGTAAATAATATGAAATTATAAATGTTGAATGTCTAAGGGAAATGGACACAAATTCATAGCATTGAGGAGGAGGATTTTCTTGTAAACCGAAGCCATTGTATTTATTTCACCACTTATCTCCCTAGAGAATCTATGGCACTATTGCGTAGAGACTAAATTAAGGTAATGGGCTTCTTGAGTGGAGGAAAATACCTACAGTCCCTATCCCTTCAAATCATGTTCTAGTGGTAAACACACTAGAAAATGGCATAGGGAAAAGGTCGAATGAAGAAAAAGAGGAAAATGGGTGATAGTGGGCGATGGAGGGAGGAATTTTGAGGATAATTCACATCATGCTGGAAGAGTGAATAGTGACGAGATTGAGTTGAGCAAGAGAAGAGCTTGTTGCAAAAGGAGAATGTAAAAAATTGATTAGTGTAGACATAAATATTCTTGGGAAAGATAAATTGCATAACATGTGCATTGTTTGGGATGGTATCACTTGCATTTGATGAGGCCTATGATTGTTCTTGTGAATTTATTTTATAAATAGATTTAAGTGGAGTCATGACAATTAGGTGCTAGATAGGCTGAGAAAATAGATAAATGCTTGCTGGGAGAGATGATAAAAACTTGATTAGTGTCTTGCCTTGGGGCTAAGAAACCATTGGGGAAACTATTTTTGTTGAGAAACTAATTGATAGGTTGAGACACCAAAAAATTGTTGAAAGGTCAAATTAAATCATAAGTGGCTTACCTTGGGGATGAGAAACCACCTGGATACTTTCTTAGTATGTTAAGAAATCCCCTGAAGGTGTACTCATTATTCTTGTAATACTAATTAGTTGAAAAAATTTACCATCGAGAAGCTAGTTGGGTTGTGAAACTACTTGACAGGTTGAGACGCCTAAGAATCCTTGAAATGTCAAATTTACTCTTGATTGGCTTGCCTTGGGGCTAAGAAACGACCTAGATACTCGCTTAGTATGCTAAGAAATCCCTTGAAGGTGTACTCTTTACTCGTACAATACTAATAAATTGAGAAAGCTCCCCTTTCGTTTTTATACAATCTAGTCCTTCTCCTAAAACTCGGCTAGAAATCTCTGAGCCATGTATTAACCTTGGGGTTCACATTTTCCTAAACAAAGAGTCACTACGTTGTTATATATGGGTTTTATTGAGAAATAATTTGAGAAGTGGACTCTACTTTTTACCATTTGTAGTTTTTTTGTTGGTGAGAGCACTCCTAAGGTATTACCCCCTTGGACCCTAAATCCGGTGGGGGTGGTTGACTGCAAGAAACAATAATAGTGCAGTTAGCCTACGGTTGGGTGGAGAGTTGAAGTCCCTCCCTCGGTTTCCAATCAGACAATTGAAGATAAGTTTCTTACATGTTCCATTGTTAATGGTAATGCAATGTGAATGTTTAATGATGTTGTTATATAACATGCATTTTTGATGAGAAATGTATATTCATGTGTGTCTTGACAATATATATGAATTTTATTCTCATGGTATGGGGGACTTGAGGATCTCTACATAGTTGATATGATCTTCATAATTCTATGAATTTGTTGATTATTTGATGTACTACTATGGTGGGTGAAATTCCATGGCTTTTCTATTATACTTTAGCAAGGAATCTCTGTGTTTAAGAAGTTGGTGTTTAAAGTGTCAAGTATGCACATTATGAGTTTATGGAGCTTGTAAGGATTGCAGGATATTATTTTTCCTTGCTCATAGAGTAGTATAAGGAAAGTAATGCTTGCACTAATATATTAGTAAGGATTGGTATTAGTGTGGATGAGCTCACAGGGTGTTCTTTTCCATGATTTGGTTGTGTAAATGTCTAAATAAAAGGTAGGAGCATGTTTCTATGGTTGTGTATAATAAATTTTGTTGTCACTTGAATATGTCTTGTTTACCTTGATGAAACAATTTCCTATGTTTAAGCATGTTGTGGGAAAGACTAGGTTCTTAGAGAACTCTAGCCAAATCCCTAGAAGGGTTGCAAAAAAACCAGAAATATATTATGAGAGTTAAGGTAGATAACATGAAATGGTTATTTTCAGGACATATGTGTGCATATAATATATATTTATACATTGTATAGATATAGTACGGCAGAAATGGTCAAGTTCAAACTTGGTTTAGTCGAGGATGGGACCCAGTCGAAATAATAATATACATATAATACAGTGATCAGGGTGGGGCCCATGTATATATTTAAACCATAAATTATAACGTGAAAGTTGATTAACTTGTGAATAGAGACAAATTTCAGGAGGTCTGAAAGCTCCAAGATGGTTGTGAACATGGGCTAATCTAGAGGCCCATATGCGGGGCCAGGCCCAAACTAGTTTGGGGGTCCAGTGATAATGGTTTGTGCGGTTGTTGTATTGCACCCGAGCTCCACAACCCAAATAAACATAAATAAAGGTTTAATGTTGATTCAAAATTACAAGTTCCATGTAGGAACCATGTGGATTCCATGTGGGCACCATGTGGCATGCCCTTGCCTATGTGGTAGGGTTTTAATGGTAGAAATTCAAATGGCCATAACTTTCCTGTAACACCCTCCTCCCACATCTACCCAAGAAACCAACCAACCAGGGTAAACACGCGACGAGAAGCCACTATGATATGATTCGACCTCCTACGTCACATTAAGGATGTGGAATCAACAGAAACACACCATACAAACATCTAACATCATAAACAAAACCCTGAGAGGACAAGTTAGCCACTCAGACAACCTGTCCTTGGGTCCCACTGCTATTTTAGGTCTCTTGGGCCATAGTCTCCCTCATGCTATGGCCAAGGGAGCAACCAACAACCTAAAATCGCTCTCACAGGCATGCCTGCTAGCGATTGTAGATGAGAATTGTTTGTTTTGTGCCAACGAATCTGGGATTTTAGCCACTTTTTCAGGCCCAGAGCCCAGGTCACAGCCCAAAACTAATCCATCTCTTCAAATCAGTAAAGTAAAATGGAATGAAATTACTAAAGAAAATACTTGTTCAATACCTTGACTGGATCCCTACTAGCCATGACAGGTGTTTTGTCAAACATATCATTGACATGTAACCTAAAGGTGTAAACAACAAAATTAAGTGTAGGGATCTCGTACTTATATGAGAATCACTATGAATCATTTTTCTCTCATGCCATTTATTTCATTATCATCTATTAGGTCATAGGCACATTATCCATTCACATACAAGTAAAAACATGTTGCGAGTCATACATAGCTATTGTCATAAAATGTGCATACAATCAACATAATAGGAACATAAATACAATAAACATATTAGCCATCAAACCCATAAACAAATCAATACATTTACACATGAAAATCAGGGGAATGGATTTCTCATTAATGAATGTAATGAACCAACTGAATATGGGACTACCACATTCCACTTGACCATATAATGGCTAAGCCAAATCTCTCTTCAGCCATTCACCCTTGTGCCATATTCTAAGAATGAATGCAAGATTTCATGAAACACATCAATCAAAACTCATCCAGGGCTTCTAGAGGCCATCCACCTCAACCCATCAAACAGTGATTCCACCTCATGATCGAACATCACAAAACCATCATCAGATCAATCTCTATCCAAGCCTTCCAGGGCTCTAGAGCGTTTTTCGAGCAAAGGCTCCAGGACTAGTAACTCAACCCAAGAATTTTACCGGGCTCTAAAGAATTTGTCCAACAAAGGCTCGAGGACTAATAACTCAATCCACCAAGGGCTCTAGAGCATTTTTCCAACCAAGGCTTGAGGACTAGTAACTTAACCCAAGCTGGTATAGGGCTCTATAGTGTTTGTCCAACTAAGGATTCAGGACTAGTAACTCAACCCAAGCTAAGGAAACATGAGAACCAAACAAAAATAAGAAATGAAAGTATACCCACAATCACCATGGTTATCTAGGAAATGGAAAGGCTAGGAAATCCACTGTTGATCTAGGAAATTCTCCATGACAGTGACAGATCACAACCAAGAAACCACATGCATATGCCATGCATGCCAAAACTAGTGAAGAAATAATACATGCGAATCAGTACCTACAAACAAATTTGATGTAGTTGCTGATGCCGATGCCTTCTTGCAATTTCCTACTCTTCCTTTGCCTTCTTGCTCCAAAATCCAAGTATGCCACACCCTCCAAGAGTGCTCCAAGAAATCTCTAAGTATCCAAGAGTATGAGAGAGAAAATAATGAGAGAGAGCTCCAACTTTGAACTAACAAAAAGTTACCAACTAATTCTGAGAAGCCCTTTTATGAATGAGGCCTTTATTTTCTTCATTTTCCACTATTTTCTTCAATTTCCTCCTCACATGCAACATGTGACCTTTCACCTTGCTTTTCTCCTAATTTCCATTATTTTCATAAATAAATGTGCCAAAATGCCTTTTAATGCCTTAGACATTGCCTTTACCAGTCTGCTTAGGCATAAACAATCAAATGAACACTCCATAGGATGTCTTGCCCAACATTCAACTTGGAATAAGTGTCCCAGTCATCCATGGTTATTGTTTTTAACTTTTATTATAGGAAATTTTCACCAGGGCTGTTACAGAATGGGGACATTGTCCTCACTGTTCAATCACACATATACCTCAACAACCTACTGAAAGAAGACATATTGGTTATGGAGCTTTATAACATAGCTCGTTGTAGTATTTACAATGAAATATATGCTCGAGATAAAAAACATCATGACAACATGACAATATACTGCATAATGGAGCTTTATACACAACTCATTATGGTATTTACAATGATCATCCTACTGAGTGGAAACTGATATGACATCATGACATCATGATAACATAACCACAAGATAACATAGTAACATAAAAACATAATCATAATAACATGATACCCATACCGCATAATGGAGCTTTATAACACATCTAGTTATGGTATTTACATCTATACACATGGGTACATATAGCAACATCATCAAAATATATATATACCAAAACAAATGCCAAAACATATACCGAAACATATATCAAACATATACTAACATCATATCTAGGCATATATCAAAACATCATATAGGATATATCAACTACCATAAAGCATATATCAATCACCATAAGAATATACTAAACCAACATAAGAAAATACTAAACCACCAGGAAGCATATACCAAGCCATCATAAGAAAATTCTAAACCACCATAAAGCAACTACCAACCACCACAAGCAATCACCAAACCACCATATCAAAGATGCTTTGCCTCAACCAGAAAACTAGGAAGGATACATGGCTTGCATCTGATCTACCATCTCCCATGTAGCTTCATCGGCCCCAAAGTGCTTCCATTGCACTTTATCTTTCTCTATTGCTTGGTTTCAGAGCATGACCACATTTTTCTGCAATATACCATGAGGCTCCGACTAGAATTCTCCATCTGGTTCCACCTGCAATACAGACTAGTCAATCACTTGATCAACATCTTTAACACACTTGTTAAGCAATGAGACATTGAAAACATCATGGAATTTCACTGTCGAAGGTAGTGCAAGTCGATATGCTACTGGCCCAATCCTCTCAATGATACTGAAGGGTCCACAAAAATGTGGTGCCTGCTTGGCACATGAGCCAATCCAGAAGGAGCTCTTCTTCGTTTTGATGCACAAGTACACCTGTTTCCTGCCCTGGAACTCCTTAAATTAAACATGTTCCTATCTGCATAACTCTTTTGCCTATACCATGCTACCTTGAGATTCTTCTTGATCACCTGCATCTCTTGTTCCATGTCTACAAACATATATGGTCCAATCAATACCTGCCTAACTGGATCACTCCAATTGATAGGAATGTTACAACTCCGCCCATGTAATTCCTGAAAAGGACTCATCCTTAGTGACTCTTGAGAACTTTTTTTGAATGAAAACTCGACCAAAGGGAGACACTCTTCCCACTTCCTCTGTTGAGTCCTTACATACATCCTCAACGTGCCCTCTAATATCATTTTGACCCTCTATGTCTACCCATCTGTCTATGGATGGTAAGATGTGTTGAAGCCAACTTTGTGCCCAAACCCGCCAATAAATCCTTCCAAAACTTGGAAGTTAACTTCACGTCGCTAGCTAACATGATATTCTTTGGAACACCATGTAGTCTAACCACGTCTCAGATGAATATCTGTGCCACATCACTAGATGAGAACTTAGACTTCACCGGAACAAAGTGTGCAACCTTTGTTAACCTATCCCTAATGACCATGATGGAATCATGATGCTTCATTGTCTTTGGAAACCCTATTTGAAATACATGGAAATGATATACCATTTCCACTCTAGAGTCACGATCATTTGTAACAGTCCACCTTGATGTTTTCACTCTGTGTTCACTTGCTGACAATCAAAACATCTAGCCACAAACTTTGTTACATCCTTCTTCAAGTTCGGAGAATAGTAATACCTCTTCACTGTTGTGAGTGTCTTCTGATAACATGGGTGACTTGAATATGATTTCAGATGAAACTCCCATAAGATCAACTTCTTGAGGTCACTACTATCAGGTACATATATCCTGTCTTAGAACCTGACCAAAACCTCTATTGTAAGACAATAGTCCATTCCGTATGCATCTGCACCTGCACCTATACCTGTACCTATGCGTGTACCTGTACTTCCACCTGTACCTGTACCACTACATGTACCATTACGTGCACCTGTACCTGTACCTATACCATGACTTGTACCTATACCATCACCCTATTGCAACCTATGCACAATCTCCATATACCTGAAATCCTATTGTCCTGCCTGCAAGATCCTATCCTGTAAGTTCGTACTATAGGAGCTCATAATTGTCAAGTGATGTACCAGTACCCATCTACTGAGAGCATCTACCACCCCATTCTCTTTACCCTTGATGTACTTGATCTCGAAGTCAAACTCATTGATCGTGGACAACTATCTAGCCTGCCTAGCATTTAGATTCAGCTGGTCAAACAAATACCTCAACCCAATGTGATCACTCATAAGCACAAACTTCCTACTAAGAGGATATTGCCTCCACATATTTAGTGCATATATAATCACTTCCAACTCGAGATCATGCATAGGGTAGTTCTGCTCATGCTCGTTTAGTTTCCGGAACTCATACATAACACCTATCCATCTTGCATAAGGACTCCACCAAGCCCTCTCTTGCAAGCATCTGTGCATACCAAAAATTCCTTATTCGGATCCAGAATCCATATTATTGGTGCATGTGTCAATAACTACTTAAGTTGCTCAAAGCTAGCCTCACACTCCTTAGTCCATTTGAACTTCTTACCTTTCCTCTACAAGGATGTAAAAGGATAACAAATCTGTAAGAAGTTCCCGATGAACCCCTTGTAATAGCCTGCCAAACCTATGAAAGATCTCACTTCATCCACATTCTTAGGAGCTACCCACTCCATGATGGCCCTTATCTTCTATGGATCTACTACAATTCCTTCCTTGGAGACAACATGTCCCAAGTAGTGTACCTCCATCTCATATAAACTACATTTTCTAATATTGGCATACAACTGATGCTCTCTCAACAACCTCAACACTGCTGCTAAGTGCTCAACACACTCTTCCTCATTTCTAGAATATACCTGTATATCATCAGTGAACACAATGAAAAAATTATCCAAATATGGATGCAACACACTATTCAGCAAACACATGAATGTAGCTGGAGCATTCATCAACGAAAATGGAACAATAAGAAACTCATAATGCCCATACCTATTCCTGAATGCAGTCTTGTATATGTCCTCCTCTTTGATGCATACTTGATGGTACCCAGATCTCAATTCAATCTTTGAGAACGTTGCATCTCCCTTCAACTGATCGAACAAGTCATCGATCCTCAACAAAGGGTATTTTTTCTTGATAGTCACTTTGTTCAACTTCCTGTAATCAATGCATAATCTGAGGGTACCATCTTTCTTCCTCACAAGAAAGACCACTGCGCCCCATGGTGATACACTTGGCCTAATGTATCCCTTGTCCAACATTTCCTTCTATTGCAACTTTAACTCAACCAACTCAGGTTTGCTCATCCTGTAAGGTGCTTTCGATGTTGGAGTTACCCATGGCACTAACTCAATAGAAAATTCTACGTCCCTATGTGGTGGAAACTCTGTTATGTCCTCAAGAAATACATCCCTGAACTACTGTAGAACCAAGTATTTGTTCAACACATCTACATCCTCAACCTCCTTAACCTTATCACTAGAAATATGTACTAAAAATAGCTTGCACACTTTCCTGCGGCTACACTTTTCTTGAATAGCTGTCACCATCCTAACTGATGTGGCTTTCTTATTACCCTACAAGACTCTTGGTTCTCCATTGTCATCAACACATTCATTGGCCTTGTCATAGCAGTCAATTCTGGTCTATTTAGATACAACCAATCCATTCCCAATAACATATTGTATGAACCCAATTGTAATACATTCAAATGTGTTGTTGTAGGCATACCATTTAAGTAAAATGCGCAAGCTCTTATCCAATGATGAACTCACTTCTTCGTGCCTATATAAAACTACACTAACCAAGACTATGCATGCAATTCCTTACTCAAACCACACTTATCCACCAAGTCAGGACTAACATAGCTATAATGAAATCTAGGTTCAATCAAAATAGAAATAACTTGATCACAAAGCTTACCATCCATCTCAATGATAGATGCATGATGCTATGCTTGCTTGTTGTCCATGACTACATAGATACGAGGAATACTCTGGCCTACATCTCCAATAGTCTGCACCTCCTGTGCACTGTATATATGAGGTCTACCATTCTGATGCTGCAGACAATCTCTCCTATGGTGATATTTTCCACAAGTCTAACAACGCACAGGCTCCTTACTCTACTCCTGAGGATGACGTCCCTATCCTCTATCTAGTGCATTGACATCCTTAGGCAATGCAAAATTCTCCTTGTTATTTGTACCCTGTGCCCTTGCTTTCTTTTTATCCCATTTTCCTTTGTTCTTTACATTACCTCTCCATTTTGTCTTAGTCTCGGTTCTATGCTTCAATTGTTCATAGAAATGCTTTAGCTTTCAAATTTCCTCCTCCAATGATCTAGGCTCATCAAATTCAATCCCGTATTTAAATGCAATCGGTAATCCACTAATGAATCTCTGAGTCTTAGCCTTCTCCTCCTTGAGGTAAGGCACATACCTCAATAATTCAAAGAACCTACTAGTGTAGTCATCATCTGTCATGGATCCCATGTTTAGTTCATAGAATTATTTTTCCCTGTCATCGAAGTATCTCTATGAAATATACTTATTCTTGAATAGTCACTCAAACTCACTCCAAGTTAGATCTTCCTCATCTATATCTCTGACATTCTTCACATCTTCCCACCAGATGACTGCTTTACCTTTAAGACTAAAAGTAGCCACTCTAGCTTTCATGTTCTTTGAATAATAATGCAACTTGAAAAACTTCTTCACACCAAGAAACCATGCCTCTGCATCTTCTGACCTCTTTATCTCTCCATCAAAAGTAGGTGGATTTTCCTTCTTAAACTCATCTAGTAAGTATCCCTATCATTCCTCTTGTACTTAGGCGAAGGGGAAGGCTCCTACAGCTATGTGCGTGGAGACCTTCGTAAGTCCACAACTGAGTGTGTGGGCCCCTGCAGCTGTGTGCTCAGGGAAGAAAGAGGCTGTAATAGAAGGATTGAAAATAATAAAGATATTTTTGGAGCAATATCTGTTTATCTATGCGTTTGTGTTTACTTCTATGTTTACTGTAAATTCTCTCTATTTTTTGCAATTATCTTAAGAAACACTTAATTGATGCGTGAAAGTAGTAGATTTGTTATATTACTTGATGTTATGAATGTTTAAAGCAATTGAAGGAGAGTTAGGAGTTTTCATCTGTGAGTTATCTTAATTTACACATTTCAATGGTTAGGGTTTGTGAATGTCGGGATAAGGCCCTAGAAGTAACAAAAACCCATCACACAAACCTTTGGATGAATAAACCTAGTTCTATCATCCCCCAATACTGCCTCAGGTGAGACTGCAGCTTGCGCTACGTGGGTTGTTGCTGAAAGGGTCGACAATGTAGGGTTGTTTTGGTTGGTGCAGCTAACTTTGAACCTTGGTCCAGACTCCCTCAAGCGAACAAATGGTTTCATTATTGGGACTAGGATCTATCTAAGGAATGTGTGATGTAGAATAAATGGTTCCCAACTAAGAAGGAAATCAAGAAGTGGATAGATCATAAGCTGCATGAATTTGCATCCCAGGAAAATAAGAATTCATGCCTGTCAAAGGAAGTGTTATCACCTAGATTGAACCTCAGGCTAAAGGAAGGCAATGCCAGGGTAACCACAAACCATGCTTAGCCAAGTAGCTAGCCCTACTAGGCCAGGAGAGGGCTCTCTCCATAAGGATCTCAACCAAGATGACTGGATCATGAAAATGATATTAAGCTAGGTATAGTAGCACAAGGTTTGATTTTATTTTGAAGGGGTTTTGTTGGATCAGGAAGAACTGGACAGTTAGGGCTAGGGAATTAGGTCAAAATTGCAGGGTTTTCAATGGGGCAAGGTAGGCATAAGGCTTAACACTCTAGGGCTTGATGGGTGAGGTGTTTAAGACTGGTGAGAAGCTAGGAAGAGCATGTGATTACCATGGATCCTTCCCAAACTGTAGAAAACATGAAATGGTGAATGTTTTCCCAAAGTAGAGCGCTGATGTAATGAATTATGCCTATCAACTTGAAATCATTCACTTAGAAGTAATGAAATGATTAATGGAATACAAAAAACATACTAACATATGATCACAAGAGGAAAAACTGTACTAAAACTCCATACCACATGGATCCCATAAAAATAGCTGCAATTCTTATTGATCTCCTGCTAAACTGCTACAAAATGTTGTACAATTAAGGTCTGAGCATCCAGCTGAGTCCAACCCTTTACAATGAGAAAAAAGAAGAAG
Organism: Pinus tabuliformis; assembly: GCA_031772625.1. Classification (NCBI taxonomy): domain Eukaryota; kingdom Viridiplantae; phylum Streptophyta; class Pinopsida; order Pinales; family Pinaceae; genus Pinus; species Pinus tabuliformis. The sequence goes on along the minus strand of CM062820.1, from coordinate 1,480,154,293 downwards.
ATATAGGCTTTGTTTCAACCTCCTCCCATGCTCAGGGGTCGAATCCCTAAGATGAGGAGCTAATCTAACCAACTTTGAACAAGAAACTGGAATATAGGCATCTTAACAACTTGCCTCTAAAAGTGAAAAAACTGATTCATTTAAGCTCAAATTGACCTTTAATCTAATGAATCTACCTTTTACTACTAATTATCCATCATATTTACACGCCAAGTCATAATTTACCATAGTAACACATCCTCCATGAGAGAAAATCCATGAACATAGTCAAAACACAGAAAAATAGCCATCCTGTGCAAAATTTGCCCTACACGCGGCGCCACTGGCCCAACGCATAGCGCCACGTTCAGGTCCCTTTTGGAGGCCTTCTAGGCATCCAAATTGAGCTCATGATAGCTCATTGGAGAGGTATTCAAGTCTACATTCCAAAACACCTAGAATTTTTTCATTTGAAGTTCATTTGACCGCTCAAAAGTTTATTCTCCCAAGGCTACTTCTATGTGTCCAAAAAGTGGCAGAAAGGTCATTTTTAGGGTGTTTTTTGACCTTTTGGTGGACCAGTTCTGCCCCAAAAACTTAGCAAATCCATAGGGTTTGTTACACAGTAATTTGTCACCATCCCTGTTACTCCTCTTGTCGTACATTGGAGGACTCATTCCGGGAGTTATCAGAAGTGACAAGGGCTAAAAACACTTGCATTATGTTCCCCTGAGTATGTACTCCATGTTCCCTGAAGACACCTTCTGCAGATCATCCCTAAAAAGTGCTCTTTTTCCATTGGCGCAAGTCCACAGTATCCTACCCGCGCCAATGATGGAGATCCTCAAAAGAGGGCGCGACCATTGGCGCTCTGTCTCAGAGCAACGGTCGCGCCAACCAAATTTAGTCATGCTTTTTGCCTTAATGCACGTCCGACTGTTGTTTCCTTCATTACATGGAGCTTTTCTGAGGATAGAAAATCAGTCTTTTGTCGAGCTTTATCCATCTTTATGGCTTTTGCTAATTCCACAAAAGGTGTCCCGGTTCATCGCATCCTCCTCCCTTCTCCATCTATATAAGCTTGTCATTATGCATTGGACAAGCTAGTGCTAGTGCTAGTGCAAGAGAGAGTGTTGGTGTTAGTGTTATGCTAGTGATTTGGTAATTGAGTTATAGTAGTGATGATTATTGGTCATGGAGAGAATGCTAATGAGTGCTAGAGAGGTTATGCTGCCGGAGAGGAGATGCATGTCAAGACACATATAGTTACTCACCCAGCCAGGAGAAGGGTCGACGTCAGAACAATGGTTGTAACTTTTCCTGTTTATTAATTGATGAGCGACTGCTATTATAGTTCCAATCTCATTATCTATCATGATGATATGTTGATTTATTTCCTTTCTGACTGAAATATAGTTGTGCCTTGGTAGTTTTTATGTTGGCATCTGTCTCTTCCTTTGCATGTGCAGGTATTCATTATGATCTGTTGGAGCAAGGGAGCGAGGATATCAACTCTGCTTCAATCATAGCGTTGGACTCCAGGTTAGTCTTCTTGATTCACCTTTGAGGCATAACTAGGAACTTGCGTAGCAGCGTGGTTTGTTTGTGGCTAGTTCTGTCATAGGCTAGTGGGATTGCCTTTGTCCGCAGAGGGGATTTTCCTTACCAGCTTAATTGGCGACTCCACTGGGGAGTAACTCTTTGATTTCTGTCTTGCATGTTAATTTTCTTCTGCTTGCTTGAGTGCATGAGCTACCTGAGTCAGTTCTGAGTTGATTCTTTACTGTTTGACCCATCTCAGCACTGTCAACCTGATCTGAGGTCGTATCTTTTATCTTTTTAGTTGGCAAGCTTAATTGGCGCGGTTATTTCTCTGACAGTCGCGCCAGTTGGCGCACGTTGCTCAAAAGCAACTCGCGCCAATTCTGTGGTAGCGCAAGTTGCAGGCTGATAGGCGCGCCAGCTCTGTAAATTTTGCCTGTGTGTGGGTGGAAAGCTCATTCAGTCTCTTTATATATCTCTTTCAGCCTCTGGAACTGTGTTGAACCTCTGCTTGACTGGTTTTAGCCTGTATCCCTCAGTTGTTTGCTTATTTCCAGTGACTTTGCATGTCTAGCCTTCTGTGGGAAGTTTCGGTCTCTTGATCATCCAGTCAGCTTGTTGATTGTTCTACACCTATCCAGTGCTTTGTTAAAGCTTGATCTTCTATACTCTGAATACTTCACTTCTAGCCTCTTTGAAGTTCACTAGTTTTTTGTGTTTATCCTTGCTTGCATGGTTCATTTTGTGTTTTAGAATTGGTTCTATTTCATTGACTGAACTTGGATTGTGCATATCTCTTAGAATTTGTTTACATGCATCATGCTATCTTAAAGGAAAGGAAAAACAAAAAATCTCTTGCATAATAGTAGTTAGCATTTATTGTTATTTGTTGCTATTAAAAGGAAAAGGACAAAATTTCGTTTCTTGTTATTAGCTGCATTAGGATCTTTTTTCTTTGTTGAAGTGATCATTTCGTTTGTGAAAAAAGATCTCAACCCTCCTGTAGATAGGATTCATCGAATCAAATGATTTAATTTCGGCATATAGTTTGCATGTAAGAAGTTTTCGAGATATCACATACGGTAGGACCAAAAAACTGAAACATAATCAAAGATAAACTTTAAAATGAACTCAATGAACATAACAACGCATTGGAACCTAACGCAAACACTCTAGAGGTCTAGGTTAGAGACGTGTTCCGGCGTCGTTAAACCTGGTAGTTTATCGTCGAGTGGTTGGGTGATTCCTCCACGGTGAAACGGTAGCTGCCAATACGGACTGTGCTCCCACGTACCGTCGAGTATATATTGGGAGACCCCTATAGGAATAAAGCCTTTATCCATAGGAAGCCGTGTCAGCCGCCCTACGATTCGCAATGCAGTGAACACAGCATTCACGAAGATCGACCACCCGTACCCTAAAAAGTATTCTGTGGTTTTGCGAAAAGTTTGGCACATCCTCTACCTAGAATTCCAGAGCAGTCACTTTTGATCCTTTTCGGACTCCCTAAACGAAAAGGTGCCTATGAGCATCTTGTCACTTCGTGCTCATTAAATATTCGAAGGAGACTAGAGTCATCTTTTACCCTTTTCTCGACTCTTAAAAAATGAAACGGTTAAGTTCAGTGTCTTAAAAATTTATTAGCCACGATAACATTACCCAATTAGATTTTGCGTGCGTTAGCTTGAGTAGGGTTAATTCTCGTTCAATGGCAGCCTTTCCGGTGCCCACCGGCCAAGGTGTTCCTCCTGATGGGTACCCTCGCCCATTTCCTTCCATTGGAAATGTTGGTGTTCAGTATATCGCAACATTGTCTTTGCCTGGGTTGACCATTGGTTTACCCGTATGGTTGTTTTCAAACTCGGTGGTCCCAAGTGTGATGACTCCTGTCCCACCACCACCTCCTCCACCCGAACAACACCATGTTGATTCTAAGGTGGACCCCTTCCCTTCTTCGCCTATTGCTGCGTCCTCATCTTCTACTTCGCCTGGTGAAACCTTGGATTTCACTAACCAGGTGGCTAAGAAGAAGAAGAAGAAGACCAAAAAGAAGAAGTCTCCTAAGGGAAAGGTCGTATCTACCACAAAGCTATCAGAAGTGGAACCACCTTCTGCTCCTCTGCGGAAGCTCCGGTCTCCTTGTCGATTATGCAAAGGGGACCATTTTCTTTCTGATTGTCCTGGCATCCCCAGGATCCTAGATATATGGTCTCGTGACCCGACTCGTCCCTTGCTGTCGCAAATTGACGACACCTTACTAGTTGGTAACAGAAAAGGGAAGGTTCGTTTCCCTTGTCGACTTTGTGAGGGTAATCATCTCCTTCGCCTTTGTCCACTTATGGATGAAGCTTCCCGTCTTTTGGCAAGTCTGTCGAATTCCTTACCCCAACTACCCGCTGGATATCAGCGTCTTGTTACACCTGCAGAGCGTCTCTCCGCTAACCAAGTGGTCAAACATGATTCCTCTTTGGTCCAGCTTTCTCTTCCTGAACCTACCTGTGCTCAGCCTGTTCCAGACCAGTACCTGGTCGGAAAGAGTGTTGCTCAGCCTGTTCCAGACCAGTACCTGGTCGGAAAGAATGTTGCTCAGCCTGTTCCAGACCAGTCCCTGGTCGGAACAAGTGATTTATATTCATCATCTACGCACTACTTGATCATCAAAGATGAACCCCCTGAGTCCAAACCAACCGAAAGTCCACAGTTCAAGCTTACAAGTAACCCGGTCTTTCAAAAGGTTTTGCCTACAGAAGTTCCATCTTTAGCTGCTCTTACATCTGAATCTAAACCAGACGAAAGTCAAATGGTCCTGATTACAAGTGACCCGGTTTTGCTTTCAGAACTCCCACCCCTAGATGATCCTACATCTGAATCCAAACCAGACAACAGTCAAACGGTCCGGCTTACAAGTGGCCCGGCTTCGCCTTCAGAAGTTACCTCCTCAGATGATGTTATCACTGCCAAGAATGACGAACCCACCATCCAAATTCTATTCATTGACGTAGACGTTAATGATCAACTGAGCATTCCTCTCATTTCTTCACAACAGGAAGAAAGTCCATTAGAGGCATATCCGGCTGTCTATCCAGTCCCACCTCCGAGCAACCTGGTTGTTTCCTTTAATTGGGATCACCTAGTCAATCCTCGGTTACCAGCCTCCATACCATTTCGAATTATAGTTCAAGTCTATCGCATGGTTATGGCTGGTACAATTATTGATGAAGGATCTCCTGTGAGTATCCTTTCTTCAACAGCTTGGGAAGCACTTGGTTCCCCACTGCTTCTGCCTGAGATGAGAAGCCTTGTAGGTTTCCATCGAGAAATCACTCGACCTTTAGGAATTCTTCCCAATGTACCTATCATGTTAGAAGGGAAGACTATCCAAATGGGTCTCATGGTAGTCCAAGGTCCGTTAGATTACAATTTACTCCTTGGACGAGACTATATTTATCGCATACGTGCTATTGTGTCCTCACTCTTCAGAGTGATGTGTTTTCCGCATGAAGGCAGAACGATCAAAGTCGTAGACCAACTTTCATTCCCCGGTTCACACTTCACATATAGCCATTTGCCATTCCTAAATGGTCTTATTTCCACAGGAAATGCCCCAGCACCTACCCCGTCATTCTGATGACGGCAGCTCGCCCGTGTTGAGATTGCAACAAGATGATGGAGCTTAGTGAAAAGAGTCGCCTTCACTAAGTGGGCCCGCAGGCTATTTTTGGCGCAAGTCTATTTTTAGACTATGTCTATTTTTAGACATATGGATCATGTCTATGTTTATGGATGATTGATCAAGTTGGGAAAATAGATGGACTTCTATTTTTGATGAAAGTGTGAGTGATCACAGTGTGAGTGATCAAGTCTATTTTTAGACTGGCTGTCAAAAATAGAAAAGTCAAATATTATTATCTCACAATAATATTTGGACTATAAACTTAATCTTATTCTCTTGGAGCACTTCAGTTTGAGCTACGGAAGTGGCACATGCAGCTGTCAGAAGGAAATTCGTTTTCCTTATGAGTCAGTTGAGTTGTTGCATGCATGACTTCAGTTAGAACTCAAGTGAGTTGAGTTTAGTGGACTGGAGGTACAGTTGATGGAGTTGTGTTCAGTTTAACTTAGTTAAACTGGTTGTAGTTAGTCTAACTGCAGATAGACTAATGATGAGTTGTTAAACTAATTATTAACTCATAATACAACTAAAGAATACATCAGTTAACTCAGTTGCATGTCAGTGCATGTTCAGTTCAACAGGTACAGGTGGTAGAGAATCAGATTGCTATCAGTTGTGACTATAGTTGTGCACCAGATCTTGCACAATCAAAGGATTGAGTATGCCAATGAGTTTGCTCACGTATTTGGCCCGCATTTTAGCCTTTTCTCACTTCCACAAAGAGTGAGTGACTATTTTGCAGGTGAAAATCGAGTTTGGGAAGCAATTCTCATCAGTTCTTGAGCAGGTATTGAGCAGTGGAGGCAGGCAAGCAGTGGAAGAGATTTGGAGATCAGATCTGAGCTGTATTGTGTGTAACAGAGGTGGAGATACTTGTGAGAAGTATTATGTTGTGTAATGTTACATGACTCAATCATTAATATACAGATAGTGTGGGGTTTTTAGCGAGATGCTTTCCCCGTGATACATACTGTGTTAATGTGTGAATGCTCTTGATGTTTTATTGTTATTGATGCTGCTATATTCTTGATCAACGTAGAGGAGCTTATGTATTGTGTATGTTTTCCGCATTAGTACATGATCAGGATAATCTCTGTGAATATGTGTTAAATTATTCAAAATTTCTACATGGTATCGGAGCTAGATAATTGTAGAAAAAGTTTCTACATGGTATCAGAGCAGCTTGATTTGTAGAAGAGATTTTTACAGGATATTAAGCGAGGGTTGATCGGAAGCAGTTGAGTTGGTTGCTGGTGGAATTCGAATTTGCAGCAGTGTTGTTGAAATGTCTTTCAACGGATTGCAAATGTTATTCCAAAGCAAGAGCGACCTGGCGCTCAAGGATAAACTCAGTAACAATAAAGGTGAGAATGGATCTTCATCAAAGGTATCTGATGAAGAAAATTGTGCTTTGGCTGCCAAAGCAAAGAAAGGGAAGAGCAAGAAAGCTTCTCAGTCTGGTGCGAAAGGCAAGAAGCAGGATATGTCCAAGGTGAAGTGTTTTCACTGTCACCAGCATGGACACTATGCCACAAATTGTCCGCAGAAGAAGAAGAACAAGCAAGCTGCTGGATCTGCAGGGGGAGAGCCTTAGCTTCTCAGTTTGAGCTTGATTTTTCATTGATCGCATGCTTGGTTTCAAGTGTGATGGGATCAGTGTGGTTTCTGGACAGTGGTGCGTCTTTTCACATGACGGGAGATAGAGATTTGTTCTCTGATCTGGAGGACAAAGATCTTGGAGTGCACATCGAGATGGGCGATGATGGTAGATACAGTGCGACCGGTATCGGTACCATTTCCTTTGAGAGGGAGTCTGGTAAACCCTTTGTATTGAAGGAAGTCATGCATGTTCCAGGATTGAAGAAGAATCTCATCTCAGTGGCGATGTTAGAAGACAAGGGGTATGATGTTGTTTTCAGCGAGGGAAAGGCCTTCCTGCGCAGCAAGACAACTGGTGAGACCCGGAAGATAGGGGTTCGAGTGAGGAACCTTTATCAGTTGCATGTAGATGGATGCGCAGCAATGGCAGGCAAGGCAGAAGGATTGGTGAGCCGGGATGATGGCGAGTTGTGGCACAGGAGATTGGGTCACCTTCACCATGGAGCCTTGAAGATACTGCAGCAGATCACTACAGGGCTTCCTAAAGGCACACTTGCGCAGTCAGATCAATGCAAGGGGTGTACTTTGGGGAAGTTTGTGAAAGCCACCTTTCACGAGAAGGATAGTCGCGCCACGACGATCCTTGAGAGAATTCACACAGACGTGTGTGGACCTTTCTCAGTTGCTTCGACAGCAAAACACAGGTATTATGTGATTTTTGTTGATGATTTCTCTCGTAAGTGCTGGATCTTCTTCATGCAGAAGAAGAGCGAGACATATTCAAAGTTCTGTGAATTCAAAGCACTGGTCGAGAAGGAGTCGGGGAAGAAGGTGAAGGCTCTTAGGAGCGATAATGGTGGTGAATACATCTCGGACGAGTTCAAGGATTTCTGCAAGGCAGAAGGGATTCGTAGAGAGCTCATAGCTCCCCATAACCCACAGCAGAACGGGGTAGCTGAGCGGAAGAACATAACGATTGTGGGTGCTGCACGGGCAATGTTGCATGATCAGGGCCTACCCCTTCACTTGTGGGCGGAAGCATGCAATACAGCAGTTTATGTGCAGAACCGTTGTCCTCATAGGATACTTGGCATGAGTACACCCGAGGAGGCTTATTCTGGTAAGAAGCCTGATCTTTCTCATTTGAGGATTTTTGGTGCTAACGTTTACATGCATGTGACGAAGGATGCCAGAAAGAAGTTGGAGCCGACTGCAGAGGTTGGGATATTTGTGGGGTACACTGATACGCCCCACAACTATCGTGTGTATTTGCCAGACAGTGGTAAAACTGTTGTGCGACGGGATATAAAATTTCAGGAGGAGAAAGCCATGAAGTGTTCGCTTGAGAGGGAGCTACACTTGCATGCAGATGAGGAGCTATTAGTTCCTAAGGATGAGCTTCAGGACGTGGATCAGCCACAGGACGAGGTTCATGGAGTGGAAGAGACCACTCATGCAGCGCCAACCATCAGAGGGCGAAAGCGCTTGACAGAAGCTGAGCGACTGGCTCAAGATGCAGAGAAAGTTGTAGGACCACCTACAGCCCAACGCAGGCAGAGACAGTCACCTGATCGGTACACTGGATACATGGCTCTTATGAGCAAGTGTGTTGTGACTGAGCCATCCTCTTTCGAGGAAGCTGTGGAGGATCCCGCATGGGTAGACGCCATGGTGGAAGAGTATGATTCTATTGTCAGAAACAGTGCATGGGAGATTGTTCCTAGACCGGAAGGGAAATCAGTGGTAGGTTCGAGATGGATCTACAAAGTTAAGCAGGCAGCTGACGGGAGTGTGGAGAAGTACAAGGCAAGATTTGTTGCCCGAGGCTTTTCACAGATTGAGGGGATCGATTATGAGGAGACCTTTGCACCTGTCGCAAGGTATTCTTCCATACGGACGATTCTTGCTCTCTCAGCGCAGATGGGATGGCACATTCATCAGATGGATGTGAAGACTGCGTTCCTCAACGGAGTCATTGAGGAGGAGGTGTACATTGAGCAACCCGAAGGCTTTGAAGTCTTCAGCAGCGAGTCGCATGTGTGCAGGCTCAAGAGAGCGTTGTATGGGTTGAAGCAAGCACCACGTGCTTGGTACACACGGATAGACAGCTATTTCACAGGACTTGGATTCTCCAAGAGCGAGGCGGATCCGAACCTATACCAGATTGTGGTGGAGGGTAAGTTGCTTATCATTGTACTGTATGTTGATGATTTGATTCTAACGGGTGATGAGCTGTTGATACTGTCATGCAAGAAGGATCTTGCTACAGAGTTTGAGATGAAGGATTTGGGCCTCCTTCACTATTTCCTAGGATTGGAAATATGGCAGTGCAGTGGTGGACTGTTTGTTTCTCAGGGCAAGTATGCTCGGGAGATACTGGAGAAGTTCAACATGCATGGCTGCAAGCCTGTTGATACTCCTCTTCCTGGAGGTTGGAGGAAGGAGGATGCCACTTCGGGAGAAGAAGTGGATGCCACTGTTTATCGATAGTTGGTGGGGTCGCTGATGTATTTGGTCAATACACGACCTGATATATGCTATGCAGTTAACCAGCTTTCACAAGCTATGGTTAAGCCTACCAAGCTCTTCTGGAAGGCGGGCAAGCATGTATTGCGCTACTTGAGAGGCACATCGGGATATGGTTTGTGGTACAGACAGGAGGATGAGGTGAAGCTATGTGGCTTCACGGATGCAGATTGGGCAGGGAGCCCAACAGACAGAAAGAGCACATCAGGAGGGGTCTTCAGTATCGGATCGATAGCAGTTTCTTGGTACAGCAGGAAGCAGAGATCTGTGGCACTCAGTTCAGCGGAGGCCGAGTGTATGGCAGCAAGTTTGGCTGCATGCGAGGCTATATGGATGAGGAAGATCCTGGTTGGTTTGTTCGGTTCTCATTTGGATCCTACTGTGATTTACTGCGATAACCAGAGTTGCATTAAACTCTCGGCTAATCCTGTATTTCATGATAGATCTAAACATATTGACATCAGGTACCATCATATCAGAGATTGTGTGCAGCGGAGGATCATGTTACTTTTGTACATTCCAACGGAGGATCAGGATGCTGATATTCTGACGAAGGCTCTCACCAGGAGCAAATTCGAGTACCACCGAGGCAGGATAGGGGTTGCTGATAATCCATATCTTGTCGAGAGGGAGTGTTGAGATTGCAACAAGATGATGGAGCTTAGTGAAAAGAGTCGCCTTCACTAAGTGGGCCCGCGGGCTATTTTTGGCGCAAGTCTATTTTTAGACTATGTCTATTTTTAGACATATGGATCATGTCTATGTTTATGGATGATTGATCAAGTTGGGAAAATAGATGGACTTCTATTTTTGATGAAAGTGTGAGTGATCACAGTGTGAGTGATCAAGTCTATTTTTAGACTGGCTGTCAAAAATAGAAAAGTCAAATATTATTATCTCACAATAATATTTGGACTATAAACTTGATCTTATTCTCTTGGAGCACTTCAGTTTGAGCTACGGAAGTGGCACATGCAGCTGTCAGAAGGAAATTCGTTTTTCTTATGAGTCAGTTGAGTTGTTGCATGCATGACTTCAGTTAGAACTCAAGTGAGTTGAGTTTAGTGGACTGGAGGTACAGTTGATGGAGTTGTGTTCAGTTTAACTTAGTTAAACTGGTTGTAGTTAGTCTAACTGCAGATAGACTAATGATGAGTTGTTAAACTAATTATTAACTCATAATACAACTAAAGAATACATCAGTTAACTCAGTTGCATGTCAGTGCATGTTCAGTTCAACAGGGACAGGTGGTAGAGAATCAGATTGCTATCAATTGTGACTATAGTTGTGCACCAGATCTTGCACAATCAAAGGATTGAGTATGCCAATGAGTTTGCTCACGTATTTGGCCCGCATTTTAGCCTTTGCTCACGTCCACAAAGAGTGAGTGACTATTTTGCAGGTGAAAATCGAGTTTGGGAAGCAATTCTCATCAGTTCTTGAGCAGGTATTGAGCAGTGGAGGCAGGCAAGCAGTGGAAGAGATTTGGAGATCAGATCTGAGCTGTATTATGTGTAACAGAGGTGGAGATACTTGTGAGAAGTATTATGCTGTGTAATGTTACATGACTCAATCATTAATATACAGATAGTGTGGGGTTTTTAGCGAGATGCTTTCCCCGTGATACATACTGTGTTAATGTGTGAATGCTCTTGATGTTTTATTGTTATTGATGCTGCTATATTCTTGATCAACGTAGAGGAGCTTATGTATTGTGTATGTTTTCCGCATTAGTACATGATCAAGATAATCTCTGTGAATATGTGTTAAATTATTCAAAATTTCTATAGCCCGGGCGCGTGACTGAAGCCCGGGGGCATCCTCCAATCGAGTCTTTCTAAGTAAACCTTCATTCCATCCACTCCGTGAATGTCATGAAGGAGGCATGTATCTCGATTGGTATAATCATGCTGGGGGCATGCAACAATTTTCTTTTTTCTTTTAACAAGCATAGTTTTTCGTTTCAAGCTTGTGTAAACATGAAACCGAACCCAAGCATAGTTTTTCGTTTCAAGCTTGTGTAAACATGAAACCGAACCCAAGCATAGTTTTTCGTTTCAAGCTTGTGTAAACATGAAACCGAACCCAAGCATAGTTTTTCGTTTCAAGCTTGTGTAAACATGAAACCGAACCCAAGCATAGTTTTTTTTTTTTTTTTTTCGTTTCAAGCTTGTGTAAACATGAAACCGAATCCAAGCAAAGTTCTTCATGGTTCAAGCTTGTGTAAAAATGAACCCAGTTACATCCCGTGATTGCCTTTTATCCGCTAAAATTCTGCTAGATGAGCCTTGGTTGTTTCATTCCATCGCCACCATCTTTTTTGGCCGATCATACGCTTTCACTTGGTTGTTTCTCCTTTCCTGAGGAACCGCAGCGATGAGTGGTCTTGTTAGCCAGCCTCTTAACCTTTACGTGTTTCAAGTAAAGTTCCACCATTACCGGAACCAGTTGCTATCCCTTATACCACTCGTTCCTTCAGGACGAGTCGCCTTTACGCTCTTTTCTGACTCATAAAATATGAAAAGATTGCCGAGTATTTTTCCCTTTTTGGCTCGTTAAAGAAAATAAAAATGGAGGTCCGCTTTTAGCTCTTTTCTGACCATTTAAAGAAGAAAAGATTGCCGAGTCGCTCCTCTTGACTCGTTAAATGGTGATAAGGGGCGGTCGTTTTAAGTTCTTTTTGTCGACCGTTAAAACATAAAAAGATTACCGTGTTTTTGTCGTTTCAAACTCGTTAGTGGTTACGAAACGACGTGGTTTTGACCGCTTTTTTACTTTTTCAGGTCGAAGTCACTAATCATGAAAAGTAGTCCTTGATCGTAATGATCGGGCGGTTCTTTCGGGTATTATTTTATACTTTTTCGGGCCCGAGAGACACAACTTTACGAAAAAGGACATCCCTGGAGTTTCCTTTTCTTCTGTCTTTTCAAACTCTCTAAACAAGAAAAGATGCCGAGTTCTTCCTTTGTCAGACTCGTTAAAACTTAATGACATCGGATTTTGTCACAACGCAAGCATATGCTATCCCCATCAAGCTTGTTAAAAATAACTGGGGTACTCGCCAGAAATGGTGGGGGAAAATAAATTTTTTGAACCATAATTATTACCGTAACGGCAGTATGTCGCTCTTGAACATGGCACTTTTTGCTTTCGTGTCCAGGGTGGGGATATTTCATCTCATATATTTCACTTGCTTCCATGGATTTGGGTACCCTATTTGACCTCTCATTCACTCATTGCCTCGTCATAATGACCTTTGATACGTTGATGTCAAATACTGCCAATTCCGTTAATGTGCCGCCGATATGTTCAAGAGAAGTTGACCTCCGTAAATAAACAACCTCCCTCTGATAGTTCGCACAATCTTGATTCACGACATTATCTCTCTGTCTCGTGTCGATGATGTGGGAAACATTATGGCCCACCTTCGATCAAGGTCACTCCCTATCGACTTCAGCTCATTATCCAGGAAGTTGACCTAGAGACTCCCTTCCGGTGCCTTGGAGCCTGCATGCCTCAATGGCAGGTTCTTCGTGTTCGACGTGAGGTTTTCATCATTGGCCTCCGATCGAATGATTCTACGGGTGTTCGACTTCAGCGCATTGATTCACACGCCGTAGACTGTACCTATAGTACCTTGAGGGCCATTGTCATTATTGGTGGTACCTCTCGCGTCTGTTAACAGTTTCCATTATTGAATGGTAATCAGGCGATGTTCATGCATGTTCGACTTCAGCTCATATATTCACATGCTTGGACTTGTACTCTTGTTCGGGTCGAGATGGAGCGCAAGACCCTGGATTGTGTCTGTTGTAATCCAGGCGTGATTCTTGATACTTGACTCATTCACTGGATGGCTACGACCATACCTGAGTCAAATCATTGATCCTAACCAGATGGCTGCGTCCATACTATGGATCTAGATTATTTATGTACTCTCTTATGGATGGCTGCGACCATACCACGTACATCTTGTAATTGAACTATCAGTCATGTCTCTTAATACAGCTCCTCGGCGGCAGTAACTATATGTGCTCTTGTGTGCTCTTATGTGTGTGTTCTTGTAAAGCATTTCACCCCTCTCCACCTCTCGGACTTCATGCTTTAGGGGGCATCTGTTACACAGTAATTTGTCACCATCCCTGTTACTCCTCTTGTCGTACCTTGGAGGACTCATTCCGGGAGTTATAAGAAGTGACAAGGGCTAAAAACACTTGCATTATGTTCCCCTGAGTATGTACTCCATGTTCCCTGAAGACACCTTCTGCAGATCATCCCTAAAAAGTGCTCTTTTTCCATTGGCGCAAGTCCACAGTATCCTACCCGCGCCAATGATGGAGATCCTCAAAAGAGGGCGCGACCATTGGCGCTCTGTCTCAGAGCAACGGTCGTGCCAACCAAATTTAGTCATGCTTTTTGCCTTAATGCACGTCCGACTGTTGTTTCCTTCATTACATGGAGCTTTTCTGAGGATAGAAAATCAGTCTTTTGTCGAGCTTTATCCATCTTTATGGCTTTTGCTAATTCCACAAAAGGTGTCCCGGTTCATCGCATCCTCCTCCCTTCTCCATCTATATAAGCTTGTCATTATGCATTGGACAAGCTAGTGCTAGTGCTAGTGCAAGAGAGAGTGTTGGTGTTAGTGTTATGCTAGTGATTTGGTAATTGAGTTATAGTAGTGATGATTATTGGTCATGGAGAGAATGCTAATGAGTGCTAGAGAGGTTATGCTGCCGGAGAGGAGATGCATGTCAAGACACATATAGTTACTCACCCAGCCAGGAGAAGGGTCGACGTCAGAACAATGGTTGTAACTTTTCCTGTTTATTAATTGATGAGCGACTGCTATTATAGTTCCAATCTCATTATCTATCATGATGATATGTTGATTTATTTCCTTTCTGACTGAAATATAGTTGTGCCTTGGTAGTTTTTATGTTGGCATCTGTCTCTTCCTTTGCATGTGCAGGTATTCATTATGATCTGTTGGAGCAAGGGAGCGAGGATATCAACTCTGCTTCAATCATAGCGTTGGACTCCAGGTTAGTCTTCTTGATTCACCTTTGAGGCATAACTAGGAACTTGTGTAGCAGCGTGGTTTGTTTGTGGCTAGTTCTGTCATAGGCTAGTGGGATCGCCTCTGTCCGCAGAGGGGATTTACCTTACCAACAGGGTTCATGTACTCATAGCTTTGAATCCAACAATGCAAGCCATTTGTACATTGGATTCCCCTAGAAAAAACGCAGCGCCAACTACAGACGTGCAACACCACCTCTCAAATGCGTAGCGTCGAGCCCAGACGCGCAGCACCACTCCTTGAACGCACAATGCCACTTAAATCTGACCTTTGACTACCTTCCCGATGTACCAATTGAGCATGGGATAGCTCGTTGGAAATATTGTCAAGTCTACTTTCCATAAAATGTTGAATTTTTCAATTTGGAGCTCATTTTCCCTATCAAAAGCTCAATCTCCTAAGACTAGTCAAAATGTGAAGAATGAGGCTGCTAAAATGCAGAGTGCTGTTTCAGTCAACCGTTGGAGGTCTTCCTCAACTCCAAATTGAGCTCATGATATCTCATTGAAAATCTCTCTGTGTCTAGTTATCATTTGACTCATCAAGCAAGTATTTTGGACATTCCATCTAGGATAAACACTGATTTTACCAAGGTCACTCCAAAAGGGAAGCAACTCTCCTGTGGCAAATGATCATTTGGACATTTCTCCCAAACCATGAGACCTGTGTAAAAACTAAAAGAGTTTTTTGTTCTTTCGTCTATGATGGAAAGAAATCTCTCTCACTTTCGTCAAATTCATCTTTTCTTTCTCAGAAACATCATTTAAATAAAACCTATCCCAATGTGTGGAATAGGGGATTTGTAGAAATAAAGGGAAATGAAGGGGATGAGGGGCTTATAAATTATTGAGAAAATTTTGGGAAGTAGGGAGGAATGTTAGGAAGTAGGTGAAAGTGGAATTTCAAGTATTGAGTGAGGGGAAAGGGTCCAAAAGGCCAAAATACAAGCCTAACCTAGAAAAGTGTCAAATTGTAGCAATAGGCTAGGGTTTGTGGGAAAATTATGAATTTGAGGGATATCAGTGATGGAAAGTGTTTAAGAAGGTATATTAAGGATAGGGGAAGGTGTATGAGCATCAAAATGCAAGTTTTGTTTATGATTTGACCATCCAAGAAAAATTACCTTCAAAACCCTAAGAGAGGAAAATGAGCCTTACCTAAGCATAACTGAAGCACAAACAAGGTGTAAAATGACCAATTCGAACTTTAAATAATGATGAAAACTCTTTGAATGATGGTACACTCAGCCGAATAGTGACATGGACCAATATTTGGAAAACTTAGGAAGGAGTGAAGCAATCCTAGACCTAATACCTAGTGACCAAATTTTACTCAAAGACTCACTGAAATGACAAAATTTGACTTTGACACCCTAAGGCCACTTTGTAAGAGCATGTTTGATCGCTGGTGGAAAGCTACAAATACTGACACTAACATTAGCTCCATTGGGAATGGTAGCTCCATGGAGGTTCCAAGAACATTGTAAAACAAGTAGCCTTATCCATTGGGCATGGTGTAAAAAAAAAACTCAATCTGAAATACATGACTGAATACTGATGACTCAAAGACACAAACTGTCTTTTTCTCAACTAAAAACTGATTCAATACTAAAACACAACTGACAAACTGGAAAATATGCTCAAAATGGATCTTATTCAATAAAACCTACTCTAATTGTTCCATTCATCACCTGATCAAGTGAAATGAAACAACCAATGCAACCAAGTAAGAATTTTGGTTGTTATTTGAATTCTCCGCAAGTGCTTGTTTATGAGCAAGAAGAGAGAACTACTGAAATGCAACCCCCATGAAAACTTGTAAACAGATCCAAATTTTCCTAGATTGAATAATATGGATTCTCTATCTGAATCCAAAAATATTGCATAAGGATCTTCAAATTCATGTGCACTGGGACTTAGCTCTTCCAATGGATTACTTTGCTTCTCCTCATACCATGAATGCAAACTTTCATCTGAGCTTTATGACGAGATTCCTGCTGAAAATGACAAAAAAACCAGTTGCCGGATCAAGTTTGTATCAATACTTTTTTCAAGCTCAAAGTTAGCTAATGGAGAAGGACTTTGACTGCAGATATCATCCAACGCATAAGCTATTGGATCGTGAAAAACTTGAAAAGACTATTGCAGCCCATTTTCTATTGGTTCCAATGATATTGCATGATTTTCTACAGGCTGTTCATCCTTTATTGAAGATATACTATGCAAATTTTCCTTCAAAACTGAAATGATTCAAAACAAAATGGTACGGAATCATCTTGCATCATTTGATCATATGTTCCATCTTCCAAGTCTTCATCTGCAACTTGACATTCAATGGCATTTGGGGGCTACAAATCTAGATATGAGAAGTCTTGAACAAGGATTTCATTGCCCTCTAGATGGTCCAGATCAAAACTTATTGACGGTTGATTTCTGATTGCACGAAAGTTGTCTCTGATGAACTAAAACAAAGTAAAACAAAGAGGAAAAGATCCTTCACTTACTTCAAAATTTTCTGCACTTTCCTCCTCACTTCCATAGCTGATATGCAATGGTTGATCACTGTATTCGAGCTGCTGAAAGTGAACTTCCTCCTTCCACAAACCAGCTGCTGATTTTTCTGCAAGACTAGCTTCTATTTGGAGAACATAATCATCATCATACTAATCAAACTTAGGCAAATCATCAGTATAAAACACATCATCAAGCATACATGTCAGATCAACAGATCTCTCTTCTCCAAGATGATCTATAAAACAATCATTATCAGATCTATGACAATTGGGATAAGAAAGAAAATGTTTTGGATCAGTCACTTGTTCTTCTTCAATCAACGAGCCATGGTATTGGACATCATACTCATTCCTTGTGGTGATCTTTTGCATCATCTCTTCCACTGCACTTACCAAAATGTCGAGCTTTACCTCTAAAGATGTCAATTCCTTTGGATCTATGTTATTCATCTCTTCTTCCTTCATCTTTGCCCTTCTGATCATCAGATTATCCTCTACATCTACTGCACTGTTTTTCATCTCTTCAAGTCTTGCATGGTTCCTTTCCCTCAGCTGAAACTCCATTTCCGGATCAAAGGCATCCGGGTAGTGTAAGAGAGTGGATCCAGGAGGAGGCCTTATATTAGCAGGCATCAAGAAATAGACTTGGTTAAAACTAGTAGAAAATTGTTGTACTGTCTCCCCTAGCTGTCTTTTCAGTTGGTTATACTCTTCTAGAATCAAGAAAGGGTTTTGTCTGATCACCCACTTGTCGAGGAAAACTTTTACGAACTGCTAGAAATCTGAGATGCTTGCATCAGGAAGGGTTTTAAACCAACTCTTGACTTTTCCTTGCAAAGAAAGAGCAAAAAGCCTAATACTGACATCCTCTTCATCAACTTCAAAAAGGTCAAGAAGAGAATCAAAATTCAGTACATTTCTCTCAGCAGTGATGTTGTCACATTCACCACCAAATCTTGGTAGATATAGGTAATGATTTTTAGGGAAAGCATGGGATATAGGAGGTAAAATCAGAGGTTTGTATCTATCTGGAATTTTACAAGGTATAGGAATATATCCAGAAGCTATAAAATTATTCTTGATCTCTTGAGGCTTATCAGTTTGAAGACGGTCATCATAAGATTCAGAAGAAGGGTCTTGACCAAGATCAAAGGCATGCGAATATTTAGTATTTACAATCTTCAAAGGGAAGGAATCACATGCAGGTCTAGGATATTTTCTCAAATACAGTATACTTTGTAAAGCCTTCTTGACATTCTCAGGAAAAGAGAAGAAATAATTTATAACAAAGAATGTAATGTCTTGGATGAAATTCCAACTTGAATACCTGATATTTCCATATTGTCCTTTCATGTTTTTTTTGGTTGGGTTCATCCTCCAGTGGAGTCCTTGGATCTGATCTCAAAACTGATTTAGAGTCACCAGGTGAATGATTCTGGCCTTCCAATGTTTGATAGTTGTCCACCATCAACAATCATTTATAGTTTTCCACCATCAACAATCAGATCTAAACTTGATACATTTTGTTGAGGAACATAAAACTACATTCCCAGTGTGGTTGCCACTCTGTTATCACCTAGATTGAACCTCAGGCTAAAGGAAGGCAATGCTAGGGTAACCACAAACCAAACTTAGCCTAGCTATCCCTACTATTCCAGGAGAGTGTTCTCTCTGTAAGGATCTCAACCAAGATGACTGGATCAAGAAAAGGATATTAGGCTAGGTATAGTAGCACAAGGTTTGATTTGATTTTGAAGGGGTTTTTCTGGATCAGGAGGAACTTGACAGTTAGGGCTAGGGAATTAGGTCAAAATTGTAGGGTGTTCAATGGGGCAAGTTAGGTATAAGGCTTAGCACTCTAGGACTTGATGGGTGAGGTGTTTGTTGAGGTATAAAAGGTGTCTTTTTAACTCCTAATTATCTTCACATTAGTTATCAATCCAGGCAAGATTTTCTATTTCAAGAGTGTACACAGTTTATGGTGGCTATTTACTAAAGAGTAATGTTTCTAAATTGCAGTACAATGCTCTCAAATACAAGAATAAATGGATGCAGCTAGTGAACTCAAATTGAAATTAAAGAAAGCTTAACTTGATAATGAAACGAAATCAAACATTCATTCAAGTATTAGTCAAGAATACAGTAACAATAACTCATTTATCTTTTAATTGATTGATATTCCAAAAGTATTTTCTAATCTGAACAACAGGGATCTTGGTCTGAGAGTGTAGACAACAGTAGTCAATGCTCTTTACAGTGGAGAATCTCAAGATAGCACGCTGAACTAAATTACTAGATTGGAAATAGAATGTTGAACTCAAAGGACTAAATCTGAAATAATAATAAAGAAATACTGAAACAGGTAATTGAATAACAACTTGAACCAATACTTCTGCAGCATGTAAAACAGAGTAATTCTGAGAATACGAAATAGCAAAGCAATGCGATTACAATAAATGGAAATCAAACCAAACCATCACACGGCAGAAATTGTAAAAGAATGATACAGGAACAACAAGTGAATCCACCAGGGCTAGGCCCTTAGCTGCCAGTGAACACCGCCGGATTACTTCAGTATGAGAGAAGGAACAACAACTGTATTATATATTAATCATTTTCAAAATAGTTACAGCCAGTTCATACTCTGTTTCAACAACGAGAGTCGATGATCAAAGTAAAAATACAATAGTAATTTCTGAATAATCTCTCACCCCCCTTCTGTTTACAATTGCTGCCTTTTATAATGGACAAGTGACAAGAAGGGTAAAATACTAACAATGATCCCTCAGGATTAAGAGATCTTGAGGGATTCACGCAATCTTCCATCTTCAGTTAACTCTCTGTCTTTGTGCTAATGTTGTGATCTTCTTTGTTCTTATCCATAACTACGCGCTCCATCCTTGGCTTGCTGCCTGTACGCTATTTCCTAACTAGGGAACAACAGTTGTTTCATTTTGTCCCTTTCTTGCATGAAGAGTGATAATAGTTAGCTAAATTGTGATGATAGATAATTCCCTTATTTTTACCATAATCCCTTGATGTATTAACACTTTAGGGTGTAGAAGGGATATAACTAAGGAAAAGGATAATAAAATAAATAATATATGCATACCTTTTCCATGACTCAACACACTCCCATGCTTACCCTTTTTCATGCCCTCATGAAAACCATGTAGTTTGTGTGCAAAGCAGTCAAATAATTGGCTGGAGAAGGATTGACATCAAGTGGCCTGAACCAATGATTCTTGGCCAAAGTTTCAAAAATGTGTCCTGTCTATCCTTTAGGTAATTCATATATAGCTTTATAGTCTTCTGTAGGATACCAAACAATAGGACTACGAAATCGACAGCCTAGCCAATATGGCCCTTCCCTCAAGATGAGGTTGCTATAAGTAACAAAGTGATCTGCGGCCAATTTAAAGTTTTTATAGTTGAATGGTTCTCTGTCCTGCACATTACGATTGGAAACTGTCCATCTGAATTTAGTTGCTGCCAAGGAGTTGTCTTTGATAGAGAGAAAATACTCTACCCCCTGCTGGACAATTTCTTTGTGAATGGGCCCCAATACCTGGATTACTCCTTCCTTTTGCATCAAACTTCTGTGTTTGGCCAACATTTGCAGTGGGTTTTTTGGTTCACCCCTGACCCAAAGGTCCAACCCATTTTCCTGCCTCTGAAAAGTATTATGGGCTTTGAACCATTTCAACTAGTTAACAGCAAACGAAATGAAGGATTGAAATTGTATATCCCCCACAAAAGCGCTGGGATTCTTCTCCATTTCTTCTTCCAATATAAAATTATGCAAATAAAACTCACATAGTAATCGTTGAAGTTTCACTCCATGGTGTTTACAGTAGTTTATGAAATCTTCCACAGTTTTCAATTCTATGGATTTCCCTGCCTTGACAGCCTTAATTTTTAACTGTAAATACCTTTCTAACAAAAATAAAGCATAGTTCCTGGCAGGGGACCTGCATGCTAAAACATCTATGTATAGGGAGTAGAGAGTATCCCTTTGATTCATGACTGCCTCCAGTCTGATCTTTATTTTCTCGTTTCTTTCTTCTGCCCTTTGACATTTCTCGAAGGCCTCGCTTTCCGACGTGTTGATATCCCGCAATTGCCTCTGTAATTCCTGGTACCTTTGTTGGGGAACAATCTCTTCCTCAAGCCTTTCTATGGTCAGCTGAGCTTGTGCCAAATTCTCTTAAATATTTGTTATACCAGGATTGCTACTTATCAAAATATCTTTGGCTTGGATATCTGTCTGGGTGTCCGCACTGTTGGAGGATATTGCCTCCGTTTGAACAGCTACAATTCAAAAATGTACATTCTTTATTTGGGCAGCCGCTTCTGTAACAATTGTCTGCGGTTCCTTATCAATTTGAATGAATATGGGCTCTGTTTGAGTCCCAGTAACCTTTGTATTATGGAATTCAATCTGAATGGATACATTCACCATTTTCGGGGTTCTGCTTGAAATTTCCCCCTTTTTAATGTCCTTATCTTTTGTCTGAGTCTTTTCACTAAGTTCTGCAGCTTCTACTATTCCTTTCTCAACCTCTTAATTTCTCTTTTCTTCTTTTTGGGAGGAACAACTATTTCACTAATCGTTTCTGCTCTTACCAAGCTCGGTTGCTCATTTGGGTTTTGTTCTCCAAGGGTTGTGTCTTTACCCTGACTGGTTTCTATTTCCTCTGTTTCACCCACAACTTCTGTGTTTAAATTGACCTGACTAGGTTCTTCTGGAGGGGTATCCCTAGTTTTGTCTGCCTCTTCCTGAGTGGCTTCTACCCCTGTTTCTGCTTCACCAATTATTTCTTCTGATATACTCCTATTGTGGGCAGAGTTTTCTTCCGATTGTGCTACTTCAACATTGAGGTTGAGCGGACTTTCGGGCTATATATATTCACTCATATTGGTCAAAATCTGGGCCAATTCTTGATCATGAAGTAAATCTTGTGGTGGACTTGTTCTGGGAGTTAAGGGAAGTTCTGTTTCATCCCTCTCCTCTTCACTAGTATGCTTTGTTTCCTCCTCAAGTTCTGACTCTAGGTTATCTCTTCCTTCCAGTTGTAAAGGTTGATCGTTTTCAGGGCTAGATAATTCTAAGGGTTGGCTGCTGCTACCCAGAAGGTTTTCAGCTATTCCTTGACTTGTCTTGGCATATCGTCTACGTTTTTGTGGTCTATTTGTTGTGTTGGAAGTCCTTTTCCTTTTTGGGGCAGGTAAGGCTAACCCCCCTTCTATATTGAACACTAATTCTTCCCCACTGGTTTGATGATGGGTTAAGTTGTAGCTTACTATCAACCTAATTAAACAATGATGACTTACAACAGTCTCTATATGCCGAGATTTCTTTATGCTTTGAGCAATGTCATGCAACAAGAATTTCAAATATGCAGGCAAGTTTACAGAACATTTCTGTTTTAAAACTGCTAATAATTTAAGGTGGCGTGGTCTTACCACATCTTTTCTTCCGTCACATGTGATATAGCTCTGAACGATTCTAGCCAGCTCTGTCCATGGTTCTCCCAGAGATGAGGGTTGAACTCCTTTGCCTTTGACAATCAAGTTTTGTCCCTCATCCCGAAAGGCGGCAATGGCATCTTGTAGCCTCAATTTTTTATGCGTCCATATGGGTCCGACTGCTGGTAATCCAGATACCTCAACTATTACTGCATCTGTTACTGTTACTCGCCTTCCTCTTATCATAGAATGATCATCTTGCAAATTTTGTAAAAATTTGATAGCCACGGTTTCATTGGGTTGCTGCAGTTGTGTAAAATATGTGACCCATCCAGCTCGTACTAGA
This sequence comes from Pinus tabuliformis, assembly GCA_031772625.1. Classification (NCBI taxonomy): domain Eukaryota; kingdom Viridiplantae; phylum Streptophyta; class Pinopsida; order Pinales; family Pinaceae; genus Pinus; species Pinus tabuliformis. The sequence goes on along the minus strand of CM062820.1, from coordinate 1,480,131,569 downwards.
ATTTCTCAGGCGGCATCGGAAACAGCTAGTGTCTATGGCTCACTGCGTACTGATCGTCCTCCCATTTTTTCTGAATTCTGCACATTGTTAGCTTTACATAGGTAACACAGCAATACACAGAGCCAACAATGGGACAACAAGTTGTTAAATTTAGATGATATTTTTTTTAAAACATAGATACCATTAAAAACATGTTATTATGGGATATCATGTAGCCCAGCACAACCAAATAAAAGATTGACACATATGCAAAAGTGCTTTGGAAGTCACCCGCGCCCCCTTGAAAAATGATAGGTCGCCTTCGACTGGTTAAATGGAGGAATGACGTACTGACAACAATTGTACAGTGGTAAAAATGGCAAGCTGTACATATTTATGTCAAGATCACAAAAATATTGAGTTGCTGAAATCGATGCATAGCATGAGAATTATGAATAAATATAGAGATGCCATGGAGTGATTTGAAAAGGGGAAAGGACATCTAATGTAGGTAAGATGCTATGTGGTCATTATTCCACTTAAACCATTATGACTGACTTTTTAAATGATATTTCATGAATAGAGGTTCAAAAGGAATTGGGAACATAATCTCTTTTGAAATAAAGATAAAGAAATAAGAAAAGGGGTTATAATTAATATTGATGTTGAAAAATATGACTCTAATACCATCAACAAAGCTCTGTTGCCCACAGGTGTTTATAACCTTGAGAGAGTTGCTTTTTCACCGTTTGGAACCATGATCCTTTACGTATACTTAGGAAAGTGCCTTGTGATGTCAGAATGGAGGCCATCGTGCTGGCTTGGTAACCAAATGGATCATAATGCCATTCACTAGGAAAGAGTGAAAGGTGGGTAAGCTGGCTCGTGATGAGACCTCCTATTCCAAGGACTTTTATTTTTCTGATGTGTCCATTGGATCATATCCCTGGTGTGGTGGCCATAGTGGGAATGTCACTTCACTACTTTCTTATGATCATGGTAGGCTAGCTCATGATGAGACCCCCTATCCTCCATCTGACAAATCATAGAATTGTTAGTAAACATATATATATATATATATATATTTTTTTTTTTTGTTCTTTTTTTTTTTCTTTCCTTCTTTTTTATTTTCTTTTATATAACACTTCCTATTTATATATAAAGGATGGCTCAACACTCCTTAAGAGTAGGGATGGTGGAAGTAATCAATCAATTTGAGTTATAGTGAAAATAAGGACAGCAAAGTGATATAGATAGTTGTGTCCTCCCCTTTTCTAATCAATACAAAGCAATCTCATTAAAGATGATAATTTCTCTTTGATTTGCTTATTCCAGTAACCTTTAAATTTTGTATCCTTGCATATATGTTTGTATTATTTCCTTCAAAGGATCATTCACATGAAAAACTTCTCAAAAAGAGTGTTGTTCTTTAGGAGGAACAACAAAAAAATGCACAAAAAAAAGAAGGTGTTGTTCCTTAAAAGGAACCGTCGCTGTTCCTTAGGAGGAACAGCAAAAAAGACAATCGGCACACAAAACTGCTGTTCCTTGGGAGGAACAGCAGAAAGAGAAAAATTTCACATGAAACTGTTGTTCCTTAAGAGGAACAACAACTATTCCTTAAGGGGAACAACGAGAAAATGGATGTAGGTAGAAGTGTTGATCCTTCAAGGGAACAGCATTAAAACAAACCAAAGAGAAATTGTTGTTCCTTAGAAGGAACAACAACAAGCAAATCATGACGAAACTGCTGTTCCTTAGAAGGAACGGTAGCTGTTCCTTAGGAGGAACAACAATTGTTCCTTAAATGGAACAGTGTAAAGCACTCGCATATCAAACTGCTGTTCCTTAGATGGAATAGCAGCTATTACTTTAAACGGAACAACAACTGTTCCTTAAATGGAACAGCAAAAACAAATGTAAACGGAACTGTTGTTCCTTAAATGGAACGGCTGTTGTTCCTTAGAGGGAACAACAACTGTTCCTTAAATGGAACAACAGAAAGAAACACACGCGAAACTATTGTTCCTTAAATGGAACAACTGTTGTTCCTTAAGAGGAACAACAGCTGTTCCTTAAATGGAACAGTAGAAATACAAACACACAAGATTGTTGTTCCTTAAATGGAATGGTTGTTGTTCCTTAAGAGGAACAACAACTGTTCCTTAAGAGGAACAACAATTGTTCCTTAAATGGAACAACAAAAATACAAACACTCGAGATTGTTGTTCCTTAAGAGGAATAGCACACACAAATCTGATGTTCCTTAAATGGAAAGACTACTGTTCCTTAAAAGGGACAACAGTTGTTCCTTAAATGAAATAGCAAAAGGAAACGCATGTGAAACTGTTGTTCCTTAAATGGAACTACTGTTGTTCCTTAAGAGGAACAACAACCGTTCCTTAAATGGAACAGCACAAAGAAAACACACATGGAACTGTTGTTCCTTAAGAGGAACAACAAAAAGAAAACACACGCAAAACTGTTGTTCCTTAAGAGGGACAATAGTTGTTCCTTAAATGGAACAACGCACAAATCGTATATACAAGGGACTGTTGTTCTGTAAATGGAATGGTAGTTGTTCCTTAGAAGGAACAACAACTGTTCCTTAAATGGAACAACATGAAAATCAAATAAAGAGAAAACTGATGTTCTTTAAATGGAACGACTACTGTTCCTTAAGGGGAACAACCGTTGTTCCTTAAATGGAACAACACAAAAACCTATACAAAAAAAATGCAGTTTATACAAGAAAAATAGAAAGAAAAGTCTATATACAAAATTCAAAAAAACAATGAGTTGTTTACTGGATTGATACTGAGGATGGGTTATCCTCTTCAGCGAGAATTCGCATGGTGGAATATTCCGTAACTGTTGCCAAAAGGACTCCCTGGTAAGCGGTTTATGATAAAGTCGCACTCGATGACCATTCACTTTAAAAGAATAGCCAGATCCATCAATGGTTTCCAATGTAATGGTGCCATTATCATGCACTTTTTGTATCTCATAAGGTCCTAACCATCTAGTCTGGAGTTTTCCGGGGAAATCCTGGAACCTGGAATTGTATAGGAGTGCCCAATCTCCTTCGTGGAAGATCTTCTTTTTAATGAGGGCATCATGCCATTTCACTCTCTATTGTTGGATTAATGCAGTGTGTTGAAGAGTTGATAGCCTGATTTCATCTAATTCATTGATTTGTTGTAATCTATTGATCTGAGCTTCATTTAAATTCAAACCCACCTCTTGGGTTGTTCTTAATGTTTGAATCTCGAATTCGATTGGGAAGATGGGTTCTTTACCAAATACTAACTGATATGGTGAATATCCTGTGGTATTTCTCCATGTTGTGCGGTATGCCCACAAGGCTTCTGGCAATCTAGAAGCCCAATCATGTCTATGTGATGCAACTGTTTTTGTAAGTATTGCCTCAATTACCTTATTAGTACTTTCTACTTGGCCATTTTCCTGTGGGTGGTATGGAGTTGTAATTTTGTGGAGAATATGGTAATTTCTCAATGTTGCAGCAATCTTGTTACCTATGAATTGCGGTCCTCCATCTGTAATTATGTCTCTCGGTAGGCCATATCACACAAATAATTGGAAAAGAAAATGTATCACTGAATCCTCAGTAGCCCTTGGTAGTGCCTCTGCCTCAACCCATTTAGTAACATATTATGTTGCACCCAGTATGTGTGTTTTTTGATTGGATGATGAGTTAATAGGACCAATAAAATCTAGCGCCCACCGCTCAAACGACTCGATTACTAATTGCAGGTTCAGAGGCATCTCATCAGATTGTCCAGGGCATCCTGCCCTCTGGCAGCTATCACAGGCTTGAACAAACTTTTTAGCATCTTTAAAGATAGTGGGCCAGTAATAGCATGTTTGTAAGACTATGTGACCGGTTCTGCGGTCTGCAAAATGTCCACCGCATAGCCCATTGTGTCATGCTTTTAGAATGTCAAACACTTCTTCTTCCTGGTCGCATCTTCTAATGTGCATATCTACCCCTGTGTGGAATAAGTAGCCCCCGATCCAAGAGAATTGGGTATTGCGCTGCACTATTTGTTTTCTTTCGTTAGGTGTTAGGTTCTTGGGTAATTTGTATACTGCCAAGTAATTTGCAACGTCTGCATACCATGGTGTTCTGACGGTAACAACAAATAAATGTTCATCAGGAAATTGATCCTCAACTGCTGCTGCGTCAGCTGGCTTTGGCATTCGTGAGAGAAAACAGCTACAGGGTTCTCTTTTCTAGGTCCATCCTTAATTTTGATGTCAAATTCCTGTAAGAGAATCAACCATCTTGTGACTCTTCCATTTGTAACAGGTTTATTTGCTAAATACTTAATGGTAGAGTGATCTGTATATAAAACTACAAGATATCCAGTTATATAATGCCTAAATTTATTTACAACGTATATTACAACTAAAAATTCTTTTTCCGTCACAACATAGTTTAATTCAGCAGGAGATAGATTTTTGCTAATATAATATATTGCATATAGCTTTTTATCTTCTTCCTGTCCAAGAATTGCTCCGATTGTTGTGTCTAGAGCATCAAATGAAATCTCGAATGGAAAATCCCAGTTTAGGCCCCTTAGCACTGGGGCTATTGATACAAGCCTTTTTAGATCCTCAAAAGCACTGTCACATTTATCTGTCCAAATGAAATCAATATTTCCTGTTAGTGCATATAAAGGTGCAGCAATCTGAGAAAAATTATTTATAAATCTTCTATAATAACCAGAAAATCCCAAAAAACTGTGTACCTCTGTTTGTGTGGTAGGGGTAGGTATTAACAAAATTATCTGAATTTTAGCTAGATCTACCTGTATTCCAGCTGTTGAGATATAATGACCTAAGATGAGTCCCTCAGTCATCATCATATGACACTTTTCATGGCTTAAACAGAGCCTAGTGGCAATGCATCTTTGCAACACTTTTTCTAATGTTTGTAACGCTGGCTCAAAGTCATCCCCATAAGGTGTGAAGTCATCCATATACACTTCGAGCCCTTCATTTATCAAATCTGAAAAAATGCTGAGTACAACCCTCTGAAATATGGCAGGTGCATTGCACAGCCCAAAGGGTAAGACCCTGTAAAAAAATGTTCCTTGGTAGAGGTCTGAGTCTTGGCCCTGAAAAAGTGGCTTAGAATTTGGGGCCGCTGGCATAGCACTGACTGGAAAAGTCCACAGTCGCATAGAGATAGGCTTATTAGTGAAACTTGAGGGCTATAGTCGTTTGCATGCTTTAGAAAGGGAGCAACTGGTGCTCTAGGTCAGTGAAAAAGAGAGTCATCTCAGGGGTTGGATTTCTCTTGGAGGTCCTGTAGCACCTGAGGGAAGTCAGTAAGGTCTTAAGTTGTCGACTCCATTTTCTTAAGGTCATTTAGGAGGTTGAGTCTTACCATAGTGACCGTCAGCTCATGTTTACCCCAAGAAAACCGGTGAAAGTGGGTAAATGTTCGAGGTGGTATCAGAGTAGATTGTGTTCTCTTTGGGTAAAATCTGATGTTGTCATGGCTATGGTTGTCATGCATGGGGTCATGATGTACAGTTGGTATGGTCATGCATGATATTTTTATATTGATTTGATTATGATTATATATGTATCACGCTAATGTGGATTGATCTTACAAATAAGATAAGCCTCCCCTTGGACATCAATGAGGTATGGTTTTGATTTTGGTATCTATTTGGTTTATTTGACATGGCCTACTTGCAGGAAGAAGAAAAGAAAAGATGACTAGCAAGATGGTATACTACAGTTCACGAGACTCTCCCTATGGATTAGATGAGTAGCATGGTGTTGGGCACTCTTCTAACTTACGAGACAAATTGAGAAGTTTGAATACAGAAATAAGAAGTTGCAAAGTAGATAATGACAGAATCATTTAGGAACAAAAGAAAGAATAAGAATTCAATGTAGTAATCCTTCAGAGTTTTTCAAAATTATAGAGGCATTGACCACTTAAGATCAGCCATGGGCAGGAGGACAAGATTAATGGGGCATATGTAAGTAGATCTCAAGGTGGGCATAGGTTAGATAAGGATGATATTCTCAGATATGGAAGGCTCTTGGATACTCTAGATAGGAGAGGCGATGGGCACATGTTCTATTCTAGTTTTGGTTCTGAAAGGCACTATGATCGTCATTGTTATCATCTTACAGGAGGATTGATAGGGGATATTTTCTGGATGAGTTCAAGAAAGCCAAGCCACCTACCTTTGATGGATATTTGAAGAAGTTGGAGGATGCAGAGGCATGGTTACCTGGGATGAAGAAATTATTTGCGCTGCATGATTACATAGAGAATATGAAGGCCAAAATATCTATCTGCAACTTCAAAGGGAAAGCAAACATCTAGTGGGAAGATGTGCAGTGGGTCAAAGACATCAAGATAGAATATTTGAATTGCCATGAAGAAATACTTATCAGAAAGGTACTACGACAACAAAGCCAAGGAATTTTATGAGCTAAAGCTCTGGTTGATGATAGATGAGGAGTATACAACCAATTTTCTGGAGTTATTGAGGTATGTACCATATCTTAAAGATGATAATGCCAAAGTTTAGAGATTTGTTAGTTGATTTCCATTTGCATTTAGATATATAAATGAGTATGATGAGGCTCAGTCACTTGACGAAGTTATTGGGAAATTTAAGTACTATTATGAGAATTCAAATCGTAAGACAGAATCACAATAGGGTTGGAAAGGGAAATACAAAGCTAAAGGTAAATGGCAGCTGAAAATAACAAGGCGTTAGGATACAGGTGAGAAAGAAAATTTTGCACCTTATAAGAAGTTCAACGTAGTTAGACAAGGACATGAGTCACAACCTGAGGGTAGTAGAATAGAGGTGATGGTATGAGACCATTGTAGTGTTGGATATGTGGCAAGGAGCATCTCAAGAGAGATTGTCTGTAGTATTAGAGTGGTAGGCCTTAGATCTATAGTGCACAGGAGGCACAAACTATTGGGAATGTTGGGCAGAGTATTCCTCGTATTTATGCAACATTGGATAACAAGCAGGAACATCACTAGGAAACTTTTATCGAGATGGATGAAAAGCTTTGTGAAAAATTTGTTTCTATTTTGATTGAACCTCAACCTCATTATAGTGATGTTATTCATGAACTAGTGGATAAGTGTGGTTTGAATAAAGAAGTGCATGCAGAATCCTAGTTAGTGCAGTTGGCTACAGGTATAAATAAAACAATGCATCACTTGGTAAGAGCTTGTGCATTCGAGTTGAATGGTATGCCTACCTTAGCACATTTGAATGTATTGTTGTTGGTATCATACAGTATGATTTTAGGCATGGATTGGATATATCATCACAGGACTAAGGTGGATTGTTATGAAAAATATGTTGAGTTCTTGGATGACACTAAGGAACAAAGGATCTTGCAAGGTAAGAAGAAGGAAACATCAGTTAGAATGGTGATATCTATGCAGGCAAAGTGTAGTCACAGAAAATGGTGTGTGTTATTTGCAGTGCACATTTATAGTGATAAAGGTAAGGTTGCTGAGGATGAAGAGGTATTGAGTAGGTACCCGATCTTGCAGCGGTTTCAGGATGTATTTGCTACAAATATTTCAGAATTTTCATCTCACAGAGAAGTGGACCTCTATTGAGTTAGTACCAGGGGCAACACCAACATCAAAGGCAATGTACAGGATGAGCACAGACAAGTTAGTAGAGTTGAAGTTACAGTTGAAGGAAATCCTTGACAAGGTATACATTAGGCCAAGTATATCGCCTTGGGGTGCTCCAATGTTGTTTGCGAAGAAAAAGGATGGTATTATCATATTATGCATTGATTACAGGAAGTTGAACAAGGTGATCATCAAGAACATGTATCTTTTGTCAAGGATTGATGACTTGTTTGACCAGCTAAAGGGAGCAACAACCTTCTCGAAGATTGACATGAGATCTGTATACCATCACGTATGCATTAAAGAAGAGTACATCTACAAGACTACTTTCAGGGCCAGGTATGGGAATTATGCGTTTTTGTAGTTCAATTCAGTTTGACTAATTCTTCAACTACTTTTATGTGCTTGATGAATAGTGTGTTGCATCCTTATCTCGATAAGTTTGTTATTTTATTCATTGATGAGATCTTTATATACTCTAAGAATGAGGAAGAGCATGTCGAGCATTTACTAGCAAAGTTGAGATTGCTAAGAGAGAATCAGTTGTATGCCAAGCTTAGAAAGTGTAGTTTCTTTCAGATAGAGGTCCATTACTTGGGACATGTTGTCTCCAAAGAAGGCATAACTGTAGATCCAGAAAAGATAAGGGCTAGCATGGAGTGGGCATGCTCTTCAGAATGTGGATGAATTCAAATCATTCATGGGGCTAGTAGGTTACTACAGGAGGTTCATCCATAATTTCTCATGCATCGTATATCCCATTAGATCTTTGCATAAGAAAGGGAAGACATTTGAATGGACAGAGGAATGTGCAGCCAATTTTGAGCAGTTGAAGTAGTTTTTGACAAATGGTCCATTCCTTAAGATTGTAGATCTAGATAAAGAGTTTGTGGAGTGTACAGATGTTTGCAAGAGAGGAATTGGTGGAGTCTTGATGCAAGAGGGACAAGTGGTATGCTACGAGTCTAGGAAATTGAATGAGCACGAACAAAACTATGTGACTCATGATCTTGAGTTGGTAGCTATTATCCATGCATTGAAGATGTGGAGAAATTATCTTCTTGGAAAGAGGTTTGTGTTAGTGGGCAATCATAATGGGTTGAGATATTTATTTAAGCAACCAAATCTAAATTCCATGTAAGCTAGATGATTGGCCACCCTTAGTATTTTACTTCGAGATAAGATACATCAAGGATAAGGAGAAAAGGGTCGCAGATTGATCTAGGTGGATGTTGGTGGCCACTCACCTATCCCACTTGGACCCTCACAACTGTGTCTTTCAATTTTTTAGTTTCCTTAATTGTAGCACAGTTTACTATTTTTAGCAGTTTTTCAGGTCCTGAACTTCCGGAGCCGTTTTGAGGCCATAAATGACGTTTTTTGGGAAAATTGGGAGAATCATGGGTACATGAATTGATGTTGATCTTCCCAAAGTTGTATTTCTCGGCTATGTCTTTCTAACGAGATATTGTGCACATCAAATGAAGATCGTATGCCAAAGTTATGACCCCGGGAAGTTGATGTACCAATTTACCCAAACGGGGCCCACAATTTGGTGTTTCATCTTCTAGGGTTAGGTTTTTGGATGTTTAGGGTTCTCCATTGTTTCTCAACAATAAATAAGCCTTAGAGCCTCATTGTAACATAGTTTAGAGGCATGTATTTGCCACATCTCTTCTCAGAGATAAGCTACCATTGCCCTAGCTAGTTTATTTCCATTTCTGTTTGTAAGCATATTTCAAAATTTTACAGTAATGAAATGAAGTATTATTTCCGCTGAATCTCTGTATTTATGGTTCTTTCTATACTTTATTGCATTCCTATTTAAATCCAGATCAGTGGTATCAGAGCGGCCTGCTTTTTTTCTGTTTTTCTTTGCATGTCCCCAACGAGATCAGGATATAAGGAGTTAGGGCTTGAACTGGTCAAACCTTTGCAAGACCAGCCTCGCAAATCCCGATGGCGTCCCATGTCGGATGAAAAGAAAGATGAGGGGGCAAGAGATCCTATCAAAATATTTCTCAAAGAAGCCCTCGAGTGACAAAGGAACGTGATGATGGACAACTTTTCCCACATCCTTCAATGGCTACCCAGGGGCGACGCATTGGCTTCCAACAACTACTTTGGAAATGCCACACCTTTTAAGGTACAAGTTAACTTTGAAATCCCCATATTTGAGGGTCGGATAGATGCAGATGTCGTAGATAAATGGTTAAATCTGCTAGAAGGGTATTTTTCTGTTCATGATTTTTCCAGTCAGGAAAATATTATTTTCGCTCTTCTCAAAGCAGCCCCCCATGTCAAGGACTGGTGGGAAACCTACTGCGACCAGAAGGATGAAAGTAAGGGTCACTATTTTCAGCCACACCCACTTGTAATTCATTCCGGGATGCCATCAAGGAGCCCTGTCAAAAGCTATGAGCACAAATACATAAAGTGGACCACACTTCGACAGGGAAGGGACCAAGATGTGCCATAGTTCACAAACATTTTTCATACCCTTCGCACATAGTTGGGTATCAAGGACTCTGAGCTGCATTTGGTACTCAAATACTATGGTGCCTACACAAATACATCGAGGACGAGATGGAGTTCTTGAACATCTCCTCGCTCAGAACAATGTACCGATATGCTATCAAATTCAAGCAGAAGTTTAAACAAAATAAGTGAGACTTTGGATCTGCGAATCCAAAGAAAAAAGGACAAAGCCAAGGCGAGGTGACCTAAGACAACCCGTCGAAGCCAAAAGAAAAGAACAACACCATAAAGTCAAAGAAGGACATAGGAAAGTGGTGTGAGTTCCATAAGAGCCCCACTCACAACACAAGTGAGTGTCGGACCAAGCAGTCGTTAATGGCCGAGTTGAAGGCTTCAGAATCAGATACATGTTCCCACCCTGAGTCAAAAACTAACAAGGGGAATGGCAAAGGGAAGTAGATCATTGAAGCGGAGCCCAATGCCACTATTGCGGCCGCCAAGATCCAGAAGAATGAGCCCGAAGATCCAAAGGAGGGGGAGTGTCTTCTCCTCTCACAGATGTGGGTGAAGGGTTTGCCATTGCAATTCATTATCGAAGTGTCAGCCAAAGGAACCTCATTTTAGCAGAAGTCGTGAAGCGGTTGGGCCTATGGACTACACCACACCCACAGCTGTACAGTATCGGGTGGCTTCACCAAGGATGAGATCTCTAAGTGTGCCAGCAGTGTTGCCTTTCCTATAGCATCAAGTCCTTCATAGATGAGGTATGGTGTAATGTTGCACCTCTTGATGTTTGTAATGTACTATTAGGCCAACGATACTTATGGAGGCGACATGCTTTGTATGAGTCAAGGCCTCACGTTGTTATTATTTCTTTGGGTAATTCATTATATAGGATACCATAGATAGCCCCACCTGCCGCCACCTCTTTGATCACTGCTAAGAAATGTAACAAGCTCATCTCCCAGACTAGGAAATTCATTTTCTGTTTGTTTCGCTCCCAAAGTAAGGGGAAGATCGTCACCACATCCATGACCCTTGCGAAGGGTTCCTCCATGCAACAACAACAGTAGGTGGATATGGTCATAAAAGAACACGGGAACATCTTCTCCTCACCCACAGGAGTATTGTTGCACTGTTAGGTAAAGCATTCATTCGATTTGACTCCCATAGCACCTCTACCCGACGGGCCGATATATCACTGCTCCATTTTGAAAAATGACAAGTACAAGAAGCGACATGGTCCTTACACTAGTACCAAGGCTGTGGGGAACAATTCTTTGGAGCACAACATTCCCCCATTCCTTCACTTGCAACAATTGTTCAATGTGGACCGCCCTCTACCATGCTTCCCACCATCACTGGACACATCAGAGATTGTAGAACAACTCACAAGGGACCAAGTTTAGTAGATGGAGGAACTCAACGCAATGGGGACCATTACTTCCTAAGGGGGGAGGAATGATCCAAGTGGATGTTAGTGGACACCCACTTATCCCACTTCGACCCTCATAATTGTCTCTTTCAGTTTTTCAGTTTCCTTAATTGTAGCACTGTTTACTATTTTTAGCAGATTTTTGGGTCCTGAACTTCGGGAGCCATTTTGAGGCCCTAAACGATGTTTTTTGGGAAAACTAGGAGCAAAATGGATCCATGGATCGATGTTGCTCTTCCCAGAGTTGTAGTTCTCATATAGCTCTTTCTAACGAGATATTGTGCGCATCAAACGGAGATCGTATGCCAAAGTTACGACCCCGAGAAGTTGACATACCAATTTACCCAAATAGGGCCCACAATTTGGTGTTTCATCTTCTAGGGTTAGGTTTTTGGATGTTTAGGGTTTTTCGTTGTTTCTCAACAATAATATGCCTTCGAGCCTCATTTTAACACAGTTCAGAGGCATGTAGCCACCACATCTCTTCTCAGAGAGAAGCTACCATCGCCCTAGCTAGTTTATTTCCATTTCCATTTGTAAGCGTATTTCAGTATTTACAGTAATGAAATGAAGTATTATTTCCGATGCATCTATGTATTTATGGTTATTTCTATACTTTATTACGTCCCTGTTTAAATCCATATCATTGGTATTAGAGCGGTCTGCTTTTTCTCTATTTTTCTTTGCATGTCCCCAACGAGGTCGGGATATAAGGCGTTAGGGCTTGAATTGGTTGAACCTTTGCAAGACCAGCCTCGCAAAGCCCGACGGCCTCCCATGGTGGATGAAAAGAAAGATGAGGGGGTAGGAGATCGTATCAAAATCTTGCTCGAAGAATCCCTCGAGCGACAAAGGAAGGCGATGATGGACAACTTTGCCCATATCCTTCAGCGACTACCTAAGGGCAACGCATCGGCTTCCAATAGCTACTCTGGAAATGCCACACCTTTTAAGGTACAAGTTAACTTTGAAATCCCCATATTCGAGGGTTAGATAGATGCAAATGCCGTAGATAAATGGTTAAATCTACTAGAAGGGTACTTTTCTGTTCATGATTTTTCCAGTCGGGAAAAGATTATTTTTGCTCTTCTCAAAGCAGCCCCGCAGGTCAAGGACTAGAGGGAAACCTACTTCGAGCAAAAGGATGAGAGTATAGTCTCACTATTTTCAACCGCACCCACTTCGAATTCATTTTGGGATGCCATCAAGGAGCAATAATACCCTATTAAAAGCTATGAGGACAAATACATAAAGTGGACCATGCTCTGGCAAGGAAGGGACCAAGATGTGCCGGAGCTCACAAACATTTTTCATACCCTTCCCCCACAATTGGGTATCAAGGACTCTGAGCTACATTTGGTACTTAAATACCATGGCTGCCTACATAGATACATCCAAGACGAAATTGATTACTTGAACATCTCCTTGCTCGGCACGACATACTGATACGCTATCAAAATAGAGCAGAAGTTTAAACAAAAGAAGCAAGACTCTGGATTTACGAATCCAAAGAACAAAGGAGAAAGCCAAGGCAGGGTGACCCAAGACAACCCGTCGAAGCCGGAAGAAACGAACAACACCACGAAGTCAAAGAAGGACAGAGGAAAGTGGTGTGAGGCCCATAAGAGCCCCACTCACAACACAGGTGAGTGTCAGACCAAGCAATCGCTCGTGGCCGAGTTGAAGGCTTCAAAATCAGATGCATGTTCTGACCCTAAGTCAAAACCTGACAAGGGGAATGGCAAAGGGAAGCAGATCACTGATGCGGAGCCTAGCGCCACTGTTGCGACCGCCAAGATCTAGAAGAATGAGCCCAAAGATCTAGAGGTGGGGGAGCGTCTTTTCCACTCATAGATGTGGGTGAAGGGTTTGCTGCTGCAATTCATTGTCAACAGTGGTAGCCAAAAGAACCTCATTTCAGCAGAGGTCGTGAAGCGGTTGGGCCTACTGACTAAACCACACCCGCAGCCGTACAGTATCGGGTGGCTTCACCAAGGACGAGATCTCTGAGTCCGCCAACAGTGTCGCCTTCCCTACAACATCAAGCCCTTCACAGATGGGGTATTGTGTGATGTTGCACCTCTTGATGTTTGTGATGCACTATTGGGCCTACCATACTTATGGAGGCGACATGCTGTGTATGAGTCAAGGCCTCGTGCTGTTATTATTTATTTGGGTAATTCATTATATAGGATACCAGAGGTAGCCCCACCTACTGCCACCTCTTTGATCACTGCTAAGAAATGCAGCAAGCTCATTTCCCAGACTAGGAAATTCATTTTCTGTTTGGTTCACTCCCAGAGTAAGGGGAAGATCATCGCCACATCCATGACCCCCGAAAAGGGTTCCTCCACACAGCAGCTGCAGCAGATGGATACGGCCATAAGAGAACATGGAACATCTTCTCCTCACCCACAGGGGTACCGTTGCACTGTCAGGTCAAGCATTCATTCGATCTGACTCCCATAGCACCTCTACCCAACGAGCTGATATATCACCGCTCCATTCTGAAAATGACAAGTGCAAGAAGCGACATGGTCCTTACACTAGTACCAAGGCTATGGGGAACAATGCTTTGGAGCACAACATTCCCCCATTCCTTCGCTTGCACCAATTGTTCAATGTGGACCGCCCTCTACCATGCTTCCCACCATTACTGGACACATCAGAGATTGTAGAACAACTCACCAGGGACCAAGTTCAGTAGATGGAGGAACTCAACGCAATGGGGACCATTACTTCCTAAGGGGGGAGGAATGATCCAAGTGGATGTTGGTGGCCACCCACTTATCCCACTTCGACCCTCACAATTGTCTCTTTCAGTTTTTCAGTTTCCTTAATTGTAGCATTGTTTACTATTTTTAGCAGATTTTCGGGTCCTGAACTTCGGGAGCCATTTTGAGGCCCTAAACGACGTTTTTTGGGAAAACTAGGAGCAAAATGGGTCCATGGATCGATGTTGCTCTTCCTAGAGTTGTAGTTCTCATATAGCTCTTTCTAACGAGATATTGTGCGCATCAAACGAAGATCATATGCCAAAGTTACGACCCCAAGAAGTTGACATACCAATTTACCCAAATAGGGCCCACAGTTTGGTGTTTCATCTTCTAGGGTTAGGTTTTTGGATGTTTAGGGTTTTGCATTGTTTCTCAATAATAAATATGCCTTCGAGCCTCATTGTAACACAGTTCAGAGGCATGTGGCCGCCACATCTCTTCTAAGAGAGAAGCTACCATCGCCCTAGCTAGTTTATTTCCATTTCCGTTTGTAAGCGTATTTCAGTATTTACAGTAATGAAATGAAGTATTATTTCCGATGCATCTTTGTATTTATGGTTATTTCTGTACTTTATTGCGTCCCTGTTTAAATCCATATCAGTGGTATTAAAGCGGTCTGCTTTTTCTCTATTTTTCTTTGCATGTCCCCAACGATGTCGAGATATATGGCGTTAGGGTTGAATTGGTTGAACCTTTGCAAGACCAGCCTCGCAAAGCCCGACGGCCTCCCATGGTGGATGAAAAGAAAGATGAGGGGGCAGGAGATCCTATCAAAATTTTGCTCGAAGAATCCCTCGAGCGACAAAGGAACGTGATGATGGACAACTTTGCCCATATCCTTCAGCGACTACCTAAGGGCAACGCATCGGCTTCCAACAGCTACTCTAGAAATGCCACACCTTTTAAGGTACAAGTTAACTTTGAAATCCCCATATTCGAGGGTCAGATAGATGCAAATGCCGTAGATAAATGGTTAAATCTACTAGAAGGGTATTTTTCTGTTCATGATTTTTCCAGTCGGGAAAAGATTATTTTCGCTCTTCTCAAAGCAGCCCCGCACGTCAAGGACTAGTGGGAAACCTACTGCGAGCAAAAGGATGAAAGTACAGGCTCACTATTTTCAGCCGCACCCACTTGGAATTCATTTCGGGATGCCATCAAGGAGCAATACTACCCTATTAAAATCTATGAGGACAAATACATAAAGTGGACCATGCTCTAGCAAGGAAGGGACCAAGATGTGCCGAAGTTCACAAGCTTTTTTCATACCCTTCCCACACAATTGGGTATCAAGGACTCTGAGCTACATTTGGTACTCAAATACCGTGGCTGCCTACACAAATACATCCAAAATGAGATGGATTACTTGAACATCTCCTTGCTCGGCACGACATACTGATACGCTGTCAAAATAGAGTAGAAGTTTAAACAAAAGAAGCAAGACTTTGGATTTACGAATCCAAAGAACAAAGGACAAATCCAAGGCAGGGTGACCCAAGACAACCCATCGAAGCCGGAAGAAACGAACAACACCACGAAGTCAAAGAAGGACACATGAAATTGGTGTGAGTCCCATAAGAGCCCCACTCACAACACAAGTGAGTGTCGGACCAAGCAATCACTCGTGGCCGAGTTGAAGGCTTCAAAATCAGATGCATGTTCTGACCCTAAGTCAAAACCTGACAAGGGGAATGGCAAAGGGAAGCAGATCACTGATGCGGAGCCTAGCGCCACTGTTGTGACCGCCAAGATCTAGAAGAATGAGCCCGAAGATCTAGAGGTGGGGGAGCGTCTTTTCCACTCATAGATGTGGATGAAGGGTTTGCTGCTGCAATTCATTGTCGGCAGTGGTAGCCAAAAGAACCTCATTTCAGCAGAGGTCGTGAAGCGATTGGGCCTACCGACTAAACCACACCCGCAGCCGTACAGTATCGAGTGGCTTCACCAAGGACGAGATCTCTGAGTCCGCCAGCAGTGTCGCCTTCCCTACAACATCAAGCCCTTCACAGATGGGGTATTGTGTGATGTTGCACCTCTTGATGTTTGTGACGTACTATTGGGCCTACCATATTTATGGAAGCGACATGCTTTGTATGAGTCAAGGCCTGGCGCTATTATTATTTCTTTGGGTAATTCATTATATAGGATATCAGAGGTAGCCCCACCTACCGCCACCTCTTTGATCACTGCTAAGAAATGCAGCAAGCTCATTTCCCAGACTAGGAAATTCATTTTCTATTTGGTTCACTCCCAAAGTAAGGGGAAGATCATCGCCACATCCATGACCCCTGCGAAGGGTTCCTCCACGCAGCAGCTGCAACAGATGGATACGGTCATAAAAGAACACGAAACATCTTCTCCTCACCCACAGGGGTATCGTTGCATTGTCAGGTCAAGCATTCATTCGATCTGACTCCCATAGCACCTCTACCCAACGGGCTGATATATCACTGCTCCATTCTGAAAATGACAAGTGCAAGAAGCGACATGGTCCTTACACTAGTACCAAGGTTGTGGGGAACAATTCTTTGGAGCACAACATTCCCCCATTCCTTTGCATGCACCAATTGTTCAATGTGGACCGTCCTCTACCATGCTTCCCACCATTATTGGACACATCAGAGATTGCGGAACAACTCACGAGAGACCAAGTTCAGCAGATGGAGGAACTCAACGCAATGGGGACCATTGCTTCTTAAGGGGGGAGGAATGATCTAGGTGGATGTTGGTGGCCACCTACCTATCCCACTTGGACCCTGGCAACTGTCTCTTTCAATTTTTCAGTTTCCTTAATTGTAGCACTGTTTACTATTTTTAGCAGTTTTTTAGACCCTAAACAACATTTTTTGAGAAACTGGGAGCAACATGGGTCCATGGACCAATGTTGCTCTTCCCATAGTTGTAGCTCTTGGATAGCTCTTTCTAGCGAGATATTGTGCACGTCAAATGGAGATTGTATGCCAAAGTTACGACCCCGGGAAGTTGATGTACTAATTTACCCAAACGGGGCCCACAGTTTGCCGTTTCAACTTCTAGGGTTATGTTTTTGGATGTTTAGGGTTTTCCATTGTTTCTCGACAATAAATAGGCCTTCGAGCCTCATTGTAACACAATTCAGAGGCATGTAGCCACCACATCTCTTCTCAAAGATAAGCTACCATCGCCTTAGCTAGTTTATTTCCATTTCTGTTTGTAAGCATATTTCAGTATTTTACAGTAATGAAATGAAGTATTATTTCCATTGCATCTCTGTATTTATGGTTATTTCTATACTTTATTGCATTCATGTTTAAATCCGGATCACAGATGCTCTTAGCAAGAAAGTGTAGTTGAACGATGTTGCAGTAGTGAGTTGTATGGGGCATATTTACAGGATCAGATCTTACAGGCAGGACATCAGGATGACAGGTACAAGGAACTTGTGCATAGGTTACAACATGGTACATGTGATCAGGATGTGGACTATCATCTCACGACAGATGGCTTGAGGACATTAAGGGGCAGGATCTATGTGTCGTATGAAAAGGAACTCAAGAATCTTATCTTGAGGGAGTTTCATGTAAATCCATATTCAGGTTACCTAGGATATTAGAAGACGTTGACAACAGTAAATAAGTTATACTATTGGCTGAATCTAAAGAAGGAAGTGGCAGATTTTGTGGCTATATGCTTGGACTATCAGCAAGTGAAGGCAGAGTGTAAGCATCTAGGTGAGTTGCTTCAGCCAATTCTGATTTGAGAGTAGAAGTGAGAAGTTATTTCCATGGATTTCATTACAGGTCTTCCGAGGGCATTGAGACAACATGATTCTATCATGATTGTGGTTGATAGGTTGAAAAAGGTAGCTCACTTCATTCGAGTAAAGACTACTTATTCAGATAGTGAGGTAGCATAGGTCTTCATCAGGGAGATCGTGAGATCGCATGGTGTTCCGAAGAAGATTATGTCGAACAAAGATGCCAAGTTCCTGTCCAAGTTTTGGAAGGAGCTGTTTGGAGGTTTGGGGACAGAGTTGGACTTCAGTACAAACTATCATCCGCAGACAGATGGACAGACAGAGAGGGTCAACAGGATACTGGAGGATATGTTAAGGATGTACATGATGCATCAACAAAGGAGATGGGAGGAGTACCTTCCATTGGTTGATTTTTCTTAAAACAATGGTTATTAGGAGTCATTGAGGATGATTTTTTTTGAGGCACGATATGGGCGAATTTGTAATACTCCCATTAGTTGGAGAGATCCAGTGAACTTGGTACTTATTGGACCGGACATGTTGGCATGCATGGAACAAGATATGCAAGTTATAAAGAAGAATCTAAAGGTAGCACAAGAAAGGAAGAAGAGTTATGCAGACCAACATAGGGAATTTAAAGAGTTTAAGGTTGGGGAGCATGTGTATTTTCATATCAAGACCAAGAAGAACTCCTTAAGGATTGGAATATGTGACAACTTGGCACCATGGTATCACAGGGCTTTTGAGATACTTTAGAGGATTGAACCAGTCGCTTATATATTTGCACCGCTTCCGATCGTGAAATTCCATGATGTTTTCCATGTTTCATTTCTTAATATATATATATAAAGGATGTTGATCATGCTATTTTTTGGTATGTATTTCAAGTGGAAGTAGAAGGAGAATTCCAACTGGACCTCAGTTCATATTGTATCAGAAATAGCTCATGCTATGGAACAAAGCAATCGACTAGGTTAAAGTGAAATGTAAGCACCTTGGGCTCTATGAAGCTACAAGGGTGATGGATGATTGGATGCAGACTATGTATCCTTGATTGTTTTCCAGTTGAGCCAAAGAAATTTTGGTATATGTACATATTCATGTATGGTTTTTATTGTAAATACCACAAGGAGATGTGTTATGAAGCTCCAATAAGCGGTATGGTTTTCAAGTTGTAATTTTTGTCATGATGGTTTTTTTTTTGAGTACGTTGTTCATTGTAAATACTGAGACGAGTTGGGTTATAAAACTCCATGGGCAGTATGTTTTGGATTTCAATGGTTTTGTTATTTTTAGGTGTCATAAAACACCAAGGACGGTGTTCCCCTAAGGGGAAAGGGTGTGTAACAACCCTATGTTAGAATTTCATATAATAAAAGTTAATGAAGGAAAAACAAGCCCAAGGTCAAAGGACATTTATTCCAAGCTGAATGTTGGGAAAAATATACTAGTGGGCATCACTTGTTGTGTTTATTGCTAAAGGGAAATTGTCAAAGGAAATGGAAAAGACTTTGAAAAGGAAAAGAGGCATTAATTTTCATATTATTTATGGAAATAAAAGAAATTAAGAGAGAAGGGAGGTGAAAGGTCAGAAGTTGCATGTAAGGAGGAAATTGAAGGAAAATTAAAGAAAATGAAGAAATTAGAGGAATTGATAATAAAACGACATCATCGCATCACTTGGTAGCTTTTGTCAGTTCAGTTTTGGAATTAGTATCAGAGAGGAGAAGAGCACCAAGAGGAGAATAAAAAGCAAGCAAGCAAAGGAAGGACAAGGAAAGCAAGGACCAAGCAAGGAAAAGTTGCATCAATCAGTTTCAACAGGAATACTTGCAGGTAACAGGTTGCATGTATGATTCCCTAGCTAGATTTGACATGCATGGTATGTGTGTGTTGGTATTTTGTTCTTTTTCCTTCATTGGCATGGATTTTGTTGGGTTTCAATAGTGGATTTTAGCCTTTCCTTTCCATTTTCAGATAGCCATGGTGTGATGCGACTTTTCTCGGTTTGAGCTTTGGATTGCCAGAAGATTTTTTATCCGGGTGAGGTGATCTTAGGAAATTTCCCAAATGCCTAGGAATCCCTTGACCGGTAATGGTGAGATACATGGTAAATCCTGAGGCTGGAGATGGAAAATTTCCTCAAGGTATTGGAGAAGAAATTATGAGGCATCCAAGCCCAGTTTGGTTTTGTGATCTCGGGGCCAGTTTAGGTGAGATCAAGGTATGGTGGGGGTGGAGGTAGTTTAAACTCTAGATTCCCTTGGTTGTTTATGGTTGGTTTTATTCCATGAGATCCCACATCCATGCTTGCAATATGGAACAGGGGTGATTGGTTGAAAGAAAGATCTGGTTCAACTCAATCTATGGTTGGGTGGTACGTGGAAGTCCCTGGCTTGGTTGGATTTTTCATATGATTAATAAGAGCTAAGTTCTTCTTTCTTTTGACAATTAAATGTACTTGTTATTATGTGGCTTTAATGGTTGTTCTCTCATTGTTATTTATCTAGTTAGATGTTGGTTATGAGCATGGTTATTTGACAAATCTAAGTATGGCTCTTAACACATTTCTATTAATGACTGTCTAGATAATGAATGCAATACCTTATTGGTATTATAAAAAATATTGTGGGAAGGCATTGTTCCTTCTTGTTTATCCTCACACAATTTTTCAGATAATTATGTTCAGATTTGCATTCATGACCTGTAGGGTGCATGTTCTCCATGTGTTTGACAGAATGTCAATCCCAGTAGGGAGAGGTCAAATCAAGTACTACTTCATTTTTTGTTCCATAAGATTTGTTCCTATGTCATTTGTCATATTTTTAAGTTTCGATGAGTTTTGGGCAGAGGCTTGAGTCCTGACCCTAAAAAAGTGGCTCTGAATTTGGTTGCTAACATAGAATGATTGGAAAAGTCTACAATCACATGGAGGAAGGCTTATTAGTTTGATTGGAAGGTTATATTTGCTTGTATGCCTTGTAAACGGAGTGATTAGTGCTCTAGGTCATGAAAAATAGAGTCATCTCAAGGGTTGGACACCTAGAGGGGTTAGGTTTCTCCTTGAGGTCCTATAAAACCTTAGGGAATTCAATAAGGTCTTAAGTTGTTAACTCCATTTCCTTAAGGTCATTTAGGAGGTTGAGTCTTATCATAGTGACCCTCAACTCATGTTTACCCCGGGCAAACTGGTGAAAGTAGGTAAATGTGGGAGGTGGCGGGTTACACAGCTCCATGCCATTGGTCCCACTTCCTTGTGAAACGACCATGAGTTGGCGCTTAGACACTCCAAGAGCCTCCATGAATCTTTATAACTACTGTGCACCTAATTCTTACTTATTTCATAGGGCCCTGTGTGGGCGCTTAGCCTGTAGCCCTCTCAATCCCAAAACTTTCGTTTGTGTGCACCATAATTCACTCGTCCTGGTGTATTTTCTGGGTTGATATGTCCTCTGGGGACCACCCGCCTTTGCTTCGATTAGTTTTCGGTGTGTGCCTTCGTGGCTCGATGCCTGTTTCCCATCAATTTCACTTGCACTCTATTATCAAAATGTCAGGATTTGTCCAACAAGATGACATCATATTGACATCACATGTGCTACATGTCGACCATTAGTCCATGTTTCCACCAGATATGGGCCATTTAGATGCCCAAAAATGTTGGATCTGCATGCCACGTGTTCACTATCGATTGGATCACGTAATGTTGACATCATCATCAATGTTGCTTCAAAGAGCCAATAAGATGTTGCCATGTATCATACTGGAGGAGAGAGAAAAAGTCCCCTAGACCTTTATTTTTTTCCAAATTCATTTGTTAATTAGAAAACGACCAGGTTCAATAACTTCCCTCGACACCACTCCTATGTTGTTTGTGGTATTCGGAGGGGTGACCTCGAGGTGGTTCTCTGTCATTGATCTACACAATCAACAGTATGAGAAACCACCTCTCATGGCCTCCAAACCTATCTAGAGGGTCATCTCAGGTGTTGTTGGAAAGGTCCCACTTGTCTCGGTGCTTTTCCCTTTTGTTCTTCTTTCAAGTCAATGCTCTACTGCAATGCAACCCTGTTAAACCTTTAGGCCAGCCCTTAGCAGGCTGAGCTATCAGAATGGGCTCCTCTGCTCAAATTCCATTGGAAGACGTTTTACTACCATGTCCCGACGCTTACCACTTGGTCCATTCCTTTTGTGTACTAAAACAGTTGCACCAAGGAGATACCATCGAGCTATAACTGTCGGGTGGGATCCACTCGCTTTATTACATCCTGGAGCTTAACTTTGCTTGCTATTTACATACCGTAGTGGTAACTCTATGGGGGTAAGCCTGTCAAGTGGGTTCCACCTATGGCCAATGAAATGTCTCCCCACTGCTTTAGTGTTAGCCATGTCTTCTTGGAGCTTTGTGTAGAGGTTCCACCAACCTTGCCGCTAGGTGTGCCAACTTTGGATATGCCCCAAATCTCATCCAACCACCTCTAACTTTGCTAACATATACTTAAGGTCACTAAAGTTTTATTGGCTCTATCTTTCAATGCAAAAGGCCATTTTCAAACTTTTGTATACCATTGGAAATCTATTTTAGAGCTCTATCCATCTGAGTGGGCTTTACCTACATCTGAGATGATATGCTGCTCCTAAATAGGATCCAAATTCTCTGCACCATTTAATTTACTTTGCCACTCCTTGCTATAGCTTTTACCAGTTGCAATTATTTTTCCTTTGCCTTTGCTTTGCCTTTGCCACCTTTTCCATTCTCTTTTCTTTTGTGTGCCATCTCTGCTATTGCCCTTGTCATCAATCTTTGCCTTGGCCACCAATGAGAACATATTTACCAATGCAGTTACCGTTTCCAATCTTTTTCCATTTTGTTTCCCTTCACCTTTTCCATCAATGACAACATATTTCCAACATGGATTATAATGGCAAAGACATATATCAAAAACTATACTTCACAATAACAAATTCCCACTTCACTTCCTCCATGACTCTTCCACATATATCTCACACCCAATGATCAAATCCAAATTGAGCTTCTCTATGTAGAACTCAACATATAATATGTTGTCATTTATAACCACTCCTTGAATGTTGGAATTTGATACCAATTGTTAGAGATAAAAATATGAGAGAAATAAATGATAACAAACAAACATAAAGTATACATACCAAGGTTTAGTCTATAAATCTACAATCAAGAAACAAATAGCCTAATGATACATCAAGTGAACAAAACCACCAAATATTAACTTAATAGCCTTGACTCTTTCACCAAATGAAATTTACTTAACCAAAAATGACATTATTATAATTTTATTTATATAATTAATATTATTGAAATTACACTTTCATAATTTTGATAGTATGTGAATTTAAATGATGAGTAAATCTTCTTTGAAAAAATCCAAAATTTTTTTGATTAATTTTAAAGAAAACTTAAAATATAAAATATAAAATATTCATAATTTATATTATCAATTCATAAATACAAATACAAAAAATATATTAACTATTATATTAATATTGTATAATATATATTATATATAACAAATCCTATATTAGTTAGAGCTCTTTTACATCTTTCTCTTGATTATAATAAAGATTATCTTAGATCCATCTTAACTATAAATTTATCAAGCTCTTGGATCAAATCTCTAGAGGTGCAAACCTATTTTCTAAGTGCAAAATTTGAAGAAAAATCTTTCGAGGTGCAAACCTATTTTCTAAGTGAAAAACATGAAGAAAGGTTTGCACCTCCAGATATTTGATCCCTCTCAGAGCTTGATACATCGTGAGTTAAAGATGAATCTAAGATTGTTTAATTATTAATTTTATTTTATAGTTTAAATTTTATTTTTATGTACTTTCAATGAGTAAAAATGTTTTAATTAATAATTTTATTTTTTAGTTTAATCTAAATTGGTTTATTTTTTAATTTCATTTTACAACATTTTTTCCATACTGGGATGGAGAGTGTCTTTCGACCCAAAAATGTAATAAAATTAAATTAAAAAAAATATTTATAGAATATTTTGATTGTGAAATGAAATATGGTTTTTGGGCATGTGGTATTCGCGAGCCATGGTATTGGCCCATGGTATGGTATGGTTAATAATATCCATGGTAAAGTGGGGCTAGTATCCATGGTTAAAAATCTTGTTATATTGTAAGTGTTATCTTGATTATGAAATGAGATATGGTTTTTGGGCATGTGGTATTGATGAGCCATCATATTGGCCCATGGTATGTTATGGTTAATAATATCAATGGTAAAGTGTGAGTGAAAATACATGCTTTAAAATCTTGTTATATTGTAAGTATTAAGTTTTTATGTGCTTATTAATGAAATTTAAATATGGTTACAAAATTATTATTTTAATTTATATGGTAAAATGGATATTAATTTATAGCTACAATTTATATGTTATATATTTAATGTGATAGAGTTGTAGATATATCTCATAAATGATTATAATATTTTCCTTTTAGATTTAATTTTAAAAGTTATAAAATTAAATTCAAATAAAATGTTTTTATTGGGAAATGAGAGATGGTTTTTGGGCATGTTGTTTTGATGAGTTGTGGTATTGGCCCATGGTATTGTAGCAAAGCCTATTTACAAGTTAATAATATCTATGGCAAAGTGGACGTGAATATTCATGGTTAAACATATTGTTATATTGTAAGTATTAAAATTTTTATGTGCTTCTTAATTAAATTAAAATATGCTTATAGAATCATTATTTTATTTTATAAGATAAAATTGATATTTTAGGTAATATGTATATTATTCTTTTATCTAAAAAGTTATTCGTAATTTAATTAATAAAAAAAAAATTACAATCTAACAAATTCAATTTTATTATTTTTGTTACTTTTAATATTTTATGGACACTACAACATCTCCCCCATACTTTGCTCTATATTACTTTTAATCAACATGTAAATGTTTACCAATAAATTGGACAAATTAATATAAATTCAACATATTAAGCTGACATATAAAAATGTTAACAAACTTTTTAATATTACACCTACACATCACTCGTATACTAAAATGTAGAACGCCTCTCAATGCAATTGAGTTTGATTATTAAAATTTACATGTGTATATAATTTAACTTTTTAAATGTAAGTGTATAATAAAGAAAAAACACATTTTCTTAACTATTAGAATTAAAATTAAAATTATATATATATATATATATATATATATATATATATATATATCCTATGAGGTGTAGAATAGACTATGATGGGTGCACTCTTAAGTCATTTCCTAGTGTGAAGGTCACTGGTTCAAAACTTTGTGACCAAAAATCTAGTCATGCTAAGGGTTGGTGTAGCTTAGACATAATGTAATCGCTGATAAACTGAGACCATTTAATAAATAAATAAATAAAACATATATATGTAATCTGTTAGCCTCCTGTTGCAACAGGTGTTCATCTTTCATGATTGACATTTTTACATGCCAAATATGTCATACTTTGCATGCTGCAATGCTCCATATTTCCAAAAGAGGCCAAAGAAAAGGCCATGAAAGTGTGCCAGTCTAAATGCTACTGCTCTATTCCAATTTTGATAAGTTATTCATTTTTGAATAATTTTCTGTTAAGGGAAGGCCAAACAGCTTAATCTTGGCTTCCCTAGGTTTCAATTTCTTGTTCTAGAATGTAGAGAATGGAAATCTTTACAAACAGTTTAATCTTGGCAGATTTGTAGATAGGTAGAGAAACAAAGGAGCCCAACTGCTTAATCTGGGCCCTTGGAAGAAATAATTGTGGATTTAGATAGGAGGACAACAAAAAGAAAAAGGATAATCAGGGTCTGCAAGTTCAAGTGCACCCATGCAAAAAAGAAGAAAAAATGCTAGGTAAATAGGCTGGGTAGGTAGTTTTGTGGTTGCAGAATCAAGCTGTGTGATCCATTTCATGTTTTCAAGTGTTGTATCTATTCAGATCACAATGCAAGGCCATTCCCCTTTGGAGGAGCTCAAGCGAGGCATGTTAACTCCCCCTTCTTCTTATTCCCCAAATCACTCACTAACATCCCATTGAGGACCTTGGGATCTGCCCACCCAGTCCTGTTATCACTTCATTTTGGTAAAAGACCAAGTCAAGCTTTGACTTCCTTCAGTGAAGAAAAGCCACATTTCTTGTGTAAAAATCATGTCTCCATAGTCCATGCACTTCTTATGTCTAGTTTCAGTTCACAAACTTAGACTCTCCCCTACACTTCACCCCACAAATTCATATTAACTCCTAACTCTATTATCTGGCTCCCTATATCATTTCCTTATCCCCTATTGTACAAAAACTATATAAAATCCCAAAAATATTACATATTCCCCTCCCCTTGGTATTATAGCCATATTTATCAAGTCCGTGAAATACTAGTCCATCTGGGGCTCCTACTAACCCTTCCGTGTCCTAACCTGGAGTTAGTCTGACATCTGGTCACACTAATAACCATTTCCCCTAAGTCCTAACCCTACAATACTCATTTCCTGCCCTTATCCTAAGGTCATGCATGTAAATATATTTCACCCCGCTTGTATATAACCCAAAACCCACTTTCCTAATGTTTTCCACCCGCCAGATTAAAACAATTAATAAAAAACGCGCGGGCCCCGTCCCTAACCCTCCGCCGCCTTGTCTGTCCCGTCATCCGTCCGATTGACCGCGCCACAGATCTACGGTGGGCAGGTCTTTTTGTGCCCCGATGTGCCGAGGGTTAGCGCCCGAGAGATGGGCGGTTTTCCCGTCGTACTCCCGCCATGCGTCGCCCTCCGGCTGTGGCGGAACCCCCTCCACCGAAACCGCTTCTACACTAAAGCGGTGCGATATGAAACCGAATACCGCCCTCCCCTATGTGACGTCGGCGCCACGTCTCCCCCATGACGTCATCAACCTGAGTCGGCCTCCTGCCAGCATGTCCCTGCCACGTCATTGCCACGTCGCTGCCACCGTACTACCACGTCATCACCTCTACTGATCTGGATTTAAACAGGAACGCAACAAATTACAGAGATAACCATATACACAAAGATGCAGCGGAAATAATACTTCCTTTCATTAATGGAAAATACTGAAATATGCTTACAACCAGAAATGGAAATAAACCAGCTAGGGCGATGGTAGCTTATCTCTGAGAAGAGATGTGATGGCTACATGCCTCTGAACTGTGTTACAATGAGGCTCGAAGGCCTATTTATTTTTGAGAACAATGGAAAACCCTTAACATTCCAAAACCTAACCCTAGGAGATGAAACGCCAAACTGTGGGCCCCGTTTTGGGTAAATTGGTACATCAACTTCCCGGGGTCGTAAATTTGGCATATGATCTCCGTTTGACGCATACAATAGCTCGTTAGAAAGATCTATCCGAGTACTACAATTGTTGGAATGGGCAACATCGGTCCATTCCATGGACCCACGTTGCCTCTGGATTCCCCAAAAAACGTCGTTTAGGGCCTCAAAACGGCTCCGGAAGTTCAGGACCCGAAAAACTGCTAAAAATAGTAAGTTGTGCTACAATTAAGGAAACTGAAAATGCTGAGAAAGACAATGGTGGGGGTCCAGGTGGACTTGGCAGGTGGCCACCAATATCCACCTGGATCATTCCTCCCCCCTTAGGAAGCAATGGTCCCCATTGCGTTGAGCTCCTCCATGAGATGAGGAAACTTTTGTTGAACTTGTTCCCTGGTGAGCCACTTGCCCTGCTGAAGGAGTTGGCCTGCTTTGACAACTCGATACAGTTGGATATTCTGTTGGCGAGTGTTCTTGATCTGTGTGTCCATGATCCGATCAGTTGCAGCTTGTTCCATGCAATCTGGATTTAATTCTGTGGGTTTGAGCTGTTCTGCAATGTCGGATGTGTCTAGCAATGGTGGAAAGTATGGCCGAAGGCGGTCCACATTGAACACTGGGTGCAGGCCAAGGAATGGGGGAATGCTGAGCTCAAATGCATTGTCTCCCATAGCCTTAGTAATGGTGTAAGGACCATATTGGAGTGGTCTCAATTTCCGATAGGCTCCAGTAAGGCGTTCCTTTTGCAAGTGCAACCAGACTTTGTCGCCCACCTGAAACTTGTGTGGCACCCGATGTTGATCATGTCGCTGCTTGTACTTGGCATTTGATTTCTCAAGAATGTCATGGACCTGCTGGCGAATATGTTGGATGCGCTCAATGAAGCTGGTGGCCTTATCTGTTTCGGACTGGACATGAGCTGAATTCATGTGAGTAGCTGCAAGTGGCATGGCCACATCAATGGGGCATAGTGGCTGGAATCCCAAACCCACCTGAAAAGGGCTATGGCCAGTGGAGCTGTGAAGAGCTCGGTTGTAGCTGTGCTGAACATAGGGGAGGCTCTCGTCCCATGTGCGTGGATGCTTTGAGTTATACATGCGCAGAATGTGCACAATCATCCTATTGACAACCTCTGTCTGGCCATCAGTTTGAGGATGGAAGGCTGTGGACTTCGTGAGTTTGGTGTCCAACATTGACCAGAGACTGGACCAAAATGTGCTGAGAAACCGACTGTCCCGCTCTGAGATGATAGACTGTGGGATCCCAAAGTGCACTCACACTCGTTCAAAGAAGAGTTTAGTAGTGGCTTCTGCTGTGATATTCTTCTTGCAGGCCACCATAATGGCCATCTTCGAGAACCTGTCGACGACCACAAAAACACAGTCATTTCCATGCTTAGTGGAAGGAAGGCCTGACATGTAATCCATGGAGATGGATTCCCAAGGTCGACTAGGGGTAGGCAACGGGGTATAGAGGTCGTGCTTCTTAATGGTCGGTTTGGCAATGGCACAGGCAGTACATGATTTGATGTACTTCCCAACATTCTGTCGAAGATTCGGCCAATAGAAATAATTTTGCAGTACTGACACTGTTTTCTCGACCCCGAAATGCCCAGCAGCCCGACTGTAGTGTGCTTCCAAAATCAGCTTGGCACGCTCGCTTGAAGGAACACAAAGGTGATCGAGGTGGCATAATAGGGCATCCTGGAGGTGAAAATCTGTAACACGCCGACCCTCCAAAAGTGTCTGGTATGTGTGGCCGAATTCTGGGTTGCTTTTGTAGAGAAGTGGCCAATCAGAAGTCTCGTGCCCACAAGAGTTGAGCACGGTGGTTAACGCCATGATCGGTGGTCGACTGAGGCAATCTGCAACATTATTGGTGCTGCCCTTCTTATACTTGATATTCAAGTGGAACTATTGCAGGTATGTAGACCACTTCTGATGGCGATCATTCTGCAATTTCCCTTGGGTCTGTATGAACTGCAGGGGTCGGTGGTCTGTGTGGATGACCGTTTCCTTCCCCAAAATGTAATGCTTCCATTGTCGGCAGGCCTGTACAATGGAATACATCTCTTTATCATAAGTGGGGTACTTCCGGACTGTGTCTGAAAGTGTTTCACTGTGATATGCCACTGGATGTCCATGTTGAGTAAGGACTGCCCCAATAGCATAGTCAGAGGCATCTGTCTCGACCTCAAATGGTTGTTGTAAATCTGGTAACGCGAGCACTGGTGCCGTGCAGAGGCGATCCTTCAACTCCATGAATGCCTTCTGTTGAGATTCAGACCAAAAGAATCTTTCTTTCGCCCCTCCCTTGGTGACCTGACTCAAGGGCCAAGAAATATGAGAAAACCCCAACACAAACCTGCGGTAGAAGTTGGCAAGACCTAGAAAGCTGCGGAGCTCTGTTAGAGTGGTTGGAGAGGGCCAATCCCGAATGACTTGGATCTTGGCTGGATCGACATGCACCTCCTGTTCATCAATGGTGTATCCCAGATACTGAACCTGGGTCATGCCAAAAGTGCATTTCTCCAAATTAGCACATAGCTTGTGTTGCCACAGTGTTTGGAGAACCTGTCGGATGTGATGGAGGTGCTCTTCCCAACTCTGGCTGAAGATCAGAATGTCATCCAAGTATACTACTACAAAGGAGTTGGTGAATGGCCGCAAGATTTCATCCATTAGCCTCATAAAGGTTGCAGGAGCATTCGTCAATCCGAAAGGCATGACCAACCATTCGAAGAGGTCCTCCTTGGATTTGAAGGTAGTCTTCCACACATCAGAGGGTTCGATTGGTACCTGGTGATATCTTGACTTCAGATCGATCTTGCTGAAATATTTCGCCCCCTTTAGTTGGTCTAAGAGGTCATCAATCCGCGGGATCGGGTACCTATTATGGACAGTGATCTTGTTCAGCGCCCGATAGTCAATACAGAGTCTCCACGTCCCATCCTTCTTCTGTACCAACACGATCGGGCTCCCACAAGGCGATGAACTCGGACGGATGTGACCTTTCTGCAGGAGCTCCTGAATCTGCCTCTTGATTTCATTGTTCTCCAGAACGGAGCGCCGATAAATTGGTCCATTGGGTAGCGGCGCACCTGGGGTCAGATCGATGAAGTGCTTGACTTGACAGTGCAGAGGAACCCCTGCCGGGGAGGTGAAGATGTCCTCGTACTCCTCCACATCTTGTCCATCTGTAGTTGTCGTGCAGAGGGACCCCGTCTGGAGGCCGCAGCCACTGTCTTCTTCTTTCCTTGAGGGCGTATCATCAGGAAAACAAATTTCCTGGTTTTGGAAATGATCTTACTGCATTGTTTTGCAGTAATCAAAGAGATGGCGGCAGGTGGTGCTACCTCTGGTATCCTGAACAACTTATTTCCCAATGTAATAATAACAGCACGGGGCCTTGATTCATACACAGCATGTCGCTTCCACAAGTATGGTTTTCCTAGTAATACATCACAAACTTCAAGGGGAGCAATGTCACACAATACCTCATCCGTGAAGGGCTTGATGTTGTATGGAAGGCGACACTACTGGCTCACGCGAAGATCTCGTCCTTGGTGCAGCCACCCAATGGTGTATGGTTGTGGATGTGCTGTGGTCGGTAAGCCCAACCGCTTCACGACCTCTACCGAAATGAGGTTCTTTTGACTCCCGCTATCAACAATGAATTGTATCGGGGAGCCCTTTACCCACATCTGAGAGTGGAAGAGACGCTCCTCCTCCTCTGGATCTTCGGGTTCATTTTTCTGGATCTTTGCGGTAGCAACAGTGGCGCTGGGATCCGCATCAATGATCTGCTTCCCTTTTTCATACCCCTTATCGGGTTCTGACTCAGAGTCGGAACATGCATCTGATTCTAAAAGCTTTAGCTCAGCCACCAGTGACTGCTTGGCCCGACACTCACTTGTGTTGTGAGTGGAGCTCTTATGGAACTCGCACCATTTTCCAGTGTCCTTTCTCGGCTTCGCGGCGCTGTTCTTTGCTTGCAGCTTCGGCTGGTTGTCTTGGGCTGCTCTCCCACCTTGGCTTTGTCCTTTGTTCTATGGTTTCGGGGCACCTTTCCCCTGCTTTGGATTCGCAGATCCAAAGTCTCGCTTCTTTTGTTTAAACTTCTGCTCGACCTTGACGACATATCGGTATGCTGCGCCGAGCGAGGGGATGTTTAGGAATTGTATTTCTTCCTGGATGTACTTGTGCAGGCAGCCACGGTATTTGAGTATCAAATGTTGCTCTGAATCCTTGATACCCAACTTTGTGCGAAGGGTATGGAAAATATTGGTGAACTCCGACACGTCTTGGTCCCTTCCCTGCCGCAGCGTGGTCCACTTTATGTATTCATCCTCATAGCTTCCAACAGGGTAGTACTGCTCCTTGACGGCATCCCGGAACGAATCCCAGGTGGGTGCGGCTGAAAATAGTGAGCCAGTACTTTCATCCTTCTGCTCGCAGTAGGTTTCCCACCAGTCCTTGACGTGGGGGGCTGCTTTGAGAAGAGAAAAAACAATCTTTTCCCGACTCGAAAATTCATGAACAGAAAAATAACCCTCTAGCAGATTTAACCATTTATCTACGGCATCTGCATCTATCTGACCCTTGAATATGGGGATTTCAAAATTAACTTGTACCTTAAAGGGTGTGGCGTTTCCAGAGTAGCTGCTGGAAGCCGATGCGTCGCTTCTGGGTAGCCGCTAAAGGATCTGGGCAAAGATGTCCATCATCGCGTTCCGTTGTCGCTCAAGGGCTTCTTCGAGCAAGATTTTGATGGGATCTCCTGCCCCCTCGTCTTTCTTCTCGTCCACCATGGGAGGCCGTCGGGATTTGCGAGGCTGGTCTTGCAAAGGTTCAAGCAGTTCAAGCCCTAACTCCTTATATCCCGACCTTGTTGGGGACATGCAAAGAAAAACAGAGAAAAAGCAGACCGCTCTGATACCACTGATCCGGATTTAAACAGGAACGCAACAAATTACAGAGATAACCATATACACAAAGATGCAATAGAAATAATACTTCCTTTCATTAATGGAAAATACTGAAATATGCTTACAACCAGAAATGGAAATAAACCAGCTAGGGCGATGGTAGCTTATCTCTGAGAAGAGATGTGATGGCTACATGCCTCTGAACTGTGTTACAATGAGGCTCGAAGGCCTATTTATTGTTGAGAACAATGGAAAACCCTTAACATTCCAAAACCTAACCCTAGGAGATGAAACGCCAAACTGTGGGCCTCGTTTGGGGTAAATTGGTACATCAACTTCCCGGGGTCGTAACTTTGGCATATGATCTCTGTTTGACGCATACAATAGCTCGTTAGAAAGATCTATCCGAGTACTACCATTGCTGGACCTACCATTGTTGGAATGGGCAACATCGGTCCATTTCATGGACCCATGTTGCCCCCGGATTCCCCAAAAAACGTCGTTTAGGGCCTCAAAACGGCTCCGGAAGTTCAGGACCCGAAAAACTACTAAAAATAGTAAGTTGTGCTACAATTAAGGAAACTGAAAATGCTGAGAAAGACAATGGTGGGGGTCCAGGTGGACTTTGCAGGTGGCCACCAATATCCACCTGGATCATCTACCGTACCGCCACATCACCCTGCCACGTCACCACCGTACTAGGACCCACCGCTGACGTCATGCTGACGTCATCGTCAAAAAGGGCACGAAGCGCGAATCTGCACCAACGGATTCCCAGAATGAAAAACCGAGGCAGTTTTTGATGCGCGATTAGCGCTAAGCGCATCGCTAAGGGAAATAGGCCAAAATTGAAAGCCGTTTCGTGGCTCGGCCACCAGCAGGCTCGAAAGTCGCAAAATGACAAGAATTTCTTCACGCAGGATTCAGAAAAGGGGCAAAAACAGTTCTAAAGCAAGAAGAGGGCCGAATAGCAGCCATGAAAGGTCGATGGAACAGTTTAAAGAGTATCAGAGGTGAAAAAGGCGCACTTTTAGTGCCAAAGCATATCAAGGAAGCAGCAAAGAGTATCAGTCAAATGTTTTTAATGGAAATCTTTATTTCCCAAAGCAGGTGAACATTGAATGGCCTCCAACAAAGTCAAAGAAAGCGGTGAAAGCCCATCAAAGCTCTCCAATCACAGTCGAAGCATTTAAAGCCACCGAACAGCAATGGATCAATACCCAAAGCACAATTATGGCCAAATGCCAGCACAGAGCCATAAAGACAACACATTGACTCTTTTTTTATACAGCTGCCCCCAGCGCAGCTCGAAGATATTTTCTCGCATTTATTTCAGACATATGTTAGGTTAAAGACACTTATTACAACAGATCTGTCGGAGATCTGATTTTTGTAGATATTTTACTTATAAAACCACCCTAATTCACTGTTTAAGGGGTTGGTTGGTTGTATAGCTCCAAGAGAGACTCGCTCTGTATACCTGATATTTTCCTTAATCAAAGACTGTTGAAAGCTTGGAGAATGGACTGTCTACTGTGCTATTAATGTTTTGAAGAATGAATATGGAATTCTTGTGCTGCAATATGACTCAATAAGTGCCTCTTACCTCTGTTTTCATTGATATATGCTCATATCATACATGTATCACCATCTAAATAGCAGAAAGAAAGATTAGCTTAGAACTTGTTTAACTGCACTCTATGCTCAATTTCTGCTGTTTCTTTATGTTTTCATCTGAAATGAATTGGTAATGAATATGATTTCCCTTTGACTCATATTTACCCTAATTCACCCATGTTTGACAGTTATCTAAGGATTCTTTACTGCTCCTAGATAAAGCTCATTCGCCCTCCCTCTGTTAAGCTGAATGAGAGATTCTTAATTGCCTCTCATTCCTTAGCTTTCATTCCATCTTTTTAGCTTGAATCATTGTTTCATGTGCAGCTAGCTTGCTCCATATTTCTCTCTTGTGACCAAGAAAACACACCAGCAGTCCTATTCCATGACTCCACACCCAATGGTTTGTACTTATCATACTATACATTTCCTCTCTGCTTGAAAGCATCATCCTTCCCACCAAACTTAAACAAAACCCCTTGAACTCAATAACTAGCCTAAAACCATCATTAACAAAGCTAAATCCTAAAGAGAGAGCCCTATCTGACTGCTGGTAGGCTAGGACCTGTAGTCCGAAAATTGGTTTGTGGTCACCTCGGCCGTATTCCCTTAAGAGTCAAAGGGAACAACCTGAGTGATAACATAATTCATCTTTATATAATTTCTCATAAACTCAAACTACTTAACAAACAAACAAACAAACAAAATAATATATATCTATATATAATAAATAATCCATCATTAATATAAATATAATAAAATTTTATTCATTCAAAAACAACGTTCTTCCACATAATCATTGTGCTTTCCCGCACATAATCATTGTGCTTTTCCCACTCATATTAAAGTAAAACGTGGAAGTTCTATAAATGATGCATCTTAAGATTCCTAATACTAATAAACCAATAACTTATAGATAACGTTGTTAAACACATCGCATCTAGATTATGCTCCCGTTCCCACCAATTCTGCCGCATTATAACTCTGTTTGTTATAACATAGTACCACCATTATAATTTATAGAAATATAAAAGTACTAATTCGTGACCTAGACTGTTTATTATAAAGTGATACCCGTTATAAGCTATGCATTTTATAAGTTATATTTCAACTCTTTAACATTCAATAGGTTATATGGTTTATTAACCCATCGTTTATTTCGAATTACAATAAGGTCGATTTAAAAAAAAAATAGTTTATCGCTAAAATGCATAATGTTGGCTCCTTAAGTAAGATAAAATAATAATTATTTAATAATATATATATATATATATATATAATTTGGTGGCACGGTCTTAAAAGTTATGTTTTAAAAGTGAGGTGTATGTTTTAAAAGTGAGGTGAGTAATGAGGTTTTTTACTTAAATTTTCTAATTATTAAATTTGTGTGTTATCCCATGAGGTTAAATAGTTACACTTAGAGGTTGTAGTTAGAGTGGATGTCATGTAACTATGAGTTGGATCGAGTTATTAATTTTTTTTATTTAAAGATTAAAACAAAAGACAAAATATAAAGAAAAATTATATGGTATGAAGTTGGATCCAGTTATTAATTTTTTTTATTTAAAGATTAAAACAAAAGACAAAATATAAAGAAAAATTATATGGTATGAATATATTGACATGTATATATACTACTTTAATTATATAAGTTAAATGTTTGATTAACTTTGAAATTAATTATATAAGTTAAATGTTTGATTAACTTTGAGATTAATTATATAAGTTAAATGTTTGATTAACTTTGAGAGTGATAAGTTTTTTCTCAAATTTTCTAATTATATTATTGTAGGGGTTGAGTAGTCACGCTTAGAAGTTAGAGTGGTAGTAGTAGAAATTGACTTTATCACATGATTACAAGCTTGGTCAAGTTGTAGATTCCTCTTTAAAAATGAAGAATAAAAGATGGTATGAACATATTTGACATGTATATATAATATCTCAACCATGTAAAATTAGTGATGAACACTATACAGATGCAAGCAAGAAAAACAATTGAGGCAACATGGTTAGCAAGAATCCAAATTTTAGGGTTGGACGTTAGCTACCTAGCTTAAAAAAAACCCTTTAATAACTTAATCCCCATTTATAAAATGCAAGTAACTTAATAAAATTAATTACAATCTTCCATCCTCTTTCCTATAAACAATCTTTCATCGTCTTTTCAAATCTTAGGGTTGAAAGTTAACTCCGTGGCTGAAAATGGCTGTCACTATTACACCATACAAAACTATTTCATAAATGTAATACATTGAAAAGTTACAACATGTTTCCAAGGACTTTGACACCCACCTACTTAGGGAAACAAATTGTTTATGCCACCATTTAAGGTAAAATTCTTTAACAAATTAAAATATATAAATTTAAACACACTGGTTGGTTCGAAACACCTCGATCAAATATTTTCAATGTGATTTTTTCCAAAAAATTACTTACATTAACTAATTTAATCAATTTTATTTTAATTATATTAATAATAAAGTAAAAATAATTTTATTTGTTATGAAATTTATTTTAAACTTGAAATGTAATTTATTATTTATAGAGTTTATTGTCTATATTAGAATTAGACTGGAAAAATTTTGAATTTTACATAAATAATAGACAAAAATTGATTTTAAGAAAATATTTTTCATCTAATACATCATCAAATAACTAATATAAATAATAATTAAACATATTTTTAATTTCAAATTATAAAATAATAAATTTAAATTTAAAAATCATTTATTTCATCCCTTATTTATCACACACCAAATATTTACCTAAATAAAGACCATTAAATAAATAAATAACTGAATCTATCTCCTTTCTAATCAAACCCTAAAGTTTCGACTAACCAAACTTCTTTACCCATAAACACCATTCATAAACAATCTGCTGAGAGTGCCATGTTGATGTTATTATTATGATTTTTTAAAAAGGATAAGTACATAAGATATACTGATACAGGATGGATTAATTCTGCAGTGCTACTAATCAAAACCGACATTGATTGACTCAGGCTACTGTGTATATTCATTGTATTGATTGTTTCGTGAGCCCTGTCACGCATATTGAGTCTGTCTTTCATTAATTAGGTTTTATTTCTTCATTAGATTATATTAGATTATGTTACTATTGTTATTATATATTAGATTATGTTATTATACATTTAAAGAAGTTAGCTTTTATGATATATATCAATTATATTTGTTAATATAATTATGTGAATTTAAATTTAAAATACAATTTTAATGATAAAAATTTAAAATCTTTAACCTTTGATCCGTTTCTTCTTAACCACATTAATATCAAACTATCAAAAATGATATTTTTTGTTTTTTAATCAATTTCATCTTAACCACATTAATGTCCAACCATGAAAATGATACTTTTTAGGAGGAAAACATAGAATTTAAGAGCACGTAAAGCATATTGATGTCGTGATGTGTTTTGCCGAAAACAAAAACGAATTTTTTGCCGAAACAAAAGCGAAACTTGATGTATATCTTGAGAGTTGAACGGGGAGAATCTAACTTCACTATTATTTGAAAACAAGTAACTTTAAATATTTATCCATAAACATGGAATAGAATACTTTTGTAAGTCATGACAGGCCAACAACAAATTATACGACATGAGCCTTAGTAGGTGTCATATTCCTCTCGTAATTAATTCAACGTAAATCAAACTGTTATGCGATAAGTTACGAATCAGTTATAAAACTGATTCTTGATATTTGTAAAACGGATTGCGGGAAATCAAGAAAAGGGATCTCGGTAAAAAAAAAAAGGAAACACTTCTTGGATTTGCCGCTTGATTCTGCCATCGGTTACGATCCTGTCGTCTTTCAAGTCTTGGGAAGGTTTGAAATGCTTAACGATATGGGTAGCTTCACTGCGGGGAGAAAGCCGTGACTCTGGACGAAGGTCTTGAAAACTGAATCTCAGTTCACGACTATTGATCTTGCTGCGATAACGATAATGGTTAGTGGTTTAAACATATAAGTTACGGAAGGTTCTTACCCTCAGGATGGTTGCCACTTGAGGGATTACTTCCGCCGAGGTTTCAAATGGAAAACTTGCAGGGTAGCTCTTCGCTGCAGCCGAGCTACTTCCATTGACATGTTCCGTGTTCAAATCTCTGGGCCATTGTTCAATCATGTTAGCTGCACTCAGAAAACGCTGCCGAGAGCCGGAGACTCTGCCAGACTCCTCTGACGTCCGTGAGTCTAAACGCTCTTTCAATGGCGTTGTGAAGAAGTGGATCTGTTTCGGCAGTTGCCATTGTTAGACAAAACCGTAGCAGAGAATCAACAACTACTGTTTCGGGCTGCACTGCCTTCATTGTTGGACGCTCAAAGCTCATGAAGAGATAAGTAGCTTTGCCAAATCTTGGAAAATATAGGAGTTTGTGTTTATTCTGACATAGAAGTAGCGATTTTGGGTAAGGATAACCCATATTCAAACAATAGATTATTGCATTTATAGAAAAGAGAATGCATATAAAGAAATAGTGGTTAAGTTGGATTTTATTGCAAAGGTGTACATACCTTATTGCAATGGGATGCTAGTTAATTTCTAAGCTTCTTGTGAAGTATTCATGCATTACATGCATGAAGGATTTCGAAGTTCTTGAGAAATAGATATGCATGTATGAATAATAGAAAATTGCTAATAAGCTTAAATGCTTTGTGTTGTTAGCTGATTTTGGAATTCTTGAGAAATAGATATGCATGTATGAATGATAGAAAATTGCTAATAAGCTTAAATGATTTGTGTTGTTAGCTGATTTCGAAGTTCTTGAGAAATAGATATGCATTGCCTGCATGATTGGAAATTTCTAATGATGTGCTTCTAGACGCATAAGTAATCATACTATCTTTCTTAAAGAAAGAGTATGTTTTATATACATAATAAATATGGTTAGCTTTCATTAGAAAGGGTATACATATGCATGCAGGGAGAGACAACAAGTTGTGTTAGTTTGCTTTACATGTTTGCAGGCAACAAAAGTAATGGCTAAAGGACTAGCTCTTTTGGTAAAAGTTTATGTAAATTTTCATGTAAGCAGATTATAACTGATGTTGTAGTTAGTCCCTTCAAGGATATGCCTTAATGTTTCGTCCTCTAAGAAAATGTGCTTAAGCGAAGGGAAAATGCTAAGTAATATGATTATTTTAAATGAAATCATGATGTCAATATTGATAATGACAACATGGACTTGTAAAACTAATAGTTAGAATTCTTAAAGAGAATTATGCATTAATGTAAATAAACGTTGTGGAGGTCCAACAATATTTACTTGAGTATATGTTCTAGCTATATAGTATGTCATGCTTGCTCATGCAAATGATTAGAGTTTAAAAGATCTCTTTTAGAGGTTGCTTATTGAGTTGCTTATTGAATTGATTAATATGATATCTGATCTTGTTGCCAAGCTTGTTGTCAACAGTATTGACAGGAAACAATGACGGTTGGTGCCTACGAAAAATGACGTTTAAGTTTGTGCAGGAAGAGGATCAAGGGTCCATGTAGATGAGTTCGAGTTGCAGGAACATACATTGCTAGAACAATCATGCCACAAGGAATATTGTATGTGGCGGTATGTAAGTGAAAGATTACATGAGAACTGTAATAGCCTTTAGCTAGTTATATGACAGCTTGATGATAATTATTGTAATGATTTTATGACAATGGTTAAGGGATGGAATCCCTTATAAGCCATTGAGTGAGGGGTGAAAACCCTCACGAGTGTTTAATAATAAGATTAAACGTTTGCTGGTTTTCACCCTACGGGGTTTCCAGGGTATATCAGTGTTCCATGGTGTGATTGATGTGATTGCCTTTTGTGTCCATTGATAATGATGAGTCCTTGATGATGATGGTTCTTTATTTGATGTGACAACTATAACGTCTTAGTACATGACTATCTAATATGTTTAAGGATATCAAGAAATGGATGCAAGGATTCATGAGACAGTTTATGTTATTACAATGGTGGCGAGAGATTATGCAATGGTTATGTAACTTATTGTCTTTGATGGCAATTTACTTGATGTAATAATGATTAGTATATCTATGCTTAATGATGAATTGTGGAGTTGTGAATTGATTAATTACTTGTGGTAATTGTATAAAAACTTTTAACTCCCTACTTTTAGATGCGAGGTTATCGGGGTGTGTGACAAGTGGTATCAGAGCTAAAGGTTGCAGTACTGGCGCCTTTGGGAATTGGTAAGCGGAAAAGAAATTGAGGTACGCCGTTAGTAGGCATTAACTCAGGTATGAGTTTAATCATTCACATATTGATTTACATAGTACACTATTTTGGCATGATATGTGATTCATATTTATAACTGCTTTGAGTAGTAAGTAATAAGTTGTTGCATAACTACGTTCATAACGTTAAATTCCTAATGAGGATAAAAGACAATGAAAATTTTGTCACACCTAAGAACAATATTGAGTACTCATTACATTCATGAACAATATTGAGCACTCATTGAGGGAAGTGACAATCAACTACCAAGTTTGATTTGCAAATATGGCAATAACAATGATGCATTTAATGAACAAAATTGAAGTTACAATGAACAAAACTTAATGAGCCAATGCATGAATATAAATTAGGGGAACATCCTTGAATAGGATGAAAAATTGTTTTTAAAAGGACATTAGAAGAACCCCTTTAGATATTGAAAACATGCAATGAGTCAAGTAGCGAGACTTGATTGTCATAACTAACTTGATTGTCATAACTAACTTTTGATTCAGTCTTGTCATGGATGCATGGAGACGATTGGTAGTTGAGATTGGTTAGTGTTGTATGACTAACCCATAGAACTTATATGCATTAATTCAATTGAACTAAGATTGTTACAATTCGTAAACAAGTGAAGGTTGATTGATGTCACATGCATGGAATGTGTGTATGAAGATTTTTACTCTCTCTGTGTTATAATACAGTTGTTCATGAGAAGAGTTCTTAATTTTATTCACCATGAGAATGCATGATGAATAGTATATGCTTATGTCTTAATAGATTTAATGATGATTACCCTCTAATTAAGTGAAATCCATTAGCATGGTATGTGTTTATCATTACTTGTTGAGAGATAAAAACCATTGGAGCCTCGATTTAATGATGGTTGAATTTATCTCTACTATGGGAATGATGGATTTCTTATGCATGTTGCATTCCAGTGTGAACTTAATTGGAGAGGCATGTTCAGTGGGTAACATTTCTAGGAACCATTCATGGTATAATTACATGTGATAATTATACATAAATAGACTACTTGTGTTAATACAGTTGTCAGTAAACTCTAACTACCTTCCCCAACTATAGATGCTTCCAAAGGAAATGGAAGCAAGGAGAAGGAAGAAGATCGTGTTGTAGGGACAGACGGAGATAGGAAAAAGAAATCGCTAAGTCTGGTGGTGACCAGATAGCGCAAGCTTTGAGTGTCAGAATCTTGCAGAAGACGCTAAGTCTGGGGTTGACTAGATAGCGCTCGATGTGCATATGAGTATTCCTTTGACCATGCTTAAGGAGTTGGAAAATGATAACTATAGTGTGTTGATGTTAATGATTTTCGTAATGTCTCCTTGAACTCGTTATTCTGAAATGGTCACATAGTAGAGTTATGATAGTTGTTGCATCTAGCATCAAGTGGTAACTCTGGTGCATGTGTGACACTTAGGAGATTATGCTTCTGAATGCATAAGTAGAGTAATTGCTCCTGGTAAGGGTGGGTTAATTTGTTAGTTATGCATGTTGATCCAAGGATAAGATGAGTATCTTGCTCACTTTCTTGAAGAACACATAAGAATGTTTTATATGATTTCTTAGTAGAGGAAGTATTTGAATGCATGCAATAAAAGAATAGTTCTTTTATAGATTTTCTTGGTAAAGGAAATGTGTTAAGGCATGCAGTTAAAGATTGATTATTTTATATACTTTCTTAATAAAGCAAATAGGTAGTTCCTATTGGGAAGACTCCACGTGAGTCTTGTGTGTGAAATGCTTGTCTCTTGTCTATAAAATCCTTGCTAAATATGGCCAAAGTATCTTCTTGAGAAAAGAGGATGAGGCATATAAATGTCCTGAGGACGTAGCATGGAAGGTGGCCAAGTTTTCTTGAATTAAAATATGTATCTTTATTTGATAAAAGCTTCTTGGAAATATATATATATGCTAATTGCATTATGATTCTAGTTAGTTTCTAAGTTCTAGTGAAATGATTATGCATTACATGCATGATAGAGATAGCTAAAGATGTGCTTCTAGGCACATAGATATTCATTTCTAACCTTTTTTTTTTGAAGAAAGAGTATATTATATATATACATAAATATAGTTTCATTCTAAGAGTGTGCATACTTCATGTATGAAGATGCAGGATTTTATGAGAATTTTCTTGAAAATAAAAATAGAGGTTCTTTCCTTAAAGACACATTAGAATAAGTGTTCATACAAGAAACAAATCCTTACTTGTTTCATGAAAAGAGCTATGTGCATTGAAGTAAGGTAATTGTGCTAGGAGAACACCTGTTGCATAGTGGTAGCTATTGTGACTTTGGAATTATGACTCTGTGTGTACATAGAGGAACTGATCATGTTAACTTTCTTGAAAATAATAATCTCTTGGAGAGATTGTCTTGTTGGATGAGCTGTGTTGATTGCTTGATTTTGATGCATAAAGGATAAGTAAACCTTGTTTTTTGTATCTTGATTTTTATGCATAAAGATGAATATCTTTAATAATTCCCTGAAAGGGATGAGGTTAAAATGACTTCCTTTAAGGAAGAGGTATGTAGTTTGTTGTATGAAATGATGGTAGTATTCTAGTGAAGGGAATATGTGTTGCATACATTAAAGAAAGACTTATATGATAAGCAATGGTATGCACAAAGATTAGTCATTGTGATATAGAGTTATGATCTTTGTATGTTAGAGAGATTATGTTTAATTACATTAACAATGCATGACCCAAGATAGCCATAGTAAACGTAAGATAATACTCCATTAATGATGATTTGAATTGGAACAACAGACTATGGCAAAATTAGGAATGCTGAGAGTATTAACTCAACTGTTGTTGACATTTATACATTAATGAGTATTTGCATATGCTTTTATACATGAAAATATTGTATGCATGAACATTCTTGGAAATGGAATACGTGTTAACTGATGCATATTTATAACTAACGTTGCTGATGGGATTAAGTAGTGGTAGCTTAATGGCAACAAGAAAACTCATCACATAAATTGCTGCAATGTGAAATGCAATTATAAATGAGAAAGAATGATGTTATATGATATGTATGAATTATGTTATTTGGAAAATTTGCATGCATACAACGTGTATGATGGATATGTTTCCCATCAATCTTGATGTTGTGGACCCATGTTGGGGGTTAAGTGTAAATGCATGGCGTACATGCATGTTTTTTGTGCTAATGATAATGTTCATATGGTTCATTGTGTAAATTACTTTGAGAAAGAGTAATAAAAGAGAAATTTAACATGCCAGACAGTTGCAGATAATTGGGTTGATGACAGTTACCTGCTTGGAGGGGTTGATGGTACTTGTCTGCCCGGATTGTGAAAGGCTTCAATGCCTTGGGTTGATGACGGTTACCTGCCCGGAGGGGTTGATGGTACTTGTCTGCCCGGATTGTGAAAGGCTGGAATGCCTTGGGTTGATGGCAGTTACCTGCCCGGAGGGGTTGATGGTACTTGTCTGCCCAGATTTACTCTCCCTGGAATTCTTGAGCTGGTTGGCCAGTGGAATTCCATGTTAGACCTGGTAAGGTCTCTATCAAAGAAACTGTCTGGATGTGAAAATGTCTCGGTTTGGTTATGGAAACCAGTTCCCATGGGTTGGGAATTCTTTAGCCTATTATGGTGCTCATAGCTAAAGAAATGAACGAATCAGCTATATGATATGTTGAAAATAAATCCTATATATAGTTGTGTGAAATGTGTTATGCACTTTTAACAGGAAATGAGTTTAATGTTCAATAAGGAGTTATTGGAAATTTTAATTCCTGTATCATTTTATTAATCATGTGAAAGTCTCAGTAGGGGCTAAGACCATTTCCAAATGATGCAGTGATTGACAGTTTTGATGATTAGAGAGCTGGGTGCTCTTTTGGTACATCTAGAAGCACTTGCGAATGTCTTTAGTGAGAATTCGTTCAGTGTGCACGTGAGCAGTGATTCATCATTTGATGATTAGTGTTAGTGCTCTTTAAGTACTTGTAAAAGTACTGTGATTTAGAAATCATTTAGCATTGCACAATTGATTGATAGTCAAAAGTATTCCATTGACTCACAAAATAGTGACTAATGCGATTGAATTTGTTAGTCATATATTACAGGAATTACTTACCATGGAGGGTTGAAGAATTGTCCAACCACTATTAAAAGGCTTACATGAAAGTATTCATGATTTCCAAGAATAGATGGTAAGTAATGGTAAGTTGACATAGAGAATTGTTTATTATGAATGAATAAGGGCCAAGTGGTGGCGATTAGAAGTTGCATATTTTGCAATTACGAATGCTTATGACTATTGATGCTTATAACTAATGATATTTCTTATGACTATATCATTACTATTTTGTTTGTCGTCTTTTCTTGGAATGAAATCGTTGATTTCAAAGAGAAAGGATCACATTTTGTGTGGTTTAGATGGTAATACCACGAGTAAAATATCAAGTTCCGATGAAAGATGAACACCGAGGACGGTGTTCTTGTTAAGGGGGGGAGTATGTCATATTCCTCTCGTAATTAATTCAACGTAAATCAAACTGTTATGAAATAAGTTACGAATCAGTTATAAAACTGATTCTTGATATTTGTAAAACGGATTGCGGGAAATCAAGAAAAGGGATCTTGGTAAAAAAAAGGAAACACTTCTTGGATTTGCCGCTTGATTCTGCCATCGGTTACGATCCTGTCGTCTTTCAAGTCTTGGGAAGGTTTGAAA
This sequence comes from Pinus tabuliformis, assembly GCA_031772625.1. Taxonomy (NCBI): domain Eukaryota; kingdom Viridiplantae; phylum Streptophyta; class Pinopsida; order Pinales; family Pinaceae; genus Pinus; species Pinus tabuliformis. The sequence goes on along the minus strand of CM062820.1, from coordinate 1,480,086,660 downwards.
TGCTTAACGATATGGGTAGCTTCACTGCAGGGAGAAAGCCGTGACTCTGGACGAAGGTCTTGAAAACTGAATCTCAGTTCACGACTATTGATCTTGCTGCGATAACGATAATGGTTAGTGGTTTAAACATATAAGTTACGGAAGGTTCTTACCCTCAGGATGGTTGCCACTTGAGGGATTACTTCCGCCGAGGTTTCAAATGGAAAACTTGCAGGGTAGCTCTTCGCTGCAGCCGAGCTACTTCCATTGACATGTTCCGTGTTCAAATCTCTGGGCCATTGTTCAATCATGTTAGCTGCACTCAGAAAACGCTGCCGAGAGCCGGAGACTCTGCCAGACTCCTCTGACGTCCGTGAGTCTAAATGCTCTTTCAATGGCGTTGTGAAGAAATGGATCTGTTTCGGCAGTTGCCATTGTTAGACAAAACCGTAGCAGAGAATCAACAACTACTGTTTCGGGCTGCACTGCCTTCATTGTTGGACGCTCAAAGCTCATGAAGAGATAAGTAGCTTTGCCAAATCTTGGAAAATATAGGAGTTTGTGTTTATTCTGACATAGAAGTAGCGATTTTGGGTAAGGATAACCCATATTCAAACAATAGATTATTGCATTTATAGAAAAGAGAATGCATATAAAGAAATAGTGGTTAAGTTGGATTTTATTGCAAAGGTGTACATACCTTATTGCAATGGGATGCTAGTTAATTTCTAAGCTTCTTGTGAAGTATTCATGCATTACATGCATGAAGGATTTCGAAGTTCTTGAGAAATAGATATGCATGTATGAATAATAGAAAATTGCTAATAAGCTTAAATGCTTTGTGTTGTTAGCTGATTTTGGAATTCTTGAGAAATAGATATGCATGTATGAATGATAGAAAATTGCTAATAAGCTTAAATGCTTTGTGTTGTTAGCTGATTTCGAAGTTCTTGAGAAATAGATATGCATTGCCTGCATGATTGGAAATTTCTAATGATGTGCTTCTAGACGCATAAGTAATCATACTATCTTTCTTAAAGAAAGAGTGTTTTATATACATAATAAATATGGTTAGCTTTCATTAGTAAGGGTATACATATGCATGCAGGGAGAGACAACAAGTTGTGTTAGTTTGCTTTACATGTTTGCAGGCAACAAAAGTAATGGCTAAAGGACTAGCTCTTTTGGTAAAAGTTTATGTAAATTTTCATGTAAGCAGATTATAACTGATGTTGTAGTTAGTCCCTTCAAGGATATGCCTTAATGTTTCGTCCTCTAAGAAAATGTGCTTAAGCGAAGGGAAAATGCTAAGGAATATGATTATTTTTAAATGAAATCATGATGTCAATATTGATAATGACAACATGGACTTGTAAAACTAATGGTTAGAATTCTTAAAGAGAATTATGCATTAATGTAAATAAACGTTGTGGAGGTCCAACAATATTTACTTGAGTATATGTTCTAGCTATATAGTATGTCATGCTTGCTCATGCAAATGATTAGAGTTTAAAAGATCTCTTTTAGAGGTTGCTTATTGAGTTGCTTATTGAATTGATTAATATGATATCTGATCTTGTTGCCAAGCTTGTTGTCAACAGTATTGACAGGAAACAATGACGGTTGGTGCCTACGAAAAATGACGTTTAAGTTTGTGCAGGAAGAGGATCAAGGGTCCATGTAGATGAGTTCGAGTTGCAGGAACATACATTGCTAGAACAATCATGCCACAAGGAATATTGTATGTGGCGGTATGTAAGTGAAAGATTACATGAGAACTGTAATAGCCTTTAGCTAGTTATATGACAGCTTGATGATAATTATTGTAATGATTTTATGACAATGGTTAAGGGATGGAATCCCTTATAAGCCATTGAGTGAGGGGTGAAAACCCTCACGAGCGTTTAATAATAAGATTAAACGTTTGCTGGTTTTCACCCTACGGGGTTTCCAGGGTATATCAGTGTTCCATGGTGTGATTGATGTGATTGCCTTTTGTGTCCATTGATAATGATGAGTCCTTGATGATGATGGTTCTTTATTTGATGTGACAACTATAACGTCTTAGTACATGACTATCTAATATGTTTAAGGATATCAAGAAATGGATGCAAGGATTCATGAGACAGTTTATGTTATTACAATGGTGGCGAGAGATTATGCAATGGTTATGTAACTTATTGTCTTTGATGGCAATTTACTTGATGTAATAATGATTAGTATATCTACGGTTAATGATGAATTGTGGAGTTGTGAATTGATTAATTACTTGTGGTAATTGTATAAAAACTTTTAACTCCCTACTTTTACATGCGAGGTTATCGGGGTGTGTGACAGTAGGTGCTTATCACTCTAAATATTCTTTAAAAACATGGAATAGAATATTGACAGTTGACAAAAAGTTCACTCGCAGAGCTTGCCTTGGATAACAGGCTGTTTGAATGCCTGTAACAAGTTATACTATCCACGATTCTGCTGTTGTTGGGCCAATGTACATGTTCGGAAGCCATCCCAGGCGTTCCATCAGTGCCGTATTTTTACCGGCTATGTAAACTTCTTTAACCAATTTACCTTCCTGGAAACCTTATGCCCATTTAGTGCAGTTATGTTGGGGATTTTTCTGGTAAAACCCAAAAACACATAAATAAAACTCAACACAGAGGCAATGCTCTGTTTCTCTCTCCACAGGATCTTTAACACAAGGAAGCTAATAAAATTTTTGAGAACAGAGATTTTTCACACCCATAATAAACTTGTATTAATTCATAAAAGGCCTGATACAATTTTCTTTCTCTTTCACTCAGAAGGATTTATCAAAAAAAACTTTCACCAAAACAAAATACTCTGTCTCTCTTTTACAAAATGATTTTTACACTGCTGTGTAAAATCTTCATTCACATTTTACTGCTGTAAAAAGCATTTTACATATACTGCTGTAAAAATAATTTTACATATGCAGTAAAATTTTTCATTACATTCACAAAAAAAAATTCTTTGCTCACACCATACAAATCTTCATTCGTTCTTCCCTTTTTTTTGACCAACCAACAAAACTCAGGTTTTTATATTTCGCACTGCTGTGCGTTCATCTCCTCCTTGCTTCACACGCTGTTCAATTCATAACTTATGCACTGCTGTGCACTCCTCTCTGTTCTCTTTTGCTGCCCCGGGCTCACATATTACAATGGTCAACACCAAAACAAAAAAATATTTCATATACGATACATATGCAACCAAATAAAAAAAAACTTACGTGCTTTTCTTACCCATACCTCCGTAAGTTTAAAAAACAATAAAATTAAAAGTTTCTACCTAAAACTATGACTAAGCATTAAATGCATTAATTAAAAGCCAGCGGTAAAAGTAAGATTAACGTTCTGACAGATTGGAGTGAATCCATATGCGTTGACCTGATCGGACGCAATTCGCACACCAACCTCACACAACTCAAACGACTTTTAATGGCCGGGGAATGGGCGGTTTCATGGTTGTACACTGGACGCGTGTCTCGTGCTGATTGTGTCGGAGCCCTCCTTACGGAAACAACCTTTTGCGAATGGTGGTGCGGGGAAGATACCGGTGGTTTTGATGACGCGCAGATGAAATTACAACTTCAACACTCCCCTTTAATTTTAGCTGTTGGGCATTCAGTCATACCCAAACACTTCCTCAAAAATTCAAAGCTTTTCTGGTCCAGTGGCTTGGTCAAAATGTCTGCAACCTGTTCTTGAGTCCTGCAATGTTCTAGAACAATTTCTCCATTGCTCACCAATTCTCTGATGTAGTGAAACCTTGTATCAATGTGTTTCGTTCTCTTATGAAACACTGAATTCTTTGACAATGCAATAGCTGAGCTATTGTCACAAAAAATCACTGTCGCTTTTGCCTGCTCTTGGCCTAAGCTCCTCAACATTCTTCTCATCCAAACTGCTTGACATGCTGCTGCTGTAGCTGCCACATATTCAGCAGACATGCTGCTGCTGTAGCTGCCACATATTCAGCCTCTGTTGTAGACAATGCTACAATGGACTGCTTCTTAGAAGCCCATGAAATGGCTCCTGAACCCATATGAAAAGCATAACCGGAAGTGCTTTTCCGATCATCTACACTTCCAGCCCAATCACTATCAGTGTATCCAATTAAATCTGAACTTTCTGAGACATTATATAAAATTCCAAACATTTTGGTACCTTTGACATACCTCAAAATTCTTTTTGCTGCTTGCCAATGTGCCTCCTTTGACCTCTCCATGAATCTGGAAATTAAACTAACAGCAAACATAATGTCAGACCTAGTTGCTGTTAAATACATAAGGCTGCCAACAATACTCTTGTACAAACTAAGATCAAAATCCTTGTTGTTCTCCTCTCTACTGAGTTTTAATCCCATTACTGTGGGAGTGATCGCTGCTTTGCATTCTTGCATGTTAAATCTGCCCAACACTTGATTTACATATCTAGCTTGTGAGATAAAAATTCCTTTTTCATTTTGATCTACTTCTATGCCTAAGAAGTATCTCAAGAAACCCATGTCAGTCATTTCAAATTCCTCTTTCATGACTGATTTAAAATTCTCAGTGAGCTGATCATCATTACCTGTGAAAATAACATCATCAACATATAAGACAACAATTAAAATTTTACCATCTTTTTCTTTGATGTAGACGGTGGGTTCTCCTTCACACTTGTCAAATTCATTATCCAATAGATAGGAATCTATCTTGCTGTACCATGCTCTTGGCGCTTGCTTCAGCCCATAAAGAGCCTTCTTCAATTTGCACACTTTGTGCTCTTCACCTTTCTTCTCATAGCCTAGAGGTTGTTCAATATAAAGCTCTTCCTTTAACACTCCATTTAGGAATGCTGACTTCACGTCCATTTGGTAGACTTTCCATTTGTTTTGAGCTGCTATGGATAGCACTGCTCTCACGGTTTCCATTCTTGCAACCGGTGCGAAAGTCTCCTCATAATCTCTCCCATACTGCTGCTTGTATCCCTTGACAACCAGCCTTGCCTTGTGCCTTTCTATTTTACCTTCAGCATTGCTCTTGGTCTTGTAAACCCATTTAACTCCTATGACCTCTTTACCTTTTGGTAGCTCTACCAAATCCCATGTTTTGTTTCTCTCTATGGCATTCATCTCCTCATCCATAGCTTCTATCCATTTCTTATCTTTAATTGCATCTTCGAAAAGAATAGGGTCATCAACATGACAATACAAGGCAAACAAGGAATTCATTCCTTCATCATAAATGTCACTTAGATTTCTAAACTTCTTACCTCTTTCATTTGGTGTGCAAGTGCTTGAAGATGCACTTGAATTTCCTCCTTGTGGTGTGCTTGGAGAAGCACTTTCATTTATCCTCAATGGTGTCCCTTGTTGTCCTTGTGTTGGCGCTGCTGTTTGGGGATGCATTTCAGCCACCTCCTCATCATCTTCATCATGAGACAAACAGTTTTTTACATTCACTGTTTTCTCTATGCTTCCATCCCAAGCTTCCTCCTCAATGAACTGAACATCTCTGCTGACAAAAAACTTCTTGGTGGATGGGATATACAACCTGTAGGCTTTGGATTCCTCACTGTATCCAATGAAAAGACATTTCTCCCCTTTGCTGTCCAACTTCCTCCTTAGTTGATCTAGAATGTGTGCATAAGCCACACATCCAAAAACTTTCAAGTGGGTGACACCTTGCTTTCTCCCACTCCATGCTTCTTCCGGCACTTTGTTCAACACTGCTTTTGTAGGACACCTGTTCAAAATATAAACTGCACTATGTACAGCTTCAGCCCAATAATCATTTGGCAAATGCTTTGCCTTCAACATGCTCCTCGCCATATCCATGATGGTCCTGTTCTTCCTTTCACCAACTCCATTTTGCTGTGGGGTGTACCTAGCTGTAAACTGTTTATGAATTCCATTTTCTCTACAAAATCTTAGGAATTCCTTGGAGATATACTCACCTCCTCTATCAGTTCTCAAAACTTTAATGTGCAGTCCGCTTTGGTTTTCCACAAATGCCTTGAAATTTTGGAATTTCTCAAACACTTCACTTTTGTTTTTAAGGAAATATACCCACGTTTTTCTTGTAAAATCATCAATGAATGTTAGGAAATATTGGCTTCCTGCTAATGATGGAGCTTGCATCGGTCCACATAAATATGAGTGAATGATCTCTAAGGGTGCCTTTGCCCTTATGCTCTTCCCTGATGGAAAACTTTCTCTGTGTTGTTTTCCCAAAATGCAACCTTCACAAAGGCTGTCCGGTTTCTCTATCAATGGTAATCCTCTTACCATTCCTTTCCAGCTCAACAAGTTTAGACCTCCAAAATTGAGATGTCCAAATCTCAAGTGCCACAACCAATTTTCATCCTTTGGCACGCTTTGGAAAGCCTCTTGGGTGACTGCTGCAATTTCTCCTTTGTTTTTCAAATCTGCCCTTATCCTGAGAGGTAACATCCTGTTCCTTGTCATCTTCACTTCAGCAATGCATCTTTTGCTGGGTGCTATATCCATGATGGTGCATACATCATTTTCAAAGAAAACATTGTAACTCTTTTGAACAAGCTGTCCAATACTCAAGAGGTTACATCTCATTCCAGGGACATAGTAGACATCTGCTATGGTTTTCTTCTCACCCTTCTTTGTAAATATTTTTACCTCTCCTTTTCCCATAACAGAAATTTTGCTATCAGTTCCTAGTGTGACTTCTGATTTCATATTTTTATCAAGGGCAGAAAAGAGAGCTATATTTCCTGTCATATGGTTGCTGCAACCTGAGTCTAAAAACCATATGTCCTCACTGTTTGTTTCAGCCATGTTACAAGCTATCAACACATTATCTTGACTGTTGTTTTCTCTAGTGACATTTGCATTTTGTCTATTACTCATATCATGCTGCTTCTTCCTACATTCACTGGCATAATGCCCATATTTTTTACAATAATAGCATTGGACATTGGATTTTTCATACCTTTGTCCTTGAGCATGATGTTGTCCTCTTTGTTGGCTGTTGCCTTGGCCTTGGTTCTGATTTGGATTGCTGCCTCTTCCTTGAGCATTTGCTGGGTTGTTCCTTCCACCTCTGTTCTGGCTTCTGCCTCTTCCTCTCTTGTTTCCTCTGCCTTGACCTCTTCCTCTTCCAAAAGACATCTGGGTCTTGAAGGCTTGCTCTAGAGATGAGTTTTCATTCCTACTCAACCTCTGCTCATGTGTTATCAGTGATGCATGTAGCTCATCAACTGAAAAGTTTGAGAGATCCTTTGTCTCTTCAATGGTGGTGAAAATCGCATCAAACTTTGAGGGTAAGACCCTCAATATTTTCTCCATAATCCTCCTTTCTTCAATGGTTTCTCCATGAGTCCTCATCTGTGTGATCAGACCAATCACATGTGTGAAGAATGAGTCAATGTTGTCTGACTCCTTCATGTTCAGATTCTCAAAATCCTTCCTCAGCAATTGTAGTTTTGTTGTCTTCACTCTCTCCATGCCTTGATAGGCTGTCTTGAGAGTTTGCCATGCTTCATTGGATGTCTTAGCTGCTGCTATCCTTGGAAATACACTCTGGTCCACTGCTTGATACAACAAAACAATGACTTTTGCATCCTTCTTCCTATTGCTCTTCAGCAGATCTCTCTCTGCCTGAGTTAAGTTGTTAAATTGATTTTCATCTGCTGGTTCTTCAAACCCACATTCAACAAGTTCCCATAGATCTTGTGAGGCAAACAGGGCTCTCATGGTTATGGCCCAGTAGTCATAGTTTTTCCCATTAAACAGTGGGAGCTGGGTATTAAACATGCCCATGCTAATGCTTGTGCTAGCCATTCCTTGCATTCTCAGATGTGATTCTAAATCCTTGACTGTATATTTAAAAAAAAGTGACTGTTTCTTCAGCAGTAACACAAAAACTGGTCTGAGAAATACCTGGATCCTTTTGCCTGAGACTTCACTTTGCTGGAGAAGATTTACTGCTGCAACAAAAGACTCCTCCCTTCAGCTTCTTGAAAACCTTCAAAGAGCCTAAGCCTACTCTGATACCATTGTTGGGGATTTTTCTGGTAAAATCCCAAAAACACACAAATAAAACTCAACACAGAGGCAATGCTCTGTTTCTCTCTCCACAGGATCTTTAACACAAGGAAGCTAATAAAATTTCTGAGAACAGAGATTTTTCACACCCATAATAAACTTGTATTAATTCATAAAAGGCCTGATACAATTTTCTTCCTCTTTCACTCAGAGGGATTTACCAAAAAAAACTTTCACCAAAACAAAATACTCTGTCTCTCTTTTACAAAATGATTTTTACACTGTTGTGTAAAATCTTCATTCACATTTTACTGCTGTAAAAAGCATTTTACATATACTGCTGTAAAAATAATTTTACATATGCAGTAAAAATTTTCATTACATTCACAAAAAAAATTCTTTGCTCACACCATACAAATCTTCATTCGTTCTTCCCTTTTTTTTGACCAACCAACAAAACTCAGGTTTTTTATATTTCGCACTGCTGTGCGTTCATCTCCTCCTTGCTTCACACGCTGTTCAATTCATAACTTATGCACTGCTGTGCACTCCTCTCTGTTCTCTTTTGCTGCCCCGGGCTCACATATTACAATGGTCAACACCAAAACAAAAACATATTTCATATACCATACATATGCAACCAAATAAAAAAACACTTACGTGCTTTTCTTACCCATACCTCCTTAAGTTTAAAAAACAATAAAATTAAAAGTTTCTACCTAAAACTATGACTAAGCATTAAATGCATTAATTAAAAGCCAACGGTAAAAGTGAGATTAACGTTCTGATAGATTGGAGTGAATCCATATGCGTTGACCTGATCGGACGCAATTCGCACACCAAACTCACACAACTCAAACGACTTTTAATGGCCGGGGAATGGGCGGTTTCATGGTTGTACACTGGATGCGTGTCTCGTGCTGATTGTGTCGGAGCCCTCCTTACGGAAACAAATTTTTGCGAATGGTGGTGCGGGGAAGATACCGGTGGTTTTGATGACGCGCAGATGAAATTACAACTTCAACAAGTTATCCATTAATGTGCCCCCCACTCGCTCGATGCAACATCCTATAATTTCTGCCAATGCACCATGTAATTCATTCACCAGTTCCATAAAATTGCCCGTTGAACCACAATCTATGCTCTTGCATAATTTGTATAAAGCGTTCGTTGCCCCTGCCTGCTTCCAATCCAGAGTGTCTCCACCATGTTCAATTACCTTCACTTTCGTTTTACATTCTTCGGCAAGCTTGTCGATTGTAGCAGCTGCACCTTCCATGTATACTACACTAGTAGTATCTACAACATTCTCTGCAGTTTGTTCCTGTAACATTTTGAATACACTATCTGCTGCTTTACTCAATAAGATGTCGGTTGAGGGATCTGAATCCTCAACCAAATCCATCAATTCACATGCCTCAGAGTATGCTTTTAAAGAATTTTTCCCACAGTCAGGTGACAACTGAACGATTATATTGATCAATGAAACCGTTGTTAGCTTCAGCGACGGTTTGATCGCATATATGTAATGCTCTTCCACCTTTAACACAGGACCAGGATCTCGTTTCCACAAGAACTTCAAACCTGTTCTATTTTGTGATGTTGCAGGATCCAAACACTGTATACCCACACATCCTGTTGACTTTCTATACTCTATCAGAAACCTGATTAGGGTATCGCATTTTAGGCCATCCATGTTGCCCTCTTTCATAAGTTCCTTTGCTTTCTTGATGGAATTTCGATTCGTTACAAAGACAGTCCAGGGAGCCCCCCACATAAGTTCCATGTTCTCCAAAATTGGTCTGCATTCTGAAAAAGCATCGTCATCAATTTCGCCCTGCTTTGATAAAAACTTTGAGGAGATTCTCTGCATACACCTATTATCCAACACAAACTCTGCGATTAACCAACACAGTTTACTAGTGTAAACCACAAGAAACTGCAGCCAATACACACATCGTAGCAATGTCCCTAAGAAACATATTTCTATTCCTTCCGACTCAATCATTTTATTTACCTTTTCATCAACTTTACTTTTCTCCTTCCTCGATGCTGCCTCCTGCAACTCAAGAATGTACCTGGTCCAAAAGTCCTCTACCTAGAAATAGGTATACCATCTTTCATTCGGATTCCAGCTTTCCCATCTTCCATAGAATGCTATGGAGGTAAGACATCGCCAGTCGATGATTGCCCATCCCACTAGAATGAATGAAACTTCCATGTTAGTTGTTATGAATTTTAACCAGGATTTGACACCAGGAAACACGTCTATGATTGGGCCCTGAACAAGCCATCCAGCGATTGAACATAAAATGTAAATTGTGACTGCTACTGCGGCTGACGCGGCTAACACTGATCTTGCAATGATAGATTCAGGATAACATGCACGGGAGACAATCCAAGATTTGAGCACCAGATCTTCTACTGCCTGCGAGGAGTTCTCTGTATCATTACCTTGATTTGCCAGAATAATGGGAATTTTTTGAGCGATGATATCCCGGATGCTTTTATTGGCTAGTGTTGCAGAGCTGAGGAGGAGGAGAAGCCATACTAACGATATCGATATTATCAAACTCGATACTATGAACAAGTATTCGGTAATCTCCTTGGCGTGTGGCCAAAAGTAGAAGGAATAGGAGATGACAGATAAACCAGAATCAGCCAAACGGTGATGTACGGTGAACAACTCGGAGACAATGTGAACGAACATACTGAGTCCAAGGGCCGTTAATTTCCCCCATGAATCTTCATAGCCGGGACAGGCCATTCCTGGCAACAAGTAGGCCACTATCATACATAACATGAGCCTGCTGCTATGTATCATGTACAAGTTATTCTTAACTACCTCACCGTTCAACGGCTTTGGATTGTTCAAGATCTCTTTTAATAAAGTGCTCTCTACATTCAGCAAGTTGATAACCTGGATGGTCAGAGCAGTGAGGATGAGCGCATGGCCAGGAACCCAATGAGCTCTCTTCTTTCTTGCTTTCACTGTATCCACTCCAAGAAGGCCAGTGAATACTAGCACTCCAACGAAAAGCCCTAGTAACTCCGCAATCTGATCCAGAGTGAGGGGAGTCTCCTTACGCTGGCCCTGAACTTTCATGATTCAAGCGGACACAACGGCTTATGCGAGCAAGATGGAGGAGGAGAATAGATAACTTCAATACATCAATACCATATGCTAAACTCCAAATATATCGACGTTTTTTATTGATACCAAGTAACAGTTTTTCTCATCTATTTCAAGCTAGGTCCCACTAAAGGGGAATTCTTGCAAGGTAAGTGATTCTTAAATTAGGAGGAAAACTTCGTCTTTTTATAAATAATAACATTCCATTTTGTACGAAACAATAATTTTTGGCAGGGCCAACCCCATACTTAAAAACATGCGATTCGCTTGAAGGCTTTCTTAACACATATATTTCACTTTTAAAAGTGAAAAAAGTTTGAGTCCCCGGCATCTTCAAAATTTTGTGTACGAGGCATCATTTACATTTTCTTTTTATAATGCTTTAGTCGAATTTAAGTTGAGTTTGCGTTAAGGTTGGATTTAAAAAATAATTTGTAATTGGCTCACATTATTACGTCATTCGTAGTGACATATAATGATTATGTTGAATTAATAGTTTGATTGTATAGACAAATTTAAAAAATATTTTATATTTTTAATGTGAATTTTAGATTTAAACTTTTTGTACATAAATATTTCGCTGATGTATTCATCAGTGCGACTGTGATGGCTACAATGGCGGAGGAATATGTTAGCCTTTGTTCATATTGATCAATGGTATGAGTACAATTGGGTTGAAAGTGTTAGAATTAATGGAGAATAGGCTATTATTGTTACGTAGTTGTGAATTTTCTTTCTATAGTTATTCAGTTCTTATTCTCTTGGGATATGATTTTCTATCCCTAACAAATTGTATCTATTTAATATTGAAGATTAATGTGAAGCTAGTGCAGTTTTTTGCTTGAGGTAGCTCCTGGTGAGTCGCACTTGTAAGCTCCTCTTGTTTTGGTTTGACATTTCATGTCTTCCCTGTGAAACTCTTGACATGGTATTAGAGCTGCAGGGTTGTCGATCCTGTATGTGGAGTGAAGGGTGCGACTGAGGCGAAATCATCGTGTGGTTTGGGTGGAAAAACGCGACGATCAAACTGTAACACTTCACATGGGTTTTGTTTTAGAAACTTGATGCGAGTTTGGGTGGAGCGTCACGACTCTGTGCTTAATAGTTGTAACAAACTTCGCAAATCCTTGGTCAATAAGGGCGTCGACCTTGAGGTGAAAAGAAAAAAAAGAGTTGCGTGTGTTTTTTTCTCTTGTGGTAAGCTGCGTGTTTGAGGACGTCTTGCTGCCTGGCACTAAGAAGACTACCGTGTATGCGTGTCGCCGAGGAGGAGTCAATGGTGTAGTCACTGTTGAGATCACCCAGTGAATTGCATTTAAGACTTGAGCAGCAGTAGTCATCATCGTTGCAGTGGAAGGTGTCAGGCCCGAAGGCAAGGCAAAGGTTTTGGTGAACAAATACGGTGAACAAAAACTACGTGTTCCTTTTGGAGCTCTGCCATCGGAGAGGAGGAGGCCGCGAGGAGGGCTGCATGAGATTGGCGCAGCAGAAACAGGATCTAGGCCTACGCGATCTGAGAAAAATCCGTGGAGGCTTCTAGGGTGGAAGACGGGAGTGCAGGTGCACAGAGGCTGCGAGGTGCTGGACAGACAACCATTCCACCTGTATCATAGCCTAAGATCGCATGAAATCTGTGGATTTGGCATGGATTGTTGATTTGGCGTGGATCAACCATGCTTGATTGAGGGACAAGCCAGAACCAGCAGCAGCGTGGATCTGTTTGTTTTTGCCGTGGCATGAATCTATTTTAAAAGGCGTGTTAAAATAAGACAAAGGCTGTAGCATGGGAAAGGGTAAGTAACGTCAGTCAATTAATTATCACAATGGTGTGGTGGTGAAAGCCAATCGTGGCCCTTGCAAGATAGCCATTCATTTGACGTTTTTTCATAATTAGTTAAAGTTTTTAATAAAAGTTTTTTTTTCAATTCTTTAATTAAAAAGTATGGAGGCTTTTGCTATTTGATAAGAAGAGGGAATTTTTTTTTTAAAGGAAATTCGCAGTGATCAAGGTGTTTTTTTAAGAAGATCTGAGGTTGGTTTTAATTTATTGAAGTTTTTTATTCATCCAAAATGAATAATCAAATTGCTGAAGCTTATCTCAATGAGAGTAATAAGCTTGATGGTTCCAATTACACTAATCGGAAGTTTAAGCTCCAGACTTTGCTTGAGGGATAGAATGCCTATGGCATTTCCACCAGTGATAAGGTCAAGCTGACTGCTGCAACTAGTGGATCGAATACAACAATTCAAAACTGGGAGAAAATGGAGATGAAAGCAAAGGTTCTCCTAAAGTTATCAGTCAAAGATTGTGATGAGCCCCAAATTTTGGTAACAATTTGGGCTCGTTTGGCCTACTTACCTTGCTCAACCCTTCATATTTTTATCACTTATGCATCATTTCTTAGTATATTCGTGTTATTTGTAGGAGGAAGGGCAGTCATTATGCCTACGTAGCTAATACATGATGATTTCAGGTTTTTTAGCATTAAATGGAGAAAAGACCACACAAATGGAGACAAGGAGACAGCCAAGGTAGCATTGCGGGTTTATAGGGAGGTTGTCCACAGTCTTGAATGACTTCCCTCGTGATCTCCACCCCAACTTCGAGCTCCAACAGCTATCACCACCGAGCTAGAAGGCAGCCAACGGATTCTACAGGAATAGCAGTTCACTTTCAGTTAGACAGCCAAGCTCCACTAATTGAGGAGGCCAACTTGGCCCTCATCATGTATAAATGTTAAGGATTTTGCCTTCGATGAGACTCTTGAACTTTTGTTATAGATCTTGGATTACGAGCTGTAGCTCTGTTTTTGCTCTTTGTAAGCCAATTTTGGCATGTTGTTAGACTCATGATTATGATATTTTAATAAAGGCAGTCAGATTTGGATTCGATTCTGAGTTCTTAGGGGAGCTATAACTCTCAAGTTAGGGCCCAACCTGAGAGCAATAGACCTCCTTTCTTTTGTATTGTTACTTGTTTTTTTTCCATTGCATTTCTTTCCTTTACTTGCACTTGAAAAATACAGTTTGCTGAGTTGACTGTTTCGGTTTGGTTATGTAGGTTAGTTTCATGAATACAGTTGTTTCAGTAGTTCAGAATTAGCATAGGGAGATTGAAGTTGCTTTGAGTTCAAAAAGGTTGAATGCATGCTCACTTTCACCTCTGTTTGGGGACCGGAAGTGTAGACCGTGCCAACTGCCAAAAAACATTGTTTTAACATATGCATGCAAGTATTGTTGTAATGTTTTCGATTGAAGAGTTGTCCATGCGATTTTATCTTGAGTAATGACTCTTTGGTTCAGTATCATGCACGAATTCCTTTCAGCTTACATTGTTGTTCTTTGATTCCTAATAAAACAGTTAGAATAGGTTGGTGAACTTTCGTTTACATGCAAGATAAAGGTGATTTGTTTCATTTACACTGCGCAACACCACTTCATCGTGTTCTTATCTTTCTGAACCGTGCCTAAGCCACCTACTCATCCTCTGTTCAGCTCATTTTCCTTCCAACTCTTCTATTATCCACGTTGCTCAATCTTTTTGACCTTCCATTGCCCCTACCCTTCTATCGACCAACCAGCTCTATCCACTCTCTCTCCACCTCATCTCTCTGTCCATAGGCCATATCAAGCTCCTCTTTCATCATACCCATCCATCCATACAGTTCCTTCACTCCTCCATTACCCAAAACTCCGACTGTAGGATATCATGTAGAAGTTAGCAGACTTCCTGTAGAAATCCCGAGTTTCCTGTAGGATCCCCTGCAGACATCCTGTAGAAGCCTGCAAACACAGTTTCCGAGCACCTGAACGTTGTGGACTTCTGTGGAATCATGTGAGGGATCCCCTGGAACCTCTTAGAGTCCTCCTGACCTTTCCCAAGCCTTCCTTCCCTTCAACTACCCCTACACAGTCAAGACCTAGTAAGAAGCACAATCACAATAACTCCACCCACTTGAGCAAAAATACAAAAATGTGTTCTCTTCAATGAAAGTAGTTCAAATTCATGCATCTCATCTCACTAGAAGTAATGGCATCATTTCTAGAAGTTTGCACTCCCACCGTTGCACCATAGAGATTAAACTAGTTAGATTAGGGTTTACTAGGGTTTTCCTGTTTGGTTGGCTTTCAGTTCATTCTTGCAACGTAGGTTAATTTCCTTTAAGATGGCCTTCGTTCATCATTTAGAAAGCTTCTTCTGAGAACATATAGAAGTTGGCTTGAGCCCTAGTGGACTTGTGCCAGCTGACCAAGTGACAGCTGCGACAAGAGCTAGTACTTGTGCATACAGCACTGTCGCTTCCAAGTTTGTTACGAACTACCGGGTTGATAAAATTAGAGATAGGAAGCTCCAGGAGTTGTAGCATTATTGCTACAATACTGGAGCCCACCATCTTTTTGGCGCCGTTGCTGGGGAAGCGTCAGAGTATTAGTAATTGTTGCTTTTCTTCTATTTTCTTACTCTCGCCTTCTGCCAAGTAGTTTATTTCATTTCCATTATGCAAAAGTAGCATAGACATCTCCTGCTTTCATAGATTAGCATTTCAATTCCGCAATTTCAATTCTGCAAGCATAGATTAGCCTTTCAATTCTGCAAGAGTAGACTAGCATTTCCATTCCTGCAATTTCATTTGAGAAAAATAGATTAGTCCTTTCCTGCTTTCATTTCAATTCTGCATTTTTATTTTCAGCAAGATAGTTAGTTGTAGATCAATCTGTTTCAGTTTTGCAGGTACCAGAGAAAAAAAACAAAAGCAATCAAAAAGTCTTTCCATTTCATGCCTCGTAGGAACCGAGATAAATCAGGCAAATTCCTACCCAACACCCCCACCACATCACTGAGTCACCCTTCTCTCTTCTTAGGTGACAGTGATCTAGAAGAACCTATAGGTGAACCTCCTGAGATATACGAAGATCCTATAGCAGAAGAAGAATTAGAGACCATCCCATCTGAAGCTATGGCTGACAATAGAAGAGAATATGAGAGAATAGAAGGTGCCTTTCCCATCCGAGAAACCAATGGAGAAATGAAAATGAAAAACATTAGCCCCTCCGCTCTGCCTCACTTCCATGGACTGACTACTGAAGATCCTGATACCTTCCTGTTTGAGTTTGATGTCCTTTGTAGAACCTATGACTATACTGAAGATGAGCAGAAGCTGAAACTCTTCCCTTCCACTCTTAAGGATGCAGCATTACGCTGGTTCATGGGCTTACCTGGGAATAGTATCACCACTTGGGCTCAGATGCAGCAAGCTTTCAATACCAAGTACCGGGACTACTGTAGGTCCAAGGAAACCAAGGGAGAAATCTTTCGGATGACCATGGGAAATGATGAGTCCTTAGAGGATTATGAGGAGAGGTTCCAACTTAGCTATAAGCGGGCCAAGTGCACTCCTGACCTCGAATCCCTCAAGTTGGTCCTGCTCCGAGGAGTCCCTGAAGACCTTTTAGATACCCTTCACATGTTAGCTGGGGGAGATATTTACCAGCTGCCTTATGAGGACATCAAGACTGTGTTCAGAAACCACTCTAGGGCAGCCCGGAAACGAGGTAGAGGAAACCCTCTCTCAGCTAGTATTCCTTTCTCCAAGCATGAGTTTGCAAATCAATTAGAAGATCTTAAGAGTGAGGTGAGACAGACCATTGCCATGCAACTGGACACATTCAGGATCCAGCAGAAGAAGGAAGAAGCCGAGAGGGCCTTGGCTATCTTCTGCCCTAGATGTACAAGGAGACACCCTAAGAACGAATGCCCATTGCATTCGGTTGAAGTGTGCTTCGTTTGTGAGGAGGACCATCCCACAAATCAATGTCCAACCTTACCTGGGTTTAAAGCTATGTACCAAGGGACAGAAGCCCCCACTGAACCTCTTTATTACCTCAACCAAAGGATGCCACAAGGACCTAGACCTTACCAGCAGGGGATGCAAGGGGCACCTCAAGCTTATTACAGCCCCAACCAATCGACTCCTATGCCTTCCTGGGGTCCCCCTGCTCATCCTTCCTGGTCCATGCCTCCTCCATGGTCTTATCCACCTCAGTACCCTACTAAGCCCACTACTCATTCATATCATTCACATGCCCAGCCACAGCCTCAGTGGAATGCACCTCAGTCGGGGTGGAGGCCCCAGTAAAACACTCCTCCCGCCATTTTGCCTCCACCACCAGTTCAACCTCAGCCATTACCTCCTGCTCCTCCAAGGCAACCTCAAATGCCTGCTCAACCGAACCCGAACCCCAACAATAGACAGGCCCAGCAGGTATACACTGGGGAAACATCATGTCCTACCTATGCTGTGGAGATCCAGGAGATCAATCTTCGATCTGGAAAGACTCTTCCAGATCGCCAACCTCCTCCCCCAGAGGACGAGGAGGATAAACAGGAAAGTGAACCAAAGGCTATTCCACCCTTTCCTAAGAGACTAACAGCCACCACACAACCCAACCCAGAAGAGGATGAGCTTTTGGGAGAGCTCAAGCAGTTGTGTGTGAAAATACCACTTCTCCAAGCCATCAAGGATGTGCCTATATACAACAAACTGGTTAAGGAAAAGTGTTTTAAACACCCAGGCAGGAGAAAGAGAGATGCTTCAACCATCAATGTCTTAGGACAACTGTCTGACCTTATGTTAGGGCAAGTCATCTGCCCAAAGTACCTAGATCCTGGGAGTCCTGTAGTAGATGTCCACATCAATGGCACCATCACACCTCACACCTTGATTGATCTTGGGGCTGCCATTAATGTGATGACCAGGGATACCATGCTCAAACTCAATCTTCAGGGTTCCTTGAGGAAGACCTCGACAGTACTGCAACTAGCATATCGCTCCACTGTGACTCCCGAAGGGATTGTGGAGGATGTCTTGGTCTCTGTCGACTCTTGGGAATACCCTGCAGATTTCCTGGTTCTGCAACCCAAGGCAAAGCTTACTGGATATCCTATCATTTTGGGAAGGCCTTGGTTAGCCACTGCAGATGCTTACATCAGTTGCCGTGCAGGAAAAATGACCATCAAAAATGGTCCTATGTCCAAGCAACTAGTCCTATATCCTCCTGCCCAACCCTCCTTAGAGCATGACTTACCACTGTGGTTGGGGGAAGGAGAAGAGGATGAGGTATACTCAGCACCTTTGTGCACCCTAGATACCACTAGAAGAGACCCCCCAACCGAGGATGACTTGATTGAGACTTTGATCCAGAATCCACCTTCCAGTGCACTATCCTTAGAGAAATTGGTGGAGGACGCCCAAGCCAGCACCTTAGTGGATCGTTGTACCACCAACCCTATTACTCCTAGAGTCAAGAATGTGGAGTTCGGCCCTGAGAGATCGTTAAAGATCAGCTCCTCCCTATCTCCTTCCCGAGAAAAGGAGCTGTGTAGCCTGTTGGCCAGTCACCTAGATGCTTTTGCTTGGAGCTATAAGGAGATGAAAGGAGTCCATCCCTCGGTCTGTACCCATCACATATACATCAAAGAGGGTTGTAAACCGGTTAGACAACCTCAGAGGAGAATGAATCCAACCCTTAAGGACATTGTCAAGGAAGAATTGCAAAAACTGTTGGATGCCGGATTCATTTACCCCATCTCAGATAGTGAATGGGTGTCCCTTCTGGTGTTGGTTCCCAAGAAAAATGGGAAGTGGAGAATCTGTGTGGACTATCGAGAACTGAACAAAGCTACCAAGAAAGACCATTTCCCTCTACCTTTCATAGATCAAGTGTTGGATGGACTGGCAGGAAAGAAGTTCTTCTCTTTCCTGGATGGGTTTAGCGGGTACAACCAAATCCAAATCAGCCCGGAAGACCAAGATAAGACCACCTTCACTTGTCCTTGGGGTACCTTTGCCTACCGAGTCCTTCCCTTTGGGCTATGCAATGCTCCTGCTACCTTCCAGAGAGCTGTCTTGAGCATCTTCTCGGAGTTGGTCCATGATGCGGTGGAAATCTATATGGATGACTTCACTCCTTATGGGTCAAACTTCCAGGAAGCATTGTCCAATTTGGGAAAGGTCCTAACCAAATGCATTGAGATGAACCTGTCCCTTAGTCCTGAAAAATGTGAATTCCTGATGACTGAAGGGACTGTGCTAGGCCATACCATTTCTTGCCAAGGGTTACAAGTGGATCCTAACAAAATTGCTCTCATCAAGAAGGTTCCACCTCCCCAAAAGGTAAGGGATGTCCGAAGTTTCTTAGGATTAGTAGGGTATTACCGGAGATTCATTAAAGACTTCATCAAGCTAGCCTCGCCACTGTTTGGTCTGTTGGCAAAAGATGTGGAGTTTAAATGGACTGACGATTGTCAGAGGGCTTTGAATGAATTAAAGGACAAGTTGGTGTCAGCCCCAATCTTGAGAGGCCCAAACTGGGCCCTACCTTTCCACATCCACACTGATGCCTCAAACAAAGCCATCGGGGCAGCTTTAGGACAAGTTGAACAGAAACTTCCATATGCCATTTACTTTGTTAGCAAAAACTTGTCCAAAGCCGAGCTGAATTACACTATAACCGAGAAAGAGTTCTTGGCTGTGGTCCATGCACTGAACAAGTTCCGTCATTATATTACTGGCTATCAAACCTTTGTACATACGGATCATGCTGCAATTAGATATTTAATGAATAAACCATATGTGAATGCTCGTATTATTAGATGGTTACTTTTGTTGTAGCAGTTTGACTTGACCATTGTTGACAAACCAGGTAAAGAAAATGTTGTTGCTGACTTTTTATCTAGATTGGATTTGTCTGCAGATGAGGATGGAACAGTGGATGACCAGATGCCCGATGAACATCTGTTTGCTATCTCGGTACTCTCTCCATGGTTTGCTGATATAGCAAACTACCTTGTTTCAGCACAGTTCCCTCCGCACCTATCTTCAAGAGAGAAGAGCAGAATCATCAGAAAAAGTGCCTCATTTACTTGGATCGGGGGCAATCTGTTCAAGCTTGGCCCTGATCAGATCTTAAGGCGTTGTGTAAGGGAGGAGGAAGTCTTTGATATCCTCCTCACCTGTCATGATGGGCCTTGTGGAGGACATTTTGCAGCAAAGAGGACTGCCTTCAAAATCCTGCAGGCAGGCTACTATTGGCCCACACTTCATCAAGATGTCAGAAGATATATCAGCCAATGTGACCGATGCCAAAGAATGGGGAAACCGACTCCAAGGGATGAGATGCCTCTCCAACCTCAAGTGACTCTTGAGCCATTTGAGAAGTGGGGTATGGATTTTGTGGGTCCAATCAACCCTCCTTCGAGGCAAAGGTCTTACATCATTGTGTGCACTGACTACCTGACAAAGTGGGCAGAGACTAAAGCAATCAAGGCAGCAACAGAAGAGAAGGTGGCCGAGTTCTTAAGAGAAAACATCTTCTACAAATTCGGCTACCCAAGAGAGCTGGTCACCGATCAAGGGAGCCAGTTCACATCCAACTTGATTGAAGACCTGCTAGCTCACCACAAGATCAAGCATAGGACTTCCACCCCCTATCATCCACAGGCAAATGGGCAAGTGGAAGTCACCAACAGAGCATTGGAAGGGATTTTGACTAAGGTGGTGAGCAGCAGTAGGAAAGATTGGACAGATCGCCTGGTTGAGGCCACATGGGCTTACAACACCACCTGGAAGACCACTACCGCTTCACACCTTATGAGCTGGTCTATGGGAAGAAAGCTTTGTTGTCCATTGAGTTCGAGTACAACACTTTGAGGATAGCAGCTCAGCTAGATCTAGATCTCAGCCATGCACAACAAGAAAGGTTATTGCAGCTGAATGGACTGGACGAGCACCGGATGCAGGCCTTCCTTCACTCAGAAGTGGTTCAACTTCAGAGAAAGGTGTGGCATGACCAACATCTCCATGACAAGCAATTCCAGCCGGGAGATTGGGCCTTGTTATATGACTCCAGATACAAAGATTTCAAGGGGAAGCTGAGAACCAGATGGCTAGGAACATATGCAGTGGAAAAATTCCATGACAATGGATCTGTTCTTATTCGAACCATTGATGAGGAAGCCATCCCCATGCTTGTCAATGGGCATCGCTTGAAGATCTACAGGAAGCCTCTCTCAAGACAAGAGTTCATCAAAACTATGGAGAAATCAGTGATGGTCATAGAGAAGGGTTCTCCCTCTGCTTTGGGCATACCCTGAAAGATTTAAAAAAAAAAAAAAAGAAAAAAAAAAAGAAAAAAGAAAAAATAATAAAGATCCTTGGGTGAAAACCTTTCTGAGGCTCCCAAGGCAGGTGGTAGGGGTGAAAACCTCATTGAGGCGCCCCTATTGTCTTTCAAAAAAAAAAAAAGAGATTTGAAAAGATCCTTGAGTGAAAACCTCTCTGAGGCGCTTAAGGCAGATGGAAAGGGTGAAAACCTCATTGAGGCGCCCCTGTTATCTTTCAAAAAAAAAAAAAAGAGAAAAAGAAAAAAGAGAAAAAAAAGGAAAAAAAACAATAAGCAAAAAGATAGGGACAACAAGTTCATAGTGTGAAAATGCATGCAAGTTGCAGGTGTTCTATGAAGGTGAGGAGGACTCTTAATGCAAAGCCAAAGATCCTTATCATGCTGCCAGGGGACCTCACCAGCACCTCCTCCAAGAATATTCAGTTCCTCCAAGGTATGTGCACAATGTCATCATGGCCTGAGTCTTCTACAGGAAGATGCAGACTTTCTACAGGAAGATGCAGACTTTCTACAGGAAGGTGCAGACTTTTCTACAGGAAACGCAACTTTTCTACAGGAAAGTTCTGTATTTCTACAGGAAGCCTCCTGTAGAAGTTTGGGAAGGGCCAGAATTCATTTTATGAGGAGATCTAACGACCAAGGGTCGGTTTGGATGCATGCAAGCTACTGTTGTCACCCTTATACATTGCTGTCACCTCTTTCTACCGTCCCTGTCGACATGCAACCAAGTTACCTGCACCATCAAAGCAGATCAGTGAGTTATCAAGAGAAAAGCAATTTTTGCAATAAAAAAAAAACGTTGAGATGTCATACCATATCCATCCCAGCCGTCCATGAGCTCTGTGAGCGTGATCGTGGGGCCATTGCCTTCGTCGTGTAGCATGCACCCGAGGAGGAAGAAACTGTTACAGGACATCCTGTAGGAGTCCCGTAACAGTTAAGACCCGCTGGAGTGCACACCATATACAAGGAAAATGCGGGCGCATGCAGCTGAAGCATCCGATCCAGTGTCAGCGACCTGTGAATACGAACCTCTGGGCCTGCGCAAATCCACCAGCAGCAAATAAATCCACTCATCGTCGTCCAAAAACCTGAAGGATCGTGTTGCGGCCGCGCAGGTAAGTGTCTCGACCCTTTGTTCCGACGAATTGCATGAATTTTACTTTGAAAATGTTTGCAAAGTGTGAAATGGATGGGTTGAGCGGTTGTATGGTCAATCGATTAGGCACGTCGACTAGTCAGCTGGTCGAGCTGGATGTGTGAATGGTGGCCGTGAAAAAAACGGGCAGTGGGCACGTGAGAACCGTCCACTCGGGGAGAAACGAGTTCTAACGAGAATGGTGGCGGCGGATCTGCGGGAATGATGCGGCAGTAAGTAAACTTGCAGAAGAATGATGGTGTGACGTCGCCCAACGGTCCGGCAGGGACAGCTCACCCCCGCGCCACGGATTCCGCCGATTCAAATCTAATCGGCTAGATTATCAACCTCATGCATTTATCATTCACCGTTTGCGACTCGAGTAATCATCCGGATCCCTCTGCAGTTCGATACTCCGAGTCTTTGGCCATCAGAACGCCTGTGAAGCTACAGCAAGAGCGCAGACCCACTGCAGTATCCCCCGGAAATCGCGCGCTGCTCCTACAGGAAAGCTGCTCCTACAGGAAAGCTGTTTCTACAGGAAGTCAGGTTCCTCACGTCAAAAGGTGGCGGATTAAAAAGGTAAGCCTGAACTCTCCATGCAATTGGTTTTTGAAGGTGGCAGAATCGTCATCTATAGTCTGGTCGAAGAAAAATTGTTACAATTGTTGTCTGCCGTGCATGAACTGTCGTCCTACAGGATGTCAGTATAATTAGCTGTGTTAAAGGTTCGTAGGGGGTAAGCTTTGTGAATTATGTGCATGACAGAGGTGTAATCCTACGCTCTGTCCCAGTAGACCGAATTTCTTTCCCATTTGCCACCTCCAGCTAACACAGCAGTTTTTTCACAATGCCGGGTGGGTTCATCAGAAGGGAGCCCACTGATTCAACAAAGTTAGGAGGAAATCCTGAGGTGGTGGAGCTCTTCACACGAGCACAATGGATATCCTTCTGTGACAAATTGCAGGGCTATGATGACGAAGTGGCATAAGAGTTTTTGCAAGATCTGAGGCCGAAATCTAAAACATTGGCCACCGTTACCTTCAGGGGTCTAAGCCTCAAACTCACCCCTCAATTCATCAGCCGAGTTACGGAGCTCCCAATGGGATTACCATGGGATAAAGAAGAAAGGAAACTGAGCCAACAAGCTAAGAAAGAATTCTTTCCACCAGAGGAGGAATTCTCAGAAGACAAAAATGGGGTTCGTAGAACCAGTTTACTACCACCATGGAATGAAGTGAGCCTGCAAATTATGAAGTACATCACCTGCGAAGGCCGTTTTAGCATTGTCTACGGGTACCACTTTCGGTTACTCAATGAATTACGACACCAGATGGAGCTACCTGTAGAAAACAAACTCAGTCTCCCTTACTTTCTACTACAGTCTCTGATTGAGTGTGCAACCAAGCTGAAAGAAGGCATACCAGACCAGGTAGCCCACCATGGATTGATCAAACTCCTCGTGGAGGATGCGCTCCACACGTACAAGGTTCCCCTCTCATGGGAAGACTTCATGAATTTGACAAAGGATGGGGATATAAAGATGCTAACTGAAGAGCTCGGTTCTTCTAGCAGTGAGGAGAAAGAGTCAGTGGCCACAGTAAAGAAAGAAAAAGGCCAAAAGACCCCGACCACAGAGCAGAAGAAAAAGCAAGAGAAGAAACAAGAGAAAAAGGATGACAAGGAGAAAGATGACACACCTATCTTGACAGCAAGAGAGAAAAGGTTGCAAGGCTGAGTGGACAAGGCTGAGAAGGTCCACATCAGCAAGAGTACCTTGACAGCGACCACAACTAAGTCAAAAATCAAAACTCATGCAGCAAAGCAACCCAAGGCGGCAACACCTGTTTCTACAGGAAAGCCGAAACCAGCTTCTACAGGAAGCCCGAAAATTATTGAAACAGGGTCTTCTACAGGAAGCCCGAAAATTACTAAAACAGGGTCTTCTACAGGAAGCCCGAAATTGACTAAAACAGGGTCTTCTGCAGGAAGCCCTGGAAAAGTGAAACCCAAGGAGAAGAAAGCTGATATTCGTGAAAGGGAGGCAGCAGCTGTGCTGGCCGGCCTCAGCACACCTCCTAAGCCAAAGGAGAAGAGAAAGAGGGAGACCCCTCTATACTTTGAAGCTCGAAGAAGTGCGAGAATAAAGACGGGCAAGCCACAGCCCCCATCCAGCAGCCAAATCACTACAGGGGATGCCCCTACTTCACCCAGTGAGAGGTCCCCCTCGAAGATATCAGTCACCTACAAGAGAGGGAGCCCAAAAACAACTACTTGGAAAGGAAGGGTAGACCAGTCGGCTTCAAAAGCCCGGCCCAAGGTCAAAGAAACAGAGAAGAGGGAAGGAGCGGCACCCTCATCACCACCAAGGGCAGAGCAGGCAGAGCCACCAAGAGTAGGAAAGAAAGAGCGTATTCCGGAGCCTAGTTCTCGGCCAAGGACAAGGAGCTGGAGCAAAGTTGCTCAAGGATGAGCAAATATTTTAGCTGGGGGGTGATGATGAGCCCCAAATTTTGGTAACAATTTGGGCTCATTTGGCCTACTTACCTTGCTCAACCCTTCATATTTTTATCACTTATGCATCATTTCTTAGTATATTCGTGTTATTTGTAGGAAGAAGGGCAGTCATTATGCCTATGTAGCTAATACATGATGATTTCAGGTTTTTTGGCATTAAATGGAGCAAAGACCACACAAATGGAGACAAGGAGACAGCCAAGGTAGCATTGCGGGTTTATAGGGAGGTTGTCCACAGTCTTGAATGACTTCCCTCGTGATCTCCACCCCAACTCCGAGCTCCAACAGCTATCACCACCGAGCTAGAAGGCAGCCAACGGATTCTACAGGAACAGCAGTTCACTTTCAGTTGGACAGCCAAGCTCCACTAATTGAGGAGGCCAGCTTGGCCCTCATCATGTATAAATGTTAAGGCTATTGCCTTCGATAAGACTCTTGAACTTTTGTTATAGATCTTGGATTACGAGCTGTAGCTCTGTTTTTGCTCTTTGTAAGCCAATTTTGGCATGTTGTTAGACTCATGATTATGATATTTTAATAAAGGCAGTCAGATTTGGATTCGATTCTGAGTTCTTAGGGGAGCTATAGCTCTCAGGTTAGGGCCCAACCTGAGAGCAATAGACCTCCTTTCTTTTGTATTGTTACTTGTTTTTTTTCCATTGCATTTCTTTCCTTTAATTGCACTTGAAAAATACAGTTTGCTGAGTTGACTGTTTTGGTTTGGTTATGTAGGTTAGTTTCATGAATACAGTTGTTTCAGTAGTTCAGAATTAGCATAGGGAGATTGAAGTTGCTTTGAGTTCAAAAAGGTTGAATGCATGCTCACTTTCACCTCTGTTTGGGGACCGGAAGTGTAGACCGTGCCAACTGCCAAAAAACACTGTTTTAACATATGCATGCAAGTATTGTTGTAATGTTTTCGATTGAAGAGTTGTCCATGCGATTTTATCTTGAGTAATGACTCTTTGGTTCAGTATCATGCACAAATTCCTTTCAGCTTACATTGTTGTTCTTTGATTCCTAATAAAACAGTTAGAATAGGTTGGTGAACTTTCGCTTACATGCAAGATAAAGGTGATTTGTTTCATTTACACTGCGCAGCACCACTTCATCGTGTTCTTATCTTTCTGAACCGTGCCTAAGCCACCTACTCATCCTCTGTTCAGCTCATTTTCCTTCCAACTCTTCTATTATCCACGTTGCTCAATCTTTTTGACCTTCCATTGCCCCTACCCTTCTATCGACCAACCAGCTCTATCCACTCTCTCTCCACCTCATCTCTCTGTCCATAGGCCATCTCAAGCTCCTCTTTCATCATACCCATCCATCCATAAAGTTCCTTCACTCCTCCATTACCCAAAACTCCGACTGTAGGACATCCTGTAGAAGTTAGCAGACTTCCTGTAGAAATCCCGAGTTTCCTGTAGGATCCCCTGCAGACATCCTGTAGAAGCCTGTAAACACGGTTGCCGAGCACCTGAACGTTGTGGAATTTTGTGGAATCATGTGAGGGATCCCCTGGAACCTCTTAGAGTCCTCCTGACCTTTCCCAAGCCTTCCTTCCCTTCAACTACCCCTACACAGTCAAGACCTAGTAAGAAGCACAATCACAATAACTCCACCCACTTGAGCAAAAATACAAAAATGTGTTCTCTTCAATGAAAGTAGTTCAAATTCATGCATCTCATCTCACTAGAAGTAATGGCATCATTTCTAGAAGTTTGCACTCCCACCATTGCACCATAGAGATTAAACTAGTTAGATTAGGGTTTACTAGGGTTTCCCTGTTTGGTTGGCTTTCAGTTCATTCTTGCAACGTAGGTTAATTTCCTTTAAGATAGCCTTCGTTCATCATTTAGAAAGCTTCTTCTGAGAACATATAGAAGTTGGCTTGAGCCATAGCGGACTTCTGCCAGCTGACCAAGTGACAGCTGCGACAAGAGCTAGTACTTGTGCATACAACATCGTCGCTTCCAAGTTTGTTACGAACTACCGGGTTGATAAAATTAGAGATAGGAAGCTCCAGGAGTTGTAGCATTATTGCTACAATACTGGAGCCCACCAGATTGTATCATCCCTCACATTCGGGAGTGCAAGACAGTGAATGATATATGGACGATTCTCAAAGAAATGTACGAGATCAAGAACACCAGTCGAACTTTGTACCTCAGGAAGAAGATTCTCTCCATCAAGATGGAGGAGAATGAGTCTGTTTCTTCATTCATATCCCGAATAAAGGAGGTTAAAGATAAACTAACTGATATCAGTCAGACTGTGGCGAATGATGATATGGTGACGATTACCATGAACGGCATGAAGGATGATTATCAGATGCTTATAACGGAATTGAATGCAAGAGAAAAGCCTCTAGGCTTCGAAGAGCTTACTAGGATCCTGATACAAGAAGACGAAAGGAGGTTGTCTCTCAAACCTCAAAATCCAGATCTTGTATTGATGACCAATTTCAAGCCAAAGGGGAAAATAGTGGTTGATCATAGGAAATGCAACACATCATGAAAAAGGACACCATAAGGTATGACCTCGCATAAACATGACTCTACTTCTAAATGTTTTTATTGTGGTAAGATAGGCCATATTGCTAAATTTTTCCATAAGAAAAAAGCAGATGGGGAGAGGTACAAGCAGAAAAGACATGCAGGTCATCTGGTTGATGCAGATCGAAACCAGGATGTAAAGTTATTTATCACTGAAACTGCACTAGCCATTGAGGAGGATGAATCAGATATTTGGTTCGTAGATTCTGGAGCCTCCTCACATATGACAAGTAAAAGGAAATGGTTTAGAAATTTTAGAGAATCCAACACTGGAGTAAAAGTATACCTTGGAGATGATAGAGGGTATGAGATCAAGGGACATGGAGATTTCCTTGTCACTCTGCCTGATGGAAACATTAGGAATATATCTGATGTGTGGTATGTACCTAGTATTAAGAAGAACCTGATTTCTGTATCAAATATCACAGATCAGGATCTCAAGGTAGAATTCTTTAAATCTTATTGTATTATTAAATACTTGTTTGACCAGATAAAGCCAATTGCTAGAGGTGTTCGGATAGGAAGACTCTACAAACTAGATGTGAAGAGTATGCCACCACATGCATTGATGTCATCAGATAAGTCTGCTGAAAACTTGTGGCATTAGCAACTTGGACACATCAATTTCAGTGATCTTCTATTTTTGCAGAACAAAGGTATGGTGAATGGTCTTCCTGTTTTGAAAAAGTTGCATATTTTACTGTGAAGCATGTGCATCTGGTAAACAAGATAGAGATGAATTTCCTGCTGTTAAAGATAGGAAACAGAGGGATACACTTGAACTTGTAGACATTGATCTATGTGGGCCTATGCAGACAAGATCCTTAGGTGGGGCCTATTAGCACTCCAAGAAACTCTCCTAGGTTGTAGCTCGGAGATGCCTGATAACATATAAATATTCAATATCGTTCTCTGAACTATTGGAATGAATTGGGGTTTGGATCAAGTCAGATGACTGTTTCAACTCTGTTTTCACTTAAGACATTCATGAACACCCTCAGATTGACAAGGCTTTCGACCACTAATGCTTAATAGTTTATAGATTCAATGAATAGATGGAGAATCCTGACTATACCAACAGATGCATACATAAACACATATGAATGGCTAGCTGCAGAAAGTAAATGAAGCTTGCAAATCTAATTTATCAATGCAGAGATAAGATGATAGTTATCTGGCATTAGACATAGAAGAAAACATGAATAACCTATTCAAGTGCAAGCTTAGAATAGAGGAGAAGATAGCAATTGAACATGTAAAAACAAAAGAAGCTTGTATTACTGGAATGAAGATGAGACACTAGGAGGAACAGAGTATCCACAGTCTCCTAAAGTTGAACCTCTATTCCTTCAAACTTTCAGCCATTTATAGGCTTTTTACAATACTCTCGAACTCACTAAGGCTTGAGATGTCGTAATCTCTCCCCTCTGTCTTCTAACTATTTGATGCCATAACTAGACAAACATGAGCTCAGATAGCTCTATTTCTAACAAACACGGTAATCAAATTCTGGTAATTTCGTCGCGTTGTCAGGTGGTTCACTCGTGCCAGCACGTTCCATGATCATTTCTGTTTGTTTGGCTGTATCGTGTTGTTGTTTTTTCCCTTTCGACCATGCATTCTGTTATTTCAGTTCAACTGTCTGACTGTCAAAAACATTGACAAAGCCAACAAATTTCCTCCCCAGGTGATTGGTGGGAAGTGGGGTATGGGGGCCATTGGATCGGAAGGAATGGGTGGAGGAGATCAATCGCTAGAGGCTTGAAGTTGTGGCGGGAGCGGAATATGGTTTATATCAGACAGTCATCAGGTAATAAGTGGTAAAGGTCGAAGCGGGTGAGCGTAAATCGTTAGTCGGATGAAGTGTGGACCATCAGATCAGTGGGAAGATTGACAACAAGGATCATAGAATGGAGAGCGTAGTGGAAAGGAGATGAACCGAGGGCGGACCTACCAATATTTATGAGCGTGGGTGTATAATTTTTGAAGTCCAGCTTATGGCCAAAGCGGAGCAAGAGGAGACGTGGACCATTGAAACTGAAATAGGGGACATTTCCATTAAAACAACAGTAGCGCACCTCAGGGCTAACACTGGCTCCTTCTAGGGATGAAAGCCTCCCTGTGGGGTTTCAAGAACTGCAGACTACTACCTTTCTAGTAACAACCAAAACAAACTTATCTCCTAGTGTTCCATTAGGCATGGAGTTTATTTGCATAGAAAACAAAAACTAAAAAAGCCCTTTACAATATTAAGGCCTTAGAGCCTCGTATGAAGTAAAGTTTCAAAAACCGCCCATTGATTAGAACATCAAAAACACCTTCCCCCTCCAAATTGTGCAGTATGAAAGTATTGTTCATCTACACTTGAGAAACGACAAATGGTCCCGTCCATAAGGCATCAAATTTACCATGGTTGCCCTCTTTTCCTTCAATGCATCCCATTTGAGAACCCAGTCACCGACTTGGAAACTGTCCATTTTTGCCTTTCTATCAAAGGTTTCTTTGATCTTCTTTGATGAATTCTTGAATTCTCAACCAATTGTTCTCTGATCTTCTGTAATTCAACCAAGTTACTCATTCTCCTCACCTTGTGATTCTCTTCATCCTGTTCTTCTTGCAAGAATTTGGCCACAGAGAGAATTAACTGGATAGGAAAAACAACATCAGCGCCATAAACCAGCGTAAATGGAGAATTTCCTATGGACTTCTTGTTGGTAACTCTGTCAGCCCATAGTGCAAACTTCAACTTGGAATCCCAGTTCTTTTTGTTGTCCTCCAACAATTTTTTGATTATCCTTACAAGACTCTTGTTAGATGATTCTGCCAGGGCATTGCCTTGAGGACAATATGAGGTAGAATGCACCAATTGAATTTCCATGGATTCACACATGTCCACCAATTCTTCTACCCTGAAAGATGTTGCATTATCAATTACTAGTTTGGTTGGGCAGTCAAATCTAGTGAAAATATTCTCATTCAAGAACTTTATGATAACCTGATGATTAGCATTTTTAGTGGGTATAGCCTCAATCCATTTGGTGAAATAATCAGTGGCTACCAAGATCCGTTTGTGATGGCCACTGGAATGTGGATTGATCTCACCAATGAAGTCCAAGCCCCACTGCTGGAAGGGACCATTGGCGTGTATTGGCTTCAAGGGTAGAGATTTTAGCTGTTGTCTTCCTGCAAACCTCTGACATTTGTGACGAGACTTCATAAAAGAAAACACATCAGAGAACAGAGTAGGCCAATACTACCAAACTCCCAGGATCTTTTGGGCTGTGGTTTTCCAATAATGATTCCCTCCACAAATGCTAGAATGGAACTAGTGCATGACTTCCACAGATTGTCCTTTGTTTAGACATCTCAAGAGGATCCCTGATGGGTCTTTCCAATAAAGCAGGTTTTTATTAATGTGGAATTTGGCTAATCTGAGCTTAATGGCACGGGCTTGATTTGAGTTATGCCCTGGAGGGACTTCTAGCTTCTGCAAAAAATGGACTACACTAGAATACCATTCACAGGTGGCTAGATTTTCAGCCAAAGACTGATTCCTCTCTTGCTCTTTTGTTGCTTCCTCTGTCCGCTCACCACCTGAATTTGAACCCATGCAATTGATGTCTAACAAATTGCAATTTTCCTCAACCATAAGCTTAGCCAAGCCTTGGCCTTTGACAAGCTTGGTGGGCTTCACCTCTATGTTTAACTCTATGAATTTTGCAATCCGTTTAGCTCTCTTTCCATCAATATCTAGCTGAGTAAGCACATCTTTTACTGAGGCTGAAGGTACATACGCGACCACTTTGGAATGCAGAATATAAATTCTGAATGCCTTTAAAGATTTTATGAGAGCATAAGCTTGTTTTTCAATATGGTCATACCTTAGTTCAGCATCCCTCAGAGTTTTGCTAAAAAAGGCCACAGGGTGCTCTACACCTTCTTCATTTTTCTGCAATAGAACTGTTGTAAGTGTATCATAAGAGGGAAAAGAGAAGATATAAAACTCCCTTGTATAATCTAGACTGATTAGAGTGGGAGCTTCCATGATAGCTTGTTTGATGGCTTCAAAAGAGATTCTTGCACCATATGTTCATTTTATTTCTGATCCTTTCTTCAGCATGGAAGTGATGTGCTTCACTAGCTTTGCAAAGTTTGGAATAAACCTCCTGACAAAGTTAATCTTACCCAGGAAAGATTGAATGTCCCTTTTTGACCTTGGGATGGACAATGTCTGAATTTCTCGAACTCTTGCTGGATCGATCTTCACACCTCCAGCAGAAACAATATGTCCTAGAAGTTTTCCTTCTCTTAGAGAAAACTATGACTTCTTTGGGTTTACCAAAATTCCAAACCATCTGTACTTTAGAAACACCTTCTTCAAATGCTGCAAATGGTCCTTGTGACTATTGGAAAAGACTGTTATGTCATCACGGTAAATAAGGACAAACTTGTTCTTCTCTCCCACAAAGGCTATGTCCATGGCCCTCTGAAAAGTAGCCCCAACATTCATCAGTCCATAGGGAATCTTGGAGTACATTAAAGTGCCCCAAGGAGTAGTGAAGGCTATCTTTTCCTGATCTTTTGGATGTACAACAATCTAATTGTAACCTGAAAATCCATCTAAGAAGGACATGACTCTAGCCCCTGAAACTTTTTGCAGCAAGTGTTCCATCTTAGGTAGGGGGTAGTTGTCTTTTTTAGAACATTTGTTCAAATTCATAAAGTCAACACAAAGCATGATTTCTCCATTCTTCTTTCTTACTACCACAAGGTTAGCTATCCACTTTGAATACCTTAGGGGAACTATGATCTTGGCATCCAACAACTTCTTGATTTCCTTTTGAATCAAAGGCAATTAGAGAGGGTTGATAGGTCTTAATTTCTGCTTAAAAGGGATGGTGTTCTTCTCCAGTGGAATCTTATGCTAGATGATGTTGGTGTCACAGGTCTTAAGATCACTTTACTCCCAAGCAAAAATATCAGCAAATTGTTTCATCAGGGTGCAATACTCAGAACTTTGGGTAGAAGACAAGTGAGTGGATAGATTTATGTACTTTGGATGGGCTAGACTCCCTAAATTATGTCTATGAACTGCAGACTAATTTTATTTTTTGGCAGGCTTATAATGTACATCATTATGATCAAACAACTTCTCTAAGGGCACCAATCCTTTGGGTATATGGTTACTAGGCAACTGAACAATGCTACCCTAACCAATCTTGTCCTTTAGCTTGGATTGGTTGCATTCTTCAATGGTTTCGTTTTCTTGGTCAATGTGCATTTTAGAAAATTCATCACTGACTTGTAAAAACCTATTAATTTCATCATCTTCAAAAAATTTCTAGTATTTGACATTGTCAGGCAGATATGGTCTATATTTCACCTGAACTTCATAAGTCAATTTAGGAGGCAAAGGAGGAATAAACGTGCTAGCAGACACAGCAAGGGAATCCACAAGATGGTTCTTCATTCTAGGGATGTAAGAAATGTTGAAACTATTAAAAGAACCTGTGAGCTTCCATACCTCATCTCTGTATGCTTTCAACCTTGGATGATTTGCTTGGAAAGTTTTGTTCGCCTGCTGAATGATAAGGTTTGCATCTCCAAACACCTTCAGACCTTTGATGCCCATTTCTTTAGTAGCGTTTAAGCCCAATATCAAGGCTTCGTACTTTGCTATGTTATTTGTGACCTGAAAAGTTAACTTGAAAGATAAATGAATGCATTCTTGTGTGGCGGACACAACGACTACACCTGCCCCTGTAGCTTCCTTAGAGAAAGCTCCATCAAAGAACATGTCCCAAATTTGTGGGCCTTCTTCCTCTGTGATCTGGCAAACCGGTTTCCTAAGCTGCATCGAGGCCAACTGGGATTCTTCAATCTGAAGAATATAGGCTCCAAAATCAGTGTCGATAGCATAGATTGGATGATTAGTGGGATTCCTTTCATCACTGATGATATAAGCCAACTAAGCTTCTCTGTATAATCTCGTACTCTCACCTCCAAAAACTGGGATAGTAGCATAGGACAGATCATTTTACAATGTTTTGCCTAATCTCTTGATCCAACCTCTGGAAAGCAACATGCCAAACTTGGGGGGTACATCTGCTACCACAATATCCATCATCGTGCTCTTCATGGGCAGCTAAGACAAGGTGATGGCTAGGTCTTTGATTAATCTGAAACATTTCACTTTTCTAGAGTCAAAAGAAAACATGTCATGATAAGGCTTGGTAATGTTAAGACCCAACTCATCCATGAAAACCTTGGACATTAGATTATGGCTAGCTCTTGTGTCCAGAAGGTAGTTGTGAAGGATTTTGTCATGAATAGTCAAAGAGACATAGAATGATGGGGAGCTGTCATCACAATTTTCAATCATTGGGCTGAGAACAATAGTTGGTTTGTCATCTTGCAAATTTACATAGTCAGTGGAGGCTTGGATGGCTTTAGGCTCAAGGGCCTCGAGGATAGATCTCTTGAAGGACTCATTCTTCACTAGTTCAATAAGAGGTATAGGTATGCTTAGCTTCTGAATTTCTGATTCAAAGCTGAAAGGAGAAGGAGACTTGTCATGGCCTCTTACCTCGTGAGTTGGAGCTTTGAGGATGATGGGATCAAATGGTGGTCATTTCTGCTTTTTGGCTTGTTGTATTGCAGGGACAACAACTCTCTGAACATGAGTTTTCTTGGCATTATTCATCTTCGACATCAGATCATATTTGTGTTGATCATCATTTTTTAGAACAGCTCCACAATCACACTCTTCGCTAATTTGGTCATTGAATAATGACTTTTCATAGGCAGTTGAGGTCAAAAGGAAGGCACTGCCTTTGTCTTCCAGACAATGGATCTCATCATCTTCTTCAAACTGCTCTTCTTCCATGACTAAATTATGGAAAAGGGTCTTCACCCTTTAGTCTTCATTGGCATCTTTGCTTCTTTGCAGAATTTGCAACTGCTCATTAGCTCTTCTATATGGATTTGGATTTCTAGGAGAAAAGGTATTAGGAACTCTTCCTTTCCCAGGGTGCTGCTCAACCTTTAATTTGGAGATTTCAGAGGCTAATGACTCTATCATCTTGGTCATTTTATCTATCTTGGGATCTAAAGATGATGAAGATTTTCCTCTCTATCTCCTTCTATCAACATTCCCCTTGAGCTTCTCTACAACCATGATGTTTGATTCTACTTCCAAGGTTGCATCCTGCACATCAACCAAGGTAGCACATCGTCTCTCCCTCAACAGTAGACAGAAGTCCGAATCAAAGACACTGGCATAGGTGAGTTTAGCAGAGGTGGTGGTGGGTTTTACTTTAGCGGGTATCTTGTTGTACATGCGGTTAAACCTCTTATTAAAATCAGACAACAACTCACCATTTCCCCTCTTCAAGTTCCCAAACTTGGTATGGTAGTAGAGTAGATCCTTCTTATCCCCCCAATGCTTTAGGAATGCATCATCTAAAGCCTCAATATCTGCTATAGACCTTGGGGTTAGTTCTCTGAACCATTTTCTAGCCTCTCCATCTAGACTTTGGACAAATACTCTCATCCATACATCATCTTCACTAATGTCTAGGTTATCAGCATAGCTATAGAATGATTCAAGATGTTCCTCAGCTGTAACACCTTCAGTCCCAGTGAACTTAGGCATATACTTCTGATATTCTCCAATAGGCATGGCATTCAAAGGAGTGGGCAGTACTAGAGGTCCATACCTAGTAGCTATGATTCTTTCCATTTTGGTAGGTGTTGCCATAGCTGTGGTGGCTATAAGGGTATTGGAAGTCTGAATGACAGAGGGTTGAGGAGTGATTGATAGGACTAAAGGAGTATGATGGATAGGAGGAGAGGCTTCCTTTGGGCTTACAACGAAAGGAGAACCTAAAGAATAAGGAGCTCTATGAATCTCTGAGATTTTTTCTTCACTGCTAGTATTAGATGCTATACTCTCAACATGTATTTGTTCTATTACAGGATTTTCTTGAAGAGATATAGAATATTGTTTAGAGCTACCTGAACCTGATGCTCCTTTCTACAACGCCTTTCTTTCTTTGATGATTTTTTCAGGGTCAGGTACTGGGTCAACTCGTGGCTTCTGAGGATTTCTTTGAGTATGCCTCACAAAATGAGCCAGAAATATGGATTGGAGTTGCCAAGAGGTTCGTCCTCCAGTAGAGTCGCTAGATAGATTAATACAACCCAAATAGTGTTTAGACTTTGTCTATCATCAAAGACGGATCTGTGTCGTCCCCTAGGGAAGCTGAGCTTCAGTCTCCTCTCCTCGACAATGGAACCAATTATGTTAGTGTTATAGACATTTTTGTGACTTACAGCATTGAGCATGAAATGTCCATAATCTAAGGGATCCAAAGTCCCTAAACATGTTGTTCCTACCCCTAGAGGAACAAGGCCAACTAACTACAACAATTCACAGAAGTTCTCCACCTGAAACCACTCAAAAACAAGTCAATTCAGGATCATGTCAACTGCTCCACTGAGCATCTGCGCTGAATGTCAACTGCTACACTAGCTACCTACGTTGAATGTCAACTCCAACACTAGCTACCTGCACTGAGCGAGTTTGGACAAGTGGCAGGCTCATTCCTCAATGTGTCAATGCTCAGGAAGCTTCCAAAATGACACTTGCCTCAAGGAATTCGACTGGTGATGAGTAAGAGGTTCCAAATCTCCAAGTGGAAGCAAGAACCTCCAAGTGGACTCAAGAACTGAGAGAGGGAGAGGACACTAGTCAGATCTCAAGCTGACTCATCCTCTCTCCAAAATAACTATATATAGATCTCTCCTCCATGAGATCTAGAGGCTGGAATTTTGTTATTGCAAAGAATTGCTGTTGGTTTGAGACTGGAATCATTGGGTGCTTAATGCTTTGAAGGGAGCTGAAGAAGGAATTCCATTCTGCTGGGAAGGAGATGCTGGATTGGAGCCCTCTGGGTTGTATCTCTTCCTGAACCTTGTTATCAATCAATAAAGCTATCTTGGTTCTTTCCTATATGCTGGTGTATTTTGTATGATTGCATTAGTGTATTTGATTTACTTCTAATCCTAAATCATTTATGAATATGAATATTTGCCTTTGTGTTGTGTTCTTCTCTTGTCGCAAGTAGCTGTTCTCTTGTCACAGGTAGCTGTTCTCTTGTGATCTCGTGGGAATCAAGTAGTTGTTCTCTTGAGCAAGCGAGGAGGCAAGTAGCTGTGAACACCCAAGGAGAAGAGGATCTAGATCGAGGGACAAACAGAAGACAATGGTAAGTCTATTGATCTCCCCTCTTTCACATTTCATAAAGGAAGAAACCAGAATAGTTGTATCTGTTTGTTGCTAAGGTGCTGTCACACCTTAGGTGGATAGGATCGTCCTGCATAGGCATTTTTCCCCACAACAAATTGGCGACTCTGCTGGGGATATTGCTTTAGTCATTTTATTTGTGTTTACATCATTGTTTGCTTCATAGACTCAACAGCAACAATCGAACTGCTTCTGTAAAGTAGACTGTTGCTGCCTTGATCCTTCACTGGATTTTGTCTATGATCTGAACAATGGACTCACAAATGACTTGATGATCCTTTGTGATAGTCTTTAGTACCCTCTCAAAGCATCCCTTTGATTATACCTTGCTTGTGTTTCTGATTTGGCCTGAAACAGTTGATTTTTGAGCATTTTATGACCCAGAACCCAGGGGAAACGAGAGTTTCTCCTTCAGCGCAGACACTGTGAAGGCAGTTTGCATTTCAACGCAGGTCCCGTGAAGGCTACCTGCGCTGAATGTCAAACCCACAGTGTTGGACTTGCGCTGAACCAGTTTAGCCTTGTGCAGCTGGGGTTCTCTGCTGTCTGTTGCCCTGTTTTGATCTCTGTTTTTGCAGCCTTTAACCAGCATAGGTACCAGTCTGATAACTCCTTTTCTTTGCTTAGATTCCGCCTCCTCTTGTACAAAGAGACTGTGAGTGTTTTTATGTGTTTTTACGTCATTTACAGTTTTCCTTTGCATAAGTGAAATAATCATCCTGTAGCCCTTGATTCAGATCTGATTGACTGTGATCTTAAGAGAGAGTTCATTGGCTGTTTACAGTTGATTATCATTTTCTTTTGCTTATTGGTTTGAGTTTGTCTCTTTTAAGTGTCGAAACAAGTATTCATTTCAAAAGTCGCAAAGTGATTGTAATCTCTTCTACCCTTGTTGTTTTCGAAAGAGTAACTTTGTTTGTATCTGTCATTTAAAAGCAAATTCAAAGTTGTACAAAAAGCTTTCTTTGTAGGCATCCATACTAAGAAAGTGGAAAACAAACACCTGCATCGTGCATTTGCATTTTGATAAGTTTGCATGATTGATTTAGGAAAAGAGTGCATTAGAGTGTGCTGATTGCTCTTTGAGAAAAGATAGTGTCTTTCTTTTCCCTTAGTAGCTAGGATTTTCAAAGTTGAAAAGATAATAAAACTTACTTATCATCTTAGGCTGCATTTAGGAATTGTACCATACATCTTGTGGTGATCCTGAAAGGCAAACTTCTAAAAAGATCAACTTAAAATAAACTGAATGAACCTAACAACGCTTTGCAACATAACGCACAACATAGAGGTCTAGGCTAGAGACGTGTTCCGGCGTCGTTAAGCCTAGTGACTGTCGATCTCGTGGAAGGTGGGTGATTCCTCCTGAGGGACGATAGCGCTAGTACGGATTGTGCTCCCACGTATCGTCGCATATATATTGGGAGACCCCTATAGGCATATATCCTTTATCCTTAGGAAGCCGTGTTGGCCGCCCTACTGATCGCAATGCAGTGAACACAGCATTCACGAAGATCGACCGCCCGTACCTTAAAAAGTATTCTGCGGTTTTGCGAAAAGTTTGGCACACCCTCTGCCTAGATCTCCAAAGCAGTTCCTTTTGGCCTTTTTCAGACTCTATAACAGAAAAAGTCCATCCGAGCATTTGTCACTTCGGGCTCGTTAAAACATCGAAGGAGACTAGAGTCATCTTTAGCTTTTTCTCGACTCTTTAAAAGTGAAAAAGCAAGTTGTGTCTAAAGCGTCTAATAAAATTCATTCAATTCGGAAACACACTTTCCCCTTTTTGTATTTTAGTTGATCGAGTAATCTGCAATCGTGGAAGAAAGTCAATTGAAACCCCGTCGTTCGCAGAGGCTTGTGAGTCAACCGTCTTTGTCTCCGGAATCGAAAACAGTATGGACAAAGCGAACTCGCTTAACCGGTTTGAAATCTCCTATCAAAGTTAGAACAAGTGTTCCGACAACATCTGAGATTCCGGTTACTCCAAACATTTCTGGAAACCCTGCCTCTATTGAAGAAGTTCAACAGCCACAGAGGGACAGTAATACTGATCCTAGTCTGAGAACAAATACTTGTGTTACTGAACCAGTTCCATCTGTAACCGGTCCAGAGAGTTTTGTTCCTCAAACAACTGTCGCTGTCGAAACAACCCCTTCTTCGGCACCAGAAATATTTTACGGACCTGACGGTCTTCCTCTTCCACCTGGTTTGATTGCGATAGAGGAAATTGTAGAGGATCCGCAAGCAAGTACTCCAACCCATTTTGGAGTAGGGGTCACTCTTTTTCCTTCTACATCAGAAGTTAGTCCATCACCAGTGGAAGTTCCTGTAGAATCGTTAGGAAATTTATTGGATAGACTCAAAATGTCTGAGCAACCGTCGACATCTAGGACTGTGTCAAATGACACAGCGACAACAGAACTCCCTGCTGTCACTCCGACGATGTTTGCCGGTGTACCATCTGTCCCAACTAGCTCGCAACCGCTAGAAGGAGTCCACCCAGGGACTATTTCGACAGTGTGGTCTGTTCCAGTTTGTTCCTCCGGGATAATACCCGGTAACTCTTATGTTGAAACTAGACAGATTGATCCCTATGGAGGTCAATTTGGGCCATCCAGTCCCCAAGGGCAAACAATCCCCTTGAGTTCCGGATTGCTACCGTATGGGGGGCAGTATGCCCTTTCATTACCCCCTCCGGGAGGATATCCATACGGCAGTTCTCAATAGTATTCAGGTTATACTGGAGTTACGACAAGTGGTTGGGTACCTATGCTGACCCAACAGCCAAGAGTTGTGTATTCTATGCAACAATGTGTACCTATGTCGAACATCCCTACAACGCCAGCTATTGTAACAGTGTCACAAGTTCAGACGATGCCTGTTGTATGTCAACCTCCGATTTCTCAGGTTGTAATGCAACAGCCCCCTGACCCTGTGACACAACCACAATCGCCAATTGGTGGGGCAACACAGGTCCAAACGGGTACAATTACCCCACATCTTGGTCCTACGGTTAGTATAGCGCAGCAAAACATGGCTTCACAACCGTGGCTGGTCCAATACCAACAACCACAATTCCAGCAAGTGTACCAAGGTTCTGAGCAGCAGATCTTTGCGAACAGTGGAGAACCGTATATTCAAAACGGTCAAAACCAACCGCTTTACAGTTCTCAAGTCCACCAACTGTATCAGTCATACCAAAATCAATTACATTATGCTGGTATGCAAAGGCCTACCGCTCAGGCGATTCCATCGTATCTTGGGTACGCCTCACCTAACTTGAATCAACAGTTACCATTCGTGGCAACTTTAGAATTACCGGATCTACACCGATTAACGAACGATCCAATTTCTTACGCCCCTTGGTGGCCAGCGATTCCTCACAAACTTCCATCGGACATTCCTAAATTCAATGGAAATCCAGGCGAAGACCCGTCGAATCACGTGATGACTTTTCATCTGTGGTGTTCGTCGAACACCCTAAACGATGATTCGATAAGGCTTCGCCTTTTTCAGAGGACATTGACAGGTCCAGCGGCTAAATGGTATATTGAATTACCTAGAGCCTCTTTCGACAATTTCAGTTCCCTAGCCACGACTTTCTTAACCCATTTTCAATTACCAATAAGGTATGAAACTGGAACAGAAATCCTGACCAACTTCAAGCAGATGACAGCCACACATATATCCGATCATATACACGAGTGGCGTCGTCGTCGCAAGATGGTGAAGACTTACGTTCCTGATCAGCTATTAGCTAAATGGTTTATAAAGTCGTTACTTCCTGCCATAATGGAAGATGTGGCAAAAGGAGGAGTCGTAACAGAGGAGCAAGTTATTGCTCGTGCACAGTATCTGGACTTAGTATATACTCAGTCTGGCACGCTCTACGACAAAATACCTGACGCCCCTAGACCAGAATTTTCAATTCCTCCTCCTCCTAAATCAAATAGTGACTCTCATGCCGGCGACGGTGTGATTGGCACAGCAAACGCAAAGTCGACAAAGGCTTCATCTAAGAAAGCCCGTAAGACTTCCGATCAAAATGCAAATCAAGAAATTCTTGCTTCGGAAGTAAATGTCGTATCAGCAGATAAAGGCAAAGAACCCAATCAACCAGGAAGCAAGAAAAAGCAAAACAAAGGGAAGAAGAAGAAACAGGGTGAGTCATCCCCTGAGAAAACTTCTTCAAACCCTCCTGGAAATAGGAAATATCCGTGTCAGATATGCGATGAGGAGGATCATCGGACAACAGATTGTCCGTTAAGAGCTGAGCTTAAGAAATTTTTTAAGAGTTCTAAAACCTCGGCTGTGTTGACTGATCCGTTTCCGACTCCAGGTCAAAATATGGTTGATAGTGGAAATGCTTCCCCGTCGCAAGTGCTAATGTTTTCAATCTCCAAGCAACAAAATGATGCTTTGATTTCGACAAGGAATAAAGATTACGGGAATCCGCCGCTGTTGAACGACAAAGGTAAAGATCAACCAAGTAGTTCGACAACAACTTCGACAGAAGTTGTACCACCCATCATTCCTGAATTAACAATAAAACCGCCAAAGGGAGTAGTACACAAGTCGACATTTAATCCTCGCGCCAGGGCGGCGCAACATTATAACATAGTGGAAGATTTGGCCCAATCGCCATCCGCTATGTCGACTCTTGAGGTACTAGAAAATTTCCCATCCCAAAGGCAGGCTTTGTTATCGGCTATTGGTGGGGTTGATCCTAAGGATTCCAATCTTGTATCCTTTGACCACAAAGGATACCATCCTCAGTTACTAGCTCAACTAGCTTTCCTTATTCAAGTGAAAGCCCTCAACAAAACTGTTCACCGAACAATTATTGATGAGGGGGCATCTACATGTATCATGTCGATGAGTTGCTGGAAAACTCTCGGATCTCCGACCTTGTCGCGATCTTCGACGACACTAAAAGCATTCGACGGGAGGACGTACACCCCGTACGGTATCCTAAATAACTTGAAGGTTGAACTAGGAGGAAAAACAGTGGAAATTGATGTTGAAGTCATCGATGGGAATCTTGACTATAACATCCTACTGGGAAGACCATGGATATATGCCATGGCGGCTGTAGTGTCGACTTATTTTAGGAAGATCGCCTTCCCTTTTCAAGGAGGGATTACGGTCGTCGACCAACAGAACTTCCTCCCTAATGGTTCACAAGTTACAGGAAGCATTCCCATGATCCATGGAAGCGACCATTCGCTTCAAGATATCGGAGTAGGCCTATTGAAAGACCCCACAATGATGGGAACTTTCGCGCTTCCACCTCCTATCTACATAGGAAATATAGCGTTGGTAGCAACCTGCAACATGATATCTTCCACGAAGGTCGCAGAAGATGATATCGACATGGATCATGCCATGGTTTTGCCCCCAAGCCCAATAGAAATATTGTAGCAATCAATGTTTCGAGCATGGGAGGCGAACCCAAATCAACGCTCGTCAAGCGTCTGGGTAGATAGGTCTAGAGAATATGGTACCCCGTTAGATCCTTGGTCAAAAGTGCATGGGATTGACGAAGGAATCTTACAATCAATGTTGATTGAGGGGGCAACATGGAATGATCACCACCATCATTCCCTTCTTCCAGAATATGAAGAACTCAACATGACCTTTATCACCCTTCAGTTTTTGAATTCCTATTAAATACTGTAAATACGGTGGATTCCGAGCGAAACTTATCCAATATTGAAGAGACTATAGCCATAAATATCTCGACTAAAACAAATGTTGTAGAGAATATTTATGTCAGCAAAGGTTGTTCCCCTTCAGAACTGGAAATATATAACGCTCTTTTTTGCGAATTCAGAGATGTCTTTGCTTGGTCATATGATGAAATGCCAGGCATTGACTCGAGTATCGTTGAACATGAAATTAAAATGTATCCTGATGTCAAACCAGTAAGACAACGGCTTCGGCAGGTGCACCCCAAGAAAGCCGCTGCCATTAAGGCGGAAGTTGAAAAGCTCCTCCATGCTGGTTTCATCTACCCGGTTCCTCTAACCGATTGGGTATCGAATATTGTCCCTGTTATGAAGAAACAAGGGACGATTAGAGTGTGTGTCGACTATAGGGATGTAAACCAAGCTTGTCCAAAGGACAACTACCCTACACCCTTCATCGACCAGATAATTGATGAATGCGCCGGATCTGAAATCTTTTCATTTATGGATGGATTTTCCGGGTATAATCAAATAAATATCCGCCCACAGGACCAGTCAAAGACTGCATTCATCTGTCCGTGGGGCACATTCGCTTATCGAAAATTACCCTTTGGTTTAAAGAACGCAGGGGCGACGTTTCAGAGGGCGATGAATTATGCCTTCCATGACATCAAGAACATCGTTCAACCATATCTTGACGACCTTCCGGCTCATTCGCGAAAGCGGACTGATCATCCGCAGCATTTAAGAGCGATATTTCTACGTTGCCGACACTACAAGATAAGACTCAATCCGCACAAATGTGTGTTTTGCGTCGGTTCTGGTCGTTTACTTGGCTTTGTAGTCTCTAAGGATGGGATTCGTCTCGACCCTTGCAAGGTTCAGGCAATCATTAATTTGCCTCCACCTTCAAATTTGCTTCAGATTCAGAAACTCCAAGGGAAAGCA
The DNA here is from genome assembly GCA_031772625.1 of Pinus tabuliformis. Taxonomy (NCBI): domain Eukaryota; kingdom Viridiplantae; phylum Streptophyta; class Pinopsida; order Pinales; family Pinaceae; genus Pinus; species Pinus tabuliformis. The sequence goes on along the minus strand of CM062820.1, from coordinate 1,480,043,183 downwards.
AACTTTCTGAGGAGGTTCATTCCAAATTACGCATAACTTGCTAAAGGTTACACTCGTCTTTTGAAAAAGGATGTACCTTTTGTCTGGGATCAGGTGGCGCAAGCTTCCTTTGATGCTCTGAAAGATTCTCTAGTAAGAGCATCATTAATGTATGCCCCAGACTATCAAAGAGATTTTAACCTGTATCTGGCTGCAGCGGATACGACCATTGCGATGGTTTTAGTTCAAGAAGTCGATGGAATTGAACATCCTATATATTATTTAAGTAAAAACTTAAATGATACAGAAAGTAAATATTCTTATGTTGAAAAACTAGCGCTTGCAGCTGTTCAAGCGATTCAAAGATTTCGACATTATGTCCTCTTTCGAAAAACTACCATTTTATCAGATTGCAACCCCATGACTTATATACTGTCGCGACAGTTGCTGGGGGGCAAATATTCAAAATGGATAGCGATCCTTCAAGAGTTTGATCTGGAATTTGTAAAATCCAAATCAAAGAAAGCTCTAGTTTTCGCGGAATTATTGTGCGACCTCCCATCGTCGTCCAACGATGAAACATCTGAAGAATCAATCGTGGACGAGAATTTGTTTATGATATCTACAAGCGATGAGTGGTATGGAGATATCATAATTTATCTCCAAACCCAAAAGTTTAGGCCTAACACCTCTCACTCCGAACAGAAACATATACGATACCAAGCTAAAGACTACATGATCGTCGGTGATACGCTTTACCGTCATGGTATCGATACAGTTCTGAGGAGGTGCCTTACCCATGAGGAGGCCGGAAAGCCCTGAATGAGTGTCATTCAGGCGCGTGTGGGGGGCATCAATCTGGATATGCAACAGCACAAAAAATCTTACGAGCAGGATACTTCTGGCCAACCATGTTCAAAGATTGCATAATCGCAGTCAGAAGTTGCCATGCTTGTCAAATTTTTTATAGCAAAACCAGAAGACCACCCGCACCATTGTAGCCAATAGTTGCTGTTGGGCCTTTCGCCAAATGGGGCATCGATTTCATGCAATGTAACCCCACCTCGACCGGGGGGCATGGGTATATTATAGTCGCCGTTGACTATTTTACCAAATGGGCCGAGGCGATGCCTACATTGGATAACACTGGTGAAATAGCTGCCCTTTTCTTTTTCAATCATGTAGTCGCCAAGTTCGGCATACCACAGGCTATAGTGACAGATCATGGATCGCATTTTCGCAATCACATGATGGTCGAATTAGCTGCCAACCTAGGGCTATCTCACGACAGCTCTACCCCGTATTATCCACAAGCCAACGGACAAGTTGAAGCAATCAACAAGGTCCTGAAGCGTATGTTGCAAAGGATGATCGGGGTTCATAAAAGAAGGTGGCACCTAATCCTGTACTCAGCCTTGTGGGCTTACCGAACATCGGTAAAGAATGCGACTAGGTTCACACCTTTTCAACTGGTGTATGGCCTGGAGGCAGTCTTACCAGTCCAGTGTGAAATTTCGTCTCTTAAACTCGCAATTGATCTCCTCCCCGGAACTTCAGAAGAAGAGGCACGTTTCTTGGAATTAATCCAATTGGATGAAACCCGTCGTGACGCCACGTTGGCTAACGAAGCCCATAAGAAACGAGTCAAGGCACAGTTCGACAAAAATGTCAAACCCCGTGTCTTCTCAGAAGGTGACTTGGTCTTGCTTTACGACCAAGAATCCGATAAATTGGGAGCAGGAAAATTTAATTCTTTGTGGATGGGCCCCTATATTGTTAAACGAGTGTTAGCAAAAGGAGCCTACGAGTTAATGGATTATGACGGAATTCCACTGGCGCAACCCCGCAACGGGTTGTATCTCAAGCGTTACTATGCCTAAATAGTAACCTGTATGCTTTTGTTGTATTTTGTTTTCGCTAAAGTGTTTGTTTTGGTCAAGTAATCCACCTTTTTTACATTTATTGCAGATGTCGAACCTTTCTGAGACATGTGTGGGATATGCTGACGAAGCGAGTCGTAGTTAGCGGAACCTGTCCTCTGCGGCCTGGGCCATTTTTGATCCAAGCGGCGAGTTAATGAGTTTCAGAGGTGTGTGTATTGGGCAATCAACGAATAACATCGCTGAGTATAGCGCGTTGATATAACTCCTCTCTGATGCCATCGCCCATGGTATACGCCGACTAATCGTCAGGCTAGACTCACAACTCGTGATACTACAACTCAATGGTATATATTCTGTCCACAATCCAGCTATTTATCGTATGTTTCTAAGGGTTAAGATTTTGGAAAGGCAGTTTGATTTAATTAAATACCAACATATTTCCAGGAACTTAAACACATTAACCGATTCATTAGCGAACTATGTGTTAGATAGACATTTGCGACATTTATAAAAAGAAATGCATCATCGATACAAGTGGATCATATAACTCAACCAGAATAAAACCTCGAAAATCAAAATATATATATAAAAGTTGTTTATCATTTACACATAATGTTCTGTAACCAAGACAAAAATTGGTCGCATGACCCAAAAAATCAAAAGTGCTAGGGGGCACCCTGGCCTAGTGATGCTCATGATAGCACGTCACGGCCTATGCAATCATGCGCAAGACACGAGTCCATCTTCTAGGCACACCAGTAGTATGCCGCTGCAACTGTAAAGGTAACTCGTCGATCCGTACATCCGGAATACCGAGAGTAAGGCTCTCAACCTGCTCCTGCACAGCTGTAAGGGTCTCGGCCACGTCAAGATCGCGAAGAATAACCCTCCCAGCAGGCTCCCCTGCTGGAGCAGCGACTGGCGCTCTCGGGCGAACTGCTGGACGAACAGGACCAACATCTGCATGCACACAAGAGTTTGATTAAAAGTCTTGACAGAATAAAGCACAACAACATTATGAATAAAAACAGTAAACAGTGATATAGTCAAAGATTTTACCAATAGCACCCCACTGTTCGCCATCCGGTAACACCAAATCCGGATCACCCCGGAAATCCATACCCACATATGGATACTCAGAATAGACCATCTCCTGGCACTCGAACCACCTGAAGAAGGTATCAGTGAAAGTAATCTGAGGTTGACCAGCATGCCTAGACATGTGATCAACCCATCTCTGCATGCGTGGCTCGGTCGAAGAAGGCAAGTCGAGTGCAATATACTGAGGCTGCATAAGTGGTATTTTCTCCAAGGCAAAGGCTGTCAAAATAGAACCAAATCCAAAGTTCTTCAGCTTCCCGTCCTTCAACTTGGTCAATTAACTTTTCATCTGAACAAGTACTACATCACACCAGTTGAATACTTTCGGTTGGAGACACTCCAAGGCGTGCTGTACATAAGACCTGTTGGCAACATGAAGAGATGCACTACCGGCCATCCTACCGATAGTATACAGAATGGACCTGAGAGACCTGTCAGTAATCTCACGGATAACAACCTTGCCGTCTCTGCTCGGCTGGGAACCTTCCCTACAATACTGGCGAACATAGTCTCTCACGGAGTCATTCCCCCGGGCCGAACCTGACAAAGAAATGGGGGCACCCCGCCTTGACAACCCAGTCAAGAAGTAAATGTCCACTATGGTCAAGGGGATAGATTTTCCCCTAATCTGGAATACTTGGTTGATGGGATCCCAAGCATCAAGCATGTACTGCAGCAAAGAAATCTGTGCTCTCATACTAGAGATACGGAAGAACTTCAGCAGGCCACAGTTCCGCAGCGCGTTCACCGTGACAGGGTCATGGAGAGCAATCATATCTTCTTCTTCATGTTCTCGTTCTCGCCACGTAAGGGACATTTTGCTCAAAGGTCCCTGCAAAACAAACAAGAGAATGAGTAAAATCCTGGATTTGATGAGAAACTGGCGAAATTTCATCAAAAACTGTGCCACAAAATCAGTTTTCTAGTCCCAACGCAGGCAGACAGTGTTCCACCTGCGTTGAAGGTCAAGCTGCCTCAAGGCAGCTTGACATTCAACGCAGGTTTCGAGTGGACAACCTGCGTTGATGACAGGGCGCCCTGGCAAAACCCCAGGGGCTCAGAAAGACTGGGAAACAGGCACAGAATGGAAAAATGAAACCATGAAAAGAAAGAGCTAGGGTTTAGCTCCTACCTGGTCCAGACGGCGCCGAGAATCGTCCACAGAATCTCCCGAAATCAGCTGGTGAAAATCAAGGGGGAAGAGGCACCTCCAAAGCTCCAACAAACCAAGTTCAAATGAAATGGTAAAATGAGAGGTAAAAACACTTTTTAATTGCTTTTTACGTAGTTCAAAGCGAAATATTAGGGTTTTTATCTCATGTTATGTATTTCTAACTAAGTTTGATGCAGCAATTGAGAATGCAGTACTGTCCTTGAAAAGAGAAAAGCTAGTTATGGTAAAAAATCAAAATTTGACTATATAAACGAGCAGTTTTAGCATAAAGTTCATGCTCGTTAAAAAATAAACGCAAGATCCGAGCAGTTTTAGCACATAGTTCATGCTCGTTAAAAAATAAACATAAGTCCGAGCAGTGTTTTGGCGCATTCAAGCTCGTTAAAAAATGAACCTATCCCGGTAAATAACCATTGTGTATATGACTTGATCAACCATAAAAGCCTTGGTCGTGTTTGCACCGTCACCTCCACTTTTCATTTGGCCGATCGTTCACCTCCATATGATTGTTTACCCATTTTGAGGAACAGCTGCGAAGAGTGATTTCACCTAGCCATCCTTGTGACACTGCCGTGATTGGAAAATTCCAACCTGTACCTGGAATCAGCTGCTAACCCTGTTCATCACTCGTTCCTCAAAAGACGAGTCTTCTTTAAGCTCTTTTCAACTGACTCGTAAAACATGAAAAGATTGTCGAGTTTTGGCCTTCCAGCTCGTTAAAGCGACCGGAAGTGCTATCCCTCCTCTAGATTTTAATCTTTTTGGACCTGAGGGATTATTGCACAAAAAGATCGAGCGCTTGTTTTATTCGGCTCGTTAAAACTATCGAAAACTCATCCCTTCTGTATTGTTTTATACTTTTTCTGACTTAAGGGATTAGATGATGAAAAAGGACTTTTGGAGTTAACTTTATGTACCTTTTCAGACTCTCTAAAAATGAAAAGGACTGAGTTATCTTTGTCGTTAGACTCGTTAAAATCACTAAATAGCGACAAACTTGTCTTTAGACGAGAACGAGTTTCACTATCGCTAGGCTCGTTAAAACATAGCGATGGGCTTGCCCGAAGGGCAGGTTATAGAACAAGCATATGTTATCCTCCTCAAGCTTGACAAAAATAAAGAGGTACTGGTCAGCAATGACTGGGGAAAAATTGGGAGAAAATCAAGAAAACTTTGATGGTAGCAGGTCGCTCTTGAACATGACACTTTTCCTCCGTACCACAATCGGGTTGGGTTGTCTCATTCACCGGTCACATCACCATGGTCTCGCCATACCATCCATATTTGGGGTAATGCTACCGATCCATCGCATCAGTGTCGCCATATGTTCAAGAGAAGTTGTTCAGAAAGAGTCAACCGGGTCCCATCCACTGCCATACATTATCCTTCATCCATTCATGACCGCCACCCTGAATCATATGTCACAGATCGTTTTCACCTCCATTAAAATCATTAGCTCCGTTCCATGTCACTGATGTGGGATTCATCAAGGCCCTCCTTTGACGGATCGCTTCTTGTCGACATCAGCTCATTATCCAAGAAGTTGATCTAGGAACAACCCCTTCAGTACTTTGAAGCTTGCATGCCTCAATGGCAAGTTTCTCACTTCCGGCGACAGGTATACATCAATGACCTTCGACCAGAAGATTTTGCGTGGTGTTCGACACCAAGTCCTTTATTCACACCACATGAATTGTACTGCAGTACCTTGAGGGTCATTATCATTATCAGTGATTCCTCTCGCGCTTGTTAACGGTTTATATCATTGACTGGTAATCAAGCGATGTCTTTCCATGTTCGACTTCAGCGCAATTCTCACATGGATCGACTTGTACTTAGAGTGAAGATCGAACGAGTTTGAAGACCCCGGATCTAGTTTCATCCATCCGGGCTGCGATATATATTCAGGAAAGATAAAGACATTTGACATGTGCATCATTGCAGCAAATGATCATCCTACTCAAAGGATGATAATTTCGCCAAAATTATCAGTCTACCATCACACGATCGTCTGTTCTATGTACAAAAAATGAATTTATAAAGTTGAGCATGGGAATGCCTGCCTCAGCTAGATCATGAAAGCAGTATGAATCATAATGTATTGTATTGTATCTTATTACAGGTCTCCTCCCGGCAAATGGATGAACTTCGGACCCTCCTAGATAAAGCATTTCACCCGATAAACGGCCTCATACTTTAGGGGGCAACTGTTATAGACATTTTTGTGCCTTACAGCATTGAGCATGAAATGTCCATAATCTAAGGGATCCAAAGTCCCTAAACATGTTGTTCCTACCCCTAGAGGAACAAGGCCAACTAACTACAGCAATTCACAGAAGTTCTCCACCTGAAACCACTCAAAAACAAGTCAATTCAGGATCATGTCAACTGCTCCACTGAGCATCTGCGCTGAATGTCAACTGCTACACTGGCTACCTGCGTTGAATGTCAACTCCAACACTAGCTACCTGTGCTGAGCGAGTTTGGACAAGTGGTAGGCTCATTCCTCAATGTGTCAATGCTCAGGAAGCTTCCAAAATGACACTTGCCTCAAGGAATTCGACTGGTGATGAGTAAGAGGTTCCAAATCTCCAAGTGGAAGCAAGAACCTCCAAGTGGACTCAAGAACTGAGAGAGGGAGAGGACACTAGTCAGATCTCAAGCTGACTCATCCTCTCTCCAAAATAACTATATATAGATCTCTCCTCCATGAGATCTAGAGGCTGGAATTTTGTTATTGCAAAGAATTCTGGAATCATTGGGTGCTTAATGCTTTGAAGGGAGCTGAAGAAGGAATTCCATTCTGCTGGGAAGGAGATGCTGGATTGGAGCCCTCTGGGTTGTATCTCTTCCTGAACCTTGTTATCAATCAATAAATCTATCTTGGTTCTTTCCTATATGCTGGTGTATTTTGTATGATTGCATTAGTGTATTTGATTTACTTCTAATCCTGAATCATTTATGAATATGAATATTTGCCTTTGTGTTGTGTTCTTCTCTTGTCGCAAGTAGTTGTTCTCTTGTCACAGGTATCTGTTCTCTTGTGATCTCATGGGAATCAAGTAGCTGTTCTCTTGAGCAAGCGAGGAGGCAAGTAGCTGTGAACACCCAAGGAGAAGAGGATCTAGATCGAGGGACAAACGGAAGACAACGGTAAGTCTATCGATCTCCCCTCTTTCACATTTCATAAAGGAAGAAACCAGAATAGCTGTATCTGTTTGTTGCTAAGGCGTTGTCACACCTTAGGTGGATAGGATCATCCTGCATAGGCATTTTTCCCCACAACAGTTAGCACTCCGGGAAACTCTCCTAGGTTATAGCTTGGAGATGCCTGGTAACATATAAATCTTCAATATCATTCTCTGAACTATTGGAATGGATTAGGGTTTGGATCAAGTCAGATGATTGTTTCAACTCTGTTTTCACTCATGACATGCATGAACACCCTCAGATTGACAAGGATTTCGACCACTAATGCTCAATAGTTTATAGATTCAATGAATATATGGAGAATCCTAACTGTACCGACAGGTGCATACATAAACACATATGAATGGCTAGCTACAAAAAGTAAATGAAGCTTGAAAATCCAATTTATCAATGCAGAGATAAGATGACAGTTATCTAGCATTAGACACAGAAGAAAACATGAATAACCTATTCAAGTGCAAGCTTAGAACAGAGGAGAAGATGTAAATTGAACATGTAACAGCAAAATAAGTTTGTATTACTGGAATGAAGATGAGACGCTGGGAGGAATAGAGTATCCATAGTCTCCAAAAGTTGAACCTCTATTCCTTCGAACATTCGGCCATTTATAGGCTTTTTACAATCCTCTTGAACTCACTAAGGGTCGAGATGTCTTAATCTATCCCCTCTGTCTTCTAACTACTTGATGCCATAACTAGACAAACATGAGCTCAGAGAGCTCTGTTTCTAACAAACACAGTAATCAAATTTTGGTAATTTCGCCGCGCTGTCAGGTGGTTCGCTAGTGCCAACGTGTTCCATGATCATTTTTGTTGGTTCGACTACATCATGCTGTTGTTTTTTTCCCTTTTGGCCATGCATTCTGTTATTTCAATTCAACTATCTGGCTGTCAAAAACATTGACAAAGCCAACAAATTTTCTCCCTGAGTGATTGGTGGGAAGTGGGGTACGGGGCCATTGGATTGAAAGGAATGGGCGGAGAAGATCAATTGCTGGAGGCTCGAAGCAGTGGTGGGAGCAAAATATGGTTTATATCATAAAATCATCGGGTGGTAAGTGGTAAAGGTCGAAGCGGGTGAGCGTAAATCATTAGTCAGATGAAGTGTGGACCGTTAGATCAGTGGGAAGATCAACGACGAGAATCGGAGAATGGAGAGCGCAATGGAAAGGAGATGAACCAAGGGCGGACCTACCGTGAGTGCGGGTGTATAATTTCGCCAAAGCGGAGCAAGAGGAGACATGGACCATCAGAGCTAAAACAGGGGACATTTCCGTTAAAATAGCAGCAATGCACCTCAGGGCTAACATGGCATACCATTTTCTAATCTTTGTTTATGCTTGTATAATATTTACATGGGTGTATTTTCTTAGACTGAAGAGTCATGGCTTTGAGTATTTCAAGCAGTTTAGGAACATGATTGAAAAGCAAACTAGAAATTTCATCAGGTTTCTTCGATCAGATCAAGGCGGAGAATTCAAGAAAGGGGATTTCATCAAATACTGCAAAGAGCATGGGATACAACAGTAGTTTAAAACACCTTGCACTCCTCAGCAAAATAGAGTAGCTGAGAGTTAAAACAGAACACTAGTGGAGTGTGCTCACAGTATGTTGAAAGGTAAGAATCTAACTAATGGCTTTTGGGCAGAAGCTGTGAATAATGTAGTGTATTTGAAGAATAAGAGTCCCACTAAAAGTATTGATTATAAAACTCCTTTTGAAGCATTGTTTGGCTTCAAGCCTATGGTAAGTCACCTTAGAGTATTTGGTTGTAAAGCTTTTGTGCATGTTCCCAAAGAAAACAGGAAGAAGTTAGATTCAAAGGCCATTAAATGTACTTTCATTGGATACTGCAGTGAGTATAAGGCTTATAAGTTGTTTGATCCTTCTACTCATAAGGTGTTTGTTAGTAGAGACACATTATTCCATGAATAGGTTGATGATGGAAATCTTGTTCAAGATAATGAAGAATGGCATGTACCCTTACTTTCAGATGAGGATGTTGAAACAAGGATCAATCAACAACAACAACAACAACAATAGCAAGATAAAGAGGAGGAAATTGAGTTTAGTCCACAAAGAGAAGAACATATTAGAATAGTTGACACCACACCACTCAGGAGATCTAGCAGGTCAAAACAGTTACCAACTCGGTATAGGGATTGTACACTCATGACTGGTATGTTGAACATTGCAGAACCTTCTAATTTTCATGAAGCTAGTAAGAGTTGTGAATGGAAGGAAGCAATGAAGGTAGAATATGAATCTATTATTAAGAATAATACTTGGGATCTAGTAAAGCTTCCTCATGGTAAACAACCCATAAGTTGCAAATGGTCATTTAAGTTGAAATTTAAAGTAGATGGGTCTATTGATAAGTACAAAGCAAGGTTGGTTGCAAAGGGGTATTCCCAGAAAGAAGGTATTGCCTTTGAGGAAACATTTACCCCCGTTGCAAAATTAAATACTATTAGAATGATTATTGCTTTAGCCACTAAGAATCATTGGAAAATACATCAATTAGATGTTAAATTTGCTTTCTTAAATGGTGATTTAAAAGAAGTATACTTAATGCAGCCTGAGGGGTTTGTTAAGAAGGGAGAAGAGCATTTAGTCTATAGACTAAAGAAATCTTTATATGGTTTAAAAAAGGATCCAAGATCCTGGTATGACAAAATTGATTCATTTTTCCTCATGCATGGTTATAAACAGAGCAAAAATGATCCTAATTTGTATAATGTGTTTAATGATGAGGGGCAGATAGTGTTGATTTCTTTATATGTAGATGATCTAATCATGACAAGGAATGCAGAAAAACTCATTGAAGAAATCAAGCAGCAGTTATCACAGAAATTTGAGATGAAGGACCTTGGAGAAATGCATTACTATTTGGGTCTAGATGTTTGGATAGATTCAAGCCAAACTTTCTTGTCCCGAGGTAAGTATACTAAGAGTTTTTTGACTAAATTTAAAATGGATGAGTGCAAGGATGCATTTGTGCCTTTACAGCAGAAAAAAAAACTTCAGGTGAATGATGGTTTGAAATATACAGATGTCATATTGTACAGACAGTTGGTTGGTAGTCTTATTTATTTGACTACAATGAGAACAGATCTAGCTTATGCGGTGAGTGTTTTGAATTAGTTCATGAGTCGACCTCATGAGAACCATTGGCTTGCAACGAAAGGAGTACTGAGGTATTTTCAAGGAAATTCGGATATTGGTATTTTGTATTCTGATTCATTTGATGTTAGCTTGATAGGTTATACAGAATTTGATTAGGCAAGAAATTTAGATGATAGAAGATCAATTACAAGTTACGCCTTTAGCATTGGATCTGGGGTCATCTCTTGGTGCAGCAAGAAGTAGCATACTGTAGCTTTATCCTCAGTAGAAGCAGAATATCAAGCTATGTGTGAAACAACATGTGAAGCAGTTTGGTTGTGCATACTTCTCAAAGATGCAGGAGAAGAACAAACAGAAGCTACGGTTATCAATTGCCATAATCAAAGTTCCATCAAACTCGCTTACAATCATGTGTTTCATAAAAACACATCGACACTCAATTTCATTTTGTTAGGGAAAAGGTGCAGTCCAAAGAGATTTGTGTTGAATATTGTAATTCTTGTGATAATATGGCTGATATATTTACTAAGCCTTTGGCAAGACTGAAGTTTGAATTGTTTAGGGACATATTAGGTGTGTTTAAGAAACCTTTCTCCATTAAGGGGGAGTGTTAGAATTAATGGAGAATAGGATATTATTGTTACGTAGTTGTGATTTTTCGTTTCATATTTATCCAGTTCCTATTCTCCTAGGATATGATTTTTTGTCCCTAACAAATTGTATCCATTTAATATTGAAGATTAATGTGAAGCTAGTGTAGCATTTTGCTTGAGGTAGCTCCTGGTGATCTACACCTGTGAGATCCTCTTGTTTTGGTTTGTCATTTCATGTCTTCCCTGTGCAAATCTTGATAGAAAGGAAAATCATTAATGACCATAAGTTTGAACAACTCTGATTCACTTCAATCACCTACAACGTACTCTTTGAATAAGTCGATTGCTGCTACTTGGCTTGCCATGATAGCCATTGCTTTTTAAATTTCTGCATATTTTTGTCCTTAAAGCATTAGTGACTAAGGCGTCCACACTAAATAAACTCTCACTCAAGAGGCCTAAAAATTGTTGAAACTACACAATTTTTGCACATTTATGATTATTGAAGACTTCTAATAACATCATATCATATAGATCTAGATCTTCACCTGACAATTACAATCTACTGTATTTTTGTAATTTGTTTACAATTTGGTGATTGCAAATTTGACATTTATTTATAAATTTCTGTTAGAAATAATGTTCCCATGTCATGTATAGTTGTCATTACGAGTTACGAGGAGTCAATCTAGAAGTTGTTGATTCTTAGGTTATAAGTTGGAGTCTTGTCATGCTGAGTCCTAATTTGTCGAAGTTTGTGATCTAAATCTTATATATGTAATTGCTTTATGTGATCAATAAAATTATAGTGTGGTTTTTGTTGTGTGTGTAATCTTTTTAGCTCTTTTCAGGTTTCATAGCCTTGAGTTTATTACTATGTAAATAGATTAGGGTAAGAGAATTTGTTGTGTGGAGATTTTTGTGAGAGTTGATTTCTATTGTGATTTACTTCTCTGTTTTGATCTGTGTGTGTGAGCTGTGTAAATAAGAAATTGCGATTATGTGTAAAAAAAAGGGCCGCCACATTTTCATTGTCGCTGTAGGAGAAAGATTGTGTGGGTCAAGGGTGCTTGTGTGTCATAGTTGGAGTTTATAGGCTCACTAGACCGGTGACTGTAGTGAAGTTTTGTCACATAAGAGTTTAGATCTATCAATTAGTGGCTCATGGAAGTAATGCAAAAAGAGTATTACATAATATAATAAGAAGAGTGTTTGATAATTCCTCTCGAATTAAATATTATATATCCTATATGATCGAAGATTCTATTTAGAATTAAAGAATAATTTTTTTTGTGTGTTCTTTTATTCCTATATGTTCGAAGGGTTATATAAGTAATTCCAACTGAATTACTTCAACATTACTGCACATCACGGTTTGTGGTAGATCTGTTGGAAATAATAATCCCAATCATCGTAATAAACACGACAACAACCATACTTGTTAGAAGTATTTTTGTAGGTTGCGTCTCTATTTGAAGATGGAAGGACTGAAACGAGGCGCGAACCATTCCGAAATGCAACAAGGAATTTAAATCATTTAATGTATTTTGGTAAATAGATATGGGCAAGTGTTCATTCAGCGACTATTGCCCACACTCCACAAACACCTGCGCGATTCTGATCACACTCAACAACAACATCATAATAATTATTTTTCTATATCATGTATTAAATGTAGAAATGTATGTTGAGTTAAATATGAATGTAAAATTCATTTTGTAGTGGTTAGAAAGTAAGAGAGTTGGAGAGAAATAGAGCGAGAGTCTTTGAGGAGAAAATGGTGGAGCAAATTTTGGTGGGCGCGTGAAAATGACATTTACTGTGTTTTACTGTGTGTTATTCCGCATGAAGTGTAAAACCTTTGTTTTACTTGGTAAATGAGCCATAGTCTCATGTGAATGTATTTTTCATGATTTAGAATTCAATCCTAAGTTTTGATAGTGTTTCTCCAACCTTACATTGTTTTACTCTTTGTTTTTGCCATGAGTGAATTCTATATTTTCAAGTCTGTGTAATAGTTGCGCGAAATCCAGGTCTGCAAAATCAGCGACATGAAGAGTCATAGAGCTGTGCGAAATCAAGCTCCGCAGCGCGGGAAAATCACACCCCTCGCGAAAATTCACACCCCTCTGCGTCTCTGCGTAAATTTTTTTAACATGGTATCAAAGTAGGTTAAACTCTGTTAGTGTAAAACCAAGTGTTTTTACTAGCAGTAAGAATTGTTTTGAGGGCAGATTATTTTTAGCACATTTACCAGTAGGTAGAAAGTTTTTTTTTTTCACTTAGAAATGGCAACATCAATCACAAGCTTGAATAATCCTCAAATACCTCAGTTGAATGCAAAAATTATGATTATTGGGCTATTACAATGAAGGCCCTTTTTTTTCTCAAGACATTTGGGATTTGGTGGAGAATGGTAACTTTTCAAGAACCAGCAGATGCAACAACATACAATGCCTTATCACAACAAGAAAAAGATTTTTTAAGGGAAAACAAGATAAAGGATTCAAAAGGCTTGTTTTATATTTTCCACGCAATTCATGAAAGTATTTTCCCAAGGTTTGCAGCAGCAACGAAGTCCAGGAAAGCATGGGACACCATCCATACAGCCTACCAAGGCATGGCAAAAGTCAAGACAACAACGCTGCAAATGTTGAGAAGAGATTTTGAAACAATTTGTACGAAAGAGTCTAAGAATATAGACTCATTTTTTACACATGTAAGTGGGTTGGTTACTCAAATCAGGTCTCATGGTGAGACACTTGAGGAAAGAAGAATAGTTGAGAAAGTTTTGAGAAGTTTGCCAACAAGGTTTGATGCCATTGTTGTGGACATAGAAGAGACAAAGGATATCTCACAGTTCTTAGTGAATGAGCTTAATGCATCACTAATTTCTCATGAACATAGACTGAATAGAGTAACAAGCTCCTCATGGAGCATGCCTTCAAGACACAAGTCTCATGGTAAAAGTCGAGGTAGAGGAAGATAATATTCTAGAGGAAGAGGAAAAAGCCCACACAAAGGTTGAAGAAGCATCCCTTCAAGCTCAAATGGAAGAGGCAGCAATCAAAATCCAAGTCAAGGCCCAAGCCAAAATCAAGCACAAGGTCAGAGGTATGATAAATCTCAAGTTCAATGTCATTACTGTAAGAAGTGTGGTCATTTTGCAAATGAATGTATAAAGAAGCAATATGACATTAGTAACAAACCAAGTGTAAATTTCACAAAAGAAAATCAAAACCATGATAGCATGTTTTTAGCTTGTAATGTAGCACAAGAAAAACAGAGTGATATACGGTATCTAGATTCATGTTGTAGCAACCACATGTTAGGAAACATAGAAATGTTTTCCAATCTAGATGAAAGTGTGAAATATGAAGTGACATTAGGGATTGATAGCAAATTTTCTGTCATGGGAAAAGGAAGAGTTAATATCCTAACAAAGAAGGGGGAGAAGAAATACATCTCAGATGTTTACTTTGTCCCCGGTCTGAAGCATAACCTCATAAGCGTTGGACAACTCATGCAAAAGGGCTACAATGTCTTCTTCAAGAATGATGTATGCACAATTTTGGATAGGCCTCCAAGCAGACAACTGATTGCAAAGTTTCAGATGACAAACAATAGAATGTTTCCCCTAAAATTAAAATCAGATTTGTAGAAAGAAGGTGCACAAGCACAACTCTTAATGAAATCACAAGAGAATGGAAGAAAAGAGGCAGTTGTCACACAAGTAAACTTTCAAACATAGGTAAAAGATGAAAACTGGTTATGGCATTTGATATTTGGTCATCTCAACTTTGGAGGTTTGAATTTGCTGCATAGGAAAGTGATCCAGGTGGATCTCTAGACACAGTGGCATGGAAAAAGCTCAAATTCAAATTGGTGGAAAGGAAATGAACTTGACATCAAATTGAAATGCTCGTCGCCCCAATTCCAACGTTGCGAATGACACTACAATCTGAGTCTGGATGAAGGAGATAGAGGCAGTTAGAGTTGGGTTGAATTTTGATGACTGGGCAGGTTTAAAGGGGACACAATTTGCACTTTTCTAGTAGACGAAATCTAGCCAATTCCGGTCAGATTCTAGGCAAAATCGTGGCCTAGTTAAAAAGACTCCTTTGACTTAAAAACAGAATTTTTAAAAATGGTCGATTTTGTTATTATAACAATATATATATATATATATATATATATATATATATATATATATATATATATATATAAAGGGGGTGGGGGCCACGAACCCGCCACCCCCCAACCCTCATAACCGCACATATTATAAATTTGGTGGAGGTGTGGGCCATGACCCTCGGCCCCCTCCCACGGAATCCCCAACCGCATATTATGTTAAGTAATGGAGGTGGGCCGGCCCTTGGGGCACGGACCCAACCACGCAACATGACAGAACTCGAAAACAAAGACGACATCGTTACATGGAGGTGGGCCAGCCCTTGAGGTGTGGACCCAACACTCCACCCCACCATCCAACTGTGTAGCCGATGGAGGAAGGTACAGGGATAGGCCACCCAAGGCGAGCCCATCCAACCCAAAATTTGTTTAAAACAAACTTTTGTGTAAAAAAAAAGGAGGTGAGGTTTGACCGCTCGTCCTCCTCCCTATTAAACTAGATCTCAACCAACGCACCAAACTGCCTCATTGAGAAATCCACCCGAAATATTTTATTTAAACGCAATTTTTCAGTGCGCTCAGGGGAAAAAGACAGGGGCAAGTAGTTTGAGGTAGAATTTTGTAAGAGGGCTGAATTTTCACTTTGTCATAATTTGACAAATTTTATATGGTTTCAACACTTCTCGACGCCACGAACACAATAACGCTGTCCATTTCTCCATCAGAGTTCTACATTTTTCGGCCATTTTTCAGTATGGAGGTATAAAACTCCTTTTTTGTAACTGATGCTTGTACTCTTCTTTGTCATGTCACTTAATGAATGAAGGCCTCCCCATTGATCGAGCAAGGCCTGGAGACGTAGTCCAAGTTAGACAAACTCCGTTATCAAGTCTTGTTGTCTTCTTTCATGCTTTATGTGTTTCTCCTCTTCTCTCACGTGCACATTAAATTTTCTATGTTAAGCTACAATTTATGCATGTAATTCTTTAACACATCTATAAGCAAAAGACTTTGGATCAAATGGTATCAAAGCAGGTCTTTTTTTAGATGTGAATTGCGTGTTTGTATGCTAACAAGAAACATGCTCTGAAGAGGTGAAGGGAAACTAAAGTCTTTCGATCCTGAAGTGGGGCATGCACATCGAAGGAGAAACATGGCAGATGAAGAGGCTCATCATGAATAGGAGCGCAATTTCCGCAAAACATTCTATACAATAGCAGAGAATGTCAGTCAGTTGCTTTCAAGGTTGGAGAAAGCAGAAGAGAGAAATCCAGAAGAACAAGGTTCAGTGCATGGAAATGGTGGAGAAGAACCCCTCCTTCTCCTTCTACGAGTGAAAGTTCTTCTTCCTCTCATCACCATCATCATAGAAATTCAAGGGATGCATCTAAGAAACATTTCTTTAAATTAGATATCAAATTTTATCTTCCCATGTTTAATGGTGAAAGTAATGCATAAAAACTTAATAACTGGATTAGGCAGATTGAAATCTACTGCAGGATTCAGAAGATTGAAGAGGGCAAGGCAAAGATTCAGCTAGCCTCTCTTCGGCTGAGTAACAGGAACGCAAAAAATTACAGAGATAACCATAAACACAGAGATGTAGTGGAAATAATACCTCATTTCATTAATGTACAATACTCAAATATGCTTACAAATGGAAATGGAAATAAACTAGCTAGGGAAATGGTAGCTTATCTCTGAGAAGAGATGTGGTGGCTACATGCCTTTGAACTGTGTTACAATGAAGCTCGAAGGTCTATTTATTGTTTAGAAACAATGTAAAACCCTAAACATCCAAAAACCTAACCCTAGAAGATGAAACACCAAACTGTGAACCCCGTTTGGGTAAATTGGTACATCAACTTCCTGGGGTCGTATCTTTGGCATATGATCTCCATTTGACGCGCAAAATATCTCGTTAGAAAGATCTATCTGAGAACTACAACTTTGGGAAGAGAAACATCAGTCCATGGATGCATGTTGCTCCCAATTTTCGAAAAAACTTCATTTAGGGCCTCAAAACGGCTCCGGAAGTTCAGGACCCAAAAAACTGCTAAAAATAGTAATTTGGGCCACAATTAAGGAAACTAAAAAAGCTAAGAGAAACAATGGTGGGGGTCCAAGTGGATTTGGCAGGTGGCCACCAATATCCACCTAGATCATTCCTCCCCCCTTAGGAAGCAATGGTCTCCATTGTGTTGAGTTCCTCCATGAGATGAGGAAACTTCTGCTGAACTTGGTCCCTGGTGAGCCACTTGCCTTGGTGAAGGAGTTGGCCTGCTTTGACAACTTGATACAGTTGGATATTCTGTTGGCAAGTGTTCTTGATCTGTGTGTCCATGATCCAATCAGTTGCAGCTTGTTCCATACAATCTGGATTTAATTCTGTGGGTGTGAGCTGTTCTGCAATGTTGGATGTGTCTAATAATGGTGGAAAGTATGGTCGAAGGCGGTCCACATTGAACACTGGGTGCAGACCAAGGAATGGGGGAATTCTAAGCTCAAATGCATTGTCTCCCACAGCCTTGGTAATGGTGTGAGGACCATATCGGAGTGGTCTCAGTTTCTGATAGGCTCCGGTAAGGCGTTCCTTTTGCAAATGCAACTAGACTTTGTCACCCACCTGAAACTTGTGTGGCACCCGATGTTGATCATGTCGCTACTTGTACTTGGCATTTGATTTCTCTAGAATGTCATGGACCTGTTGGCGAATATATTGGATGTGCTCAATGAATCTGGTTGCCTTATCTGTTTCGGACTGGACATGAGCTGAATCTGTGTGAGTAGCTGCAAATGGCATTTCCACATCAATGGGACATAGTGGCTCGAATCCCAAGCACACCTGAAAGGGGCTGTGGCCAGTCGAGCTGTGAAGAGCTCGGTTGTAGCTGTGCTAAACATAGGGGAGGCTCTTGTCCCATGTGCGTGGATGCTTTGAGTTGTACATGCACAGAATGTGTACAATCATCCTATTGACAACCTCTGTCTGGCCATCAGTTTGAGGATGGAAGGTTGTGGACTTAGTGAGTTTGGTGTCCAGCATTGACCAAAGACTGGACCAAAATGTACTGAGGAACTGACTGTCCCGATCTGAGATGATAGACTGTGGGATCCCAAAGTGCACCCACACTTGTTCAAAGAAGAGTTTAGCAGTGGCTTCTACTGTGATATTCTTCTTACAGGCCGCCATAATGGCCATCTTCGAGAACCTGTTGACGACCACAAAAACACAGTCGTTTCCATGCTTAGTGGAAGGAAGGCCTGACATGTAATCCATGGAGATGGATTCCCAAGGTCAATTAGGGGTAGGCAGCGGGGTATAGAGGCCTTGCTTCTTGATGGTCGGTTTGGCAATGGCGCGAGAAATGCATGATTTGATGTACTTCCCAACATCCTGTCGAAGATTCGGCCAATAGAAATACTTTTGCAGTACTGCCACCATTTTCTCGACCCCAAAATGACCAATAGCCTGACTATAGTGTGCTTCCCAAATCATCTTGCCACGCTCACTTGAAGGAACACAAAGGTGACCCAGGTGGCATAACAGGGCATCCTAGAGGTAAAAATTTGGAACATGCCAACCCTCTAAGGGTGTCTGGTATGTATGGCCGAATTTTGGGTCGCTTTTGTAGAGAAGTGGCCAATTAGAAGTCTTGTGCCCACAAGAGTTGAGCATGGTGGTTAACACCATGATTAGTGGTCAACTGAGGCAATCTGCAACATTATTGGTTCTTCCCTTCTTATCCTTGATATTCAAATGGAACTGTTGTAGGTATGTAGACCACTTCTGATGGCGATCATTCTACAATTTCCCTTAGGTCTATATGAACTGCAGGGGTCGGTGGTCTGTGTAGATGACCGTTTCCTTCCCCAAATTGTAATGCTTCTATTGTCGGCAAGCCTACACAATGGAATGCATTTATTTGTCATAAGTGGGATACTTTCAGACTGTGTCTGAAAGTGTCTCACTGTGATATGCCACTGGATGCCCATGTTGAGTAAGGACTGCCCCAATAGCATAGTTAGAGGCATCTGTTTCGACCTCAAATGGTTGTTGCAAATCTGGTAATGCGAGAACTGGTGCCGTGCATAGGCGATCTTTGAACTCTTTGAATGCCTTCTGTTGAGATTTAGACCAAAAGAATTTTTCTTTCGCTCCTCCCTTGGTGACTTGACTCAAGGGCAAAGTGATATGAGAAAACCCCAACACGAACCTGTGGTAGAAGTTGGCAAGACCTAGAAAGCTATGGAGCTCTGTCAGAGTGGTTAGAGATGGCCAATCCTGAATGACTTGGATCTTGGCTAGATCCACATGTACCCCCTGTTCATCAATAATGTATCCCAGATACTGAACCTCAGTCATGCCAAAAGTGCATTTCTCCAAATTGGCACATAGCTTGTGTTGTCGCAGTATTTGGAGAACCTGTCGGATGTGGTGGAGGTGCTCTTCCCAACTCTGGCTGAAGATCAGGATGTCATCCAAGTATACCACTACGAATGAGTTGGTGAATGGCTACAAGATGTCATCCATTAGCCTCATGAAGGTTGTAGGAGCATTCGTCAATCCAAAAGGCATAACCAACCATTCGAAAAGGCCCTCCTTGGCTTTGAAGGCAGTGTTTCACACATAAGAGGGTTCGATTGGTACCTGGTGATATCCTGACTACAGATCGATCTTGCTGAAATATTTTGCCCCCTTTAGTTGGTCCAGGAGGTCATCAACCCATGGGATTAGGTACCTATTATGGACAATGATCTTGTTCAGTGCCTGATAGTCAATACAGAGTCTCCAAGTCCCATCCTTCTTCTATACCAACACGATCGGGCTCCCACATGGTGATGAACTCGGACGGATGTGACCTTTCTACAGCAGCTCCTGAATCTACCTCTTGATTTCATTGTTCTCCAGAACGGAGCGTCGATAGATTGGTCCATTGGGCAACGACGCACCTGGGGTCAGATTGATGGAGTGCTTGACCTGACAGTGTAGAGGAACCACTGTGAGGGAGGTGAAGATGTCCTTGTACTCCTCCACGACCTTGTCCATCTGTAGTTTTCGTGTGGAGGGGCCCTGTCTGGAGGTTGTGGCTACTGTCTTCTTCTTTCCTTGAGGGTGTATCATCAGGAAAACAAATTTCCCAGTTTTGGAAATGAGCTTATTGCATTGTTTTGCAGTAACCAACTAGATGGTGGTAGGCGGTGCTACCTCCGGTATCCTGTACAACTTATTTCTCAATGTAACAATAATAGCACGGGGCCTTGATTCATACACAGCATGTCGCTTCCACAAGTATGGTTGTCCTAATAATACATCACAAACTTCAAGGGGAGAAATCTCACACAATACCTCATCCGTGAAGGGCTTGATGTTATATGGAAGGCGACACTGCTGGCTCACACGAAGATCTCGTCGTTGGTGAAGCCACCCGATGGTGTACGGTTGTGGATGTGTTGTGGTCGATAAGCCCAACTGCTTCATGATCTCTGCCAAAATGAGGTTCTTTTGGCTCCTGCTGCCGACAATGAACTGTAGCAGGGAACCCTTTACCCACATCTAGGAGTGGAAGAGATGCTCCTCCTCCTCTAGATCTTAGGGTTCCTCCTTCTGTATCTTTGTGGTGGAAACGGTGGCGTTGGGCTCCACATTGATAATCTTCTTCCCTTTTTCATTCCCCTTGTCGGATTGCTTGGCCTGACACTCACTTGTGTTGTGAGTGGAGCTCTTATGGAACTCACACCACTTTCCCATGTCCTTTTTTGGCTTCACGGCGCTGTTCTTTGCTTGCAAATTTGGTGGGTTGTCATGGGCCCTCTCACCTTGGCTTTGTCCTTTGTTCTGCAGTTTGGGAGCACCTTTCACTTGCTTCGAATTCACAGATCCAAAGTCTCGCTTCTTCTATTTAACCTTTTGCTCGACCTTGACGGCATATCGGTATGCCGTGCTGAGCGAGGGGATGTTTAGGAATCCTATTTCTTCCTAGATGTACTTGTGCAGGAAGCCACGATATTTGAGAACCAAATGCTGCTCCGAATCTTTGATACCCAACTTTGTGCAAAGGGTATGGAAAATATTGGTAAACTCCAGTATGTCTTGGTCCCTTCCTTTCCGTAGTGTGGTCCACTTTATGTATTGATCCTCATAGCTTCCGACAGGGTAGTATTGCTCCTTGATGGCATCCCGGAATGAATCCCAAGTGGGTGCGGTTGAAAATAGTGAGCCTGTACTTTCATCCTTCAGCGCGCAGTAGGTTTCCCAGCAGTCCTTGACGTGGGGGGCTGCTTTGCGAAGAGCGAAAATAATCTTTTCCCGACTAGAAAAATAATGAACAAAAAAATAACCCTCTAGTAGATTTAACCATTTATCTACGGCATTTACATCTATTTGACCCTCAAATATGGGGATTTCCAAATTAACTTGTACCTTAAAGGGCATGGCGTTTCCAGAGGAGCTGCTAGAAGCCGATGCATCGCCTCTGGGTAGCCGTTGAAGGATCTGGGAAAAATTGTCCATCAACACATTCCTTTGTCGCTCGAGGGCTTCTTCGAGCAAGATTTTGATAGGATCTCCTGCTCCCCTGTCTTTATTTTCATCCGCCATGGGAGGCCGTCGAGATTTGCGGGGCTGGTCTTGCAAAGGGTCGACCAATTCAATCCCTAACTCCTTATATCCCAACCTCATTGGGGACATGAAAAGAAAAACAGAGAAGAAAAGTAGACCACTCTGATACCACTGATCTGGATTTAAACATGAACGCAACAAATTACATAGATAACCATAAACATAGAGATGTAGCGGAAATAATACTTCATTTCATTAATGTAAAATACTGAAATATGCTTACAAATGGCAATGGAAACAAACCAACTAGGGCGATGGTAGCTTATCTTTGAGAAGAGATGTGGCAGCTACATGCCTCTGAACTGTGTTACAATGAGGCTCGAAGGCCTATTTATTGTTGACAAACAATGGAAAACCCTAAACATCCAAAAACCAAACCCTAGAAGATGAAATGCCAAACTATGGGCCCCGTTTGGGTAAATTGGTACATCAACTTCCTAGGGTCGTAACTTTGACTTATGATCTCCGTTTAACACGCACAATATCTCGTTAGAAATATCTATCCGAGAACTATAACTTTTGGAAGAGAAACATCGGTCCATGGACCCACGTTGCTCCCAGTTTTCCCAAAACTTCGTTTAGGGCATCAAAAAGGCTCCGGAAGTTCAGGACCCGAAAAAATGCTAAAAATAGTAAGTTGGGCTACAATTAAGGAAATTGAAAAAGCTAAGAGAATCAATGGTGGGGGTCCAAGTGGATTTGGCAGGTGGCCACCAATATCCACCTGGATCAATGTTTAATGGTGAAAGTAATGCAGAAAATCTTAATAACTGGATTAGGTAGATTGAAATCTACTACATGATTCAACAAATCAAAGAGGACGAGGCAAAGATTCAGCTAGCCTCTCTTCGGCTGAGTAGCACCAGTCTCGGTTGGTGCGAGAGCAAATTGCGAAGCAGTAAGAGTGTGGGTAATCTTCTTTCCTCATGGCCTAATTTCATTTCTGCATTAAAGGAACAATTCTATTCCTTGGGTTACAAACAAAAAGCCTCAATGGATTGGCAATACTTAAGGCAAGGCAGAGGTCAGGATGTTCAAAGCTTTACACAGGAATTTAGAAAACGGACACTTCATTCGGACATTGCACTTGGCTCACCTGAAGTAGTAACTAAGTATATTGGATCATTACATAGTTACCTTAGACATTCATTATTATTTTTTGAACCAACTACTATTTACTCCGCCAGTGTGAAGGCAATCCATCTTGAGAACAGGGGCAAAAATGAAAGAGATTATCATTTCAAGAAACCACCTTTCAAACCTACAAATGGAAAGCCCAAAGTGAAAGGAAAAGGAAAGGAGAAGAGGACGACATCAACCAAGAATGATGAAGGAGAAAGACCTTATTACAATCACTGCAAAAAGGAAGGTCATGACGACGATCATTATTGGAAACAGTAACCAGAAAAGAGACCTAAGAAGTATGGAGGAAAAGGCACGCAGAAGACAGTGGCAACTATGCAACAAGGCCTTTGATCTGATTCCAGAGATGAAGCATTGATCACAGTAACAGGAACAAAAGGTACTCTTACACCTCATGTTAATTTTGAATCACATGAAGGCACTAGTTCAATAGATGAGTCTCTTCCTAATGAACGAAGAAATTAAGCTATTTCATATTAGAGTTATCATAAATCATACAAAAGTGGAAACTCTATTTGACACTGGATCCCAAGCAAACTTAATTTTAGAGTCCTTGGTAAAGAAGCTAATCTTGGAAACCAAACCACATCCAAAACCTTACCCGCTTGGATGGATACATGATAAAGCAAAACTAAATGTAATTATGCAGTGCAAGGTTAAATTTGTGATCGCTTCTAAGTTAGTGGATGAGGTAAAACTTGATGTGATACCATTGGATATCTGTGGCATGGTGTTAGGGAGTCCATATCTATATTATAGAAAGGAAATCTTCTTCCTTCATTAAAACAAATACCAAATCACAAAAGATGGGGTAGAATATATTGTAAGGGCTCATCAAACTAAAATCAATGCCAGCGTTGTAAGGGCAGGAAAAATGAAGAGGTTTGTGAATTCCAGTAAGGGTTGCATGCTTATGATTGTAAGGGGAAAGGATGCAAAATTATCTGATGCTTTCCACGGTTGTGATCATGTGCATAAAAAGGAATTATGTGAATTAATTTCTAAATATGATGAGATGTTTCAAGAACCAAGGGGATTACCTCCGAAGAGGGAAATCCAACATGAGATCCATTTGCAGCATAACGCTCCTTTACCAAATCTTGGCATGTACAGATTGTCGACCATTGAGATGGAGGAGATCAAAAAGTAGGTGCTGGAACTATTGAACCAAGATGTCATTAGACCGAGCACTTCTCGATGTGGCTCACCCATTGTCTTAGTGCCAAAGAAAGATGACACATGGAGGATGTGCGTGGATTATCGAGCACTAAACAAAATCACGGTGAAAAATCGTTACCCTCTTCCCCGCATTGATGACTTATTAGATTAGTTAAAGAATGCCATCTATTTCACCAAATTGAATTTGCGTAGTGGTTATCACTAGGTTCAAATTGCAGACCAGGTGGTGTGGAAAACTGCCTTCAAGACCAAACAGGGGTTGCTCAAATGGATGGTGATGCCATTTGGACTTTGCAACGCTCTAGCCACTTTCATGAGGATCATGAATGATTTCTTTAGGCCTTTCATTGA
The DNA here is from genome assembly GCA_031772625.1 of Pinus tabuliformis. Lineage (NCBI taxonomy): Eukaryota > Viridiplantae > Streptophyta > Pinopsida > Pinales > Pinaceae > Pinus > Pinus tabuliformis. The sequence goes on along the minus strand of CM062820.1, from coordinate 1,480,018,692 downwards.
TGAATTTTTTCTTGTATATCTAGATGATATCCTTGTCTTTAGTAAAAGTTGGAATGAACATGTATGTCATGTGAAGAAAGCGCTTGATGTATTGAGAAACAAAAAACTCTATGTAAAATTGTCAAAATGTGAGTTTGGAAAAACCTCTTTGGTTTACCTAGGTCATATTGTTGGTCATGGTTAGCTAAAAATTGATCCTTCTAAAGTTGAAGCAATCGTAAATTGGCCTAACCCTACTGGTGTAACCTAGGTTCACATCTTTTTGGGTGCAATAAATAATGGAGGAGATTTATTACCAATTTCTCTATTATTGTAGCACCTTTAGACGCATTGACAAGTGTAAAGCAAGTCTTTCAATGGGGAGGAAAGTAGCAAAAGTCCTTCGAAACATTGAAAGAAAAGATCAACACCGCACTAGTCTTGGCCTTACTAGTTCTCCAACATCAATTCGAGATTGAAATAGATGCTAGCGGATATGCCATGAGAGTTGTACTAATGTAGCAAAAGAAGCCAATATGTTACCATTCAGAGAAGTTCTCTCGAGCTGTGATAAAATATCCCAGTTATGACAAGGAGTTATATGCCTTGGTCTAGAGTTTGAAAAAGTGGAAATACTACCTGATCGGCAAGGATACCATCATTCATATGGATCATCAGCCCTTGTAGTATCTTCAGTCACAAACCAAGTTGCAGCAATCTCGTCATTTTAGGTGCATGGGTTTTCTTCAACAGTTTCATCTGGTAATAAAGTATAAGAAGGGCACTAGCAACAAAGCGGTCGATATGCTATCTCACCCTCCTATTTCTGCTTTTGTTATTTTGAATAATGCTTCGTTATATTTTGAAAGTTATGATGAGCAATATGCCAATGATGATGACTTTAAGGAGATTTATGCAAAACTAACCCATGGTTTACAGGTGGAAAACTATCACTTGCAGGGGAAACTATTGTATCACCTTGGAAAATTGTCCATACCCATAGGAGAAAGGGTACATGTAATCCAGGAGGCCCACACCTCCCTTGTGTCTGATCATTTTGGTATTGAAAAAACTTTTTGTCATGTACAAAGATTTTTCTTTTGAACTCATATGAAGAACATCGTGACTCACTATGTAAAGGGGTGTGTGATGTGTTCTGTTTCAAAGCCCTCTAATAGAAAACTCGGGCTCTACACACCACTCCCTATTCCGAGTCATCCATGGGAAAGTGCGTCAATGGATTTTGTAGGAAGTTTGCCTTTGTCTAGAAAAATTCACGACTATTTGTATGTCGTCGTTGACCATTTTAGTAATATGTGTATTTTAATGTCTTGTAAAAAGCAGATCACTGTAGAGCAGACTGCTCATCTTTTCTCTCAGCATGTTTGGGTCCATTTTGGGTTGCCCACATCGATTGTGTCAGATCGGGACTCTCGCTTTCTCAAAGAGTTTTGGACCAGCTTGTGGAAGATGATGGACACCATGTTGAAAAGAAGTGCGACATTCCATCCATAGTCTGACGGACAGACAGAGGTTGTCAACCGCACCATGGTACACTTGTTGTGAGGCTATTGTGGGAAACATCCTAAGTTGTGGAATGAAAATCTTCCATATGTGTAGCATTCCTAAAACTGAGAAATGCACTCATCTACGCATCGTTCACCATTTGAGACCTGTTTTGGCTACCTACCAAAAGACCCTTTTGATATGGTCTTTGGAAGGGAAGATGGCTCCAGTGGACGTGATGACAGGGACAAAGTGCAGCAGTTCATTTAGCGGATCCAATTGATTCACCAACCAGTACATGAGCAGTTGGAGTAAAGTCAAGCCCATTACAAGGGTTGACATGACAAACACCGAGTCAACCATGAATTTCAAGTGGGAGACAAAGTGTGGTTCCATATCAGCAAGGACAGGAAGAAGGGAGAAGGGAAGAAGTTGCGACCAATCCGGTATGGTCCATTCACCATCTTGGAGAAGACTGGAAACAATGCCTTTCGTCTCGATTTGCTAATATATATGTAGATGTACTTCGTAGTGAATGTGGAAAAATTAAAGTTGTATGAGGCACCATTTATTATGGACACCGAAGAGGTGTGCACAGTTCCTACAGTTGATGACTTTGCACTAGAGTATCTCGATGAGTTACTTGAATACATCATCCTTGACAGAAGAACCAGAACTTCACGATGAGGAGATGTGGAATACCTTCGAGTTGGTTTCAAGGGGATGCACTCTAGCAAGGAAAAATAGCTAGAAAAAGAAAGAGTGAGGGAACAATTCCCTCACTTGCCAATTGACTGATAAATATTTTGGCGGTCCAAAAGCTCCTTAATGGGGAGGATTGATCCAGGTGGATCTCCAAACACAGTGGCATGGAAAAAGATAGAAATTCAAAGTAGTGAAAAGGTGATGAAGTTGACATCAGATCGAAGTGTTCGTTGCCCTGATTCCAACGGTGTCAACAGAACTCCAATCAAAGTCCAGATGAAGAAGCTAGAGGCAGTAAAAGTTGGGTTGACATTTGATGACTGGGCAGGTTTAATCGGGACACAATTTGCACTTTTCCGACAGATGGAATTTGACCAACTCCAACTAGATTCTGGGTGAAATCATTGCCAAGTTAAAAAGACTCCTTCGGCTTAAAAACCAAATTTTTAAGAATGTCCCATTTTGTTATTATAACAAATATATATATATATATATATATATATATATATATAAAGGGGGTGGGGGCCACCAACCCCACCACCCCCCAACCCTCATAACCGCACATATTATAAATTTGGTGGAGGGGCAGGCCACGACCCCTGGCCCCCTCCCATGGAACCCCCAACCGCATATTATGTTAAGTAATGGAGGTGGGCCAGCCCTTGGGGCACAGACCCAACCACCCAACACAACGGAACCCCAAAACAAAGACGAAACCGTTACATGGAGGTGGGTCGGCCCTTGGTGCGTGGACCCAACACTCCACCAAACCATCCAAATGCATAACCGACGAAGGAAGTTATGGGGGCTGGCCACCCAAGGTGGGCCCAGCCAACCCTGAATTTGTTTAAAACAAACTTTTGTGTAAAAAAAAAGGAGGAGGCGGGGTTTGACCGCCCGACCTCCTCCCTATTAAGCGGGATCTCAACCAACACACCAAACTACCTCATTGAGAAATCTATCTGAAATATTTTATTTAAATGCAATTTTTCATTGCGCTCAGGGGAAAAAGACAGGGGCATGCAATTCGAGGCAAAATTTTGTAGGAGGGCCGAATTTTCACTTTGTCAGAATCTGAAAATTTTTATATGGTTTCAGCACTTCTCGATGCCACGAATGCAATGGCGCTATCCATTTCTCCATCAGAGTTATGCATTTTTTAGCCATTTTTCAGTATGGAGGTAGAAATCTCCTTTTTTGTAACTGATGCTTGTACTCTTCTTTCTCATGCCATTTAATGAATGAAGGCCTCCCCATTGATCGAGTAGGGCCCGGAGACGTAGTCCAAGTCGAACGAACTCCGTTATCAAGTCTTGTTGTCTTCTTTAATGATTTATGTGTTTCTCCTCTTCTCTCATGTGCACATCAAATTTTCTATGTTAAGCTACAATTTATGCATGTAATTCTTTAACACATCTATAAGAAAAAGATTTTGGATCAGAAAGGTATGGTGAAGGGTTTTCCACTCATAGAAAAACTAGACAACCTATGTGAAGGATGTATCTTGGGCAAGCAACATAGAGAGACATTTCCAGCTGGAAAGTTAGTAAGGGCAAAGGCACCTTTGGAGATTTTCCACTCAGATTTATGTGGACCAATGTAGACACCATCAATTGGTGGCAGCCACTATGTATTGACCTTCATAGATGACTACAAAAGGAAGACATGGGTCTATCTCCTAAAATAGAAAAGTGAAGTGTTTGAGCGCTTTTGCCAATACAAGGTTCTTGCTGAGAAGCAAAGTGGACACCACATTAAAGTCCTTAGGACTGACAAAGGTGGAGAATACATCTCAAATGATTTCCTTCGTTTTTGTAGGGAACATGGAATTCACAAGCAATTTACAGCAAGGTGTACACCTCAGCAAAATGGTGTGGCAAAAAGAAAGAATAGGACCATTATGGAGATGGCAACGAGCATGTTGAAGGAAAAGCATTTTCCAAATGACTATTGGGCTGAAGTTGTCGCTTGTGCAACATATATCTTGAATAGATGTCCAACTAAAAGCATCCAGAACATAGTTCCTAAAGAGGCATGGAGTGGAATAAAGCATAGTGTCACTCACATGAGAGTTTTTGGATGTGTGGCATATGCACATGTCCCGGATGAGTTGAGGAAGAAGTTGGATAGCAAGGGGGAGAAATGTATATTTTTTGGATACAGTGATGAATCCAAGGCTTACAAACTCTACAATCCATTAACCAAGAAGGTGATAATCAGCAGAGATGTGCAGTTCATAGAAGAGGAAGCATGGCATGGAAGTCTAGAAAAGACAGTCAATTTCAAAGCATGCATACCACATGAGGACAAAGAGAAATTAACAGCAGCAAGTAATTCCTCAACAGTGACTCCCTCTACTCCTATCCAAGCACAACAAAGCAAGAAGCAAGCAACACCATCAACAATTAATAGGATAGTTTCGTGCAGCCAAGCAAGTGCTTCTCCAAGCACACCGCAAAGTGCAACACCAAGTGACATGTCAAGCCCATCTTTAGCAAGCATAAGCAGACGAAAATTCAGAAATTTAAATGAAATTTATGAGAAAGATGAAGTTGATGGTAGTGCTATTCTGAATTCCTTATTTGCCTTGTTTTTTCATGTAGATGACCCAATCCATTTTGAAGATGCAGCTAAAGAAGAAAAGTGGGTTGCAGCAATGGAGGAATAAATAGAAGCAATAGAAAGGAATGACACATGGGAGTTACTGAGCCTTCAGAAAGGAAAACATGTCGTTGGAGTAAAGTGGGTCTATAAGACCAAAAGCAACATTGAGGGAAATATTGAAAGGCACAAAGCAAGGCTAGTTGTCAAAGGATACAAACAACAACATAGAAGAGATTATGCGAAGATGTTCACGCCAGTCGCGCGGATGGAGACAATGCTCGCAGTTGTGGTGATTGTCATGCAACATAAATGGGAAGTGTATCAAATGGACGTAAAATCAGCGTTCTTAAATGGGGTGCTAAAAGAAGAAGTTTATGTTGTGCAATCACCTGGTTATGAGGTAGAAGGCCAAGAAGACAAAGTGTATCGGTTGAGGAAATCTCTTTATGGGTTGAAGAAAACACCGCGCACATGGTACAATAGGATATATGCCTACTTGTTGGACAATGGTTTCGACAAATGTGGCTGTGAGCCTACTCTCTACATCAAACAGAGCAAAGGTAAGATTCTCATTGTCGTTTTATGTGTAGATGATTTGATTTTTACAAGTAGTGATTATTTCCTCATCGCTAATTTCAAGCAAGTCATGAAGAGTGAATTTGAAATGACTGACTTGGGATTGTTATGATATTTTTTGGGCATAGAAATGAAGCAAACAGAAAAAGAAATTTTTATCTCTCAAGCAATGTATGTAGCAGACATTTTGGAGAGGTTTAAAATGTAGAACAAGAAGTCTGCACCAACTCCAACTATCATGGGGTTGAAATTGAGCAAAGAAGATTGCAGCAACAATGTCAATCCGACATTATACAAAAGCATGATAGGCAGCTTGACGTATTTGATCGCCACTAGGCCGAATATAATGTATGCAGTAAGTTTGGTGTCAAGGTTCATGGAGACACCTAAGGAGACACATTGGCAGACAACGAAAAGGATTCTAAGGCATGTCAATGGGACAAAACAACACGACATTTTGTACACAAAAACAAGTGAATTCAGGCTGGTTGGTTACACTGATAGTGATTGGGCAGGAAGTGCCGATGACAGAAAGAGCACATCAGGATATGTTTTTCATTTGCTCCTCCAAGAAGTAGCCAATAGTGTCACTGTCAACAATAGAAGTTGAATATGTGACAATAACAGTAGCAGCGTGTCAGGCAGTTTGGATGAGAAGGATGTTGAGGGATGTTTTTCATGACCAAGAGGGAGCAACAACTATTTTCTGTGACAACACCTCAGCAATTTCATTGTCAAAGAATTTTGTCTTCCACAAAAGGACCAAGAATATTGATGCTAAATATCATTTTATTAGAGAGTTGATTAACAATTATAAAATTGTGTTGCAGCATTACGAGTCACAAGATCAATTTGCTGATATCTTAACAAAGCCATTGGCATACGAAAGTTTTGTTTATCTCAGAAATTGTTTGGGAATTGTCAATGGCGGCAATTGTGATTAAGGGCGAGTGTTGGAAATAATAATCCCAACTACCGCAATAAACACCTTGACAACAACCATACTTGTCAGAAGTATTTTTGCAGGTTGTGTCTCTGTTTGAAGATGGAAGGACTGAAGTGAGGTGCAAACCATTTTGAAACGCAACAAGGAATTTAAAGCATTTAATGTATTTTGGTAAATAGATATGGGCAAGCATTCATTCAGCGACTATTTCCCACACTCCACAAACACCTGCATGATTCTGATCACACTCAACAACAACATCATATTAATTATTTTGCTCTATCATGTATTAAATGTAAAATTGTATGTTGAGTTAAATATGAATGTAAAAGTCATTTTGTAGTGGTTAGAAAGTAAGAGAGTTGGAGAGAAAGAGAGCGAGAGTCTCTGAGGAGAAAATGGTGGAGCAAATTTTGGTGGGCGCGTGAAAACAACAATTACTATGTTTTACTGTGTGTTATTCCATGTGAAGTGTAAAACCTTTGTTTTACTTGGTGAATGAGCCGCAGTCTCATGTGAATGTATTTTTCATGATTTAGAATTCAATCCTAAGTTTTTATAGTGTTACTCCAACCTTACCTTGTTTTACTCTTTGTTTTTTTCATGAGTGAATTCTGTATTTTTAAGTCTGTGTAATAGCTGCACGAAATCGAGGTTTGTGAAATCAACTTCGTGAAGAGTCATAGAGCTGCAAAAAAACTAGTTGCACGAAATCGAGCTCCGAGGTGCGCGAAAGTCACACCCCTTGCGCAAAATTCACACCCCTCTACCTCTCTGTGTAAATTAGTTTTACACTTCCTCTCCACGTAAAAAAATTTAACAAGATCGTGGCTAATTATTTTTGCGTAGTTTCACCAAATTTCGAGCATAGTTTGAGGAAAGTAGTGAATTCCAGTAAAACAAGTTTCATAAAGAGTGATGATTGTCAATAAACGTGGATCGAAAGACCCCTGCAGCTTCCACTTAAATTATGAAGGTCTCCATTAATTTTCTTATTATCATATCCAAGCAAAGAAGCAGTAGATTAATCTCATCCTCCATCATCATCATCTACGACAACACAAAGACTCCATTTTCACCTTTATTTTCGATCTACAGGCAAAGAGATGGTAGAGAAGAAGATTAAAGGTTTTTCAATCAACGAGACAACCATTGTATTTTCCAACTGAAGCTGCTTCCAAATCACTTGATGCAGATCTTTATAGAGAAGAGATACTCTGAAGCTCCTAACAATCGGGCCTGGTACTGAAGGCGCCTAAAAGCCTAGGTGATTCATATATGGATAAGAGGAGCAATGACAACAAACATTGGGATGAGAGTTAAAGATTATGGCGTTTTCATCAATGCCAGTGAGAATGGCCAATCGATAAATGACCAATCAAGTAAGGCTTCCTCAGAGAATCTCAACAATAGTTGACTTCCAAGTTCAAGTCAATTATCAAAATTTTAATCATCCTCTTATTGTTGATGGGTAAAAAACATATATATTTGTTAGACCATATTATTATTGATGCTTTATAGTGAAGTTGTATTACATTTATTTAATAAAAAAAATATTGGTCAGAGTGGTTGAGTGTGATGGAGTGGTTGTCATATATGTAAACTTATTTTTGGTGTGGAAAAAAAAAAATTTGATACAAAACCACAAAGAACGAGCAAATTATTTAACAAATCAATGTGACCCGTCATGTTCCAGGAGCATTAGTCACAGGTAGTTCATTAATAAGGTCAAGCTGGTGTGACCCTTCATGTTCTAGTAGCGTTAGTACGAGTTATTTTATACAAGGTCAAGTTGCAGAATTGCCTGCTGAAGTCATTCTGTACCTAGAATGTTATCCTAGATAACTGATGAAGGCCGTGGAGGTTTGTGGATTCAACAAATGGTGGAACTTCCATATGATGGTTCAATATCGAGATTGACCTATTGTGCACCAGGAGGTTGAGAAGTGTCAATTCTGCAAAGTATGTCAGCGATGCTTTGAAGCGATTATGTCTTAAATGGATCAAGTGGGAAGCTCGAATGTGTGGTGAATAAAAGAGTGGAAACCATGAGATTTAAGAGTGGAGATGTGTGCTAGTGACAACCATATGAGACAAATATGGCGGAGATTCATATATTATTTTAATATGTGTTTTCCATGTAATCGTTAAGGGAGGGTGTTGGAAGTAATGCTTCCATGTCATGTATAGTTGTCATTACGAGTTACAAGAAGTCAATATAGAAGTTGTTGATTCCTAATTTATGAGTTGGAGTCATGTCATGTCTTAGTCTTAATTTGTCAAATTCGGTGATCTAAATCGTATATATGTACTTTCTTTATGTGATCAATAAAATTATAGTGTGATTTGTGTTGTGTGTGCAATATCTCTCTCTCTTCATATTTCTAACAATTTCACTGTATAAATATGAATTAACCATGGAAAATAAAATGTTTAAATTTTCTTGACTACTTTTGTGATTTCTAGATGTTTAAAACTTATTCCATTATTTTCTTATTTTTTAGAAGTTTGGTGTATGTTACAAAATTTAGCTATGCTTGTGATTGGAGGTTCTTTAGAGTTTGAAAGCATGGGGAACATGTTCATCTTTCTGTATCAGTTCGAGTAGTGCACTCATACTACAAAAATATGGAATAATGAATGCATAGGGCTCTCATGCATCAACAACAACAAAATTAATTATGTTGTTTGAAATCTAATGTCTTGAGTTGGAGGTGTTGTGAAAGTTCCCAATATAGATTGAAAATTCTGAGCTCAACTTTCAATCTCACTTAAATTTTATATGGACTCAAACGTTATGTTCTTAACATATTGTCTAAACTTTTATATTTTATTTTTTCAAGATTACCGAAATTTAGAATCAAATAAAAAAAATATCACAACTCTAAAGTTAAATTGGTATAGTCTAACCAATTCAAATATTAGAAATTTTCAAGTTTACCTTTTCTCAGTTATAATCTGCATTACCATGGTTAACTTAACCTTTTAGTTCACCTAACATTTTTTACCACAACACTATATGGTTGGTGGCCAGTAGTTTCCCATACAATGGTATTATTGTTGAAATTAATGTAAAAATGTATTCTTGGAGAAAGTTTGTTCATTAGTTAAGTGTAAGCCTTATATTAGGATTTAGTTCCTACATATTAGGAGATTGTTCTAACTCTCCTACTTACATGTAAACTATTTATTCATAGTGATTAATGATGAATGTGTAAAGGGTTCTTCCAGAGGCAGTCTCCAAGTGAAGCTCCTCACCTGTGAGCTACTTAGTTTGATTTATATATCATATGTCTTCCATTTTTAACATGGTATTAAAGCTTCAGGGTTGAGTGAATAAAAAACAGAGTGCTTTGGTAATTGGTGAGTTCCTAGGTGTCAAAAGTGTGGTTTGCGGTGGCTGGCAAGAGGCAAGGACCCTAGTGGAGTGTTTTTTTTTCACTAATTCAAATTTGGAGCAACGCTCTTTTTTACCTCAAACCCCACGTTGGTCAAAGGTGGGGACAACACCGCTGTTAATCCAAGGCATGCATTTCTTAGCCTCTCCTTAAACACTTTCTGCTCAATGCGGCCAATAAGCGCAAATATGGCTTTAACAAATCACACTTTCATGTACATAAAAAAATGTCGTTAGGGCTGTAGTGGGTTTCGCCTTTCAGTTGAGGGTTGGTGTTGTTCTTCCAGTCAAGGGCCATTCTCATTGATTTCTGTGAGACCCATGGATTTGAAAGCGTGAATATAAAGATCCATTACTTTAAAGGAGACCACGCATATGGATTTCTCTTCGACGGGTGGTTGGGCGTAGAGTTGCACATGGGGATTGAGTGACAAGCGCTTTTTGTGGCAGTCGGGGGTCGAGCTAGTGATGAATCTGGAAGTCGATCAAAGGCACGACGAGATAGCGTGGAAGGTAAGATTCCCTCATGTAGGATCAATGGCCGATTGGTGAAGGTGCAAGTGAAGCTGTGGACCCCATCTGCATGAGGAGGAGCAGCGTTTGGATGTGTTGATAGTGGATTGTAGCAGCACCATAGAGGTGGTGAACGGTCTGAGTGAGGATGCCGCAGCTTCGTGGAGGCACCGATGCAACAGAGGTCAAGGCAGCAGCTTGTTCGATGGAATCTTGAATTGGTGTCAGTGGATCTGAAGGCACTGTGTGGCCAAAAGCTGCAGAGTGGTGCTACTCGTGAGGGGCAAGTAGTGGAGGCCAACCTGTGTGATCTTTCCTATGCCAATCCGATTGCAGAGGCTGAGCGTATTGAGTTTTCCTAACAACAAAGGAGTGATTATTTAGTAGAGAATGGTGATATGTTAGCAGGAAATCATGCTTTGTGTTCCCTTGGTGGTTGAGATCCATAGATCTAACGCAAGACTGGTGGATCTTCTTGTTGGTGTAGCAAGGCCACATCACTCCTTTCCAAGGCCAATCAGTGAGAGTGACTCGCTTTAGAATGCAGCTAGAATATGGGATATGGTCAAAAGTTCTCCAGTTTTGGCGAATATAGCAAAACACTTTAAAGTTCGAGGTTATACCAGAGGTAGCTGTGGCAATACAACCATATTGTCATTGTGAATTTATATTACTGCCTTTTGGCTTCCAAGACCTGTGGAGGTTATTGGAGGTGATCGGAGCAGTCTGATTGGAACTCTTTAAGGCCAGATTCAAAGATATTTGAGATCCAAGTGTGGTGCAGCGGATCTTTTGTGGTGCCCATCATATTTTTTAATATTTGCTGGAGAGACAACGAGCGGGTATTGTTTAAACCTATTTTTTTCCTTCTTTTTTTTTATTTGAAGGGATTATAATAATATTGAAGGAAAATATTTTGTTTTGGGTGCTCATCTAAGGGTACACCATTTTTTTTTTAGATCCGGAGATAGATTTGTTTCCCTTTCATTTGTTGGAGGTGGAAAGTTTTTTCAAGGTAGACCTATCAAGATGAATAACCAAATGGCAGAGGAATATCTGAACGAGAGTAATAAGCTCGACAGATCCAATTATTCTAATTGGAAATTTAAGTTGTAGACCCTACTTGAGGGGCAAAATGCATGGGTGATTGCAAGTGGTGATGAGTTGAAGCCGACCATAGCTACAAGTAGAACAAAAACAACAATCCAGGACTGGGAAAAGAGGGAGGATAAAGCAAAAGTATTGTTAAAATTGCCAGTGAAATATTGTATTATCCCTCACATATGAGAATGTAAATCAGCAAATGACATCTAGACAATCCTCATTGACTTGTATGAGATCAAAAACACAAATTGCCTACTGTTTCTAAAAAGAAAAATTCTCTCCATTAAAATGGAGGAGAATGAAATAGTGGTTGCATTCATATCTCGAATCAAAGAGCTCAAAGATAAGTTGGGCGACATTGGGGAGACAGTGTCAAACACCGATCGTGTCTCAATTACTATGAATGGTATAACTGATGGCTACCATATGTTTATCACGGGCTTGAATGAGAGAGAGAAAGCCCCCAAATTTGAAGAATCGACAGGGATCCTGATGCAAGAGGAAGAAAGGAGGATGACTCTGAAACCCCAGAGTTCAGATCTTTCTTTGATGGAGAAGAAGAAGCCCTTCAGAGGGAAGGCAAGTGTACGATAGAAAGGCAAAGGTACACCATAAAGAAAACCACCTCAACATATGTCTTTAAATAGAAGTGAATCAGGACCTAATTTTTTTTATTTTGGTAGAGTTGGTCACATTGCAAAAAAGTTCCATAAGAAGAAGTTTGATGAAGGTCGCCATAGACATAAGAAGCATGCATGGAACCTTTTTGATGAAGATCAAAATCAGAATATTAGATTGTTTGTATATGATTATGTGTTCTTTGTTGAGGATGATGAAGAAAAAACCTTGGTTTGTGAACTCAAGAGCTTCCATTCACATGACAAGTAACAGACATTGGTTTGAGAATTTTAAAGAAACCAACAGTGTTGCAAATATCTACCTTGGTGATGATAGAGGGTACCAAATCAAAGGGTATGGATGTTATTTTTGTTTTACCTGATGGAAATATTAGCCATGTTCAAAATGTAATGTATGTACCTGGAATAAAAAATAATTTGATCTTTGTTTCTATGATAACAGATCAGAATCTTAAGGTAGAATTTTTTAAGTCTTATTGTGTTATTAAAGATCTACTGGATCGTATGAAGCCAATTGCATCAGGTATTCAAGTGGGAGGATTGTATAAGCTGAATGTAAGAAGCGTACCACACCAAGCCTTGACTTCATCAATTATGACTACAAAAGACTTATGGCATCAAAGATTCGGTCATATCAATTTTAATGACCTGCTACTACTTCAGAAACGAGGTATGGTCAATGGTCTTCCTATTTTAAATAATTTTCATGTTGATTGTGAAGCATGTGCTCTTGGGAAGATTTATAGAGATGAATTTCCTACAAACTTAGATAGAAAGAAGAGAGATACACTAGAGCTTGTGCACACTTATTTGTGTGGGGCGATGCAGACGAGGTCATTAGGAGGTGCCTATTATTTCCTATTATTTGTTGATGATTTCATGATATTTACTTTGGTATATTTTCTTAAAAAGAAGAGTCATACTTTTGAATATTTTACAGAGTTTAAAAGCACCATTGAAAAACAGACAAAAAAATTCATCAAAATTCTCCACTCGGATCAAGGGGGAGAATACAAGAAGGGTGGTTTCATCAAATGTTGCAAGGACCATGGGATAGTTCAACAGTTCAAAGTACCCCACACTCCTCAACAGAACGAGGTTGTAGAGAGAAAGAAAATAACCCTTGTGGAGTGTGCTCGAAGCATGTTATAAGGTAAGAAACTGACTAATGGGTTTTGGGCAGAAGTATTAAATATTGCAGTATATTTGAAGAATAGGAGTCCAACAAAAAGCTTTGATTTGAGAACTCTATTCAATTTTTTATTAGGTTTTAAGACTGCAGTTAATAATTTAAGAGTTTTTGGCTCCAAATATTTTGCTCATGTTTCATAAGAGGATAGGAAGAAACTGGATTCAAAGGCCATTAAATGCCCTTTTGTTGGGTATTGCACAGAGTTTAAAGCTTATAAATTGTTTAATCCCTCTACTCATAAAGTGTCTTCAAGTAGAGATTTAGTATTCCATGAGAAGGTTGATGATGGAAACCATGATAGAAGAAATGAAGATTGGCACATGCCTTTTCTGTTGGAGGATGGAAGCGATGAAAAAGGGACAAGCATGAGCGGCAGCAGCAACAACAAAAAAAGGAAGATGTGGATGGTACATATGAAGTTAGCAGGCCAAGTACACCAAGGGATGATCAGAAAATATTTGAAGCCAGTCCACCACTCAGGAGATCGGGTAGGAAAATTCATTTGCCAACAAGATATAGGGATCATGCTCTTATAACTAGTATGTTAAATGTTGTTGAACCCTCTAATTATAAAGAAGTAATTCAATATAGTTAATAGAGTGAATGCATGGAAGAGGAATATGAGTCAATACTTAAAAACAAAACCTGGGATCTAGTTGAACTACTTGAAGGCAAACAAACCATAGGTTGCAAATGGTTATACAAGCCTAAATTTAAAGCAGATGAGAACAGAAACAAATATAAAGCTAGGCTGGTTGCAAAGGGGTACTCGTAGAAAGAAGGCATAGATTATGAGGAAACCTTCGCCCCTGTAGCTAATTAAACACAATTAGAATGTTAATTTCTTTAGCTACTAAACATCATTGGATGATACACCATCTATTTGTGAAATCTGCATTCTTAAATGGGGAATAAAAAGAAGAAGTGTATTTAATGCAACCTGAAGAGTTTTTTAAATAGGGGGAGGAAGATTTAGTCTATAGATTGAAGAAAACATTGTATGGACTAAAACCGACACCCAGGTCATGGTATGATAGAATTGATTCATTTTTCCTACAACATAATTATAAAAGAAGCAAGAATGGCCCTAATTTGTATACCATGTTTGATGAAAGGGGGGCAATTATTTATTTATATGTAGATGATCTTATAATTACAAGAAATGTTGATGAACTCATTAAAGAAATCAAAAAGCAGATGTCACAGGATTTTGAGATGAAAGGCCTCAGAGAGTTACACTATGGTTTGTGTCTTGAAGTCTGGAGGGATTCTGGGCAGACTTTTCTGTCTCAAGGAAAGTATGTCAGGAGTTTATTGAAAAAGTTCAAAATGGATCAGTGCAAAGCTACCACAGTGCCTTTACAACATAATACTAATCTTCAGAATAATGATGGTTCTAAGGAGGTGGATGCAACATTGTATAGACAACTAGTTGGGAGTCTAATTTACTTGACTACAACTAGGCTAGATTTGGCTTTTGTAGTTAGTGTATTGAGCCAATTCATGTCAAAGCCTCTTGAGAATCATTGGGTTGCAGTGAAAGGTGTCTTAAGGTATCTTCAAGGAACCTTAGACTTTGGTATTAAATATACTGATTCATTTGATGTTAGATTGACAGGTTTTTCAGATTCAAATTGGGTCGGAAATCTGGATGACAAACGATCCATAACAGGTTATGCATTCAACATTGGGTCCGGGGTCATTGCATGGAGCAGCAAGAAGCAGAACACTGTATCCTTGTCTTCAGCAGAAGCAGAGTATCAAGCAATGTGTGCAGCAACATGTGAGGCAGTTTGGTTGAGGAGACTTCTCCAAGATGCCGGAGAAGAACAAAAAGATGCAATAGTTATCAGATGTGACAACTAGAGCTCAATCAAACTTGCAAATAATCCAGTGTTTCATAAAAACACCAAGCATATTGATACACAGTTTCACTTTGTTAGGGAGAAGGTTCAGTCAAAGGAAATCCATATTGAATATTGTAATACTTGTGATAATGTTGCATACATTTTTACTAAACCTCTTCGAAGAATTAAATTTGAGTTATTTAGGGAGATGTTAGGAGTGCTAGTGAACCCTTTCTCCATTAAGGGGGAGTGTTGAAATTAATGGAGAAATGTATTCTTGGAGAAAGTTTGTTCATTAGTTAAGTGTGAGCCTTAGATTAGGATTTAGTTCCTACACCTTAAGAGTTTGTTCTAACTCTCCTACTTGCATGTAAACTATTTATTCATGGTGATTAATGATGAATTTGTAGAGCATAGGCAATCTCCAAGTGAAGATCCTCACGTGCTCCTCAATTTGATGAATATATCATGTGTCTTGCATTTTTAACAATTATCTCTTCAAATTTGTCTTTTTCTATAAATGTAATTAAATATAAATTCTTAAGAAGCTCTGGTACAAATACTTCGGGGTCTTTAAATCAATTGTTTTTTTTTAATATATTAAAAATTTATGCAATTCATTGTTATTAATATAAAGTTGGTTTAATGCATAGAGGTGTGGCTTAATATATGATTTAATATATGAAAAGCTTTCACGTTAAACTTTTCATATAATATATTTTAATTGTGATTTTAATACATCGTGGAGATGATTTCAATTTTAAATAATACTGGGGTGAAGGAGTTTGGATATGTTATCTTTTTTAGCTGGTTTCGATTTTAAATAATATTTGGGCGGAGGATTTTGGATATATCATTTTTTCCAATAAAATATAAGATAATATTAGTTTCACTGAGTTATTAAATTTTTTTATTTAAAGATTAAAACAAAAACAAAATACAAAGAAAAATCAGAGGGTATCAATATATTGATGAAATAGTCTATAACGCACTTTTTGAAAGCCTTTCCGGCGGGTTTTTCTGGTCGAAATCCGGTAGGAATTTATTGGAATCGCAAGTTTGATAGTTAGTTTCTACACAATGAAAGCGTCCCAGGGGTTTTCGAGGGTGCTGAATCCAAATATGCAGTTAAAAAACCATTTTAACTGCAACAAATCAAGATTTAACCTCAATTTCTTCCGCTGGATTCGGTCACCGGAATCTCCAAAAAGTCGCATTATAGACAACTCCAATATTGATATGTATATATACTAGTTTAATTACATAAGTTAAATTTTTTATTAACTTTGAAAGTGATGAAGTTTTTTTGCTCAAATTTTTTAATTATATTATTGTAGGGGTTGAGTAGTCACACTTAGAGGTTATAGTGGTAGTAGTAGAAATTGACTTTATCACGTGATTACAAGCTTGGTCAAGTTGTCGATTCCTCTTTAAAAATCAAGAATAAAATATGGTATGAACATATTTGACATGTATATATAATATCTCAACCATGTAAAATTAGTGATGAACAGTATACAAATGGAAGCAAGAAAGCCAATTGAGGCAACATGGTCAGCAAGAATCCAAATTTTAGGGTTGGACGTTAGCTACGTAGCTTAAAAAAACCCTTTAATAACTTAATCCCCATTTATAAAATGCAAGTAACTTAATAAAATTAATTACAATCTTCCATCCTCTTTCCTATAAACAATCTTTCATCCTCTTTTCAAATCTTACGGTTGAGAGTTAACTCTGTGGCTAAAAACGGATGTCACTATTACACCATACAAAACTATTTCATAAAAGTCATACATTGAAAAGTTACAACATGTTTCCAAGGACTTGACACCCGCCTACTTAGGGAAACAAATTGTTTACGCAACCATTTAAGGTAAACTTCTTTAACAAATTAAAATATATAAATTTAAACACACTGATTGGTTCTAAACACCTCGACCAAATATTTTTTAATGTGATATTTTCCAAAAAATTACTTATATTAACTAATTTAATCAATTTTATTTTAATTATATTAATAATAAAGTAAAAATATTTTTTTTTTATAAAATTTATTTTAAACTTGAAATATAATTTATTATTTATAAAGTTTATTGTCTATGTTAGAATTGGACTAGAATTTTTTTTTTTTTACATAAATAATAGACAAAATTTGATTCCAAGAAAATATTTTTCATCTAATACATAATCAAATAACTCATATAAATAATAATTAAACAACTTTTTAATTTCAAATTATAAAATAATAAATTTAAATTTAAAAATCATTTATTTCATCACTTATTTATCACACACCAAATATTTCCCTGAATAAAAACCATTAAATAAATAAATAACTGAATCTATCTCCTTTCTAATCAAACCATAAAGTTTCGACTAACCAAACTTCTTTACCCATAAACACCATTCATAAACAATCTGCTGAGAGTGCCATGTTGATGTTATTATTATGATTTTTAAAAAAGGATAAGTACATAAGATATACTGATACAGCATGGATTAATTCTGCAGTGCTACTAATCAAAACCGACATTGATTGACTCAGGCTACTGTGTATATTCATTGCATTGATTGTTTCGTGAGCCCTGTCACGCATATTGAGTCTGCCTTTCATTAATTATGTTTTATTGCTTCATTAGATTATATTAGATTATGTTATTATACATTTAAAGAAGTTAGCTTTTATGATATATATGAATTATATTTATTAATATAATTATGTGAATTTAAATTTAAAATACAATTTTAATGATGAAAATTTAAAATCTTTAACCTTCAATCCGTTTTTGTTAACCACATTAATATCAAACTATAAAAAATGATATTTTTTTGTTTTTTAATCAATTTCATCTTAACCACATTAATGTCGAACCATGAAAATGATATTTTTAAGGAAGAAAACATAGAATTTAAGAGCACGTAAAGCATATTGATGTCGTTATGTGTTTTGCCGAAAACAAAAACGAATTTTTTGCCGAAACAAAAGCGAAACTTGATTTATATCTTGAAAGTTGAACGGGGAGATGAAATCAAGTAACTTTAAATATTTATCTATAAACATGGAATAGGATACTTTTGTAAGTCATGACAGGCCAACAACAAATATACGACATGAGCCTTAGTAGGTGCTAGGATTACTTTAAAGACATGGAATAGAATATTTGACAGTTGACAAAAAGTTCACTCGCAGAGCTTGTCTTGGATAACAGGCTGTTTGAATGCCTGTAACAAGTTATGCCATCCACGATTCTGCTGCTGTTGGGCCAATGTGCATGTTCGGAAGCCATCCCAGGCGTTCCATCAGTGCCGTATTTTTACCTGCTATGTAAACTGCTTTAACCAATTTACCTTCCTGGAAACCTTGTGCCCATTTAGTGCAGTTATCCATTAATGTGCCCCCCACTCGCTCGATGCAACATCCTATAATTTCTGCCAATGCACCCTGTAATTCATTCACCAGTTCCATAAAATTGCCCGTTGAACCACAATCTATGCTCTTGCATAATTTGTATAAAGCGTTCGCTGCCCCTGCCTGCTTCCAATCAAGAGTGTCTCCACCATGTTCAATTACCTTCACTTTCGCTTTACATTCTTCGGCAAGCTTGTCGATTGTAGCAGCTGCATCTTCCATGTATACTACACTAGTAGTATCTACAGCATTCTCTGCAGTTTGTTCCTGTAACCTTTTGAATACACTATCTGCCGCTTTACTCAATAAGCTGTCGGTTGAGGGATCTGAATCCTCAACCAAATCCATCAATTCCCATGCCTCAGAGTATGCTTTTAAAGAATTTTTCCCACAGTCAGGTGACAACTGAACGATTATATTGATCAATGAAACCGCTGTTAGCGTCAGCGACGGTTT
This sequence comes from Pinus tabuliformis, assembly GCA_031772625.1. NCBI lineage: Eukaryota > Viridiplantae > Streptophyta > Pinopsida > Pinales > Pinaceae > Pinus > Pinus tabuliformis. The sequence continues at coordinate 1,479,999,820 of CM062820.1, read as the reverse complement.
GCTTGCATATATGTAATGCTCTTCCACCTTTAACACAGGACCAGGATCTCGTTTCCACAAGAACTTCAAACCTGTTCTATTTTGTGATGTTGCAGGATCCAAACACTGTATACCCACACATCCTGTCGACTTTCTATAATCTATCAGAAACCTGATTAGGGTATCGCATTTTAGGCCATCCATGTTGCCCTCTTTCATAAGTTCCTTTGCTTTCTTGATGGAATTTCGATTCGTTACAAACACAGTCCGGGGAGCCCCCCACATAAGTTCCACGTTCTCCAAAATTGGTCTGCATTCTGAAAAAGCATCGTCATCAATTTCGCCCTGCTTTGATAAAAACTTTGAGGAGATTCTCTGCATACACCTATTATCCAACACAAACTCTGCGATTAACCAACACAGTTTACTAGTGTAAACCACAAGAAACTGCAGCCAATACACACATCGTAGCAATGTCCCTAAGAAACATATTTCTATTCCTTCCGACCCAATCATTTTATTTACCTTTTCATCAACTTTACTTTTCTCCTTCCTCGATGCTGCCTCCTGCAACTGAAGAATGTACCTCGTCCAAAAGTCCTCTACCTGTAAATAGGTATACCATCTTTCATTCGGATTCCAGCTTTCCCATCTTCCGTAGAACGCTACGGAGGTAAGACATCGCCAGCCGATGATTGCCCATCCCACCAGAATGAATGAAACTTCCATGTTAGTTGTTATGAATTTTAACCAGGATTTGACACCAGGAAACACGTCTATGATTGGGCCCTGAACAAGCCATCCAACGATTGAACATAAAATGCAAATTGTGACTGCTACTGCGGCTGACGCGGCTAACACTGATCTTGCAATAATAGATTCAGGATAACATGCACGAGAGACAATCCAAGATTTGAGCACCAGATTTTCTACTGCCTGCGAGGAGTTCTCTGTATCGTTACCTTGATTTGCCAGAATAACGGGAATTTTTTGAGCGATGATATCCCGGATGCTTTTATTGGCTAGTGTTGCAGAGCTGAGGAGGAGGAGAAGCCATACTAACGATATCGATATTATCAAACTCGATACTATGAACGAGTATTCGGTAATCTCCTTGGCGTGTGGCCAAAAGTAGAAGGAATAGGAGATGACAGATAAACCAGAGTCAGCCAAACGGTGATGTACGGTGAACAACTCGGAGACAATGTGAACGAACATACTGAGTCCAAGGGCCGTTAATTTCCCCCATGAATCTTCATAGCCGGGACGGGCCATTCCTGGCAACAAGTAGGCCACTATCATACATAACATGAGCCTGCTCCAATGTATCATAAATAAGTTATTCTTAACTACCTCACCGTTCAACGGCTTTGGATTGTTCAAGATCTCTTTTAATAAAGTGCTCTCTGCATTCAGCAAGTTGATAACCTGGATAGTCAGAGCAGTGAGGACAAGCGCATGGCCAGGAACCCAATGAGCTCTCTTCTTTCTTGCTTTCACCGTATCCACTCCAAGAAGGCCAATGAATACTAGCACTCCAACGAAAAGCCCTAGTAACTCCGCAATCTGATCCAGAGTGAGGGGAGTCTCCTTACGCTGGCCCTGAACTTTCATGATTCAAGCGGACACAACAGCTTATGCGAGCAAGATGGAGGAGGAGAATAGATAACTTCCATACATCAATACCATATGCTAAACTCCAAATATATCGACGTTTTTTATTGATACCAAGTAACAGTTTTTCTCATCTATTTCAAGCCATGTCCCACTAAAGGGGAATTCTTGCAAGGTAAGTGATTCTTAAATTAGGATTAAAACTTCAGTCTTTTTATAAATAATAACATTCCATGGAGTTGACACCCATTTGTACGAAACAATAATTTTTGGGAGGGCTAACCCCATACTTCAAAACATGCGATTCGCTTGAAGGCTTTCTTAACACATATATTTCACTTTTAAAAGTGAAAAAAGTTTGAGTCCGGGGCATCTTCAAAATTTTGTGTACGAGGCATCCTGTTATTTACATTTTTTTTTACTATGTTTTAATTGAATTTAAGTTGAGTTTGGGTTAAGGTTGGATTTAAAACAATGATTTGTTATTGGCTCACATTATTATGTTATTAGTAGTGATATATAGTGATCATGTTGAATCAAACTAATTATTAGTAGTGATATATATATTGATTCAAGATTTAAAACAATGATTTGTTATTGGCTCACATTATTATGCTATTAGTAGTGATATATAGTGATCATGTTGAATCAATAGTTTGATTGTATCGATAAATTTAAAAAATATTTTATACTTTTTATAATGTGAATTTTAGATTTAAACTTTTTGTACATAAATATTGATCAATGGCAGGAGTACCATCGGGTTGAAAGGAAAATCAATGATCACCACGGGTTTGAACAAAGGCGGATTCACTTCAATCACCTACAACGTACTCTTTGAATATGTCGATTACTGCTACTTGGCTTGGCGTGATAGCCATTGCTTTTTAGATTTCTGCATATTTTTGTCCCCTTAAAGCATCGGTGACTAAGGCTTTCGCACTAAATAAACTCTCACTCAGGAGGTGTAAAAATTGTTGAAACGACACAATTTCTGCACATTTCCGGTTATTGGAGACTTCTAATAACATCATATCAATCTATTTTCATTTGACAATTACAAAAAATCTATTGTATTTTTGTAATTTGTTTACAACTTGGTGATTCCAATTTTGATATTTGTTTATTTATAAATTTTTGTTGGAAGTAATGCTCCCATGGCATGTATAGTTGTCATTAGGAGTCAATCTAGAAGTCGTTGATTCCTAAGTTATGAATTAGAGTCTTGTCGTGTAATTTATCGAAGTCTGATCTAAATCTTATATATGCAATTGCTTTATGTGATCAATAAAATTATAGTGTGATTTGTGTTGTGTGTGTAATCTCTCTAGCTCCCTTCAGATTTCTAACGTGGTATCATAGCCTTGAGTTTATTGCTATGTAAATAGATTAGGGTAAGAGAATTTGTTGTGTGGAGATTTTTGTGAGAGTTGATCTATGTTGTGATTTTATTTCTCTGTTTAAATATGTGTATGTGAGAGTTGTGTAAATAAGAAATTGGGCATTCTGTTTCAAGAAAATAAGGCCGCCACATTGTCATTGTCGTGTAGTAGAAAGCTTGTTGTCGAGAATTTCTGATAATTCCAAACAAAAATGAAACTGAATAGAACAGAGAATGATGCTCTGTTTTTACCACAGCGGAACTAAAAATTTATTTAATTCCAAACAAAAATGAAACTGAACAGAACATAGAATGATGCTCTGTTTTTACCACAGCGGAACTAAAAATTTGTTCCCAGAGTTTTACATACACAAGAGAACCTTGTATTCATTTATAAGACTGGCTATTACAAAAGATTCTTCCTCTATCAGAGGGATTACACCAACTAAACTGTTTCAGATGCAGTAAAAAAAAATTACTCTGTCTCTGCTGAAAATAAAAACACTCCTGTGCATTACAAAAGGAGAAAATTACTCTATCTCTTTTGAAAATAAAAACACTGTTGTGCATTACAAAAGGAGAACTCTGTCTCTGTTTTTACATTGACACTGCTGTGTCTGCACTGATAAAATTGCGTTGTTGCATCTCACATTACATTTTCATGTTCAATGAACAATAAAACAATAAAACAAGACATTACATTTTTATTGTGCCATACTCCCGTGAAAAATAAAAATTAAAAATAAAATTAGAAACTTTACCTACGTTCTACCAACTGGAGTAAATTTCATTTAAATTACTTTACTGACAAAAACAGCGGTCAACGAAACTTCCTCTTCATGTCACGAAATTTGCTGCAAACCTATACATCAACTGTTGATATAATCGGACGGCTATTATTGGTTTGAAGAAGGTGAGATATGCAATTTGCGATCAGATCGCATCGTAACGTCGCGTTGGTGGAAGAGAAAAATGGAGCACTAACATATGGGTACGATTTGCGATTTGTGATTGGATCGCATCGCAGAATCATAATCGGCAAAAGACACAGGGCGTAACAAAAGACAACAGGGCATGAACGCGATTTGCGATAGCGATAAGATCGCATCGCAAAGAAGAAAGAAGAACAGAGCTAACGGTTTTGGCGTTGCAGTTGAAAGTAATATTTCAACACTCCCCTTTAATTTCAACTGCTGGGTTATCAGTCATACTCATACATTTCCTCAAAAATTCAAAACTTTTCTACCCCAATGGTTTAGTCAGAATATCCACAACCTACTCCTAAGTTCTGCAGTGTTCTAAAACAATTTCTCCATTGTTTACCAATTCCCTGATGTAATGAAACTTTGTGTCAATGTGTTTCGTTCTCTTATGAAACACAACATTCTTGGATAATGCAATAGTTGAACTATTGTCACAAAAGATCACAGTTCCTTTTGCTTGCTCTTGGCATAAACTCCTTAACATCCTTCTCATCCAAATTGCTTGACACGCTGCTGCTGTAGCTGCCACATATTTTTCCTTTGTTGTAGACAACACTACAATAGGTTGTTTTTTAGAAGCCCATGAAATGGCTCCTGAACCCATGTGGAAAACATAACCGGATGTGCTTTTCCGATCATCTACACTTCCAGCCCAATCACTATCAATGTATCCAATTAAATCCGAACATTCTGAAACGGTATATAAAATGCCAAACATTTTAGTACCTTTAACGTACATTAGAATCCTTTTTGATGCCTTCCAATGTGCGTCTTTTGGCCTCTCCATGAATATGGAAATCAAAATAATAGCATGCATTATATCTGGCATAGTTGTAGTCAAATACATGAGGCTACCAACTATGCTCTTGTACAAACTAGGATCAAAATCCTTGCTGTTGTCCTCTTTGCTGAGTTTTAATCCCATTACTGTGGGAGTGATTGTTGCCTTGCTCTCCTGCATATTAAATCTTTCCAACACTTCATTAACATATTTCGCCTGTGAGATAAAAATCCCATTTCCATTTTGTTATACTTCTATTCCGAAGAAGTATCTCAGCAAACCCATGTCAGTCATTTCAAATTCTTCTTTCATGACTGTTTTGAAATTTTCAATAAGATAATCATCATTACCTGTGAAAATAACATCATCAACATATAACACAACAATTAGTATTTTACCATCCTTTTCTTTGATGTAGAGAGTGGGTTCTCCCTCACACTTTTCAAATCCATTTTCCAGTAGATAGGAATCTATCCTATTGTATCATGCTCTTAGTGCTTGCTTTAGCCCATAAAGATCTTTCTTCAATCTGCACACTTTGTGCTCTTGGCCTTTCTTTTCATAGCCTAGAGGTTGTTCAATGTAAACCTCTTCCATTAACACTCCATTTAGGAATGCTGATTTCACATCCATTTGGTAAACTTTCCACTTGTTTTTTGCTGCTATGGACAACACTGCTCTGACTGTTTCCATTCTAGCAACTGGTGCGAAAATTTCCTCATAGTCTCTCCCATACTGCTGCTTATATCCTTTGACAACAAGTCTTGCTTTGTGACTTTCTATTTTGCCTCCAACATTACTCTTGGTTTTGTAAACCCATTTAACTCCAATGACTTCTTTTCCTTTTGGTAGTTCAACTAGATCCCATGTCCTGTTTCTTTCTATGGCATTGATCTCCTTATCCATAGCTTCCATCCATTTCCTATCCTTAATTGCTTCTTCGAAATGAACAGGGTCATAAACATGACAATATAGAGCAAACAAAGAGTTCATACCTTCATTTGCTGCCTCTCATTCATAAATGTCACTTAAATTTTTGAACTTCTTACCTCTTTCATTTGGCGTACAAGGGCTTGAAGAAGCACTTGAATTTCCTCCTTGTGGTGTGCTTGGAGAAGCACTTCCATTTCTCCTCAAGGGTGTCTCTTGCTGCCCTTGTGTTGGTGCTACTATTTGGGGATGTATTTCAGCCATCTCCTCATCATCTTCATCATGTGACAAAGAGTTTTTAACATTCATTGTGTTCTCTATGCTTCCATCCCAAGCTTCCTCCTCAATGAACTGAACATCTCTACTCACAATGAGCTTCTTGGTGGATGGGTTATACAACCTATAAGCTTTGGATTCCTCACTGTATCCAATGAAAATAAATTTCTCCCCTTTGCTGTCCAACTTCTTCCTTAGTTGATTTTGAATGTGTGCATAGGCCACACATCCAAAAACTTTCATGTGGGTGACTCCTTGCTTTGTCCCACTCCATGATTCTTCCGACACTTTATTCATTACTGCTTTTGTATGGCATCTATTCAAAATGTATTCAGCCCAATAATCATTTGGCAAGTGCTTTGCCTTTAACATACTCCTCGCCATATCCATGATTGTCCTATTCTTCCTTTCGGCAACTCCATTTTGCTGCGGAGTGTACCTAGTGGTAAACTGCTTATGAATTCCATTTTCTCTATAAAAATGTAGAAATTCTTTGGAGATATATTCACCTCCTCTATCAGTTTTTAGAACTTTGATATGCAACCCGCTTTGGTTTTCTACAAGTGCCTTAAAATTGCAAAATCTTTCAAACACTTCACTTTTGTTCTTCATGAAATAAACCCAAGTTTTTCTAGTAAAATCATCAATAAATGTTAGTATATAGTGGCTGCCTGCAAGTGATGGAGTTTGCATCGGTCCACATAAATCTGAGTGGAAAATATCTAAGGGTGCTTTTGCCCTTATGCTTTTCCCAGATGGAAAACTTTCTTTGTGTTGATTCCCCAAGATACAACCTTCACAAAGGTTGTCTGGTTTCTCTATCAATGGTAATCCTCTTACCATTCCTTTTCTATTCAACAAGTTAAGACCTCCAAAGTTGAGATGTCCAAATCTCAAGTGCCACAACTAATTTTCATCCTTTGGTTCGCTTTGGAAAGCCTCTTGTGTCATTGCTGCTATTTCTTCTCCATTTTTTAAATCTGCTTTCATCCTGAGAGGGAACATCCTATTCCTTGTCATCTTCACTTCAACAATACATTGTTTGCTGGGTGCTGTATCCATGATGGTGCATACATCATTCACAAAGAAAACATTGTACCCCTTTTGAATAAGCTGTCCAATACTTAAGAGGTTACATTTCATTCCAGGAACATAATAAACATCTGCTATGGTTTTCTTTTCACATTTCTTTGTTAAGACTTTTACTTCTCCTTTTCCCATAACAGAAACTTTATTATTAGTCCCTATTGTGACTTGTGACTTCACACTCTGATCTAACATAGAAAACATGGCTATGTTTCCTGTCATATGGTTGCTACAACCGGAGTCTAGAAACCATACATCTTCACTCTTTTCTTCAACCATATTACAGGCTAAAAACAAATTATTTTGGCTGATATTTTCTCTAGTGAAATTTGCACTAGTTCTATTATTCATATCATGCTACTTCTTCCTACATTCATTTACATAATGCCCATATTTTTTACAATAGTGACATTGGACATTGGATTTATCATACCTTTGTCCTTGAGCATTATGTTTCGGCTTTGTTGGCTGCTTCCTTGGCCTTGGTTCTGATTTGGATTGCTGCCTTTTCTTTGAGTATTTGCTAGACTGTTTCTTCCACCTCTGTTTTGGCTTCTGCCTCTTCCTCTCTTGTTTCCTCTGCCTTGACCTCTTCCTCTTCCAAAGAACATCTTGGTCTTAAAGGCATGCTCTAGAAATGAGTTTTCATTTCTACTCAATCTCTGCTCATGTGTTATTAGTGATGCATGTAGTTCATCAACTGAGAAGTTTGTGAGATCCTTTGTCTCTTCTATGGTGGTCAAAATCACATCGAACCTTGAGGGTAGGATCCTTAATAGTTTCTCCACAATCCTCCTTTCTTCAAGAATCTCTCCATGAGACCTTATCTGTGTGACTAGACCAATCACATGTGTGAAGAATGAGTCAATATTATCTGACTCCTTCATGCAGAGAGTCTCAAAATCTCTCCTTAGTAATTGTAGTTTTGTTGTCTTCACTTTCTCCATGCCTTGATAGGCTATCTTGAGAGTTTCCCATGCTTCTTTGGATGTCTTGGCTGCTGCTATCCTTGGAAACACACTCTCATGCAGTGCTTGATACAAAAAGTAGAGGGCTTTAGAATCCTTCTTCTTATAGCTCTTCAACAGTTCTTTCTCTCCCTGAGTTAAATTGTTAAACTCATCTTCATCTGCTGGTTCTTCAAAACCATCTTCAACAAATTCCCATAAGTCTTGGGAAGCAAGCAAATCTTTCATAGTTATTGCCCAATAGTCATAGTTTTTCCCATTAAATTGTGGGCGCTGAGTATTACAGATACCCATGCTAGTGCTAGCTCCAGCCATTCTTGCACTCTTAGCTATGCTTCAAAAATACTTGACTGTGTATTTAAAATAGCTGACTGTTTTCAACAGTAACACAAAAACTAACTTGAGAAATACCTTGGATTCTTTCTTGACTGAGTCTTCACTCTGCTGGAGAAGCTGCTGCAGCAAGAAATCCTTCCTTCAGCTTCTTTGACACCTTCAAAGAGCTTGGACAAGCTCCGATACCATGTCGGGAATTTCTGATAATTCCAAACAAAAATGAAACTGAACAGAACAGAGAATGATGCTCTGTTTTTACCACAATGGAACTAAAAATTTGTTTAATTCCAAACAAAAATGAAACTGAACAGAACAGAGAATGATGCTCTGTTTTTACCACAGCGGAACTAAAAATTTGTTTCCAAAGCACACAGTTTTACACACACAAGAGAACCTTGTATTCATTTATAAGACTGATTGTTACAAAAGATTCTTCCTCTGTCAGAGGGATTACACCAATTGAACTGCTTCAGATGCAATAAAAAAAAATTACTCTGTCTCTGCTGAAAATAAAAACACTGCTGTGCATTACAAAAGGAGAACTCTGTCTCTGTTTTTACATTGACACTGCTGTGTCTGCACTGATAAACTTGTGCTGCTGCGTCTCACATTAAATTTTCATGTTCAATGAACAATAAAACATGACATTACATTTTTACTGTGCCATACTCCCATGAAAAAAAAAACAATAAAATTAAAAACTTTACCTACGTTCTACCAACCGGAGTAAATTTCATTTAAATTACTTTACTGACAAAAACGGTGGTCAACGAAACTTCCTCTTCGCGTCATGAAATTTTCTGCAAACCTGTACATCAACTGTTGATTTAATTAGACGGCTGAGATTGGTTTGAAGAAGGTGAGATATGCAATTTGCGATCGGATCGCATCGCAACGTCACGTCAGCGGAAGAGAAAAATGGAGCACTAACATATGGGTGTGATTTGCGATCGGATCGCATCGCAGAATCGCAATCGGCAGAAGACATAGGGCGTAACAAAAGGCAACAGGGTGTGGACGCGATTTGCGATAGTGATAAGATCGCATCGCAAAGAAGAAAAAAAACAGAGCTAATGGTTTTGGCACTGCAGTTGAAAGTAATATTTCAACACTTGTGTGGGTCAAGGGTGCTTGTGCGAATAGTCTACGGACTTACTATACCAGTGATTGGCCCAAAGTTCTATCATGTAAGAGTCCAGATCTATCAATTAGTGGCTCGTGGAATTAACGCAACAAGAGTATTACATAATACAATAAGAAGTGTGTTCGTTAATTCCTCTCGAACTAAAGATTATATATCCTATATGCTCTAAGATTGTATTTAGAATTAAAGAATAATTTTCTTGGTGCGTTCTTTTATTCCTATATGTTCAAAGGGTTATATAAGTAATTCCAACTGAATTACTTCAACATCGCAGCACGTCGGGGTCCGTGGCAGATCGTGGCTAATTATTTCTGCGTAGTTTCACCAAATTTCGAGCATAGTCTGATGAAAGTAGTGAATCCCAGCACCACGAGTTTCATGAGGAGCGATGATTGTCACCAAACGTGGATCCAAAGACCCTTGCAGCGTCCACATACAATATGAAGGTCTGCATTAATTCACTTATTATCATATCCAAGCAAAGTAGCGGTAGATTAATCTCATGCTCCATCATCATCATCATCTACGACAACAAACAGACTCCATTTTCACCTTTGTTTTTTATCCGCAGGCAAAGAGATGGTAGAGAAGAAGATTAAAGGTTTTGCAAACAACGAGACAACCATTGTATTTTCCAACTGAAGCTACTTTCAAATCACTTGATGCAGATCTTTACAAAGAAGATATACTTTGAAGCTCCTAACAGTCGGGCCTGGTACGGATGGTGCCTAAAAGCCTAGGTGATTCATATATGGATAGGAGGAGCAATGGCAACGAAGATCGGGATGAGAGTTAAATATTATGGCTTTTTCATCAATGCCATTGAGAATGGCTAATCGATAAATGACCAATCAAGTACGGTTTCCTCATAGAATCTCAACAATAGTCGACTTCCAAGTTCAAGCCAATTATCAAAATTTTAATCGACCTCCTATTGTTGATGGGTAAAAACCATATATATTTGTTAGCCCATACTATTATTGATGTGTTATAGTGAAGTTGTATTATATTTATTTAATAAAAAAATATTGTTCAGTGTGGTGGAGTGGTGGTTAGATAGATAAACTTATTTTTGGTATGGGAAAAAAAAATTTGATACAAAACCACAAAGAACACGCCAATTATTGAAAAAATTAATGTCACCCATCGTGATTTGGAACATTAGTCACAGGTAGTTCCTTAATAAGGTCAAGTTGGTGTGACCCTTCCTGCTCCGGGGGTGTCAGTACAAGTTATTTTATACAAGGTTAAGTTGTAGAATTGTCTATTGAAGACATTCTATACCTAGAATGTTATCCAAGATCACTGATCAAGGCTGCGGAGGGCCATGGATTCAACAAATAGTGGTACTTTCATATGATGGTTCAATATCGAGATTGACCCGTTGCGCACCGGGAGGTTGAAATCATAAATTCTGCAAAGTATGTCAGCGATGGTCTGAAGTGGTTATGTCTTATATGGATCAAGTGGGAAGCTCAAATGTGTGGTGAAGAAAAGAGTAGAAACCATGATATTTCAGAGTGGATGTGTGCTAGTGACAACCATATAAGACAAATATGACAAATATTTTCCATGTAATCATTAAGGAAAGGTGTTGCAAGTAATGCTTCCATGTCATGTATAGTTGTCATTACGAGTTACGGGAAGTCAATCTAGAATCCGTTGATTCTTAATTTATGAGTTGGATTCTTGTCATGTTTGAGTCTTAATTTGTCGAATTCTGTGATCTAAATCTTATATATGTAATTTATTTATGTGATCAATAAAATTATAGTGTGTTTTGTGTTGTGTGTGCAATCTCTCTCTCTCTCTCTCTCTCTCTCTCTCTTCAGATTTCTAACAATTTCACTGTATAAATATGAATCAACCATGAAAAATAAAATGTTTAAATTTGCTTGACCATTTTTATAATTTCCAGATGTTTAAAACTTATTCCATTATTTCCTTATTTTTTAGAAGTTTGGTGTATGTTATAAATTTAGCTACTCTTGTGATTGGAGGCTCTTTAGAGTTTGAAACCATAGGGAACATGTCGATCTTTGTGTATCAGTTCAGGTAGTGCACTCATACTACAACGATATGGAACAATGAATGCATAGGGCTCTCATGCATCAACAACAACAAAATTAATTATGTTGTCTGAAATCTTATGTCTCAAGTTAGAGGTGTTGTGAGAGTTCCCAATATAAATTGAAAATTGTGAGCTCAACTTTCAATCTCACTTAAATTTTATATGGACTAAAATGTTATGTTCTTAACATATTGTCTGAACTTTTATATTTTCTTTTTTCAAGATTACCGAGATTTAAAATCAAATAAAAAATTATCGCAACTCTAGAGTTAAAATGGTATAGTCTACCCAATTCAAATATTAGAAATTTTCAAATTTACCTTTTCTTAGTTATAATTTGCATTACCATGGTTAACTTAACCTCTAAGTTCACCTAACATTTTTTACCACGACATGACAAATTAATTAGTTAAGTGTAAGCCTTAGATTAGGATTTAGTCCCTACATCTTGGGAGTTTGTTCTAACTCTCCTCCTTACATGTATATTATTTATTCATGGTGATTAATGATGAATGAGTAAAGTATTTTTCGAGAAACAATCTCCAAGTGAAGCTCCTCACCCATGAGCTGCTAAATTTGATAAATATATCATGTGTCTTCCACTTTTAACATGGTATCAGAGCTTCAAGATTAAGTGAGTAAAATCCAGAGTGCTTTAGTAATTGGTGAGTGCGTAGGTGGAAAAAGTGTGGCTTGCGGTGGCTGGCAAGAGGCAAGAACCTTGGTGGAGAGTTTTTCTTTCACTAATTCGAATTTGGAGCAGCACTGTCTTTTACCTCAAACCCCGTGTTGGTCAAAGGTGGTCAAAGAAGGGGGCAGCACGGTTGTTAATCCCAAACACGTGTTGCTTAAACTCTCCTTAAACGCTTTCTGTTCAACGACTCCAATAAACGGGAATATGGCTTTAACAAATCGCTCTTTCTTGTACAGAAAAAAAAAGGATGTTAGGGCTGCAATGGGTTTTGCCTTCTAGTCGAGGGTCGTTGTCATTCTTCCAGTCAAGGGCCATTCTCATTGATTTATATGAGAACCATGGATTCGAAGGCACGAATATAAGGATTCATTCCTTCAAAGGAGACCACACATATGGATTTCTCTTCGACGGGTGGTTGGGCGTAGAGTTGCACATGTCTAGACTGAGTGACGAGCGTTTTTTTGTGGCAGTTAGAGGTTGAGTTGGTTGTGAAGTCAATCAGAGGCATGATGAGGCAGCGTAGAAGGTAAGCTACCCTCACGCAGGATCGAAGGTCAAGTGGTGAAAGTGCGAGCTGAGCTATGGATCCCATCTGCGTGAGGAGCAGTGTTTGGATGTGTTGATCGTGGATTGTAGCAGCACCGCGGAGGTGTGAATGGTCTGAGTTACAGTGCCACAGCTTCATGGAGGCAGCGGTGTAGGAGAGGTCGAGGCAGCAACTTGTTCGGTGGCAGCTTGAATCGGTGTCGGTGGATATGAAGACACTATGTGACCGAAGACTGCAGAGTGGTGTTGCTCGTGAGGAGAAAGCAGTGGAGGTCGACCTGTGTGAGCTTTCCTACACCAATCCAATTGCAAAGGCCGAGCATGTTGAGCTTTCCTAACAATTAATGCGCAATCATTTAACAGAGAGTGGTGATCTGTTGGCAGGAAATCATGCTTGGTGTTCCCTTGGTGGCCGAGATCCACAAATCTAGCGTAGGACTAGTGGCTCTGCGTGCTAGTGTAGCAAGGCCACATCCTTCCCTTGCAAGGTCGATCAGTGAGAGCGACTGGCTTGAGAATGCAACTAGAATATGGGATATGGTCAAAAGGTCTCTAGTTTTGGTGAATATTGTTGGGTATTTTTCAATGGAGAAAAAATACCAAAACCAACAAAATATTCACCACAGAGACAATGCTCTGTTTCTTATGTCCAGGATCTTTTGCAGAGAACCTCTTTTAAAAAAAATTAACTCAGAACACAGTCCATTACACAGTCACAACAAACACTTCTATTTATTTAAAACAAAAAGACTGATACATATTTCATCCTCTGTGCAAAGAGGGATTCACAAAACAAACTCTGTTACTCTCACAGATTTTCGTCTTCCACTGCTGTGGGTATTACAAAAATTTCTTGCTGTTCCTCTGTTTTACAATGGCGAGCAAAACCATTACATCCCTGTTTTCTTTAACTTCTCGCACTGCTGTGCGTTCAATACATTTCCATGAACAAAAAAAATTATAGTCCTATTCTAGTTTTTCCCTTGCACTGCTGTGCATTCTCCATATAAAAATCTCGCACACATCGTGCACAGACACAATACCACAATGTCAACTACAGCCCACACCATTGTGCGCTGCCGCAGCCACAATACACATAAAAACAACAGCACGTCGGCCCTTTTCTACAGCATATAATACGGGCTCAACACAACGTTTTATATATATAAAACATACAAAAATAAATAAAAACTACAGCACGTAGCCTTTTCTCTACAACGTATATAAAAAACATATATAATAATATATGCCCATAACCATATTAAAAAGGCCTCCACCAAAAAACTACGAACAGCATTAAATTCCATAAATTCTTCCATCCGGCGGTCAAACCAAAAACCATTACCGCACGCAAAAATGTGATTTGACGTGGGCCCGTGCACCTTCGGGAAATCGACGGCTGAGATCGGGCGCCCTGATCACTTGGCTGATCCAACGAGGTTCGCACACCAACCTCGGGAAAAACAAACGGACTTTAGCGTCCGGGGAGAGCGGTTTTCGGCGTCGTACAGGGGACGCGTGGCGCAGTTTGATTGTGTCGGGGCCCCTGCTACGGATACCGCCTTCTGCGAATGGTGGTGCGGGGAGACCGGGCGGTTTCGTTCTGGCGGTTTTGGGTGCAGCGGTTTGGGCATTGGTACGGCTGCTGAGTCGGCTGCCCACGTCCGCCTGCTGCCTGCAGTTGGAATTAACATTCCAACACTCCCCTTTAATTTCAACTGCTGGGCATTAGGACATACCCAAACACTTCCTCTTGTAGAGGGATTCCTCAGTACTGCTGTTACAAAGATATCTTCCTCACATAGAGGGATTCACCAACTGCTTCTGATGCAGTTCACAAACAAACAAAGTTATCTTCCTCTTGATAGAGGGATTAACCTGAAACTGTGCTTAAGAGCACCTTCCTCATGACAGAGGGATTCACCATGTAACTGTGCTTAAGAGCACCTTCCTCATGACAGAGGGGTTCACCATTACAATGTGCTGAAGAGCACCTTCCTCATGACAGAGGGATTCACCCGTGTAAAACAAATTTTCCTCTTGACGGAGGGATTTACCAAACTATGCTAAAGAGCATCTTCCTCTCAACAGAGGGATTCACCGAATGACTGCTTCAAATGCAGTTCCAAAACAAACAATCATTGCACTGTTGTGTGTGAAAACTCATTACATTGTTCTTTTATGCTGATGCATATTCTCTACTGCACTGTTGTGCCATCTTCTTTACTGTGTCTACCCCACACTGCTGTGTCTACACTTGCACTGCTTGTGCACTTTTCAAATACAAAATACTCTGTCTTTTCTGGAACAATTACACTGTCCCAACTTACAAATTTACAGTGCTGTGTGTAAATATTTCTTTACATTCACTTTCATTTCTTCAACAAAGCTTCATGCTGCTGCATTTTCTTATTTGCATTGCTGTGTGCTTCTCCTTCTTGCCATCATGCTGTTGTCCATAACTTCTTGCTGCTGCATTTTTCATATTCACTGCTGTCCATACCCATAACCATAGACTGTCATCTCTGGGTTTTTATTTGCTGCTGTGTTGCCTCTGCAATTTGCACTGTGGCTGCCTTTTGTTTCATCATACTCCTGTGTGCCCATACACTAACTCTTTACTCTCCATTACTTGCACATAGAGAGAAATCATCCTCACGTTGTTTTGCGTTGCATTCTCCACACAACAAAAAAAATTAACACGGGCTGCTGCCTTTTCTTTTTACACCCTTGCTTCACACAATCTTAGTCTTCATTCATTTTTTTTACACAATGCACTGTTGTGCAGTTCTTTTCATTTTTCTGCTCCCACACATTATCATTCACCTATGTGCATTAAAAATCTGCTACCCTTGTTTTTCTTTAGGCATTTCTTTGCATGCTGCATTGCATATAAAAAAATATTACATTTTTCACTGCTGTGTGAAAAAAAATTCATTGCATTCTCAGCCACTGGGCATTTATGCTCTGCTGCGTTTTGCCTTCTTCTCATTTTCTTCTCATTGCTTTGCATTTTCATTCCCAATACAAAACATTTCCATCTGCTGTGTATTATACTCACTCTGTTGTGAGTATGTTCTCTCACATTACATAGAAGGAAACTACCTTCCATTGCTATCCATTTCAATGCATGTACTCCATAAACAAATTTCAAACTGCTGTTTTATGTTTTGTCCTCCCACTGCTGTGAGGGTCTCCATGCTCTGCATACTTTTCTTCTTGCGCTGCTGCTCTTTACATTTGAGCGCTGCCCCCATTTCTTTTCTGCTGTTATAGTAGATTTAACTTCATATTTTTCCTTATAAAAAAATCTTCATCAAGGAGTGACTGTTAATACAGTTCAGCAAGTAAAAATTACAAGCTCCCCTTTAATGTATGCTTTATCTTCTTTCAGCAGACTCTTCTCAAAACAAATTTAGATCCTCTGGGGAGTTCAAGGGGCTTTCAGGTTGTATTACCTTCTTTCTCCATACTTGTGTAACTTTCTTCTTTTGCATGTGTCTAGCTTGTGTAAGAGCCCATGTCAAGTTACAATCTTGTGCCATATGCCCAATGTTATGACACTTAAAACATTCTACATTTTTCATGAATAACATTTCATGATTTCTTCTAAAATTGTTTCTTGGAGATTGTCGGAGACCATAACATCTATCTTTATGAAAGGCTCTACAGTCTTTTGCCATATGACCAAAGTTTGAGCAAGCATAACAATAACCATAAAATGAACTTTGGTACCTGGGAGATGGAGGTTTTCTTGATGCACTTCTGAACCCTTGCTGCCTTGAGATCCTTTGATGATAACCATTGCATCTTGCCTCTTTGACATCAGCTACATTTCTTCTTGGAGCAGGATTTCTTCTATTGCAGCCTTCATTTTTCTCCTTACCTTTGCTGGAACTAGGAGCTTCACAACTTCTTTCTGGCTTCTTCACATCTCCTTTGCTTAAAGCATCCTCATCTTTGTTTGAGGGTTCACCTACATACCCAAGTCCTGATTTATCAGATGGAGATCTGTGATAGCTGAGCATGTCATCCAAAGCTTGAGATCTCTTCATGATCTTGTTCATCCCTTCAACCTTCTTCCTGAGGAGGACAATCTCTTCTTCTAACTTTTCACATTCATTATTTTTCTTTGCTAGTTGTCCCTCAGTTTCTTTCTTGCTACGAGTAGCTTCAGCTGCTACTATTTTGAAGGAGATAATCTCTGTCTTCATTTTGGAGATTTCTTCATCTTTTGCTTGACTGCTCTTCATTTTCTTTTCATCTCCTTGTGCCTTCTTCTTGGCTTCTTGTAGTTCGGACTTAAGGGAGGAGACCTCTACCTTGTACTGTCCAATCTCTTCCACAAGCTCATTCACTTTCTTGTGTCTTTGTTCAAGTTGACTTGTCAAGGCATCTGCCTGCTTCTTTGCACTATTCAGCTGATTTGTCATGGATATGACTTCTTCATGATGTTTCCTCTTGCATTGGTCAAGCTCCTTCTTAAGCTTGACAAGCTCTTCATCCCCTTCTCTTACTTGAAGCTTGATGAGGTCAAGCTTTTCATTCTCAGCTTCTATGATGGGTTCATAACTTTCTTCTTGACTCATTGTCATGGTCAATGCTCCCTTTGCATGAAGGTCATGCAGTCTGTCCCATATATCCTTTGCTGATGTATATTTTCCTAGATTCCTCTTCACAGAATCAGGCAGTCCATTCAAGATAGTCTTTGCTGCTTGTGCATCATACTCCATGGATTCTTTATCCATCTTGCTGTCATCAATCACTGACTCCCAGACTTCAATCCCCTCAGACATTAGGAAAGCCCTCATCTTTATTTCCCATACATCAAAGTTTCCATCAAACTTTGGGGTTTCAAATAGAATGTATTCTAATGGATTGCCTTCTAGTTTAGTAGAGGAGGGAGACACATTTTTAACATGCCTGGAGACTTTCTTCTTTGACCTTGCCATTCTTATCTAGGCTTTAAATACTTGACTGTGTTTTCTTTTAAATCACTGACTGTTCTTTTAATAGTAACACAAAGGAAAGCTTGAGGAATACCTTAATTCTTTTGGCTGTGGCTTCACACTGCTGGAGAGCCTTCACTGCTGCAACAAGAGTCCTTCCTTCAGCATCTTTGAGCCTTCAAAGAGCCTGGACTAGCTCTGATACCACTGTTGGGTATTTTTCAATGGAGAAAAAATACCAAAACCAACAAAATATTCACCACAGAGACAATGCTCTGTTTCTTCTGTCCAGGATCTTTTGCAGAGAACCTCTTTTAAAAAAAATTAACTCAGAACACAGTCCATTACACAGTCACAACAAACACTTCTATTTATTTAAAACAAAAAGACTGATACATATTTCATCCTCTGTGCAAAGAGGGATTCACAAAACAAACTCTGTTACTCTCACAGATTTTCGTCTTCCACTGCTGTGGGTATTACAAAAATTTCTTGCTGTTCCTCTGTTTTACAATGGCGAGCAAAACCATTACATCCCTGTTTTCTTTAACTTCTCGCACTGCTGTGCGTTCAATACATTTCCATGAACAAAAAAAAATTACAGTCCTATTCTAGTTTTTCCCTTGCACTGTTGTGCATTCTCCATATAAAAATCTCGCACACATCGTGCGCAGACACAATACCACAATGTCAACTACAACCCACACCATTGTGCGCTGCCGCAGCCACAATACACATAAAAACAACAGCACGTCGGCCCTTTTCTACAGCATATAATACGGGCTCAACGCAACGTTTTATATATATAAAACATACAAAAAAAATAAAAACTACAGCACGTAGCCTTTTCTCTACAACGTATATAAAAAACATATATAATAATATATGCCCATAACCATATTAAAAAGGCCTCCACCAAAAAACTACAAACAGCATTAAATTCCATAAATTCTTCCTTCCGGCGGTCAAACCAAAAACCATTACCGCACGCAAAAATGTGATTTGATGTGGGCCCGTGCACCTTCGGGAAATCAACGGCTGAGATCAGGCGCCCTGATCACTTGGCTGATCCAACGAGGTTCGCACACCAACCTCGGGAAAAACAAACGGACTTTAGCGTCCGGGGAGAGCGGTTTTCGGCGTCGTACAGGGGACGCGTGGCGCAGTTTGATTGTGTCGGGGCCCCTGCTACGGATACCGCCTTCTGCGAATGGTGGTGCGGGGAGACCGGGCGGTTTCGTTCTGGCGGTTTTGGGTGCAGCGGTTTGGGCGTTGGTACGGCTGCTGAGTCGGCTGCCCACGTCCGCCTGCTGCCTGCAGTTGGAATTAACATTCCAACAAATATAGGAAAACACTTTAAAGTTTTAGGTTATAGCAGAGGTAGCTGTGGTAATACAACCATATTGTCAATGTGAATTTCTATTACTGTCTTTTGGCTGCCAAGACTTGTGGAGGTGATTGGAGCAATCCGATTGGAACTCTTTAAGGCTGGATTCAAAGGGATTTGAGATCTAGGTGTGGTGCACCGGATCTGGTGTGGTGCCCATCGTGTTTTTTAATATTTGGTTGGAGAGACAACGAGAGAGTATTGTTAAACCTATTTTTTTTTCCCTTTGATTTATTTTTAAAAGGGATTATAATAATTTTAAAGGAAAACATTGTGGTTTGGGCGCTCATGTGAGGGTAAGCCATTTTTTTTAAGATCTGTAGATAGATCCGTTTCTCTTTCAATTGCTGGAGGTGGAAGTATTTTTGAAGGTAGACCTGTCAAGATGAATAACCAAATGGTAGAGGCATATTTGAACGAGAGAAATAAGCTCGATTGATCCAATTATTCTAATTGGAAATTTAAGTTGCAAACCCTACTCGCAGGGAAAAACACATTGGTGATTGCAAGAGGTGATGAGTTGAAGTCGACTATACTTACAGGCAGAACAACAACAACAATCCAGGACTGGGAAAAGAGGGAGGATAAAGAAAAAGTTCTGTTAAAATTATTAGTGAAATATTGTATTATCCCTCACATCCGAGAATGTAAATCAGCAAACGACATCTGGACAACCCTCAAGGACCTATACGAGATCAAAAACACCAATCGCCTACTATTTCTGAAAAGAAAAATTCTCTCCATTAAAATGGAGGAGAATGAATCAGTGGTTGTGTTCTTCTCTTGAATCAAGGAGCTCAAAGATAAGCTGGGTGAAATTGGGGAGACAGTGTCAAACATTGATCTCGTCACAATTACTATGAATGGTATGAATGATGACTATCATATGTTTATCATAGGCTTGAATGCGAGAGAGAAAGCTCCCAAATTTGAAGAATTGACAGGGATCCTTATACAAGAGGAAGAAAGGTAGATGACTCTGAAACCCCAGAGTTTAGATCTTGATTTAATGGTGAAGAAGAATCCCTTCAGAGGGAAGGCAAGTGCAAGAACGAAAGGTGAAAGTACACTACAAAGAAAACCACCTCAATGTACATGTCTTCAAACAAAAGTGATTTAGGAGCCAAATGTTTTTATTGTGGTAGAGTTGGTCACATTGCTAAAAATTGGCATAAGAATAAGTTTGATGAAGTTCGCCATAGACATAAGAGCATGCATGACACTTTGTTGATGAAGATCAAAATCATAATCTCATATTGTTTGTATCTGATTCTGCGTTCTCTGCTAAGGATGATGAAGCAGAAATTTGGTTTGTGGACTCAAGAGCTTCCACTCACATGATAGGTAAAAGACATTGGTTTGAGAATTTTAAAGAAAGCAAGAGTGGTGCAAATATCTACCTTGGTGATGATTTAGGGTACCAAATCAAGGGTATGGTAATGTTCCTGTTGTTTTTCCTGATGGAAATATTAGACATATTCAAAATTTAATGTTTGTACCTGCAATCAAAATGAATTTGATCTTTGTTTCTATGACAATAGATCAAAATCTTAAGGTCGATTTTTTTAAGTCTTATCGTGTTATTGAAGATCTACTGGATTACATGAAGCCAATTGCATCAGGTATTCGAGTGGGAAGATTGTATAAGCTGAATGTAAGAAGCGCACCACACCAAGCCTTGACTTCATGAGTTATGACTGTAGAAGACTTATGGCATCAAAGATTCAGCCATATCAATTTTAATGACCTGTTGCCACTTTAGAAATGAGGTATGGTCAATGGTCTTCCTGTTTTAAATAATTTTCATGTTGATTGTGAAGCATGTTCTCTTGGGAAGATTCATGGAGATGAGTTTCCTACAAACTTAGATAAAAAGAAGAGAGATATACCAGAGCTTGTGCATATTGATTTGTGTGGGTCGATGTAGACGAGGTCATTAGGAGGTGTCTATTATTTCCTATTATTTGTTGATTATTTTACGATATTTACTTCAATATATTTTCTTAGAAAGAAGAGTCATACTTTTGAATATTTTAAAGAGCTTAGAAGCACGATTGAAAAATAGACAGAAAAATTCATCAAAATTTTCCACTTGGATCAATGGGGAGAATACAAGAAGGGTGGTTTCATCAAATATTGCAAGGACCATGGGATAGTTCAAAAATTCACAGTACCCCACACTCCTCAATAGAATGAGGTTGCAGAGAGGAAGAACAAAACCCTTGTGGAGTGTGCTCGAAGCATGTCAAAAGGTAAGAACCTGTGTAATGGATTTTGGGCATAAGTAATAAATACTACAGTATATTTGAATAATAGGAGTCCAACAAAAACCCTCGATTTGAAAACTCCATTCGACACTTTATTAGGTTTTAAGCCTGTAGCTAATAATTTAAGAGTTTTTGGCTCTAAAGCTTTTTCTCATGTTCCAAAAGAGGATAAGAAGAAACTGGATTCAAAGGCCATTAAATGCATTTTTGTTGGGTACTACATAGAGTTTAAAGCTTATAAATTGTTTAATTCCTCTACTGATAAAGTGTTTGCAAGTAGAGATGTAGTATTCCATGCGTAGGTTGATGATGGAAACCATGATAGAAGCAATGAAGATTGGCACATGCCTTTGCTGGTGGAAGATGGAAGTGATGAAACTAGGGACAACCATGAGCAGCAGTAGCAGCAGAAAAATGAATATGTGGATGGTACAGATGCATTTAGCAGGCCAAGTCCACCAAGGGATGATCAAAACATATTTGAAGCGAGTCCACCAGTCAGGATATCAGGTAGGCAAATTCAGTTACCAGCAAGATATAGGGATCATGCTCTTATAACTAGTATGTTAAATGTTGTTGAACCCTCTAATTATAAAGAAGCAAGTTAATATAGTGAATGGAGGGCAACCATGGAAGAGGAATATGAGTCAATACTTAAAAACAAAACCTGGGATCTAGTTGAACTACCTGAAGGCGAACAACCCATAGGTTGCAAATGGTTATACAAGCCTAAATTTAAAGCATTTGGGAGCATAGACAAATATAAAGATAGGCTGGTTGCAAAGGGGTACTCGTAGAAAGAAGGCATAGATTATGAGGAAACCTTCACCCCTGTAGCTAAATTAAATACACTTAGAATGTTAATTTCTTTCGCTACTAAATATCATTGGATGATACACCATCTAGATGTGAAATCTGCATTCTTAAATGGGGAATTAAAAGAAGAAGTGTATTTAATGCAATCTGAAGGGTTTGTTAAACAAGGGGGGGGGGGGGACATTTAGTCTGTAGATTGAAGACAACATTGCATGGACTAAAACAGGCACCCAGGTCATGCTATGGTAAAATTGATTCATTTTTCCTACAACATAGTTATAAAAGAAGCAAGAATGACACTAATCTGTATACCGTGTTTGATGAAAAGGGGAAAAATGTTTTTATTTCTTTATATGTAGATGATCTTATCATTACAGGAAATGCTGATGAACTCATTAAATAAATCAAAGAGTAGATGTCATACGTTTTTGAGATGAAAGACCTCAAATAGTTACACTATTGTTTAGGTATTGAAGTGTGGAGGGATTCTGGCTAGACTTTTCTGCCTCAAGGAAAGTATGTCAAGAGCTTATTGAACAAGTTCAGAATAGATCGGTGCAAAGCTACCATAGTGCCTTTACAACAGAATACTAAATTTCAGAATAATGATGGTTCTAAGGAGGTCGATGCAACATTGTATAGACAATTGGTTGGGAGACTAATTTACTTGACTACAACGGGAGACTAATTTACTTGACTACAACTAGGCCAGATTTGGCTTTTGCAATTAATGTATTTAGCCAATTCATGTCAAAGCCTCTTGAGAATCATTGGGTTGCAGCGAAAGGCATCTTAAGGTATCTTCAAGGAACCTTAGACTTTGGTATTAAATATACTGATTCATTTGATGTTAGATTGAAAGGTTTTTTAGATTCGGATTGGGCTGGAAATCTGGAAGATAGATGATCCATAAAAAATTATGCATTCAACATTGGGTTTGGGGTCATTGCATGGAGCAACAAGAAGCAAAACATTGTATCCTTGTCTTCGGCATAAGTAGACTATCAAGTGATGTGTGCAGCAACATGTGACGCAGTTTGGTTGAGAATACTTCTCCAAGATGCAACAGAAGAACAAAAAGATGCAACAGTTATCGGATGTGACAACCCGAGCTCAATCAAACTTGCAAATAATCCAATGTTTCATAAAAACACCAAGCATATTGATACACAGTTTCACTTTGTTAGTGAGAAGGTCCAGTCAAAGGAAATCCATATTAAATATTGAAAGACTTGTGATAATGATGTAGACATTTTTACTAAGGCTCCGGGAAGAATTAAATTTGAGTTATTTAGGGAGATGTTAGGAGTTCTAGTGAACCCTTTCTCTATTAAGGGGGAGTGTTGAAATTAATGTAGAAATGTATTATTGGAGAAATTTCCTTCATTAGTTAAGTGTAAGCATTAGATTAGGATTTAGTTCCTACATCTTAGGAGTTTGTTCTAACTCTCCTACTTGCATGTAAACTATTTATTCATGGTGATTAATGATGAATGTGTAGAGCGTTGTCCAAGTGAAGCTCCTCACCTGTGAGTTGCTCAGTTTGATAAATATAACTAGAGAGTTTGATAAATATAAATTCTCAAAAAGATCTGGTACAAATAATTCAGGTTCTTCAAATCAATATAAAGTTGGTTTAATGCATAGAGGTGTGGTTTAATATATAAAAAAATTTCACGTTAAACTTTTCATATAATATATTTTAATCGTGATTTTAATACATTTCCACGATGATTTTAAATAAGATTTGGGTGGAGGAATTTGGATATATTATCTTTTTCAAATCTCCATGGTGGTTTGGATTTTAAATAATATTTGGGTGGAGGATTTTGGATATATCATCTTTTTCAATAAATATAAGATAAAATTAATTTGTTTATTATATAAGAAAATACAAAATTATAATTTAGAAAATAATATATATCTTTTTACGTAGAAAATAAATATATAAGTAAAAATACAGAAATAAATAAAATTTAAAATATGTTTTGGAAGCATTCTTATATATAAAATAATTTAAAGTAAAAATGTAAAATTATTTTTTTAAATTTTATAGATCATTTTGATTTGACTGGATACTAATCACCTTCATTATCATCATAATATATATAAATGATAAGAATTTGATTGATAGATCATTTTGATTTGAATGGATATTAATCACCCTCATTATCATCATAATATACATAATTGATAAGAATTTGAACCTACTGTATGTAATGAGTACCACTTTATCTCCAACTAATTTACACTAAAAAATAAAAACATTTTAATAAAAAATATAAAAACATTTTAATATTATAAAAATAATAATAATAACAAATATATTATATTAAAAATAGATTGAAAATAACCTTTTATAAAATTAATTCGCTTTATGTTTTATACATAAAATGATATAACCATTTAAATATTAAATATGTTACATAAAACAAATCCAAATTGAAATTCTTTTATTATAATCCTTATGATCATCACTTTTGTTTACTCTTTTGATTTTGTGCAACTAATTTTTGTACCTCCCATATACACACTGTATCAAAGTAGGACTATTTAAATTGGTCATATTAGATAAATAACTTGACAGATGTAAAATTGGGAAAAATTATATTTTTTATAAAATAAATTATACTTTAAATATATCATAAATATTTTTCTATATTTTAAAATATATAAAAAATCATAATTTAAATATATAATATTGATTTTTTATATTTTAAAATATAAAAAATATTGGAGAAAACATTTCTCATTTAAAACTTGATAAAAAAATATTTAAATAAACAAAATAAATAAAATTGCAATATTAAATGTGCATATTATATAATTATATTAATAATAATAAATTAATTTTAATATAAAAATCAAATTAGTGTATGAAATCTTTTTATTTATATAAAAAAACTCAATCTCTCGTAAAATAATTTATTTAATTATTAAAATTTATAAAAGTATATATTTCTATTTTAAATCAAAATAAATATCTATATATATATATATATATAGATATAGATATTATATATATAAAAAAAACTTTAGTAAAATAATAATAATAATAAATCAAATAAATCTAAGGGGTGTTTGATAGAAGGTGATCAGGTGGTTTGTTAAGGCACTCTTTGATGTAAAGTCACCTATTCAATTCCCCCAATCCTCGTGATATATTGGACATGTTGAAGATGTAGTCCTTCCAAACTTACAAAAATAATAAATAAATCCTTACTTATGTTTATATTGATTATGAATATATTATTAAAAGACTTTTTATGATTTTTATAATAAGCTTGAGCGCTCAAGTATTTATTTGAAAAATCAAAACAATATATATTAACACAATGAATAATTAGTTTTAGTATTATATTATTTTTATTTAACTAAAATACAATAAACCAATCATTATAACACTACATGGTATTTAGTGTTTACCATATGTACATATCTTAAACCATAACTCAAAGTTTATTTTGAAACATTATTTTGTGTAAGTGTACAAGAGGTTTTTGGATCTTTTTTAAATTTTTTGAAAATATCATTTTCATGTATAAGCCCATGTTATTCTTGCATAATAAACAAAAAAAACATGTGGTGACAATATGCAAAAAAAAAAAAAAAAACAAGATGAGTGACATTGTCACCGTGTGGCTCTAATTGGTTTTAGTATTATATTATTTTTATTTAATTAAAAAATATAAACCAATCATTATAACACTACATGGTATTTAATGTTTACCATATGTACATATCTAAAACCATAACTCAAAGTTTATTTTGAAACATTATTTTGTGTAAGTGTACAAGAGATTTTTGGAATACATTTCTTGAAAATATTATTTTCATGCATAAGCCCATGTCATTCTTGCACAATAAACAAAAAAACATGTGGTGACAATATGCAAAAAAAACAAGACTAATGGCATTGCCACTAGGTGGCTCTTCTTATATATCCTAGAGAATGATCTTAGATGTTAAGAAAATACTTTTGGTAATAATCACATAGGAGAAGATTTGCTGAGGTGTTTCGAACCATCCACTCGTTAGGACAAGATGGAGAGACACATCATGGCACTAGATTAAATAGAGAGTGATATAAAAACCCTTAATAATATTAAGGACTATAATAACAACTAGATTTTAAAAAATAATATTTTAATAAATAACATAAATTACCAAAATCAAATTATATGAAATAAAAACAAATATTAAATTATGGTTTGCTAGATAACCAATAATTAGATTAAAATAAGAATTAAGAATTTGTTAATATTTTAGATGTTAATATTGTTAATATATATTAAGAATTAACGAGATCTTAGATGTTGTTAATATTGTCTTAAAATTTTAAATTGTAATAATTTTGAAGTTGTTCCCATAATTAATTATCTTCCACCCTTCCCATTTTATCTAAAGTTTTAAGTTAAAGTGAAATTCCCCTTTAATACTGTTATGAAAAACACAAACAAACATGTGAACACACTACGTAGAAGTGAAAGAAGTTTGATTTGGGAGTACTTACACAAAACTTAAACAAAACTTAAACGCGTTTCCCTTCTTTTTATAAATAAAATGAAGCCCTGCTTTAATTCGCATATATTCACATGCTAAGTAAAAAGAAATTTGATTTATGAAAAAGCGATGCGTCTTGGAATTTGGGAATCAGGCTAGAATTGTACTACTTTTGTGTGATAGTTGAACCTTCAGGTTATATGGAAAATAATTGAAAGTAGTTAATTTCTTTGGGACATTCTAAATTTTACAAAATCTTTAATATGCGAATATTATTATTATAATATCAAATTATAATTTACTAATTATTAAGAATATTATAAATTATTAAGGAAATTAGAGTAGGTAAGATTGGCAAATTTAAAGTGATCTCTGAATTATTATTTATTAAGAAAATTAAAGTAAGGTGGTAAATTTAAAGTAATGTGTGGGGTAATATGAATCTTATGGATGTAGTATTATGTAAAATTATTTTTATTTTGAGGTCAAGGAAATTTCTAGAGTTTGGATTTCTTCAACTTATTTTTAGCACATGTGTTAGTGGAAGCAATTCTCCATTTTCTTACTGCAATGTAGCCTCTTGCAATGCTAAGCTAGGCAATGATTCAAATGCAAATGGGGATAAGCAAGCCTTCAATAATCAACTCACTTCAACAAACATTCCCTTTATGAATTTAGTGGATTCATCGATAGGTGTAGCATGACAAGTTAGGAGATCGGGCCATCGTCTACCCGAGGCAACCAAGGACCCTAAATTTGAAATAAAATCCTCCATAATAGAGCACTATATTCAATACATGTAAGAACATTCCTTGATTGAGATTTTTTTTGGGCTTTTGGCCCACATAACGTGCACTCATCACCTAGATAAATAACAAATAGAAGCCTCAAGGACAAATAGATATGGAATTGAGGACCAAAGGGTTCTTCACAGTGATCATTGCCAACTTGGAAAATCATACTAGCATTTTTGAAAGGGGTCCATATTTCTTCAATTTTACAAGATTATACCTCTAGTTCTGGATTGAACATTTCTACCCAGACAAAGAAATATTTACGGTGACCTCATTTTGGATCTGATTATACTCTCTCCCAAAGGAATTATGGAAGAAATAAACCTTGGAAGGTATTGGAAATACCCTTAGTCATTTTTTTTAAATCCTTGGAAGGCACCAAAAGGGGAAGATATATATCTTTTGTGTGAATATGTGTCTATATAGATATCTTTCAACCTCTTCCAGCCTCTATAGACCTCTACTTTAGAGACAAACTTTGGCAACAACTATTGGACGATGTGAACACATTCCCTGCCACTATACACGTTGCCACAAATGTGGCCATCTCTTCAAAGAATGCCCCCTTCATATTGTTGCATCACAACAATCTCAAGGCCCACCTATGGATCAAGAAGTCTTCACCCCTATCAAGTTCGAGAGAAAATACACTAAGGCTGAAGCTGCTATAGAAGATGATTGTAACAACCCCTTTACTAATCTCTCTTGTAAACATTATTATGAATTGCCAATTCATGTAAATAATATGAAATTATAATGTTGACTTGCTGAGAGTAGTGGACATCGATTCAAAGGATTGAGGGGGAGGAGTTTCTTGTAAACCTAATCCATTACATTTGTTTCACCACCTATATCCCTGTTGAAGTTATGACATTGCTAAGCAACCATTAAAGTGAGGGAATGGGATTCCTGAGTGGAGGACGAGCCCTGAAGTACCTATCCCTGCAAATCGCGTTGGAGTGGTTAACATGTCAGAAAAGGATGTGAGGAAAAAGGGTGACAATGGGGGATAAAGGGAGGTATTTGAGGAGAATTCACATTATGGTGGAAGAGCGAACAGTGAAGAGATTAAGTGAAGCAAGAGAAGAGCTTGTTGGAAAAGGAGAACACAGAGAATTAATTCAAGCATATGCAAATATGTCTAGGAAAAATAACTATTGTAGCGTGTGCATTGTTTGGGATGGTATTTCCTGTGTTTGATGAGGCTTATGATTATGCCTATGAATTTATTTTCGAGAGAGAGTTCAGTGGAGTCGTGACACTCAAGTGCTAACCAAGGCTAAGAAACCAAATAACGTTTTTTGGGAGAGCTAATAAATACATGAGTAGTGGTTTTCCTTGGGGCTGGGAAACCACTAGGGAAGCTAGTTTGTTGAGAAACTACTTGACAAGTTGAGACACTCATGAATTTTTGAAAGCAAATTAGCTCTTGAGTGGCTTTCCTTGGGGTTGAGAAACCACTGGCATACTGACTTAGTATGTTGAGAAAACCCTTGAAGGTTTAATCTTTACTCCTTTAATATTAATCAGCTGAGAATCATTTTTTATATATATACATATCTAGTCCTTCTTCAAAAATTGGGCTGAAACTTGTTGAGCCATCCATTAACCTTGGGGTTGATGTTTTACCAAACAAAGAGTCATTGTGGTGTTACAACTGTAGGTCGTTAAGAAATCATCTGATAAATGGACTCTGCTTCTTACCATTTGTTGAATGGTTGTTGGTGAGAGCACTTGTGAGCTATTACCTCCTTAGACTCTGAATTTCACTCGAGGGTGGTTGACTATAAGAAAGAATAATAGTGCACTCAACCTATGGTTGGGTGGAGGCTTGAAGTCCCTCCCTTAGTTTCTAATCATACAACTGAAATATAATTTGCTAAATTGTGTCACTATACATGTCAATGTAATGTGAATGTTTAATGTTGTTGTTATATAGCATATATTGATGATGAGGAATGTATATTCTTGTGTTTCTTCATGAGATATATGCATGTTGTTCTCATGGTATGGGGTACTTTATGATCCCTACATAGCTTATATGCTCTTAGTAATTCTATGAATTTCTTGATTATTTGATGTACTGCTATGGTGGGTGAAATTCCTTGGCCTGTTTATTATACTTTAGCAAGGAATCTCTATGTTTAAGAAGTTGTTGTTTAAATTGTTGAGTATGCATGTTATGTGATTATGGAGCTTGCAGGTCTTTAAGGCTATTATTTTTCCTTACTCATGGAGCAGTAGAAGGAATGTCATGTTTGCACTGATATACCATCAATGGCTATTATTGTTGCAGTTGAGCTCACATGGTATTTTTTGCAATGATTTGGATGTGTAGATGCCTAAGTAAAAGGAAAGATCGTGTTTATATGATTATGTATAATCACTATTGTTGTCACTTGAATATGTCTTTTAACATGAGGAATCAATTTCCTATGTTTAAGCATGTTGTGGGAAAGACTAGGCTCTCAAAAAATGTTGTTCAAATCCTGGGAAGGGTTACATAAAACCCTGAGATATATTAAAGGTTTTAAGGAAGATAACCTGTAAAGGTATTTTTTAGGCTAGATTTGTGTGTATAATATACAATCATATATTGTATAAGTATAGTGCAACAGAAATGGTTAGAACTGAACTTGGGCTGGTCTGGGGTGGGACCTGGTTGGAATAAAAATATACATATAATACTATGATCAGGGGAGGGCCCATGTATATATTTAAACTATATAGTATAACATAAAATTTGGTTGACTCATGAATAAAGTCAGAGGTCCAGAGGTTTGGAGCCTCCGAGATTCACATGAACTTGGGCCAACCTGGAGGCATAGATGTGAGGCAAGTCCTAGACTACTGTGAGGGTCTAATGATAATGGTGTGCACAATTATTGTATTGCACCTGAACTCTAGACCCCAGATAAAGAAAACTATTTTTTTAATGTTAATTCGACATGGTAGGTGCCATGTAGGCACCACGTGGATGCCATGTGGGTGCCATGTGGTAGGGCCTTGCCTATGTGGTTGGGTTTTAATGGAATAAATTTAAATGGACATAAATTTTAAACTTGGTAATGGATTTCAATAAAATTTATATTATTGGAAATCTATCAGTAAGTTGAATGTGATGGTGTTAACCAAATTTACTTCTGATAATATTGGAAAAGGAAAATTTTGGTGACCCAATTTCTATGACAGGACTATGGAGGTCAGGTTAATTAAAAATTAGCACCTCCCATTCATCTTGGGAAGTCCAAGTGCATGGGGGGGAGCATATAGACTGGTATCAAATCATGGTTCAAGACTTGGACCCGAATGGGCTCAGGAATAATTAAAATGGGCCTAAAAGAAATAATTAAAGGGCACAGCCCCAAAGTGTACTAGCTAAATGTGAATGTTGGTGTGTGCTACTTATAGAATTTGATTTGTGGATTGCATGCTCATTGAAATAATTATTTTAATATGTTTAGTTATTTTGACAGATGTACTAACATGAAACTTGATATTTCAGATAGCCTCACAACCATGTCCTTATGGCAGGATTACCAAGGCGATAAGAATATGTATACTGATATTAGTGATTGAATAATAGTTACATGTGTATGAAAACACATAAGAGGACACCAAGGAACAACAAAAAGGAAAAGGAATGAGATTCATAACAGATAAACCCAACATTGAAAAATTCCAACCTTTACAAGAAAAGAAAATCGATTGAAAAAAGGAGAGAGGAAGACTCTATTAATTTGATGAACAACCTTATAAGTATAAGGGTTGATTTGAGGAGTTAAAAGGAAGATAATGAGAGGATCGTTAGGGATCAAGAAAAGCAGGATGAATTGAATGCAGCAATACTTAAGAGCCTATCTAATTTAAAATAGAAAAGGGAACATGATCTAAGTGACAGTCACCTAGGAAGGGACAAAGATAAAGAAATTCCTACAAGAATTGGAGGGTAGGAATTGAATATAGATGGTGCATCAGGAAGTGGATCTAGGAAGAATCATAAAAAACCAAGTGAGGAAACAATAAGAGTAGGAAATCCAATGAGTACTCTAGAAAGGAGGGTACACAAGCATGAGCGTTGTCTAGTGGCACTACTATAAGACACCATAAACAAAGAACGAGGAAGTTATTTCATGTCGAAATAATTTATGAAGGACAATACTCCTATATTTGATGGAGAGGTGAAGAAAGTAAAAGAAGTGGAGGAATGTCTGCTTGGGATGAACATTTTTTTCGGGGTTCATAACTACTTTAAAAGTATGAATGCAAGAGTCTTCACCTTCAACCTAAAAGGTAAGCCTGATATTTGGTGGGAATATTTAAACAATGTAAAGGATATCAGAGAGGAAGAATTGTCTTGGAGGAGATTAGAAAGATATTTCCTAGAAAAGTACCTATCTGAGAGTTATTGTGACAATAAGACCAAGGAATTTCATGAGCTCAAGATAGGGCACCTACCAGCTGATGAATACATAACAAGATTTTTGGATTTGTTGGGTTATGTGCCTGTTGTGTTGTACAACAACCCCACATTTCATAAAATTTTACTTTGAAAACTATAATATGAAATGGGTCCCTTTTAGATTAAATTGGTATCAACTTATCATTCCTCAAAAGGTCCGAAAAGAAACAAAACATTATAAACCTTTCGAGACAATAATATAATCGGTCTTATAATAAAAAAATGAATAATTCTTTATTATTGTGATAAAGCGATCACAAGATCGCATATCGCAATAACAAAGGATGCATAACAAAAGACCCATTGGTTTCCCCCGATGCAACAAGCGTGAATAACTATCGGATATCGGGCAGGTAAGCAATCGTAACAAAAGACCCCACTCTTTGCTCCGATGCGAAATCGCTATCGGCGATCAGGGAATGTAACATGTATGCAACTGAAAGCCCTCCTCTAAAAAGCTCCCGATACGAATTAGTGATATCGCTATCGGCGATCGGGGATTCCGTAAGGACACCAATATAAATGCTTAAACATTCCTCCGATCCCCAATTGCGATAAAGCTAAGCGTGACTTTCAAAAAGGATTGATAAGGCTTGGGTATATTGTGTTGAATTATTATTAACAGCCTTTCTCTTCCCGATAGTGATTCACTTGCGCCCAACCGCCAAAACATCAAAGCCACGCTTAAATGAATTATTAGGCCAATAAATGATATGATGAGCATTTAAATGATTGACAGGTTTAAACGGCCAATTAATGGAGCAATTATGCCAAAATCTCTTCAGAGATTGTATCCACGGCAGTCTTATGTTAATCCTCCATTATTCATTGATTGATATAACTCTTTCATACTTGGTTTGCACCACCTATTCTCTGCATTACGTTCATTTTACCTCCTGTGCAGAGCTCCTCCGAAGCAACGAATTTAGGCCAAATGGGGAAGAAGTCTAAGAAATTTGGAACAGCTTCAGCTTCCGCAGTAACAGGACAACACACTGCCGATCCGGGATCAAGTAAAAAAGGATTAATCTCAGACAACACATATCTTGGTCTCGGTAATACTACTTGGCAGAGCATCTATAATCTGGTTGAGGCCGAAGAGCCTCAGGAAACAACAGTACAAGCTACAGCAGACCCGAACCGGAAGTCCGAGGCAACTCTAAAGGATTTGGCCGATTCTTACCTACACAGGATAGTGGCTCGAGAGCAAATTCTTCCATACACAGATGTTGTAAGATGGGCAGTTGAGGAAATTCCAATTACAAACAGAACATTTTGCACTATCGACGGGAGACTATTTGGTTCATTTCAGCCCAATGATTTGAGACAAATGTACCATTTGCCTGAACCAGAGAAGAGGTATAAGAAAGCATTTCTGGAGAAGTTCAGAGATGAAAATGAAATTGAATCAGCACCTGTACGGGAATGGAGACAAAACCCAGCGAAACACAAGAATGAGTCCTCGGGTAAGTACTCTGTCGATTCCTTGTGTTCTCCTTATTGTTATGCTGGAGCGATGATGTGTAGGATTTGGGGGTTGCATGATTCCGCAAAATTCTCCATAGAGATGGTACCTTTAATGGAAGCCGCATTCAATAGCGAAATAATGGATCAGGGGAATATATTATCTGATAAGTTAGCAACAACTATTCTTGAGTTCAGAAACAAATCCCACGTTACTGATAGGTTCATTCCTCCATTTTACTTTAGTGCCTACATCCTAGATACTCTCTGTTTTAACTCTGAATTTCCTGTGCTGGGGTGGAGATGGACTCCAAAGGACCCCATGCCCATTCATATCTATCACTAGAAGTTGTGGAAAGCCCATTATAAATACCACCTATATCAAGTTTGCAATGGATTTATGTTACCCATTTACTATGCAATTTTTGACAAACCTCCTCCTAAGATTTCCTCACAAGTAGAGATTGACTTGACAGCCTTAGGAACTTGGTTCGGAGAAGAAAAATTTACATATGTAAGAGTTTTCGACAATCATGCCAGGCCTCATGTCCTCCCCTTGTATATACCCGACAAACTATTGGCTCGAGAGATATCATATCATCTTACATCCGAAGGAGTTACACAGACTCTGAGGAATAAAAAGAAGTAAGTCTGGCCTCCTTTTCCTCTAAGGTGTGGCGTTTACACTCTGCATGACTACAAGTATGCAGAGAAAGAAGATGAAAAGATAAATACACTGAATCTCGCCACTCTTCCTAACAGAAGATTTGATCCAAACCAAGTCGTCTATAATGTACTAGAACAAGCAAAACTCACTAAATTTGAACATAAAAAAGATGAGTTTGATGACCTATTCTCCTCGGCCGAGTCATTATTTCAGGTTCAAGCGCTAGCTAAAATGAGATATCACGATGATGGGTTAGTCGAATTTAACAGACTTAGAGAGCAGAGGTTGCAAACTCTGCCTCTAGATTTGTTAGCCACTGCCCCGATGACACAGTCAAGCGAGCCTGAACAACGACTTACCAAAGAACCTCCTGCTACATCAGAAATTTTTGAAGAAGTCCAAAGAAGAGAGCAGGAGGAATTCTAGAGGAAAGAGCAGGAAGAATTCCAGAGGAAAGAACAAGAGGAAGCGCAGAGGAAAGAACAAGAGAAAATATCTGAAGAGGAACAAAAAATGCAGCAGGAGTAGAGCAGCAAGGATGTGAATGTCGATACCCAGATTGACCCAAGGTTGCTCCAGCAATGGCAGCAATTCGATTCAATCATAAGCAATCTAGAAATCTCAAGAGAAGCCGATACATCCAAAGTGGCCGATACACAGGATACAACATCAAAAGAGGTTCCAAGCGAAGGAACCAGCGGTCTACCCCCTACTACAGACTTAGAAGTAATTCCCAAAGATCCTTCGGATAAAATCATTTTGCAAGTGGAGGATATACCTCCATTGGATGTCTTTTACAACCCAAAGCACAAGGCCGTAGTAAAGCGAGAGCGGAAAAGGAGAAGGATTGATCAACCTTCCCTGTTCCCTGAACAAACAGTGACAGCCAACGTAGTTTGGAAGGAGGAGTTCGATCCTTCTGATGACCTAACAAAATTGTCCCAATATGTTGGAGCCTATTCGGCGACCACCATGGACAAGGCATCGGAAATGAGTAATTTGTTAAAAGAAAAAGACCAGGCAATTGCTTCATTACAAGCACAGCTATCGGAGGCACAGCAGAAAGCAAAACAATTAGAAAAACAATTGTCCACGCAACAACAGTTAAATAATCAATTGAAAAATCAGTTGCATGAAGAGAAACAGAGGGTAGATTCAAGTGCGATTCAAAAGCAGAAAGAACTGTCGGAGGCATTAGCAAAATTGAAGACAATGAATGAACAGATGGTAAAGACAAAAGATGAGAAAATTGCTCAATTATTAGGTCAATAGAGAAGTTCAAGAGTCTTCCGCAGCCTGCCGATTTTAGAGCAGAAGCACTACAGATTAATAAGGCACTGGTAACACAAATAAGATTATTGTGTCATAAAATTGCTCAAGTTGAATCCCTGTGTGACATAACAACATCAATAATTGATAAATCAGACGATGCTAGACAAGACTTTGAGCAGGCCAATGAGACCTTAATAGATTTTCTTACTTGGCAGGACACTAATGAGGGACATGCAACAAATTTGCCTAAGATCCTAGAATCCCATAAAGAAATTCTATTTATGGAATGGCAGTCCCAATTGATGAAGGCAGAGAGAGCAGTTTCTAGATGCAGATTATCCACAAGTAATTTGATTGAATTAATTAACAATACTCTCTATTTATCTAATATGATCTCTCAATGTACACCAGGTAAATGACTATTGGCTAAAACATTGGAGCAATCATGTTATCAAGAGCTGGAAAAGAATGGGAGATTGATAACAGGTATTAACAGTTTAACTTGGGACACCTATTGTTTGTTCCTAGTAAAACCATACAGCCAGAGAGCCGCCATCAAGTGCCTAACAGATGCAATCGGGTGTATCATTCCCGATATACACGATGCCACCTATTCTGCTCAACTCAATTCTCGTCTCAGCCGCCCTCAAGAAGTGGAACCGATGCTAGTGATATGCCAACTCAGATCGAAAGGCAAACATCTAGAGTGATGAATCATGCTGACGACTACCATATTTCTTTGGGGGAGATATTCAAGATCAAGTTGTACCAATTTAGTAGCATTTTAATTTTGTAGTTAGTTAGTTTAATTAAGTATTTATAGACCGTTTCATGTATTTAGAAAGGGTCGTAAGTTTTTGTATATGACTTAAACCTGAAGTTGCACTACTGTACTTCAGGTATATATTTTTATAAAGACTGGGCCAATTATTCCAATTTTGTTAACGAAGCTTTTATGTGGATGTGCACTACTGCCTTGATTTAAAAGTATTTCTGAGTCGGAAGAAGGAATTCGAATTGCGATTGATGTTGGGAATGATTTGTAGCTCATATGGTACTACTATCTATGTCTAAATTCATTCTTTTTATGTGAATTGTTATTTGATCATTCTTGCTATTATTGAATATATGCATGTGTTTTATCAACATTCTTTATACTTTCCACTATTGGATGTTTACAGCGTGCTTTTCTTCTAACCATACATGTATCAGTAATATAAAAAGATAAGTGTAACAATGTTTTATTAATTACTTTGTTCAACTATTTGAACAAAGCAATTATTATATGAATGAATGTCTATGTTTATTAAATAGAGTCATCTATATGCCTATTAATGAACATAGATCATCAAACGTTGCACTTAATAATAGAAGCTTCTTGGGATAGAATAGTCATTTGTATTTTCGCTTTTAGATTAAGTCATCCATTCATTATCACTTATTACAAAATCAGTCACTCATCCATCCCCTTTTTATTCATTACTGGAAAACTGGTCCCATTATATCCAGTCAGAGCCACCATCCCAAACGGAAAAGGAGCTGTATTAAGGTCTGGACTGGGTGGTTATCCCCCGATGTTGATGCAACGATTTTCGAGGCATCAACATTTTTGGCGCTAGAAGGAGGGCATGAACTGTGAATGGCGGGCAAACCCAAATCTACAATCCATTCTGAGAGTAAATCTCCCTCAACATCACCTCATACTTCCCAATTGCATGCTGGTTCTCCAATATCCAAGCGAGAAGAAGAGGAATCAATTACGATTGCTCAAGCCCACAATACTCCAGAACGATTAAGTCCTGAGTCTCCTGAAGTTCAGTTACTTATCCATAAACTTCAAGGCTTCTCGATATCACCACAGAAATATGAAGTATCTCAAGGCAGTGAGACTTCGCAATTCAATCTACCTCATCCTCTCACCAGACTTCAGAGCGGAAAGCTCGGTATCGAACCTAATGAGTTGCCCTTACCTAAAAGGAAAAGGGCAAAGAAGAACACTGAAGGATCTGATAGTGAAGCATTTTCATCCACATCCTCCATCTCATCTTCCCCAGTGCGAAGTCAACCATCCACTCCCTCATTACATATTGTTGTTCATCAGGGATTAGGAACTTCAACATCCCAACCTGCTCAATCCTCAATATCAATTCCTTCCCAAACATCGGGAATTTCATCAGCAATCTCATCCACTACTGGTGTTTCAATGGAAAATCCATGGAATAGTCCCGGTGCGATTAATATGCTTGCACCATTACATGCATTGCCTGATTCTCCTGAAAAATGGTTACCCAAGTTTAATCCAGATGTTGGAACACAAGCTGAAGAACATATTAATAACTTCATTTTATCAGTTAATCTGAAAGGATTAATAGAGGAAGATGTTGTCGTTAGGCTTTTCCCTTATACTTTGCAAGGATCAGCGGGATCTTGGTATTTCTCCCTGCCCTCTAGATCCATTACCAGTTGGAACATTTGCCAAGAACAGTTTCTTACCAAGTATGACGATGATAGATCTTTAGCCACATTAATCAATGATCTCTTTAATCTTAGGATAGAGCATAGGGAACCGATTAAAGAATTCAACTCATGATTCAATAAACTCTTGAATAAGATCCCAACGGCCTCCAAACCAAGTGAGAAAATCAGAAGCGAATGGTATATAACTGCCCTACCCACCAATATAGCTATCTTCGTAGACAGGGCCGCAAAACCAACTTTAGCTGAAAACATGAAAGAAGCACTTGTTGTGGAGAAACACATTAATGCTCTAGAAAAGAAAGCTGCCCTTGAAGACAGAAAATCCAAAAAAGTTTCTTTTAAAGATGATTCAAAGAAGAAAACCCCTAAACATCCATATGATATGGAGGGTTTACAAAAAGTCCTCAAGACTATGTAAAACGAAATGGTCGAAATCAAAAAACAAGTGGCTGAAACCTCAACAAAAAGGCCATTTAGGAATTTCAAGAAAACTGAATCAAAATCACCAAATGTTATATCTAATGCAGATTCAGATCCTGAAGAGGAAGAAGAAGATGAAACAATTTCACCATCCGATGAATTCGAAGAAGAGGAAGTTGTTGAATGCCATGGAATGTGGGACTTCATATTACCTAACTCCGATACAGAAAATGAACAAGAAGCTTTTCCTGTGACTACTAGGAGTAAAGGTGCCCCTGAACCTGTCCAAGCAAGTTCAAAGAAAAGGAGTGCAGGTACTACTACTACAAAGGAAAAGGTACCCACAAAGAAGCCGGCTGCAACAGTACCTCAAAACCAACCTTCATCCTCAAATATACCTTCAACATCTAAAACGTTGGTAGTATCGGATTCAATGGATTACAATATTGTTGATGATATGAAGAAGACTAAGGCAAACATCACCATGTTTGAACTTAGAAAATTAAAACATCAGTAGAAATTGCTTCTTAAGGAACTGAATGCAGTTCCTTCTTCGCCTCTTCCTAGTGCTAAAGCTACAAATGATTCAGGTCAACCACCTTCTGGTAGGCTTGAAGCTACTGATATGATTCTAATTGGAGACAGATCAAATTCCCATACTCCTCCTTTCCTCTTAACCTACGAGATCTATAATCGAAATATACACAATTGTTTGATTGACTCAGGGGAATCCTCTAATATAATGCCAGCTTCAGTTTGTTCCAAACTGAACATTGAGCCCCAAAAGTCCGCAATTCACATTGTGCAGTTAGATAGAACCAAAGTCCAGGTTTTAGGGAAATCAACTCTGTGACTATCAGGTTATCGGCTGATCCACGAGTAGTTCAAAGAATTGATATCTTAATCGCTGATATACCTGAGTTTTATGGTTTAATCTTGAGTAGGGATTGGTTTGAGAAGCTCCATGGGTATATTTCTACCGATTGGTACCATATGTGGCTACCCTACAAGGGAAAGCCAAATCAAATAAAAATCAATTGGGAGAAACATATGACCCATACTGTTACAGAATTTGAACAAGAGAATCAACCAATAGCATTTAATAACAATATCTTGGGGAATTATTCATCTGAATCATTCTTTGGCAACTTCACCGCCCAACCATCTCCTTTCTCAGTAAACAATTTCACATCCCAAATCGAAAAATTTTCACAAACCGATAGATCAAGATGTGTTAATGTTGCTGAGAACATTGTAAATAAAATTTTTGATAACTCTTTATTTTGGTCTTTATACTTTGACGGATCTAAATCCAGTGAAGGATCAGGAGCAGGTTGCATTTTAGTTAGCCCTGAGGGAGAAAAAACGATGTTGTCTTGTAGGTTGGAATTTGAATGCACGAATAATACAGCTGAGTATGAGGCCTTAGTTCAAGGACTATATAAATCTATTGGCCTTAATATTCAATATTTGAAAGTGTTTGGTGATTCAGAGATTGTCATAAAATAGGTTAGAAACACAATTCATTGTCTTTCTAGTCATCTCAAACACTATCAGTCTCTGGTACAAGAACTCACCTCTCAATTTTTAGCATTCAATATTTCTCCCATCCCTAGGTCTCAGAATTCAGCAGTTGACTTGCTAGCCAATGTTGCTTCTAAACTCCTACCTTCCGAAGATTATAGCCCAGATAGATTTTCAGTAGAGTTAATTTTTAGACCATGGATTCCTGACAATGTCACCAATTGGCGAGTGTTCAATCACGATGAAGACAATTTACATTTTTTGACTTTAGACAAGTCCTACGATGATCAGATCATTGAGGAAAGTGATCATGATCTTCAGATGAAAGAAAAACACGAGGAAAACTCAATACCAAAACCTGTGGTTAAACTTGAGGATCTCTACGATATGAAAGATAGTTTTAAACAGGTAACCAATTCAAAGCTCCAAAGTTCCACCTTAAGATTTGAATTAATAAACTTGGTACTGAGCAGAACCCTCAAAAAATTAATTTGGGATTAGGACTTTCTGTCGAAGAAAGGATACATTCATTAAATTATTAAGAAAAAATAAACATGTCTTCGCTTGGAAATATGATGATTTAAAAACATACGATGCATCAATCATCCAGCATACCATTCCAATGCTTTCTGAACAAAAACCAGTTCAACAAAAGTTGAGGAAAATACATCCGAACTTAAAGAGTCAAATAAAATCAGAACTCAATAAATTCTTGAAAGCTAAGATTCTTTTTCCCGTTCGGCACTCAAACTGGGTTTCCAATATGGTGCCTGTTAGGAAGAAAAATGGCGACATCACGATTTGTATAGATTTCAGAAATCTGAATAAGGCAAGCCAAAAAGATAATTTCCCATTACCTACCATGGAGCAGATACTCCATTCAGTAGCAGGTTCTGAGTTAATGTCCTTTTTAGATGGTTTTTCAGGATATAACCAAATTTTGGTCCATCCTGATGACAGAGTCAAAACTACCTTCAGAACAAAATGGGGAACAAAATGGGGAACTTACGCTTATCAGAAAATGCCTTTTGGAATTATTACTGCAGGAGCTACATTCCAAAGAGCAATGGATATAGCCTTCAAAGGATTGATCAACAAAACAGTAGTTGTCTATTTAGATGATATCACTGTATTTTCAAAGAAAAGATCCAATCATTTGCATGATTTAAATCAAATATTTGAACGCTGCAGAAGGTATGGTATTTCACTCAATCCCAAAAAATCCTTCTTTGCTCTTAATCAAGGAAAGCTCTTGGGCTTTATTGTTTCCAAAGATGGTATTTACATTGATCCGAATAGGATTAAAGAAATTTCTGAAATTCCATTTCCTCATAACAAAAAATCCATGCAGTCATTTTTAGGTCAAATTAACTTTGTCAAGAGATTTGTTCCCAATTTTTCCCACATCATTTTACCATTACAAACTATGATTAAGAAAAATTCAGTGTTTAGATGGGGATCTGCAGAAAAAGAAGCATTTGATTCAATCAAACAATCAATAATCAATGCCCCTACTTTAAACACTCCTAATTTTTCTAATCATTTCATATTGTACACTATCACGTCCGATTCATCTTATGCAGCAGTACTCACTCAGATTAATGATCACAACTTGGAAGCACCGATTTCATTTTATAGTTCAAATCTGCAGGGTGCTGAACTAAATTATTCCGAAGTTGAAAAACAAGCCTTTGCTGTGTATAAAGCTGTCAAACATTACAGACCCTTCCTTTTAAAATCCCATACAAAAGTTATAATTCCTTTTCCT
Organism: Pinus tabuliformis; assembly: GCA_031772625.1. Taxonomy (NCBI): domain Eukaryota; kingdom Viridiplantae; phylum Streptophyta; class Pinopsida; order Pinales; family Pinaceae; genus Pinus; species Pinus tabuliformis. The sequence continues at coordinate 1,479,958,260 of CM062820.1, read as the reverse complement.
GCAGTAAGGCAATTATTAATCCAAAGGGAATTAGGTGAAAAAAAGGCAAACGGGGTTACAACACTTAAAGAATATGACTTGGAAATCAAGTCAGCAAAGATTGTTAGAGGCTAAGGTTTTTGCAGGTTATTAGCAGGAGCATCCAACCTTCAAGAACCAGGTGATATAGAACATATTGAAGAAATCAACCAGATAAGTATTACTGGTTCTGAATCGCAATATGCAGACTTGATCTTTTATTTGAAAAATGGATATGCACCTCCTAACCTGTCTTATAAAAACAAACGAGCCATTAGATTAAAAGAAAAAAACTTCATTATCATTGATGATGTACTTTTTAGGCAAAATTATGATTCAATTTTATTAAGATGCCTAGAAAAACCTGAAGCACAAAAGGTTTTGTAGGAACTACATGATGGACCAGCAGGAGGACATTTTGGAGCTGATACAATAGCCAACAAAATCATTCATGCTGGATATTATTGGCCCACCCTATTCAGAGATACTCATGAATATGTAAGGAAATGCCGAAGTTGTCAAATCTCCAGTGGAAGACAAAGAAAGCCAGCTTTCCCTTTGCAACCAGTCAACACTGAACAACCTTTTGAGCAATGGGGATTAGATATCATTGGGGAAATAACTCCACAGTCCTCCAAACAACATAAGTATATCCTTACTGCTACTGATTACTTTACTAAGTGAGTTGAAGCAATTCCTATAAAGACAACAAACTCTGAAGTAATTATAGAGTTTATAGATCAATTCATCATTACCAGGTTTGGTGTCACAAATGCTCTTGTTTTCGATAATGCATCTTATTTCTCTGGAAATGCTATGTTTGAGTTCGCTATTAAAAGAGGATTTAAATTGAAATATTCTGCAAATTACTATCCCTAGGGTAATGGTTTAGCAGAATCTACCAATAAAAATCTAGTAAAATTATTAAGCGAACTATTGAACAGAATAAAAAAAACTAGCACAAATATTTAATATTCGCACTATGGGCTGATAGAATAACGCAGAAGGCTTCCATAGGTACTTCTCCATTCAACCTTGTATATGGGAAAGAAGTGGTGCTACCGACCAATCTAGTGCTTCCTTCTCTAGCCCTAGTTCAGTTTATTGAAGAACGCCCCTGTTCTTCTATTCAACTTAGACATGATCAAATCTTAAAATTAGAAGAAGAAAGAGAAAAGGCCAAAATTACTCATGCAAAACATCAGCAAATTATCAAGTCATCTTTTGATTCAACTTCATCCAGTTCAAAATAGTTACAGGTTGGTGATCTAGTTCTGAAATGGGACAAAGCCCATGAGGATAAAGGAAAACACACCAAGTTCCAGAAGATGTGGCTTGGACCATTTCAGATCTTCGAGAAGATAGGCCATTCGACATTCATATTACAAGATTTATCAGGAAAGAGAGATTATCTTCTTGTTAATGGCCTCATCTTAAAGAAATTCTTCAATTGAGGAGGTAACCCCTTCTCCCTTTTTTTTAAGTACAGTAGAATTTATAGTTTTTAGGACCATTAGGAAATAAAGTTGTAAGATATCTTCCATTGGCCTTTGCTATATTGAAAATTTGTTCAAAAGAAGTGGTTTTGATATTTACTTTTAAAATAGAAGCCTTAAACAAAAGGGAAAATTTCTAGGAAATTACGTATATTCACATTCTGAAACCCCATTTCATTTTTGTGAAATATTCTCAAGATTTAGAAGTACTGTAAATCATTTTATGGTTTTCAAACTGGCCACAAAAAGGTTATCAATATCAAAACAGAAACTAATTCAATGTTAGCACCTTCAACTCTTACCCTGTCATCCATTCTCTCTTAAGGAGAAAATTGTCCATCCCATTCATCCAAGTCTATGATTACTCAGAGTGTAATTCTAAAATATTTGATATAAAAGATAAGGGGTCTTATTACAAGTCTTCTTACCATGATCATTGGGAAATAGTTTAACCGACATTACCAACACTGCATACCAAAACAGGGTAATGGCTTATAATTATAAGACAAGGGGTCTCATCACGAGCCAGCTTGTTCGGTTAGATTACAACCAGTGAATGGCATTGTCAAACAGCTGGCCACCAAACCAGGACAATGGATTTTTATCTTACAAAATAATAGAAAAGGAAAAAGAAATACAAAATATGAAAGCATATTTTGAATTCATTCTTTTAATCATACTCTGAAATGGAGGGATAATGGACCGTCAAATGGTTAAAAGGTATCCCTGTCGAAACTATGAATGTTTGCTGGCAGCAGAGGCTCTACCTATGACAAAGGAGTCAATTAAAAAGGCTAAGTTGGAAAGGTTTTTGTTTGATCATTATCAACCAATAGAGGCCAATTTAAAACTTATAACATATCTAATTTTAACAAGAGAAGAAATTAGCAAAAATAGCTCTTATTATATTCAGAATGTATGTATACCTTGTTATATTAGAATTTTCCTCTTTGATAAGATTTCTATACAAATAAAGTCTAAGTATTTCAATATTTCTCAGAGATAACTATTTCTCCCAGCGAATCGCCAATTGTTGTGCTGTACAACAACCCCCCATTTCATAAAATTTTACTTTCAAAACTATAATATGAAATGGGTCCCTTTTAGATTAAATTGGTATCAACTTATCATTCCTCAAAAGGTCCGAAAAGAAACAAAACATTATAAACCTTTCGAGACAATAATATAATCGGTCTTATAATAAAAAAAATGAATAATTCTTTATTATTGCGATAAAGCAATCACAAGATCGCATATTGTAATAACAAAGGATGCATAACAAAAGACCCATTGGTTTTCCCCGATGCGACAAGCGCAAATAACTATCGGATATCAGGCAGGTAAGCAATCGTAACAAAAGGCCCATCTCTTTGCTCCGATGCGATATCGCTATCGGCGATCGGGGAATGTAACATGTATGCAACTGAAAGCCCTCTTCTAAAAAGCTCCCGATACGAATTAGTGATATCGCTATAGGCGATCGGGGATTCCATAAGGACACCAATATAACTGCTTAAACATTCCTCCAATCCCCGATTGTGATAAAGCTAAGCGCGATTTTCAAAAAGGATTGATAAGGCTTGGGTATATTGTGTTGAATTATTATTAACAGCCTTTCTCTTCCCGAGAGTGATTCACTTGCGCCCATCCGCCAAAACATCAAAGCCATGCTTAAATGAATTATTCGGCCAATAAACGATATGATGAGCATTTAAATGATTGACAGGTTTAAACGGCCAATTAATGGAGCAATTATGCCAAAATCTCTTTAGAGATTGTATCCGCGACAGTCTTATGTTAATCCTCCATTATTCATTGATTGATATAACTCTTTCATACTTGGTTTGCGCCATCTATTCTCCACATTACGTTCATTTTACCTCCTGTGCAGAGCTCCTCCGAAGCAGCGAATTTAGGCCAAATGGGGAAGAAGTCTAAGAAATTTGGAACAGCTTCAGCTTCCGTAGTAACAGGACAACGCACTGCTGATCTGGGATCAAGTAAAAAAGGATTAATCTCAGACACCACATGTCTTGGTCTCGATAATACTACTTGGCAGAGCATCTATAATCTGGTTGAGGCCGAAGAGCCTCAGGAAACAATAGTACAAGCTACAGCCGACCCGAACCGGAAGTCCGAGGCAACTCTAAAGGATTTGGCCGATTCTTACCTACACAGGATAGCAGCTCAAGAGCAAATTCTTCCATACACAGATGTTGTAAGATGGGCAGTTGAGGAAATTCCAATTACAAACAGAACATTTTGCACTATCAACGGGAGAGTATTCGGTTCATTTCAGCCCAATGATTTGAGACAAATGTACCATTTGCCCGAACCAAAGAAGAGGTATAACAAAGCATTTCTGGAGAAGTTCAGAGATGAAAATGAAATTGAATCAGCACCTATACGGGAATGGAGACAAAACCCAGCGAAACACAAGCATGAGTCCTCGGGTAAGTACTCTGTCGATTCCTTGTGTTCTCCTTATTGTTATGCTGGAGCGATGATGTGTAGGATTTGGGGGTTGCATGATTCTGCAAAATTCTCCATAGAGATGGTACCTTTAATTGAAGCCGCACGCAATAGCGAAATAATGGATTGGGGTAATATATTATCTGATAAGTTAGCAACAGTTATTCTTGAGTTCAGAAACAAATCCCGCATTACTGATAGGTTCATTCCTCCATTTTACTTTAGAGCCTACATCTTAGATACTCTCTGTTTTAACTCCGAATTTCCTGTTCTGGGGTGGAGATGGACTCCACAGGACCCCATGCCCATTCATATCTATCACTAGAAGTTGTGGAAAGCCCATTATAAATACCACCTATATCAAGTTTGCAATGGATTTATGTTACCCATTTACTATGCAATTTTTGACAAACCTCCTCCTAAGATTTCCTCACAAGTAGAGTTTGACTTGACAGCCTTATGAACCTGGTTCGGAGAAGAAAAATTTACATATGTAAGAGTTTTCAGCAGTCATGCCAGGCCTCATGTCCTCCCCTTGTATATACCCGACAAACTATTGGCTCGAGAGATAGCATATCATCTTACATCCGAAGGAGTTACATAGACTCTAAGGAATAAAAGAAGCAAGTCTGGCCTCCTTTTCCTCTAAGGTGTGGCGTTTACACTATGCATGACTACAAGAATGCGGAGAAAGAAGCTGAAAAGATAAATACACTGAATCTCGCCACTCTTCCTAACAGACGATTTGATCCAAACAAAGTCGTCTATAATGTACTAGAACAGGCAAAACTCACTAAATTTGAACATAAAAAAGATGAGTTTGATGACCTATTCTCCTCGGCCGAGTCATTATTTCAGGTTCAAGCGCTAGCTAAAATGAGATATCACGACGATGGGTTAGTCGAATTTAACAGACTTAGAGAGCAGAGGTTGCAAACTCTGCCTCTAGATTTGTTAGCCACTGCCTCGATGACACAGTCAAGCGAGCCTGAACAATGACTTACCAATGAACCTCCTGCTACATCAGAAATTTTTGAAGAAGTCCAAAGAAGAGAGCAAAAGGAATTCTATAGGAAGGAGCAGGAAGAATTCCAGAGGAAAGAACAAGAGGAAGCGCAGAGGAAAGAACAAGAGAAAATATGTGAAGAGGAACAAAAAAGGCAGCAGGAGTAGAGCAGCAAGGATGTGAATGTAAATACCCAGATTGACCCAAGGTTGCTCCAGGAATGGAAGAAATTCGATTCATTCATAAGCAATCTAGAAATCTCAAGAGAAGCTGATACATCCAAAGCGGCCGATACACAAGATACATCATCAAAAGAGGTTCTAAGCGAAGGAACCAGCAGTCTACCCCCTACTATAGACTTAGAAGTAATTCCCAAAGATCCTTCGGATCAAATCATTTTGCAAGTGGAGGATATACCTCCATTGGATGTCTTTTATAGCCCAAAGCATAGGGCCGTAGTAAAACGACAGCGGAAAAGGAGAAGGATTGATCAACCTTCCCTGTTCCCTGAAAAAACAGTGACAGCCAACGTAGTTTGGAAGGAGGAGTTTGATCCTTCTGATGACCTAACAAAATTGTCCCAATATGCTGGAGCTTATTCGGCGGCCACCATGGAGAAGGCATCGGAAGTGAGTAATTTGTTAAAAGAAAAAGACCAGGCAATCGCTTCATTACAAGCACAGCTATCGGAGGCACAACAGAAAGAAGAACAATTAGAACATCAATTTTCCACGCAACAACAGTTAAATAATCAATTGAACAAGCAGTTGCATGAAGAGAAACAGAGGGTAGATTCGAGTGTGATTCAAAAGCAGAAAGAACTATCGGAGGCATTAGCAAAATTGAAGACAATGAATGAACAGATGGTAAAGACAAAAGATGAGCAAATTGCTCAATTATTAGGTCAAATAGAGAAGTTCAAGAGTCTTCCGCAGCCTGCCGATTTCAGAGCAGAAGCACTACAGATTAATAAGGCACTGGTAACACAAATAATATTATTGTGTCATAAAATTGCTCAAGTTGAACCCCTGTGTGACATAACAGCATCAATAATCGATAAATCAGACGATGCTAGACAAGACTTTGAGCAGGCCAATGAGACCTTAACAGATTTTCTTACTTGGCAGGACACTAATGAGGGACAGGCAGCAAATTTGCCTAAGATCCTAGAATCCCATAAAGAAATTCTATTTATGGAATGGCAGTCCCAATTGATGAAGGCAGAGAGAGCAGTTTCTAGATGCAGATTATCCACAAGTAATTTGATTGAATTAATTAACAATACTCTCTATTTATCTAATATGATCTCTCAATGTACACCAGGTAAATTACTATCGGCTAAAACATTGGAGCAATCATGTTATCAAGAGCTGGAAAAGAATGGGAGATTGATCACAGGTATTAACAGTTTAACTTGGGACACCTATTGGTTGTTCCTAGTAAAACCATACAGCCAGAGAGCCGCCCTCAAGTGCCTAACAGATGCAATCGGGTGTATCATTCCCGATATACACGATGCCACCTATTCTGCTCAACTCAATTCTCGTCTCAGCCGCCCTCAAGAAGTGGAACCAATGCTAGCGATATGCCAACTCAGGTCGAAAGGCAAACAACCAGAGTGATGAATCATGCTGCCGACTAGCAGATTGCTTTGGGGGAGATATTCAAGATCCAGTTGTACCAATTTAGTAGCATTTTAATTTTGTAGTTAGTCAGTTTAATTAAGTATTTATAGACCCTTTCATGTATTTAGAAAGGGTCGTAAATTTTTGTATATGACTTAAACCTAAAGTTGCACTACTGTACTTCAGGTATATATTTTTATAAAGACTGGGCCAATTATTCCAATTTTATTAACGAAGCTTTTATGTGGATGTGCTCTACTGCCTTTATTTAAAAGTATTTCCGAGTCGGAAGAAGGAATTTGAATTGCGATTGATGTTGGGAATGATTTGCAGCTCATATGGTACTACTATCTATGTCTGAATTCATTCTTTTTATGTGAATTGTTATTTAATCATTCTTGCTATTATTGAATATATGCATGTTTTTTAACAGCATTCTTTATACTTTCGACAATTGGATGTTTACAACGTGCTTTTCTTCTAATCATACATATATCAGTAATATAAAAAGATAAGTGTAACAATGTTTTATTAATTACTTTGTTCAACTATTTGAACAAAGCAATTATTATATGAATGAATGTCTATGTTTATTGAATAGAGTCATCTATATGCCTATTGATGAACAGAGATCATCAAAAGTTGCACTTAAGAATAGAAGCTTCCCGGGATAGAATAGTCATTGTATTTTCGCTTTAAGATTAAGTCATCCATTCATTATCACTTATTAGAAAATCAGTCACTTATCCACCCCCTTTTTATTCATTACTGGGAAACTGATCCCATTATATCCAGTCGGAGCCACCATCCCAAATGGAAAAGGAGCTGTATTAAGGTCCGGACCGGGTGGTTATCCCCCGATGTTGATGCAACGATTTTCGAGGCATCAACTGTGCCCTAACTCAAGGATGAGAAAGAAAAGATTCAAAGGTATATAAATGGGTTTCCATAAGAATTCAGGGACAAAATAGTGTTTGATGACCCACAAACTCTAGAGGATGTTAGTAGGAAACTAAAGTAGTAATACAAGAAACAAGAGAACAAGTATGAATACAAGGTTGATTGGAAAGATAAGCGCAAGAATCAATTTAAAGGAAAGGGGAAGAAAACTAAATAGAAACAATAAGGTGGAAGTCTGAGGTTGACCACTTCTACAAAAGGTTAGTTTTAACAGAAATCCAATATTGTTAATCAAGGTCAGGTCTCTAAATTTGCAACCAGGGAAATAGATGGGTCTCAGAGAAAATCCATAAAATGTTGGAAATGTGGGGAGGACCATTTACGTAGGGATTTTTCTTAGCTGCATAGGAACCAATCAAGACTATATAATGTGTAGGAATAAAATACAATAAGTGATGTGGCTAAGAGTATATCGCACATCTACACAACAGTGGAAAATATACAGGCTAAGCATCAAGCATTGATTATTGAGATGGGAGGTACAATCTACAACAATACTATTTCAATTTTAATTGACCCTGGTTCGAAATTTAGTTATGTAATCCACTAAATGGTCAAGAAATGTGAGTTACAAAGGAAAGCACACAAGGAATCGTGGCTAGTCCAATTGGCCATGGGATCAAAGAAAATAGTTGAGCACGTGGAAAGATCATGCCCAATCATGATGAGTGGTATGCCCAGGGTGGTGGATTTGAATTTATTATCTTTGGGTACATATGACATCCTCATCATAATGGGTTGGTTGGCTTGGCATAAGAAAAAATTTGATTACTTTAGTAAATCAATTGAATTCCTCAACAAGGATGCGGAAAAAATGATGCTGCAAGGAAAATTGAAACCAATATCAGTCAAGCAAATAACCTTGTTGTAATTGAAATGACGTAGTGGAAAATGATGTAGAATGTTTTTTGTCCAAATAGCTAATGATTTTAATGGTAACATCAATAGTTTAATGGAGCACTCAATTTTAAAACAATTTGAATATGTATTCCTTGATGAAATCCTTGGACTGCCAGTACACAGGGAAATTGATTTCTCCATAAAATTATTTCCAAGGACAGTGTTAGCATCTTAATCTCCTTAACGAATGAGTACGCCAGAATTAATAGAGTTAACGCTACAATTGAAAGAAATGTTAGACAACGGTTATATTAGACTGAGTGGGCAACTTCAATTTTGTTCGTAAGAAATAAGGATAACACACTAATATTGTGCATGGATTACATGCAGCTCAACAAATTAACCACTAAAAATAGAATTGTCGTGGATCATTGATTTGTTTGATCAACTATATGGAGAAAAAATATTTTTGAAAATTTATATAAGATCTAGGTATCACCAAGTATACATAAAGGATGATGGTATTCACAAAAAAAAGCTTTAGAACAAGTTACAGGCACTATGAATTTGTGGTTGTGCCTTTTAAGCTTACTAATGCCCCTACTACTTTCATGTATTTAATGAACAATGTGTTTAGTTTGTACATGGGCAAATTTGTGTTAGTATTTACTGATAATATATTGGTTTATTCAAAAACCGAAGAGGAGCATGAGTAGAATCTATCCATAATTCTAAAACTACTAAAGAGTGCATAAGGCTTATGCAAAAATCAACAAGTGTGAGTTCTTTTAGCCCCAAATTCAGTACTTGGGACACATTGTCTCAAAAGAGGGTGTGGTAGTTGACCCTGAAAATGTTAAGGAAATTATGGAGTGGGAAAATCCAAAGAATGAAGCAGAATTTAGATCATTTATGGGGCTGATATGTTAATACATAAGGTTCATTAGAAATTTCTCTAAGATAGGTTACCAAATCATAGTGCTGTAAAGAAATGGAAATAAATTTCAGTGGACAATTGAATGTGCTACAATATTTGAGTAGCTAAAGCAATTACTTACACATGCTCCCATGCTAAGGATGATTGACCCCAAAAAATACTTTCTAGTGTGCATGGATGCTTGCAAAGAAGGGTTGGGTGGAGTCCTCATGCAAGAGCGACAAATAGTTTTCTATGAATCTAGAAAGTTGAATGAGCATAAAGAAAACTATGTCACCCATAATCTTTAATTGACAACAAAAGTTTACAGACTAAAGAAGTGGAGGTAATACCTCCTTGGGAGAGAATTTACATTGATGATAGATCATGGAGGGCTAAAGTACTTGTTTGATCAACCCAATTTTAATGTGAAGTAGGCGAGATGGTTAGCACTAATTAATGAGTTTGATTTAGAAATAAAATATATCAAAGGCAAGGAGAATAAGGTATCTCTATATTCAAGAAGGAGGTTGCAAGTATCTCTATAGTTGTTGTAAGAAATTGTGAAATTAATATTCAAGAAGGGATTAAAGAAGCAATGCAACGAGAGAAACAATATACATAGGTAAAAAAATATTTGCAGCAAGAACAAAACAGAGTGAATATATATACCTTGTATGAGAAACTTGAAGAAGTTTGTCTTAGATGAATTTCAGAAAATACCATACTCTAGTCATATAGGTTATCAAAATATGCTAAAAACCATTAAAAAAACCATATTACTTGCGAGGTATGAAAAGGGATGTGGCCAAATACATTTCTAAATGTTTAGTGCTAGTAGATAAAAGTGGAATGCAAACATCCAATAAGATTTCTACAACGAATCCCCATTCAAAAATGGAAATGCGAGGTCATTTCCATGGATTTTATCACATGTTTGTTGAAGACAACTCGACTACATGATGCCATTATGGTTTTGGTAGACAAGTTGAGAAAAATATCTCACTTTTTGGTTGTTAATTCTATTCATACAACAAGTAACATTGCCAAGGCTTTATAAAAGACATAGTGAGGTTACATGGAGTACCCAAGAAAATTATCTCAAACAGAGATGCAAAGTTTACTTCTAAATTTTGGAAAGAATTGCCTATTGGTTTGGAGATAGAATTAACTTTTAATACAACTTATTATTCACACATAGATGGGAAAATTGAAAGTAAAAGCAAGGTGCTGGAAGACATGCTCAAGATTTATGTCATGCATTAGCTAAAGAAGTGGGAAGAGTTTCTTCCACTAGTGGAATTTTCTTATAATAATGGTTATCAATAGTCATTAAAACTGAGTCAATTTGAGGCTCTTTATGGAAGAAAAGGCTAGACACCTATTAGTTGGAGTGTCCCAGTGAATAGGGTCCATATTGGTCCTGATATGCTAAGAGAGATGGGATAGGAAATGAAAGCCATCAGGAATAATTTAAAATTGGCTCAAGATAGGTATAAGAGTTATGCAAACCAACATAAAGTGCATAAAGAGTTTAAAGTGGGGGAACATGTTTTCCTCCACATCAAACCCAGGAAAATATCATTGAGAATTGGGTCTTGTGCCAAGTTGGTACCACGTTTTCGTGGGTCATTTGAGATCACAGAAAGAGTGGGGTTAGTGGCCTACATATTGGCATTTCCACCCATAGTGACAACCCATGATGTTTTCCATGCTTCGTTGCTTAAAATGTATGTGCATGATGTTGATAATGTTGTCGATTGATAGTGGAATCAAAGGGAGAGTTACAGTTGAATCCATTTGTTAAGTTTAGGTATGTTCTATGCTAGAGCAATTTATTTAATTTTCACAGTTAGCAATCACAACAGCGTTAAGATAAACTGCAGATAGAACATAAATATAAATCACAGAAGATAAGCCAAGGCAAGAGGACACAAGATATGGCGCGAGCCAGGGACAAACCCCACAATGTGTGGGAAACCCTTTGATCAAATCTTCTTTTATCTTCAAAGTTCAACAGAGAAAGAGAGAGAGAGTACATCAATAGAAGTCAACACATTGACTTATCTAGATCTAGCATAGATCATTTCATAAAATGATGAGATCAGTTGAAGACATTCTGCTTCAACTGATTCTCAAGGTGACTCCTTCACCTATCATTGTGCTGCATCTCATCCATTTGCTGCACCTAACTGTGTAGCACCATCATGATGCTGCCCGTTGCATCATTCGTCACAATTGTACCATTCTCATGATTATATTTACTATGACGTTGTTCATGCTCCATGCATCATTGTTCTACCCATACACATGATCTAATTCATTATGATGCACATGATATATGCATTATGCTGCTTCATACTACCCATATGCATCATACTTCTCATACTGCCCATGCATCATTATATCATAGCTGCATCCTTATGATAATACGTCCTTCTGCCTGCATAGATATTTATTGCCATAACCTGCATAGTTTAGAAGATATGAGCATACAACATATAACTTGTATCACCCCAGCGTATATATGTATATTGCTGTCTTGTGATCATATGTACAGTCTTTATTACAGCCTTTATTACCTTGACTGCATTCATATGTACAGTCTTCAATACATGATTGCATTCCATATATGTATGTGACTGCGTTCACATGTATACTGCCTAGCGTATATACAGGACTGTCCAACGAATGTATATAACCATAACTAAAATGTATGACTGTGCGTTCTTTGTATGGACCTGTGCATACCCAGAATGGACTGTGTATGACTGTGTTCTACAACGTATATATATGTGTATATATATCTGCTATGATAGTCATATGAGCCACGTGGCATATTAACCTACGTTCCAATATATATTGCGTTGACAGTCTTTATGCTTCATGACCAGCGTATTAATCTTTATGCCCTGCGTAACCCTTGACTACATATAACCATGAACAGCGTATAATGATTCTCGTTGACTATTTTTTGTATTTCATTCCTTACTGCGGCTAGGGTTTGACAACGTTTGGGCCTCCATCTTGAGCGTATATTACTGTGTGTAAGCATTCAGGAAGCCTCCTTGACTTGCGTAGATGAGGGTTGTTGATTTACTGCGTTCATTACTTATGTGTTGCCTTAACTGCGCTCAACGCTTACATGTTGCCTTGACTGCGTTCAATACGTTGTGATCCTTACCTTGCTGCAATTAGGCTCCACTACAGCGTATAAGCTACGGCATGTATTGATTGCATGAATATCTCCCATGACTCCATGAAACCAGCGTATAATATTCACAACATATCCACCATGAACAACGTGTATTATGAGTAGCGTATATCTTATAAGACTGTGTTGAATTAATCTAGGCTAGCATACTCTTTCTGTGACTCTCCTTCCAAAAACCCAAGACGTGGAGAGGAGATCACATGAAGAATGAGTGTGCCAATTGACATCAAAACTCTTCTATTTATACTAAAGCGAGGATGATGAATAGACACGTAGGTTGGGCTTCTAGAGCCTACATAATAGTTGGTTGGCTTTGATAATAATTTCATAAACAATATAAATTCATATCTCCATAAATACTTATCGGAATCGGATGATCTTTGGATCAATACTACACCTCTCGACGAGAGGGATCCAATAAAAATATCAGCCGCCATAAATAAGCTGATCCACATGGAGTTTGGCCCTAGTTGCCAATTTAACACTCCCTCTCAACTAGGGAGAACTCCATCCGTTGATCCATAAGTCCGACTGTACTATCTCTACCATCAGTGCCCTACACTATTCTTCCCAACTCTACTCAGCTCTGCTGGCTTTGCTCTACTCTGCTGGCTTTGCTCTACTCTGCTCAGCTCTGCTGGCTTTGCTCTACTCTGCTCAGCTTTGTTGGCTCTGCTAGCTCTGCTCTGCTTTGCTTAGTGCTGCTGGCTCTGCTAGCTCTGCTCTGCTGAACTATGAAGAAGAAGAATTGATCGAGAATGTCTCATACCATTCTCCACTGACCCAAAGTTAGTCTCAGAGTGCGTACCACTGGTCCCAGACCAGTCTCAACTGACCCGAAGTCAGCATCATAGTGGGTACCACTCCTACCACTGGTCCCAGACCAGTATCGCAGGCTCAGAGAGTGTACTACTAGTCCTAGACCAATCTCAACTGACCTGAAGTCAGCATCATAGTATGTACGACTCTCACTGATCCCAGACCAGTCCTACACTGACATGAAGTCAGTCTTGGAGTATGTACCACTGATCCCAGACCAGTCTCAGATGACCCGAAGTCAGCGTCATAGTATGTACAACTTCTACCACTGGTCCCAGACCAGTATCGCAGGCTCAGAGAGTGTACTACTGATCACAGACCAGTCTCAACTGACCCGAAGTCAGCGTCATAGTATGTACGACTCTCACTGGTCCCAGACCAGTCCTGCACTGACACGAAGTCAGTCTCGGAGTGTGTACCACTGATCCCAGAGCAGTCTCAGCCGACCCGAAGTCAGCGTCATAGTATGTACAACTCCTACCACTGTTCCCAGACCAGTATCATTGATCCCAGATCATGGAGGTCATCCTAGCATAGGGAGTACGGTAGATACAACGATGCGTCCATCGGTACTACTATGGTCCCTAACTTCATTTCCCTCCTCATTGATCAGATGAGAGGTACTTCCCATGAGTCCCAAACTGCATGGGTAGGATGCCTCAATAAGAGAACTTAATCAATCCTGTCCTCATAGGAGAACACATCAATCCTGCTATAATCGCCATGGAGAACACATCAATCCAGGCTGCCATGGAGAACACATCAATCCAGGCCTCACAGGAGAACTAATCATCCTGCTACATAGGAGAGTGAATCATCCTATTCCACAAGAGAGCGAATCATCTTGTCCCACAAGAGAGCGAATCATCTTGTTCCAGTGCGCACCACCAGGGGAGGGTGAGTCACCCTGTGGTCGTATGTTGCTTCAGTAGAACTACAAGCCCCCTAGAGCTCCTAGAGCTCAATGTATGCAACATGCATGACCTTTTTACAAAGGTCTCTCAATGATCACAAATTTGATCTTTCCTCGGGGCTCTGTCCTGTACATCATCTTAGTTCGATGGAGCTTCCTTGATCATCGACTTACCATATCCCAAATAAGGCAGTATTCGATGTCTATCTGCTGGCACAATTTCCGAATACAGGATTCCTCAAAAATCGAATCCCACCTCTGGTTGTCACAGAGAATCACACTGGTATTCATCATGTGTACAAACAACTCACTGAAGAGCTTCAGCAACTCGATTGCCTCACAGAAGGCCATACTATCAGCAATGTATTTTGCCTTGGTGGTGCTCAGAGTCACCGATTTATGCTTCCTACTCATCAAGGATATCGAGGCAGATTCCAAAGAGAAACAGCACTGAGAAGTGCTCTAGTGATCCTCCTCACTGCCTGCCTATTCATCATTCGAATAATCATGTGGTTTCATATTTCGGCAGTGTATCTCAATCCATGGGAGATTGTGCCCTGAAGATATCTCGGAAGATTCTTGGCACCAATCTAGTGAGGCTCAACCAAATATGAGCTCACCATGCTAACTGAAAAACATATGTCTGGACAAAAGTTCACCAAGAACATCAACATGAATGAGTTTTGGAAACACAAAGGCATTTCCCAAATCAAGTCCGACATCACTACCATATAAACTTTGAAAGTTAAGATCCTCGAGGTAGTCACAGGCTAGCAATTTATCTTCCCATATTTAGAATCCAACTCCCTCTGTCTTCTACAAATGAGAAGGTCTGCACCTGTCAGACATAGGTGCCGGTATGAGAGGTTCATCATCCATAACCTTCGAGTAATGGTTTGGATCGGTTTCACTCCTAGTGAATCTCAGTTGCATTAGATATTTATCAATCGTCTCATACTATGCTTGAGGTGTTTTTCTTCAAGCCATAGAGAGCTTTCTTCCACTTGTATACATGAGATTCCCTGATCATGATTCTCAAACTCCTCGGGTTGTTCCAAGCCTGTGGACCTGCTACACGAGGGGAATGGTCCTCTTATAATATTTTCCTTCGGTACATTTCAGACATGTACCTCATGCTCCCTTTTGAATTCAGGCATCCTAGTCACCAGCTGACTCATAGACCTCCGGTGCTGAGTCAATGGACATGATCCCTAGTGGACTTCCTGGAACTTGATATAACCCTGAACTCAAAAACATCTTTGAAAGATCTATTTTTAAACACGTACCTTTCCATTGATAAGTGCCATCCTGTAACCTTTGACTTCCATTTCCGAGATGGTCATCAGGTTCTTCTTGCGATTAGGTACATAAAAGAGATTCTGGGGTTCCTTGCTTTTGTGGAAGAGTCGACCATTTCCTTGATGACTTGCATTACCAGTAATTCCTTCGATCATTGAAGATGTCCCAGGAATGATTGTTATCTTCATCAAGAGATGTGTCTCTACCATTCCGGAACTCCTTCGCATAATGGCTGAACTTATTTCAATAAGGCATCCGCCTTTCCTTCCACCCTTAGATCTGAACTTCCCAATGAAGTGATCTTTAGATGGGTCATCACAAACTTCTGCTACGCCATTCTGATAACATTCTTTGCTTCGACTTCACCCTAGGTGAATTATGAGGAATGCATTGATCCTTCTGTCTTGTCCCAACTGCCTTTGGTGATTGCTCTTTCACTCTTGCTTGGGCATTGTCTTCACCTCAGCTCTGATACCATGTTAAGTCTAGGTATGTTCTATGCTAGAGAAATTTATTTAATTTTCACAGTTAGCAATCACATCAGCATTAAGATAAATTGTAGATAGAACATAAATATAAATAGCAGAAGACAAGCCAAGGCAAGAGGAAACAAGATATGGCGCGAGCCAGGGACAAACCCCACAATGTGTGGGAAACCCTTTGATCAAATCTTCTTTTATCTTCAAAGTTCAGCAAAGAAAGAGAGAGAGAGTACATCAACAGAAGTCAACACATTGACTTATCTAGATCTAGCATAGATCATTTCATAAAATGATGAGATCAGTTGAAGACATTCTGCTTCAACTGATTCTCAAGGTGACTCCTTCACCTATCATTGTGCTGCATCTCATCCATTTGCTGCACCTAACTGTGTAGCACCATCATGATGCCGCCCGTTGCATCATTCATCACAATTGTACCATTCTCATGATTATATTTACTATGATGTTGTTCATGCTCCATGCATCATTGTTCTACCCATACACATGATCTAATTCATTATGATGCACATGATATATGAATTATGCTACTTCATACTACCCATATGCATCATACTTCTCATACTGCCCATGCATCATTATATCATAGCTGCATCCTTATGATAATACGTCCTTCTTCCTGCATAGATATTTATTGCCATAACCTGCATATACCTTGTCATGTATATATGAGCATAGTTTAGAAGATATGAGCATACATCGTATAACTTGTATCACCCCAGCGTATATATGTATATTGTTGTCTTGTGATCATATGTACAGTCTTTATTACAACCTTTATTACCTTGACTGCGTTCATATGTACAGTGTTCAATACATGATTGCATTCCATATATGTATGTGACTGCGTTCACATGTATACTTCCTATCGTATATACAGGACTGTACAATGAATGTATATAACCATAACTGCAACGTATGACTGTGCGTTCTTTGTATGGACCTGCGCGTACCAAGAATGGACTGCATATGACTGTGTTCTACAATGTATATATATGTGTATATATATCTGTTATGACAGTCATATGAGTCACGTGGCATATTAACCTGCTTTCCAATATATATTACGTTGACTGCGTTTCCATTTATATATATTGTGTTGACAGTATTTATGCTTCATGACCAGCGTATTAATCTTTATGCCCTGCGTAACCCTTGACTGCATATAACCATGAACAATGTATAATTATTCTCGTTGACTGTGTTTTGTATTTCATTCCTTACTGCGGCTAGGGTTTGACAGCGTTTGGGCTTCCATCTTGAGCGTATATGACTGCGTGTAAGAATTCAAGAAGCCTCCTTCACTTGCGTAGATGAGGGCTATTGATTTATTACGTTCATTACTTATGTGTTGCCTTAACTGCGTTCAATGCTTACATGCTGCCTTGACTGCGTTCAATACGCTGTGATCCTTACCTTGCTGCAACTAGGCTCCACTACAACATATAAGCTAGGGCATGTATTGATTGCGTGAATATCTCTCATGATTCCATGAAACCAGCATATAATATTCACAGCATATCCACCATGAACAACGTGTATTATGAGCAGCGTATATCTTATAACCCTGTGTTGAATTAATCTAGGCCAGCGTACTCTTTTTGTGACTCTCCTTCCAAAAACCCAAGACGTGGAGAGGAGATCACATGAAGAATGATTGTGACAATTGACATCAAAAATCTTCTATTTATACTAAAGCGAGGATGATGAATAAGCACGTCGGTTGGGCTTCTAGAGCCTACATAATAGTTGGCCGGCTTTGATAATAATTTCATAAACAAAATAAATTCATATCTCCATAAATACTTATCGGAATCGGATGATCTTTGGATCAATACTACACCTCTCGACGAGAGGGATCCAATAAAAATATCAGCTACCATAAATAAGCTGATCCACATGGATTTTGGCCCTAGTTGCCAATTTAACACCATTGCGCATTTTAGACTGGAGGAAGACCACACTATGGAATTGAGTCATAGAGTAGGTCAAGGTATGTGGAGGCACATTGGACCAAAGAAATCCATGTGGAAGATGCTTGATTAGATGAGGGCATCATACCCATATTTTTTTTTTGAATAAGCAATTGTAAATGTACTTGTAATTATGAATGAAGTTGTCTATATAAGCTTGTTGTAAATAATGTGTTCGAATGTAGAACACTAAGGATGGTGTTCCTCTAAGGGATTGGGGACTCTACTAGCACCTTTACTAATCCCTCTTGTAAATATTATTATGAATTGTAAATTCATGTAAATAATATGAAATTATAAATGTTGAATGTCTAAGGGAAATGGACACAAATTCATAGCATTGAGGAGGAGGATTTTCTTGTAAACCGAAGCCATTGTATTTATTTCACCACTTATCTCCCTAGAGAATCTATGGCACTGTTGCGTAGAGACTAAATTAAGGTAATGGGCTTCTTGAGTGGAGGAAAATACCTACAGTCCCTATCCCTTCAAATCATGTTCTAGTGGTAAACACACTAGAAAATGGCATAGGGAAAAGGTCGAATGAAGAAAAAGAGGAAAATGGGTGATAGTGGGCGATGGAGGGAGGAATTTTGAGGTCAATTCACATCATGCTGGAAGAGTGAATAGTGATGAGATTGAGTTGAGCAAGAGAAGAGCTTGTTGCAAAAGGAGAATGTAAAAAATTGATTAGTGTAGACATAAATATTCTTGGGAAAGATAAATTGCATAACATGTGCATTGTTTGGGATGGTATCACTTGCATTTGATGAGGCCTATGATTGTTCTTGTGAATTTATTTTATAAATAGATTTAAGTGGAGTCATGACAATTAGGTGCTAGATAGGCTGAGAAAATAGATAAATGCTTGCTGGGAGAGATGATAAAAACTTGATTAGTGTCTTGCCTTGGGGCTAAGAAACCATTGGGGAAACTATTTTTGTTGAGAAACTAATTGATAGGTTGAGACACCAAAAAATTGTTGAAAGGTCAAATTAACTCATAAGTGGCTTACCTTGGGGATGAGAAACCACCTGGATACTTTCTTAGTATGTTAAGAAATCCCTTGAAGGTGTACTCATTATTCTTGTAATACTAATTAGTTGAAAAAATTTACCATCGAGAAGCTAGTTGGGTTGTGAAACTACTTGACAGGTTGAGACACCTAGGAATCCTTGAAATGTAAAATTTACTCTTGATTGGCTTGCCTTGGGGCTAAGAAATGACCTAGATACTCGCTTAGTATGCTAAGAAATCCCTTGAAGGTGTACTCTTTACTCGTACAATACTAATAAATTGAGAAAGCTCCCCTTTCGTTTATATACAATCTAGTCCTTCTCCTAAAACTCGGCTAGAAATCTCTGAGCCATGTATTAACCTTGGGGTTCACATTTTCCTAAACAAGAGTCACTACGTTGTTATATATGGGTTTTATTGAGAAATAATTTGAGAAGTGGACTCTACTTTTTACCATTTGTAGTTTTTTTGTTGGTGAGAGCACTCCTAAGGTATTACCCCCTTGGACCCTAAATCCGGTGGGGGTGGTTGACTGCAAGAAACAATAATAGTGCAGTTAGCCAACGGTTGGGTGGAAAGTTGAAGTCCCTCCCTCGGTTTCCAATCAAACAATTGAAGATAAGTTTCTTACATGTTCCATTGTTAATGATAATGCAATGTGAATGTTTAATGATGTTGTTATATAACATGCATTTTTGATGAGAAATGTATATTCATGTGTGTCTTGACAATATATATGAATTTTATTCTCATGGTATGGGGGACTTGAGGATCTCTACATAGTTGATATGATCTTCATAATTCTATGAATTTGTTGATTATTTGATGTACTACTATGGTAGGTGAAATTCCATGGCTTTTCTATTATACTTTAGCAAGCAATCTCTGTGTTTAAGAAGTTGGTGTTTAAAGTGTCAAGTATGCACATTATGAGTTTATGGAGCTTGTAAGGATTGCAGGATATTATTTTTCCTTGCTCATAGAGTAGTATAAGGAAATTAATGCTTGCACTAATATATTAGTAAGGATTGGTATTATTGTGGATGAGCTCACAGGGTGTTCTTTTCCATGATTTGGTTGTGTAAATGTCTAAATAAAAGGTAGGAGCATGTTTCTATGGTTGTGTATAATAAATTTTGTTGTCACTTGAATATGTCTTGTTTACCTTGATGAATCAATTTCCTATGTTTAAGCATGTTGTGGGAAAGACCAGGCTCTTAGAGAACTCTAGCCAAATCCCTAGAAGGGTTGCAAAAAAACCAGAAATATATTATGAGAGTTAAGGTAGATAACATGAAATGGTTATTTTCAGGACATATGTGTGCATATAATATATATTTATACATTGTATAGATATAGTGCGGCAAAAATGGTCAAGTTCAAACTTGGTTTAGTCGAGGATGGGACCCAGTCGAAATAATAATATACATATAATACAGTGATCAGGGTGGGGCCCATGTATATATTTAAACCATAAATTATAACGTGAAAGTTGATTAACTCATGAATAGAGACAAATTTCATGAGGTCTGAAAGCTCCAAGATGGTTGTGAACATGGGCTAATCTAGAGGCCCATATGCGGGGCCAGGCCCAAGCTAGTTTGGGGGTCCAGTGATAATGGTTTGTGCGGTTGTTGTATTGCACCCGAGCTCCACACCCCAAATAAACATAAATAAAGGTTTAATGTTGATTCAAAATTACAAGTTCCATGTAGGAACCATGTGGATTCCATGTGGGCACCATGTGGCATGCCCTTGCCTATGTGGTAGGGTTTTAATGGTAGAAATTCAAATGGCCATAACTTTCCTGTAACACCCTCCTCCCACATCTACCCAAGAAACCAACCAACCAGGGTAAACACGCGACGAGAAGCCACTATGATATGATTCGACCTCCTACGTCACATTAAGGATGTGGAATCAACATAAACACACCATACAAACATCTAACATCATAAACAAAACCCTGAGAGGACAAGTTAGCCACTCAGACAACCTGTCCTTGGGTCCCACTGCTATTTTAGGTCTCTTGGGCCATAGTCTCTCTCATGCTATGGCCAAGGGAGCAACCAACAACCTAAAATCGCTCTCACAGGCCTGCCTGCTAGCGTTTGTAGATGAGAATTGTTTGTTTTGTGCCAACGAATCTGGGATTTTAGCCACTTTTTCAGGCCCAGAGCCCAAGTCACAGCCCAAAACTAATCCATCTCTTCAAATCAGTAAAGTAAAATGGAAATGAAAGTACTAAAGGAAATACTTGTTCAATACCTTGACTGGATCCCTACTAGCCATGACAGGTGTTTTGTCAAACATATCATTGACATGTAACCTAAAGGTGTAAACAACAAAATTAAGTGTAGGGATCTCGTACTTATATGAGAATCACTATGAATCATTTTTCTCTCATGCCATTTGTTTCATTATCATCTATTAGGTCATAGGCACATTATCCATTCACATACAAGTAAAAACATGTTGCGAGTCATACATAGCTATTGTCATAAAATGTGCATATAATCAACATAATAGGAACATAAATACAATAAACATATTAGCCATCAAACCCATAAACAAATCAATACATTTACACATGAAAATCAGGGGAATGGATTTCTCATTAATGAATGTAATGAACCAACTGAATATGGGACTACCACGTTCCACTCGACCATATAATGGCTAAGCCAAATCTCTCTTCAGCCATTCACCCTTGTGCCATATTCTAAGAATGAATACAAGATTTCATGAAACACATCAATCAAAACTCATACAGGGCTTCTAGAGGCCATCCACCTCAACCCGTCAAACAGTGCTTCCACCTCATGATCGAACATCACAAAACCATCATCAGATCAATCTCTATCCAAGCCTTCCAGGGCTCTAGAGCGTTTTTCGAGCAAAGGCTCCAGGACTAGTAACTCAACCCAAGAATTTTACCGGGCTCTAAAGAATTTGTCCAACAAAGGCTCGAGGACTAATAACTCAATCCACCAAGGGCTCCAGAGCATTTTTCCAACCGAGGCTTGAGGACTAGTAACTCAACCCAAGCTGGTATAGGGCTCTATAGTGTTTGTCCAACTAAGGATTCAGGACTAGTAACTCAACCCAAGCTAAGGAAACATGAGAACCAAACAAAAATAAGAAATGAAAGTATACCCACAATCACCATGGTTATCTAGGAAATGGAAAGGCTAGGAAATCCACTGTTGATCTAGGAAATTCTCCATGACAGTGACAGATCACAACCAAGAAACCACATGCATATGCCATGCATGCCAAAACTAGTGAAGAAATAATACATGCGAATCAGTACCTACAAACAAATTTTATGTAGTTGTTGATGCCGATGCCTTCTTGCAATTTCCTACTCTTCCTTTGCCTTCTTGCTCCAAAATCCAAGTATGCCACACCCTCCAAGAGTTCTCCAAGAAATCTCTAAGTATCCAAGAGTATGAGAGATAAAATAATGAGAGAGAGCTCCAACTTTGAACTAACAAAAAGTTACCAACTGATTCTGAGAAGCCCTTTTATGAATGAGGCCTTTATTTTCTTCATTTTCCACTATTTTCTTCAATTTCCTCCTCACATGCAACATGTGACCTTTCACCTTGCTTTTCTCCTAATTTCCATTATTTTCATAAATAAATGTGCCAAAATGCATTTTAATGCCTTAGACATTGCCTTTACCAGTTTGATTAGCCATAAACAATCAAATGAACACTCCATAGGATGTCTTGCCCAACATTCAACTTGGAATAAGTGTCCCAGTCATCCATGGTTATTGTTTTTAACTTTTATTATATGAAATTTTCACCAGGGCTGTTACAGAATGGGGACATTGTCCTCAATGTTCAATCACACATATACCTCAACAACCTGCTGAAAGAAGACATATTGGTTATGGAGCTTTATAACATAGCTCGTTGTAGTATTTACAATGAAATATCTGCTCGAGATAAAAAAACATCATGACAACATGACAATATACTGCATAATGGAGCTATATACACAACTCATTATGGTATTTACAATGATCATCCTACTGAGTGGCAACTGATATGACATCATGACATCATGATAACATAACCACAAGATAACATAGTAACATAAAAACATAATCATAATAACATGATACCTATACCGCATAATGGAGCTTTATAACACATCTAGTTATGGTATTTACATCTATACACATGGGTACATATAGCAACATCATCAAAAAATATATATATACCAAAACAAATGCCAAAACATATACCGAAACATATATCAAACATATACTAACATCATATCTAGGCATATATCAAAACATCATATAGGATATATCAACTACCATAAAGCATATATCAATCACCATAAGAATATACTAAACCAACATAAGAAAATACTAAACCACCATGAAGCATATACCAAGCCATCATAAGAAAATGCTAAACCACCATAAAGCAACTACCAACCACCACAAGCAATCACCAAACCACCATATCAAAGATGCTTTGCCTCAACCAGAAAACTAGGAAGGATACATGGCTTGCATCTGATCTACCATCTCCCATGTAGCTTCATCGGCCCCAAAGTGCTTCCATTGCACTTTATCCTTCTCTATTGCTTGGTTTCAGAGCATGACCACATTTTTCTGCAATATACCATGAGGCTCCGACTAGAATTCTCCATCTGGTTCCACCTGCAATACAGACTAGTCAATCACTTGATCAACATCTTTAACACACTTGTTAAGCAATGAGACATTGAAAACATCATGGAATTTCACTGTCGAAGGTAGTGCAAGTCGATATGCTACTAGCCCAATCCTCTCAATGATACTGAAGGGTCCACAAAAATGTGGTGCCTGCTTGGCACATGAGCCAATCCAGAAGGAGCTCTTCTTCGTTTTGATGCACAAGTACACCTGTTTCCTGACCTGGAACTCCTTAAATTAAACATGTTCCTATCTGCATAACTCTTTTGCCTATCCCATGCTACCTTGAGATTCTTCTTGATCACCTGCATCTCTTGTTCCATGTCTACAAACATATATGGTCCAATCAATACCTGCCTAACTGGATCACTCCAATTGATAAGAATGTGACAACTCCGCCCATGTAATTCCTGAAAAGGACTCATCCTTAGTGACTCTTGAGAACTTTTTTTGAATGAAAACTCGACCAAAGGGAGACACTCTTCCCACTTCCTCTGTTGATTCCTTACATACATCCTCAACGTGCCCTCTAATATCATTTTGACCCTCTATGTCTACCCATCTGTCTACGGATGGTAAGATGTGTTGAAGCCAACTTTGTGGCCAAACCCGCCAATAAATCCTTCCAAAACTTGGAAGTTAACTTCACGTCGCTAGCTAACATGATATTCTTCAGAACACCATGTAGTCTAACCACGTCTCAGATGAATATCTGTGCCACATCATTAGATGAGAACTTAGACTTCACCGGAACAAAGTGTGCAACCTTTGTTAACCTATCCCCAATGACCATGATGGAATCATGATGCTTCATTGTCTTTGGAAACCCTATTTGAAATACATGGAAATGATATACCATTTCCACTCTAGAGTCACGATCGGTTGTAACAGTCCACCTTGATGTTTTCACTCTGCGTTCACTTGCTGACAATCGAAACATCTAGCCACAAACTTTGCTACATCCTTCTTCAAGTTCGGAGAATAGTAATACCTCTTCACTGTTGTGAGTGTCTTCTGATAACATGGGTGACCTGAATATGATTTCAGATGAGACTCCCATAAGATCAACTTCTTGAGGTCACTACTATCAGGTACATATATCCTGTCTCAGAACCTGAACAAAACCTCTATTGTAAGACAATAGTCCATTCCGTATGCATCTGCACCTACACCTATACCTATACCTATGCATATACCTGTACTTCCACCTGTACCTGTACCTACATGTACCATTACGTGCACCTGTACCTGTACCTATACCATGACTTGTACCTATACCATCACCCTATTGCAACCTATGCACAATCTCCATATACCTGAAATCCTATTGTCCTGTCTGCAAGATCCTATCCTGTAAGTCCGTACTATAGGAGCTCATAATTTTCAAGTGATGTACCAGTACCCATCTACTGAGAGCATCTACCACCCCATTCTATTTACCCTTGATGTACTTGATCTCGAAGTCAAACTCATTGATCGTGGACAACTATCTAGCCTGCCTGGCATTCAGATTCAGCTGGTCAAACAAATACCTCAACCCAATGTGATCACTCATAAGCACAAACTTCCTGCTAAGAGGATATTTCCTCCACATATTTAGTGCATATATAATCACTTCCAACTCGAGATCATGCATAGGGTAGTTCTGCTCATGCTCGTTTAGTTTCCGGAACTCATACATAACACCTATCCATCCTGCATAAGGACTCCACCAAGCCCTCTCTTGCAAGCATCTGTGCATACCAAAAATTCCTTATCCGGATCCAGAATCCATATTATTGGTGCATGTGTGAACAACTACTTAAGTTGCTCAAATCTAGCCTCACACTCCTTAGTCCATTTGAACTTCTTACCTTTCCTCTACAAGGATGTAAAAGGATAACAAATCTGCAAGAAGTTCCCGATGAACCCCCTATAATAGTCTGCCAAACCTATGAAAGATCTCACTTCATCCACATTCTTAGGAGCTACCCACTCCATGATGGCCCTTATCTTCTATGGATCTACTACAATTCCTTCCTTGGAGACAACATGTCCCAAGTAGTGTACCTCCATCTCATATAAACTACATTTTCTAAGCTTGGCATACAATTGATGCTCTCTCAACAACCTCAACACTGCTGCTAAGTGCTCAACACACTCTTCCTCATTTCTAGAATATACCTGTATATCATCAGTGAACACAATGAAAAAATTATCCAAATATGGATGCAACACACTATTCAGCAAACACATGAATGTAGCTGGAGCATTCATAAAGGAAAATGGAACAATAAGAAACTCATAATGCCCATACCTATTCCTGAATGCAGTCTTGTATATGTCCTCCTCTTTGATGCATACTTGATGGTACCCAGATCTCAATTCAATCTTTGAGAACGCTGCTTCTCCCTTCAACTGATCGAACAAGTCATCGATCCTCGACAAAGGGTATTTGTTCTTGATAGTCACTTTGTTCAACTTCCTGTAATCAATGCATAATCTGAGGGTACCATCTTTCTTCCTCACAAGCAAGACCACTGCGCCCCATGGTGATACACTTGGCCTAATGTATCCCTTGTCCAACATTTCCTTCTATTGCAACTTTAACTCAACCAACTCAGGTTTGCTCATCCTGTAAGGTGCTTTCGATGTTGGAGTTACCCATGGCACTAACTCAATAGAAAATTCTACGTCCCTATGTGGTGGAAACACTGTTATGTCCTCAAGAAATACATCCCTGAACTACTGTAGAACCAAGTATTTGTTCAACACATCTACATCCTCAACCTCCTTAACCTTATCACTAGAAATATGTACTACAAATAGCTTGCACACTTTCCTGCGACTACACTTTTCTTGAATAGTTGTCACCATCCTAACTGATGTGGCTTTCTTATTACCCTACAAGACTCTTGGTTCTCCATTGTCATCAACACATTCAATGGCCTTGTCATAGCAGTCAATTCTGGTCTATGTAGATACAACCAATCCATGCCCAATAACATATTGTATGAACCCAATTGTAATACATTCAAATGTGTTGTTGTAGGCATACCATTTAAGTAAAATGCGCAAGCTCTTACCCAATGATGAACTCGCTTCTTCGTACCTATAGAAAACTACACTAACCAAGACTATGCATGTAATTCCTTAAACCACACTTATCCACCAAGTCAGGACTAACATAGCTATAATGAAATCTAGGTTCAATCAAAATAGAAATAACTTGATCAAAAAGCTTACCGTCCATCTCAATGATAGATGCATGATGCTATGCCTGCCTGTTGTCCACGACTACATAGATACGAGGAATACTCTGGCCTACATCTCCAATAGTCCACACCTCCTGTGCACTGTATATATGAGGTCTACCATTCTGATGCTGCAGACAATCTCTCCTATGGTGATATTTTCCACAAGTCTAACAACGCACAGGCTCCTTACTCTACTCCTGAGGATGACGTCCCTATCCTCTATCTAGTGCATTGACATTCTTAGGCAATGCAAAATTCTCCTTGTTATTTGTACCCTGTGCCCTTGCTTTCTTTTTATCCCATTTTCCTTTGTTCTTTACATTACCTCTCCATTTTGGCTTAGTCTCAGTTCTATGCTTCAATTGTTCATAGAAATGCTTTAGCTTTCAAATTTCCTCCTCCAATGATCTAGGCTCATCGAATTCAATCCTGTATTTAAATGCAATCGGTAATCCACTAATGAATCTCTGAATCTTAGCCTTCTCCTCCTTGAGGTAAGGCACATACCTCAATAATTCAAAGAACCTACTAGTGTAATCATCATCTGTCATGGATCCCATGTTTAGTTCATAGAATTATTTTGCCCTGTCATCGAAGTATCTCTCTGAAATATACTTATTCTTGAATAGTAACTCAAACTCACTCCAAGTTAGATCTTCCTCGTCTATATCTCTGACATTCTTCACATCTTCCCACCAAATGACTGCTTTACCTTTAAGACTAAAAGTAGCCACTCTAGCTTTCATGTTCTTTGAATAATAATGCAACCTGAAAAACTTCTTCACACCAAGCAACCATGCCTCTGCATCTTGTGACCTCTTTATCTCTCCATCAAAAGTAGGTGGATTTTCCTTCTTAAACTCATCTAGTAAGTATCCCTATCATTCCTCTTGTACTTAGGCGAAGGGGAAGGCTCCTACAGCTATGTGCGTGGAGACCTTCGTAAGTCCACAGCTGAGTGTGTGGGCCCCTGCAGCTGTGTGCTCAGGGAAGAAAGAGGCTGTAACAGAAGGATTGAAAATAATAAAGATATTTTTGGAGCAATATCTGTTTATCTGTGCGTTTGTGTTTACTTCTATGTTTACTGTAAATTCTCTCTATTTTTTGCAATTATCTTAAGAAACACTTAATTGATGCGTGAAAGTAGTAGATTTGTTATATTACTTGATGTTATGAAAGTTTAAAGCAATTGACGGAGAGTTAGGAGTTTTCATCTGTGAGTTATCTTAATTTACACATTTCAAGGGTTAGGGTTTGTGAATGTCGGGATAAGGCCCTAGAAGTAACAAAAACCCATCACACAAACCTTTGGATGAAGAAACTTGGTTCTATCATCCCCCAATATTGCCTCAGGTGAGACTGCAGCTTGCGCTACGTGGGTTGTTGCCGAAAGGGTCAACAATGTAGGGTTGTTTTGGTTGGTGCAACTAACTCTGAACCTTGGTCCAGACTCCCTCAAGCCAACAAATGGTTTCGTTATTGGGACTTGGATCTATCTAAGGAATGTGTGATGTAGAATAAATGGTTCCCAACTAAGAAGGAAATCAAGAAGTGGATAGATCATAAGCTGCATGAATTTGCATCCCGGGAAAATAAGAATTCATGCCTGTCAAAGGAAGTGTTATCACCTAGATTGAACCTCAGGCTAAAGGAAGGCAATGCTAGGGTAACCACAAACCACGCTTAGCCAAGTAGCTAGCCCTACTAGGCCAGGAGAGGGCTCTCTCCATAAGGATCTCAACCAAGATGATTGGATCAGGAAAATGATATTAAGCTAGGTGTAGTAGCACAAGGTTTGATTTTATTTTGAAGGGGTTTTGTTGGATCAGGAAGAACTGGACAGTTAGGGCTAGGGAATTAGGTCAAAATTGCAGGGTGTTCAATGGGGCAAGGTAGGCATAAGGCTTAACACTCTAGGGCTTGATGGGTGAGGTGTTTAAGACTGGTGAGAAGCTAGGAAGAGCATGTGATTACCATGGATCCTTCCCAAACTGTAGAAAACATGAAATGGTGAATGTTTTCCCAAAGTAGAGCACTGATGTAATGAATTATGCCTATCAACTTGAAAGCATTCACTTAGAAGTAATGAAATGATTAATGGAATACAAAAAACATACTAACATATGATCACAAGAGGAAAAACTGTACTAAAACTCCATACCACATGGATCCCATAAAAATACCTGCAATTCTTATTGATCTCCTGCGAAACTGCTACAAAATGTTGTACAATTAAGGTCTGAGCATCCAGCTGAGTCCAACCCTTTACAATGAGAAAAAAGAAGAAGATATAGGCTTTGTTTAAACCTCCTCCCATGCTCAGGGGTCGAATCCCTAAGATGAGGAGCTAATCTAACCAACTTTGAACAAGAAACTGGAATATAGGCATCTTAACAACTTGCCTCTAAAAGTGAAAAAACTGATTCATTTAAGCTCAAATTGACCTTTAATCTAATGAATCTACCTTTTACTACTAATTATCCATCATATTTACAAGCCAAGTCATAATTTACCATAGTAACACATCCTCCATGAGAGAAAATCCATGAACATAGTCAAAACACAGAAAAATAGCCATCCTGTGCAAAATTTGCCCTACACGCAGCGCCACTAGCCCAACGCATAGCGCCACGTTCATGTCCCTTTTGGAGGCCTTCCGGGCATCCAAATTGAGCTCATGATAGCTCATTGGAGAGGTATTCAAGTCTACATTCCAAAAAACCTAGAATTTTTTCATTTGAAGTTCATTTGACCTCTCAAAAGTTTATTCTCCCAAGGCTACTTCTATGTGTCCAAAAAGTGGCAGAAAGGTCATTTTTAGGGTGTTTTTTGACCTTTTGGTGGACCAGTTCTGCCCCAAAAACTTAGCAAATCCATAGGGTGCATGTACTCATCGCTTTGAATCCAACAATGCAAGCCATTTGTACATTGGATGCCCCTAGAAAAAACACAGCGCCAACTACAGACGTGCAACACCACCTCTCAAACGCGTAGCGCCGAGCCCAGACGCGCAGCGCCACTCCTTGAACTCACAATGCCACTTAAATCTGACCTTTGACTACCTTCTCGATGTACCAATTGAGCATGGGATAGCTCGTTGGAAATATTGTCAAGTCTACTTTCCATAAAATCTTGAATTTTTCAATTTGGAGCTCATTTTCCCTATCAAAAGCTCAATCTCCTAAGACTAGTCAAAATGTGAAGAATGAGGCTGCTAAAATGCAGAGTGTTGTTTCAGTCAACCGTTGGAGGTCTTCCTCAACTCCAAATTGAGCTCATGATAGCTCATTGAAAATCTCTCTATGTCTAGTTATCATTTGACTCATCAAGCAAGTCTTTTGGACATTCCATCTAGGATAAACACTGATTTTACCAAGGTCACTCCAAAAGGGAAGCAACTCTCCTGTGGCAAATGATCATTTGGACATTTCTCCCAAACCATGAGACCTGTGTAAAAACTAAAAGAGTTTTTTGTTCTTTCATCTATGATGGAAAGAAATCTCTCTCACTTTCATCAAATTCATCTTTTCTTGCTCAGAAACATCATTTGAATAAAACCTATCCCAATGTGTGGAATAGGGGATTTGTAGAAATAAAGGGAAATGAAAGGGATGAGGGGCTTATAAATTATTGAGAAAATTTTGGGAAGTAGGGAGGAATGTTAGGAAGTAGGGGAAAGTGGAATTTCAAGTATTGAGTGAGGGGAAAGGGTCCAAAAGGCCAAAATACAAGCCTAACCTAGAAAAGTGTCAAATTGTAGCAATAGGCTAGGGTTTGTGGGAAAATTATGAATTTGAGGGATATCAGTGATGGAAAGTGTTTAAGAAGGTATATTAAGGATAGGGGAAGGTGTATGAGCATCAAGATGCAAGTTTTGTTTATGATTTGACCATCCAAGAAAAATTACCTTCAAAACCCTAAGAGAGGAAACTGAGCCTTACCTAAGCATAACTGAAGCACAAACAAGGTGTAAAATGACCAATTCGAACTTTAAATAATGATGAAAACTCTTTGAATGATGGTACACTCAGCCGAATGGTGACATGGACCAATATCTGGAAAACTTAGGAAGGAGTGAAGCAATCCTAGACCTAATACCTAGTGACCAAATTTTACTCAAAGACTCACTGAAATGACAAAATTTGACTTTGACACCCTAAGGCCACTTTGTAAGAGCATGTTTGATCGCTGGTGGAAAGCTACAAAGACTGACACTAACATTGGCTCCATTGGGGATGGTAGCTCCATGGAGGTTCCAAGAACATCGTAAAACAAGTAGCCTTATCCATTGGGCATGGTGTAAAAAAAAAACTCAATCTGAAATACATGACTGAATACTGATGACTCAAAGACACAAACTGTCTTTTTCTCAACTAAAAACTGATTCAATACTAAAACACAACTGACAAACTGGAAAATATGCTCAAAATGGATCTTATTCAATAAAACCTACTCTAATTGTTCCATTCATCACCTGATCAAGTGAAATGAAACAACCAATGCAACCAAGTAAGAATTTTGGTTGTTATTTGAATTCTCCGCAAGTGCTTGTTTATGAGCAAGAAGAGAGAACTACTGAAATGCAACCCCCATGAAAACTTGTAAACATATCCAAATTTTCCTAGATTGAATAATATGGATTCTCTATCTGAATCCAAAAATATTGCATAAGGATCTTCAAATTCATGTGCACTGGGACTTAGCTCTTCCAATGGATTACTTTGCTTCTCCTCATACCATGAATGCAAACTTTCATCTGAGCTTTATGACGAGATTCCTGCTGAAAATGACAAAAAAACCAGTTGTCGGATCAAGTTTGTATCAATACTTTTTTCAAGCTCAAAGTTAGCTAATGGAGAAGGACTTTGACTGCAGATATCATCCAACGCATAAGCTATTGGATCGTGAAAAACTTGAAAAGACTATTGCAGCCCATTTTCTATTGGTTCCAATGATATTGCATGATTTTCTACAGGCTGCTCATCCTTTATTGAAGATATACTATGCAAATTTTCCTTCAAAACTGAAATGATTCAAAACACAATGGTATGGAATCATCTTGCATCATTTGATCATATGTTCCATCTTCCAAGTCTTCATCTGCAACTTGACATTCAATGGCATTCGGGGGCTACAAATCTAGATATGAGAAGTCTTGAACAAGGATTTCATTGCCCTCTAGATGGTCCAGATCAAAACTTATTGACGGTTGATTTCTGATTGCACGAAAGTTTCCTCTGATGAACTAAAACAAAGTAAAACAAAGAGGAAAAGATCCTTCACTTACATCAAAATTTTCTGCACTTTCCTCCTCACTTCCATAGCTGATATGCAATGATTGATCACTGTATTCGAGCTGCTGAAAATGAACTTCCTCCTTCCACAAACCAGCTGCTGATTTTTCTGCAAGACTAGCTTCTATTTGGAGAACATAATCATCATCATACTAATCAAACTTAGGCAAATCATCAGTATAAAACACATCATCAAGCATACATGTCAGATCAACAGATCTCTCTTCTCCAAGATGATCTATAAAACAATCATTATCAGATCTATGACAACTGGGATAAGAAAGAAAATGTTTTGGATCAGTCACTTGTTCTTCTTCAATCAACGAGCCATGGTATTGAACATCATACTCATTCCTTGTGGTGATCTTTTGCATCATCTCTTCCACTGCACTTACCAAAATGTCGAGCTTTACCTCTAAAGATGTCAATTCCTTTGGATCTATGTTCTTCATCTCTTCTTCCTTCAACTTTGCCCTTCTGATCAGCAGATTATCCTCTACATCTACTGCACTGTTTTTCATCTCTTCAAGTGTTGCATGGTTCCTTTCCCTCAGCTGAAACTCCATTTCCGGATCAAAGGCATCCAGGTAGTGTAAGAGAGTGGATCCAGGAGGAGGCCTTATATTAGCAGGCATCAAGAAATAGACTTGGTTAAAACTGGTAGAAAACTGTTGTACTATCTCCCCTAGCTGTCTTTTCAGTTGGTTATACTCTTCTAGAATCAAGAAAGGGTTTTGTCTGATCACCCACTTGTCGAGGAAAACTTTTACGAACTGCTAGAAATCTGAGATGCTCGCATCAGGAAGGGTTTTGAACCAACTCTTGACTTTTCCTTGCAAAGAAAGAGCAAAAAGCCTAATACTGACATCCTCTTCATCAACTTCAAAAAGGTCAAGAAGAGAATCAAAATTCAGTACATGTCTCTCAGCAGTGATGTTGTCACATTCACCACCAAATCTTGGTAGATATAGGTAATGATTTTTAGGGAAAGCATGGGATATAGGAGGTAAAATCAGAGGTTTGTATCTATCTGGAATTTTACAAGGTATAGAAATATATACAGAAGCTATAAAATTATTCTTGATCTCTTGAGGCTTATCAGTTTGAAGACGGTCATCATAAGATTCAAAAGAAGGGTCTTGACCAAGATCAAAGGCATGCGAATATTTAGTATTTACAATCTTCAAAGGGAAGGAATCACATGCAGGTCTAGGATATTTTCTCAAATACAGTATACTTTGTAAAGCCTTCTTGACATTCTTAGGAAAAGAGAAGAAATAATTTATAACAAAGAATGTAATGTCTTGGATGAAATTCCAACTTGAATACCTGATATTTCCATATTGTCCTTTCATGTTTTTTTTGGTTGGGTTCATCCTCCAATGGAGTCCTTGGATCTGATCTCAAAACTGATTTAGAGTCACCAGGTGAATGATTTTAGCCTTCCAATGTTTGATAGTTGTCCACCATCAACAATCAGATCTAAACTTGATACATTTTGCTGAGGAACATAAAACTACATTCCCAGTGTGGTTGCCACTCTGTTATCACCTAGATTGAACCTCAGGCTAAAGGAAGGCAATGCTAGGGTAACCACAAACCAAACTTAGCCTAGCTATCCCTACTACTCCAGGAGAGGGTTCTCTCTATAAGGATCTCAGCCAAGATGACCGGATCAAGAAAAGGATATTAGGCTAGGTATAGTAGCACAAGGTTTGATTTGATTTTGAAGGGGTTTTGCTGGATCAGGAGGAACTCGACAGTTAGGGCTAGGGAATTAGGTCAAAATTGTAGGGTGTTCAATGGGGCAAGTTAGGTATAAGGCTTAGCACTCTAGGACTTGATGGGTGAGGTGTTTGTTGAGGTATAAAAGGTGCCTTTTTAACTCCTAATTATCTTCACATTAGTTATCAATCCAGGCAAGATTTTCTATTTCAAGAGTGTACACAGTTTGTGGTGGCTATTTACTAAAGAGTAATGTTTCTAAATTGCAGTACAATGCTCTCAAATACAAGAATAAATGGATGCAGCTAGTGAACTCAAATTGAAATTAAAGAAAGCTTAACTTGATAATGAAACGAAATCAAACATTCATTCAAGTATTAGTCAAGAATACAGTAACAATAACTCATTTCTCTTTTAACTGATTGATATTCCAAAAGTATTTTCTAATCTGAACAACAGGGATCTCGGTCTGAGAGCGTAGACAACAGTAGTCAATGCTCTTTACAGTGGAGAATCTCAAGATAGCACGCTGAACTAAATTACTAGATTGGAAATAGAATGTTGAACTCAAAGGACTAAATCTGAAATAATAATAAAGAAACACTGAAACAGGTAACTGAATAACAACTTGAACCAATACTTCTGCAGCATGTAAAACAGAGTAATTCTGAGAATACGAAATAGCAAAGCAATGCGATTAAAATAAATGGAAATCAAACCAAACTATCACACGGTAGATATTGTAAAAGAATGATACAGGAACAGCAAGTGAATCCACCAGGGCTAGGCCCTTAGCTGCCAGTGAACACCGCCGGATTACTTCAGTATGAGAGAAGGAACAACAACTGTATTATATATTAATCATTTTCAAAATATTTACAGGCAGTTTATACTCTGTTTCAACAACGAGAGTCGATGATCAAAGTAAAAATACAATAGTAATCTCTGAATAATCTCTCACCCCCCTTCTCTTTACAATTGCTGCCTTTTATAATGGCCAAGTGACAAGAAGGGTAAAATACTAACAACGATCCCTCAGGATTAAGAGATCTTGAGGGATTTGCGCAATCTTCCATCTTCAGTTAACTCTCTGTCTTTGCGCTAATGTTGTGATCTTCTTTGTTCTTATCCATAACTACATGCTCCATCCTTGGCTTGCTGCCTGTACGCTATTTCCTAACTAGGGAACAACAGTTGCTTCATTTTGTCCCTTTCCTGCATGAAGAGTGATAATAGTTAGCTAAATTGTGATGATAGATAATTCCCTTATTTTTACCATAATCCCTTGATGTATTAACACTTTAGGGTGTAGAAGGGATATAACTAAGGAAAAAGATAATAAAATAAATAATATATGCATACCTTTTCCATGACTCAACACACTCCCATGCTTATCCTTTTTCATGCCCTCATGAAAACCATGTAGTTTGTGTGCAAAGCAGTCAAATAATTGGCTGGAGAAGGATTGTCATCAAGTGGCCTGAACCAATGATTCTTGGCCAAAGTTTCAAAAATGTGTCCTGTCTGTCCTTTAGGTAATTCATATATAGCTTTATAGTCTTCTGTCGGATACCAGACAATAGGACTACGAAATCGGAAGCCTAGCCAATATGGCCCTTCCCTCAAGATGAGGTTGCTATAAGTAACAAAGTGATCTACAGCCAGTTTAAAGTTTTTATAGTTGAATGGTTCTCTGTCCTGCACATTACAATTGGAAACTGTCCATCTGAATTTAGTTGCTGCCAAGGAGTTGTCTTTGATAGAGAGAAAATACTCTACCCCCTGCCGGACAATTCCTTTGTGAATGGGCCCCAATACCTGGATTACTCCTTCCTTTTGCATCAAACTTCTGTCTTTGGCCAGTATTTGCAGTGGGTTTTTTGGTTCAACCCTGACCCAAAGGTCCAACCCATTTTCCTGTCTCTGGAAAGTATTATGGGCTTTGAACTAGTTAACAGCAAATGAAATGAAGGATTGAAATTGTATATCCCCCACAAAAGCGCTGGGATTCTTCTCCATTTCTTCTTCCAATATAAAATTATGCAAATAAAACTCACAGAGTAATCGTTGAAGTTTCACTCCATGGTGTTTACAGTAGTTTATGAAATCTTCCACAGTTTTCAATTCTATGGATTTCCCTACCCTGACAGCCTTAATTTTTAACTGTAAATACCTTTCTAACAAAAATAAAGCATAGTTCCTGGCAGGGGACCTGCATGCTAAAAAATCTATGTATAGGGAGTAGAGAGTATCCCTTTGATGCATGACTGCCTCCAGTCTGATCTTTATTTTCTCGTTTCTTTCTTCTGCCCTTTGACATTTCTCGAAGGCCTCGCTTTCCGACGCGTTGATATCCCGCAATTGCCTCTGTAATTCCTGGTACCTTTCTTAGGGAACAATCTCTTCCTCAAGCCTTTCTATGGTCAGCTGAGCTTGTGCCAAATTCTCTTAAAGATTTGTTATACCAGGATCGCTACTTATCAAAACATCTTTGGCTTGGATATCTGTCTGGGTGTCCACACTGTTGGAGGATATTGCCTCCATTTGAACAGCTACATTACAAAAATGTACATTCTCTATTTGGGCAGCCGCTTCTGTAACAATTGCATGCTGTTCCTTATCAATTTGAATGAATATGGGCTCTGTTTGAGTCCCAGTAACCTTTGTATTATGGAATTCAATCTGAATGGATACATTCACCGTTTTCGGGGTTCTGCTTGAAATTTCCCCCTTTTTAATGTCCTTATCCTTTGTCTGAGTCTTTTCATTAAGTTCTGCAGCTTCTACTATTCCTTTCTCAACCTCTTAATTTCTCTTTTCTTCTTTTTGGGAGGAACAACTATTTCACTAATCGTTTCTGCTCTTACCATGCTCGGATGCTCATTTGGGTTTTGTTCTCCAAGGGTTATGTCTTTACCCTGACAGGTTTCTATTTCCTCTGTTTCACCCACAACTTCTGTGTTTAAATTGAACTGACTAGGTTCTTCTGGAGGGGTATCCCTAGTTTGGTCTGCCTCTTCCTGAGTGGCTTCTACCCCTGTTTCTACTTCACCAATTATTTCTTCTGATATACTCCTATTGTGGGCAGAGTTTTCTTCCGATTGTGCTACTTCAACATTGAGGTTGAGCGGACTTTCGGGCTGTATATATTCACTCATATTGGTCAAAATCTGGGCCAATTCTACATCATGAAGTAAATCTTGTGGTGGACTTGTGCTGGGAGTTAAGGGAAGTTCTGTTTCATCCCTCTCCTCTTCACTAGTATGCTTTGTTTCCTCCTCAAGTTCTGACTCTAGGTTATCTCTTCCTTCCAGCTGTAAAGGTTGCTCGTTTTCAGGGCTAGATAATTCTAAGGGTTGGCTACTGCTACCCAGAAGGTTTTCAGCTATTCCTTGACTTGTCTTGGCATATCGTCTACGTTTTTGTGGTCTATTTGTTGTGTTGGAAGTCCTTTTCCTTTTTGGGGCAGGTAAGGCTAACCCCCCTTCTATATTGAACACTAATTCTTCCCCACTGGTTTGATGATGGGTTACGTTGTAGCTTACTATCAACCTAATTAAACAATGATGACTTACAACAGTCTCTATATGCCGATATTTCTTTATGCTTTGAGCAGTGTCATGCAACAATAATTTCAAATATGCAGGCAAGTTTACAGAACATTTCTGTTTTTAAACTGCTAATAATTTAAGGTGGCGTGGTCTTACCACATTTTTTCTTCCGTCACATGTGATATAGCTCTTAACGATTCTAGCCAGCTCTTTCCATGGTTCTCCCAGAGATGAGGGTTGAACTCCTTTGCCTTTGACAATCAAGTTTTGTCCCTCATCCCGAAAGGCGGCAATGGCATCTTGTAGCCTCAATTTTTTATGCGTCCATATGGGTTCGACCGCTGGTAATCTAGATACCTCAACTATTACTGCATCAGTTACTGCTACTCGCCTTCCTCTTATCATAGAATGATCATCTTGCAAATTTTGTAAAAATTCGATAGCCACGGTTTCATTGGGTTGCTGTAGTTGTGTAAAATATGCGACCCATCCAGCTCGTACTAGAATTTCTCAGGCGGCACCGGAAACAACTAGTGTCTGTGGCTCACTACGTACTGATCGTCCTCCCATTTTTTCTGAATTCTGCACACTGTTAGCTTTGCATAGGTAACACAGCAATACACAGAACCAACAATGGGACAACAAGTTGTTAAATTCAGATAATATTTTTTTTTAAACATAGATACCATTAAAAACATGCTATTATGGGATATCATGTAGCCCAGTACAACCAAATAAAAGATTGACACATATGCAAAAGTGCTTTGGAAGTCACCCGCACCCCCTGAAAAATGATAGGTCGCCTTCGACCGGTTAAATGGAGGAATGACGTACTGACAACAACTGTACAGTGGTAAAAATGGCAAGCTGTACATATTTATGTAAAGATCACAAAAATATTGAGTTGCTGAAATCGATGCATAGCATGAGAATTATGAATAAATATAGAGATGCCATGGAGTGATTTGAAAAGGGGAAAGGACATCTAATGTAGGTAAGATGCTATGTGGTCATTATTCCACTTAAACCGTTATGATTGACTTTTTAAATGATATTTCATGCATAAAGGTTCAAAAGGAATTGGGAACATAATCTCTTTTGAAATAAAGATAAAGAAATAAGAAAAGGGGTTATAATTACTATTGATGTTGAAAAATATGACTCTAATACCATCAACAAAGCTCTGTTGCCCATAGGTGTTTATAACCTTGAGAGAGTTGCTTTTTCACCCTTTGGAACCATGATCCTTTACGTATACTTAGGAAAGTGCCTTGTGATGTCAGAATGGAGGCCATCGTGCTGGCTTGGTAACCAAATGGATCATAATGCCATTCACTAGGAAAGAGTGAAAGGTGGGCAGGCTGGCTCGTGATGAGACCTCCTATTCCAAGGACTTTCATTTTTCTGATGTGTCCATTGGATCATATCCCCGGTGTGGTGGCCATAGTGGGAATGTCACTTCACTACTTTCTTATGATCATGGTAGGCTAGCTCATGATGAGACCCCCTATCCTCCATCTGACAAATCATAGAATTGTTAGTATATATATATATATATATATATATATATATATATATATATATATATTATTTTTTTTTTTTTTTTTTTTTTTTCTTTCCTTCTTTTTTATTTTCTTTTATATAGCACTTCCTATTTATATATAAAGGATGGCTCAACACTCTTTAAGAGTAGGGATGGTGGAAGAAGTCTGAACATATCATTAGAAGAAAATATGCCCTTATTCTTATTCAATGATAAAAACAAAGAGAATTATGAGAATTAGGGAAGAACCAACATGGTATAAGTAATCAATCAATTTGAGTTATAGTGAAAATAAGGACAACAAAGTGATATAGATAGTTGTGTCCTCCCCTTTTCCAATCAATACAAATCAATCTCATTAAAGATGATAATTTCTCTTTGATTTCCTTATTCCATTAACCTTTAAATTTTGTATCCTTGCATATATGTTTGTATTATTGCCTTCAAAGGATCATTCACATGAAAAACTTCTCAAAAAGAGTGTTGTTCTTTAGGAGGAACAACAAAAAAATGCACAAAAAAAGAAGGTGTTGTTCCTTAAAAGGAACCGCCGCTGTTCCTTAGGAGGAACAACAAAAAAGACAAACGGCACACAAAACTGTTGTTCCTTAGGAGGAACAGCAGAAAGAGAAAAATTTCACATGAAACTGTTGTTCCTTAAGAGGAACAACAACTGTTCCTTAAGGGGAACAACGGGAAAATGGATGTAAGTAGAAGTGTTGATCCTTCGAGGGAACAACATTAAAACAAACCAAAGCGAAACTGTTGTTCCTTAGAAGGAACAACAACAAGCAAATCATGACGAAACTGTTGTTCCTTAGAAGGAACGGTAGTTGTTCCTTAGGAGGAACAACAACTGTTCCTTAAATGGAACAGCGTAAAGCACTCGCATATCAAACTGCTGTTCCTTAGATGGAATAGCAGCTATTACTTTAAACAGAACAACAACTGTTCCTTAAATGGAACAACAAAAACAAATGTAAACGGAACTGTTGTTCCTTAAATGGAACGGCTGTTGTTCCTTAGAGGGAACAACAACTGTTCCTTAAATGGAACAACAGAAAGAAACACACGCGAAACTGTTGTTCCTTAAATGGAACAACTGTTTTTCCTTAAGAGGAACAACAACTATTCCTTAAATGGAACAGTAGAAATACAAACACACAAGATTGTTGTTCCTTAAATGGAACGGTTGTTGTTCCTTAAGAGGAACAACAGCTGTTCCTTAAATGGAACAACAAAAATACAAACACTCGAGATTGTTGTTCCTTAAGAGGAACAGCACACGCAAATCTGTTGTTCCTTAAATGGAACGACTATTGTTCCTTAAAAGGGACAACAGTTGTTCCTTAAATGCAATAGCAAAAGGAAACACATGTGAAACTGTTGTTCCTTAAATGGAACGGCTGTTGTTCCTTAAGAGGAACAACAACCGTTCCTTAAATGGAACAGCTGTTGTTCCTTAAGAGGAACAACAACCGTTCCTTAAATGGAACAGCACAAAGAAAACACACATGGAACTGTTGTTCCTTAAGAGGAACAACAAAAAGAAAACACACGCAAAACTGTTGTTCCTTAAGAGGGACAATAGTTGTTCCTTAAATGGAACAACACACAAATCGTATATACAAGGGACTATTGTTCTGTAAATGGAACGGTAGTTGTTCCTTAGAGGGAACAGCAACTGTTCCTTAAATGGAACAGCATGAAAATCAAATAAAGAGAAAACCGATGTTCTTTAAATGGAACGACTACTGTTCCTTAAGGGGAACAGCCGCTATTCCTTAAATGGAACAACACAAAAACCTGTACAAAAAAAAATGCAGTTTATACAAGAAAAATAGAAAGAAAAGTCTATATACAAAATTCAAAAAAATAATGAGTTGTTTACTGGATTGATACTGAGGATGGGTTATCCTCTTCAACGAGAATTCACATGGTGGAATATTCCGTAACTGTTGCCAAAAGGACTCCCTGATAAGCGGTTTATGATAAAGTCGCACTCGATGACCATTCAATTTAAAAGAATAGCCAGATCCATCAATGGTTTCCAATGTAATGGTGCCATTATCAAGCACTTTTTGTATCTCATAAGGTCCTAACCATCTAGTCTGGAGTTTTCCGGGGAAATCTTGGAACCTGGAATTGTATGGGAGTGCCCAAACCCTTTCGTGGAAGATCTTCTTTTTAATGAGGGCATCATGCCATTTCACTCTCTGTTGTTGGATTAATGCAGTGTGTTGAAGAGCTGATAGCCTGATTTCATCTAATTCATTGATTTGTTGTAATCTATTGATCTGCGCTTCATTTAAATTCAAACCCACCTCTTGGGTTGTTCTTAATGTTTGAATCTCGAATTCGATTAGGAAGATGGGTTCTTTACCAAATACTAACTGATATGGTGAATATCCTATTGTATTTCTCCATGTTGTGCGGTATTCCCACAAGGCTTCTGGAAATCTAGAAGCCCAATCATGTCTATGTGATGCAACTGTTTTTGTAAGTATTGCCTCAATTACCTTATTAGTACTTTCTACTTGGCCATTTTCCTGTGGGTGGTATGGAGTTGTAATTTTGTGGAGAATATGGTAATTTCTCAATGTTGCAGCAATCTTGTTACCTATGAATTGCGGTCCTCCATCTGTAATTATGTCTCTCGGTAGGCCATATCACACAAATAATTGGAAAAGAAAATGTATCACTGAATCCTCAGTAGCTCTTGGTAGTGCCTCTGCCTCAACCCATTTAGTAACATATTATGTTGCAACCAGTATGTATGTTTTTTGATTGGATGATGGGTTAATAGGACCAATAAAATCTAGCGCCCACCACTCAAAAGGCTCGATTACTAATTGCGGGTTCAGAGGCATCTCATCAGATTGTCCAGGGCATCCTGCCCTCTGGCAGCTATCACAGGCTTGAACAAAATTTTTAGCATCTTTAAAGATAGTGGGCCAGTAATAGCATGTTTGTAAGACTTTGTGACCGGTTCTGCGGTCTGCAAAATGTCCACCGCATAGCCCATTGTGGCATGCTTTTAGAATGTCAAACACTTCTTCTTCCTGGACGCATCTTCTAATGTGCATATCTACCCCTGTGTGGAATAAGTAGCCCCCGATCCAAGAGAATTGGGTATTGCGCTGCACTATTTGTTTTCGTTCATTAGGTGTTAGGTTCTTGGGTAATTTGTATACTGCCAAGTAATTTGCAACGTCTGCATACCATGGTGTTCTGACGCTAACAACAAATAAATGTTCATCAGGAAATTGATCCTCAACTGCTGCTGCATCAGCTGGCTTTGGCATTCGTGAGAGAAAATCAGCTACAGGGTTCTCTTTTCTAGGTCCATCCTTAATTTTGATGTCAAATTCTTGTAAGAGAATCAACCATCTTGTGACTCTTCCATTTTTAACAGGTTTATTTGTTAAATACTTAATGGTAGAGTGATCTGTATATAAAACTACAAGATATCCAGTTATATAATGCCTAAATTTATTTACAGCGTATATTACAACTAAAAATTCTTTTTCAGTCACAACATAGTTTAATTCAGCAGGAGATAGATTTTTTCTAATATAATATATTGCATATAGCTTTTTATCTTCTTCCTGTCCAAGAATTGCTCCGATTGTTGTGTCTAGAGCATCAGATGAAATCTCGAACGGAAAATTTCAGTTTAGGCCCCTTAGCACTGGGGCTATTGATACAAGCCTTTTTAGATCCTCAAAAGCACTGTCACATTTATCTGTCCAAATGAAATCAATATTTCTTGTTAGTGCATATAAAGGTGCAGCAATCTGAGAAAAATTATTTATAAATCTTCTATAATAACCAGAAAATCCCAGAAAACTACGTACCTCTGTTTGTGTGGTAGGGGTAGGTATTAACAAAATTATCTGAATTTTAGCCGGATCTACCTGTATTCCAGCTGCTGAGATATAATGACCTAAGATGAGTCCCTCAGTCATCATCATATGACACTTTTCATGGCTTAAACAGAGCCTAGTGGCAATGCATCTTTGCAACACTTTTTCTAATGTTTGTAACGCTGGCTCAAAGTCATCCCCATAAGGTGTGAAGTCATCCATATACACTTCAAGCCCTTCATTTATCAAATCTGAAAAAATGTTGAGTACAACCCTCTGAAATATGGCAGGTGCATTGCACAGCCCAAAGGGTAAGACCTTGTAAAAAAATGTTCCTTGGTAGAGGTCTGAGTCTTGGCCCTGAAAAAGTGGCTTAGAATTTGGGGCCGCTGGCATAGCACTGACTGGAAATGTCCACAGTCGCATAGAGATAGGCTTATTAGTGAAACTGGAGGGCTATATTCGTTTGCATGCCTTGGAAAGGGAGCAACTGGTGCTCTAGGTCAGTGAAAAAGAGAGTCATCTCAGGGGTTGGATTTCTCCTGGAGGTCCTGTAGCACCTGAGGGAAGTCAGTAAGGTCTTAAGTTGTCGACTCCATTTTCTTAAGGTCATTTAGGAGGTTGAGTCTTACCATAGTGACCCTCAGCTCATGTTTACCCCAGGAAAACCGGTGAAAGTGGGTAAATGTTCGAGGTGGTGGGTTACAGGGTGGTATCAGAGTAGGTTGTGTTCTCTTTGGGTAAAATCTGATGTTGTCATGGCTATGGTTGTCATGCATGGGGTCATGATGTACAGTTGGGATGGTCATGCATGATATTTTTATATTGATTTGATTATGATTATATATGTATCACGCTAATGTGGATTGATCTTACAAATAAGATAAGCCTCCCCTTGGACATCAATGAGGTATGGTTTTGATTTTGGTATCTATTTGGTTTATTTGACATGGCCTACTTGCAGGAAGAAGAAAAGAAAAGATGACTAGCAAGATGGTATACTACAGTTCACGAGACTCTCCCTATGGATTAGATGAGCAGCGTGGTGTTGGGCACTCTTCTAACTTACGAGAAAAATTGAGAAGTTTGAATACATAAATAAGAAGTTGCAAAGCAGATAATGACAGAATCATTTAGGAACAAAAGAAAGAATAAGAATTCAATGTAGTAATCCTTCAGATTTTTTCAAAATTATAGAGGCATTGACCACTTAAGATCAGCCATGGGCGGGAGGACAAGATTAATGGGGCATATGTAAGTAGATCTCAAGGTGGGCATAGGTTAGATAAGGATGACATTCTCATATATGGAAGGCTCTTGGATACTCTAGATAGGAGAGGCGATGGGCACATGTTCTATTCTAGTTTTGGTTCTGAAAGGCACTATGATCGTCATTGTTATCATCTTACAGGAGGATTGATAGGGGATATTTTCTGGATGAGTTCAAGAAAGCCAAACCACCTACCTTTGATGGATATTTGAAGAATTTGGAGGATGCAGAGGCATGGTTACCTGGGATGAAGAAATTATTTGCACTGCATGATTACATAGAGAATATGAAGGCCAAAATATCTATCTGCAACTTCAAAGGGAAAGCAAACATCTAGTGGGAAGATGTGCAGTGGGTCAGAGACATCAATATAGAATATTTGAATTGCCATGAAGAAATACTTATCAGAAAGGTACTACGACAACAAAGCCAAGGAATTTTATGAGCTAAAGCTCTGGTTGATGATAGATGAGGAGTATACAACCAATTTTCTGGAGTTATTGAGGTATGTACCATATCTTAAAGATGATAATGCCAAAGTTTAGAGATTTGTTAGTTGATTTCCATTTTCATTTAGATATATAAATGAGTATGATGAGGCTCAGTCACTTGACGAAGTTATTGGGAAATTTAAGTACTATTATGAGAATTCAAATCGTAAGACAGAATCACAA
This sequence comes from Pinus tabuliformis, assembly GCA_031772625.1. Taxonomy (NCBI): domain Eukaryota; kingdom Viridiplantae; phylum Streptophyta; class Pinopsida; order Pinales; family Pinaceae; genus Pinus; species Pinus tabuliformis. Next base: position 1,479,913,334 of record CM062820.1, on the reverse strand, counting down.
TAGAGTTGGAAAGGGAAATACAAAGCTAAAGGTAAATGGCAGCTGAAAATAACAAGGCGTTAGGATACAGGTGAGAAAGAAAATTTTGCACCTTATAAGAAGTTCAACGTAGTTAGACAAGGACATGAGTCACAACCTGAGGGTAGTAGAATAGAGGTGATGGTATGAGACCATTGTAGTGTTGGATATGTGGCAAGGAGCATCTCAAGAGAGATTGTCTGTAGTATTAGAGTGGTGGGCCTTAGATCTATAGTGCACAGGAGGCACAAACTATTGGGAATGTTGGGCAGAGTATTCCTCGTATTTATGCAACATTGGATAACAAGCAGGAAGATCACTAGGAAACTTTTATCGAGATGGATGAAAAGCTTTGTGAAAAAGTTGTTTCTATTTTGATTGAACCTCAACCTCATTATAGTTATGTTATTCATGAACTAGTGGATAAGTGTGGTTTGAATAAAGAAGTGCATGCAGAATCCTAGTTAGTGCAGTTGGCTACAGGTATAAATAAAACAATGCATCACTGGGTAAGAGCTTGTGCATTTGAGTTGAATGGTATGCCTACCTTAGCACATTTGAATGTATTGTTGTTGGTATCATACAATATGATTTTGGGCATGGATTGGATATATCATCACAAGACTAAGGTGGATTGTTATGAAAAATATGTTGAGTTCTTGGATGACACTAAGGAATAAAGGATCTTGCAAGGTAAGAAGAAGGAAACATCAGTTAGAATGGTGATATCTATGCAGGCAAAGTGTAGTCACAGAAAATGGTGTGTGTTATTTGCAGTGCACATTTATAGTGATAAAGGTAAGGTTGCTGAGGATGAAGAGGTATTGAGTAGGTACCCGATCTTGCAGCGGTTTCAGGATGTATTTGCTACAAATATTTCAGAATTTTCATCTCACAGAGAAGTGGACCTCTATTGAGTTAGTACCAGGGGCAACACCAACATCAAAGGCAATGTACAGGATGAGCACACACAAGTTAGTAGAGTTGAAGTTACAGTTGAAGGAAATCCTTGACAAGGTATACATTAAGCCAAGTATATCGCCTTGGGGTGCTCCAATGTTGTTTGTGAAGAAGAAGGATGGTATTATCATATTATGCATTGATTACAGGAAGTTGAACAAGGTGATCATCAAGAACAGGTATCTTTTGTCAAGGATTGATGACTTGTTTGACCAGCTAAAGGGAGCAACAACCTTCTCGAAGATTGACATGAGATCTGTATACCATCACGTATGCATTAAAGAAGAGGACATCTACAAGACTACTTTCAGGACCAGGTATGGGAATTATGAGTTTTTGTAGTTCAATTCAGTTTGACTAATTCTTCAACTACTTTTATGTGCTTGATGAATAGTGTGTTGCATCCTTATCTCGATAAGTTTGTTATTTTATTCATTGATGAGATCTTGATATACTCTAAGAATGAGGAAGAGCATGTTGAGCATTTACTAGCAAAGTTGAGATTGCTAAGAGAGAATCAGTTGTATGCCAAGCTTAGAAAGTGTAGTTTCTTTCAGATAGAGGTCCATTACTTGGGACATGTTGTTTCCAAAGAAGGCATAACTGTAGATCCAAAAAAGATAAGGGCTAGCATGGAGTGGGCATGCTCTTCAGAATGTGGATGAATTCAAATCATTCATGGGGCTAGTAGGTTACTACAGGAGGTTCATCCATAATTTCTCACGCATCGTATATCCCATTAGATCTTTGCATAAGAAAGGGAAGACATTTGAATGGACAGAGGAATGTGCAGCCAATTTTGAGAAGTTGAAGTAGTTTTTGACAAATGGTCCATTCCTTAAGATTGTAGATCTAGATAAAGAGTTTGTGGAGTGTACAGATGTCTGCAAGAGAGGAATTGGTAGAGTCTTGATGCAAGAGGGACAAGTGGTATGCTACAAGTCTAGGAAATTGAATGAGCACGAACAAAACTATGTGACTCATGATCTTGATTTGGTAGCTATTATCCATGCATTGAAGATGTGGAGAAATTATCTTCTTGGAAAGAGGTTTGTGTTAGTGGGCAATCATAATGGGTTGAGATATTTATTTGAGCAACCAAATCTAAATTCCATGTAAGCTAGATGATTGGCCACCCTTAGTATTCTACTTTGAGATAAGATACATCAAGGATAAGGAGAAAAAGGTCGCAGATTGATCTAGGTGGATGTTGGTGGACACTCACCTATCCCACTTGGACCCTCACAACTGTCTCTTTCAATTTTTTAGTTTCCTTAATTGTAGCACAGTTTACTATTTTTAGCAGTTTTTCAGGTCCTGAACTTCCGGAGCCGTTTTGAGGCCATAAATGACGTTTTTTGGGAAAATTGGGAGAATCATGGGTACATGAATTGATGTTTCTCTTCCCAAAGTTGTATTTCTCGGATATGTCTTCTAACGAGATATTGTGCACATCAAATGAAGATCGTATGCCAAAGTTATGACCCCGGGAAGTTGATGTACCAATTTACCCAAACGGGGCCCACAGTTTGGTGTTTCATCTTCTAGGGTTAGGTTTTTGGATGTTTAGGGTTCTCCATTGTTTCTCAACAATAAATAAGCCTTAGAGCCTCATTGTAACATAGTTTAGAGGCATGTATCTGCCACATCTCTTCTCAGAGATAAGCTACCATCGCCCTAGCTAGTTTATTTCCATTTCTGTTTCTAAGCATATTTCAAAATTTTACAGTAATGAAATGAAGTATTATTTCCGCTGAATCTCTGTATTTATGGTTCTTTCTATACTTTATTGCATTCCTATTTAAATCCAGATCAGTGGTATCAGAGCGGTCTACTTTTTCTCTGTTTTTCTTTGCATGTCCCCAACGAGGTCAAGATATAAGGATTTAGGGCTTGAACTGGTCGAACCTTTGCAAGACCAGCCTCGCAAATCCTGATGGCCTCCCATGTCGGATGAAAAGAAAGATGAGGGGGCAAGAGATCCTATCAAAATATTTCTCAAAGAAGCCCTCGAGCGACAAAGGAACATGATGATGGACAACTTTTCCCACATCCTTCAATGGCTACCCAGGGGTGACGCATTGGCTTCCAACAGCTACTTTGGAAATGCCACACCTTTTAAAGTACAAGTTAACTTTGAAATCCCCATATTCGAGGGTCAGATAGATGCAGATGTCGTAGATAAATGGTTAAATCTGCTAGAAGGGTATTTTTCTGTTCATGATTTTTCCAGTCGGGAAAATATTATTTTCGCTCTTCTCAAAGCAGCCCCCCATGTCAAGGACTGGTGGGAAACCTACTGTGACTAGAAGGATGAAAGTAAGGGTCACTATTTTCAGCCACACCCACTTGTAATTCATTCCGGGATGCCATCAAGGAGCAGTACTACCCTGTCAAAAGCTATGAGCACAAATACATAAAGTGGACCACACTCCGACAGGGAAGGGACCAAGATGTGCCATAGTTCACAAACACTTTTCATACCCTTCGCACACAGTTGGGTATCAAGGACTCTGAGCTGCATTTGGTACTCAAATATTGTGGTGCCTACACAAATACATCGAGGACGAGATGGAGTTCTTGAACATCTCCTCGCTCAGAACAGCGTACCGATACGCTATCAAATTCAAGCAGAAGTTTAAACGAAATAAGTGAGACTTTGGATCTGCGAATCCAAAGAAAAAAAGACAAAGTCAAGGCGAGGTGACCTAAGACAACCCGTCGAAGCCGCAAGAAAAGAACAACACCACAAAGTCAAAGAAGGACACAAGAAAGTGGTGTGAGTTCCATAAGAGCCCCACTCACAACACAAGTGAGTGTCGGACCAAGCAGTCGTTAATGGCCAAGTTGAAGGCTTCAGAATCAGATACATGTTCCCACCCTGAGTCAAAAACTGACAAGGGGAATGGCAAAGGGAAGCAGATCATTGAAGCGGAGCCCAACACCACTATTGCGGCCGCCAAGATCCAGAAGAATGAGCCCGAAGATCTAGAGGAGGGGGAGTGTCTTCTCCTCTCACAGATGTGGGTGAAGGGTTTGCCATTGCAATTCATTATCACAGTGGCAGCCAAAGGAACCTCATTTTAGCAGAAGTCGTGAAGCTGTTGGGCCTATGGACTACACCACACCCGCAGTTGTACAGTATCGGGTGGCTTCACCAAGGATGAGATCTCTGAGTCTGCCAGCAGTGTTGCCTTTCCTATAGCATCAAGTCCTTCATAGATGAGGTATGGTGTAATGTTGCACCTCTTGATGTTTGTAATGTACTATTAGGCCAACAATACTTATGGAGGCGACATGCTTTGTATGAGTCAAGGCCTCACGTTGTTATTATTTCTTTGGGTAATTCATTATATAGGATACCAGAGATAGCCCCACCTACCGCCACCTCTTTGATCACTGCTAAGAAATGTAACAAGCTCATCTCCTAGACTAGGAAATTCATTTTCTGTTTGTTTCGCTCCCAAAGTAAGGGGAAGATCGTCACCACATCCATGACCCTTGCGAAGGGTTCCTCCATGCAACAACAACAGTAGGTGGATATGGTCATAAAAGAACATGGGAACATCTTCTCCTCACCCACAAGAGTATTGTTGCACTGTTAGGTAAAGCATTCATTCGATCTGACTCCCATAGCACCTCTACCCGACGGGCCGATATATCACCACTCCATTTTGAAAAATGACAAGTACAGCGACATGGTCCTTACACTAGTACCAAGGCTGTGGGGAACAATGCTTTGGAGCACAACATTCCCCCATTCCTTCACTTGCAACAATTGTTCAATGTGGACCGCCCTCTACCATGCTTCCCACCATCACTGGACACATCAGAGATTGTAGAACAACTCACAAGGGACCAAGTTTAGTAGATGGAGGAACTCAACGCAATGGGGACCATTACTTCCTAAGGGGGGAGGAATGATCAAAGTGGATGTTAGTGGCCACCCACTTATCCCACTTCGACCCTCATAATTGTCTCTTTCAGTTTTTCAGTTTCCTTAATTGTAGCACTGTTTACTATTTTTAGCAGATTTTCGGGTCCTGAACTTCAGGAGCCATTTTGAGGCCCTAAACGATGTTTTTTGGGAAAACTAGGAGCAAAATGGGTCCATGGATTGATGTTTCTCTTCCCAGAGTTGTAGTTCTCATATAGCTCTTTCTAACGAGATATTGTGCGCATCAAACAGAGATCGTATGCCAAAGTTACGACCCCAAGAAGTCGACATACCAATTTACCCAAATAGGGCCCACAGTTTGGTGTTTCATCTTCTAGGGTTAGGTTTTTGGATGTTTAGGGTTTTCCATTGTTTCTCAACAATAAATATGCCTTCGAGCCTCATTTTAACACAGTTCAGAGGCATTTAGCCACCACATCTCTTCTCAGAGAGAAGCTACCATCACCCTAGCTAGTTTATTTCCATTTCCGTTTGTAAGCGTATTTCAGTATTTACAGTAATGAAATGAAGTATTATTTCCGATGCATCTCTGTATTTATGGTTATTTCTATACTTTATTACGTCCCTGTTTAAATCCATATCATTGGTATTAGAGTGGTCTGCTTTTTCTCTATTTTTCTTTGCATGTCCCCAACGAGGTCGGGATATAAGGCGTTAGGGCTTGAATTGGTTGAACCTTTGCAAGACCAGCCTCGCAAAGCCCGACGGCCTCCCATGGTGGATGAAAAGAAAGATGAGGGGGTAGGAGATCCTATCAAAATCTTGCTCGAAGAATCCCTCGAGCGACAAAGGAACGCGATGATGGACAACTTTGCCCATATCCTTCAGCGACTACCTAAGGGCAACGCATCGGCTTCCAATAGCTACTCTGGAAATGAAACACCTTTTAAGGTACAAGTTAACTTTGAAATCCCCATATTCGAGGGTCAGATAGATGCAAATGCCGTAGATAAATGGTTAAATCTACTAGAAGGGTACTTTTCTGTTCATGATTTTTCCAGTCGGGAAAATATTATTTTCGCTCTTCTCAAAGCAGCCCCGCAGGTCAAGGACTAGAGGGAAACCTACTGCGAGCAAAAGGATGAGAGTATAGGCTCACTATTTTCAACCGCACCGACTTGGAATTCATTTTGGGATGCCATCAAGGAGAAATAATACCCTATTAAAAGCTATGAGGACAAATACATAAAGTGGACCATGCTCTGGCAAGGAAGGGACCAAGATGTGCCGGAGTTCACAAACATTTTTCATACCCTTCCCACACAATTGGGTATCAAGGACTCTGAGCTACATTTGGTACTCAAATACCGTGGCTGCCTACATAGATACATCCAAGACGAGATGGATTACCTGAACATCTCCTTGCTCAGCACGACATACTGATATGCTATCAAAATAGAGCAGAAGTTTAAACAAAAGAAGCAAGACTCTGGATTTACGAATCCAAAGAACAAAGGAGAAAGCCAAGGCAGGGTGACCCAAGACAACCCGTCGAAGCCGGAAGAAACGAACAACACCACGAAGTCAAAGAAGGACAGAGGAAAGTGGTGTGAGGCCCATAAGAGCCCCACTCACAACACAAGTGAGTGTCGGACCAAGCAATCGCTCGTGGCCGAGTTGAACGCTTCAAAATCAGATGCATGTTCTGACCCTAAGTCAAAACCTGACAAGGAGAATGGCAAAGGGAAGCAGATCACTGATGCAGAGCCTAGCGCCACTGTTGCGACCGCCAAGATCTAGAAGAATGAGCCCGAAGATCTAGAGGTGGGGGAGCGTCTTTTCCACTCATAGATGTGGGTGAAGGGTTTGCTGCTGCAATTCATTGTCAATAGTGGTAGCCAAAAGAACCTCATTTCAGCAGAGGTCGTGAAGCGGTTGGGCCTACCGACTAAACCACACCCGCAGCCGTACAGTATCGGGTGGCTTCACCAAGGACGAGATCTCTGAGTCCGCCAACAATGTCGCCTTCCCTACAACATCAAGCCCTTCACAGATGGGGTATTGTGTGATGTTGCACCTCTTGATGTTTGTGATGTACTATTGGGCCTACCATACTTATGGAGGCGACATGCTTTGTATGAGTCAAGGCCTCGCGCTGTTATTATTTCTTTGGGTAATTCATTATATAGGATATCAGAGGTAGCCCCACCTACCGCCACCTCTTTGATCACTGCTAAGAAATGCAGCAAGCTCATTTCCCAGACTAGGAAATTCATTTTCTATTTGGTTCACTCCCAAAGTAAGGGGAAGATCATCGCCACATCCATGACCCCCGCGAAGGGTTCCTCCGCACAGCAGTTGCAGCAGATGGATACGGCCATAAAAGAACATGGAGCATCTTCTCCTCACCCACAGGGGTACCGTTGCACTGTCAGGTCAAGCATTCATTCGATCTAACTCCCATAGCACCTCTACCCAACGGGCCGATATATCACCGCTCCATTCTGAAAATGACAAGTGCAAGAAGCGACATGGTCCTTACACTAGTACCAAGGCTGCGGGGGACAATGCTTTGGAGCACAACATTCCCCCATTCCTTCGCTTGCACCAATTGTTCAATGTGGACCGCCCTCTACCATGCTTCCCACCATTACTGGACACATCAGAGATTGTAGAACAACTCACAAGGGACCAAGTTCAGTAGATGGAGGAACTCAACGCAATGGGGACCATTACTTCCTAAGGGGGGAGGAATGATCCAAGTGGATGTTGGTGGCCACCCACTTATCCCACTTCGACCCTCACAATTGTCTCTTTCAGTTTTTCAGTTTCCTTAATTGTAGCACTGTTTACTATTTTTAGCAGATTTTCGGGTCCTGAACTTCAGGAGCCATTTTGAGGCCCTAAACGACGTTTTTTGGGAAAACTAGGAGCAAAATGGGTCCATGGATCAATGTTGCTCTTCCTAGAGTTGTAGTTCTCATATAGCTCTTTCTAACGAGATATTGTGCGAATCAAACGAAGATCGTATGCCAAAGTTACGACCCCACGAAGTTGACATACCAATTTACCCAAATAGGGCACACAGTTTGGTGTTTCATCTTCTAGGGTTAGGTTTTTGGATGTTTAGGGTTTTCCACTGTTTCTCAATAATAAATATGCCTTCGAGCCTCATTGTACACAGTTCAGAGGCATGTAGCCGCCACATCTCTTCTAAGAGAGAAGCTACCATCGCCCTAGCTAGTTTATTTCCATTTCCGTTTGTAAGTGTATTTCAGTATTTATAGTAATGAAATGAAGTATTATTTCCGATGCATCTTTGTATTTATGGTTATTTCTGTACTTTATTGCATCCCTGTTTAAATCCATATCAGTGGTATTAAAGCGGTCTGCTTTTTCTCTATTTTTCTTTGCATGTCCCCAACGAGGTCGGGATATAAGGCGTTAGGGCTTGAATTGGTTGAACCTTTGCAAGACCAGCCTCGCAAAGCCCGGCGGCCTCCCATGGTGGATGAAAAGAAAGATGAGGGGGCAGGAGATCCTATCAAAATCTTGCTCGAAGAATCCCTCGAGCGACAAAGGAACGCAATGATGGACAACTTTGCCCATATCCTTCAGCGACTACCTAAGGGCAACGCATCGGCTTCCAACAGCTACTCTGGAAATGCCACACCTTTTAAGGTACAAGTTAACTTTGAAATCCCCATATTCGAGGGTCAGATAGATGCAAATGCCGTAGATAAATGGTTAAATCTACTAGAAGGGTATTTTTCTGTTCATGATTTTTCCAGTCGGGAAAAGATTATTTTCGCTCTTCTCAAAGCAGCCCCGCACGTCAAGGACTAGTGGGAAACCTACTGCGAGCAAAAGGATGAAAGTACAGGCTCACTATTTTCAGCCGCACCCACTTGGAATTCATTTCGGGATGCCATCAAGGAGCAATACTACCCTATTAAAAGCTATGAGGACAAATACATAAAGTGGACCATGCTCTAGCAAGGAAGGGACCAAGATGTGCCGGAGTTCACAAACATTTTTCATACCCTTCCCACACAATTGGGTATCAAGGACTCTGAGCTACATTCGGTACTCAAATACCATGGCTGCATACACAAATACATCCAAGACGAGATGGATTACTTGAACATCTCCTTGCTCGGCACGAAATACTGATACGCTGTCCAAATAGAGTAGAAGTTTAAACAAAAGAAGAAAGACTGTGGATTTACGAATCCAAAGAACAAAGGACAAAGCCAAGGCAGGGTGACCCAAGACAACCCGTCGAAGCCGGAAGAAACGAACAACACCACGAAGTCAAAGAAGGACACAGGAAAGTGGTGTGAGTCCCATAAGAGCCCCACTCACAACACAAGTGAGTTTCGGACCAAGCAATAACTCGTGGCCGAGTTGAAGGCTTCAAAATCAGATGCATGTTCTGACCCTAAGTCAAAACCTGACAAGGGGAATGGCAAAGGGAAGCAGATCACTGATGCGGAGCCTAGCGCCGCTGTTGTGACCGCCAAGATCTAGAAGAATGAGCCCGAAGATCTAGAGGTGGGGGAGCGTCTTTTCCACTCATAGATGTGGATGAAGGGTTTGCTGCTGCAATTCATTGTCGGCAGTGGTAGCCAAAAGAACCTCATTTCAGTAGAGGTCGTGAAGCGGTTGGGCCTACCGACTAAACCACACCCGCAGCCATACAGTATCGAGTGGTTTCACCAAGGACGAGATCTCTGAGTCCGCCAGCAGTGTCGCCTTCCCTACAACATCAAGCCCTTCACAGATGGGGTATTGTGTGATGTTGCACCTCTTGATGTTTGTGATGTACTATTGGGCCTACCATATTTATGGAGGCGACATGCTTTGTATGAGTCAAGGCCTCGCGCTATTATTATTTCTTTGGGTAATTCATTATATAGGATATCAGAGGTAGCCCCACCTACCGCCACCTCTTTGATCACTGTTAAGAAATGCAGCAAGCTCATTTCCCAGACTAGGAAATTCATTTTCTGTTTGGTTCACTCCCAAAGTAAGGGGAAGATCATCGCCACATCCATGACCCCTGCGAAGGGTTCCTCCACGCAGCAGCTGCAGCAGATGGATACGGTCATAAAAGAACACGGAACATATTCTCCTCACCCACAGGGGTATCATTGCATTGTCAGGTCAAGCATTCATTCGATCTGACTCCCATAGCACCTCTACCCAACGGGCCGATTTATCACCGCTCCATTCTGAAAATGACAAGTGCAAGAAGCGACATGGTCCTTACACTAGTACCAAGGTTGTGGGGAACAATTCTTTGGAGCACAACATTCCCCCATTCCTTTGCGTGCACCAATTGTTCAATGTGGACCGCCCTCTACCATGCTTCCCACCATTATTGGACACATCAGAGATTGCAGAACAACTCATGAGAGACCAAGTTCAGCAGAAGGAGGAACTCAATGCAATGGGGACCATTTCTTCTTAAGGGGGGAAGAATGATCTAGGTGGATGTTGGTGGCCACCCACCTATCCCACTTGGACCTTGGCAACTGTCTCTTTCAGTTTTTCAGTTTCCTTAATTGTAGCATTGTTTACTATTTTTAGCAGTTTTTTAGACCCTAAACAACATTTTTTGAGAAACTGGGAGCAACATGGGTCCATGGACCAATTTTTCTCTTCCCAAAGTTGTAGCTCTTGGATAGCTCTTTCTAACGAGATATTGTGCACGTCAAATGGAGATTGTATGCCAAAGTTACGACCCCGGGAAGTTGATGTACTAATTTACCCAAACGGGGCCCACAGTTTGGCGTTTCATCTTCTAGGGTTATGTTTTTGGATGTTTAGGGTTTTCCATTGTTTCTCAACAATAAATGGGCCTTCGAGCCTCATTGTAACACAGTTCAGAGGCATGTAGCCACCACATCTCTTCTCAGAGATAAGCTACCATCGCCTTAGCTAGTTTATTTCCATTTCTGTTTGTAAGCATATTTCAGTATTTTACAGTAATGAAATGAAGTATTATTTCTATTGCATCTCTGTATTTATGGTTATTTCTATACTTTATTGCATTCATGTTTAAATCCGGATCACAGATTCTCTTAGCAAGAAAGTGTAGTTGAACGATGTTGCAGTAGTGAGTTGTATGGGACATATTTACAGGATCAGATCTTACTGGCAGGACATCAGGATGACAGGTACAAGGAACTTGTGCACAGGTTACAACATGGTACATGTGATTAGGATGTGGACTATCATCTCATGATAGATGGCTTGAGGACATGAAGGGGCAGGATCTATGTGTCGTATGAAAAGGAACTCAAGAATCTTATCTTGAGGGAGTTTCATGTAAATCCATATTCAGGTTACCTAGGATATTAGAAGACGTTGACAAAAGTAAATAAGTTATACTATTGGCTGAATCTAAAGAAGGAAGTGGCAGATTTTGTGGCTATATGCTTGGACTATCAGCAAGTGAAGGCAGAGTGTAAGCATCTAGGTGAGTTGCTTCAGCCAATTCTGATTTGAGAGTAGAAGTGAGAAGTTATTTCCATGGATTTCATTACAGGTCTTCCGAGGGCATTGAGACAACATGATTCTATCATGATTGTGGTTGATAGGTTGAAAAAGGTAGCTCACTTCATTCGAGTAAAGACTACTTATTCAGCTAGTGAGGTAGCATAGGTCTTCATTAGGGATATCGTGAGATTGCATGGTGTTCCGAAGAAGATTATGTCGGACAAAGATGCCAAGTTCCTATCCAGGTTTTGGAAGGAGCTGTTTGGAGGTTTGGGGATAGAGTTGGACTTCAGTACAACCTATCATCCACAGACAGATGGACAGACAGAGAGGGTCAACAGGATACTGGAGGATATGTTAAGGATGTACATGATGCATCAACAAAGGAGATGGGAGGAGTACCTTCCATTGGTTGATTTTTCTTAAAACAATGGTTATTAGGAGTCATTGAGGATGATTTTGTTTGAGGCACGATATGGGCGAATTTGTAATACTCCCATTAGTTGGAGAGATCCAGTGAACTTGGTACTTATTGGACCGGACATGTTGGCATGCATGGAACAAGATATGCAAGTTATAAAGAAGAATCTAAAGGTAGCACAAGAAAGGAAGAAGAGTTATGCAGACCAACATAGGGAATTTAAAGAGTTTAAGGTTGGGGAGCATGTGTATTTTCATATCAAGACCAAGAAGAACTCCTTAAGGATTGGAATATGTGCCAACTTGGCACCATGGTATCATGGGGCTTTTGAGATACTTTAGAGGATTGGACCAGTCGCTTATATATTTGCACCGCTTCCGATCGTGAAATTCCATGATGTTTTCCATGTTTCATTTCTTAATATATATATATAAAGGATGTTGATCATGCTATTTTTTGGTATGTATTTCAAGTGGAAGTAGAAGGAGAATTCCAACTGGACCTCAGTTCATATTGCATCGGAAATAGCTCATGCTATGGAACAAAGCAATCGACTAGGTTAAAGTGAAATGTAAGCACCTTGGGCTCTATGAAGCTACAAGGGTGATGGCTGATTGGATGCAGACTATGTATCCTTGATTGTTTTCCAGTTGAGCCAAAGAAATTTTGGTATATGTACATATTCATGTATGGTTTTTATTGTAAATACCACAAGGAGATGTGTTATGAAGCTCCAATAAGCGGTATGGTTTTCAAGTTGTAATTTTTGTCATGATGGTTTTTTTTTTGAGTACGTTGTTCATTGTAAATACTGTGACGAGTTGGGTTATAAAACTCCATGGGCAGTATGTTTTGGATTTCAATGGTTTTGTTATTTTTAGGTGTCATAAAACACCAAGGAAGGTGTTCCCCTAAGGGGAAAGGGTGTGTAACAACCCTATGCTAGATTTTCATATAATAAAAGTTAATGAAGGAAAAACAAGCCCAAGGTCAAAGGACATTTATTCCAAGCTGAATGTTGGCAAAAATATACTAGTGGGCATCACTTGTTGTGTTTATTGCTAAAGGGAAATTGTCAAAGGAAATGGCAAAGACTTTGAAAAGGAAAAGAGGCATTAATTTTCATATTATTTATGGAAATAAAGGAAATTAAGAGAGAAGGGAGGTGAAAGGTCAGAAGTTGCATGTAAGGAGGAAATTGAAGGAAAATTAAAGAAAATGAAGAAATTAGAGGAATTGATAATAAAACGACATCATCGCATCACTTGGTAGCTTTTGTCAGTTCAGTTTTGGAATTAGTATCAGAGAGGAGAAGAGCACCAAGAGGAGAATGAAAAGCAAGCAAGCAAAGGAAGGACAAGGAAAGCAAGGACCAAGCAAGGAAAAGTTGCATCAATCAGCTTCAACAGGAATACTTGCAGGTATAATGGCTTTTAATAGAAGAGCTTTCAAGGTCTCCTCATCTAAGTTACTCATTTTTGCTCTTTTCAGGTTGTATTGAAATCTTTCAAGTAAATCCTCCAAGTTTTGATCTTCTCTTTGCACCATTTTGAATACCTCATCCTTGTGATTGGTGGGCATACAATAGTCCAGGTACCTATCCAAAAATGTTTGTTTCATATCATTCCAAGACCTAATGGATTGAGTGAGTAATCCCATGAACCATTTCAAGACTGCTCCTTTCAATGTTGAAGGAAACAGTTTGAGTTTTTGAGAGTCTTCCAGATAATCATAAGTTCGACACACGACTTCAAACTCAAATAGAAATGTTTCAGGGTCCTCATTCCTTAACCCATGGAAGTTTGGGAGGACAGATGGTGAGATTTTTTTCATTGTGGCTCGGGAGTCCTCATCGACTATAGGAAATCCGAATGAGTTATCTCCATCCCTATTTCCCCCAATGTTACCTCTACCTCCTCCATTGTTTCCTCCTCCTCCTCTATCTCTACCTCTACCAAATCCAGTTGCTCCTTCCTCTGTCATGGTAGTTTCCCTGGAGACTTCAGAGTCTTCTGGTTCTTCTACTAAGGGTGAACGAGAAGGAATTTCTCCCTCTTCTTCTTCAGATTATTCTACTTCTTCAATTACAATTTGTCTTTCTGTAGAAGGAAGGAAAGGATCTCTTTCTAATTCAGATTCGATGGAAGGTGTGGGAGAGTCGACTCCTGCCTCTTGAATTCCAGGAATCCTAGGGCTAGGAGTGTAAGTTGGAGATGATGGAGGTGTCTCTTGTCTATTCCTTGAAGTAGATGGACTTGTAAAAATCAAACTCTTGGCTCTAGCTAAAAACCTTCCCCTAGAATCTCTTGCTCTATGCATGTCATTTTTTTTATTTTTCTTCAAGTCGGGCTAATAATTCTCTTTCTGATCTTCCAGGTCACTCTAGGTGCAAGAAGAGAGCATACTCAAGAAACTATTAAACCAATAACTTTCTCTTTTCTGATCCTCCAGATCACTCTAAGTGCAAGAGGAGAGCATACTTTGAGAGGTTATCAATTTTCCTTCCTTGAAATTTTCTTGTGTTTTTTTTTTTTTTAAGAATTTGGCTACCTAATTTCACTTCCCCGGCAACGGCGCCAAAAATGTTTGGTCAATTTAGTGTGATCTAAATTGCTATTTATAATTTCAACCCGGGGTTCGTAAACTGACGAAGTGAAGTGTACTATATGTACTAGATAACCATTTCCTTAGTCTTTTGTCGTTTTTAGTTTTTTTAAGTTTCTTTTTGGATTTATCTTTCCCTAATGTGAGATGATGAAAAGGTGATAAAGCAAGTGAAATATGGATGATTATGGTGATCTCTAAGTGGTTTTCAAAACTTAAAAGAGAGAAAGCTTTAAAATCACTGCAATGAAATCAATTCTTCAAAAGAAATAAAGACAGAAAACAATGAACTATGACATCGGCCCAGTATCTTTGTTGCTGAATGAAAATGAAAGTGAAATCTACACTAAATTCAATTAAAAGTAATAAAAACTAATCCACACTATTTCAACTCTTCAACTCAATCTTCCTTGTGAAAAGATATCATGAAATGTTAAGCAATGTGAAATCTAAAAGAAGTTAAACTGCGTAAAAGAAACTAATCACACTACTTCAACTTTCTTGACCTTTTGCCTTTAAGCTTAATTTACCCTGTGAGAAACAGTCATGAACAAGTCAAGCAATGTGAGATCTAAAGCAAACTAAATCAAGCTATAATGAGTGATATTCTGGTTCCTAATAAAGTTATTTGATTACAGAAAGGAACCGTTAACAGATGAATAGCATGATATCTAAGAGCAGAAAATAAATGTACAACTTAAGGAAATGACAGTACTGGAAATCAAACTTCAGAAAACAAGAGTCAGCGACAAAGACAAGATGATCTCGTATGCCAATAGTTATAAAAAGAAAAGGTGAAAAATTGCCCCGGGCTGCCTAAGAAAACCTGCAAAAACACTGATCAGTTGTAACCATAAAAGAGCAGCAATGAAAATGTAAATCAACAGAAATAAAAAAAGCTTTGTTATATACAGCTAATATACATGATGAAATAAAATGCAACATTTAAATGACAACTGTACAGCTAATATACATGAACAGGAAAAAGTAATGCAAGAGTTAAAAGACAACTGTACAAGGCTTCAGTAAGTAGGGACCCTCTTCCACTTCAACCGATTCAACGAACAACTACAAGCTTAAGTTTAAACCAGTCTTCTCATATATTAAACAGCAACGTAAAAGTCCAGTGGGGAAAAACAACAGCTTCGGATTACATTCCAAAAAGATTCCCCTTTTCAGCGTTCATGGACGCATTATTTATAAGGAAAGAGAGCTAAACAGATTAACTAAATCTACGCTATTAACCATGCTGCCAGAGACACGTAAATCCTCTTCAGCCCGGATCTAGGTAACTGTCATCATGTTTATTAAATATGAGAGGTATGGCTGTTGGATTCACGCTATCAGGATGTCTTCGTGGCTAAGGACTGTGCCACGTAGCTTCACGTGCTCAAAAACAGAGCTACGCAGAGCCGTGCCACCGCTGAACACTTCCGTTGACTATCCTTTGCCCCTTGTTTGACCGCGGGCTTTTATGGCCGTGCTGGATGATCTGGAGGGACACGATCCATGTCCTTGACTCCTGTAACTTGCCCATGTGGCTCATTTCTTGAGAGGACACCTGTAGCATGGTGTTTGACAAAACGGCTGCGGAATCCTGTGCTGGCTGCAGAAACCTGGGTCGGCTGCGGAAACCTGTATCGGCTGCGGAAACTGAGAAGCTTCCGCAGCTGTCTGAACAAAATTCTAAACCAAACAACAGTCATCAGCGTAGTTAGAAAACCATGTCAAAAGCTCGTTTTTAAACTAAAATACAATGATTTAATCAACTTGGTGGATAAAATGAGTGGAAAAGAAGGCTGAGAGGGTGTATGGGAAGGTGCAGGTTCGAGGCTCAACATACCCCCACTGTGAAGGTGTTGCATGTCCTCATGCAACCAAAACTTAGTTATTTTCCCTCAATCCATATGCTCTGAGGCTTCTGCAAGAACATCTAGCCCTCTTCTCTTTCTCTTTGATGCTAAAATGGTCCTTGGTTTCCTGACTAGACATTTGAACTTAAGATTAATCAATGCCCTGCTCAACTTTTTACACTTCTTCTTCAGCTTCCTGTTCTTCTTCTGCCACAGTCCTAAATGGAGCATAGTGTTATCATGGACAATCTTATCTACCTTACTCTGCTCTTTGAGTGCTTCGTTTTCCTGTTTGATGTGCCTATTTAGGACTTCCAATTCAAACACTTCCTGTTTTAAAGACTGTACTTGTGCATCAAGTGGCAAGGTGGTGCTTGGTCCTGCAGCTGATTGTTCCACGGACTCTAGGTAGTTATATGCTTCTTGCTGGTTGGAATCTACCTCAGGTGTTTTTCTCGGCCTGAACTCAAATTCTGGTGAAGGAGGACTGCTTTCTCTTTCCGGCTGAAAAGGGCTTTCCTCACGTGGAGGACTTGGCTCAATGCTTGGCTGAGTTGGAGATTTCTCAAGTGTCTCTTTGTCCAAATCAATAAAGTGAGACTGTTTTTCTTTGGTTTTATTCCCCTTCCCTTTTAGCCTAGTGCTCCTTCTCAGGTATGAACTAGTACTCTTCTCTTGTGCAGTCTGTTTTCCTTTTTGCTTTTTCTTGGTTATGGCAGCAGCTTGAAGATCTATTAACCTCTCTGACAGAGGTTGATAATCTTCTTCTATGGATTGTTCAGGGGATGGATAGGTTTCTTGAATGGTTATCTTGCCTTTGTCCTTCTTCTGTTTCTTGTTTTTAGTTCCCTCCTCTTCTTCTTTCTGAATAGTTTTCTGAATGTCTATTGTAGGAGAGTCTTGGGTTGTAATATTCTTTTCTTTCCTCCTACTTCTCTTTGGAATTTTTGGGGAACTGCTTCCAGAGGCTTCAGTCAGTTCTTGGAAGTGGTTTCTTGTCAAAAACTTTTCCCAAGTATCCTTAGTGTTTTTCAACTGCTCTTCAATAAGGATTTTTATGAACCCGTGATGGTAAAGATGGGGTTCAATACTGCCTACGTGTTTTTGAACAGTAGAGCTCATTTTCTTCAAGCTTGATAACAGAAAATAAGGAAAATTAAGGGTATAACCTTCCATAAAATTCATCATTAACCTGGCATGATACATGTACATGGTACCAAAACGACCCTCGCATGTGATAAATTTCTGGATAAGTAATAACAAAGTGGACCATTCTTCTTTTTTTGCATGCACAGGGATTCCTTTGGTAAATACAGAGGTATCCATACCTGGGTTTTGGAGCATGATTCTCCATCCTTGATCGTCCACACTTCTATTTTTGAACCACCTTCGCCTTCTTGTGGGAGACTTGTTGCAGCTGCTATTGTGGCCTCGGTCACTGTAAATTTTAAGTCCCCTATCTCCACTGTGTGTCCATTAAAGGACCGTGCAAAATCTTTAGTCACTTCTTTGTTATAACCCCTGAACTTTTGAATGAATCTGAGCCACCTTGCTTTCTTCAACGACTCCTTCGTTTGAGGATAACCCTCCAGGTATTTTGGTCCCTCCGGTTCAGCTCTTAGTATTTTTCCCATTCTCGGGCTTTAAATTCCGACTGAGAATTCTACTGCGTATGAAGGTTCAAAAAAAATGGGCTGATTACGGGATTCTTAGGGTAACTGGAGTAGTCGTAATCGAAGTTCAGGATGTATGTGGTGACTGGAGCCAGGGTCTGGAGCAAACTGTAGTGGATGCAGCAGAAATGGAGAACAGAGAATGGTATGAGTACCGAGGGAGTAAAGGGTAAGCAACAGTAACGATTTCAACATCGAATGCATGCGGGAGTGAAGTGATAAATGGGCAAAATAACGGCTGAGTCCTTTTGAATAGGATGACTTGCGCACACGTCTCAGCAGACGGCTACGAAAATTATGGTGAAGGAGAGCCGTAGTACAGTAGGTCACGTCTCAAAGTACGACAAATAAATGGGAGAGCAGTCCATAAATTTAGAATGATCATGGGACCGTTAGAAATGAATAAGGTGTGTATGGAATGACATTGTGGAAGAGGAGTGGTATGGGGCTTGTCGTATCAAATCATTGCATTTAGTGGAACTTGCCATGGTTTAAATAACTATGCATAATAATGACATTGAATTGTTATTTGGTAGAGATTTTTTATCATACCTTTGGAAGTTTATCATTTCTTGATTAAGGCTTCTGACCCATGGTTGTTCTTTGATCTTGAAGATGCCCCATGTCTTTGCTGCACTTGGTGATGATGACACTAACCTTTGACTGTGATTTTTTTTTTGAAAACAGAGTGATGCCGGCTGTAGAGACAGAGTGATGCTGGCTGCGAAAATCGTTTCTGGCTGCGGAAACTGGTTTTAGCTGCGGAAACAGTTTCCAGCTGCGAAAACTAAGACAACACCCCTTTAACTGCACAAAGATAGTTAGAGAAGAACTAACTAAATAAAATAGTCCTGAGAGGGACTTTTATTGATGGAATGAAATGAAATGGGTGGAATGAGATGGAAATGAAGTGGAGTGAAGTGGAATGGAGATGAAAATGAGATGGAGGTGAAGTGAAATGACAAGTGAGGTGGAGTGAAGATGGAAAGAGAGAGAGATTTTTTTTTGGAAAATATAGAGTGTCAGGTGCCCCTGATTTTCACTCTACATTTTCTGTATAAGGCTGCCAATCTATGATTGGTTTTCAGGCTTATACAAAAGATTTTTTTTCTTTTTTTTTTCTTTTCAACTGAAATAAACAAAGACTAGGCTAATGGAGGAGAAGGATTCCTCTCCACCAGCCTCATTGCAGAATTTTCTTGAAACATTTTGACAAAGTCCTCTTTTGAGAGTGGCTTATGATAAATTTTCAATCGGTGGCCATTCACAATGAGAGGAGTTTGAAACTCATCAATGGTCTTGACTCGAACTGCTCCATTGCTAAAGACTTCGTCAATCTCATATGGTCCAAGCCAATGAGTCTGAAATTTTCCTTTGAAGTCTTTAAACTTGGAATCAAACAGTAACACCCAATCTCCCTTTTGAAACTTTTTCTCTTTGATATATCTGTCATGCCACTTAGTTCTTTGGTGCTGAACTAGATCAGTCCTTAAAATTGCATCTTGTCTTATTTCATCTAGCTCATTCAGCTGCTCCATTCTGTGCTTTTGGGCTTCTGATAGATTCATCCCCAACTGAACTGCCATCTTGAAAGTCTTGACTTGAAACTCAATGGGGAGCAGGACTTCTTTCCCATAAACAAGTTCATAGGGAGAATGTCCTGTTGTGTTCCTCCATGTAGTTCTATAGGCCCATAAGGCTTCAGGAAGCCTTTCTGCCCAATCTCTTCTGTGGAGATGAACAGTTTTGGTGATGATTGATGAGCCCCAAATTTTGGTAACAATTTGGGCTCATTTGGCCTACTTACCTTGCTCAACCCTTCATTTTTTATCACTTATGCATCATTTCTTAGTATATTCGTGTTATTTGTAGGAATAAGGGCAGTCATTGTGCCTATGTGGCTAATACATGATGATTTCAGGTTTTTTGGCATTAAATGGAGAAAAGACCACGCAAATGGAGACAAGGAGTCAGCCAAGGTGGCATTGCGGGTTTATAGGGAGGTTTTCCACAGCCTTGAATGACCTCCCTCGTGATCTCCACCCCAACTCCAAGCTCCAACAGCTATCACCACCGAGCTAGAAGGCAGCCAACGGATTCTACAGGAACAACAGTTTACTTTCAGTTGGACAGCCAAGCTCCACTAATTGAGGAGGCCAGCTTGGCCCTCATCATGTATAAATATTAAGGCTGTAGCCTTCGTGGAGACTCTTGAACATTTTTTTATAGATTTTGGATTACGAGCTGTAGCTCTGTTTTTGCTCTTTGTAAGCCAGTTTTGGCATGTTGTTAGACTCATGATTATGATATTTTAATAAAGGCAGTCAGATTTGGATTCGATTCTGAGTTCTTAGGGGAGCTATAGCTCTCAGGTTAGGGCCCAACCTGAGAGCAATAGACCTCCTTTCCTTTGTATTGTTACTTGTCTTTCTTTTATCATTGCATTTCTTTCCTTTACTTGCACTTGAAAAATACAGTTTGCTGAGTTGACTGTTTCGGTTTGGTTACGTAGGTTAGTTTCATGAATGCAGTTGTTTCAGTAGTTCAGAATTAGCATAGGGAGATTGAAGTCACGTTGAGTTAAAAGAAGGTTGAATGCATGCTCATTTTCACCTCTGTTTGGGGACCGGAAGTGTAGACCATGCCAACTGCCAAAAACATTGTTTTAACATATGCATGCAAGTATTGATGTAATGTTTTCGATTGAAGAATTATCATGCGATTTGATCTTGAGTAATGACTCTTTGGTTCAGCATCATGTACGAATTCATTTCAACTTACATTGTTGTTCTCTGATTCCTAATAAAACAGTTAGAATAGGTTGGTGAACTTTCGTTTACATGCAAGATAAGGGTGATTTGTTTCATTTACACTGCGTAGCACCACTTCATCGTGTTCTTCTCCTTATGAACCATGCCTAAGCCACCTACTCATCCTCTGTTCAGCTCATTTGCCTTCCAACCCTTCTATTATCCACGTTGCTCAATCTTTTTGACCTTCCATTGCCCCTACCCTTCTATCGACCAACCAGCTCTATCCACTCTCTCTCCATCTCATCTCTCTGTCCATAGGTCATCTCAAGCTCCTCTTCCATCTTACCCATCCATCCATACAGTTCCTTCACTCCTCCATCACCCAAAACTCCGGCTGTAGGACATCCTGTAGAAGTTAGCAGACATCCTGTAGAAATCCCGAGTTTCCTGTAGGATCCCCTGCAGACATCCTGTAGAAGCCTGCAAACACGGTTTCCGAGCACCTGAACGTTGTGGACTTCTGTGGAATGATGTGAGGGATCCCATGGAACCTCTCAGAGCCCTCCTAACCATTTCCAAGCCTTCCTTCCCTTCGAACTACCCCTGCACAGTCAATACCCAGTAAGAAGCACAATCATAATAACTCCACCCACTTGAGAAAAAATACAAAACGTGTTCTCTTCAATGGAAGTAGTTTAAATTCATGCATCTCATCTCACTAGAAGTAATGGCATCATTTCTAGAAGTTGCATTCCCACCATTGCATCATAGAGATTAAGCTAGTCAGATTAGGGTTTACTAGGGTTTCCATGTTTGGTTGGCTTTCAGTTCATTCTTGCAAAGTAGGTTAATTTCCTTTGAGATAGCCTTCATTCATCATTTAGAAAGCTTCTTCAGAGAACATATAGAAGTTGGCTTGAGCCCTAGCAGACTTGTGCCAGCTGACCAAGTGACAGTTGCGACAAGAGCTAGTACTTGTGCATACAGCACCGTCGCTTCCAAGTTTGTTACGAACTACCGGGTTGACAAAATTAGAGAAGGAAGCTCCAGGAGTTGTAGCATTATTGCTACAATACTGGAGCCCACCAATGATGCTCTCAAGAACTTTGTTTGTAGATTCCACTTGACCATTTGCTTGCGGATGGTACGGAGTAGATTTTCTGTGCTTGATTTTGTATTCTTCCATCAGCTTCTCCATCAAGTTAGATGTAAATTGACTTCCCTGATCTGTCACAATTTCTCTTGGGACACCAAAACGAGTAAAAATATCCTCAAAAAGAAATTGAACAACTGAATTTTTAGTGGCAGAAGGCAATGCCTTGGCTTCTACCCATTTAGTGACATAATCAGTGCAAACCAATATATATTTCTTTTGTCTAGATGGTGGATTAATAGGTCCAATGAAATCTAAAGCCCATTTTTCAAAGGTTTCGATGAGTACCTGTGGCTGTAATGGCATTTCATTTGAAAGAGTTGGTCTCCCAACTCTTTGGCAGCTGTCACACCTTCTAACATATTGTTTTGCATCTTTTGAAGAGAGAAGGCCAATAATATCCTAAAGAAAGGATTTTATAGGCCGTCCTCTTGTCAGCAAAGTGTCCACTGCACGGTTTATCATGACATGCCTTAAGGATGTTAGGCATTTCATTTCCCGAACACATCTTCTGATCACACAATCTAGCCCTGTTTTAAACAATTCATTAGAAATCCATGAATAATTTGAACCCTCCTGAATAATTTTCCTTTTCTCATTAGGAAATAAGTGTGGAGGTAGCTTCCCTGTAACCAAATAGTTAGCAATATCTGCATACCAAGGAGTTTTAGTAGTTACTACAAACAAATATTCATCTGGAAACTTATCCTCTACAGGAGAATCTTCGTTAGTATTTTGGATTCTAGACAAGAAATCAGCTACTGTATTTTGTTTCCCTGGTCTATCTAACACAGTAATATTGAATTCTTGTAAAAGTAAAAGCCATCTTGTAACTCTGCCATTAGTAACAGGTTTGTTCATGAGATATCTAATTGCAGAATGATCAGTATGGACAAAAGTTTCATAGCCTGTTATATAGTGTCTAAACTTGTTGATTGCATGAACAACAGCTAAGAACTCTTTTTCAGTCACAGTATAATTTAACTCATTAGGAGTCAAATTTTTACTGGTGTAGTAAATGGCATAAGGAACTAAATCCTTTTGACCCAACACAGCTCCTAGAGCTGTATCTAAAGCATCTGTAGAAATATGGAAAGGAAGTTTCCAATTTGGCCCTCTCAAAATGGGTGCTTCAGATATTCTTGTTTTCAAAGTTTCAAATGCAGATTGACAGTCAGGATCCCACTTGAATTCACAGTCTTTTGTAAGTAATTTGAAGAGTGGAGATGATATTTTGGTGAAGTTTTCAATAAATCTTCTATAATATCTAGTAAATCCAAGAAAACTTCTAACATCTTTTTGACAATTTGGAATAGGTAACTTGGAGATGACTTCAACTTTTGATCTATCAACTTTAATCCCATCTCCTGAAATATGATGTCCTAAAACAACCCCTTCAGTAAATATCATAAAACATTTTTCATGACTTAATGAAAGATTTGTTTCTTTACATCTTATAAAGACTTTTTCCAAATTTTCTAATGCCTCTTCAAATGATTTACCATAAACTGTAAAATCATCCATATAGACCTCTACACAATCATGAATTAGATCAGAAAAGATTCCTAGTACTGCCCTTTGAAATGTTGCGGGTGCATTACATAATCCAAAAGGAAGTACTCGGTAAGCAAAAGTTCCCCATGGACAGGTAAATGTGGTCTTGTCCTGATCTTCAGGTGCTACCTGAATCTGATTGTAACCACTAAAACCATCCAAAAATGAGAAATACTTTTTGCCTGCTAAAGTATCTAATACCTGATCAATAAAGGGTAAAGGAAAGTGATCCTTCAAAGTTGCTTTGTTCAATTCCCTGTAATCAATGCAAACCCTCCATTTGCCATTCTTTTTAGGTACTATAACCAAAGGAGAAACCCACCGGCTATCTGAAATGGGGTAAATGAAGTTTACATTAACTTTTGGAGCTCTTCTTTCACTATCTCCCTAAGGTTTGGATTCATCCTTCTTTGAGGTTGTCTGATTGGTCTACTGTTTTCCTCAATGTAGATGTGATGAATGCAAGTCTTAGGGTCAATACCTTTCATATCAGTATACTCCCATGCAAATGCAGTAGAATTTTTTTGCAAGATTTTGGTTAGCTCCTCCTGTTGTGATTTTTCCAATTTTCTGTTGATATTCAATGTTTTTCCTGGAAAAATCTCAATGGCAGACACTCAATGTCAGAATCCAACTGAAATTGTGTGTGGTCATATTCTGAAGATGGTTCAAATTTTTCTAATGTGTTCAGAATTTGACTATCTTCACTGATCTCAGAAATGGTAAAGACAGGTTGTATAGTATCTTCATCATCAACCCACTCATTATCTCCTATTTCTGTAATTGCTTTTGCTGGAGGATACAGATTGAACTTCTTTGTCGAATTACCATTAGAAATATACATATCCCCAGACCTACAACTTATGAAAGCATCAGCTGTGGCTAGCCAAGGTCTTCCTAAAATAAGAGGATGTCCTCCTAGATTACTCTTGGGAGTTAAAATCATGAAATCCACTGGATATTCCCAAGAGTCTAAGGAGACTGGAATGTCTTCTAATACACCATCTGGTTTGATAATTGATCGATCTGCAAGTTGCAGTAAAGTAGGTGTAAAAAGAAGATTAGGAAGTTTTAGCTGTTCCATAGTCTGTCTACTCATGATGTTGATAGCAGCCCCTAAATCAATCAAAGTATTTGGTATTTCTACCCCATTGATATGTGTTTTGACAATTGGACTACCGGGATCTACATATTTCTGCATAGTAATTTTTCCCATCATGATATCTGCAATTTTCCATACCAGGTGGATTCTTCTGGTATCTCTTGGTTTCCTTCCTGGTCTTTTAAGATTCAACTCCTTTATTGTTTTTGCTAGAATAGGAATCTCTTTAATGGCTTGTAACAAGGGAATATTGATACAGACATTCTTCAATTCATCTAGAAAATTATAGTCAGGCAACCAAATTTGTTTTTCCACTCCTTTGTCAATTTGTAATCTTTCAGGAAAAGGAGGTGTGGATAAAGATGTAGGTTGCTCAACTATGGGAGTTGTGGGGGTTAATTCTTTTTCTTTTTCTTTTTGAGTGTTTGGGTTTTGAAGAGATGCTTCAGAACCCTTATTGGCTTCCAGAGACTCTTCCTCAAAAATGCTTTGCTTTTGAGCATTTATAGAAGGCTTATCTAGGACTCTACCTGATCTGAGTTGTACTTCATTGAGAGGAACAATCATATAGGTAGGAAATTGTTGACCTTCCATCATGTAAGCATTTTGAGGGTTTTTATTATTGGGGTTTGGCAATGGCTGAGAAGGAAGTTGATTTGACTTCTGTTGGAATGGAAGCAAGATTTGAGAATTTGGATTCTATTGAGAAGGTTGTTGTTGTTGTGGAAATGGCAATGATAGTTGTGGATTTTGATTTGGAAGTTGTGGAGCTTGATGGTTTTGAAAAGATGGGGGATATTGGTAGAATTAAGCAAATCTCCCATAAGGATTTTGCATACCTTGTACCCATGATTGAAAAGGATTTTAAGGTTGGGACCAAGGTTGTTGCCAAGGATTCCAATTTGGTGGGGGTTGAAAATTCATAGAGTTGCTAAACCCTTGATTTTGTTGCCCCTGCCACGGTCTCCTTGCAACAAAACAGAGAGATTCGATTGTATTTGGATCTTCTTGAAAGACAGCTTTGAGCCCAGGAATTGAAGGACAATCCTTGGTCTGATGATTTTCTGAACAAATTACACATGTTTCTACAACTTTTGCATCCAAGGGACATTCCCTTAGAGCATGTTTCTTCCTACACTGTGGGCAAAAGATGGCCAAAGCCTCAGCTTCTTCTTTCTGCTTAATGTGAATCTTAAGGGTGTCTAGTTGCTCGCTAAGACTCCCTAAGATGTCAGTTTTGAATTCATCAAGCATGTTGCCAATCTCAGCCCTACTTACTGATCCAGTTCCAGATTTGTTTGCTCTGATGAGAGAAGGATCTCTAGGCCCTTTTTGAGTTTTAGATTTCCCCCTTGAGAGATGGACACATAGCTCTGCTATATCATGAAGTGGAAGTTGAGATATGTCTCCTTTTCCCATCATGTTCAAAATATCTATCCATTCATCTCTAATGGCTTTTAATAGAAGAGCTTTCAAGGTCTCCTCATCTAAGTTACTCATTTTTGCTCTTTTCAGGTTGTATTGAAATCTTTCAAGTAAATCCTCCAAGTTTTCATCTTATCTTTGCACCATTTTGAATACCTCATCCTTGTGATTGGTGGGCATACAATAGTCCAGGTACCTATCCAAAAATGTTTGTTTCATATCATTCCAAGACCTAATGGATTGAGTGAGTAATCCCATGAACCATTTCAAAGCTGCTCCTTTCAATGTTGAAGGAAACAGTTTGAGTTTTTGAGAGTCTTCCAGATAATCATAAGTTCGACACACGACTTCAAACTCAAATAGAAATGTTTCAGGGTCCTCATTCTTTAACCCATGGAAGTTTGGGAGGACAGATGGTGAGATGTTTTTCATTGTGGCTCGGGAGTCCTCATCGACTATAGGAAATCCGAATGAGTTATCTCCATCCCTATTTCCCCCAATGTTACCTCTACCTCCTCCATTGTTTCCTCCTCCTCCTCTACCTCTACCTCTACCAAATCCAGTTGCTCCTTCCTCTGTCATGGTAGTTTCCCTGGAGACTTCAGACTCTTTTGGTTCTTCTACTAAGGGTGAACGAGAAGGAATTTCTCCCTCTTCTTCTTCAAATGATTCTACTTCTTCAATTACAATTTGTCTTTCTGTAGAAGGAAGGAAAGGATCTCTTTCTAATTCAGATTCGATGGAAGGTGTGGGAGAGTCGACTCCTGCCTCTTGAATTCCAGGAATCCTAGGGCTAGGAGTGTAAGTTGGAGATGATGGAGGTGTCTCTTGTCTATTCCTTGAAGTAGATGGACTTGTAAAAATCGAACTCTTGGCTCTAGCTAAAAACCTTCCCCTAGAATCTCTTGCTCTATGCATGTCATTTTTTTTTATTTTTCTTCAAGTCGGGCTAATAATTCTCTTTCTGATCTTCCAAGTCACTCTAGGTGCAAGAAGAGAGCATACTCAAGAAACTATTAAACCAATAACTTTCTCTTTTCTGATCCTCCAGATCACTCTAAGTGCAAGAGGAGAGCATACTTTGAGAGGTTATCAATTTTCCTTCCTTGAAATTTTCTTGTGTTTTTTTTTTTAAGAATTTGGCTACCTAATTTCACTTCCCCGGCAACGGCGCCAAAAATGTTTGGTCAATTTAGTGTGATCTAAATTTCTATTTATAATGTCAACCCGGGGTTCGTAAGCTGACGAAGTGAAGTGTACTATATGTACTAGATAACCATTAATTCCTTAGTCTTTTGTCATTTTTAGTTTTTTTAAGTTTCTTTTTGGATTTATCTTTCCCTAATGTGAGATGATGAAAAGGTGATAAAGCAAGTGAAATATGGATGATTATGGTGATCTCTAAGTGGTTTTCAAAAATTAAAAGAGAGAAAGCTTTAAAATAACTGCAATGAAATCAATTCTTCAAAAGAAATAAAGACATCAAACAATGAACTATGACATCGGCCCAGTATCTTTGTTGTTGAATGAAAATGAAAGTGAAATCTACACTAAATTCAATTAAAACTAAGAACAACTAATCCACACTATTTCAACTCTTCAACTCAATCTTCCTTGTGAAAAGATATCATGAAATGTTAAGCAATGTGAAATCTAAAAGAAGTTAAACTGCATAAAATAAACTAATCACACTACTTCAACTTTCTTGACCTTTTGCCTTTCAGCTTAATTTACCCTGTGAGAAACAGTCATGAACAAGTCAAGTAATGTGAGATCCAAAGCAAACTAAATCAAGCTATAATGAGTGATATTCTGGTTCCTAATAAAGTTATTTGATTATAGAAAGGAACCGTTAACAGATGAATAGCATGATATCTAAGAGCAGAAAATAAATGTACAACTTAAGGAAATGACAGTACTGGAAATCAAACTTCAGAAAACAAGAGTCAGCGACAAAGACAAGATGATCTCGTATGCGAATAGTTATAAAAAGAAAAGGTGAAAAATTGCCCCGGGCTGCCTAAGAAAACCTGCAAAAACACTGATCAGTTGTAACCATAAAAGAGCAGCAATGAAAATGTAAATCAACAGAAATCAAAAAGCTTTGTTATATACAGCTAATATACATGATGAAATAAAACGCAGCATTTAAATGACAACTGTACAGCTAATATACATGAACAGGAAAAAGTAATGCAAGAGTTAAAAGACAATTGTACAAGGCTTCAGTAAGCAGGGGCCCTCTGCCACTTCAACTGATTCAACGAACAACTACAAGCTTAAGTTTAAACCAGTCTTCTCATATATTAAACAGCAACGTAAAAGTGCAGTGGGGAAAAACAACAGCTTCGGATTACATTCCAAAAATATTCCCCTTTTCAGCGTTCATGGATGCATTATTTATAAGGAAAGAGAGCTAAACAGATTAACTAAATCTACGCTATTAACCATGCTGCCAGAGACACGTAAATCCTCTTCAGCTCGGATCTAGGTAACTGTCATCATGTTTATTAAATCTGAGAGGTATGGCTGTTGGATTCACGCTATCAGGATGTCTTCGTGGCTAAGGACTGTGCCACGTAGCTTCACGTGCTCAAAAATAGAGCTATGCAGAGCCGTGCCACCGCTGAACACTTCCGTTGATTATCCTTTGCCCCTTGTTTGACCGCGGGCTTTTATGGCCATGCTGGATGATCTGGAGGGACACGATCCATGTCCTTGACTCCTGTAACTTGCCCATGTGGCTCATTTCTTGAGAGGACACCTGTAGCATGGTGTTTGACAAAACGACTGCGGAATCCTGTGCTGGCTGCAGAAACCTGGGTCGGCTGCGGAAACCTGTATCGGCTGCGGAAACTGAGAAGCTTCCGCAACTATCTGAACAAAATTCTAAACCAAACAACAGTCATCAGCGTAGTTAGAAAACCATGTCAAAAGCTCGTTTTTAAACTAAAACACAATGATTTAATCAACTTGGTGGATAAAATGAGTGGAAAAGAAGGCTGAGAGGGTGTATGGGAAGGTGCAGGTTCGAGGCTCAACAAGGTCATTTAGGAGGTTGAGTCTTATCATAGTGACCCTCAACTCATGTTTACCCCGGGCAAACTGGTGAAAGTAGGTAAATGTGGGAGGTGGCGGGTTACACAGTTCCACGCCATTGGTCCCACTTCCCTGTGAAACGACCATGAGTTGGCGCTTAGACACTCCAAGAGCCTCCATGAATCTTTATAACTACTGTGCACCTAATTCTTACTTATTTCATAGGGCCTTGTGTGGGCGCTTAGCCCGTAGCCCTCTCAATCCCAAAACTTTCGTTTGTGTGCACCATAATTCACTTGTCCTGGTGTATTTTCTGGGTTGATATGTCCTCTGGGGACCACCCGCCTTTGCTTCGATTAGTTTTCGGTGTGTGCCTTCGTGGCTCGATGCCTGTTTCCCATCAATTTCACTTGCGCTCTATTATCAAAATGTCAGGATTTGTCCAACAAGATGACATCATACTGACATCACATGTGCTACATGTCGACCATTAGTCCATGTTTCCACCAGATATGGGCCATTTAGATGCCCAAAAATGTTGGATCTGCATGCCACATGTCCATTATCGATTGGATCACATAATGCTGACATCATCATCAATGTTGCTTCCAAGAGCCAATAAGATGTTGCCATGTATCATACTGGAGGAGAGAGAAAAAGTCCCCTAGACCTTTATTTTTTTCCAAATTCATTTGTTAATTAGAAAATGACCGGGTTCAATAACTTCCCTCGACACCACTCCTATGTTGTTTGTGGTATTCGGAGGGGTGACCTCGAGGTGGTTCTCTGTCATTGATCTACACAATCAACAGTATGAGCAACCACCTCTCGTGGCCTCCAAACCTATCTAGAGGGTCATCTCAGGTGTTGTTGGAAAGGTCCCACTTGTCTCGGTGCTTTTCCCTTTTGTTCTTCTTTCAAGTCAATGCTCTACTACAATGCAACCCTGTTAAACCTTTAGGCCAGCCCTTAGCAGGCTGAGCTATCAGAATGGGCTCCTCTGCTCAAATTACATTGGAAGACGTTTTACTACCATGTCCCGACGCTTACCACTTGGTCCATTCCTTTTGTGTACTAAAACAGTTGCACCAAGGAGATACCATCGAGCTATAACTGCCGGGTGGGATCCACTCGCTTTATTACATCCTGGAGCTTAACTTTGCTTGCTATTTACATACCGTAGTGGTAACTCTGCCGGGGTAAGCCCGTCAAGTGGGTTCCACCTATGGCCAATGAAATGTCTCCCCACTGCTTTAGTGTCAGCCATGTCTTCTTGGAGCTTTGTGTAGAGGCTCCACCAACCTTGCCGCTAGGTGTGCCAACTTTGGATATGCCCCAAATCTCATCCAACCACCTCTAACTTTGCTAACATATACTTAAGGTCACTAAAGTTTTATTGGCTCTATCTTTCAATGCAAAAGGCCATTTTCAAACTTTTGTATACCATTGGAAATCTATTTTAGAGCTCTATCCATCTGAGTGGGTTTTACCTACATCTAAGGTGATATGCTGCTCCTAAATAGGATCCAAATTCTCTGCACCATTTAATTTACTTTGCCACTCCTTGCTATAGCTTCTACCAGTTGCAATTATTTTTTCTTTGCCTTTGCTTTGCCTTTGCCACCTTTTCCATTCTCTTTTCTTTTGTGTGCCATCTCTGTTATTGCCCTTGTCATCAATCTTTGCCTTGGCCACCAATGAGAACATATTTACCAATGCAGTTACCTTTTCCAATCTTTTTCCATTTTGTTTGCCTTCACCTTTTCCATCAATGACAACATATTTCCAACATGGATTATAATGGCAAAGACATATATCAAAAACTACACTTCACAATAACAAATTCCCACTTCACTTCCTCCATGACTCTTCCACATATATCTCACACCCAGTGATCAAATCCAAATTGAGCTTCTCTATGTAGAACTCAACATATAATATGTTGTCATTTATAACCACTCCTTGAATGTTGGAATTTGATACCAATTGTTAGAGATAAAAATATGAGAGAAATAAATGATAACAAACAAACATAAAGTATACATACCAAGGTTTAGTCTAGAAATCTACAATCAAGAAACAAATAGCCTAATGATACATCAAGTGGACAAAACCACCAAATATTAACTTAATAGCCTTGACTCTTTCAACAAATGAAATTTACTTAACCAAAAATGACATTATTATAATTTTATTTATATAATTAATATTATTGAAATTACACTTTCATAATTTTGATAGTATGTTAATTTAAATGATGAATAAATCTTCTTTGAAAAAATCCAATTTTTTTTTTATTAATTTTAAAGAAAACTTAAAATATAAAATATTCATAATTTATATTATCAATTCATAAATACAAATACAGAAAATATATTAACTATTATATTAATATTGTATAATATATATTATATATAACAAATCCTATATTAGTTAGAGCTCTTTTACATCTTTCTCTTGATTATAATAAAGATTATCTTAGATCCATCTTAACTATAAATTTATCAAGCTCTTGGATCAAATCTCTAGAGGTGCAAACCTATTTTCTAAGTGCAAAATTTGAAGAAAAATCTCTCGAGGTGCAAACCTATTTTCTAAGTGAAAAACATGAAGAAAGCTTTGCACCTCCAGATATTTGATCCCTCTCAGAGCTTGATATATCGTGAGTTAAAGATGAATCTAATATTGTTTAATTATTAATTTTATTTTATAGTTTAAATTTTATTTTTATGTACTTTCAATGAGTAAAAATGTTTTAATTAATAATTTTATTTTTTAGTTTAATCTAAATTGGTTTATTTTTTAATTTCATTTTAAAACATCTTTTCCATACTGGGATGGAGAGTGTCTCTCGACCCAAAAATGTAATAAAATTAAATTAAAAAAAATATTTATAGAATATTTTGATTGTGAAATGAAATATGGTTTTTGGGCATGTGGTATTCGCGAGCCATGGTATTGGCGCATGGTATGGTATGGTTAATAATATCCATGGTAAAGTGGGGCTAGTATCCATGGTTAAAAATCTTGTTATATTGTAAGTGTTATCTTGATTATGAAATGAGATATGGTTTTTGGGCATGTGGTATTGATGAGCCATCATATTGGCCCATGGTATGTTATGGTTAATAATATCAATGGTAAAGTGTGAGTGAAAATACATGCTTTAAAATCTTGTTATATTGTAAGTATTAAGTTTTTATGTGCTTATTAATGAAATTTAAATATGGTTACAAAATTATTATTTTAATTTATATGGTAAAATGGATATTAATTTATAGCTACAATTTATATGTTATATATTTAATGTGATAGAGTTGTAGATATATCTCATAAGTGATTATAATATTTTTCCTTTTAGATTTAATTTTAAAAGTTATAAAATTAAATTCAAATAAAATGTTTTTATTGGGAAATGAGAGATGGTTTTTGGGCATGTTGTTTTGATGAGTTGTGGTATTGGCCCATGGTATTGTAGCAAAGCCTATTTACAAGTTAATAATATCTATGGCAAAGTGGACGTGAATATTCATGGTTAAACATATTTTATTTTTTTTCAAGGCTAAGACTAAACTAAGTACCCACGGGGAATTGAACCAGTGACCTATCGCAAGGAGTGTCTTAACAGCGCACCCATTCACCGTCAATCCAAAGCCCCGTGGGCTCATGGTTAAACATATTGTTATATTGTAAGTATTAAAATTTTTATGTGCTTCTTAATTAAATTAAAATATGCTTACAGAATCATTATTTTCTTTTATAAGATAAAATTGATATTTTAGGTAATATGTATATTATTCTTTTATCTAAAAAGTTATTCGTAATTTAATTAATAAAAATAAAATTACAATCTAACAAATTCAATTTTATTATTTTTGTTACTTTTAATATTTTATGGACACTACAACATCTCCCCCATACTTTGCTCTATATTACTTTTAATCAACATATAAATGTTTACCAATAAATTGGACAAATTAATATAAATTCAACATATTAAGCCGACATATAAAAATGTTAACAAACTTTTTAATATTACACCTACACATCACTCGTATACTAAATTGTAGAACGCCTCTCAACGTAATTGAGTTTGATTATTAAAATTTACATGGGTATATAATTTAACTTTTTAAATGTAAGTGTATAATAAAGAAAAAACACATTTTCTTAACTATTAGAATTAAAATATATATATATATATATATATATATATATATATCCTATGAGGTGTAGAATAGACTATGATGGGTGCACTCTTAAGTCATTTCCTAGTGTGAAGGTCACTGGTTCAAAACTTTGTGACCAAAAATCTAGTCATGCTAAGGGTTGGTGTAGCTTAGACATAATGTAATCGCTGATAAACTGAGACCATTTAATAAATAAATAAATAAAACATATATATGTAATCTGTTAGCCTCCTGTTGCAACAGGTGTTCATCTTTCATGATTGACATTTTTACATGCCAAATATGTCATACTTTGCATGCTGCAATGCTCCATATTTCCAAAAGAGGCCAAAGAAAAGGCCATGAAAGTGTGCCGGTCTAAATGCTACTACTCTATTCCAATTTTGATAAGTTATTCATTTTTGAAGAATTTTCTGTTAAGGGAAGGCCAAACAGCTTAATCTTGGCTTCCCTAGGTTTCAATTTCTTGTTCTAGAATGTAGAGAATGGAAATCTGTACAAACAGTTTAATCTTGGCAGATTTGTAGATAGGTAGAGAAACAAAGGAGCCCAACTGCTTAATCTGGGCCCTTGGAAGAAATAAGTGTGGATTTAGATAGGAGGACAGAAAAAAGAAAAAGGATAATCAGGGTCTGCAAGTCCAAGTGCACCCATGCAAAAAAGAAGAAAAAATGCTAGGTAAGTAGGCTGGGTAGGTAGTTTTGTGGTTGCAGAATCAAGTTGTGTGATCCATTTTATGTTTTCAAGTGTTGTATCTATTCAGATCACAATGCAAGGCCATTCCCCTTTGGAGGAGCTCAAGCGAGGCATGTTAACTCCCCCTTCTTCTTATTCCCCAAATCACTCACTAACATCCCATTGAGGACCTTGGGATCTGCCCACTCAGTCCTGTTATCACTTCATTTTGGTAAAAGACCAAGTCAAGCTTTGACTTCCTTTAGTGAAGAGAAGCCACATTTCTTGTGTAAAAATCATGTTTCCATAGTCCATGCACTTCTTATGTCTAAGTTTCAGTTCACAAACTTAGACTCTCCCCTATACTTCACCCCACAAATTCATATTAACTCCTAACTCTATTATCTAGCTCCCTATATCATTTCCTTATCACTTATTGTACAAAAACTATATAAAATCCCAAAAATATTACATATTCCCCTCCCCTTGGTATTATAGCCATATTTATCAAGTCCGGGAAATAGTAGTCCATCTGGGGCTCCTACTAACCCTTCCGTGTCCTAACCTGGAGTTAGTCTGACATCTGGTCACACTAATAACCATTTCCTCTAAGTCCTAACCCTACAATACTCATTTCCCGCCCTTATCCTAAGGTCATGCATGTAAATATGTTTCACCCTGCTTGTATATAACCCAAAACCCACTTTCCTAAAGTTTTCCACCCGCCAGATTAAAACAATTAATAAAAAACGCGCGGGCCCCGTCCCTAACCCTCCGCCGCCTTGTCTGTCCCGTCATCAGTCCGATTGACCGCGCCACAGATCTACGGTGGGTAGGTCTTTTTGTGCCCCGATGTGCCGAGGGTTAGCGTCCGGGAGATGGGTGGTTTTCCCGTCGTACTCCCACCATGCGTCGCCCTCCCGGCTGTGGCGGAACCCCCTCCACCGAAACCGCTTCTACACTAAAGCGGTACGATATGAAACCGAATACTGACCTCCCCTGTGTGACGTCGGCGCCACGTCTCCCCCATGATGTCATCAACCTGCGTCGGCCTCCTGCCACCATGTCCCTGCCACGTCATTGCCACGTCGCTGCCACCGTACTACCACGTCATCACCTCTACCGTACCGCCACATCACCCTGCCACGTCACCGCCGTACTAGGACCCACCGCTGACGTCATCGTCAAAAAGGGCACGAAGCGCGAATCTGCACCAACGGATGCCCAGAATGAAAAACCGAGGCAGTTTTTGATGCGCGATTAGCATTAAGTGCATCACTAAGGGAAATAGGCCAAAATGGAAAGCCGTTTCGTGGCTCGGCCACCAGCAGGCTCGAAAGTCGCAAAATGACAAGAATTTCTTCACGCAGGATTCGGAAAAGGGGCAAAGACAGTTCTAAAGCAAGCAGAGGGCCGAATAGCAGCCATGAAAGGTCGATGGAACAATTTAAAGAGTATCAGAGGTGAAAAAGGCGCACTTTCAGTGCCAAAACATATCAAGGAAGCAGCAAAGAGTATCAGTCAAATGTTTTTAATGGAAATCTTTATTTCCCAAAGCAGGTGAACATTGAATGGCCTCCAACAAAGTCAAAGAAAGCGGTGAAAACCCATCAAAGCTCTCCAATCACAGTCGAAGCATTTAAAGTCACCAAACAACAATGGATCAATACCCAAAGCACAATTATGGCCAAATGCCAGCACAGAGCCATAAAGACAACACATTGACTCTTTTTTGATACAGCTGCCCCCAGCACAGCTCGAAGATATTTTCTCGCATTTATTTCAGACACATGTTAGGTTAAAGACAATTATTACAACAAATCTGTCGGAGATCTGATTTTTGTAGATATTTTACTTATAAAACCACCCTAATTCACTGTTTAAGGGGTTGGTTGGTTGTATAGCTCCAAGAGAGACTCGCTCTGTATACCTGATATTTTCCTTAATCAAAGACTGTTGAAAGCTTGGAGAATGGACTGTCTACTATGCTATTAATGTTTTGAAGAATGAATATGGAATTCTTGTGCTACAATATGACTCAATAAGTGCCTCTTACCTCTGTTTTCATTGATATATGCTCATATCATACATGTATCACCATCTAAATAGCAGAAAGAAAGATTAGCTTAGAACTTGTTTAACTGCACTCTATGCTCAATTTCTGCTGTTTCTTGATGTTTTCATCTGAAATGAATTGGTAATGAATATGATTTCCCTTTGGCGCATATTGACCCTAATTCACCCATGTTTGACAGTTATCTAGGGATTCTTTACTGCTCCTAGATAAAGCTCATTCGCCCTCCCTCTGTTAAGCTGAATGAGAGATTCTTAATTGCCTCTCATTCCTTAGCTTTCATTCCATCTTTTTAGCTTGAAACATTGTTTCATGTGCAGCTAGCTTGCTCCATATTTCTCTCTTGTGACCAAGAAAACGCACCAGCAGTCCTATTCCATGACTCCACACCCAATGGTTTGTACTTATCATACTATACATTTCCTCTCTGCTTGAAAGCATCATCCTTCCCACCAAACTTAAACAAAACCCCTTGAACTCAATAACTAGCCTAAAACCATCATCAACAAAGCTAAATCCTAAAGAGAGAGCCCTATATGACTGTTGGTAGGCTAGGACCTGTAGTCCAAAAATTGGTTTGTGGTTACCTCAGCCGTATTCCCTTAGGAGTCAAAGGGAACAACCTGAGTAATAACATAATCCATCTTTATATAATTTCTCATAAACTCAAACTACTTAACAAACAAAAAAAAACAAACAAAATAATATATACCTATATATAATAAATAATCCATCATTAATATAAATATAATAAAATTTTATCCATTCAAAAACAACGTTCTTCCACATAATCATTGTGCTTTCCCGCACATAATCATTGTGCTTTTCCCACTCATATTAAAGTAAAAGGTGGAAGTTCTATAAATGATGCATCTTAAGATTCCTAATACTAATAAACCAATAACTTATAGATAACGTTGTTAAACACATCGCATCTAGATTATGCTCCCGTTCCCACCAATTCTGCCGCATTATAACTCTGTTTGTTATAACATGCTACCATCATTATAATTTATAGAAATATAAAAGTACTAATTCGTGATCTAGACTGTTTACTAGCATTTGCACCTGATGTTGCAAAGAAAACGCCGTAAGGCAAGCCAATAGAAAATGAACTAGTAGTTTGAAGTGTCTTGTAAAATCAATGCAATCTATGCACAACATTATAATGTTTCAAAATGTTATATTTACAATGTTCAAGATCATTTAGTCAACATTTATTACCACGAAAAATAACAATATAAAGTCCTGGAAAATAGGCTTTTGATCACCCTATGAGGACACAAATAATAATGTTGAAGGTACATTTGAGATAATTTCACAAAATGGCTAGTGAAGATGCAATATCCAATTGCAAAAATTAAATTAACCTGAATAAGCATAAAGGAAGAGTGGGTTATGTAGATGGGAAAATTGAGAAGAAGCCCAAGATCATAAAATGAAGGAGAAATAAACTTCAAATAACAATGTTAAATTGACCCTGATTTTCTGAATACAACCATGACCATGAACAACAATGGTGTGATACACTCCATTCCTAGATCTCAACTATAATATTCTATACAAAGCCTTTGTGCCCATTTTCATTGAAGAAAAAACCATTACATATAATAAGGTGACAATAAGACAAAGATATGATAGATATGAAATGGGAAATAACCAATAATTGGTGACAAGACTGAAATAGCTATGATATTAAATTTGACAAATAAAATTCTAACTATAATAATATTTCAATGAATGGAAAAGGAGCTCTACAAAATCTAGAAATAGATATTGACTTATGAACTTCCATTTAATAAAAATATCATATTTACGTTAAGAACTTCTAAAAGTACGGAATCAAGTTGTAGGTGGAAATTACCTGCATTGCTCCCCCCTCCTTATCACTAGATTTTGGGCCTTTCATTGGTCCTTCTTCACCAAAAATCTTTCCCTCATCCATAGCAATTTTCTGATTTGTTTCTTTCTTTGTTCTCACTTTAGCCTTTGCTAATAGATACGAAACAACCGTTGGCATTTTTACTGTAGAAGTTGTTTCTGGAGGTGTTGTAGGATGAGGATACTCAAATAATGAGGGTGTGGCGTGTGAAAGAAACTTAAATTTTGGCTAAAGAACCTTTGTGCCCATTTTCGTTGAAGAAAAAACCATTACATATAATGAGGTGGCAATAAGACAAAGATATCATAGATATGAAATGGGAAATAAGCAATAGGTTGTGACAAGACTTAAATAGCTATGATATGAAATTTGACAAATAACCTTCTAACTATAATAACATGTCAATTAAAGTTAAGGAAACTCTACAACAGGTAGAAAGAGATGTTGACTTGTGAGCAGCCATTTAATAAAAAATTACCATTTATGTTAAGAACTTGTAAAAATATGGAATCAAGTTGCAGTGGAAATTACCTGCATTGCTTCCCCTCCTTATCACTAGATTTTGGGCCACTTTTTTGGGATTTTTACCCCGACAAAATTCATGTCCATTTGAATCTGCTCAAAAAATGCAAAAATACAGAAGATGATCTAAACATGATACTATCATTTAATATTCGGTGTGCACCCTGCATTTAATTCCAGTCTCCTTTTATAGTATGGGTATTAACCTATTTGTGATAACATAGTTTCTTGAGCTCTCCCAACGGCATTTTAAAATGATTTCTTTTGTTTCCAAGCACGCATATTTCTACCTGAGTTGTCTCATCTTCATAGGATTTCCCAACTGTTTATTGCAAAAAGTACGCATGACACAAAATTCTGGAGCAACTTTAAGAAGATATTTCATAACAGTAACATTATTACTTCAAAATGAATGTCTGTCAGTAGTTAGTGCCTTCTGAGATTTATTATATTTGACATGAAATACATCTACGATGTACAATAAGAATTCAAAAGGCTAGAATACCAACACTATGCGAGCCCTATTATGACCAGCATTTGCAACAAATCTTTAGGGCACCTCGTAAAAGTAACAAATTTTGATCTCTATTATAGTAATATTACAGGATTAATTTCCTTGATAATTTAATTGGTCTTAGCCATAATGTGTTTTTTAGAAAAAGTGTTTCAAGTTCAACAATGGACAATATCATGTATTATTTTTTTTATTAAAATGTTATAAATATTCTTTTTCTTTGTGGAGAAGTCATACAAACTTGACATGTGTCACGAGCATGGAAGGAATTACACATCTCCCTAATGTTGAGCAACACACTATTGAAATATTTTAACTATAAGAACTTTCTTATTTTCAATTGCTTTACTCACACATATATACTTTCACTATATATATATATATATATATATATATATATATATATATATTTATATATATGCCAATCAAAGACTTCTATTAAGTTGTCAAAATATTACAGAGTGCTTGTCCATAAATTAGTGTTCTTTTGACCTCACTTCAATCAAATTTGTTGGCCAAAAGAACAACACAGAAAATACTTCCAAAATGCCAAAACCTTCTTGAAATTGAGAGTTTTAGCAGCCATAACACCTCCACCATCCAGTAGCAGTGCTTGAGTTCTGAGTCTTGTTCCTTTGTTGTCGCCACCTCCATCTACACCCTCACGTGGAGGGCATGTGCCTTCTAGTTCTAGTCGTCGGTCTGTGCGGGAGACTCCTAGAAGACAAGCACGACCTGCTTATACTCCTAGAGACTCTTGTGGCAACGGCCACATGTAGATTTACAGTTTACTTGTCTTTTCTAGTTTCTATTAGTTTTCATAGCTATTGAGTCTTGAGTCCTTGAATCTTGACTCTCGACTCTTTCATATCATAATGATATTTTTCGTAAACAATATATGACTGTGACAATGAAAATTTGAAGTTTGAAGTTGGCAATTATAACTCATTGGTAATGATTGTGAATTATGAATATGATGCTTCGTGAAAGATTAAAGTTGTTTCATTTCATTAATTCATTTCATTATTCATGTTTCATTTTATAACATTTCATTTCATGTTAACAGTTAGAAGTTAAAACTTAGTAATATCTAAGATATTATTTCTTGCAATGGTTAAACTTAGCTTACATGTACAACTTTGGTGATCAATGATGATAAATGTTATATATTGAATTTTCAATTTTGAAAGCTTGAAGTTGAAACTTTAAGATTGAATTTGATGAATCATGATTCATGAGACTCAATATATTGCAGTTGTAATATGTATGTTACTAACTTGTGGACATGGTTGATGAAGATTATAACTTCTAGATGATTGATGTGATATGGTTCAATGATAAATCTATGTTTTTTTATGTTTTTTATATCTAATTCATCATTCTCCATGTTTTTGTTGACATATATGTATCAAAAATTAAAAAATATAAAAATATATATATATTTTTAAAAAATTGCTCTGGGATTCGCTCCCAAACCGAGAGCTTTGTATTGGCAAGAAAACTTGTTTCATGAAAATTGAAATTTTGTAAGTTAATATATATGTAACCAATTCAACATATATTGTGCCTTTGTATTGGCAAGAAAACTTGTTTCATGAAAATTGAAATTTTGTAAGTTAATATACATGTAACCAATTCAAACAACCAAGAATGAGAATTGAAATTCTGTAAGTTAATATGGAGTGACCAATTCATACAGCCAAGCACATTTTAGGAGACAAAAAGAACATTATATTATTCGTTCAATATAAGTAATAGTTACAAGCATCTCAAAAGAAATAACAAATAGACAACCCATTTTCCTTCCTACATAATTGCCAAACCATAATAATCAACCAAAAACATACATATTGTAGAAATCTAGTTGTCTCTAAGATGTATGTAGTTAATCCGAAATCAATATCCTCAACCATACTTTTACAAACCTGGAGCCAGCAAACCATTTTATCACAAAATAACTACTACTCGACAATAATTACTACTCAACAAGATTCAGGAAACAATGAACTCTCCACTGGAAACTACAGGATGGACTAAAAGCATTTCCTGTGAACAATTGATGGGCCACATTTGTCATATTCTACTCGTGTTACCCACATCTGAACAAACCAACAATGAAATTAGTCACAAACAAGCTTGTATTTGATGAATCAATGAACCAAATATGAAATAATCAGAATGATGTTATTTGATGTTAGAACCTTAGTATCGGTTAATATAAACAACAAAAGGTATAGTTCCTTAGCTAGAGATATCTTCGAGTAGAGTTGGGTCCAACTGGTATTAGAATGAAATTTCGAAGGTTAGGGTTTCATTTTTTCTATTAGACTAGTTCCACTGTCTAAATTAATAAAATCAAAGAATACTTGTAGCCAAAGGCATTGGTTCATGACTAGCATCAAGCCATTCACATAGGTTCTATTATCAGTTTGGAGTCTGGACTACCCTCTTACATTTTTTATGTCAATCAAGTTATACCAGAGTTGGATACATCAACTTGTTCTCAATCGAACATTCTAGCTCAGACCATTTAGGACTAACTCTTTGCCATGCTCAAGTAAGACCTGGTAAGGTCTTTTTGGGACATGACTTAGCAGGCTGGCCTTTTAGGACCAGAGCTCTACTAAGGGCTGAGCTTCTATGATTGAAGCTCTACTTATATAAAACCTTTCAGGACCTGAAGTTCTACTTACATAGGACCTTTCAGGACCTTTCTTTTGGCAAAGGGAAGTTTATTTTTGGAAAGCTCAGGAAAGACCCTTTAACACCAACCTGGTATAGTCCTTCTAAGACCAGAGCTCTGCTTAGATAAGACCTTTCGGGAGCTTTCTTTTTGAAAAGGGAGTTTCAAGGAGACGAGGCATAGTGCAAGTCCTTGGTGATAATTGGTGGAAAAACTATAGGTCAGACCTAACACAAGAGTCTAAGGAAGTCTGTGCTTTGTGATGCAGCTCCTCAAGTATGTTTCTTAAGGAACTTAAAAATGTGTGGTTGTAAATTTCTTCCCCTATCAGAAACAATACCTAGGAGGTGTTTTCAGATCTCAAAACAATAACATACTTTTTATAAGCATGAAGGATACTAATGAAAATAATTGGCAATTAAATAAAGCCTATTTTCTGGAGTCTCATGATCCATTATTCCAAATATTTAAGCTATAGATTATAGTTCAAGTGTTGAAATATGGTTGAGTTCATATTTCTATTTCAAGAATATTTAAGCTATAGCAATTTTCTGATTTGTTTCTTTCTTTGTTCTCACTTTAGCCTTTGCTAATAGATACGAAACAACCGTTGGCATTTTTACTGTAGAAGTTGTTTCTGGAGGTGTTGTAGGATGAGGATACTCAAATAATGAGGGTGTGGCGTGTGAAAGAAACTTAAATTTTGGCTAAAGAACCTTTGTGCCCATTTTCGTTGAAGAAAAAACCATTACATATAATGAGGCGGCAATAAGACAAAGATATCATAGATATGAAATGGGAAATAAGCAATAGGTTGTGACAAGACTTAAATAGCTATGATATGAAATTTGACAAATAACCTTCTAACTATAATAACATGTCAATTAAAGTTAAGGAAACTCTACAACAGGTAGAAAGAGATGTTGACTTGTGAGCAGCCATTTAATAAAAAATTACCATTTATGTTAAGAACTTGTAAAAATATGGAATCAAGTTGCAGTGGAAATTACCTGCATTGCTTCCCCTCCTTATCACTAGATTTTGGGCCACTTTTTTGGGATTTTTACCCCGACAAAATTCATGTCCATTTGAATCTGCTCAAAAAATGCAAAAATACAGAAGATGATCTAAACATGATACTATCATTTAATATTCGGTGTGCACCCTGCATTTAATTCCAGTCTCCTTTTATAGTATGGGTATTAACCTATTTGTGATAACATATTTTCTTGAGCTCTCCCAACGGCATTTTAAAATGATTTCTTTTGTTTCCAAGCACGCATATTTCTACCTGAGTTGTCTCATCTTCATAGGATTTCCCAACTGTTTATTGCAAAAAGTACGCATGACACAAAATTCTGGAGCAACTTTAAGAAGATATTTCATAACAGTAACATTATTACTTCAAAATGAATGTCTGTCAGTAGTTAGTGCCTTCTGAGATTTATTATATTTGACATGAAATACATCTACGATGTACAATAAGAATTCAAAAGGCTAGAATACCAACACTATGCGAGCCCTATTATGACCAGCATTTGCAACAAATCTTTAGGGCACCTCGTAAAAGTAACAAATTTTGATCTCTATTATAGTAATATTACACGATTAATTTCCTTGATAATTTAATTGGTCTTAGCCATAATGTGTTTTTTAGAAAAAGTGTTTCAAGTTCAACAATGGACAATATCATGTATTATTTTTTTTATTAAAATGTTATAAATATTCTTTTTCTTTGTGGAGAAGTCATACAAACATGACATGTGTCACGAGCATGGAAGGAATTACACATCTCCCTAATGTTGAGCAACACACTATTGAAATATTTTAACTATAAGAACTTTCTTATTTTCAATTGCTTTACTCACACATATATACTTTCACTATATATATATATATATATATATATATATATATATATTTATATATATGCCAATCAAAGACTTCTATTAAGTTGTCAAAATATTACAGAGTGCTTGTCCATAAATTAGTGTTCTTTTGACCTCACTTCAATCAAATTTGTTGGCCAAAAGAACAACACAGAAAATACTTCCAAAATGCCAAAACCTTCTTGAAATTGAGAGTTTTAGCAGCCATAACACCTCCACCATCCAGTAGCAGTGCTTGAGTTCTGAGTCTTGTTCCTTTGTTGTCGCCACCTCCATCTACACCCTCACGTGGAGGGCATGTGCCTTCTAGTTCTAGTCGTCGGTCTGTGCGGGAGACTCCTAGAAGACAAGCACGACCTGCTTATACTCCTAGAGACTCTTGTGGCAACGGCCACATGTAGATTTACAGTTTACTTGTCTTTTCTAGTTTCTATTAGTTTTCATAGCTATTGAGTCTTGAGTCCTTGAATCTTGACTCTCGACTCTTTCATATCATAATGATATTTTTCGTAAACAATATATGACTGTGACAATGAAAATTTGAAGTTTGAAGTTGGCAATTATAACTCATTGGTAATGATTGTGAATTATGAATATGATGCTTCGTGAAAGATTAAAGTTGTTTCATTTCATTAATTCATTTCATTATTCATGTTTCATTTTATAACAT
Organism: Pinus tabuliformis; assembly: GCA_031772625.1. Lineage (NCBI taxonomy): Eukaryota > Viridiplantae > Streptophyta > Pinopsida > Pinales > Pinaceae > Pinus > Pinus tabuliformis. Next base: position 1,479,869,278 of record CM062820.1, on the reverse strand, counting down.
TTCATTTCATGTTAACAGTTAGAAGTTAAAACTTAGTAATATCTAAGATATTATTTCTTGCAATGGTTAAACTTAGCTTACATGTACAACTTTGGTGATCAATGATGATAAATGTTATATATTGAATTTTCAATTTTGAAAGCTTGAAGTTGAAACTTTAAGATTGAATTTGATGAATCATGATTCATGAGACTCAATATATTGCAGTTGTAATATGTATGTTACTAACTTGTGGACATGGTTGATGAAGATTATAACTTCTAGATGATTGATGTGATATGGTTCAATGATAAATCTATGTTTTTTTATGTTTTTTATATCTAATTCATCATTCTCCATGTTTTTGTTGACATATATGTATCAAAAATTAAAAAATATAAAAAATATATATATTTTTAAAAAATTGCTCTGGGATTCGCTCCCAAACCGAGAGCTTTGTATTGGCAAGAAAACTTGTTTCATGAAAATTGAAATTTTGTAAGTTAATATATATGTAACCAATTCAACATATATTGTGCCTTTGTATTGGCAAGAAAACTTGTTTCATGAAAATTGAAATTTTGTAAGTTAATATACATGTAACCAATTCAAACAACCAAGAATGAGAATTGAAATTCTGTAAGTTAATATGGAGTGACCAATTCATACAGCCAAGCACATTTTAGGAGACAAAAAGAACATTATATTATTTGTTCAATATAAGTAATAGTTACAAGCATCTCAAAAGAAATAACAAATAGACAACCCATTTTCCTTCCTACATAATTGCCAAACCATAATAATCAACCAAAAACATACATATTGTAGAAATCTAGTTGTCTCTAAGATGTATGTAGTTAATCCGAAATCAATATCCTCAACCATACTTTTACAAACCTGGAGCCAGCAAACCATTTTATCACAAAATAACTACTACTCGACAATAATTACTACTCAACAAGATTCAGGAAACAATGAACTCTCCACTGGAAACTACAGGATGGACTAAAAGCATTTCCTGTGAACAATTGATGGGCCACATTCGTCATATTCTACTCGTGTTACCCACATCTGAACAAACCAACAATGAAATTAGTCACAAACAAGCTTGTATTTGATGAATCAATGAACCAAATATGAAATAATCAGAATGATGTTATTTGATGTTAGAACCTTAGTATCGGTTAATATAAACAACAAAAGGTATAGTTCCTTAGCTAGAGATATCTTCGAGTAGAGTTGGGTCCAACTGGTATTAGAATGAAATTTCGAAGGTTAGGGTTTCATTTTTTCTATTAGACTAGTTCCACTGTCTAAATTAATAAAATCAAAGAATACTTGTAGCCAAAGGCATTGGTTCATGACTAGCATCAATCCCTTCACATAGATTCTATTATCAGTTTGGAGTCTGGACTACCCTCTTACATTTTTTATGTCAATCAAGTTATACCAGAGTTGGATACATCAACTTGTTCTCAATCGAACATTCTAGCTCAGACCATTTAGGACTAACTCTTTGCCATGCTCAAGTAAGACCTGGTAAGGTCTTTTTGGGACATGACTTAGCAGGCTGGCCTTTTAGGACCAGAGCTCTACTAACGGCTGAGCTTTTATGATTGAAGCTCTACCTATATAAAACCTTTCAGGACCTGAAGTTCTACTTACATAGGACCTTTCAGGACCTTTCTTTTGGCAAAGGGAAGTTTATTTTTGGAAAGCTCAGGAAAAACCCTTTAACACCAACCTGGTATAGTCCTTCTAAGACCAGAGCTCTGCTTAGATAAGACCCTTCGGGAGCTTTCTTTTTGAAAAGGGAGTTTCAAGGAGACGAGGCACAGTGCAAGTCCTTGGTGATAATTGGTGGAAAAACTATAGGTCAGACCTAACACAAGAGTCTAAGGAAGTCTGTGCTTTGTGATGCAGCTCCTCAAGTATGTTTCTTAAGGAACTTAAAAATGTGTGGTTGTAAATTTCTTCCCCTATCAGAAACAATACCTAGGAGGTGTTTTCAGATCTCAAAACAATAACATACTTTTTATAAGCATGAAGGATACTAATGAAAATAATTGGCAATTAAATAAAGCCTATTTTCTGGAGTCTCATGATCCATTATTCCAAATATTTAAGCTATAGATTATAGTTCAAGTGTTGAAATATGGTTGAGTTCATATTTCTATTTCAAGAATGTGGTGGGCAGGACTACCTGTTGGAATGTGCTGAGAGAAGCCAGGATGGAGCCTCCAATCCAGACACTATATTTTCTCTCTGGAGGAGCAACCACCTTGATCCTCATGCTACTTGGAGCAAGTGCTGTGATCTCTTTGTTCATACGATCAACCATGTCTGGAAACATAGTGGATCCCCTGCTCAAAACTATGTTACCATACAAGTCCTTTCGGATATCCACATCACATTTCATGATAGAGCTGTAAGTAGTTTCATGCACCCCCGGAGCTTCCATCCCAATGTGAGCAGGCTGGAATAAAATCTCTGGACACCTAAATCTTTCAGAGCCAATTGTAATCACTTGGCCATCTGGAAGCTCATAAGTCTTTTCTAATGCAGTAGAGGTCTTTTCCAGTTCCAACTCCTTTTCATAATCCATTGCAACATATCCCAATTTTTCCTTTATGTCTCGAACTATTTCTCGTTCTGCTGTTGTAGTGAAGGAGTAACCTCTCTCAGTCAGGATATTTGATATTGCATTAGTTAAGTCTCTACCTACAAGGTCCACTCTGTAGATTGCATGTGGGAGGGCATAGCCTTCATAGATGGGAAAAACATGAGTGACACCATCTCCTGAATCTAGAACAATACCTGAAAATAGAATTTGGAATTCAAATATTTAAACATACTCTTTGTTTTGAAAAACTAAAATAAGCATCAAGCTTAACATCACTTGTATCAATCTCAGAGTGGTACTCGGTCTGGCAATTAGAGAACTTTGGGCTTGTCTCTTACTCAAGCCTGGAAAACTTTGACTTATCCTTTTATATTTGTTTGCTCAAGGGATTCCTTTTGGATGTTTGCCATGTATACTCCATTAGGGAAATTCTAGGAGCTTTGGGATATGGATTTCCAAGAAGTTCCGTAAATGAACAAAGTTTTGTGAAGGCATGAAGACTTCATTAACAGCAATAGGACATCTATATTCTTGGTAACAGCTAAAGCCCATGAAAAATGAGCACCAATGAATTAGAATAAAATGGCTATTAGATAAAAATAAAAACAATACAATGCCAGAATCTCACAAAAGAAATAATAAAAAGAATTTGACTCTTGCAATACTTGCCAACTTCTGTTTGCCATTTTGACTGTAAATGAAGATTATAGAAGTGCTCAGAACCACTTATGTTGCATGCTTCAAGACATCCTAAATTAAAACCTAGGTTAACAAAGAAAATCCTCCATAAGCTGCATACATATGATAAGTCAGTGCTCCAAGTACTCTGGATCTAACAAATTTAAGGATGTTCAATTTGAACTGGTGATTTTTGGCAAATTTTTAAAGCCGTGAGTGATCTAATTATAAATTACAATTTACTTGCATTAAAGCAAAGCAAACAAATTAAACAAAACTGAAAACCTGCAGCATTGTACATTGGATGCAAAGAGGTACACCTTAAAAATCAAATAACTACAAAGCGTTAAACAGTCTACAGTAAAACGGCATGCATCTTAAGCTCCACTAGCCAGAGCTAGCCACAGACTTGACAATCCATAGATTCAACCTACTATCCATCACGAGTTGACATACGAAAATAAGTGATATAAATATACGCCGTGTGGAAAGCCTCCCATCAAAATTGGGAACAAAAACTGTAACTTAATTTGATTTTTAACTTTTGAAATATAGGCTCAATCTTAACAGTTACTGTCTTACGCTAGAATAAACCTACTAAACTTATAAGAACGGTGGACAAATCTAGGTTTAGAGGATATGCGGGGGTTTGGACCTGGCCATATCTTCTTCTACCATATTTCCAATGCTATGCCACTTGGTTGCTTCCTGTTTATTCTAAGATACCACTTACCCCATGTGAAAACCGACTTTATCAAACAGGATCACCCAGACACAACAAAAGAAGATCATGTCCAAAGGTATGGTGATGGGCCGGCTCGATACTTCTGGCCTTGAATTTGACAACAAGAAGATCATGCCCAAAGGTATGGTGATGGGCCGACTCGATACTTCCGGCCTTGAATTTGACAATGGCAACAGTAGGGCTTTCTCGCACGATGCTCATGGATCCCCTGGGCATGATATCCACATCCTGGAAGTTTCTCATTTTGCTTAATGAACAGAGAGCGCAGGAGGGTTTTGCTTAATGAACAGAGAGTGCAGGAGGATTCAGAGTGCAGTGCATGCTTGCCAGATGGCAGATGCGATGGGCGGCTAGATGCCAGATGTGATGCACGACGAGGGATAATGAATCAAACACTTCGAATCAAACGGTGAATATTAATTCAATCATCTAACAACGAAATCAATGGCACAAGAAGGTACAGAGTGGCACTGGAGGGGAGTTCAGCAAAGGTGGTGTCGAATGTTAGAATAGCAACGTCATTAGTAGCTAAGTTATTTCCATCAACAGATAAGCTCCTTTACCCATAAATGATTGACCAGGTTAAAGGTTTATATGAGCCACACATTTCTCATATATATATATATATATATATATAATTAATTCACACATTTCTCTTTTATATATATATATAAATAATTAATTCACACATTTCTCTTATATATATATATAATTAATTCAATGATTGGATTTTATATTAAATCAAAAAATAAATATTTTAACAATAAATATCATTGTTGTTGTGTATTTGCTATTCAAATTCGCATCATCATATGTGTAGTGCATTATCATAGTTTTTTTAGCATGAAAAAACATATGTTTTTTATTATATAAAATAATATATAATTCAGAAAATTGGACTTCTGTAACAGATTTATGCCAATATTTCAGAAAATTGGACTTCTGTAACAGATTTTTGCAAAAATTCAGAAAATTGGGCTTTTGTAAGAGACTTCGGCAAATATCTATAATTTATATTTTGCATACATATACTAAACCCCGGAATTAATCTATATTTTGCATACATATACTAAACCCCAGAATTTTTCTCAGTGAGAAAAAAGCTTTATATTATATAAACTGGAAGATGTACAGAATAGGAAAATTTACATATCATACTGATAATGATTGGAAATAAAAACCAGGAAAATTTACATATCATACTGATAATGATTGGAAATAAAAACCTGTTTTCCATATCATCATAACGGGAGCAGTGAAAGCTATCATATTGTAACTATATACCCATTATCAGAGAAAGACCATATAACTTTTGGAGGCTAATTCTTTAGAAAATCTGGAGCGGTGATGTCTGTTTCTACACCAAAATGCATATATAATTTGGAGCAGTAATCAAAATTGACATCAGTAAGAAGCAGATAAACAAAAAGATATAGCAAAAAAACTAAATTTTAGAGAAAATAGAAATACTTAGATTCATCAGGGAAATAAGAAGTCCCACAAATCCCACATACAGGTGAACCCCATATTCTTCATACAGATCATCAACACTATATGGCATCAGTTGCAATGTATACCCAAAACACGGGAACTAAACCAAAAGCAAAATCACAAGTAAAACATTCAAATTGGAATGGTAAACGGAATTATAAATTTAAAAAATCATTAGTAAAACATTCAAATTGGAATTGTAAATTGAATTATAAATTAAAAAATAAAATTAAAAGGCATTGACAGTTCTGCGATATCTTTCAGCAAGAAAAATAAAATTAATAGGCATGGACTGTTCCCCAATATATGTCACTAGCTAAAACACTGTAACAGAAATTTGGATTTACCAAACATAAGCGGCAGCTTATATATTTATATTGCATTGAAAGCCCTTCCAAAACAAACAGAAACAAATATACTATCATCCGAAGAGGATTCAAACCCCTTAGAAATGTTTTGTTTCAGCGCAGGGAAATGAACCAGATCTATTGACATTTCTGCGATATCATTCAGCAAGAAAAATAAAATTAATAGGCATGGACTGTTCCCCAATATATGTCACTAGCTAAAACACTGTAACAGAAATTTGGATTTACCAAACATAAGCGGCAGCTTATATATTTATATTGCATTGAAAGCCCTTCCAAAACAAACAGAAACAAATATACTATCATCCGAAGATGATTCAAACCCCTTAGAAATGTTTTGTTTCAGCGCAGGGAAATGAACCAGATCTATAAAATAGATGTTATCCCTTGTTAAATAACCATGATAGTTTCAATACTATCCTATTCAACAAAACAGTATCAACTCTCGTTTTTCATAAGCTGTGGCGAACCAACAAAACTAGATCTATGAAATATCTGCTATCCCTTATTAAATAACCATGATACTTTCAATACTATCTGATTCAACAAAACAGTATCGTAAGATGTGGCGAACCAACAAAACAGTATCCAATTCGACAAAACGGTATCATAAGCTGTGGTGAACCATGTATATTTAAAATCGGCGCATTGAGAAAGAGTGTTTGCAAGCATAAAACTTTTTCCAAACCGTTTCAGCTCTCACCCTCTTCACATCTTCATGCACACCATCTAATTCTTCATCTTGCACCGCATCTGCTCCACCAACTTGCGCCGCATCTTTCATCAGACGGTGAATATTAATTCCATCGTCTAACAACGAAATCAATGGTGCAAAAAGGTACAGAGTGGCACCCGAGGGGAGTTCTTCCCAGAGGAACGCCTTACGGCGTAATAATTATAAAGTGATACCCGTTATAAGCTATACATTTTATAAGTTATATTTCAACTCTTTAACATTCAATAGGTTATATAGTTTATTAACCTATCGTTTATTTCGAATTACAATAAGGTCGATTTAAAAAAAAATTAGTTTATCGCTAAAATGCATAATGTTGGCTCCTTAAGTAAGATAAAATAATAATTATTTAATAATATATATATATAATTTGGTGGCACGGTCTTAAAAGTTAGGTTTTAAAAGTGAGGTGTATGTTTTAAAAGTGAGGTGAGTGATGAGGTTTTTTACTTAAATTTTCTAATTATTAAATTTGTGTGTTATCCTATGAGGTTAAATAGTTACACTTAGAGGTTGTAGTTAGAGTGGATGTCATGTAACTATGAGTTGGATCGAGTTATTAATTTTTTTTATTTAAAGATTAAAACAAAAGACAAAATATAAAGAAAAATTATATGGTATGAATATATTGACATGTATATATACTACTTTAATTATGTAAGTTAAATGTTTGATTAGCTTTGAAATTAATTATATAAGTTAAATGTTTGATTAACTTTGAGATTAATTATATAAGTTAAATGTTTGATTAACTTTGAGGGTGATAAGTTTTTTTTCAAATTTTCTAATTATATTATTGTAGGGGTTGAGTAGTCACGCTTAGAAGTTAGAGTGGTAGTAGTAGAAGTTGACTTTATCACATGATTACAAGCTTGGTCAAGTTGTAGATTCCTTTTTAAAAATGAAGAATAAAAGATGGTATGAACATATTTGACATGTATATATAATATCTCAACCATGTAAAATTAGTTATGAACACTATACAGATGCAAGCAAGAAAGACAATTGAGGCAACATGGTTAGCAAGAATCCAAATTTTAGGGTTGGACGTTAGCTACATAGCTTAAAAAAAACCCTTTAATAACTTAATCCCCATTTATAAAATGCAAGTAAGTTAATAAAATTAATTACAATCTTCCATCTTCTTTCCTATAAACAATCTTTCATCGTCTTTTCAAATCTTAGGGTTGAAAGTTAACTCCGTGGCTGAAAATGGCTGTCACTATTACACCATATAAAACTATTTCATAAATTTCATACATTGAATAGTTACAACATGTTTCCAAGAACTTGACACCCACCTACTTAGGGAAACAAATTGCTTATGACACCATTTAATGTAAACTTATTTAACAAATTAAAATATATAAATTTAAACATACTAGTTGGTTCGAAACACCTCGACCAAATATTTTTCAATGTGATTTTTTCCAAAAATTTACTTATATTAACTAATTTAATCAATTTTATTTTAATTATATTAATAATAAAGTAAAAATAATTTTATTTTTTTATGAAATTTATTTTAAACTTGAAATGTAATTTATTATTTATAGAGTTTATTGTCTATATTAGAATTGGACTAGAAATTTTTTGAATTTTACATGATGATGATGATGATGATGGTCGTTAACGTCCACTTAGACCAAACAATGATTTATAAGACCTAAATAAACAAATTATTTATTTTGATTTAAGATTTTATTCATATATAATAGACAAAAATTGATTTAAAAAAAATATTTTTCATCTAATACATCATCAAATAACTAATATAAATAATAATTAAACAAAATTTTAATTTCAAATTATAAAATAATAAATTTAAATTTAAAAAACATTTATTTCATCACTTATTTATCACACACCAAATATTTGCCTAAATAAAAACCATTAAATAAATAAATAACTGAATCTATTTCCTTTCTAATCAAACCATAAAGTTTCGACTAACCAAACTTCTTTACCCATAAACAACATTCATAAACAATCTGCTGAGAGTGCCATGTTGACGTTATTATTATGATTTTTTTAAAAGGATAACTACATAAGATATACTGATACAGGATGGATTAATTCTGCAGTGCTACTAATCAAAACCGACATTGATTGACTCAGGCTACTCTGTATATTCATTGCATTGATTGTTTCGTGAGCCCTGTCACGCATATTGAGTCTGCCTTTCATTAATTAGGTTTTATTTCTCATTAGATTATATTAGATTATGTTACTATTGTTATTATATATTAGATTATGTTATTATTGTTATTATACATTTAAAGAAGTTAGCTTCTATGATATATATGAATTATATTCGTTAATATAATTATGTGAATTTAAATTTAAAATACAATTTTAATGATGAAAATTTAAAATCTTTAATCTTCAATCCGTTTCTTCTTAACCACATTAGTATCAAACTATCATCGTCATCAATTTCACCCTGCTTTGATAAAAACTTTGAGGAGATTCTCTGCATACACCTATTATCCAACACAAACTCTGCGATTAACCAACACAGTTTACTAGTGTAAACCACAAGAAATTGCAGCCAATACACACATCGTAGCAATGTCCCTAAGAAACATATTTCTATTCCTTCCGACCCAATCATTTTATTTACCTTTTCATCAACTTTACTTTTCACCTTCCTCGATGTTGCCTCCTGCAACTCAAGAATGTACCTGGTCCAAAAGTCCTCTACCTGGAAATAGGTATACCATCTTTCATTCGGGTTCCAGTTTTCCCATCTTCCATAGAACGCTACGGAGGTAAGACATCGCCAGCCGATGATTGCCCATCCCACCAGAATGAATGAAACTTCCATGTTAGTTGTTATGAATTTTAACTAGGATTTGACACCAGGAAACACGTCTATGATTGGGCCCTGAACAAGCCATCCAACGATTGAACATAAAATGCAAATTGTGACTGCTACTGCGGCTGACGCGGCTAACACTGATCTTGCAATAATAGATTCAGGATAACATGCACGAGAGACAATCCACGATTTGAGCACCAGATCTTCTACTGCCTGCGAGGAGTTCTCTGTATCGTTACCTTGATTTGCTAGAATAATGGGAATTTTTTGAGCGATGATATCCCGGATGCTTTTATTGGCTAGTGTTGCAGAGCTGAGGAGGAGGAGAAGCCATACTAACGATATCGATATTATCAAACTCGATACTATGAACGAGTATTCGGTAATCTCCTTGGCGTGTGGCCAAAAGTAGAAGGAATAGGAGATGACAGATAAACCAGAGTCAGCCAAACGGTGATGTACGGTGAACAACTCGGAGACAATGTGAACGAACATACTGAGTCCAAGGGCCGTTAATTTCCCCCGTGAATCTTCATAGCCGAAACGGGCCATTCCTGGCAACAAGTAGGCCACTATCACACATAACATGAGACTGCTGCTATGTATCATGTACAAGTTATTCTTGACTACCTCACCGTTCAACGGCTTTGGATTGTTCAAGATCTCTTTTAATAAAGTGCTTTCTGCATTCAGCAAGTTGATAACCTGGATGGTCAGAGCAGTGAGGATGAGCGCATGGCCAGGAACCCAATGAGCTCTCTTCTTTCTTGCTTTCACCGTATCCCTTCCAAGTGTTGGAATTTTCTGATAATTTCAAACAAAATTCAACAGAGCAGAACAATGCTCTGATACCATGTTGGGAATTTATGATAAATTCCATAACAAACAGTAAAAAAAAATGCTCTGTTTTAACACTCTGTTTTTCTTAAACTCAGAAAACTGAAAATCATTTGCTGGAAATGGTGTTGCAGCAACGCAGTTTTTTTTTTCAGTTGCTGTAACTTGTGTTGCAGCAACACTGTTTGTGGTGTTGCAGCAACGTAAATTTTTTACGTCAAGTATTTTTTGAGTTACGGTGTAACAGCAACGCACAAAAAGAAACTTCTATTTATGAACGATAAACTAACTAATACAAATTTGTCTTCCTCACACAGAGGGATTTCACAACTGCTGTTACAAAACATCTTCCTATTTAACAGAGGGATTTACCAATCTATGCTAAAAAGCATTTTCCTCTTCATAGAGGGATTCACCAAACACTGTGCTTGAAAAGCACCTTCCTCTTGATAGAGGGATTCACCAAATGAACGCTTCTGTTCCACACAAATAACATTTACCTCTTAACAGAGGGATTCCAACATGCCTGCTTCAGAGGCACTTCAATCTATCCAAATTGGCATTGCTGTGTCTGCTTGATATTTTACACTGTTGTGTGTAAAAATCTCTTCATTCACGCTGCTCTTCACAATGGCGCTCAGGCTGTAATATCTCTGCACTGCTGTGCATTACAGACTTTGTCTTCTCCTGAAAAACATTACACTACTGTGTGTAAAACTTTCAATACATTTATGCTGCTGCATATTCCATTACAAAAACTCTGTCTCAGTACGGCTGTTTCAACACTCTGTTTCAGCACTGCTATTTCAACACTGCTGTTTCAGCACTCTCTCTATCACTACACTGTTGTGCATAAAATAACTTCTTAAATTGCTCTTGCGCTGCTGTGCATTCCTTTCACATTTAACAACAAAAATACGCACTGTGTGCTCCCCTTCATTGATTACAATTGCACTGTTGTTGTGCCTCACTTGCATTTCAGATGCAAACAACAAAAACTGTGTTGCTGTGTTTCTACCCTTTCTCACAGCAAACAATCAGAAAACAAATTACATTCAAATATCTGCACTGCTGTGCATTTTTCCCTTTATGCTCTCTGCTACGCTGTTGCGTCTTCTCCTCAATCTCTTCTACACTGCTGTGTCTTCTCCTCTGCACTGTTGTGCCATCTCTTTACATTGTTCTTCACGCTGCTGCGTCTACTCTGCTGTGTCTACTCTTCTGCACTGATGTGCCTTCGTTGATGCTTCTGCTCTGCAGCGTCTTCTGCTGTTCTCTCAAGCACACAATCACATTCAAGCGCTGTTGCGCTATATTGCTGAGAGACTAACACTACTCCCGCTCTATTTCTATGCTGCTGCTCATTACATTAAAACAGCACACCAGAAAAACTACTTAAAATTATTATGACAAGACTGGAAATTAAGACAAGGTATGGAGCAATAGACAAATAAATCTAATTCCTGAGATTTCTGGATGTTGCGGTACAATCTCCATGTCCGCAATAAAACCTGTTGTTTACTATTTTTACCAACTCTGTCAACCAGAATAAATAAATCAATTACTTCATTGAAACTGGTGGTCAAACAAAAAGCTTTTACTTCGCGTCAAATTAATTTGCTGCAGGCCTGTACATTCAATCAAACAACTGCCCATCCATATCGCACAGCGCTATCTGCTCCAGGGAAAATTGCTTTGGCAAAACTGCTTTCCATGTGTCTGCTGTTTTAATTTGCGCTGGGAAGCGTACTGGTTTTCTGGAAACAGTACGCAACAAGGGAAATTAATATTTCAACACTCTCCTTTAATTTCAACTGCTGGGTTATCATTCATACCCAGACACTTCATCAAAAATTCAAAACTTTTCTGATCCAATGGTTTGGTCAGAATATCTGCTACCTGCTCCTTCTCTGCTCTCATGGGAGATTTAATTTCATATCTCTCCCCTATAGGAAGATCCATATGATAGAGTTCTTCCAGGGTCTTCATCAAATCTTCAATCTCTTCCTCTGTCATATTGACAAGGGTTTTGGCAGTGAAGTCCATCTCAGCCATCTTGGCAAGAATTACATATTGAACTCCATATTCTTTAAACAGATCTTCAAGGAACTTCAATTCCTTTCTCCCATTCATGGGTTCTGTCCATTTCTTATCTTTAACTCCATCTTCTAAATGAACAGGGTCATCAACATGACTAGATAAAGCAAACAAAGAATTCGTACCTTCATTTGTTGCCTCTTGTTCATTTCTCCTCAAGGGTGTCTCTTGCTGTCCTTGTGTTGGCGCTGCTGTTTGGGGATGCATTTCAGCCACCTCCTCATCATCTTCATCATGAGACAAACAGTTTTTATCATTCACTGTTTTCTCTAAGCTTTCATCACAAGCTTTCTCCTCAATGAACTGAGGTTTTGCTGTCTTCACTTTCGCCATGCCTTGATAGGCTGCCTTGAGAGTTTCCCATGCTTCTTTGGATGTCTTAGCTGCTACTATCCTTGGAAACACACTCTCTTCCACTGCTCGATACAAGAAGTAGAGGGCCTTAACATCCTCCTTCTTATAGTTCTTCAATAGCTCTTTCTCTGCCTGAGTTAAGCTATTAAACTCGTCATCATTTGCTGGTTTTTCAAAACCATTTTCAACAAATTCCCATAAATCTTCTGAGAAAAGAAAAGCTCTCATAACTATTGCCCAATAGTCATAGTTTTTCCCATTGAGCTGTGGGAGCTGGGTATTAAACATACCCACGCAGGTGCTGGCCATTCTTTCAATACTTGACTGTGTAAAAAAAAATTCACTGACTGTCTTCAACAACAACACAAAAATTCTTGAGAAATACCTTGGATTTTTTCTTGGCTGAGTCTTCACGCCGCTGGAGAAGTTGCTACTGCAATAAATCCTTCCTTCAGCTTCTTTGACACTTCAAAGAGCCTCGACTAGCTCTGATACCACGTTGGAATTTTCTGATAATTTCAAACAAAATTCAACAGAGCAGAACAATGCTCTGATACCATGTTGGGCATTTATGATAAATTCCATAACAGACAGTAAAAAAAATGCTCTGTTTTAACACTGTTTTTTTTAAACTCAGAAAACTGAAAATCATTTGTTGGAAATGGTGTTGCAGCAACGCAGTTTTTTTTCAGTTGCTGTAACTTGTGTTGCAGCAACGCTGTTCGTGGTGTTGCAGCAACGTAAATTTTTGACGTCAAGTATTTTTTGAGTTACGGTGTAACAACAACGCACAGAAAGAAACTTCTATTTATGAACGATAAACTAACTGATACAAATTTGTCTTCCTCACACAGAGGGATTTCACAACTGCTGTTACAAAACATCTTCCTATTTAATAGAGGGATTTACCAATCTATGCTAAAAAAGCATCTTCCTCTTGATAAAGGGATTCACCAAACACTGTGCTTGAAAAGCACCTTCCTCTTGATAGAGGGATTCACCAAATGAACGCTTCTGTTCCACACAAATAACATTTACCTCTTAACAGAGGGATTCCAACATGCCTGCTTCAGAGGCACTTCAATCTGTCCAAATTGACATTGTTGTGTCTGCCTGATATTTTACACTGCTGTGTGTAAAAATCTCTTCATTCGTGCTGCTCTTCACAATGGCACTCAGGCTGTAATATCTCTGCACTGATGTGCATTACAGAGTCTGTCTTCTCCTGAAAAACATTACACTACTGTGTGTAAAACTTTTAATACATTTATGCTGCTGCATATTCCATTACAAAAACTCTGTCTCAGCACTGCTGTTTCAGCACTCTGTTTCAGTACTGCTATTTCAGCACTGTTGTTTCAGCACTCTCTCTATCACTACACTGCTGTGCATAAAATAACTTCTTAAATTGCTCTCGCGCTGCTGTGCATTCCTTTCACATTTAACAACAAAAATACGCACTGTGTGCTCCCCTTCATTGATTACATTCGCACTGCTGTTGTGCCTCACTTGCATTTCAGATGCAAACAATAAAAACTGTGTTGCTGTGTTTCTACCCTTTCTCACAGCAAACAATCAGAAAACAAATTACATTCAAATATCTGCACTGCTGTGCATTTTTCCCTTTATGCTCTCTGCTACGCTGTTGCGTCTTCTCCTCAATCTCTTCTACACTGCTGTGTCTTCTCCTCTGCACTGTTGTGCCATCTCTTTACATTGTTCTTCACGCCGCTGCGTCTACTCTGCTGTGTCTACTCTTCTGCACTGATGTGCCTTTGTTGCTGCTTCTGCTCTGTAGCATCTTCTGCTGTTCTCTCAAGCACACAATCACATTCAAGCACTGCTGCGCTATATTGCTGAGAGATTAAAACTACTCCCGCTCTATTTCTATGCTGCTGCTCATTACATTAAAACAGCACACCAGAAAAACTACTTAAAATTATTATGACAAGACTGGAAATTAAGACAAGGTATGGAGCAGTAGACAAATAAATCTAATTCATGAGATTTCTGGATGTTGCGGTACAATCTCCATGTCCGCAATAACAGAAAAACTACTTAAAATTATTATGACAAGACTGGAAATTAAGACAAGGTATGGAGCAGCAGACAAATAAATCTAATTCCTGAGATTTCTGGATGTTGCGGTACAATCTCCATGTCCGCAATAAAACCTGCTGTTTACTATTTTTACCAACTCTGTCAACCAGAATAAATACATCAATTACTTCACTAAAACTGGTGGTCAAACAAAAATCTTTTACTTCGCGTCAAATTAATTTGCTGCAGGCCTGTACATTCAATCAAACAACTGCCCATCCATATCGCACAACTCTATCTGCTCCAGGGAAAATTGCTTTGGCAAAACTGCTGTCCATGTGTCTGCTGTTTTAATTTGTGCTGGGAAGCGTACTGGTTTTCTGGAAACAATACGCAGCAAGGGAAATTAATATTTCAACACCAAGAAGGCCAATGAATACTAGCACTCCAACGAAAAGCCCTAGTAACTCCGCAATCTGATCCAGAGTGAGGGGAGTCTCCCTACGCTGGCCCTGAACTTTCATGATTCAAGCAGGCACAACGGCTTATGCGAGCAAGATGGAGGAGAATAGATAACTTCAATACATCAATACCATACGCTAAACTCCAAATATATCGACGTTTTTTATTGATACGAATTCAAGCCATGTCCCACTAAAGGGGAATTCTTGCAAGGTAAGTGATCCTTAAATTAAGATGAAAACTTCGTCTTTTTATAAATAGTAACATTCCATTTTGTACGAAACAATAATTTTTGGCAGGGCCAACCCAAACTTAAAAACATGCGATTGGCTTGAAGGCTTTCTTAACACATTGAGTCGCCGGCATCCTCAAAATTTTGTGTACGAGGCATCATTTACATTTTCTTTTTATTATGCTTTAATCGAATTTAAGTTGAGTTTGGGTTAAGGTTGGATTTAAATAATAATTTGTAATTGGCTCACATTATTATGTCATTCGTAGTGACATATAGTGATTATGTTGAATTAATAGTTTGATTGTATAGACAAATTTAAAAAGTATTTTACATTTTTAATGTGAACTTTAGATTTAAACTTTTTGTACATAAATATTTCGCCGATGTATGTCTGATTGCCACTGCCATGGCTACATAAATATTCGGCTGATGTATTCACCACCGCCACTGCGATGGCTACAACGGCCGAGGAATATGTTAGCCTTTGTTCGTATTGATTAATGGCATGAGTAGAATCCGGTTGAAAGTGTGAGAATTAATGGAGAATAGGTTATTACTGTTACGTAGTTGTGAATTTTTTTTTTATAGTTATTAAGTTTTTATTTTCTTGGGATATGATTTGTTGTCTCTAATAAATTGTATTTATTTAATATTGAAGATTAATGTGAAGCTAATGCTGCGTTTTTCTTGAGTTAGTTTTTGATGATCCGCACCTGTGAACTCCTCTTGTTTTGATTTGTCATTTCATATCTTCCCTATGCAACTCTTGACATGGTATTAGCGCTGCATGGCTATCAATCCTGTAAGCTGAGTGAAGGGTACCATTGAGGCGAAATCGTCCTGTGGTTTGGGTGCGACTGAGGGGAAATCGCAGTGCTACTAACCAAAACCGACATTGATTTAATCTGTATGTTCATTGGATTGATTGTTTCGTGAGCCCTGTCACGCATATTGAGTCTCCCTTTCATTAATTAGGTTTTAAGGAAGTTAGCTTTTATGATATATATGAATTATATTTATTAACATAATTACGTGAACTTAAATTTAAAATACAATTTTAATGATGAAAATTTAAAATCTTTAACCTTCAATCTGTTTCTTCTTAACCACATTAATATCAAACTATCAAAAATGATATTTTTATTTTTATTTTTAATCAATTTCATCTTAACCACATTAATGTCGAACCATGAAAATGATAACATAGAATTTAAGAGCACGTAAAGCATATTGATGTCGTCATGTGTTTTGCCCATAACAAGAAACGAATTTTTTGCCGAAACAAAAGCGAAACTTGATGTATATCTGGAAAGTTGAACGGGGAGAATCTAACTTCACTATTATTTGAAGCTCTTTGCAGACTAAACACCGCCAGATGAAATCAAGTAACTTTAAATATTTATCCATAAACATGGAATACAATACTTTTGTAAGTCATGACAGGCCAACCACAAATTATAATACGACATGAGCCTTAGTAGGTGTTAGGATCACTTTAAATATTCTTTAAAAACATGGAATAGAATATTTGACAGTTGACAAAAAGTTCACTCGCAGAGCTTGTCTTGGATAATAGGCTGTTTGAATGCCTGTAACAAGTTATACCATCCACGATTCTGCTGTTGTTGGGCCAATGTGCATGTTCGGAAGCCATCCCAGGCGTTCCATCAGTGCCGTATTGTTACCGGCTATGTAAACTGCTTTAACCAATTTACGTTCCTGGAAACCTTGTGCCCATTTAGTGCAGTTATCCATTAATGTGCCCCCCACTCGCTCGATGCAACATCATGGTTTGATGGCATTTCTCTTGGGATGAGTAACAGTTCATCACAACTGGTGGATCGTATCATGTACCCTACCTATCATAAACGAACATTCAGGTTCTCAATATTTTTCTATGTTTTATAATGTTGTACACTTGTGCAAACAAGGCAATGAGGGCACCTCGTTTTATGTGCCCCATTTAAATGTGTCACCATATTATCTCCATCCAAAGAACCCAGAACTGGAGGTGACCACACGAATGCTCTCTAATGATAATCATGTGCTTCTTTATCTACCCCATATTAAATCATTTTCTTAGACATTTTTTTTTTAAATAATAAGCGCTCGGATCCAAAATATCCTTTTGTGGGATAAAGCACTTACTTTTCAAGGTAGGGCCATGGTGAATTGGGTCATTGTTATATTTTTCCATGAGAGATTGATAAAGGACATCAAAGAAAGTAGATATAATTTGACTTGTCTTTGTGCTATATTGAAAATGTTGGAAACATGAGGAAGTCTCATATAGAATTTTAAAAGGGGGCATGAGGGTTTAACATAGGGGACAATGTTTGATGAGTAGGTGTTTGTGCTCAATTATAAATTTAATTAATTAAAGTTTGATATGAAACATCATGTCTTATTTTCCTATCTTAGTTTTTCTATGGAAAGAGACTTTTTGTGAAATATCTCTCTTTATTTCTTTAACTTACTTTTAAACTATTTTAAAGAGGTTATAGGCAATTGTTGATGTTGATACTCCTAGTCCTATTGATCTATTTCGGTCACTTGTACACATAGTTATAAGTTCTTCTCTATTTCTTAACAAACAATGGAATCAATATTTAGTCCCATGATTGATTGCACGATGACAATCACAGGAAATTCACTGGGAAGCAATACCATACCATGTGCATTCATATTGGGGGATTGATATTGAGTAAAAAATCACATAATATACTGGGGGATACCTAGGGAATAAAGGGTTTTTATATTGGCAAGTATAAAAAATGAAGCTCAAAGTTAATGAAAAAATATAAAGGGGTATAAAAAATGTCAATGAAAAAAGAGATACCTACAATATCTAGTGAAAGTAGGGCGTTTTTAAATTGGGAAGGTGTATTGGGTTTGTATTGGTATGAGGTTAAATAATGTGATTTTTAGAGATATTTTCCAATACATAGTCAACTTAAGGGTATTTTTTAATATGCCACGAATGCACATGATATGCCATAGGTTCATTGAGTGAAATCCCCATGATGAAAATACAAGATATTTATCCATATCTACATTCATTCCAACGGAACTTGGAAAACTTCATGTTCTGAGGCATTAATACTTAGCTTTGTCCCCAAAGATTGAATGCTTAATGCAAGTTAAATTCTTTACTGAATTCCATATTTAAATCCCAATGGATAAACATGGGATATAATCAATGAAGCCCCTCTCATGCTTAAATTCAATCACAGTTACTGAGAGTAAAGTTTGATCTATCTAATAGAATAGTAGATGCTAGTTCACATGATGCTATGTGTATTTAGGGGTTAAGTGCCTTCAATGAAGTGCTAACTACTAATTTCAGGTTAATGAAGGTATTCAAGTGAGTTGTAGATGTTCTTTGTACATATCATCCACGAAAACTTGATTAATCTCCTTGGATAAAGATGAAAGGTTTCAACTTCCAAGGAGAATATGCTTAAAACCAATCTTATGGGTTTCAACGGGTTTAATATCTTATAATATAAAATGCCTATATATGGTAATGTGGCTTTCTTCCCCCATGAATTTATTAATTTATAGATGCACAATGAGCAGGATATTAATGTTGAGCAGGCTCCTAACTATGCCTCAACAATATCTAGGATTTTGTTTAGTTGTGTTGGAAATCATACCCTGTTTGACTCAATCACTTTGTGAATTTTTATGGACATACCTAGAATGTTAGGTCCCTATACTACTAGTGTAACCCCTTATTGTTAATAGTGCAACCCCCTTATTGTATTATTGTGCCCATATAGTCCCCATGTCGTTATTATTATGCCCCATAGAAGTCCACTATTGTTATTGTTGTGCCCCTACAATATTATTGTTATGTAGGCTCTGATTGTATTGGGACCCCTTAGACTCCTATATATAGAAAGGAGGCCTTGTCATTTGTATCATCCAGGAATTGTTTATTTGTGTAATGTAAATGAATTTTCCCCCTCGAAGAGGCTGATTTTGAAGTCGATGATCTATCTTTTCTATCTTTTTGTGAGATGATTTCATAACATTTGGTATAAGAACTTTGGATTCTAGGGTTTTGTTGCTCCAAAAAGGTCATCGTGGAATGTTAGCTATAACAAAGTTTCAGAAGCTGAAACAAAAACTCATGTGAGACAAAATCATTCTAAACCGCGTGTCCAAATTTCAGATCTTGTCTCGCTATATTTTTGGAGATATGATCTACGGAAGTTAGGGTTTTTGCAAGCTCCAGAATTCCATGTCAAACATGTCATCGTGGAATTTTCACTATAATTTGTTTTCTACGAAGGCTTAGACTCTGGCACTTCATACACATTTTCTCTACTGAAAAATTATATAATTAGGCCATCTTGGGAGATTGGACATAATTCTTTCTTGGAGATCCAATTTCGATCAGACTGGTGGAATTGTAAAGAGGACAGAGAGGGCTACCGCAGATCGCAATTTCAGACCTTGGAGATCCGAAATTTCAGAGACATAATAGATTCAAGATCGAGATCCTAAAAGAAAGAAAAAGAATGTCTCGAGTCAAGAAAATAGAAACACCTAGCAAGAAAAATTAGAGGGGTGATTTGAAGAATGTGATTGAAGATATGATCAATAAGATAAAGGGTATAGAAGAAAAATTGAATGGCAACATGGAATATTTGAAGAAAGACATGGAAGGTTTAAAGGAAGGTGGGACAAAGTCACTACAAGAAAGGCTTCCTAATGTCGAAAATGTAGTAAAGGAAACTCATGATGAGAACAAAAGAAATGTTAATCATGATTTCATAGACTCTAACATTGGATTGAAGACCCACTATATTCCAAATAAAGATATGAGGAAATTTTATGGCAAGGATCCGGTAACTTGGATACTACAGATGGAGCAATATGTTGATATACATGATGTGCAGCCACCACAAAAGGTACGTATTACATCTTTATATTTAGAACCAAATCAGTTTGTATGGTATAGAGGGATTCGTTCTCATAAACAGCTTGTCACCTAGTTAATCCTCAAGGAGGAAATGATAGCACACTATGAGGATACAAAGAGAAACACCTTATTTAGCCAATTGATAAATCTCAAACAAAAGGGTTCAATGGAAGAGCACATTCAGGACTTCCAAAATTTGAATATAAGGGTAAATGACATTCTAGAGAATCATAAGATTGAAGTCTTCATAGGGAATTTAAATGATAACATCCAACATGAGGTTCGACTTTGGGAAACTCATTCAATGGAGAAGGCATACTGGTTGGCAAGAAAATTTGAAAGAAAATTATGGCAACAAGGAATCCTACCACTCATAACTATAAAGATGGAAGTGTTGTTACTCCTAGCCTTTCACTACCTACAAGTTTGACACCACAACAATTAGAAGAAAAAAGAGAAAAAAGGATTTGTTACAATTTTGATAGAAAATACACTAAAGTTGATAAGTATGTTGAGAAGAAATTAATTTACATAGATGGGGAAGAGGAGGAAGAAAATGAACAAGAAACATCAAAAGAAGAGGATATACACCAAGAACCAATCCCAGAGAAAGAAGAAATGAATCTGACCATATCCTGTAATGCATTGACAGGAATTACCACTCGTCAAACTCTCAATATAGAAGGGCATATCAAGAAGAAAAAGGTAATAGTGTTGATTGATTCGGGTAGTACCCATAATTTTATTCATTGTAAGATATCCAAGGAATTGAATTTCTTCCTATATCCAGCACCAGAGTGTCAAGTAATGGTTGCAAATGGAGGAACCATAAATTTCTCTAGAAAGTGCCATAATATCAAGCTATCCATGGGAGAATATGTCTTGAATAGTCTAATGCTTTCCATTCCAATGGGTGGTGCAAATGTTGTACTAGGAGTTCAATGTCTACAATATATGGGTACGATAAATTTTAATTTTCAAGAACTTTTCTTTAATTTTTTTTGGGAAGGAAAGGAAGTTGAATTAAGGGGTATCGCAGGGAACCAGGAAAGATAATCAGCTCTAACAACATGACAAAGCTTCTAAAGAAATAACAACAGGCATAATTGCACAATTATGTTCAATAGAGGTTCCCACATCGAAATCATCTATTTCTCCATATCTCCAAAACATTTTAGACAATCATTCCAAGGTATTTGAGACTCCCAAAGTCCTCCCACCTATTTGTGATCATGATCATGGTAGTCATTTGATTCCAGGAAGTGTTCCCCCAAACAACAAGCCTTACAGATATCCATATTCCCAAAAGAGTGAAATTGAATGTATGGTTGTAGAAATGCTAGATGTTGGTATAATTCAACCTAGTCAAATTTCTTGCTCTGCTCCAGTGGTATTGGTACACAAAAAGGATGGATCATGGTGCATGTGTCTGGATTATAGGGAGCTCAACAAGCTTACTATTGAACTATAAATTTCCCATTCCTATCATTGATGAATTATTGGACGAATTACATGGAGAATTTTACTTTATCAAGTTAGATATTCGTTCAGGATATCATCAAATCAGAATGAAGACTGAAGACATTCCAAAAACAACATTTAGAACTCATGAGGGTCATTATGAATTTTTTTCATGCCTTTTGGCCTTACCAATGCACCTTATACATTTCAAGGTTTGATGAATTTCATTTTCAAACACTTGCTTAGAAAATTTGTGTTAGTATTTTTTTGATGATATACTAATATACATCATATCAAGTCTTGGAAGGATCATGTTCAACTGACAGGGTGCTCAAACTATTGGAGGATAAACAATTATATGCGAAAATCTCCAAATGTTTCTTTGGAGTATAAGAGGTGGAATATTTGGGTATTCAGTTAGCTCATAGATCATCTTATCATCCTCAGTTTGATGGGAAAACTGAGATAGTGAACAAATGTTTGGAAGGATATCTTCGTTTCTTTGTATATGATAAACAGACACAATGGGTCAAGTGGTTGTCTCTAACTGAATGGTGGTATAACACTTCCATACTGCAGCAAAAATGACCCCATTTATGGCACTTTATGGATATCATCCACCGTCCATCATGTCACCTTTAAAAGAAAATTCTAAGATTCAAGCAGTGGAAAACACATTGAGCATCATCAACAAGTTCTAAAATTCTTAAGGGGTAACCTCACTTTGGCGCAAAATAGAATGAAACAACATGCAGATCAACATCACAATGAAAGAATTTTTAATGTAGGTGACTGGGTATTTCTGCGACTACAACAATAAAAACAAATGCCCCTCAAGAAAGGTAAGAAGGATGATAAATAATCACCAAAGTATTATGGTTTGTACAACGTGTTACAAAAGATTGGTACTATGGCATACACATTGGAGCTTCCTGCATCTTCCCGAGTGCACCCAGTTTTCCATGTTTCATGCTTAAAGAAGGTTATAGGTGAGAAGATCCCAGTTCAAACAATATTGCCAGAACTTGGTGAGGAAGGAAAAATCATATTGGAATCGGAAGCAATCACAAAAACAAGAAATCGACAGCTACGAAATTGATCAATTTTAGAGTATCTCATCAAGTGGAAGAACTTACCTGCTGAATATATCACATGGTAGGATGATAATTTTATACATAAGCATTAATAACTACTCAAGCGTTGAGGACACCACTTTTTGAAGAAGAGCGGCATGTTAGGTCCCTGTACTAATAGTGTAACCCCTTATTGTTATTAGTGCAACCCCCTTATTGCATTATTGTGGCCATATAATCCCCATGTTGTTATTATTATGCCCCATAGAAGCCCACTATTTTTAATGTGCCCCTAAATATTATTGTTATGTAGGTTTTGATTGTATTGGGACCCCTTAGACTCCTATATATAGAAAGGAGATCTTGTCATTTGTATCATCCAAGAATTGCTCATTTGTCTAATGTAAAAGAGGTTGCCCCCTCAAAGAGGCTGATTTTGAAGTCTTTGATCTATCTTTTCTATCTTTTTGTGAGCTATTTTCATAACATAGAAGTTTGTATCTACCTATTACTCTCTTACAAGATGTCATCAAAGCTACAATGATGTCCCGTGTGACTTTTGGTGACTCAAGGGGCAGTGTTGAAGGCTCCGCGAATGATTTCTAAGGTGCAATGGAGCTATGTAATATCTGACATCTTCCTCGAGGAAAATTATTGGTCATCAATGTCAACATCTAATTGTAAGGATGCACATGCATAAGATGACAAATCTTATGGAAATACATTAAGAAAATCTAGAGCTGATGCGAATGGCTAAGCCTTATTTTTTAAAAAGTTTTATAATAGGAGATAGTTAAGTTGATTGCAATAGTAGCATGAAAATTTCCAAGAAGGAAATGTAATACTTGAGAATCAACATTTATTTTAGAGTCAAATTGGAATACTTAGGCTTTATAATAAGCTAATATGGTGGAAAATGTTGATGCATTTTAAAATCCCAAGAGCTTGGTTGCAAGATATCATGAGGATAAGGTAAGGAAGTCTTCCATAATCTTAAATTTTT
Source organism: Pinus tabuliformis (assembly GCA_031772625.1). Taxonomy (NCBI): domain Eukaryota; kingdom Viridiplantae; phylum Streptophyta; class Pinopsida; order Pinales; family Pinaceae; genus Pinus; species Pinus tabuliformis. The sequence continues at coordinate 1,479,845,345 of CM062820.1, read as the reverse complement.
TTATATAATAATGATGAAAATAAGCATGATGACTGTGGGGAAGATTGGAGAAATGTTGCAAAGGGACTCCTAGCTTGCACCCAAAGGGAAATAGAAAAGCAACCCAGGATGGGCATAACTAAGTTTACTTAGACAAGCAAAAAACAAGATAGCTACCTTGAGTGTAGTAGGAAGGGAAGCTTATCCTAAGTGTTTATTTGTATATGAATAATGCATATGTAACGTTTGGAATTAAACTAAAAACATAGTAATGATACCTAGTGCGAAAATACATTAGTTGCAATCTATCATGAAAGACAGGGCATGGAAAATAGTTTATGAAAATATTAATATCACTATATGAATAGTGTAGATAAAATTGGTGTTTCCATGATTTGAAATTTATAGGGAAATAAACTGATGTATTCCTTGGAAATCAACATAGCCACTGGGTAAGTAAAAATATTAATTGTTATTGTTAATAAGCTACAATGACATTGCTAAATTTTATTGAATGCAGGATATCAACCCTTGTGGGATTGTGAAGCATGTTGATGACCCTTGCTAGGGTACATAAATAACAACTAATGAAGCCTGTAATAAAATTTGAAATGATTATATTGATCTGAATGGAAATTGGCATCCACCCATGGTATTTATCCACTCATGGAATATACCCATAGTATTGTAAGTGGCAGCCACCCATGGTATTCATCCACCCAAGGTATTTATCCACCCATGGAATTTACCCATTGTATTGTAAGTGGCATTCACCCATGCTATTGTAAGTGAGATCTACCCATGGTATTCAATCACTCATGGTATCTACCACCCATGGAATTTACCTGTGGTATTATAAATAAAAAAATACTAGAAGTAACAAGTCACATTTTGTAAAATGACATATTTTCCACCACGATGTAGCTTTTACAGTTATTCTCTATTTTAATAACAAAATTTCTTGGTAGTTTTGTTTCATGTGTGTTCTCATATTTTCTTATGGCATTTTAATTTTTAGATCTTGGGGTCCTCCCCCCAATATCTGAATCAGTGGTATCAGATTCAGGTTACAACTCCATGGGAATAAAAGTTTGGTGCATATTTCAATTTCAAATTTTTGCAACAATCTTCAACAAACTTCATGCATGTGCTACAGCCTCCACATAGCACTTTCTTGGGAAAAATGATATATTTTTTTTTTTCATTTTTTGCAAGAACTTTTTGGGCGGCGAGTTTTCAGATCATATCTGAAACTTTTGGTGCAAAATATAAAAAAATAAATAACCAATCGGAATTCCTTGTGAAAAATACCCAAATTCAAAAAAAAATCGACCAAATCAAAGTCCGAATGAGGGAGATATTGTTGATTTAAAATCAATTGTGTTGAAAAACAATTATGATGACAATTCTTGTACGACAGATCTTCTATCATATTTTTTAGTTTCTATGTAGAATTTCAGAAAAAATGATTGCAGATCTGATATCCTCTTGAAAAATCAACCAATTTCAAAAAAAAAAAAAATAGGTTGAATCAGAGTTTGGATGAGGAAATATCGTTGATTTAAAATCAACTATTTTTTCAGAACTTTTGTGATGACTATATAGTTGCAACACGAATATGAGTTTCCAGAGTGTCCAGATAGTGATTTAAAACACATGGGAATATGCAGAATGATCATTATATTTCCAAAAATAGGTTATAATAAATATTTTGAGTTATATTGACCGAGTTATGCCCTTTTTAAATTAGTTTTTATTTATGTAGCAACATTTAGAGTAGGTTCCCTTTGGAGACGTGCCCTCCCACCCTACTTTAGTAGGCACCTGCTTCACATTCATTAGTTTCAGCATAGAAGCATCCAACTTGTGTTCTTTGGAGATGTTCCCTCCCACCCTGGGCTATGTAGGCACCTGCTACTTCATCAACAACCCACATCACGGTTACGGGTAAATCACACAAAATCCTTGTCATCGAAGTCCATTTGCTAGGTACATTGTTAGTATCACAGTTGGTCACAAGAACTATAGGGTATCTCTATCTTTGGATCTTCGTTTTTCATGGTTATGGGTCATCCACAAACCCACACTTCATCGAAGTCCATTTTCTAGACCACACACTGTTAGTATCACAGTTGGTCACAAGCATTACAGGTTATCTCTATCCTCAGATCTTCATTCATCTTGGTTATAGGTTAACCACACAAAACTCTTCTCTTCAGTGGCTCTTCATAGTCAACAAAGGCTTCTTAGGAGGGAGCTTCATCCAATGGGAATCATTGCTTCTTAAGGAGGGAGGAATGATCTGAATGGAAATTGACATCCAACCATGGTATTTACCCACTGATGAAATATACCCATGGTGTTGTAAGTGGCATCCAACGATGGTATTAATCCACCCAAGGTATTTATCTGCCCATGGAGTTTACCCATTGTATTACAAGTGGCATCCACCCTTGGTATTCATTCACCCATGGTATTGTCAGTGAGATCCACCCATGGTATTCAATCACCCATGGTATCTACCCACCCGTGGAATTTACATGTGGTGTTATAACTAAAAAAATATTATAAGTAATAGGTCTCATTTTGTAAAAGGACATATAGTCCACCACAATGTAGATTTTACAGTTATTCTCCATTTTAATAAAAAAATTCTTGGCGGTTTTGTTTAATGTGTGTTCTCCTATTTTCTTCTCGCATTTCAATTTTTCAGATCTTGGGGGCCTCCCCCCAAGATTTGAATCATATATATATATATATATATATATATATATATATATATATATATATATGGACATTTCAAGCATGAAGCATATTCCACCCTTTTTTGAAGGGTTAGAAGAAAACACCGAGGATGATGTTTGGCTCGAGAGGGTGAAGATGTAATACCCCTCAGTGAAAAGTAAATATTTAGTTTACTTTACTCTAGTACCTTGGTAAACCATGGGCTATGTGAAAATCCTAGTTGGAAACTTAAATGTTAACGTATTTTAATTTTGTTTTAAAAGTTAGTTGTGGCAAGCCATGGAAATTACAGGGAAAAGAATTGAGATGAATATTTTCATTTACCAGAATAGTTAGACTGAATTTTCCATCCCTAGAGATAAATCATCCTAGTTGGAAACAAAAGAAAAGAGGGTAGGAGAGAAAATTACTTGAGGCATCTGAAAAAGGGAGACTGGGGAGTATTTGATTCTTTGAACATGATGTTATTGAGGAAGGGAAGGATGTTTCCTGTTAAGGTATGCTTGAGCTTGTGGGTGGCCAATGGAATCCCTAAGACAAACTTGGATCAAGCACCTTTAGCTGTAATACTAGCTGGTAATAGGTAGCATGTATGATTTCCTAGCTAGTTTTGACATGCATGGTATGTGCATGTTGGTATTTGGTTCTTTTGTTGTCCATGGGCCCGGATTTTACTGTGTTTCGACCATGGATTTTTTCCTTGCCTTGCCATTTCTGGATAGTCATGGTGTGATGGTACTTTTCTCAGTTTGAGCTTTGGATTACTAGACTTTGGATCTGAGTGAGGTGGTCCCAGGAAAATTACCAAAGACCTAAGAATCCCTTAACCATTAATGGAAGGATACATGGTAAATCATGAGGGTGGAGACAGGAAAATTCCTCAAGGTATTGGGGAAGAAATTTTGAGGCCTCCAAGCTCAGTTTGGTTTTGTGATCTCGGGACTAGTTTAGGTGAGATCATAGTATGGTGAAAGTGGAGGTGGTTTAACCTCTAGATTCCCTTAGTTGTTTATGGATGGTTTTATCCCGTTAGATCTCACATTCATTCTTGGAATATGGCACAGGGGGTGATTGGTTGAAAGAAATATTTGGTTCAGTCCAATCTATGGTCGGGTAGTACGTGGAAGTCCCTGGCTTGGTTGGGTTTTGTATATGGTTAATAAGAGCTAAGTTTCTCTTTCTTTTGAAGAGTAAATGTACTTGTTATTATGTGGTTTTAATGATGGTTCTCTGATTGTTATTTATCTGGTTAGATGTTGGTTATAAGCATGGTTATTTAACAAACCTAATTATGGCTCTTAAGACATTTCTATTAATGAATGTATGGATAATGAATGCAATACCTGATTGGTGTTATGACAACTATTGTGATAAGGTATTGTTCCTTCTTGTTTATCCTCTTATAAGTTTTCAGACCATTTTGTTCATATTTTCATTCATGACCTGTAGGTTGCATGTACACCATGTGTTTGACGGAATGCCAGTCTCGGTTTAGAGAGGTCAGGGTAAGTCCTGGTTCAATTTTTGGTTCATAAGATTTGTGTTCCTATGTCATTTTTCATCTCTGGAAGTTTCACTGAATTCTGGGTAGAGGCCTGAGTCCTGGCCCTAAAAAAGTGGCTCAGAATTCGAGGCTGCTAGCATAGAACTAACTAGAAAAGTCCACAGTTGCATGGAGGTAGGTTTATTAGTGAAATTGGAGGGCTATAGTCACTTGCATGCCTTGGAAAGGGAGTGATTGGTGCTCTAGGTTAGTGAAAAAAAGAGTCATCTTAGGGGTTGGACACCTAGAGGGCTTGGATTGCTCCTGGAGGTCATGTAGCACCCGAGGGAAGTTAGTAAGGTATTAACTTGTTGACTCCATTTCCTTAAGGTCATTTAGGAGGTTGAGTCTTATCATAGTGACCCTCAACTCATGTTTACCCTAGGAAAACTGATGAAAGTGGGTAAAAGTGTGATGTGGTGGGTTACATGGTGGTATCAGAGTAGGTTGTGTTCTCTTTGGGTAAAATATGATGTTTTCATGGCTATGGCTGTCATGCATGGGGTCATGGTGTATAGTTGGTATGGTCATGCATGATATTTTTATATTGATTTTATTATGATTATATATGTATCATGCTAATGTGGATTGATCTTACAAATGATATAAGCCTCCCCTAGACATCAATGAGGTATGGTTTTGATTTTGGTATATATTTGGTTTATCTGGCATGGCCTACTTGCAGGAAGAATAAAAGAAAATATGACTAGTAAGATGGCAGACTACAATTCACAAGACTCTCCCTATGGATCAGATGATCAGTGTGGTGTTGGGCACTCTTTTGACTTACGAGACACATTCAGAAGTTTGAATACAGAAATAAGAAGTTGCAAAGCAGATAATGACAGAATCATTTAGGAACAAAAGAAAGAAAAAGAACTCAATGTAGTAATCGTTCAGAGTTTTTCAAAATTATAGAGGCATTGACCGCGTAGGATTAGCCATGGGTAGGGGGACAAGATTAATGGGGCATATGTAAGTAGATCTCAAGGTGGGAATAGGTCAGATAAGGATGATATTCTCAGATATGGAAGGCTCTTGGATACTCTAGATAGGAGAGGCGATGGACACATGTTATATTCTAGTTTTGGTTTTGAAAGGCACTATGATCGTCATTGTTATCATCCTTACAGGAGGATCGATAGGGGATCTTTGCTAGATGAGTTAAAGAAATCCAAGCCACCTACCTTTTATGGATATTTGAAGAAGCCAAAGGATACATAGGCATGATTGCCTGGGATGAAGAAATTCTTTGAGCTGCACGATTACATAGAGAATATGAAGGCCAAAATATCTATCTTCAACCTCAAAGGGAAAGCAAACATCTAGTGGGAAGATGTGAAGTGGGTTAGAGACATCAGGATAGAATATTTGAGTTGTCATGAAGAAATACTTGTCAGAAAGGTACTATGACAACAAAGGCAAGGAATTTTGAGCTAAAGCTAGGGTTGATGAGAGATGAGGAGTATACAACCAATTTTCTGGAGTTATTGAGGTATGTACCATATCTTAAAGATGATAATGCCAAAGTTTAGAGATTTGTCAATTGATTTCCATTTGCATTTAGATATAGAATTGAGTATGATGAGGCTCGGTCACTTGACGAAGTTATTGGGAAATTTAAGTACTATTATGAGAAGTTAAATCATAAGATAGAATCACAACAGGGTTGGAAAGGGAAATACAAAGCTAAAGGTAAATGGAAGTCGAAAATAACAAGGCCTTAGGATACAGGTGAGAAAGAAAATTTTTCACCTTATAAGAAGTTCAACATAGTTAGACAAGGACATGGGTCATAGCCTGAGGGCAATAGAATATAGGTAATGGTATGAGACCATTGTAGTGTTGGATATGTGGCAAGGATCATCTCAAGAGAGATTGTTTGCAGTATTAGAGTGGTAGGCCTCAAATCTATAGTGCACGGGAAGCACAAACTATTGGGAATGTTAGGCAAAGCATTCCTCGTATCTATGCAACATTGGATAACAAGCAGGAAGATCACTAGGAAACTTTTATTGAGATGGACGAAAAGGTTTGTGAAAAATTTGTTTTTATTTTGATTGAACCTGAATCTAATTATAGTTATGTTAGTCATGAACTGGTGGATAGGTGTGGTTTGAATAAAGAAGTGCATGCATAATTCTAGTTAGTGTAGTTAGCTATAGGTTTAAATAAAAGAGTGCATCATTGGGTAAGAGCTTGTGAATTCGAGTTAAATGGTATGCCTACCTTAGCAAATTTGAATGTATTGCTGTTGGGATCATACAATATGATTTTGGGCATGGATTGGATATATCTTCACAGGAATAAGGTGGATTGTTATGAAAAATATATTGATTGCTTGGATGACACTGAGGAAAAAAGGATATTGCAAGGTAAGAAGGAGGAAACATCAGTTAGAATGGTGATATCTATGCAGGCAAAGTGCGTTCACAGAAAAGGGTGTGTGTTATTTGTAGTGCATATTTGTAGTGATAAAGGTAAGGTTGTTGAGGATGCACAGGTATTGTGTAGGTACTCGATCTTGCAGCAGTTTCAGGATGTATTTGCCGCAAATATTTCAGAATTTCCACCTCACAGAGAAGTGGACCTCTATTCTGTTGCTACCAGGGGAAACACCTACATCAAAGGAAACACACAGGATGAGCACACCCAAGTTAGTAGAGTGGAATTTGCAGTTGAAGGAAATCCTTGACAAGGTATACATTAAGCCAAGTATATCACCTTGGGGTGCTCCAATGTTGTTTGTGAAGAAGAAGGATGATATTATCATATTATGCATTGATTACAGGAAGTTGAACAAGGTGATCATCAAGAACAATTATCTGTTGTCGAGGATTGATGACTTGTTCGACCAACTGAAGGGAGAAACAACCTTATCGAAGATTGACTTAAGATCCAGATACCATCACATAAGCATTAAATAAGAGGACATCTACAAGATTACTTTCAAGACCAAGTATGGGAATTATGAGTTTTTTGTAGTTTCATTTGTAGAAATTCCCACTGTAGATCAATAGATTATGCAATATACTAAAACACAATACAATATCTACTTCTACAACACTTTGCGGAAGCTTAATCGAATTTGGTGTGGATTAGCCATGCTTGATTGAGGGACAAGCCGAAACCAACAACAGCGTGGATCTGTTTTTTTTTGCCATGACATGAATTTGTTTTAAAAGGTGTGTTAAAATAAGACAAAGGCCTTAGCGTGGGAAAGGGTAAGTAACGCCAGTCAATTAATTATCACAATGGTGTGGCGGTGAATGCCAATCGTGGTCCTTGTAAGAGAGCCATTCATCTGACGTTTTTCATAATTAGTTAAAGTTTTTAATTAAAGTTTTTTTTCAATTCTTTAAATAAAAAATATGGAGGCTCTTGCTATTTGATAAGAAGAGGGCATTTTTTTTTAAAAGGAAATTTGCAGTGATCAGGGCGTTCTTTTTTAAGAAGATTTGAGGTTGGTTTTAATTTATTGAAGTTTTTTATTCATCCAAAATGAATAATCAAATTGTTGAAGCTTATCTTAATGAGAGTAATAAGCTGGATGGTTCCAATTACACTAATTGAAAGTTTAAGCTCCAGACCCTGCTTGAGGGATAGAATGCCTATGGCATTTCCACCGGTGATAGGTCAAGCAGACTGCTGCGACTGGTGGATTGAATACAACAATTCAAGATTGGGAGAAAATGTAGATGAAGGCAAAGGTTCTCCTAAAGTTATCAGTCAAAGATTGCATCATCCCTCACATTCGGGAGTGCAAGACAATGAATGGTATATGGACGATTCTCAAAGAAATGTACGAGATCAAGAACACCAGTCGAACTTTGTACCTCAGGAAGAAGATTCTCTCCATCAAGATGGAGGAGAATGAGTTTGTTTCTTCATTCATATCCCAGATAAAGGAGGTTAAAGATAAGCTAACTGATATCGGTCATACTGTGGCGAATGATGATATGGGGATGATTACCATGAACGACATGAAGGATGATTATCAGATGTTTATAACGAGATTGAATGCAAGAGAAAAAGCCTCCAGGTTTTGAAGAGCTTATCGGGATCCTGCTACAAGAAGAGGAAAGGAGGTTGTCTCTCAAACCTCAAAATCCAGATCTTGCATTGATGACCAAGTTCAAGCCGAAAGGGAAAACAGTGGTTGATCACAGGAAATGCAACATATCACGAAAAAGGACACCATAAGGTATGACCTCGCATAAACATGACTTTGCTTCTAAATGTTTTAATTGTGGTAAGATAGGCCATATTGCTAAATTTTGCCATAAGAAAAAGGCAGATGGGGAGAGGTACAAGCAGAAAAGACATGCAAGTCATCTGGCTGATGCAGATCAAAACCAAGATGTCAAGTTATTTATGGCTGAAACTGCACTAGCCACTGAGGAGGATGAATCGGATATTTGTTTCATAGATTCTGGAGCCTCCTCACATATGACAAGTAAAAAGCAATGGTTTAGAAATTTTAGAGAATCCAACACTAGAGTAAAAGTATACCCTGGAAATGATAGAGGGTACGAGATCAAGGGAAATGGAGATGTCCTTGTCACTCTGCCAAATGGAAACATTAGGAATATATCTTATGTGGTATGTACCTGGTATTAAGAATAACCTGATTTCTGTATCAAAGATTACAAATCAGGATCTCAAGGTACAATTCTTTAAATCTTATTGTATTATTAAAAACTTGTTGGATCAGATGAAGACGATTGCTACAGGTGTTCGGATAGGAGGACTTTACAAACTGGATGTGAAGAGTGCGCCACCACAAGCATTGATGTCATTGGATAAGTCTACTGAAAACTTGTGGCATCAACAACTTGGACACATCAATTTCAGTGATCTTCTATTCTTGCAGAACAAAGGTATGGTGAACGGTCTTCCTGTTTTAAAAAAGTTGCATATTTATTGTGAAGCATGTGCATTCGATAAACAAGATAGAGATGAATCTCATGTTTTTAAATATAGGAAACAGAGGGATACACTCAGACTTGTACACACTGGTCTATGTGGGCCTATGCAGATAAGATCCTTAGGTGGGGCCTGTTAGCACTCCAGGAAACTCTCCTAGGTTGTAGCTTGGAGATGCTTGGTAACATATAAATCTTCAATATTGTTCTCTGAACTATTGGAATATATTGGGGTTTGGATCAAGTTAGATGACTATTTCAACTCTGTTTTCACTCAAGACATGCATGAACACCCTCAGATTGACAAGGCTTTCAACCATTAATGCTCAATAGTTTATAGATTCAATGAATAGATGGAGAATCCTGACTATACCGGCAGATGCATACATAAACACATATGAATGGCTAGCTATAGAAAGTAAATGAAGCTTGCAAATCTAATTTATCAATGCAAAGATAAGATGACAATCATTTGGCATTAGACATAGAAGAAAACATGCATAACCTATTCAAGTGCAAGCTCAGAACAGAGGAGAAGATGGCAATTGAACATGTAACAACAAAAGAAGTTTGTATTATTGGAATGAAGATGAGACACTAGGAGGAACAGAGTATCTACAGTCTCCAAAAGTTGAACCTCTATTCCTTCAAACTTTCATCCATTTATAGGCTTTTTACAATACTCTCCAACTCACTGAGGCTCGAGATGTCTTAATCTGTCCCCTCTATCTTCTAACTACTTGATGCCATAACTAGACAAACATGAGCTCAGATAACTCTGTTTCTAACAAACACGGTAATCAAATTCTGGTAATTTCGTCGCGTTGTTAGGTGGTTCACTCGTGCTAGCGCATTCCATGATAATTTCTGTTTGTTCGGCTGCATCGTGTTGTTGTTTTTTTCCCTTTTGACCATGCATTCTGTTATTTCAGTTCAACTGTCCAACTGTCAAAAACAATAACAAAACCAACAAATTTCCTCGGTGGGTGATTGGTGGGAAGTGGGGTACGGGGGCCATTGGATTGGAAGGAATGGGCAGAGGAGATCAATCGCCAGAGGCTTGAAGTTATGGTAGGAGCGGAATATGGTTTATGTCGGACAATCATCGGGCGGTAAGTGGTAAAGGTCGAAGCGAGTGAGCGTAAATCGTTAGTTGGATGAAGTGTGGACTGTCAGATCAGTGGGAAGATCAACGTTGGGGATCAAAGAATGGAGAGTGCAGTGGAAAGGAGATGAACCGAGGGTGGACCTACTGATATTTATGAGCACGGGTGTATAATTTTTGAAGTCTGACTTATGGCCAAAGTGGAGCAAGAGGAGATGTGGACCATTGAAGCTAAAACAGGGGACATTTCAATTAAAACAACAGCAATGCACCTCAGGACTAACACTGGCTCCTTATAGGGATGAAAGTCTCCCTGTGGGGTTTCAAAAACTGCAAAATACTGCCTTTCCAGTAACAACCAAAACAAACTTATCTCCTAGTGTTCCATTGGGCATGGAGTTTATTTGCATAGAAAACAAAAACTGAAAAAACAATTTACAATATTAAGGCCTTAAAGCCTCATATGAAGTAAAGTTTCAAAAATCGCTCATTAGCTAGGCCATCAAAAACACCTTCCCCCTCCAAATTGTGCAAAATGAAAGTATTGTTCATCTGAACTTGAGCAATGACAAACGGTCCCGTCCATAAGGCATCAAATTTACCATGGTTTCCCTTCTTTTCCTTCAATGCATCCCATTTGAGAACCCAGTCATCGACCTAGAAACTATCCATTTTTGCCTTTCTACCAAAGGTTTCTTTGATCTTCTTCGATGAATTCTTAACTTCTCAACCAGTTGTTCTTTGATCTGTTGTAATTCAACCAAGTTACTCATTCTCCTCGCCATGTCATTCTCTTCATCATGTTCTTTTTGCAAGAATTTGTCCACAGGGAGAATCAGCCGGATAGGAAAAACAACATCAACGCCATAAACAAGCGTAAATGGAGAATTTCCTATGGACTTCTTGTTGGTAACTCTATCAGCCCATAGTGCAAACTTCAACTTGGAATCCCAGTTCTTTTTGTTTTTTTTTTTTTTCTCAATTGGACTAATTCTATTAAGTGAAAAATATGGTACAAGAGGATACATTCATGAGAGACAGAAAACCGGCAACCGGAAATGATAGGACTATCAACCTCGGTTCCGGAGAAGGAGCAAAACAAACAAGGAGCTACTACATGAGGCTTGGAGCCAGAAGAGACATTGACTTCTACCCTGAGAGGGTAGAGGCCTCAACACGAATCTTTTTCCCTTTCCTTTTTTTGACTTCGACCCAACCATTTTGGGGTGGATGAGCCATAACAATTTGAAGATTGGGGCTCTCCACAGGGGAGCCCTCCTTTTCTGAATCAGAGGACGTGGACAAATGGGTGTGTTTCTGAGCATTGGCTGTATCAGAGGAAGGCGCCGGACCATCAGTGGAAGGGACCACGAAGTTAGGGGCCTGATTCTGTTCTTCATCACTATTTTCATCTTCAGAGCTGGAGGAATCCGAATTCACAACTGGAGGCGGAGAGCAAGGCGCCCATCGTTTGGATTTGGGCTTGGAGACGTTGGCCTTATTCTTTTTTGCCGGACGAGATGGGCAGGTGTTCTGCAAATGCCCAGATTGGTGGCAATGGCGGCAACGAAATGTGGTATTCTCGTAGTCCAATGTCTGGGTCCAGACAAAGTCATTTATCTTGAGATTGATTTGTTCTGGAAGTCCTTTGCTTAAGTCTAACTCCACACATACTCTTGCATATGAGTAGAGACCTTTGGATTCCCGCCATAAATCTCCACTAATGAAGGTGCCCAAGGTATTGCCTATAGCTCTATAGACACGAGTATTCCATAGGTGGGCCGGTAAGTTTGGAAGCCTGATCCATACAAGGGTCTTGGTAATGACTACTGTAGCTGGATCAAAATTAGGGAACCAAGGAGTCATGAAGAGCCCTGCAGTTCCCATGAACCAAGGACCCTCTTCTAAGGCCTTTTCATAATGCTTACTGTTATCAAATAGAACAATGAAGTACCCTTTTGAACAAAAAAAGATCTTACAATGATGTGTCCAGTTTGCATGGATCCATGCATAGAGGTCCTGAGATCTCGGCCATAGTCCATTAAATCTGCAAATGATGGCTCTTTCTGCAAGTTCTTGAAGTTGGGTTGCCAGATCTTCATGGGTGAGTTCAGCAAAAGGAACTTCTTCAATCTTGTCAACCAAGAAGGCCTTAGATTTAAGGGCTTCCGGGGGTTTGGGGTTCTCAGAGTGGACTGCATCTTTGTATGAGAAGGGCCGAGCAGATGATGACTGACCCGCTGCTCCTCCTCTCAGACGAAGGGTTACCACCACAGAAATATTCCTGGAAATGCTGTAAGAAGAGAGGGGAAGAGGGTCTTCAAGTTGTTTACCTTGAAAGAGAAGTCGTTGAAAGCTTGATGGGATCCCCATCCGGCGTTCTAGATTCAGTTTGAGTTCTTGCACCAGATCTGAAGGTCTGACCCATTGCATGATGGTTCTGCCTGAAGGCTGAGAAATTTGGATCTGAAATGGATCAGAGATGAGCCTTGACCCCTTGCCAGGGCTTCTTGTGCTTCCCAGATCAGATCTGTCGCGGCTATTTCCCATCCGGGGAGTCGGACTTGCAAGATCCTGGCCGATCTGTTTGTTGAGAAATTTCCTGACATCTCGTTCAGGCATTTCATCAAATAGTTCGCATTCGATTTCGACTGCTTCTTCTGGAACTTCTTGAAGGCTGTCCTCTTTAATTTCTTCACCAACATCGCCGGCAGAAGGAAGTGCTGGGTGGTTTTTCTTGAAAACCGAAGAAAGCCACTTAACGACGCCCTGAGTGATCAAACGGGAGGCCGGATCGACGATCCTCGAGAACCAGATGTTGCCGCTCCCTCTGTTATCAGCGGCTGCCGCTGCCGCCCTGACAGCGGCGGGTGCATGGCTTCCAGTCTGCGGGCGCTCATATGGGGTGTTGTTCCTGCGGCCCAAGCGGGAGGTGCGAAGCTTTCCGCCTGCGCCACCGCCTGCGTATGGCCGTCGATCCTCCTCCTTCGCCATGTGACCCTGAGACCTGTAGTCGGTTGGTTCCTTTCCGGGGTTCGAAGCTCCGCTGTGCTTCAGGACCATCCCAGTTCTTTTTGTTGTCCTCCAACAATTTTTTGATTATCCTTACAAGACTCTTGTTAGATGATTCTGCCAGGCCATTTCCTTGAGGATAATATGAGGTAGAATGCACCAATTGAATGCCCATGGATTCACACATGTCCACCAATTCTTCTTCAGCATAGAAGTGATGTGCTTCACTAGCTCTGCAAAGTTTGGAATAAACCTCCCGACAAAGTTAATCTTACCCAGGAAAGATTGAATGTCCCTTTTTGACCTTGGGATGGAAAATGTCTGAATTGCTCAAACTCTTGCTAGATCGATCTTCACACCTTCAGCATAAACAATATGTCCCAGAAGTTTTCCTTCTCTTAGAGAAAACTGTGACTTCTTTGGGTTTACTGAAATTCCAAACCGTCTGCACTTTAGAAACACCTTCTTCAAATGCTGCAAATGGTCCTTGTGACTGCTGGAAAATACTGTTATGTCATCAAGGTAAATAAGGACAAACTTGTTCTTCTCTCCCACAAAGGCTATTTCCATGGCCCTCTAAAAAGTAGCCCCAACATTCATCAGTCCAAAAGGCATCTTGGAGTACATGAAAGTGCCCTAAGGAGTAGTGAAGGTTGTCTTTTCCTGATCTTCTGGATGTACAACAATCTGATTGTAACTTGAAAATCCATCTAAGAAGGACATGACTCTAGCCCCTGGAACTTTTTGCAGAAAGTGTTCCATCTTAGGCAGGGGGTAGTTGTCTTTTTTAGTGCATTTGTTCAGATTCCTGAAGCCAACACAAAGCATGATTTCTCCATTCTTCTTTCTTACTACCACAAGGTTAGCTATCCACTTTGAATACCTTAGGGGAACTATGATCTTGGCATCCAACAACTTCTTGATTTCCTTTTCAATCAAAGGCAATAAGAGAGGGCTGATAGGTCTTAATTTCTGCTTAAAAGGGATGGTGTTCTTCTCGAGTGGAATCTTATTCTGGATGATGTTGGTGTCACAGGTCTTAAGGTCACTGTACTCCCAAGCAAAAATATCAACAAATTGTTTCATCAGGGTGCAATACTTGGAACTTTGGGCAGAAGACAAGTTAGTGGATAGATTTATGTACTTTGGATGGGCTGGACTCCCTACATTATGTCTATGAACTGCAGACTCATTTTCTTTTTTGGCAGGCTTATAAGGTACATCATTATGTTCAAACAGCTTCTTTAGGGTCACCAATCCTTTGGGTATATGGTTACTAGGCAGTTGAGCAATGCTATCTTGACCAATCTCGTCCTTTAGCTTGGATTGGTTGCATTCTTCAATGGTTTCGTTTTCTTGGTCAATGTGCATTTCAGAAAATTCATCACTGACTTGTAAAAACCTATTAATTTCATCATCATCTTCAAAAACTTTCCAGTATTTGACATTGTCAGGCTGAGATGGTCTATATTTCACTTGAACTTCATAAGTCAATTTAGGAGGCAAAGGAGGAATAAACGTGCTAGTAGGCACAACAAGGGAATCCGCACGTTGGTTCTTCATTCTAGGGATGTAAGAAATGTTGAAACTATGAAAAGAACCCGTGAGCTTCCATACCTCATCTCTGTATGCTTGCAGCCTTGGATGCTTTCATGCTTGGAAAGTTTTGTTCACCTGCTAAATGATAAGGTCTGCATCTCCAAACACCTTCAGACCTTTGATGCCCATTTCTTTAGTAGCATTTAAGCCCAATATCAAGGCTTCGTACTCTGCTATGTTATTTGTGACTTGAAAAGTTAACATGAAATATAAAGGAGTTCATTCTTGTGTGGGGGACACAAGGACTACACCTGCCCCTGTAGCTTCCTTAGAGCAAGCTCCATCAAAGAACATGTCCCAAATTTGTGGGCCTTCTTCCTCTGTGATCTGGCAAACCAGTTTCCTAAGCTGCATGGAGACCAACTGGGATTCTTCAATCTGAAGAATACAGACTCCAAAATTAGTGTCGACAGCATAGATGGGATGATTAGTGGGATTCCTTTCATCACTGATGATATAAGCCAACTAAGCTTCTCTGTATAATCTCCTACTCTCACCTCCAAAAACTAGGACAGTAGCATAGGACAGATCATTTTGCAATGTTCTACCTAATCTCTTGATCCAACCTCTGGAAAGAAACATGCCAAACTTGGGGGGTACATCTGCTACCACAATATCCATCATCATGCTCTTCATGGCCAGCTAAGACAAGGTGATGGCTAGGTCTTTGATTAATCCGAAACATTTCACATTTCTAGACTCAAAAGAAAATAGGTCATGATAAGGCTTGGTAATGTCAAGACCCAACTCATCCATAACGGCCTTGGGCATTAGATTATGGCTGGCTCCTATGTCCAGAAGGTAGTTGTGAAGGATTTTATCATGAATAGTCAAAGAGACATAGAATGATGGGGAGTTGTCATCACAATTTTCAATCATTGGGCTGAGAACAACAGTTGGTTTGTCATCTTGCAGATTTACATAGTTAGTGGAGGCTTGGATGACTTTAGGCTCAAGGGCCTCAAGGATAGATCTCTTGAAGGACTCATTCTTCACTAGTTCAATCAGAGGTATATGTATGCTTAGCTTCTGAATTTCTTACTCAAAGCTGAAAGGAGAAGGAGACTTGTTAAAGCCTCTTACCTCGTGAGTTAGAGCTTTGAGGATGATGGGATCAATTGGCAGTCGTTTATGCTTTTTGGCTTGCTATATTGCAGGGAAAACAACTCTCTGAACATGAGTTTTCTTGGCATTATTCATCTTCGACCTCAGATCATATCTATGTTGATCATCAGTTTTCAGAACAACTTCACCATCCCACTCTTGGCTGATCTGGTCATTGAATAATGACTTTTCATAGGCAGCTGAGGTCAAAAAGGAGGCACTGCCTTTGTCTTCCAGACAATGGATCTCATCATCTTCTTCAAACTGCTCTTCTTCCATGACTACATTCTGGAAAGGGGTCTTCACCCTTTGGTCTTCATTGGCATCTTTGCTTCTTTGCAGAATCTGCAACTGCTCATTTTCTCTTCTATATGGATTTGGATTTCTAGGAGCAAAGGTATTAGGAACTCTTCCTTTCCTAGGGTGCTGCTCAACCTTTAATTTGGATATTTCAGAGGCTAATGACTCTATCATCTTGGTCATTTTATCTATCTTGGGATCTGAAGATGATGAAGATTTGCCCCTCTGTCTCCTTCTATCAACATTCCCCTTGAGCTTCTCTGCAGCCATGATGTTTGATTCTACTTCCAAAGCTGCATCTGGCATATCAACCAAGGTAGCACATCGTCTCTCCCTCAACAGTAGACAAAAGTTCGAATCAAAGGCAATAGCATAGGTGAGTTTAGCAGAGGTGGTGGTGGGTTTTACTTCAGCAAGTATCTTGTTGTACATGTGGTTAAACCTCTTATTAAAATCAGACAACAACTCACCATTTTCCCTCTTCAAGTTCCCAAACTCGGTGTGGTAGTAGAGTAGATCCTTCTTATCCCCCAAATGCTTTAGGAATGCATCATCTAAAGCCTCAATATCTACTATAGATCTTGGGGTCAATTCTCTGAACCATTTTTTAACCTCTCCATCTAGACTTTGTACAGAGACTCTCATGCATACATCATCTTCACTAATGTCTAGGTTATCAGCATAGATATAGAATGATTCAAGATGTTCTTCAGTTGTAACACCTTCAGTCCTAGTGAACTTAGGCATATACTTCTGATATTCTCCAGTAGGCATGGCATTCAAAGGAGTGGGCAGTACTAGAGGTCCATACCTAGTAGCTATGATTCTTTCCATTTTGGTAGGTGCTGCCATAGTTGTGGTGGCTATAACGGTATTGGAAGTCTAAATGACAGAGGGTTGAGGAGTGATTGATAGGACTAAAGGAGTATGATGGATAGGAGGAGAGGCTTCCTTTGGGCTTACAACGAAAGGAGAACTTAAAGAATAAGGAGCTCTATGAATCTCTAAGATTTTTTCTTCACTGCTAGTATTATATGCTATACTCTCAACATGTATTTGTTCTATTACAGGATTTTCTTGAAGAGCTACCTAAACCTGATGCTCCTTTCTGCAATGCCTTTCTTTCTTTGATGATTTTTTCAGGGTCAGGTACTAGGTCAGCTCGTGGCTTCTGAGGATTTCTCTGAGTATGCCTCACAAACTGAGCAAAAAATATGGAGTGGAGTCGCCAAGAGGTTCATCCTCCAGCAGAGTCACCAGATAGATGAATACAACCCAAATAGTGTCCAGACTTTGTCTATCATCAAAGACGGATCTGTGTCGTCCCCTAGGGAAGTTGAGCTTCAGTCTTCTTTCCTTGGCAATGACGCAAATTATGTTAACACTCCAAGAAACTCTCCTATGTTGTAGCTGGGAGATGCTTGGTAACATATAAATCTTCAATATCATTCTCTGAACTATTGGAATGGATTGGGGTTTGGATCAAGTTAGATGACTATTTCAACTCTGTTTTCACTCAAGACATGCATGAAAACCCTCAGATTCACAAGGATTTCGACCACTAATGCTCAATAGTTTATAGATTCAATGAATAGATGGAGAATCCTGACTGTACCGACAGATGCATACATAAACACATATGAATGGCTAGCTATAGAAAGTAAATGAAGCTTGCAAATCTAATTTATCAACACAGAGATAAGATGACAGTTATCTGGCATTAGACATAGAAGAAAACATGAATAACCTATTCAAGTGCAAGCTTAGAATAGAGGAGAAGATGTAAATTGAACATGTAACAACAAAAGAAGCTTGTATTACTGGAATGAAGATGAGACGCTGGGAGGAATAGAGTATCTACAGTCTCCAAAAGTTGAACCTTTATTCCTTCAAACTTTCGGCCATTTATAGGCTTTTTACAATACTCTCGAACTCACTGAGGCTCGAGATGTCTTAATCTATCCCCTCTGTCTTCTAACTAATTGATTCCATAACTAGACAAACATGAGCTCAAAGAGCTCTGTTTTTAACAAACACAGTAATCAAATTCTGGTAATTTCGCCGCATTGTCAAGTGGCTCACTCGTGCCAGCGTGTTCCATGATCATTTTTGTTGGTTCGGCTACATCGTGCTGTTGTTTTTTTCCCTTTCGACCATGCATTCTGTTATTTCAGTTCAACTGTCCGATTGTCAAAAACACTGACAAAGCCAACAAATTTCCTCCCTGAGTGACTAGTGGGAAGTGGGGTAGGGGGGCTGTTGGATCGGAAGGAATGGGCGGAGGAGATCAATCACCGGAGGCTTGAAGTAGTGGCGGGAGTGAAATATGGTTTATATTGGACAATCATTGGGTGGTAAGTGGTAAAGGTCAGAGTGGGTGAGCGTAAATCATTAGTTGGATGAAGTGTGTACTGTCAGATCAGTGGGAAGATCGACGATGGGGATCAGAGAATGGAGAAAGCAGCGGAAAGGAGATGAATCAAGGGAAGACTTACCGATATTTATGAGTGCAGGTGTATAATTTTGAAGTTCAGCTTATGGCCAAAGCGGAGCAAGAGGAGACGTGGACCATCGGAGCTAAAACATGGGACATTTCCGTTAAAATCGCAGTCATGCACCTCAGGGCTAACAGGGCGTACTATTTTCTAATCTTTGTTGATGCTTGTATAATATTCACATGGTTGTATGTTATTAGATTGAAGAGTCATGGATTTGAGTATTTCAAGCAGTTCAAGAACATGATTGAAAAGCAGACTGGAAATTTCATCAGGTTTCTTCGATCAGATCAAGGCGAAGAATTCAAGAAAGGGGATTTCATCAAATACTGCAAAGAGCATGGGATACAACAGCAGTTTAAAACACCTTACACTCCTTAGCAGAATGGAGTAGCTGAGAGGAAAAATAGAACATTGGTGGAGTGTGCTCGCAGTATGTTGAAAGGTAAGAATCTCACTAATGGCTTTTGGGCAGAAGCTGTCAATAATGCAGTGTATTTGAAGAATAAGAGTCCCACTAAAAGTCTTGATTATAAAACTCCTTTTGAATCATTGTTTGGCTTCAAGCCTATAGTAAGTCACCTTAGAGTATTTGGTTGTAAAGCTTTTGCACATGTTCCCAAAGAAAATAGGAAGAAGTTAGATTCAAGGGCCATTAAATGTAATTTCATTGGATACTACAGTGAATATAAGGCTTATAAGTTGTTTGATCCTTCTACTCATAAGGTGTTTGTTAGTATAGACGTAGTATTCCATGAACAAGTTGATGATGGAAATCATGTTCAAGATAATGAAGAATGACATGTACCCTTACTTTCAGATGAGGATGTTGAAACATGGATCAGTCAACAACAACAACAACAGCAACAACAACAACAACAACAGCAACAACAAGAAGGTAAAGAGGAGGAAATTGAGTTCAGTCCACGAAGAGAAGAACATAGAAGAATAGTTGACACCCCACCACTCAGGAGATCTAGCAAGCCGAAACAGTTACCAACTCGGTATAGGGATTGTGCGCTCATGACTGGACAGAAGCAATGAAGGCAGAATATGAATCTATTATTAAGAATAATACTTTGGATCTAGTAAAGCTTCCTCATGGTAAATAACCCATAGGTTGAAAATGGTTATTTAAGTTGAAATTTAAAGCAGATGGGTCTATTGATAAGTAAAAAGAAAGGTTGGTTGCAAAGGGGTATTCCCAGAAAGAAGTTATTGACTTTG
Organism: Pinus tabuliformis; assembly: GCA_031772625.1. NCBI lineage: Eukaryota > Viridiplantae > Streptophyta > Pinopsida > Pinales > Pinaceae > Pinus > Pinus tabuliformis. The sequence continues at coordinate 1,479,825,311 of CM062820.1, read as the reverse complement.
GGCAAACATTTGCCCTTGTTGCAAAATTAAATACTGCTAGAATGATTATTGCTTTAGCCACTAAGCATCATTGGAAAATACATCAATTAGATGTTAAATTTGCTTTCTTAATTGGTGATTTAAAAGAAGTATACTTAATGCAGTCTGAGGGGTTTGTTAAGAAGGGAGAAGAGCATTTAGTTTATAGAAGAAATAAATCATTATATGGTTTAAAACAGGATCCAAGATCCTGGTACGACAAAATTGATTCATTTTTCCTCATGCATGGTTACAAACAAAGAAAAAATGATCCTAATTTGTATACTGTGTTTAATGATGAGGGGCAGATAGTGTTGATTTCTTTATATGTAGATGATCTAATCATGACAAGGAATGCAAACAAACTCATTGAAGAAATAAAGTAACAGTTATCACAGAAATTTGAGATGAAGAACCTTGGAGAAATGCATTACTATTTGGGTCTAGATGTTTGGAGACATTCAAGCCAAACTTTCTTGTCCCAGGGTAAGTATACTAAGAGTTTGTTGACTAAATTTAAAATGAATGAGTGCAAGGATGCATTTGTGCCTTTAAAGCAGAACAACAAACTTCAGGTGAATGATGGCTCAAAATATATAGATGAAATATTGTACAGACAGTTGGTTGGTAGTCTTATTTATTTGACTACAATGAGACCAGATCTAGCTTATGCTTTGAGTGTTTTGAGTTAGTTCATGACTCAACCTCATGAGAACCATTGTCTTGCAATGAAAGGAGTACTGAGGTATCTACAAGGAACTTCAGACTTTGGTATTTTCTATTTTGATTCATTTGGTGTTAGCTTGATAGGTTATATAGACTCTGATTGGGCGAGAAATTTAGATGATAGAAGATCAATTACAAGTTATGCCTTTAGCATTGGATCCGAGGTCATCTCTTGGTGCTGTAAGAAGTAGCATACTGTAGCTTTATCCTTAGCAAAAGCAGAATATCAAGCTATGTGTGCAACAACATGTGAGGCAGCTTGGTTGTGCATACTTCTCCAAGATGCAGGAGAAGAACAAACATAAGCTATGGTTATCAATTGCGATAATCAAAGTTCCATCAAACTGGCTTACAATCCCGTGTTTCATAAAAACACTAAGCACATAGACACTCAATTTCATTTTGTTAGGGAAGAGGTGCAGTCTAAAGAGATTTGTGTTGAATATTGTAATTCTTGTGATAATATGGCTGATATATTTACTAAGCCTCTAGGAAGATTGAAGTTTGAATTGTTTAGGGACATATTAGGTATGTTTAAGAACCCTTTCTCCATTAAAGGGGAGTGTTAGAATTAATGGAGAATAGGCTATCATTGTTACGTAGTTGTGATTTTTTTTGTATATTTATCCAGTTCCTATTCTCCTAGGATATGATTTGTTGTCCCTAACAAATTGTATCTATTTAATATTGAAGATTAATGTGAAGCTAGTGTAGCATTTTGCTTGAGGTAGCTCCTAGTGATCTGCACCTGTGAGATTCTCTTGTTTTGGTTTTTCATTCCATGTATTCCCTGTGCAACTCTTGACATAAAGGAAAATAATTGATGACCATAGGTTTGAACAAGTCTGATTCACTTCAATCACCTACAACATACTCTTTGAATAAGTCGATTGTTGCTACTTGGCTTGCCGTGATAGCCATTGCTTTTTAGATTTCTGCATATTTTTGTCCTTAAAGCATTAGTGACTAAGGCGTCACACTAAATAAACTCTCACTCAGGAGGCTTAAAAATTGTTGAAATGACACAATTTCTGCACATTTCTAATTATTGCAGACTTCTAATAACATCATCTCATATAGATCTAGATCTTCACCTGACAACTACAATCCACTGTATTTTCATAATTTGTTTACAATTTGGTGATTGCAAATTTGACATTTATTTATAAATTTCTGTTAGAAATAATGTTCCCATGTCATGTATAGTTGTCATTATGAGCTACGAGGAGTCAATCTAGAAGTTGTTGACTCCTAGGTTATAAGTTGGAGTCTTGAAATGCTGAGTCCTAATTTGTAGAAGTTTGTGATCTAAATATTATATATGTAATTGCTTTATGTGATCAATAAAATTATAGTGTGGTTTATGTTGTGTGTAATATCTTTAGTTATTTTCAGATTTCATAGCCTTGAGTTTATTACTATGTAAATAGATTAGGGTAAGAGAATTTGTTGTGTGGAGATTTTTGTGAGAGTTGATTTCTATTGTGATTTACTTTTCTGTTTTGATCTGTGTGTGTGAGCTATGCAAATAAGAAATTGGGCATTATGTGTCAAAAGAAAGGGCCGCCACATTTTCATTTTCGTTGTAGGAGAAAGATTGTGTGGGTCAAGGGTGCTTGTGTGTCACAGTTGAAGTCTACAGGCTCACTATACCAGTGACTGTTGTGATGTTTTGTCACGTAAGATTTCAGATCTATCAATTAGTGGCTCATGGAAGTAATGCAACAAGAGTATTACATAATATAAGAAGAAGCATGTTTGTTAATTCCTCTCGAATTAAATATTATATATCCTATATGCTCGAATATTGTATTTAGAATTAAAGAATAATTTTCTTTGTGTGTCATTTTATTCCTATATGTTCGAAGGGTTATATAAGTAATTCCAACTGAATTACTTCAACATTGCTGCATGTCACGGTTTGTGGCAGATCTGTTGGAAATAATAATCCCAATCATCGCAATAAACATGACAACAACCATACTTGTTAGAAGTATTTTTGTAGGTTGCATCTATATTTGAAGATGGAAGGACTGAAGCGAGGTGCGAACCATTCTGAAACGCAACAAGGAATTTAAATCATTTAATGTATTTTGGTAAATAGATATGGGCAAGTGTTCATTCAGCGACTATTTCCCACACTCCACAAACACTTGCGTGATTCTGATCACACTCAACAACAACATCATATTAATTATTTTTCTCTATCATGTATTAAATGTAAAAATGTATGTTGAGCTAAATATGAATGTAAGATTCATTTTGTAGTGGTTAGAAAGTAAGAGAGTTGGAGAGAAAGAGAGCGAGAGTCTTTGAGGAGAATATGGTGGAGCAAATTTTGGTGGGTGCGTGAAAACAACAGTTACTGTGTTTTATTGTGTGTTATTCCGCGTGAAGTGTAAAACCTTTGTTTTACTTGGTAAATGAGCCACAGTCTCATGTGAATGTATTTTTCATGATTTAGAATTCAATCCTAAGACTTGATAGTGTTGCTCCAACCTTACATTGTTTTACTCTCTATTTTTTCCATGAGTGAATTCTGTATTTTCAAGTCTGTGTAATAGTTGCACGAAATCCAGGTCCACAAAATCAGCTTCATGAAGAGTCATAAAGCTGCGCAAAATCAAGCTCCGCGGTGCGGGAAAGTCACACCCCTCTGCCTCTCCGCGTAAAATTTTTTAACATGGTATCAAAGCAGGTTAAACTCTGTTAGTGTAAAACCAAGTGTTTTTGCTAGCAGTAAGAATTGTTTTTAGGGCAGATTGTTTTTAGCATATTTACCAACAAGTAGAAAGTTTTTTTTTTTTTTTCACTTAGAAATGGAAACATCAAGCACAAGCTTGACTAATCCTCAAATACCTCAATTTAATGCAAAAATTATGATTATTAGGCTATTACAATGAAGGCCCTTTTTTTTTCTCAAGACATTTGGGATTTGGTGGAGAATGGTTTTCAAGAACCAGCTGATGCAACAACATACAATGCCTTATCTAAACAAGAAAAAGATTTGTTAAGGGAAAACAAGAAGAAGGATTCAAAAGCCTTGTTTTATATTTTCCAAGCAGTTCATGAAAGTATTTTCCCAAGGGTTGCAACAGCAACGAAGTCCAAGAAAGCATGGGACACCATCCATACAGCCTACCAAGGTATGGCAAAAGTCAAGACAACAAAGCTGCAAATGTTGAGAAGAGATTTTGAAACAATTTGTATGAAGGAATCTAAGAATCTAGACTCATTTTTTACACATGTAAGTGGGTTGGTTACTCAAATCAGGGCTCATGGTGAGAAACTTGAGGAAAGAAGAATAGTTGAGAAAGTTTTGAGAAGTTTGCCATCAATGTTTGATGGCATTGTTGTGGACATAGAAGAGACAAAGGATCTCTCACAGTTCTTAGTGGATGAGCTTAATGCATCACTAATTTCTCATGAACATAGACTGAATAGAGCAACAAGCTCCTCATTGGAGCATGCCTTCAAGACACAAGTCTCATTTGGTAAAAGTCGAGGTAGAGGAAGATAATATTCTAGAGGAAGAGGAAGAAGCCCACAAAGAGGTGGAAGAAGCAACCCTTCAAGCTCAAATGGAAGAGGCAACAATCAAAATCCAAGTCAAGGCCCAAGCCAAAATCAATCACAAGGTCAGAGGTATGATAAATCTCAAGTTCAATGTCATTATTGTAAGAAGTGTGGTCATTATGCAAATGAATGTATAAAGAAGCAATATGACATTAGTAACAAACCAAGTGTAAATTTCACAAAAGAAAATCAAAACCATGATAGCATGTTTTTAGTTTGTAATGTAGCACAAGAAAAACAGAGTGATATATGGTATCTAGATTCAGGGTGTAGCAACCACATGTCAGGAAACATAGAAATGTTTTCCAATCTAGATGAAAGTGTGAAATATGAAGTGACATTAGGGACCGATAGCAAATTTTCTGTCATGGGAAAAGGAAGAGTTATTATCCTAACAAAGAAGGGGGAGAAGAAATACATCTCAGATGTTTATTTTGTCCCCATTCTGAATCATAACTTCATAAGCATTGGACAACTCATGCAAAAGGGCTACCATGTCTTCTTCAACAATGATGTATGGACAATTTTGGATAGGCCTCCAAGCAGACAACTGATTGTAAAGTTTCAGATGACAAACAATAGAATGTTTCCCCTAAAATTAAAATCAGATTTGTAGAAAGAATGTGCACAAGCACAACTCTCAATGAAATCACAAGAGAATGGAAGAAAAGAGGCAGTTGTCACACAATTAAACTTTCAAACAAAGGTAAAAGATGAAAACTGGTTATCGCATTTGAGATTTGGTCATCTCAACTTTGGAGGTTTGAATTTGCTGCATAGGAAAGTGATCCAGGTGGATATCCAGACACAATGGCATGGAAAAAGCTTAAAATTCAAAGTGGTGGAAAGGAAATGAACTTGACATAAAATTTAAATGCTCGTCGCCCTGATTTTAACGTTGCAAATGACACTCCAATATGAGTCCGGATGAAGGAGATAGAGGCAATCAAAGTTCGGTTGACTTTTGATGACTAGGTAGGTTTAAAGGGGACACTATTTGCACTTTTTCGGCAGATGAAATCTAGCTAACTCTGGTCAGATTCTGGGCAAAATCGTGGCCTAGTTAAAAATTCTCCTTCGGCTTAAAAACAGAATTTTTAAAAATGGTCCATTTTGTTATTATAACAATATATATATATATATATATATATATATATATATATATATATATATATATATATATATATATATATATATATATATATATATATATATAGATATATATATAAAGTGGGTGGAGACCACGAACCCTGCCACCCCCCAACCCTCATAACCACACATATTATAAATTTGGTGGAGGTGCGGGCCACGACCCTTGGCCCCCTCCCACGGAATCCCTAACCACATATTATGTTAAGTAATGGAGGTGGGCCGGCCCTTGGGGCATGGACCCAACCACTCAACATGACGGAACCCCAAAACAAAGACGACACTGTTACATGGAGGTGGGCCAACCCTTGGGGCGCGGATCCAACACTCCACCCCACCATCCAACTGTGTAGCCAACGGAGGAAGGTACGGGGATAGGTTGCCCAAGGTGAGCCCAACCAACCCCAAATTTGTTTAAAACAAACTTTTGTGTAAAAAAAAGGAGGCGGGGTTTGACCGCCCGACCTCCTCCCTATTAAACTGGATCTCAACCAACACACCAAACCACCTCATTGAGAAATCTGCCCAAAATATTTTATTTAAACGCAATTTTTTAGTGCGCTTAGGGGAAAAAGACAGGGGCATGTAGTTCGAGGCAGAATTTTGTAGGAGGGCCGAAGTTTCACTTTGTCAAAATTTGAAAATTTTTATATGGTTTCAACACTTCTCGACGCCACGAACACAATGTTGTTGTCTATTTCTCCATCAGAGTTCTACATTTTTCGGCCATTTTTCAGTATGGAGGTATGAAACTCCTTTTTTGTAACCGATGCTTGTACTCTTCTTTCTCATGCCACTTAATGAATGAAGTCCTCCCCATTGATCGAGCAGAGCCTAGAGATGTAGTCCAAGTCAGACGAACTTCGTTATCAAGTCTTGTTCTCTTCTTTCATGCTTTATGTGTTTCTCCTCTTCTCTCATGTGCACATTAAATTTTCTATGTTAAGCTACAATTTATGCATGTAATTCTTTAACACATCTATAAGCAAAATAATTTGGATCAAATGGTATCAGAGTAGGTCTTTTTTTAGATGTGAATTACGTGTTTGTATGCTAACAAGAAACATGCTCCGAAGAGGTGAAGGGAAACTAAAGTCTTTCGATCCTAAAGCGGGGCGTGCACATCGAAGGAGAAACATGGCAGATGAAGAGGCTCATCATGAAGAGGAGCGCAATTTCTGCAAAACATTCTATACAATGGCAGAGAATGTCGATCAGTTGCTTTCAAGGTTGGAGAAAGAAGAAGAGAGAAATCCAGAAGAACAAGGTTCAGTGCATGGAAACGGTGGAGAAGAACCCCCTCCTTCTCCTTCCACGAGTGAAAGTTCTTCTTCCTCTCATCACCATAATCATAGAAATTCAAGGGATGCATCTAAGAAACATTTCTTTAAATTAGATATCAAATTTGATCTTCCCATGTTTAATGGTGAAAGTAATGCAAAAAAGCTTAATAACTGGATTAGGCAGATTGAAATCTACTGCATGATTCAACAGATCGAAGAGGGCGAGGCAAGGATTCAGCTAGCCTCTCTTCGACTGAGTAACAAGAATGCAAAAAATTACAAAGATAACCATAAACACAGAGATCTAGCGGAAATAATACTTCATTTCATTAATGTAAAATACTGAAATATGCTTACAAACAGAAATGGAAATAAACCAGCTAAGGCGATGGTAGCTTATGTCTGAGAAGAGATGTGGTGGCTACATGTCTTTGAACTGTGTTACAATGAGGCTCGAAGGCCTATTTATTGTTGAGAAAAAATGGAAAACCATAAACATCCAAAAACCTAACCCTAGAAGATGAAACGCCAAACTGTGGGCCCGTTTGGGTAAATTGGTACATCAACTTCCTGGGGTCGTAAATTTGGCATGTGATCTCTGTTTGACGTGCACAATATCTCGTTAGAAATATCTATCCAAGAACTACAACTTTGGGAAGAGAAACATTGATCCATGGACCCATGTTGCTCCCAGTTTTCCCAGAAAACGTCGTTTAGGGCCTCAAAACGGCTCTGGAAGTTTAGGACCCGAAAAACTACTAAAAATAGTAATTTGGGCTACAATTAAGGAAACTGAAAAATCTGAGAGAAATAATGGTGGGGGTCAAAGTGGATTTAGCAGGTGGCCACCAATATCCACCTAGATCATTCCTCCCCACTTAGGAAGCAATGGTCCCCATTGTGTTGAGTTCCTCCATGAGATGAGGAAACTTCTGTTGAACTTGGTCCCTGGTGAGCCACTTGCCCTGGTGAAGGAGTTGGCCTACTTTGACAACTCGATACAGTTGGATATTCTGTTGGCGAGTGTGCTTGATCTGTGTGTCCATGATCCGATTAGTTGCAGCTTGTTCCATGCAATCTGGATTTAATTATGTGGGTGTGAGATGTTATGTAAGATCGGATGTGTCTAGTACTGGTGGAAAGTATGGCCGAAGGCGGTCCACATTGAACACTGGGTGCAGGCATGGGAATGGGAGAATGCTGAGCTCAAATGCATTGTCTCCCACAGTAATGGTGTAAGGACCATATCGGAGTGGTCTTAGTTTCCAATAGGCTCTGGTAAGGTGTTCCTTTTGCAAATGCAACCAGACTTTGTCGCCCACCTGAAACTTGTGTGGCACCCAATGTTGGTCATGTCGCTACTTGTACTTGGCATTTGATTTCTCCAGAATGTCATGGACCTACTGGCGAATATTTTGGATGTGCTCAATGGAGCTGGTTGCCTTATCTGTTTCGGACTGGACATGAGCCGAATCTGTGTGAGTAGCTGCAAATGGCATGGCCACATCAATGGGACATAGTGGCTGGAATCCCAAGCCCACCTGAAAGGGGCTGTGGCCAGTGGAGCTGTGAAGAGCTCGGTTGTAGATGGGTTGAACATAAGGAAGGCTCTCGTCCCATGTGTGTGGATGCTTTGATTTGTACATGCACAGAATGTGTACAATCATCCTGTTGATAACATTTGTCTGGCCATTAGTTTGAGGATGGAAGGCTGTGGACTTAGTGAGTTTGGTGTCCAGCATTGACTAAAGACTGGACCAAAATGTACTGAGGAACTGACTATCCTGATCTGAGATGATAGACTGTGGGATCCCAAAGTGCACCCACACTCGTTCAAAGAAGATTTTAGTAGTGGCTTCTGCTATGATATTCTTCTTACAGGCTGCCATAATGGCCATGTTCGAGAACCTATCGATGACCACAAAAACATAGTCGTTTCCATGCTTAGTGGAAGGAAGGCCTGACATGTAATCCATGGAGATGGATTCCCAAGGTTGACTAGGGGTAGGCAGCGGGGTATTGAGGCCTTGCTTCTTGATGGTCGGTTTGGAAATGGTGCATGCAGTGCATGATCTAATGTACTTCCCGACATCCTGTCGAAGATTCGGCCAATAGAAATACTTTTACAGTACTGCCACTATTTTCTCGACCCCGCAATGCCTAGTAGCCCGATTGTATTGTGCTTCCCAAATCATCTTGGCACACTCGCTTGAAGGAACACAAAGGTGACCTAGGTGGCATAACAGGGCATCCTGGAGGTGAAAATCTGGAACATGCCAACCCTCCAAGGGTGTCTGGTATGTGTGGCCGAATTCTGGGTCACGTTTGTAGATAAGTGGCCAATCAGAAGTCTCGTGCCCACAAGAGTTGAGCACGATGGTTAACGCCATGATCGGTGGTTGACTGAGGCAATCTGTAACATTATTGGTTCTTCCCTTCTTATCCTTGATATTCAAATGGAACTGTTGCAGGTATGTAGACCTCTTTTGATGGCGATCATTCTGCAATTTCCCCTAGGTCTGTATGAATTGCAAGGGTCGGTGTTCTATGTGGATGACCGTTTCCTTCCCCAAAATGTAATGCTTCCATTGTCGGCAAGCCTGCACAATGGAATACATTTCTTTGTCATAAGTGGGATACTTTTGGACTGTGTCTGAAAGTGTCTCATTGTGATATGCCATTGGATGCCCGTGTTGAGTAAGGACTGCCCCAGTAGCATAGTTAGAGGCATCTGTCTCGACCTTAATTGGTTGTTGCAAATCTGGTAACGTGAGCATTGGTGCCATGCATAGGCGATCTTTCAACTCTATGAATGCCTTCTGTTGAGATTTAGACCAAAAGATTTTTTCTTTCGCTCCTCCCTTGGTGACTTGACTCAAGGGCCAAGTGATATGAGAAAACCCCAACACAAACCTACGGTAGAAGTTGGCAAGACCTAGAAAGCTACGGAGCTCTATTAGAGTGGTTAGAGATGGCCAATCCTGAATGACTTGGATCTTGGCTGGAACCACATGAACCCCCTGTTCATCAATAATGTATCCTAGATACTGAACCTGGGTCATGCCAAAAGTGCATTTCTCCAAATTGGCACATAGCTTGTGTTGTCGCAGTGTTTGGAGAACTTGTCAGATGTGGTGGAGGTGCTCTTCCCAACTCTAACTGAAGATCAGGATGTCATCCAAGTATACCACTACGAATGAGTTGGTGAATGGCCGCAAGATATCATCCATTAGCCTCATGAAGGTTACAGGATCATTCATCAATCCGAAAGGCATAACCAACCATTCGAAAAGGCCCTCCTTAACTTTGAAGGCAGTCTTCCACACATCAGAGAGTTCGATCGGTACCTGGTGATATCTTGACTTTAGATCGATCTTGATGAAATATTTGTCCCCCTTTAGTTGGTCTAGGAGGTCATCAATCCGTGGAATTAGGTACCTATTACGGACAGTGATCTTGTTTAGCGCCCGATAGTCAATACAGAGTCTCCAAGTCCCATCCTTCTTTTGTACCAACACGATTGGGCTCCCACAGGGTGATGAATTGGACAGATGTGACCTTTTTGTAGAAGCTCCTGAATCTGCCTCTTGATTTCATTGTTCTCCAAAACGAAGTGCCGATAGATTGTTCCATTGGGCAGCAATGCACCTGGTGTCAGATCAATGGAGTGCTTGACCTGACAGTGCAGAGGAACCCCTGCGGGGGAGGTGAAGATGTCCTCGTTCTCCTCCACGACCTTGTCCATCTGTAGTTGTCGTGTGGAGGGGCCCTGTCTGCAGGTCGTGGCCACTGTCTTCTTCTTTCCTTGATGGCGTATCATTAGGAAAACAAATTTCCTAGTTTTGGAAACGAGCTTATTGCATTCTTTTGCAGTAACCAAAGAGATGGCGGTAGGTGGTGCTACCTCCGGTATCCTGTACAAATTATTTCCCAATGTAACAATAACAGCACGGGGCCTTGATTCATACACAACATGTCACTTCCACAAGTATGGTTGTCCTAATAATACATCACAAACTTCAAGGGGAGAAATGTCACACAATACCTAATCCGTGAAGGGCTTGATGTTGTATGGAAGGCGACATTGCTGGCTCACACAAAGATCTTGTCCTTGGTGAAGCCACCCGATGGTGTACGGTTGTGGATGTGTTGTGGTCGGTAAGCCCAACCGCTTCACGACCTCTGCCGAAATGAGGTTCTTTTGGCTTCTGCTGTCAACAATGAACTATAGCGGGTAGCCCTTTACCCACATTTGGGAGTGGAAGAGACTCTCCTCCTCCTCTGGATCTTAGGGTTCCTCCTTTTGTATCTTTGTGGTGGCAATGGTGGCGTTGGGCTCTGCATCGATAATCTACTTCCCTTTGTCATTCCCCTCATTGGGTTCTGACTCAGAGTCAGAACATGCATCTGATTCTGAAACCTTTAGCTCGGCCACCAGTGATTGATTGGCCCGACACTCACTTGTGTTGTGAGTGGAGCTCTTATGGAACTCACACCACTTTCCCGTGTCCTTTTTCAGCTTCATGGTGTTGTTCTTTGCTTACAGCTTTGGCGGGTTGTCATGGGCCCTCCCACCTTGGCTTTGTCCTTTGTTTTGTGGTTTGGGGGCACCTTTCCCTTACTTCGAATTCACAGATCCAAAGTCTCGCTTCTTCTATTTAAACTTTTGCTCGACTTTGACGGCCTATCGGTATGCTATGCTAAGCGAAGGGATGTTCAGGAATTCTTTTTCTTCCTAGATGTACTTGTGCAGGCAGCCATGGTATTTGAGTACCAAATGCTGCTCTGAATCTTTGATACCCAACTTTGTGCAAAGGGTATGGAAAATACTGGTAAACTCCAGTACGTCTTGGTCCCTTCCTTGCCGCAGCGTGGTCCACTTTATGTATTGATCTTCATAGCTTCTGACAGGGTAGTACTACTCCTTGATGGCATCCCGGAATGAATCCCAAGTGGGTGCGGTTGAAAATAGTGAGCCTATACTTTCATCCTTCAGCTCGCAGTAGGTTTCCCACCAGTCCTTGATGTGGGGGGCTGCTTTGAGAAGAGCGAAAATAATCTTTTCCAAACTAGAAAAATCATGAACAAAAAAAAACCCTCTAGCAGATTTAACCATTTATCTACGGCATCTGCATCTATTTGACCCTCAAAGACGGGTATTTCCAAATTAACTTGTACCTTAAAGGGCATGGCATTTCCAGAGGAGCTGCTGGAAGCCGATGCGTCGCCTCTGGGTAGCTGTTGAAGGATTTGGGAAAAAATGTCCATCATCGCGTTCCTTTGTCGCTCGAGGGCTTCTTCGAGCAAGATTTTGATAGGATCTCCTACCCCCTCATCTTTCTTTTCATCCGCCATGAGAGGCCGTCGGGATTTGTGGGGCTGGTCTTGCAAAGGGTCGATCATTTCAATCCCTAACTCCTTATATCCCGACCTCATTGGGGACATGCAAAGAAAAACAGAGAAGAAAAGTAGACCGCTCTGATACCACTGATCTGGATTTAAACAGGAACACAACAAATTACAGAGATAACCATAAACACAGAGATGTAGCAGAAATAATACTTCATTTCATTAATGTAAAATATTGAAATATGCTTACAAACGGAAATGGAAATAAACGAGCTAGGGCGATGGTAGCTTATCTCTGAGAAGAGATATGATGGCTACATGCCTCTAAACTATGTTATAGTGAGGCTCGAAGGCCTATTTATTGTTGAGAAACAATGGAAAACCCTAAAGATCCAAAAACCTAACCCTAGAAGATGAAATGCCAAACTGTGGGCCCCGTTTGGGTAAATTGATACATCAAATTCCCGGGGTCGTAACTTTGGCATATGATCTTTGTTTGACACACACAATATCTCATTAGAAATATCTATCTGAGAACTACAACTTTGGGAAGATCAACATCAGTCCATGGACCCGAAAAAACGTCGTTTAGGGCCTCAAAACGGCTCCAGAAGTTCAGGACCCGAAAAACTGCTAAAAATAGTAAGTTCGGCTACAATTAAGGAAACTGAAAAAGATGAGAGAAACAATGGTGGGGGTCCAAGTGGATTTGGCAAGTGGCCACCAATATCCACTTGGATCAATGTTTAGTAGTGAAAGTAATGCAGAAAAGCTTAGTAACTGGATTAGGCAGATTGAAATCTACTACAGGATTTAGCATATCAAAGAGGACGAGGCAAATATTCAGTTAGCCTCTCTTCGGCTGAGTAGCACTGCTCTTGGTTGGTGGGAGAGAAAATTGCGAAGCAGTAAGAGTGTGGGTAATCTTCTTTCCTCATGGCCTAATTTCATTTCTGCATTAAAGGAACAATTCTATTCCTTGGGTTACAAACAAAAAGCCTTAATGGATTGGCAATACTTAAGGCAAGGCAGAGGTCAGGATGTTCAAAGATTTACACAGAAATTTAGAAAACAGACACTTAATTCGGACATTGCACTTGGCTCACCTGAAGTAGTAACTAAGTATATTGGATCATTACATAGTTACATTAGACATTCATTATTATTGTTTGAATCAACTACTATTGACTCCGCCAGTGTGAAGGCAATCCATCTTGAGAACAGGGGAAAAAATGAAAGAGATTATCATTTCAAGAAAGCACCTTTCAAACCTCCAAATGGAAAACCCAAAGTGAAAGGAAAAGGAAAGGAGAAGAGGACTGCATCAACCAAGAAAGATGAAGGAGAAATACCTTATTGCAATCACTGCAGAAAGGAAGGCCATGATGACGATCATTTTTGGAAATAGTACCTGGAAAAGAGACCAAAGAAGTATGGAGGAAAAGGCAAGCAGAAGACAGTGGCAACTATGCAACAAGACCTTCGATTCGATTCCGGAGATGAAGCATTGATCACAACAACATGAAAAAAAGGTACTCTTACACCTCATGTTAATTCTGAATCACATGAGGGCACTAGTTCAATAGATTAGTCTCTTCCTAATGAATGAAAGAGAATTGAGCTATTTCATATTAGAGTTATCATAAATCATACAAAAGTGGAAACTCTATTTGATACCGGATCCCAAGCAAACTTAATTTTGGAGTCCTTGGTAAAGAAGCTAAGCTTGGAAACCAAACCACATCCAAAACCTTACCCGCTTGGATGGATACATGATAAAGCAAAACTAAATGTAATTATGCAGTGCAAGGTTAAATTTGTGATCGCTTCTAAGTTAGTGGATGAGGTAAAACTTGATTTGATACCATTGGATATCTGTGGCATGGTGTTAGGGAGTCCATATCTATATGATAGAAAGGAAATCTTCTTCCGTCATTAAAACAAATCCAAATCACAAAAAATGGGTTAGAATATATTGTAAGGGCTCATCAAACTAAAATCAATGCCAACCTTGTAAGTGCAAGAAAAATGAAGAGGTTGGTGAATTCCAGTAAGGGTTTCATGCTTATGACTGTAAGGGGAAAGGATGCAGAATTATCTGATTCTTTCCAGGGTTGTGATCATGTGCAGGAACCAAGGGGATTACCTCCGAGAGGGAAATCCAACATGTGATCCATTTGCAGCATGACGCTCCTTTACCAAATATTGGCATGTAAAGGGTGTCGACCATTGAGATGGAGGAGGTCAAAAAGCAGGTGCTGGAACTATTGAACCAAGGGGTCATCAGACCGAGCACTTCTCCATGTGGCTCACTGATTGTCTTAGTGCCAAAGAAAGATGGCACATGGAGGATGTACATGGATTATCGAGCACTAAACAAAATCACGATGAAAAATCGTTACCCTCTTCCCCGCATTGATCACTTATTAGATTAGTTAAAGAATGTCGTCTATTTCACCAAATTGGATTTGCGTAGTGGTTATCACTAGGTTCGAATTACAAACCAAGATGTCTGGAAAACCACCTTCAAGACCAAACAGGGGTTGCTCAAATGGATGGTGATGCCATTCGGACTTTGCAACGCTCTAGCCACTTTCATGAGGGTCATGAATGATCTCTTTAGTCCTTTCATTGATGAATTTGTTCTTGTATATCTAGATGATATCCTTGTCTTTAGTAAAAGTTGGAATGAACATGTATGTCATGTGAAGAAAGTGCATGATGTATTGAGAAAAGGAAAACTCTATGTAAAATTGTCAAAGTGTGAGTTTGGGAAAACCTCTTTGGTTTACCTAGGTCATATTGTTGGTCATGGTCAGCTAAAAATTGATCCTTCTAAAGTTGAAGCAATTGTAAATTGGCCTAAGCCTACTAGTGTAACCGAGGTTCACAAATTTTTGGGTGCAGTACAATATTGGAGGAGATTTATTAACAATTTCTCTATTATTGCAACACCTTTACATGCATTGACAAGTGTAAAGCAAGTCTTTCAATGGGGAGGAAAGTAGCAGAAGTGCTTCGAAACATTGAAAGAAAAGATCAGCACCGCATCGGTCTTGGCCTTACCAGATCTCCAACAGCCATTCAAGATTGAAATAGATGCCAGAGGATATGCCATGGGAGCTGTACTAATGCAACAAAAGAAGCCAATATGTTACCATTCAGAGAAGTTCTCTCGAGCTGTGATAAACTATCCCACTTATGACAAGGAGTTATATGCCTTGGTCCAGAGTGTGACAAAGTGGAAACACTACCTGATCGGCAAGGATACCATCATCCATACGGATCATCAGCCCTTGTAGTATCTTCAGTCACAAACCAAGTTGCAGCAATCTCGTCATTTCAGGTGGATGGGTTTTCTTCAACAGTTTCATCTAGTAATTAAGTATAAGAAGGGCACTAACAACAAAGTGGTCAATATGCTATCTCACCCTCCTATTTTTGCTTCTATTATTTTCCATAATGCTTCATTATATTTTGAAAGTTATGCTGAACAATATGCTAACGATGATGACTTTAAGGAGATTTATGCAAAACTAACCCATGGTTCATAGGTGGAAAACTATCACTTGTAGGGGAAACTGTTGTATCACCTTGGCAAATTGTGCATACCCACAAGAGAAAGGGTACATGTAATCCGGGAGGCCCACACCTTCCTTGTGTCTGGTCATTTTGGTATTGAAAAAACTTTCTGTCATGTACAAATATTTTTCATTTGGCCTCATGTGAGGAACATTGTGACTCGCTATGTAAAGGGGTGTGTGATGTGTTCTATTTCAAAGCCCTCTAATACAAAACTCGGGCTCTGCACACCACTCCCTGTTCCGAGTCGTCCATGGGAAAGTGTGTCGATGGATTTTGTAGGAAGTTTTCCTTTGTCTAGAAAAAGTCACGACTATTTGTATGCCGTTGTTGACCATTTTAGTAAGATGTGTATTTTAATGTCTTGTAAAAAGAAGATCACTGCAGAGCAAACTGCTCATCTTTTCTTTCAGCATGTTTGGGTCCATTTTGGGTTGCCCACATCGATTGTGTCAGATCGGGACTCTCGCTTTCCCGGAGAGTTTTGGACTAGCTTGTGGAAGATGATGGACACCCAGTTGAAAAGAAGTGCGACATTCCATCCACAGACTGACGGACAGACTGAGGTTGTCAACCGCACCGTGGTACACTTTTTGCGAGGCTATTGTGGGAAACATCCTAAGTTGTGGGATGAAAATCTTCCATATGTGTAGCATTCCTACAACTGAGAAATGCACTCATCTATGCATCGTTCATCATTTGAGACCTATTTTGGCTACCTGCCAAAAGACCCTTTTGATATGGTCTTTGGAAGGGAAGATGGCTCCAGTGGACGTGATGACAGGGACAAAGCGCAACAATTCATTTAGTAGATTCAATTGATTCACCAAGCAGTACATGAGCCGTTGGAGTAAAGTCAAGCCCATTACAAGGGTCGACATGACAAACACCAAGTCAACCATCAACTTCAAGTGGGCGACAAAGTGTGGTTCCATATCAGCAAGGACAGGATGAATGGAGAAGGGAAGAAGTTGCGACCAATCCGGTATGGTCCATTCACCAACTTGGAGAAGACTGGAAACAATGCCTTTCGTCTCGATTTGCCGATATATATGCAGATGTACTCCGTAGTGAATGTGGAAAACTTAAAGTTGTATGAGCCACCATTTATTATGGACACCGAAGAGGTGTGCACAGTTCCTACAGTTGATGACTTTGCACTAGAGTATCACGATGAGTTATGTGAAGACATCATCCTTGACAGAAGAACCAGAACTTCACTACGAGGAGATGTGGAATACCTTCGAGTTGGTTTCAAGGGGATGCACCCTAGCAAAGAAAAATAGCTAGAAAAAGAAAGAGTGAGGGAACAATTCCCTCACTTTCCAATTGACTGATAAAGCTTTTGGTGGTCCAAAAGCTCCTTGATGGGGAGGATTGATCTAGGTGGATCTCCAAACACAGTGGTATGGAAAAATATCAAAATTAAAAGTGGTGGAAAGGCGATGAACTTGACATCAGATCGAAGTGTTCATCGCCCTGATTCCAACGGTGTGAATGGAACTCCAATCCGAGTCTGGATGAAGGAGCTAGAGGAAGTCAAAGTTGGGTTGACTTTTGATGTCTGGGTAGGTTTAACGGGGACACAATTTGCACTTTTCCGACAGATGGAATTTGACCAACTCCAGCCAGATTCTAGGTGAAATCGTTGCCTAGTTAAAAAGACTCCTTCGGCTTAAAAACCAAATTTTTAAGAATGTCCCATTTTGTGATATATATATATATATATATATATATATATAAAGGGGGTGGGGGCCACCAACCGTGCCACTCCCCAACCCTCATAACCGCACATATTATAAATTTGGTGGAGGGGTGTGCCACTTCCCCCGGCCCCCTCCCACGGAACCCCCAACAACATATTATGTTATGTAATGGAGGTGGGCCAGCCATTGGGGCACGGACCCAACTACCCAACACGACGGAACCCCAAAACAAAGATGACACCTTTACATGGAGGTGGGCCTTCCCTTGGGGCGTGGACCCAACACTCCACCCAACCATCAAAAAGTATAGCTGACGGAGGAAGGTACGGGGGCGGGCCACCCAAGGTGGGCCCAACCAACCCCGAATTTGTTTAAAACAAACTTTTGTGTAAAAAAAAAGGAGGCGGGGTTTGACCGCTCGACCTCCTCCCTATTAAACGGGATCTCAACCAACAAACCAAACTACTTCATTGAGAAATCTGCCCGAAATATTTTATTTAAATGCAATTTTTCAGTGCACTAAGGGGAAAAAGGCAGGGGCACACAATTCGAGGCAGAATTTTGTAGGAGGGCTGAATTTTCACTTTGTCAGAATTTGACAAATTTTATATGGTTTCAGCACTTCTCAATGCCACAAACGCAATGGCGTTATCCATTTCTCCATAAGAGTTATGAATTTTTCAGCCATTTTTCAGTATGGAGGTAGAAATATCATTTTTTGTAATTGATGATTGTACTCTTCTTTCTCATGCCATTTAATGAATGAAGGCCTCCCCATTGATTGAGCAGGGCCCGAAGACGTAGTCCAAGTCGGACGAACTCTGTTATCAAGTCTTGTTGTCTTCTTTCATGATTTATGTGTTTCTCCTCTTCTCTCATGTGCACATTAAATTTTCTATGTTAAGCTACAATTTATGCATGTAATTCTTTAACACATCTATAAGAAAAGGATTTTGGATCAGAAAGGGATGGTGAAGGGTTTTCCACTGATAGAAAAACCGGACAGCCTATGTGAAGGATGTATCTTGGGCAAGCAACATAGAGGGACATTTCCAGCAAGAAAGTTAGTAAGGGCAAAGGCACCTTTGGAGATTGTCCACTCAGATTTATGTGGACCAATGCAGACACCATCAACTAGTGGCAGCCACTATGTATTGACCTTCATAGATGACTACAAAAGGAAGACATGGGTCTATCTCCTAAAATAGAAAAGTGAAGTGTTTGAGCACTTTTGCCAATATAAGGCTCTTGCTGAGAAGCAAAGTGGACACTACATCAAAGTCCTTAGGACTGAAAAAGGTGGAGAATACATCTCAAATGATTTCCTTCGTATTTGTAGGGAACATGGAATTCACAGGAAATTTACAACAAGGTGTACACTTTAGCAAAATGGTGTGGAAGAAAGGAAGAATAGGACCATTATAGAGATGGAAAGGAGTATGTTGAAGGAAAAGCATTTTCCAAATGACTATTGGGCTAAAGTTGTCGCTTGTGCAACATATATCTTGAATAGATGTCCACCCAAAAGTGTCCAGAACATAGTTCCTGAAGAGGCATGGAGTGGAATAAAGCATAGTGTCACTCACATGAGAGTTTTTGGATGTGTGGCGTATGCACATGTCCTGGATGAGTTGAGGAAGAAGTTGGACAACAAGGGGGAGAAATGTATATTTGTTGGATACAGTGATGAATCCAAGGCTTACAAAATCTACAATCCATTAACCAAGAAGGTGATAATCAACAGAGATGTGTAGTTCATAGAAGAGGAAGAATGGGATGGAAGTCTAGAAAAGACAGTCAATGTCAAAGCATGCATACCACATGAGGACAAAGAGGAATTAACAGTAGCAAGTAATTCCTCAACAGTGACTCCCTCTACTCCTATCCAAGCACAACAAAGCAAGAAGCAAGCAACACCATCAACAATTAATAGGACAGTTTCGCACAGCCAAGAGAGTGCTTCTCCAAGCACACCACAAGTGCAACACCAAGTGACATGTCAAGCCCATCTTCAGCAAGCACAAGAAGACCAAAATTCAGAAATTTAAATGAAATTTATGAGCAAGATGAAGTTGATAGTAGCACTGGTTTGAATTCCTTATTTGCCTTGTTTTGTCATGTAGATGACCCAATCCATTTTGAAGATGTAACCAAAGAAGAAAAGTGGGTTGCAGCAATGGAGGATGAAATAGAAGCAATAGAAAGGAATGACACATGGGAGTTAGTGAGCCTTCAGAAAGGAAAACATGTCATTGGAGTAAAGTGGGTCTATAAAACCAAAAGCAACATTGAGGGAAATATTGAAAGGCACAAAGCAAGGCTAGTTGTCAAAGGATACAAGAAACAACATGGAAGAGATTATGCGAAGATGTTCACACCAGTCGCGCGGATGGAGACAATGCACGCAGTTGTGGCGATTGTTGTGCAACATAAATGGGAAGTGTATCAAATGGACGTAAAATCGGCATTCTTAAATGGGGTGCTAAAAGAAGAAGTTTATGTTGTGCAACCCCCTGGTTATGAGGTAGAAGGCTAAGAAGACAAAGTGTATCGGTTGAGGAAATCTCTTTATGGGTTGAAGAAAACACCGCGCGCATGGTACAACAGGATATATGCTTACTTGTTGGACAATGGTTTCAATGAATGTGACTGTGAGCCTGCTTTCTACATCAAAGAAAGCGAAGGTAAGATTCTCATTGTCGTCTTATATGTAGATGATTTGATTTTTACAAGTAATGATTATTTCCTTATCGCTAATTTCAAACAAGTCATGAAGAGTGAATTTGAAATGATTGACGTGGGATTGTTAAGATATTTTTTGGGCATAGAAATGAAGCAAACAGAAAAAGGCATTTTTATCTCTCAAGCGAAGTATGTAGCAGACATTTTGGAGAGGTTTATGTTAGGTAAACTTGATTCAGGATAGAGTCAAAGTTGACCAGGTTAAACAATGATGGTTTTGGGGCACATGGTAATGTGCACCCATGGTATTTTGCCCATGGTATTGTATGTAATGGAGCTTATAAAAGGCTGGAAGGACTTCATTGTAATGCAAGACCTGGAGGTGAGTGGTGAAGGCTCACTTGGTTGGTTTGGCCAAGGTTTTGGCCAATGCTAATGAGATCTTATTAGGTTGGGTTTTTCCTTGGATTTGGGGTTTTGGCCAATGCTAATGAGATCTTATTAGGTTTGGTTTTTCCTTGGATTTGGGGTTTTCCCGAATAAACATTTGTGTTTATGTGTTTATGGTTGTTGCTGGTTATTTTTATATTTATTCCTCTTAGTAATTATTTATGTCATGCAGTAAATTTCGTAACAACTGGTATCAGAGCCAGATATTAGCTTCAAAGGGATTCTTTGATGCCAGGGGTTTATAGTGCCTGATGAGATCAATGCAGTGTTTTTCCAGATCTGGGTCGGGAAAATAATGGTGGAACAATCGTACGTGGAAGAACCTCAAGGAGAATGTGCGGAAGATAGTGTCGGCCAAGGATCGTCGGTGCTGGAATCTACGAGGGCTCTCAGTTGGAGCAGTTTGATAGAAGTTTTTGAGCACATCAAATTGAGAGAGGATGGAACAGAATCTCAGTAGCAATAAACAAAAAAAAAAAAACTTTAATGAAGTCAAAATTATTGCATGTAAATGGGCATACTACTGTAAGACCTAATAAGGCATGTGTACCCCTCGATGATCACTGGTAAAGTTTGGGTTAAACCTAGGTGATAGGGGGGATGTTTGGTTAACAATACCCCAGGTAAAAGCTCTGAGGGGGGTAAGAGCTAGAGTGAGCGGGATTGTCTCACTTAGCAGGTTTGGCTGAAGTTAGTCAAGGAACCCCATGTCAAGTTTAAGGGGGGAATATTGTTAGGTAAACTTGACTCAGGATAGAGTCAAAGTTGACCAGGATAAACAATGATGGTTTTGGGGCACATGGTATTGTGCACCCATGGTATTTTACCCGTGGTATTGTATGTAATGGAGCTTATAAAAGGCTGGAAGGACTTCATGTAATGCAAGACCTGGAGGTGAGCGGTGAAGGCTCACTTGGTCGGTTTGGCCAAGGTTTTGGCCAATGCTAATGAGATCTTATTAGGTCTGGTTTTTCCCTGGATTTGGGGTTTTCCCGGATAAACATTTGTGTTTATGTGTTTATGGTTGTTGCTGGTTATTTTTATATTTATTCCTCTCAGTAATTATTTATGTTATGTAGTAATTTTCTAACAGTTTAAAATGGGAAAGTCATTTTGTAGTGGTTAGAAAGTAAGAGAGTTGGAGACAAAGAGAGCGAGAGTCTCTAAGGAGAAAATGGTGGAGCAAATTTTGGTGGGTGCATGAAAACAACAGTTACTATGTTTTACTGTGTGTTATTCCGCATGAAGTGTAAAACCTTTGTTTTACTTGGTGAATGAGCCGCAGTCTCATGTGAATGTATTTTTCATGATTTAGAATTCAATCCTAAGTTTTTATAGTGTTGCTCCAACCTTACTTTGTTTTACTCTCTATTTTTTCCATGAGTGAATTCTGTATTTTTAAGTCTCTGTAATAGCTGCGCGAAATCGAGGTCTGTGAAATCAGCTTCGTGAAGAGTCATAGAGCTGCGCAAAATCTAGCTACGCGAAATCGAGCTCCGCGGTGCACGAAAGTCACACCCCTTGCGAAAAGTCACACCCCTCTACCTCTCTGCGTAAATTATTTTTACTCTTCCTCTCCACATAAAAAAATTTAACAAGATCGTGGCTAATTATTTCTGCATAGTTTCACCAAATTTTGAGCATAGTTTGAGGAAAGTAGTGAATCCAAGCGAAACGAATTTCATGAGGAGTGATGATTGTCAACAAACATGGATCCAAAGACCCCCGCAACTTTTAAAATATGAAGGTCTCCATTAATTTTCTTATTATCATATCCAAGCAAAGCAGCAGTAGATTAATCTCATCATCCATCATCATCATCTACGACAATACACAGACTCCATTTTCACCTTTGTTTTTGATCTGCAACCAAAGAGATGGTAGAGAAGAAGATTAAAGGTTTTGCAATCAACGAGACAACCATTGTATTTTCCAACTGAAGCTACTTCCAAATCACTTGATGCAGATCTTTACAGAGAAGAGATACTCTAAAGCTCCTAACAATCGGGCCCGGTACAGATGGTGCCTAAAATCCTAGGTGATTCATATATGGATAAGAGGAGCAATGACAACAAACATTGGGATGAGAGTTAAAGATTACGGCGTTTTCATCAATGCCAGTGAGAATGGCCAATCGATAAATGACCAACCAAGTACAGCTTCCTAAAAGAATGTCAACAACAGTCGAATTCCAAGTTCAAGTCAATTATCAAAATTTTAATCAACCTCATATTGTTGATGGGTAAAAAACATATATATTTGTTAGACCATATTATTATTGATGTGTTATAGTGAAGTTGTATTAAGTTTATTTAATAAAAAAAATATTGGTCAGAGTGGTTGAGTGTGGTGGAGTGGTTGCTATATATGTAAACTTATTTTTGGTGTGGAAAAAACATAAAAAATTGATACAAAACCACAAAGAACGGACGAATTATTTAACAGATTAATGTGACCCGTCGTGTTCCAGGAGCATTAGTCACAGGTAGTTCATTAATAAGGTCAAGCTGGTGTGGCCCTTTGTGCTCCAAGAGCGTTAGTACAAGTTATTTTATACAAGGTCAAGTTGTAGAATTGTCTGCTGAAGGCATTCTGTACGCAGAATGTTATCCTAGATAACTGATGAAGGCTGTGGAGGTTTGTGGATTCAACAAATGGTGGCACTTCCATATGATGGTTCAATATCAAGATTGACCTGTTGAACACTAGGAGGTTGAGAACGTCAATTCTGCAAAGTATGTCAGTGATGCTTTGAAGCGATTATGTCTTAAATGGATCAAGTGGGAAGCTCGAATGTGTGGTGAAGAAAAGAGTGGAAACCGTGAGATTTAAGAGTGGATATGTGTGCTAGTGATGACCATATGAGACAAATATGACAGAGATTCATTTATTATTTTAATATGTGTTTTCCATGTAATCGTTAAGGGAGGGTGTTGGAAGTAATGCTTCCATGTCATGTATAGTTGTCATTACGAGTTACAAGAAGTCAATCTAGAAGTTGTTGATTCCTAATTTATGAGTTGGATTCATGTCATGTCTGAGTCTTAATTTGTCAAATTCGGTGATCTAAATCGTATATATGTAATTTATTTATTTGATCAATAAAATTATAGTGTGATTTGTGTTATGTGTGCAATATCTCTCTCTCTCTCTTCATATTTCTAACAATTTCACTGTATAAATATGAATTAATCATGGAAAATAAAATGTTTAAATTTGATTGACCATTTTTGTGATTTCTAGATGTTTAAAACTTATTCCATTATTTTCTTATTTTTTAGAAGTTTGGTGTATGTTATAAATTTAGCTATGCTTGTAATGGGAGGTTCTTTAGAGTTTGAAAGCATGGGGAACATGTTCATCTTTCTGTATCAGTTCAGGTAGTGCACTCATACTATAACGATATGGAACAATGAATGCATAGGGCTCTCATGCATCAACAACAACAAAATTAATTATGTTGTCTGAAATCTGATGTCTCGAGTTGGAGGTGTTGTGAAAGTTCCCAATATAGATTGAAAATTCTGAGCTTAACTTTCAATCTCACTTAAATTTTATATGGACTCAAATGTTATGTTCTTAACGTATTGTATAAACTTTTATATTTTATTTTTTCAAGATTACCGAAATTTAGAATCAAATAAAAAAAATATTGCAACTCTAAAGTTAAATTGGCATAGTCTAACCAATTCAAATATTAGAAATTTTCAAGTTTATTTTTTCTCAGTTATAATCTGCATTACCATGGTTAACTTAACCTTTTAGTTCACCTAACATTTTTTACCACGACACTATATGGTTGGTGGTGAGTAGTTTCCCATACAATGGTATTATTGTTGAAATTAATGTAGAAATGTATTCTTGGAGAAAGTTCGTTCATTAGTTAAGTGTAAGCCTTATATTAGGATTTAGTTCCTACATATTAGGAGATTGTTCTAACTCTCCTACTTGCATGTAAACTATTTATTCATGGTGATTAATGATGAATGTGTAGATTTTTCTGCCAGAGGCAGTCTCGAGGTGAAGCTCCTCACCTATGAGCTACTTAGTTTGATGTATATATCATGTGTCTTCCATTTTTAACATGGTATCAGAGCTTCAAGGTTGAGTGAGTAAAAAACAGAGTGCTTTGGTAATGGGTGAGCTCCGAGGTGTCAGAAGTGTGGCTTGCGGTGGCTGGCAAGAGGCAAGAACCCTAGTGGAGTGTTTATCTTTTCACTAATTTAAATTTGGAGTAGCGCTCTTTTCTTTTACCTCAACCTCGCGTTGGTCAAAGGTGGAGACAGCGCGACTGTTAATCCAAAACATGCATTTCTTAGACTCTCCTGAAACACTTTCTGCTCAACGCAGCCAATAAGCGCAAATATGACTTTAACAAATCAGACTTTCATGTACATAAAAAAAGGACGTTAGGGCTGTAGTGGGTTTCGCCTTTCAGTTGAGGGTTGTTGTCGTTCATCCAATCAAGGACCAATATCATTGATTTCTATGAGACCCATGGATTTGAAGGCGTGAATATAAATTCTAAACATTTCTTTAAAGGAGACCACGCAGATGGATTTCTCTTCGATGGGTGGTTGGGCATAGAGTTGCACATGTCTATATTGAGCGACGAGCGTTTTTTGTGGCAGTGAGGTCAAGCTAGTGATGAATCTGGAAGTCGATCAAAGGCACGACGAGATAGTGTGGAAGGTAAGATTCCTCAAGCAGGATCGATGGTTGATTGGTGAAGGTGCAAGAGAAGCTGTGGATCCCATCCACATGAGGAGGAGTAGCATTTGGATGTGCTGATAGTGGATTGTAGTAGCACCGCGGAGGTGGTGAACGGTCTGACTGAGGGTGTCGTAGCTTTGTGGAGGCACCGATGCAACATAGGTCAAGGCAGCAACTTGTTTGATGGAAGCTTGAATCGGTGTCAGTGGATCTGAAGGCACTGTGTGGCCGAAGGCTGCAGAGTGGTGCTACTCGTGAGGGGCAAGTAGTGGAGGCCAACCTGTGTGATCTTTCCTACGCCAATCCGATTGCAGAGGCCAAGCGTATTGAGATTTACTAACAATAAAGGAGTGATCATTTAGCAGAGAATGGTGATATGTTAGCAGGAAATCATGTTTTCTTTCCTTGGTGGTCGAGATCCATAGATCTAACGCAGAACTGGTGGATCTTTTTGCTGGTGTAGCAAGGCCACATCACTCCTTTGCAAGGCCAATCAGTGAGAGTGACTCACTTTAGAAAGCAGCTAGAATATGGGATATAGTCAAAAGTTCTCCAGTTTTGGCGAATATAGCAAAACACTTTAAATTTCAAGGTTATACTAGAGGTAGCTGTGGTAATACAACCATATTGTCATTGTGAATTTCTATTACTGCCTTTTGGCTTCCAAGACCTGTGGAGGTGATCGAAGTAGTCTGATTGGAACTCTTTAAGTCCATATTCAAAGGGATTTGAGATCCAGGTGTGGTGCAGCGGATCTGTTGTGGTGCCCATCGTGTTTTTTAATATTGGCCGGAGAGACAGCGAACGGGTATTGTTTAAACCTGATTTTTTTCCTTTGAATTTTTTTTAAAGGGATTATAATAATATTAAAGGAAAATATTGTGTTTTGGGTGCTCATCTGAGGGTACACCATTTTTTTTTAGATCTGGAGATAGATATGTTTCCCTTTCATTTGTTGGAAGTGGAAAATTTTTTCAAGGTAGACCTGTCAAGATGAATAACCAAATGGCAAAGGAATATCAGAACGAGAGTAATAAGCTTGACAGATCCAATTATTCTAATTGGAAGTTTAAGTTGTAGACCCTACTTGAGGGGAAAAATGCATGGGTGATTGCAAGTGGTGATGAGTTGAAGCCGACCATAGCTACAAGCAGAAAAACAACAAAAATCCAGGACTAGGAAAAGAGGAAGGATAAAGCAAAAGTGTTATTAAAATTGCCAGTGAAATATTGTATTATCCCTCACATATGAGAATTTAAATCAGCAAATGAAATCTAGGCAACCCTCAGTGACTTGTATGATATCAAAAACAGAAATTGCCTACTATTTCTAAAAAGAAAAATTCTCTCCATTAAAATGGAGGAGAATGAAACAGTGGTTGCATTCATATCTTGAATCAAGGAGCTCAAAGATAAGTTGAGCGAAATTGGGGAGACAGTGTCAAACACTGATTGTGTCACAATTTCTATGAATGGTATAACTGATGGCTACCATATGTTTATCACAGGCTTGAATGAGAGAGAGAAAGCCCCCAAATTTGAAGAATTGACAGGGATCCTGATGCAAGAGGAAGAAAGGAGGATGACTCTGAAACCCCAGAGTTCAGATCTCGCTTTAATGGAGGAGAAGAAGCCCTTCAGAGGGAAGGTAAGTGCAAGACAGAAAGGCAAAGGTACACCATAAAGAAAACCACCTCAATGTATGTCTTTAAATAGAAGTGAATCAGGACCCAATTTTTTTTACTGTGGTAGAGTTGGTCACATTGCAAAAAATTTCCATAAGAAGAAGTTTGATGAAGGTCACCATAGACATAAGAAGCATGCATGGAACCTTTTCTATGAAGATCAAAATCAAAATCTTAGATTGTTTGTATATGATTATGCATTCTTTGTTGAGGATGATGAAGAAAAAACTTGGTTTGTGGACTCAAGAGCTTCCATTCACATGACAAGTAACAAACATTGGTTTGAGAATTTTAAAGAAACCAACAGTGGTGCAAATATCTACCTTGGTGATGATAGAGGGTACCAAATCAAAGGGTATGGTAATGTTCTTATCGTTTTACCTGATGGAAATAGTAGCCATATTCAAAATGTAATGTATGTACCTGGAATAAAAAATAATTTGATCTTTTTTTCTATGATAACGTATTAGAATCTTAAGGTAGAATTTTTTAAGTCTTATTGTGTTATTGAAGATCTACTGGATCGTATGAAGCCAATTGCATCAGGTACTTGAGTGGGAGGATTATTTAAGCTGAATGTAAGAAGCGCACCACACCAAGCCTTGACTTCATCAGTTATGACTACAAAAGACTTATGGCATCAAAGATTCAGTCATATCAATTTTAATGACCTACTACTACTTCAGAAATGAGGTATGGTCAATGGTCTTCCTATTTTAAATAATTTTCATATTGATTGTGAAGCATGTGCTCTTGGGAAGATTTATAGAGATGAGTCATTGAGTTTCCTACAAACTTAGATAGAAAGAAGAGAGATATTCTAGAGCTTGTGCACACTTATTTGTGTGGGGCGATGCAAACGAGGTCATTAGGAGGGGCCTATTATTTCCTATTATTTGTTGATGATTTCACGAGATTTACTTCGATATATTTTCTCAGAAATAAGAGTCATACTTTTGAATATTTTACAGAGTTTAGAAGCACCATTGAAAAACAGAGAAAAAAAATCATCAAACTTCTCCGCTCAGATCAAGGGGAAGAATACAAGAAGGGTGGTTTCATCAAATGTTGCAAGGACCATGGGATAGTTCAACAGTTCAAAGTACCCCACACTCCTCAATAGAATGAGGTTGTAGAGAGAAAAAAAATAACCCTTGTGGAGTGTGCTCAAAGCATGTTATAAGGTAAGAACCTGTCTAATGGCTTTTGGGTAGAAGTATTAAATATTGAAATATATTTGAAGAATAGGAGTCCAACAAAAAGCTTTGATTTGAAAACTCCATTCAAATTTGTATTAGGTTTTAAGCATGTAGTTAATAATTTAAGGGTTTTTGGCTCCAAAGATTTTGCTCATGTTCCAGAAGAGGATAGCAAGAAACTGGATTCAAAGGCCATTAAATGCATTTTTGTTGGGTACTGCATAGAGTTTAAAGCTTATAAATTGTTTAATCCCTCTACTCATAAAGTGTCTTCAAGTGGATATTTAGTATTCCATGAGAATATTGATGATGGAAACCATGATAGAAGAAATGAAGATTGGCACATGCCTTTTCTGTTGGAAGATGGAAGTGATGAAAAAGGGACAACCATGAGTGGCAGCAGCAACAACAAAAAAAGGAAGATGTGGATGGTACATATGAAGTTAGCAGGCCAAGTCCACCAAGGGATGATCAGAAAATATTTGAAGCCAGTCCACCACTCAAGAGATCGGGTAGGAAAATTCAGTTGCCACCAAGATATAGGGATCATGCTCTTATAACTAGTATGTTAAATGTTGTTGAACCCTCTAATTATAAAGAAGTAATTCAATATAGTTAATAGAGGGAATCTATGGAAGAGGAATATGAGTCAATACTTAAAAACAAAACCTGGGATCTAGTTGAACTACCTGAACGCAACCAACCCATAGGTTGCAAATGGTTATACAAGCCTAAATGTAAAGCAGACGAGAGCAAAGACAAATATAAAGCTAGGTTGGTTGCAAAGGGGTACTCGTAGAAAGAAGGCATAGATTATGAGGAAACCTTCGCCCCTATAGCTAATTAAACACACTTAAAATGTTAATTTCTTTAGCTACTAAACATCATTGGATGATACACCATCTATTTGTGAAATTTGCATTCTTAAATGGGGAATAAAAAAAAGAAGTGTATTTAATGCAACCTGAAGAGTTTGTTAAATAGGGGGAGGAAGATTTAGTCTATAGATTGAAGGAAACATTGTATGGACTAAAACAGGCACCCAGGTCATGGTATGATAAAATTGATTCATTTTTCCTACAACATAATTATAAAAGAAGCAAGAATGAACCTAATTTGTATGCCATGTTTGATGAAAGGGGGATTTTTTTTTTATTTTATTTCTTTATATGTAGATGATCTTATCATTACAGGAAACACTGATGAACTCATTAAAGAAATCAAAGAAAAGATGTCACAGGATTTTGAGATGAAAGACCTCAGAGAGTTACACTATTGTTTGGGTCTTGAAGTCTGGAGGGATTCTGGCCAAACTTTTCTGTCTCAAGGAAAGTATGTCAGGAGCTTATTGAAAAAGTTCAGAATGGATCAGTGCAAAGCTGCCTCAGTGCCTTTACAACAAAATACTAAACTTTAGAATAATGATGGTTCTAAGGAGGTCGATGCAACATTGTATAGACAAATAGTTGGGAGTCTAATTTACTTGACTACAACTAGGCCAGATTTGGCTTTTGCAGTCAGTATATTGAGCCAATTCATGTCAAAGCCTCTTGAGAATCATTGGGTTGCAGTGAAAGGTGTCTTAAGGTATCTTCAAGGAACCTTAGACTTTGGTATTAAATATACTGATTCATTTGATGTTAGATTGACAAGTTTTTCAGATTCAAATTGGGTTGGAAATTTGGATGACAAACGATCCATAATAGGTTATGCATTCAACATTGGGTCCCAGGTCATTGCATGGAGCAGCAAGAAGTAGAACACCGTATCCTTGCCTTCAGCAGAAGGAGAGTATCAAGTAATGTGTGCAGCAACATGTGAGGCAGTTTGGTTGAGAAGACTTCTCCAGGATGCAGGAGAAGAACAACAAGGTGCAACAATTATTAGATGTGACAACTAGAGCTCAATCAAACTTGCAAATAATCCAGTGTTTCATAAAAACACCAAGCATATTGATACACCGTTTCACTTTGTTAGGGGGAAGGTTCAATCAAAGGAAATCCATATTGAATATTGTAATAGTTGTGATAATGTTGCATACATTTTTACTAAGCCTCTTGGAAGAATTAAATTTGAGTTATTTAGGGAGATGTTAGGAGTGCTAGTGAACCCTTTCTCCATTAAGGGGGAGTGTTGAAATTAATAGAGAAATGTATTCTTGGAGAAAGTTTGTTCATTAGTTAAGTGTGAGCCCTAGATTAGGATTTAGTTCCTAATCCTTAAGAGTTTGTTCTAACTCCCCTACTTGATTGTAAACTATTTATTCATGGTGATTAATGATGAATTTGTAGAGCGTAGGCAATCTCCAAGTGAAGATCCTCATGTGCTGCTCAGTTTGATGAATATATCATGTGTCTTGCATTTTTAACAATTATCTCTTCAAATTTGTCTTTTTCTGTAAATGCAATTAAATATAAATTCTTAAGAAGCTCTAGTACAAATACTTCGGGATCTTTAAATCAATTGTTTTTTTTTAATATATTAAAAATTTATGCAATTCATTGTTATTAATATAAAGTTGGTTTAATGCATAGAGGTGTGGCTTAATATATGATTTAATATATAAAAAACTTTCACGTTAAACTTTTCATATAATATATTTTAATCGTGATTTTAATATATCGTGGAGATGGTTTCAATTTTAAATAATATTTGGGTGAAGGACTTTGGATATATTATCTTATTTAACTAGTTTCGATTTTAAATAATATTTGGGTGGAGGATTTTGGATATATCATCTTTTTCAATAAAATATAAGATAATATTAGTTGACTTATTATATAAGAAAATACAACATTGTAATTTAGAAAATATAAATATATATATATATATAAAATAAATAAATAAATAAATATATGGTCAACCCTCCATCAGGACTCAAAAACGTATTGCAAGGCGTGTTATGTGTGTCAAAGGACTGGCAGACTATCGCGGAGGGATGAGATGCCTTTGAATCCACATATGACATTGCAACCCTTTGAGAAATTGGCGATAGATTTTGTGGGACCCATTCAATCCCAAGGAAAGACGGGAGCAAGGTACATTATCATCGCGACGGAGTATTTGACTCATTGGGTGGAGGCACAACCTATGAAGGAATGCACAAGCACAACTGCTGCAAAGTTCCTCTTTGAGTATGTATTGACATGATTAGGCTGTCCAAAGATCTTGATGAGTGATCGCAGTGTGCACTTTCTGAATGAGACGATCAACGCATTGACGAAGGAATTTTAGGTATATCACCAAAAGAGCATGCCTTATCACCCGTAGGCTAATAGGACAGTGGAAGCATTCAATAAAGTGTTGGAGGATGTGCTGACCAAGGTTTGTAATGCTCAACGAAGTGATTAGGACCTACGCATACCTGTAGTATTGTGGGCTTATCGAACAACATGCAAGAAGTTGACTCGACAAACCCCCTTTAGGCTTGTATATGGCATTGAAGCGGTAATGCCTATGGAATATATTGTGCCTATTCTACACATAGCGGTGCTCAAAGGTATGATGGATCGCGGATCCCTTGAGGAAAGGCTTGCACAACTGGATGAGCTTGAGGAAGATATATTTCTAGTGGGATTTCACCAATAGGTCCAAGATCAGCGCGAAAAAGCATGGCATGATCGGCACATTAAGTTGTGCACCTTTAAGGTAAATGACTTGGTTTTGTTATATGACAGCAAGTTTGATAAATTTCCAGGGAAATTCCAGGTACACTGGTTAGGGCCCTATGTCATTAAGGAGATTACCGACGGAGGAGCGGTACAACTAGTCAAATTAAATGGATATCCCTTCCCAGGAAAGGTGAATGGCAATTGATTGAAGCCATACATGGGTGGTCCGACAATGTGACTAGATGAAGGTAGCACAGTCTTAGCATTCCAGGGAGCTAAAAGGAGGTGTGGGACTATAAACTACACTGCCCGGGTTAGGGAGTTGGGCGATGGGAGAATTGTGCGAAGCAGGGAGGTGTCACAGGGTTTGCGACAGCACAAAGGGAGATGCGCTACCTAGGGAGAAATCACGCAGGTCAGCCGGAAAGTGACCGTTAAATTCACTGTTCATGATTTGATGGTAGAAATGCGCCAAATAGAGCAGGTGGCTGGCATTTAAGACAAAATTTATGACTCATATCTTTGAAAATCTACCGCCAATTTGGAATTAATGGACCAAAATTGGGGGGAATGGTCGGATTTTAATTCAAAATGCCCTATAAATTAGAAGTGGTTGTCCAACGAAAAACACTTGGCTTTTGAGAATTGAGTTGTTGAGCTTTCAAGATCTCATGAACCGAGAATTCTTCGAAACTTTGAAAGAGACTCTAGCATTTGCAAACTTATCTGAGACGTCACGAATACTATTGGAGAGAATTATGTCTGCACCCCCAGAAACTATAAATGTTGAAGAAATAGTAGAGGAGTCAGTGCTAGAAGTTGAGATGGAGGCAAAGGAAGCTGCTCCAGAAGTGGCTGAAGTATTGACAGAGGTCCCTAAATCGCCGCGGACGCCGAGACCAAAGCCAACCCCAACCAAGGAAAATGTGAAGGACAAGAAGGGAAAGCAACCTGCCATACAGGTGCACGCATCGCCAAGAAGAAACCCATCAAAACCCACCGCAGAAGAGAAAGGAAATGCCATAAGTTTGGAACCGGAGGAGGAAGACATTGAAGACATCTCGATGGACGATGAGGATGTGGGGGTCAGAGTAGAGGAGGTTGAAACCTAGGGTGTGGACCCTATTAATCGGTTGCCAAAGTATGTCCCTTCGCGCAAGCCCAAGACCAAGGTACCAAAGGACATCGATGAGAGTAAGACTCCCCTACAAACCCCTCTATTGCCGGAGGAAATGTTTTTCAATAGACCACGCTTGGCACGAGTGCCTCAGCTGAAACTTGAAGACTGGGACTTGGTCGATCACGAGAAGTTCCCACACCTACCGACTGAGCAGCTGATGTGCCATATCATTGATAAGAACTCTGCAATGACTACATTGGAGCCGCGGAGGTGGCTTCGAGGAGTAGACAAGGTAGGGTTGCTCATCCTGCTTTGGGTGCCGCACTACAACCGTACCCTAGTGACAGTTTTGGTCATGAAGCAGCTGTTGTGCTTGGTGCATGATGGGTGTCTATGGCTGGAGGAGCCAATACCCATCACAAATAGGTTGATTCACATGATAACGCAATTTCCATATACAGGCAAGAATCCAGCCATGATATTTGGCGGAAAATGTGGCGAACAGGCTCTCGCGGAGTCTATGAAGGAAAACTTTAAGCTGGTGAAGAAGCTGCACGGATACGCTATATCCAACATCTATGACCCTGCTGTGAAGGTAGCCACACAGATCCTTGCAGGGAAAGTGATGAGGAAGTTTCATGCCGATGAGGTTCTGGCACCTGTTGTCATGCTAGCAACACAGTGAACTAAAGGAGTCAAGTTCAACTAGTTGGACTACTTTCACGGAGAGTTCCAAGTGAACTTCCATGAAGCACAGGAGCTCAGCAAGACGTTCCACTGATGGGCCTCTAAATTAGACATAAATTAAGGAATATGCCTCTAGTTTAAAACATAAATTAAGGCCTATGACCATCATTCAGCACATTAAACCTCTCTTTTTGCATTAGATAAATTATTTTTAACTTTAATGAAAAAGAAAAGATCTCAAAAAACATTGTTTTTGTTTTCTTCTACCAAGATTGATTTTGGTTTCTTTTGATTTTTGAAAGTGAATTGCGATCTTTTTCAATTTTTCCTTCTTGTTTGGAGAGAATTTTGTATTCAAAATTTATATTCTTTTCAATACTTAAGTTGGCTTATTAATATTTATAGACAATTGCTTTCATCTTTTAGGGTGATTTAGAATCTTGCATCTTCATTACACTTTGCATTAGGGTAGTTTGCATTGTTAAAGCATCAATAGTCTTTTTAGTTTTTTCATGTGTGAAGTGTGTTTCAAGAAAAGAAAAGAAAATTATTTTTCTTTATAGAAGTTTCGTAGAACCCACGTAGAGATCTCTTTTCATTGAAGAACAAATGATTGCATTCATGTAGTTAGTTTTTCATTTATTTCTTTTGTGTCATATAAACACCATTGGTTTCATTTCCATCTATGCCCTTGACTTAAAACAACAGCCATTAAAATCAAGTGCTTAATTAAAATAAACTAGAAATTTTGTATTGTCATTAGAATACACCAACAAGTTTAGGTCTATTAGGGTCTTGGATTAGGTGAGAGGAGAGTTAACTCTCCAAGGCCGCTCTAAATTGCAAAACATAGAAGTTTGATTAATGAGCGAAATCCAATAGCATTAGGGAGACTAGGAAAGCTCCATGACTGGGAGTAAAGCACGAGGGTTAGTGAAGATAAGGACGAGAGATACCCCCTCTCTTACTTGTCGGATCCTACCTCACGATTGTTCTTCCTGGCTTTGATACGAGTTGGTGACCATAGTTTCCTATCCTAGGAACCACATAGGTGGCTGCGGAGGGGAATCCCATGGCACCTATGGTTGACATTGTATCACATTTAGCAGTACTTCTGGAGGGCACCCTTGTGAAGCTTGGGGGCTTGCATCGGCAAAGGATATTGTCTAGAGGTCAGCGTAACTACCTATGATACCTTTTCTAGTAGGCCTGGGGTGTAATTACCCCAGTCTATTTTCAGAAGGACCTTTTTATTAACTTTCTCGTATTTTGGTGTCTGGTCCTAATCACCCGGAGTGGAAATACTTGAGGGTTGTTTGATTGTTGATATCTTTGGGGACATTTTTGTGAGTGTTATTTGCTCCTAGTCAGCCTAGCTTTATAATTTTTTGAGTCTTTAAGTAGATATTTTAAATAATTCAAAGTGGCTAACTGACCATCTCGATGGTCTAGGAGACTTCATGGGCTTTCACCTACGATTTTGGAGCCTTCTCCTAGAAGGTGTAGGAGTGATTCTGATAGTGGTTTCTAACCAATGGTAGCAGGCACATCGGAGATTGATCCTCCGCTTGGGGGCATTAGTTCACAAGATAGACCTGGTACCAGCACAGAGTTAGAGAGGAACACACCAATTCTTTCTCGAGTACTCTTCCAGTCAGAAGATAGTATCGAAGTAGAAGAGATTTCAGAGTCGCTTGCAGCTTCAAATTCTCCTCTCCCTCCTGATCATCCAGACGTTTTTTTATACGTTGGAACTCTAACTCATAGGCCTTCGAGCCTAGGTTTACATACATCTCTTCCTTCGATGACCACTGCTGGAAGCATGGCATCTACAGCGAGTGTTGTGAGCATGTATACTCCTATATCTGTATAAGGGGGAGGAACTATTTCCATCCCTTCTATTACTCCCAGCACGACTATATTTGGGTCTACTTCCATTCTGTCAACGAGTGGAAGTTCTTAAGCTACTACATCCAGTTTTGGATTTTTCCCTTTTGGAATGTTGTCTCATGGTATTCCTTCAGTTCCTTTGAACATACCATCAACCGCCTCTACATCCATGATGAGTGGATCAACTTCTTTTCAGTGTTTCCCATTTGGAAGTGGTCATATACCACATTCCAATCTGACAGTAGGGTCAATGCCTTTTCCTTTTACAAGTCAACGTAGTAACCCTTTCTAGAGTTGGATAAACCCTGCGGTTAGTGGGATAGGAGCTAGGAATCAATTTTTCAGCCAACAAGGGAATGTGCCATATTCTTTGGCTAATTCATTTCAAATTTTTCCACCCTTTGCTAACGCATGGAATGCTTATCAGGGGCTGTCAGCTCCTTTCAATACTTCATTAGGGGGTAACTTCACTGGTTATGGAGGATTTTCGGCAGGAGTTGGTCAAACTACGAATTTTGCTGGACCACAAGGATCACCTTTTGGTTCAGTAGGCTCTATGAGTTACTTCGGGAAACTTGGTGCCTTTCAAAATCTAGGTCATTCTTTTCAGACCTTTTGGAACCCCACCCGCTCTGCATGGAATTCCCAAGGTCCCCCACGACTTCCTTTTCTGGCCACGCTTAATTTTCCAGACTTAACTAAATTTACGAATGATCCAACTAGGTACAATCTTGCTTGGCCCCTGGTCCCAACTAAGCTTCCCTCGGATATTCCAAAGCTTGAAGGAAAGAATGGTAAGGACCCGAGAGACCATGTAACCACATTTCACTTATGGTGCTAATCCAATTCCATGATAGATGATTCGATCAAGTTGAGGTTATTTCAACACACCCTAACCAGAAATGCGGCCAAATGGTATATAGAGTTGCCAGGGGGCACCTATACTTCTTTCGCCGATTTGGATAATATTTTCTTGGACCATTTTCAGTTGCATGTCTGCTATGAAGCCGGAACTGAACTTCTGGCCAATTTTCAACAAGACACTGCAACTCACATTTCATATCACATCCAGGAATGGAGAAGGAGAAAAAGGCTTATCAAAGCCGAAATTCTACCAGAGTTCCTTCTCGAATGGTTTCTCAAAGCATTACAACCTGAAATCTCAAAGGATGTTTCTCTTTCCTATGTTTATTCAGAAGAGCAGGCTATTTTTCGAGCCCAACAATTAGAACTGATATATTCCTAGTCTGGGACTCTTAAAAAAATTCTACCTGATGCTCCTAAATCTAAGGTTGATTTAGCCAAACCGAAGCCAAGCCCTCACACCGATGGTATAGTTGGATCAATTGACGCAAATATGATGAACCTTTTGAACCAATTGCAGCAATTGTCTCTAAAAACTACTTCTTATAACCAGGCAGCACTGTCTACACCTTCACCTTCCCAACCTACCTCTATAAACGTCATCCAGGACTCTAACCCCAAAGGAAATCAATAGTATGATGGGAAGAGGAAGGGACGAGGTAAGAAGAAGAACCAGGAATGGAAAGACAATGTGATCAAACCCAGCAACGGTGCCAGTGAGGGTAGAAAAGAGTCCAAGAAAAAGGTTAAGTTTCCATGTAAGTTATGCAATGGAGATCATTTGACTCACCTCTGCCCTAAGATACAAGATGCTCAGCGCGTGTTAGTGCAGCAAGGGTCCTCTAGCTCCCAGGTTGTTCTCACTAACCCTTTTCCCCAAGGTTAGTTGCTGGCGCAAACTCAAACACTGGTACCTCCGCAGGGGGAAACTAGGAAGGGGAAAATTCCTCAAATGTTTATATGATGAGCTCTCATATCGATGTCGCTACGTGATCACGCGATTGTGGTGAAGCGGAAACATTTAAGGCTAAATATTTTCCCGAAACCACATACCCACTTCATATTGAGTGACCCTCTGCTGATTCTATACCTTGGATACCGAAAGGTTCCTCAAAGTGCTCGACTATTAACCCTAATGCTAGGGTAGCCCATAACTACTTGATTGTAGAAGATCTGGCTCAAATTCCTTGTGCTATGTCTACTTTGGAGGTACTCAAGTCATGTCCTACTCAGAGAAGTGCTCTGCTTTCGGAAATTGGTGCAGTAGATCCAAAGAATTATTTAGTGCTCACTTTTGATATGTTGAATGTTAAAAAGAGACTTCCTCACCATATGGCTTCCCAGATAAAGTCTACTTACCGAAAAACCAATATTTTTCGGACAGTTATAGATGAGGGAGCTTCCACATGCGTAATGTATATGTCATGTTGGAAGGACATTGGATCGCCTTCAGTTGTTCCTTCACCAACTCTCTTAACAACATTTGATGGACATTCTCATAGGCCACACGAAATTATCCCAGCCTTTCCTATATGTGTTGGTGGAAAGGTCGTAAATATTGAGGTGGAAATCGTTGATGTGAACATGGATTATAATCTCCTCTTAGGCAGAAATTGGATTTACGAGATGGATGCAATAGTTTCATCATTATTCTGCATCCTATGTTTTCCTTATGAGGGGAAGATTGTTAGGGTTGATCAACTAGACTATTCTCCAGGTGACTCCCACGAAAATTCGGATTCTACCGTTCCATTGGTGGATAATCCCCATCAACCTATTGAGAATTTAGGAGTTGGGATGTACTCTTCATTAAAGGGTATATTTGATCTTCCTGCTCCTACAGCTAGAATAAATGCAATTTCATCCTCTAAGGGACATTCACGGAAAGAGTTCTTTCGAACTCATTATTTTTTGGATGCTTGGACCTTACCTTCATCTACCACCACATTAGATGGAGGGGAGGTTGGTGGAATGTCATTTCCCATGTCTACAACGAAAATCGCTTATCAATCTATCATTAACTCTACAGAAAACCATCCCACCCATTTTTCACAGGAGGAGTTAGATGGTGATGTGGCTCCAGCTTGGACCCTTGACTCTACTTCTGCAGTGGATTGCTTAGATACAGTTTTACCATTTGAAGGAGAAATTTTGGAGGCAATGATGGGTGTAGATCGACCATGGGAAGATTTACATCATCGTTCATATTTTCTTCCTCCATTGCATGAAGTTGAATCCAGGGTCTCCAATCTGTTTACTATCAATGTTTGTATAATTTCAAACCCTTTGGCTCCAACATGGTTATCTGCCAAAGGTAATATGTCGGTTATCTCATGAACTATACCTATAAACATCTCTAGGAATCCTAACGTTAGTCGATTGCTCCCCTAAAGAAATTCAAATTTACACTGACCTCTTTAAAGAGTTTCGAGATGTATTCGCTTGGTCTTATGAGGAAATGCCTGGATTTGATCCATCTGTCATCCATCATGAGATCAAGACATACGAAAATGCCAAACCTAATCGTTAGAAGCTTCGACTGGTCAATCCTCGAAAAGTAGCAGCTATTAAAGCTAAAGTTTAAAAGCTGCTTAAGGCAGGTTTCATGTACCCCATTCCTCTAACTGAGTGGGTTTCCAACCTAGTTCTGGTAGATAAAAAACAAGGAATGATCCGAGTATGTATCGACTTTAGGGATTTAAATAAAGCTTGTCCAAAAGACAATTACCCTACACCTTTTATTGATCAAATTGTTGACTAATGTGTGGGTAATGAAAATTTTTCATTCATGGACGGATTCCCTGGTTACAACCAAATTTCTATCCGTCCAGAGGATCAACATCAGACAACTTTTATTTTTCCTTAGGGCACGTTCGCATACAAAAAGACGGCTTTTGGTCTTAAAAATGTTGGAGCTACTTTTCAGCGGACCATGTCTTATACTTTCCATGACATCAAACATGTTATCGAAACATACTTGGATGACTTAGCTACTCGTTCTTGAAAGAGAATTAATCATCCCAGCCACCTTCGGTTAGTTTTTGAGAGATGTCGTTTTTATAAAATCCGGTTGAATCCGAATAATTGTGTTTTTGTAGTCACATCTGGTTGGTTGTTAGGATTCATCGTATCAATTGAAGGGATTTGAGTTGATCCTTTCAAGTTTGAGGCAATGATTCAGTTGCCTCCCCTGTCTTCAACTCATCAACTTCAAAGTCTCCAAGGAAAGGCAAACTTCTTGAGAAGATTTATAGAAAATTGCACCGAGATTACCAAAGGATTTATGTGTTTGCTTAATAAAGGAGTTCCATTTTTATGGGACGACTTTGCACAATGATCTTTTGATGCTTTGAAACAAGCATCAATCTCTGCTCCATTGTTGAGTCTGCCAAATTATGGCAGAGATTTCCTTTTGTATCTCGCTGTGGTAGAATCAACCATAGGTATGGTTCGGGTTTAGGAGGATGATGCTCTCAGTGAGCATGTAATCTACTACTTGAGTCGAGGCTTAATAGGTCTTGAGCTACACTATTCTCCTATTGAGAAATTGGCCTTGTTAGCTATCCATGCTGTCTAGCGGCTTCGTCATTATATTCTGCTATGCAAAACATTTGTCTTAGCAGTTGTCAATCCTTTTCAGTTTATCCTCAGTAGGTGAGTGTTTGAGGGAAAATATAATCCATGGATTGTTATTTTGCAAGAATTCAATCTTGAGTTCTTGTCAGCCAAATCTAAGAAGTCATTGGTATTTGCGGAATTAATTTCTGAGCTGCCTTGTGAGGAAGCCATTGTTTATGAGGAAAATTTGCCCAACGAACATTATTCCTCATTTCTTCACAAGATCCCTCGTATGGAGATATCATTATATGTCTCCATACTTCGAAGTTCCCACTTGCTTCCTCCAATGATGAGCGTCGAAAATTACGTCACCTTGCCAAAAACTATGTTATCATTGGTGATACATTATATCGTAGAGGGGTTGATTCAATCCTTGAGCGTTGCTTAAATTTGGAAGAAGAAGAGTTTGTACTTAATGATTTCCATAGTGGAGCTTGTGCAGTCATCTATCAGGGCTTGCAACAACCCAGAAAATTTTGCGTGCCCACTAATTTTGGCCTTCAATTTTCAAAGATTTTATTGAAGTGGTCAAATGTTTCCACCCTTGTCAAATTTATACTCAAAAAATGTGTGTGCATCCAGCTCCACTTTTTCTTGTTATCATTGTCGGTCCATTTACGAAGTGGGGCATTGACTTTACTACTTGTAATCCACCTTCGGTGGCGAATCACAAGTACATCATTGTGGCCGTAGACTACTTTACAAAGTGGGTTGAGGCCATGCCTACATACAAAAATGATAGTGAAATGGCAGCCTTGTTTCTCTTCAATCAGGTTATTTCCCAATTTGGTATCCCAAGAGAGACTGTCACTAACCATGGCAGTCACTTCCAGAATCAACTGATGACCGAATTGGCTCTCAATTTGGGCTTCCTGTAGGAGCATTCATCTATGTATTATCCCCAGTGGAGTCGCCAATTCTGTTATGGGAATGAGCACCCTAGGGCTTTGGGTTGGAACCCCAATAGAGCAAGAGCAAGCTATAGTAAGAAACACTCATACAACTTAGGCAAAATGCTTATATAAACAAACTATGTGAGAGCGACCATACCCGGATGTCCTTCATTTGGGTAGATCCCGTAGGGTTCAGACCCTCTGCAACTCCCGATGTTCTTCAAATCTGAAAATCATACAGTTCGAACATACATAACAGTATAAAGGTGAAGCATTTTAATGAAACTAACTTTATATCATATAAGAAAATGACTAGTCATACATAAAAATAACATTCATATATGAATTACAACACTATCTGATGCATAAACACAGTTAATCTCGGAAACAAGACAACGCTTCTTTTTATTGTAGAAAGCTATAACTAACACGGAGAGAATTCACCTGAGTCTTCTTCTTCCGGCTCCAAGAAGAGCCATCCTCTAGATCTGTCTAGTCCCAGTCTTCAACAACCTCCTTCCATAACCAATAGCATGATATCTCAAGCAAGAGAGAGAATATCAACAATCAAGGAAGCAAGGGTTTCCTGAAACTTGGGGAAGTGCATGAAGCACAGGGATACTTCAAATTCAGTCAGGGATAATCACAGTATAATAACTCTATCTCTTCTTCTTCCCTTAGGCCTTCCCATAGAAGTATATTTATACTTCTCCCAATTAGTTTTTTAGTTGGGAAACAGTTGGTCCATGGGCAATAGGAGGTAATCAACAGGTAAAACCCATGAAATCCACCCATAGTTAAGGAAATTTAATTTTTTAAGCGTTTTAACACATATACGCGGGTTGGGTATTGACTAACCCGCGTGTGCATGTTTTTATCTCAGGGAAAAGTAGCGTAAAGGGAATAAAACACTGTTTTTAAAATATTTGGACCAAGTCTGGAAGGAGGGGTTGCCCTAGGCCATAAACCAAGCATCACAAATACAAAGGGTGATAAATGGTGTTATAATAGATGCATTGTGCAGTCTCAACCTTCAGTGATGTTTCTCTGCTACCTGGAACTTCACAGTTTTTGAGGTTTTCCCCCAAGACAGTTTCATTGTGTAATCCCAGAGCTGAGGAATTTGCCTTCCTTCCCATAATTGCACAGAAACTGCCTCAAAGCCCAACTTGAATTGCGCACTTCGCAAGATCAGTAATCAAGCCTCCTACCTACCTGTTGGAACCCCGCAATTTCCAGAGACATGAGCTTGCTTTTCTTCCCAAAACTGCGTATAGATTTCCTCCCAGTGACCTCCCACAGCTGAGACTCAAACTGTCCTCTCTGGTCCCTCTTCTGCCCTTGTTGGCTTGTTGGCGCCTGACCCAGGTTCGGAGGTGATTTAGCCAAACAAATCCCGGTACTACTAGCCCTTTTGGCAACAGTCCGCAGAGCGCAGGCTGAGGTCTCACCCGAAGTAGTATGGGAGGGTTTCCGCACCATGGAGATGTCTGATGAGTTCAAGAAGTCTGCTGTTTGACCCTGCGTGCACGTTGCTACGTGCACTTACCCGTACCTCGCAGCCTGTGATGTTGCCTTCATGCAGCCCTATTCGGGGTTCGAACACTATATTACCCAATTCTTTACTGGTAGTTCTTCATTAGTTGATTAACTTAGTTTATTTGCAAGTGTAAAGTATACTTAGAAATATAAATCATTCATACAAGTGCGTGCAATAAATAAATAGTGTACTTGCAATTCATATTAACAGATAACAACCCAAGAACAAATACACAGAATTAAGATAAAACTTCTCTTTATTATTCTCTTTCTTCGGTTACAGACTCGACTCCGCCCTGCGCACTTAGCTACAGGGGTCTGTGCACTCAGCTGCGAACAACTAGGCCTCTGCGCACTCAACTGCAGAGCCTTCTCTATGACCCAAGACACACTTTACACTTGCTCTATGCTTCTACTTCTCTCTCTCATACTTCGTTCTTTCTTTTTCCTATTAGAGCCTCACTCTATTTATACAATCGCATGGTTCGTGGACCATGGGTAGTCTGACATTACATTACAAACTAGGGCGAACAACCCTATGACTCTGACATACTTCCATGCCCACAATTTGCAGGGCTTTACAACATTATTCGGTCAAAACATGGGCTTTGAGCACCAAAACATGCCTCGGGGGGATTCCATGCCAAGCAGGCCCCCAACACAAACATCGTGACTCGCCCTTGAGTCACTCTATTGGTGTGGTGATCTTGGCACAGAGTTCCTCCAACTGTCGTCAAACTATGCTAATGTCGGCAGTGCATTGCGCCACTGCTTGCTAGATTTGTTTCATCCTCTGCTCCATGTCTGAATTGTTTCCCTACATCTATACCAGCATCTGCTACATATGTTTATAGTCCCGTGCCTCTCTCTGGCTCCTCGAAGCGTGAAGACTGTGCCTCGGCTGGCTAGTCAGATAGCCAACCCACCCGTGTAGGGCTTCAAGCAGTTGCCATTTACTTTGCCTGGGAAGGGTTCTCCATTTATTTCGACTAGTTGGATCGTGCCTC
This sequence comes from Pinus tabuliformis, assembly GCA_031772625.1. Lineage (NCBI taxonomy): Eukaryota > Viridiplantae > Streptophyta > Pinopsida > Pinales > Pinaceae > Pinus > Pinus tabuliformis. The sequence goes on along the minus strand of CM062820.1, from coordinate 1,479,781,965 downwards.
CGTCTGTGACCGCCTTAACCACGTATGGTCCCAACCAATGCATTCTGAATTTTCCTAGAAATTTTTCAAACTTACTGTCATACAGCAGCACTAAGTCATTCACCTTGAAGGTACGCAACTTGATATGGCGGTCATTCTCAACTTTTTCACGCTGCTTTTCTACCTGCTGATGAAACCCAGCCAAGAACTGTTCTTCCTCAATTTATTCTAATCGCGCGAGCCCCTGCTCCAGAGCTTCGTGGTCTGTCATCCCTGTGAGCATTGCTATGCGCAGACTAGGTACAATATATTCCATCGGCATGACAGCTTCGATGCCATAAACTAACCAGAAAGGTGTTTGTCCCATCAGTTTCTTGCACGTTCTCTTGTAAGCCCATAGCATTGCAGGTATGTGTAGGTCCCAATCGCTTTGCTGCGCATTGCACGTGTTGGTCAGCGCAGTCTCCATTATTTTGTTCAAGGCTTCTACAGTCCCATTGGCTTGTGGGTGGTACGGTGTACTTTTCTGATGGTACACCTAGAATTCTTTTGTGAGCGCGCTAATGGTTTCGTTCAGGAAACGTGTTATGCAATCACTCATTAAGATTTCAGACAGCCAAATCAGGTCAACAAGTTTTCGAACAAGAACTTCGTAGCCGTAGCAGCGGTGAAGTCTTTGACTGGTTGCGCCTCTGCCCATCATGTCAGGTACTATGTCACGGTGATGATGTAGCGCACGCCCGTCTTACCCTGAGGTTTGATAGGTCCCACAAAGTCAATTTCCCATTTCTCGAATGTTTGCAGTGTTATTTTCGGATTCAACGACATCTCGTCCCTTCACAATGGTTTTCTAGTACTTTGACATATATCGTAGGCTTTACAAGATGCTTTTGAATCTTGGTGAAGGGTTGGCCACCATAACCCTGCATGAAGAATATTTTGTGTAGTTGCGCATCCTGCATAGTGTCCTCTTGTAGCGCCCCCATGTGCTTCCATGTGGATCTGACTTCATTCAAATTCAGGCACATATCTTCACAAGATCTCATCATTTCCCATTTTGTATAGGTGCCCCGTGATGACAAAAAAAATTGTCGTGCGCACCACCAATTCCTTCTTCTGTTGAACGGAATATTCCTTTGGCACAGTCCCTGTTGTCAGAAAATGGATTATATCTTCGAAGTGCTCGTCTGCGACGTGCACTGCAAAGAGTTGTGCATCAGGTAATCATTCCTCGAAACTAGTAGGCTCCTCGCCCGTCTCAATACGCGACAAGTGATCTGGTCCTATGTTCAGGAATCTAGGTTTGACCATGACCTCAAAGTCATATTCTTGAAGTAATAAGAGCCACCTGCATATGCACCCCCCCAACACAAGCTTATTGACCAAATATTTCAGTGCAGAATGGTCTGTATACATCATGAAATGTCCTCCTAGCAAATAGTGTCAGTATTTTTGGAACGCACACACCATCGCTAACCCCTCGCGCTCAGTTGTGGAATAGTTCTTCTCGGCTTTAGATAATCTACAACTTGCAAATGCAATAGGATAGTCCAAGCCCTCGTCGCCCTCTTGTGTTAGCACTCCTCCAAGCGCGATACACGATGCATCAACATGGACATGAAACTCCACATCCCATTTTGGGAAGACCAAGATTGGAGCGGAGGCCAATTTCCCTTTTAGGACATCCAAGCTCTTCATGCAATCATCATTCCAGCAGAATGTGAAATTTTTTTAAATAGTTTCTCCATTGGCATGGAGATTTGGGCATAGCTCTTGATGAACTTCCTATAGTATCCTGTGTGTCCCAAGGTAGCGCGCAGCTATTTAACACTTTGCGGTGCTTACAAATTTAGAATTACTGCAATCTTTGCAGGGTCCACCATCAACCCCTGTTTGCAGACCACGTGTCCTAATAGGTTTCCAAAGGGATCAAGGAATGTGCAATTCTTAAGGTTTATCGCAATCTGGTGTTGTCGACAAGTATCTAGCATCAAGCGTAAGCTTGCTACATGGTTTTTAACTAATCCGAAGACAGTCCAATCATCCATATAGACCTCCAAGAACTTGTGGATGTATTCTTTGAATGCGGCAACAACGATGCGCGAAAATATGGCTGGTGCGTTCTTTAATCCAAATGGCATAACGGTGTATTGAAAGTAGGCCCATTCCGTTGCGAAGGTCATCTTGCTCCTGTCTTCCGACGCGATTTTGATCTGATGGTACCCTGAGAACCCATCCATGAACGAGTATGCTTCTTGTTCACCAACGTTTTCCAATACTTCATCTATGAGTGATGTTGGGAATTGGTTGTGTACACGGGCATCATTCAGCTTCCTAAGGTCCATGCATATTATTATTTCACCCTTGTGTTTTTTCTCCTGTACTACCATAGGGCTTACCGAGTCAGATTCTTCCACCAGTTAAATAATTTCGGCTGCGATCATTTTGTCTAATTCTCGGCGGACCTTTTCATTATACTTCGGATTCAAGTAGTAAGGCCACTGCCTGACCGGCTTCGCGTCGAGTTATAGGGTGATATTCATCATCCCTAAGTCACCAACGATCCCTTTTAAATCCTAATTTTGGTCGGGAATAAGTCTTGGTATTCGCTAAGTAACTCAGCGACCTTATCCACCGTGGCATCATCCCAATAGTCATTGAGCGTTGGATACTTTTGTTCCGCCTCTGTCCCAATGTTTACTTGCTTCATTTTTAGTGGCGGGGTGATGTCTGGATCCTCAATCAATGGTCCTTGAACCTCGCGACAACCTTCAGTTTTGGGAATGTTAATATTTCGTGGGTCCTCATCATCCTCCTCAATATTTACATGGTAACTCTCCAACGTGCAGCTCAGTTGTGTCACCCAATCTAGCTGAAGCACTTCCATTGGCTCCTGGGGTATTTTGAAAATAGTTGCTTTTACTACTTGTAGCTCATCATCAACAGTATCCCACCAACAATATTCAAACGTGAAGGCTAACGGGAATCCTTCACGCAAGATGCCCCATTCGCTCGTGCCATGGCAGATCTCCGTCTCAGTATACCAATTCATGGGTATGACATCCAGAGTATGACAAAAGATATGCACCCATTCAGGTTGTGGCTCCTCCCCATAGACCTTGGTCCATTTTGCGAGGTGTGTACGTGGATCATCACGTCCGTCATACTTGTCTACTAGCCGCATTTGTGGTTTCCCAAATCGTATAACCATCTTTCTTCTGTAGTCGTGCCAGTTCTCAAAACTTCTTTGATGCATACCCCACCATCTTGCAAGCGTAGCGCGTAGTGCCCAGTTCAAAGCGTCAAAACGTTGCTGTTCTGGCACCTCTCTTTCAAATTCATTTAGGAATTTATCCACCGCGGTCAACCCATCATACATAGAAAGATCCCTTACCTTTGTTGTCATGCAGTGCAGTGATGTTACCATCATGCTGAAATTGAGCGTGGTTACCTCCTGTAACCGGTTTTGCCTTCATTCTATTTCCTCATCTGAATCCAATGTGCAGGAGCTTTCACGCTCCCATGAAATCTTGCCATCCACTATAGGATTCACCCAATCCTGTTCCTGAGCGGTTATCTTGTAGATACAGTCTAGATCATTGTCACTTTCATCGTGGCGCACTGGTTCTGTGTAGCGTGATCCTTCCGCAGGGTCTAAAGGTACCACTACGCACAGTGACTTTTTCTCAAAAATCATTTTTCGCTTCTTCTAATTTATTACTTCGTTCATATCAGTGGCCTAATCTATTCCCAGTAGCTCGAGATAGGGATTGCTGTCATCGATAATCTCTATCACTTCGAAATCTACAAGCACGCTCACACCTTCGATGTCTACCATTATTCCCTGCAATCTTCCCATTGGTAGGATCTTCTGCTGGTTCGCCATTCACAATTGAGTAGGGGACCATTGCAATGCGGGCCTGCCCATGTGCTCCCATGTCTGGTTTGGCAGTGCGTTCGCGTCCGATCCTAAATCTAGAATTACTTGATCCATTTCATACTCCCCGATTTTCATAGTCAATCTCAACTCCCTTCCTTTTTGAATTGTGTGCCTCCCGAGCTTCCGGACTACGCGTGGTTCTCCTGACCTAGCGCACCTAGTGATGAGTTCCTACAGTCCCTTCACAACCTTGCTATCGTGCAGCAGCTTCAAGCTTGTCTCCAAAAAGGTAGTAAGCATTGATGGGTCCATCTCCAGTTCTAGTTTGTCCTTACTACCTGAAGTGGAGGCCTCCATGAAGCTCTTCTTAGATTCCATGAATGTCTCCTTTGCGTGCTCCAAATCAAACTCTGGTTCCTTTGTAAGAGCCTTGCGAACCTAAGCTCTTTCTTCAGGTTGCTTGCCCTTGTCATCTCCTATCATAATACCACTTCGAAGCACGATGTTTACATTTGGGTCCTCTTTGCGCGACTCATACCTCATCATTTGCATATTCTGAGTCGGGGGAGGCTGGAGTATTCCTTTATTGCGCAACCTCACTATCAGTGTGGGGTAGTCCTCCATCTCGTGATCAAACTAGGTACAATATAAACATGATGCTCTCATCAGATTTGTACAATCGCAGGCATAATGCCCTGGTCCTCCGCAATTGTAACAAATCAGCTGTCCACGACCCCTTCCTAGTCCCATTCCACCTCATCCCCATCTGCACCCCTGAAATCTAGTGCGCGCCATCCCTGTATTTTGATCGAGGGCTCGTGTTTTGTTCTGAACTGTATAGGCAGGAGTCCGATCCATCATCAGTTCATAACTTCTATAAGTGTGATCATCATGGCCTATTGACCTGCAGAAATTACAAAACAACTATTAGGACGTCTCCGTATACTTTTGTAATAGGTGACAGTTATTTGTAACGTGATTCACTCCTATCTGAAAAATCACACACCATAATGCAGGTGCCACACTTGGCTCGGCTTATGCCTTTAGTCTCAATGGCATTGGCCCTTCTCCTGCTAGGTAGTTCGCGAAGACTAGACAGTGGACCTTGTCATGTCCCTGGCCTTTACATTTTATGCCCCATACCTCCTCGCGCGCTTCTGGGCAAGCTGTCTTGTCTTGTTTCAAACTCTGCATTTCAAGGCACAAGTTCTGCAACTACACGTGGATCTGTTGAACTCCCAAGTTAAGATCTTGTATCGGGGTTTTGTGTAGTCTCATTGCAATCTGCAAGGCCTCGGCTTGAGTGGTTAGCTTTTGTTGTGACAACGCGGTCCTTAGATGTGGCGTTAGTGATTCTACAAACCATGCGCAGTGTTGCCCATCTGTCAAAGTCATATTAGCTTCCCGGATTTTACTCTTCAGTCTCTGATCCAGCTCCCAGGGGGTCTCGCCTGGAAGCATCGCGATTTCCTTAAATCCAATGATCGACTGTGTCTCTGATTTTGGCCTGCTAAATTATTTGTCCAGCGCAGCTTGGATATCAGCAATCCCTGCGTTCAGATTGTCATTGGAATGCTTAATATACCACGTTAGTGCACGATCTTGCAGAGTGCTGACCAACGTTGCTTTCTTTATATTGTCATTTTTGACTCCCTGCACTGCCCATACAACGTTTATCACAAACCAAAACTAGTCCGGGTCTTCATTCCCTACTCCTTTGAACACTGGAAACTTTATTGCGCTTGCCATATTGAACTGTGGTGGTGGCGAAGGTTGTGTAGGTGAAGATGGGGTTAAAGATGGTGAAACTGACGGTGGTGTTGGTGGAAGGGGTATGCGCGGAATTCACTGCTTGATCAAATTGATCTTACTTCTGGGCGAAACCTTCACGAGCTCTTCTTTGCTTTCTTGCGGAGGTGAAATCCAAGGGCTAGTTTCTATCTCTGTGCTACCTTCATTTCTATAGATCCTCTCACTTCGTGTACCCCCAAACATCAATTTATTTGCATAACCCGCTTTTCACACAACAACATTTTAATACAAGCATTCAAAGATTTAACGTACTTACCTCGCAGTCCTTTGAGGAAGCGTCGCTTCACCTCGTTGTAGTTGACTGACGTGTCTACCACGAACTCGATGATAAACCCTCCTATAATTCGATTGAGCCAATGGTCCACAATGCATGTGATCTTATCTTCTGATGCTTCTAGCCTACGCACCAACTCCGGAATCCACACAATAGGTTTGTCGAGCCTAAACCTTCCTTGACTGTCTGCTAGCTTCGTGATCCACTCGTACAACTCAAAGGGGAAGGATGCAAAGAAAATTTCGTGGATTTTTGTATATAAGTAGCCCTCTAACCACTATTCCTTTGATACTCATGAATTCCTGTTTTCTTGAGCTGCGAACTCGTGAATTTTTCTGCCCAACCACCCTTCAATTTCTTTCTTTGTCAGATTCCAGTGACACGACATCAGACATCTCTTATGCAGATCCTAATCCTGACAATGGAACCATTTGTTGGCTTGTTGGGGGCTGACCCAGGTTCGGAGGTGATTTAGCCAAACAAATTTCGATACTACTTGCCCTTTCGGCAACAGTCTGTGGAGCACGGACTGAGGTCTCACCCGAAGTAGTATGGGAGGGTGCTAGAACCAGGTTTCTGCACCCTAGAGATGTCTGATGAGTTGAAGTGGTCTGTGGTTCGACTCTGCGTGCACGTTGCTATGTGCACTTACCCATACCTCGCAGCCTGTGATGTTTCCTTTGTGCAACCCTATTCGAGGGCCGAACACTGTTATTACCCAAGGCTTTACTAGTAGTTCTCCATTAGTTGATTAACTTAACTTATTTGCATGTATAAAATATACTTAGCAATATAGATCATTCATACAAGTGTGCATAGTAAATAAACAGTGTAATTGCAATTCATATTAACAGATAACAACCCAAGAACAGATACATGGAATTAAGATAAAACTTCTCTTTATTATTCTCTTTCTTCAATTACAAACTCGACTCCACCCTACGCACTCAACTGTAGGGGTCTGCGCACTCAGCTGTGGACAACTAAGCCTCTACACACTCAACTGCAGAGCCTTCTCCTACTCTACGACCCAAGACACACTTTGCACTTGCTCTATGCTTCTACTTATCTCTCTCATACTTCGTTCTTTCTTTTTCCTCTTAGAGACTCGCTCTATTTATATAATCCCATGGTCCGCGGACCATGGGTAGGTCGAAATTACATTACAAACTAGGGCGGACAACCCTATGACTTTGACATACTTCCACACCCGCAATTCACGGGGCTTTACAACAATATTCAGTCAAAACATGGGCTTTGAGCCCAAAAACATGCCTCGGGGGGATTCCATGCCCAACAAACCTATCTTGTCTTCCCTCAGAAAACTGCGCATAGGTGCCTCCCAGGGTCCCACCTTGCAGCTGCCACTAGTGACCTGAACTGTGCAATCCTACCTCCTAGTGGTCACTACACAATTTTCCCCAACAGTGAAGACTATGCCCAAGAGTTCCTCAACCAAGCCTGAGCTGCGCACTGCGTAGTCTTAGTGATTAGTCTCCCTCCATGTCACCTAGAACTGCGCAATGCGCAGTTACTGGGCCTTCTCCCTTATCCTGTCATCTTTCCTGGGCCTAGTCCATGGAAAACAATGGATCATATTAGATTAGGAGGTTTTGGATTTGATGATATTCTGTCATGAGTGAATTGCAAGAACAAGTACACTGATGGATCATGGCGAGATGAAAAACGAGATAAAGAAGGAGCGAACATGCTAGAAGACTCACTTGCAACTAGATGGATGAAATAATATCATCAAAGAGAAAGCGGAAGGAACACATACATGTAACCATATTACAAGGCCAAGATCATTAAAGACCCCACAACATCAAGCCATGCGGAGGAGAAGACAAAGCACATCCAATAACACATCCATCACTTAGCAACAAAAACAGCTTTACATTGCCACCACATCCAACCAATCCATGTCAACAGTGTCATGTCAAGTTGTGTCATGAGTTGTTAAGGTCACATCACTACCATGGGCCATATCTATTGTAATCGAATGTAATTTGAAGTGAAAGACTAATGTACACACATTGAAGATGAAGATTCATGTCAGTTGTAAAGTCATAGGAAGTTGAACAGTTATGAGGGTAGTCCAAGAGTCACAAGGGTCAAGCATCACCCTTGGCTATATATACCCCTCCCATTGTATGAGCAAGGATTTTTCACCTTGGCTCCTCCAACGAAGCATAGAGAGTTTTTAGTCACTTCTTTGAGGAGCGAGGAGTGGCTCCCATGTCCCACTACTGGGGCTAGTGATGTATGTCATAGATATGTGTTTTCGAATGTTTGCTTAATACAGAAGCTTGTCCAGGCCAACACTTTTTCATTCATGTCTTGTAGATGTTTGTAAGACTATTCTTTTGACATTTTTAATTCATGTTTGTTTCACATGTACTAAGATAGTTGAACTATTTTGGTTGTTTTAGTACTTACCTTGTTGGGAATGTGTTTTATTAGTTATCATTGTTCTCTCATCCTTCTAGAATATTCCGCAAGATACTAGACATACCTTCCTCGCTCATTGGTTATAATGATCGTCACATCTGTGTGGACTACTCTGATGGATGGTGGACGAGTCTCCCTTTGTACTTTGGTTTTAACGACTGCCGCATCCACTGTGGACTATTCCGCTGGATGCTGGACAAACCATTCCTGGTTCTCGTGTGTCTCTTCCTGGGTGGTACTATTACCTCTCACTTAGAGGCTCACTTTTCTCCCCCCTTTTTAGTAAGAAAACCTTGAAATAGTTACGTTACGCACTCACCAGGCACACTTACCTTGCTGTTTGAAGATACGAGTGTTACACTCTCATGTGCTAACAGCTAGATCTAAGGCAGATCTTTGAGTATTTGGAAACCCGACCTTTATGCCGGATGGGACTCCTATAGCAAATGGTGTGAGGTCTAGTTGGGACTTCATATCGGGGAGATCCCCTTGGTTGATGAATTTCCAGCACCATCAACAAAATGGCGCTAGAAGGAGGGCTAGATGACAACCTATGCCCATAGATTCTAGTTTGAATCTCTTATTTTAAAATGGCTCTTCCAGAAAGCATAATCCTAGGATGTTTATCTAAAGACCTTAATTGTACCATCCCTATGAAATTCATTAATGACATGTCTGAAATTAAGTTTGATGGTGAGGGTGAATCAACATTTCATGAACATTTGTTTCAAGTTATCCGTCTCTATTTTTGTAACAAAGTAGGTTCCAAAGATGTCATGCCTAGATTACTCACCCTCAAATTCAAAGGTCGTGCTAAACAATGGTGTCATACATTACCCATTTCTTCTATCCATTCACTCGCTCAGCTTACAAATATGTTGTGTAAATCCTACGATAAGTATGACCACAAAGATGTTTGTGAAAGAATCGTCATTTAAGAATGAAGCTTGATGAATCATTTGAGGATTTTGTTGATTGGTTCCTTCACCTCTGTTGCGAAATTCTTGAAAAAAATTGAACTCGCATTTCTTAAGAGAAGAGTTTAAACAATTAGTTTAAGTCTCCTTATATGGTGAGCCTAAACCTCCTGATTTCCTTTCCTCCCCAACTCTTGCAAATCACGAGGCACCTCAAATTAGAGAGGAGGAGCCCACCACCCCATTTATTCCTTGTCCTCCTCCTTTTTTGTTCCTGATGTGGGTGACCCCTTGCGGTGATCATGAAGCTAAGAAATATGTGAATAAATTCCCCAACACATCTTCTCTTTTGTATCCCACTTCAATGGTGGAAATTCGAAAATGGCTCAAGAAGTCTAAAGCAAAAACTCACTCCTCCATAATTTCCGCAAGAGGATGTCACCGTTCACAACTCTAATATCAAGACTGATCCAAATTTTTTTTCTCCTCTATCTTCTCCACATCATGACTCCTTGTACCATGACTCATTTGATCATTCTACTTCACCAACCATTTTTTCACATCCTCTTGATTCTCAAGTTGCTAGCTCAAATTGCGATTAGGTGCAAGGAAATCACATTACATAGGTAGAGGAGTAGGAAGGTGAGGACACTACCAATTCTTCCTCTCTGTTTCAAAATTGTCCGCATCAAAACAATGAGTTTCCATTCTTGAATGACTCTAAATCTACTAATCTCGGAGGAAAATCCAGTCCAATCAATTCTTTCAATGAATCCCCAGTCTTGGGCAGCAATCACTCCCATGCTTCCATATGTCATGAAAAATTCCCAAGCATGTCATATGATCTTCCGATTTCTCATGAAGATTCTAACTTAGATCTGGAATCTACTTCAGCCAAAGAAGGAATTCATATTGAAACTTCCTCTTTACGTAACTTTCCCTTGCGTCCTACCATTCGAAACACATCTACGTGCGACAGAGATATGCTGTTTTCTCTTCCTTCTTCATCATATGAGTTATCTCCTTGATTGACAAAAGGTAGTGAGGTTGCCCATCATAAAATCGAAAACATTCTAATCATAGAGTATCCTTCCCATTCCTTGTCATCCCTTCTTTTGCGTGAAGACAATTTGTCAAATCAACTTGCTCATGTGATCTCACCAATTAATTTATCTTTGGATGTACCATCAGAAGAGCCTCTTCAATTGAGTAATACGATTGTTGTTGAAGCTAAAAAATTTGGTGAAACCTATGACAGAGATGGCTGCCACCCGGAGATCAATTTTGAAATTAGCAACAACAACCACCCTCAAGCCATGCATGGTCTAGTTCAAGCTTCAAAATGTGATTATACAATTATGGAAAGTTCCGAGATGTGCCAGGGAGTCGAGGCACTTCAATGTTTCTTGATGGTTGTGTTAGGACTCCGTGACTCTAGTAAGCCTCCCGAACCATATCAGATCTAGTTTCTCATGCACAATCCATCTATCTACATGGTTTCAGTCAATGTGGATTCCAAGTGTGATCTTTCAAATTTTCATGTATGGCTGAATTCATGAATTTGTTGCATTTCATTCATATCCATGCAAATCTCTTATATCAAACTCAATTTGGGGATGTCCATCTCTCATGGTATCATGGGATTGTGAAGTTGATCATCTCAAAGACTATGTTTGCCAAGAATCATACTTATTGAAATTCCCCCTTAATTGTCAGGTCTTCAGTCTTCTTGCTATCCTTGTACTGCAAATCTATCCTCTCGTCACAACATAAATATCCCTAGGTGATGATGAATGCACAAGCTATCACACAAATAAAGTTCCTCTCCATTCTCCATGCCTCAACTAGTTTCACACATTCACAATGCCAGCATCCCTTTTAAATTATTTTGATGACCATGATGCTTGCGTAATTGGTCACCAGTTGCACGAAGGCGACCCGTCATATGTAGATCACATCAAACTTGGTTCGATTGTTCAGAGAATTCACAAGATTGTTCAAATTGATTTTTTGGTGTTCATTACAAACTGGGAATCTGATGTTTGAATCGACCCATCTGACCAATTCTCTATCTTGGGTGACTATAATTCAGCTTATCATTTTCCCATCAGCACATCCAATGACAGTCACTTCACACTATCTGATCTTCATTGTTTAACATCTCTCTCTTCATATTTATGTCAAGTAGGTGAGGCACTTCAGCCTTCACTAATGGTTATGGCGGGTCCTCACTGTCTTGGCATGACTACTAAGAATGATTAGATCTCATTTTCCTTACAATATTCCCATCGTGATCTTTCTTCTCAAATCCAAAATTTATCTTTTCAAATATCACGAGGCTTTCAAGATGGCCATCATGAATTTTATGATCCAATCGTTGAATGGTTGGAACAATCTTACTTGGAAAACTCTGTTGCAAGCAGCAAGTTTCAATCCTTCCTCGCACTTGCTAGGAAGCTCAATGCTGAACAGGAAACACTCGCAAGAGGCTTCTGAATTTTGTTGAAAAGTGGTATCCATCAAAAAGGTAAGCATGTGGATTGGATAATAGTAGTGGTTGTGACCCGTATTTCTGACCACAGGCAACACCTTCCTTCCCATGTGAAAGTTTTTAAATTTTTTGGTATTTTCTATTGCACATCATTTTTTATTTGTTTTAATCGTTCATATCTTTGTGGATGCGGGCCAGGTATGACTACGGTGGCTTCATTGGAAATTTCATTACACGTAACCCCGACCATCTAGCTGTTAGGATAGGAGTAGGATTAGTTGCATCTTAGTTTTATTTTCCTTGCAGTCATCTTGCACTCGTTCCTGGTAGTTCGTCTTGGTTTTACATCATGTTTTCTTTAGTCATTTTGTTCTCTTGTCTTTCGATTTTAGTTTCCTGGTTCTATGTCTTCTCTCTTTTGCTTTTTTTCCTTCCTTGTTCAGTTTTCTGTTTGTTATCACTACATGAATAAGTGTTGTGCCTGGAACTGTTGTGGCTTCCAAGTGTGTATGTGGTTGGGCTTCAAAGATTCTTGTGACACTTCAACATTTGGCCAGTCCTGAGTCTAGATTCCTTGTAATTTGTTGTAACTTTTGACCGATGAATTCTTGATAGAAAATGTGATCCGTCTGTAAGGAGAGCTTTGTTCCAACCATGAACCTATGTCCAGTCTAGGAACCTCATGCCTATACTCATTTTACCGCTTTGGTGTGTTCAAGCTTATCAAACTAGTAGAAATGGAGAAGGGGGAAAATATAAATGAGAAAACCTAAATCAGAGGTCTTTATATGCTTCTCTGAAGGAACAACCTCTCCTGCTCTCAATAAGTCGGGATCCCTCTTCTACCCCAAAAATAAATAAGTGCCTATGCACAGTTCTCTTTAAAAAATAACAAAGGCGAAAGAAGAGAAAGGCTTCCTGCGCAGAGAGGTGAAGCAGGTAACTCCGCTGGGGAATTCTCCAAGGTAGTTGGAAGTGGAGCAATACTTGTGTTCCTGCGTGACTCCACCGGGGTACTGTCCAAGCCTGCTGGCAGCAGAGTAACACCTGAGATGAAAAACAATACTTTGAAAATCTTAAGCTCGTGAGCTAAACTACCCTTCCCAATTCGAAACACTGTGATCTGGCTAAATCTTATGTTGTATTCAACTGAGAAGGTACAAATGGGAACATGTCTGCCCATGCAATAAGTGGGGAATCCAAAGAAATATACACGATAAATCAATACTCCGTGAAGGACCAAGGCCCTGCACTAAAATGAACCAAGACAGAGAAGCTGGTATTCAACTAGTGTGTCACCAAGTGTTGTAGCGACTACAACACCCCCCAAAATTTTGGCTTATACTTAAATTTCAGAGCCTATTGTGGATCCTGTGATCGATCATTCCTTAGTCACTTATTTGGTGAGCTAATGATATCAAGCTTCCCTCTTCAATCTTAAGATTCGTTCATGCTTTTATTTTTATATAGTATGTGTCATATTTGGCCATGAGGATTATTGCTTGTTATGCAAAGGGAAGTTTGTTTTACTTTAAGGGGAAATATTTGTGAGAATGGGTTGTCCTCACCACATAGACATGTTTCACACTCATTTCACACACTCTTACACAAGTGTTTCCTTTATCCTCCCAAAGTCTATCATCGAAGCCACACTTGTTGTAAGCTGCCACAAAGGTTGTTGCATTAAGCAAAGTATGTGTTATATGTTCTGGATGGTCTATGTTGTATCAATAAGTGTTCAAGTGTGTGATCATAATCAAGTAATATCACTATTCACATTCATTCCATTGATTCCCCACTTAACAAACTCTGAAGTTTCCCTAGCAAACTAGCCCCTGAACTGCGCACTTTGCATATGTGATCCTCAAGATTTTCCCTTGCCTGCTAGAACTTATCAATGCGCAAAAAGCCCAACCTCCCTTACCATTCAAAACTTCTCAGTCATTTCCTATAGTGTCCTTCCCTCAGCCGGAACCCACTATCTCCAAAAACTGCAGAGTTTTGTTCCTCAAGCATTTCAGCTACGCAGTTCGCCTTGCATCCTAAAACTGCACAAATGTGTCCTGCTAGGGCCTCATCCTACAACAGTGCCTTGCCCCCTAAAACTGCACAGTTTTGTCCCACGGCTGCCAAGTCTACCTTGCATCCTGAAACTCCGTAGATTTGTCCTCCCAGAGCCTCATCCCGCAACAGTCAGTGCCCGCTGAAACTATGCAATTGTGTTTCTCAGGGGCCACAAAGAAGGATGACATGCTAGATGACTCTCAAAGAGGTGAGGAGAAAGATAAGTAGAACAAGGAACCCAAGGTATGATAGAAGATCCGAACTGTATGAAGACTCCATCTGATGCATAACCCTTTGGAGGGTAGGTATGGAAAACAAAGCACATCTTTTGAAATACACCTCTTAGTGTATCTTGAAGGAATTCTTATCATTGTCGTATCATTCCATCTTCAATGACATGCATGGTTGCAAGCACTAAAAGTCATTCCATATGTTTCCTCTATGTGTCCTGCTCCCTTTCGCTTGTTGGATCAATTGTCGTCTTTTGACATGTTTGGTTGTTATTTCATGTTTGTGAACCGTTCTGGTAACCTTAAAGGTTGGTCTTCATGTATGCAAGTTGTCCTAGCCATGTAAACACCTATCTCACTCATACACAAAGTTATAAGAATTGTCGCACAAGTGTCGTCATGGTCATCCAAAGGTCTATCCCAAGTGTCGTGTTTGTCACTTTAAACTCTAGATAGTCTCACAGATGGAAATGCTTTGTGTTGTTCTATCGGTGGTCTATGTTTTCATGTTGTCGAAGTATGCTAAGTGTGTGATCATAATGACGAGTCCTCACAATTTCACTTGCCTCCCACACTTAGCCATTTTCTTGAAAATCCTTCAGACTGAACAACTCACTTCACCGGACCCCAACCGAGTTTCATTGCACAGTCTCAACCCTCAATGATGTTGCTCTGCTACTTGGAACTACGCAGTGTTCAAGGTTGTCCCCTAGGACAGTTTCACTGCGCAATCCTAGAGGTGATAAGTATGTCTTCCTTCCCAGAATTGCGCAGAAACTGCCTCAAAGATAGACCTGAACTGCACACTTCACAAGATCAATCATCAAGCCTCCTCCCTGCCTACTAGAACCCCACAATGCACAGACACTTGAGCCCGCTTTGCCTCTTAGAACTGCAAAGAGATGTCCTCCTAGTGACCTCCCGAAACCGGGACTCACAACTCCCAGAAACTACGCAGAACTTTCCTCTCTAGTCCCTTTGTTGCCCTGTCTTGTCTTCCCTCAAAAAAATTTGTAGAGGTGCCTCCCAGGGTCCAAAATTGCAACTTCCACTAGTGACCTCAACAGCGCAATCTCACCTCCCAATCGCCACCGCGCAATGTTCCCCAACAGTGAAGACTGTGCCCCAGAGTTCCTCAACCAAGCCTAAGTTGTGCACTCCACAATCTTAGTGTCTGGTCTCCCTCCATGTCACCTGGAACTGCGCAATTCGCAGTTACTCGGCCCTCTTCCCCAACCTATCATCTTTCCTGGGTCCAGTCCATGGAAAGAAATGGATCATCTTAGACTAGGAGGTTCTGGATTTGATGTTGTCCCGTCATGAGTGAATTGTAGGAACATGTACATTGATGGATCATGGCGAGACGACAAAAGAGATGAAGAAGGACAAAACATGCTAGAAGACTCACTTGTAGCTGGATGGACAAAAGAATCTCATCAAAGAGCAAGCGAAAGGAACATATGCATGTAACGATCTTACAAGACCAAGATCATTGAAGATTGGTCCAAGTGGATATTGGTGGCCACCCACCTATTCCACTTGGACCCCCAACACTGTCTCTTTCAGTTTTTTATTTTCCTTAATTGTAGCACAATTTACTATTTTTGGCAATTTTTCAGGTCCTGACATTTTGGAGCCATTTTGAGGCCCAAAACGATGCTTTTAGGGAAAAAGGAGAGACTGAAATGTACCAAAATAGCTTCCCAATTTTCCTCATGCCTTCTCTTCGAGATCTTTGAAACAAGGTATTATGATAGCCAAACGGAGATCGTATGCCAAAGTTACGACCATGGGAAGTTGATGTAAAGATTTACCCAAACGGGGCCCACAATTTTGCGCTTCATCTCCTAGGGTTAGGTTTTTGGATGTTTAGGGTTTTACATTGTTTCTCAATAATAAATAGGCCTTTGAGCCTCATTGTAACATGGTTCAGAGGCATGTAGCCGCCACATCTCTTCTCAGAGATAGGCTACCATCGCCCGAGATATCTCATTTCCATTATGTTTGTAATCATAATTTAGTATTTTTCTATTAATGAAATGAAGTGCTTTTCTGCTGCAGCTCTGTGTTTATGATTATATTTGTAAGTTGTTGCATTCATGTTTAAGTTCGGATCAGTGGTATCGGAGTAGTCTACTCTTTCTTTGTTTTTCTTTGCATGTTCCCAACGAGGTCAGAGTATAAGTAGTTAGGGCTTGATCTGGTTAAACAATTGCAAGATCAACCTCTCAAAATCTGATGACCTCCCATGGCAGAAGAAAATAAAGACAAGGGGGAAGGAGGTCCTTTCAAAATGTTTCTCGAGGAGAGGGACACAATGATGGATAAATTTTCCCAAATCCTTCGACAACTACCCACATGAAATCCATCTTCATCCAACAGCCACTCTGGAGGCGCCACTCCTTTTAAGGTACAAGTTAACTTCAATATTCCCATATTTGAAGGCCTGATAGATGCAGACGCCATAGATAAATGGTTAAATCTATTGGAAGGATATTTTTCACTTCATGACTTTCCTAATCAGGAAAAGATTACTTTTTCATTTCTCAAAGATGCCCCACACGTCAAGGAATGGTGGAAAACCTACTGTGAACAAAAGGATCAGAGTGAACCCACGCTATTTTTAGCCGCACCCTCTTGGGATGCTTTCTGAGACGCCATCAAGGAACAATATTACCCTGTTGGGAGCTATGAATGTAAATACATAAAGTGGACCACACTCCGGCAAGGAAGGGACCAGGATGTGTCAGAGTTCACAAATTTTTTCCATACCCTTCGTACGAAGTTGGGTATCTAGGATACTGAGTGGCATTTGGTGCTCAAGTATCGTGGATGTCTACACAAATACATCCAAGATGAGATGTAGTTCCTGGACATTTCCTTGCTCAGCACGGTGTACCGATATGCTGTCAAGATTGTGTAGACGTTTAAACAGAAGAAGTGGGACTTTGGATCTGTGAATCCAAATTAAGGAAAAGGCGCCCCCAAACCACAGACCAAAGGACCAAGCCAAGGCGGGGCTACCCAAGACAGCCTACCGAATCCGCAAGCAAAGAAAACCACCACGAAGACAAAGAACAACATGGGAAAATGGTGTGAGTTCCATAAGAGCTCCACTCACAATACAAGTGAGTGCCAAGCCAAGCAGTCACTAGTGGCCGAGCTGAAGGCTTCTGAATCACACAGATGTTTTGACTTTGAATCAGAACCCGATAAGGGAACTGACAAAGGGAAGTGGATCATTTTTGTAGATCCCAGTGCCACCTTGGCCACCATCAAGATCTAGAAGATTGAGCCTGAAGATCCAGAGGGGGAATTCCTCTTCCACTCACAGATGTGGGTGAAGGGTTCTCCGCTGAAGTTCATTATCGACAGCGAGAGACAAAAGAACCTCATTTCAGCAGAGGTCGTGAAGTGGCTCAACCTAAAGACTACAACACATCCACAACCGCACACCATCGGGTGGCTTCACGAAGGACAAGTTCTTTGCGTCAGCCAGTAGTGTTGCCTTCCCTACAACATCAAGCCCTTCATGGATGAGGTACTTTGTGGTGTTTCTCCTCTTGAAGTTTGTGATGTATTGTTAGGACAACCATACTTCTAGAAGCGGCATGTTGTATATGAGTCTAGACCTTGCCCTATGATTATTACCTTGGCCAACAAGTTGTACACGATACCGTAGGTAGCCCCGCTTATCGCCATCTCTTTGATCATTACAAAGAAATGCAGTAAGATCATTTCCCAAACCATGGAATTTGTTTTCCTTGTGATTCTCCCTCATGGAAAGAAGAAGGTTGTGGCCACAAATTTCAGGTAGGGATCCTTTGCATAGTAGCAGTAGATGGATAAGGTTGTGGAGGAGTACAAGGATATGTTTGCCTCACCTACAGGGGTACCTCTGCACTGTTGGGTCAAGCATTCCATTGATCTGACCCCGAGCACATTGTTTCTAGTGGGCCAATATATCGGCACTCGGTTTGGAGAACGATGAGATTAGGATGCAGATTCAGGAACTATTGTAGAAAGGGCACATCTGTCCAAGCTCATTGCCCTATGGGATCTCGATTGTATTGGTATAGAAGAACGATGGGACCTGGAGGATCTGTATTGACTACTGGGCATTGAACAAGATCATTGTCTCGAATAAGTACCCAATCTCGTAGATTGATGACCTTCTTCACCAGCTCAAGGGGACCAAATATTTCAGCAAGATTAACTTGAAGTTAGGTTATCACCAGGTGCCTATCGAACCCTATGATGTGTGGAAGACTACCTTCAAATCCAAGGAGGGCATTTTTGAATGGTTGGTCATGTCGTTCGGATTAACAAATGCCCTTGCAACCTTCATGAGACTGGTGGATGACATCTTGCGACCCTTCACCAATGCATTCATGGTGGTGTATTTATATGACATCTTGATCTTTAGCCAAAGCTGGGATGAGCACCTCCACCATATTCGATGGGTCCTTCAAACCCTGTGACAACACAAGTTGTGTGATAACTTGGAGAAATGCACCTTTGGCCTGACCCAGGTTCAATATTTGGGGTACATAATTGATGAGCAGGGTGTACATGTGGATCCATCCAAGATACAAGTCATTTGGGATTAGCCAGCCCTAACTACTCTAACAGAGCTCCGTAGTTTTTTGGGCCTTGCCAACTTCTACCATAGGTTCGTGTTGGGGTTCTCTAATATCACTTGGCCTTTAAGTCAAGTCACCAAGGGCAAAGAAAAAGAAAAAAAAAATTGGTCTAAAATTCAACAACAAGAATTATCCAAGTTGAAGAATCACCTCTGTTCTGCACTAGTGCTCAGATTACTAGACCTGTAACAACCACTTGAAATTGAGACAGATGCCTCTGACTATTTTATTGGTGCGCTTCTTACTCAGCATGGGCATCCAGTGGCTTACCATAGTGAGACACTTTCAGAAACAGTCTGGAAGTACCCCACTTACGACAAAGAAATGTATTCCATTGTGCAGGCCTGCCATCAATAGAAGCATTACATTTTGGGGAAGGAAATGGTCATCCACATAGACCACTGACCTCTACAGTTCATACAGACACAAGGGAAGTTGCAGAATGATCGCCATCAGAAATGGTCCACCTACCTGCAACAATTCCATTTGAACATTAAGTATAAGAAGGGCAGCACCAATAATGTCGTTGATTTCCTCAGTCGACCACCGGTCATGTCACTAATCATTGTGCCCGAATCCTGTGGGCATGAGACATTGAGGTGGCCACATCTTTACAAGAGCAATCCAGAATTCGACAGCACATACCAGAAACTCCTGGAAGGGAAGCAAGTCCAAAAAATTCACCATCAGGATGCAATGTTATGCCACCTAGGACACATTTGTTTTCCTTCAAGCGAGCGTGCCAAGATGATTTGGGAGGCACACTATAGTTGGGTTGCTAGACATTTTGGAGTAGAGAAAACAATAGTGGTGTTGTAGAAGTATTTTTGTTGGCTGAAACTTCGTCAGGATGTTGGGAAGTACATTAGATCCTACACTACATGCACCATTGCCAAACCAACCATCAAGAAGCAAGGCCTTTATACTCCTCTACCTACTCCTAGTCAGCCTTGGGAATCTATCTCCATGGATTACATGTCGGCGCTTCCTTCTACTAAGCACGGCAACGATTACGTTTTCGTGGTAGTCGACAAATTCTCTAAGATGGCCATCACGACAGCCTGCAAGAAGAGTATCGCAACAGAGAACACTACTAAGCTCTTCTTTGAGCAATTGTGGTTACACTTTGGGATCCAACAGTCCATTGTCTCATATCGGGACCACAGATTCCAAAGTGCATTTTGGTTAAGTCTTTGGTCGATCCTGGATACAAAACTTACTAATTCCACAAATTTCCATCTCCAAACTAATCGCCAAATAGAGGTTGTCAATAGGATTATTGTACACATTCTACGCATGTACAACTCGAAGCATCCAAGCACATGGTATGAAAGCCTCCCATATGTCCAACACAGCTACAACAAAGCTCTCCACAATTCAACAGGCCACAACCCCTTTCAAGTAAGGCTAGGATTTCAGCCATTATGTCCCATTGATGTGGCCATACCATTTGCAGCTACTCAAGTAGATTCAGTTCATGTCCAGTTTGAAGCCAACAGGGCTAAAAACTTCATTGAGTGCATTCAATACATCCACCAGTAGGTCCATGATATATTGGACAGAGCCAACACTAAGTACAAGCGCAACATGATCAACGTCGGGTGTCGCACAATTTCCAGGTGGGCGACAAAGTTTGGCTACATTTGCAGAAGGAGTGCCTCACTGGACCCCACCGCAAGCTTTGCCCACTCTGATATGAGCCATACACCATCACCAATGTTGTAGGGGACAATGCCTTCGAGCTTAGCATTCCATCGTTCCTTGGTTTGCACCTAGTGTTCAATGTAGACTGCCTTCGACCATACTTTCCACCATTGCTAAACACATCCGACATTGCAGAACGGCTCACACCAACAAAGCTAAACTTAGACTGCATAGAACATGCCACCACTAATTGGATCATGGACACATAGATCAAGGACACTCGCCAGCAAAAGGTCCAACTATATCAGGTTGTCAAAGTTGGTCAACTCCTTCACCAGGGACCAAGTTCAATGGAAGTTTCCCCATCTCATGGAGGCACTCAACCCAATGGTGACCATTGCTTCCTAAGGAGGGAGTAATGATCCAGGTGGATATTGGTGTCTACCCAGCTATTCCACTTGGACCCCCAACACTGTCTCTTTCAATTTTTTGGTTTCCTTAATTGTACCATAGTTTACTATTTTTGGCAGTTTTTTCGGGTCCTGAACTTCCAGCGCTGTTTTGAGGCCCTAAACAATGTTTTTAGGGAAAACGGAGAGACCAAAAACTTCCCAAACTGTTTTTCCAATTTTTTTTTGACCTTCTCTTCAAGATCTTTGAAATGAGATATTATGATAGCCAAATAGAGATCATATGCCAAAGTTACGACCTCGAGAAGCTGATGTACCAATTTACCCAAACGGGGCCAACAGTTTTGGCGCTTCATCTCCTAGAGTTAGGTTTTTGGATTTTTAGGGTTTTCCATTGTTTCTCAATAATAAATAGGCCTTTGAACCCCATTATAACACAATTCATAGGCATGTAGCCGCCACATCTTTTCTCAAAGATAAGCTACCATTTCTCGAGCTATCTTATTTCCATTTTGTTTGTAAGCATAGTTCAATATTTTTATATTAATGAAATGAAGTGTTGTTCCACTGCATCTCTGTGTTTATGATTATATCTATAAGTTGTTGCATTCCTCTTCAAGTTCGGATCAAAGAACCCACAACATCAAGCCATGCGGAGGAGAAGACAAAGCACATCCAAGAACACATCCATCACTCAACAGTAACATCAGTTTGACATTTCCACCACAGCCAACTAGTCCATGTCAGCAGTGCCTTTTCAAGTTGTGTCATGATTTGTCAAGGCCACATCACTAACATGTGCCATATCTATTGTAATCAAATGTAATGTAAATTGAAAGTCCAATGGACACACAATGAAGATCAAGAGTCATGTTAGTTAAAAAGTCATAGGAAGTTGAACGATCATGAGGGTAGTCCAAGAGTCACAAGGTTCAAACATCACCCTTGGCTATATATACCCCTCCCATTGTATGAGCAAGGAATTTCCACCTTGGCTACTCCCATAAAGTATAGAGATTTTTCAATCAGTTCTTTGAGGAGCGAGGAGTGGCTCCAATGTCTCACTACTGGGGCTAGTGATGTATGGCGTAGATATGTGTCTTGGAACTTTTTCCTAATACAGAAGCATGTTTAGGCCAACACATTTTCATGCATGTCTTGTAGATGTTTGTAAGACTATTCTTTCAGCATTTGTAATTCATGTTTGTTTCACATGTACTAAGATAGTTGAACTATTTTGGTTGTTTTAGTACTTACCTTATTGGGAATGTGTTATATTAGTTATCACTGTTGTCTCATCCTTTTGTAATACTCCGTAGGATACTAGACAAACCCTCCTCGCTTACTGGTTATAACAACCACACATCCATTGTGGACTACTCTGTTGTATGGTGGATGGGTATTCCCTTGTTCTTTAGTTTTAACGACTGCCATGCTCGTTGTGGACTACTTCGCTGGATGTTGGATAGACCATTCCTGGTTCGCGTGTGTCTCTTCCTGGGTGGTATTATTACCTCTCACTTAGAGGCTCAAATCTATCCCCCCTTTGAAGTAAGATAACCTTGACACAGTTATGTTACACACTCACCAGGCACACTTACCTTGTTGTTTGAAGATATCAGCTTAACACTCTCATGTGCTGACAACTAGAGCCAAGGAAGATCTTTGAGTATTTGAAACTGAGCCTTTATACTAGATGGGACTCCTACACCAAATGGTGTGAGGTCTAGTTCGGACTTCATATCGGGGAGATCCCCTTGGTTGATGGATTGTCAACGCTATCAACAAGTCCTTATGTAGGATGGAAAGGTGGTATGCTATGAGTCGTGAAAGTTGAATGAGTTTGAGTAGAACTATCCCATGCATGATCTTGAGTTGGAAATGATTATACATGCATTAAAGATGTGGAGACACTATCTTTTGGGTAGGAGGTTCACATTGATGAGTGATCACAGTGGTTCGCGATATCTATTTGACCAACCAAATCTGAATGGTAGGCATGCTTAGTGGTTGGCTATGATCAGGGAGTTTGATTTTGAGATTAGGTATATCAAAAGTAAAGAGAACAGAGTGGTAGATGCTCTCTGCAGGTGGGTATAGGTAAATCACTTAGCATCTATGAGCTTCTATGGGACAGATCTACATGATAGGATCTTGCAGGCAGGTCAGTAGAATGTCAGTAGAGCATAGGTACAAGTATAGGTGATGTTAGAGGTAGTGGTATAGGTACAGGTAGTGGTATAGGTGCAAGTGCATAAGATGTGGACTATTTCCTTACAACAGATGGATTGGTCAGGTTCTAAGACATGATATATGTGACAGATAAAAGTGAGCTTAAGAAGCTAATATTGAGGGAGTTTAATGTGAAACCTTATTCAGGTCACCCAGGTTATTAAAAGACATCGACTGTAGTGAAGAAATTTTACTATTGGCCGAATCTGAAGAGGGATGTAGCAGAGTTTGTGGCTAGGTGTTTTGATTGTCAGAGAGTGAAAGCATAATGTAAGCATCCAAGTGGACTACTACATCCGATCGTGCTTCCAGAGTGGAAATGGGAATTCATTTCCATGGACTTCATTACAGGATTGCCGAAGATAGTGAGACAACATGATTCCATCATGGTTATTGTGGACATATTGACAAAGGTTGCACATCTCTTTGCAGTGGATTTTACATTCTCAACTAGCGATGTAACATAGGTATTCATCCAAGATATGGTAAGATTGCATGGTGTTCCAAAGAAGATTGTGCTAGAAAGGAATGCAAAGTTGACTTCCAAGTTTTGGAAGGAGTTATTTGTAGGTTTGGCCACAAAGTTGGCCTTTAGTACAGCTTATCATCCATAGAGAAATGGATAGACAAAGAGGGTCAATAAGATATTGGAGGAAATGTTGAGGATGTATGTGATGCATCAACAGTGGAAGTGGGAAGAGTATCTTCCATTGGTAAAGTTCACATACAACAACGGGTATTAGGAATCTTTGAGGATGAGTCCTTTTGAGGCATTGTATGGGTGGAGTTGCAATACTCCTATTAGTTGGAGTGATCCATTAATAGGGTGTTGATTGGACCAAATATGTTGGCAGACATGGAACAGGAAATGCAGGTAATCAAGGAGAATCTGAAGGCAACATAAGAGAGGTAGAAGAGCTATGCAGATCAGAATAGGTTGTTCAAGGAGTTCCAGGCTGAGGAACAGGTGTGCTTGCACATTAAACTGAAGAAGAAATCCTTACAGATTGGATCATGTGCCAAGATGGCACCACGGTTTTGTGGACCCTTCAGTATCATCAATAGCATTGGGCCAATATCCTATCGACTTGCTCTACCTCCGACAGTGAAATTCCATGATTTTTTCCATGTGTCATTGCTTAAGAAGTATGTTAAAGATGTTGATCATGTGATTGAATGGTCGGTAGTGCAGGTGGAACTGGATGGAGAATTCCAGCAGGAGCCTCAGTGTATACTACAAAAAGAGGAGCTCATGTTCTGAAACCAAGAAATCAAGCAAGTTAAGGTGCAATGGAAGAACTTTGGGCCCGATGAAGCTACATGGGAGATGACGAATCAAATACGGGCTATGTATCCTTCATTGTTTGTCAGTTGAGGAAAACCAGTTTTGCCTTGGTGTTTTGGTGTGATTTTGGTATATGCTTTGGCATATGTTTTGAGATATGTTTTGGTGATGTTTGGTATATGTACATATGTTTATGAATATAAATACCACCATGAGATATGTTATAAAGATCCAATAAGCCGTGTGGGTGTCGTGTAATTATAATGTTATGTTTTTATGTTTCCATGTTGATTTGCTTCTTAGCAGGTTGGTCATTGTAAATACTGCATCGAGCTAAGTTATAAATCTCCATCGACAATATGTTTTTCTTACAACAATTTTGTGGTTATAGGTGTTATTGAACACCGAGGACGATGTTCCCCCAAGGGGGAGGGTTCTATAACAACCCTAGCGAAAATTCCATGTAATAAAAGTAAATAAATGAAAAATAATAACCACGAATGATGGGACACTTATTCCAAGATTAAAGTTGGGCAAAATCCTAGTGATGGGGATCACTTGTGATTTTTTATGGCTAACGAAACTGGAAAAGGTAATGGCTAAGGCTTTGGAAAGGAAAAATGGCATTTTTGGCACATTTATTTATGGAAATAATGGAAATTAGGAGAAAAGGGAGGTGAAAGGTCACAATTTGCATGTGAGGAGGAAATCGAAGGAAAATAATGGAAAATGAAGAAAATAGAGGCCTCATTCATACAAAGGCTTCTAGGGATCAGTTGGTAACCTTTTGTCAGTTCAGTTTTGGAGCTCTCTCATTATTCTCTCTCTCTCTCTTACTCTTGGAGACTTAGAGTTTTCTTGGAGCACTCTTGGTGGGCGTGAAATACTTGTATTCTTGGAGCAAGAAGGCAAAGGAAGAGTAGGAAATCACAAGAGGCCATCGAGATCAGCAACTACATCAGATTTTCTTGTAGGTACTGAGTTGCATGGATGTTTCTTTCACTAGTTTTGGGATGCATGTGGAATCTTGGTCATGATTTGTCATTGGCATGGAAGATTGCCCAGATTGACAGTGGATTGCCTAGCCTTGCCATTTCGTGGATAGCCATGGTGATTATGGGTTTACTTTCATTGTTTTTTTTGTTGGTTCTCATGTTTCCTTAACTTGGGTTGAGTTATTAGTTCCTAGAAGCCCTGGTTGGACAAATGCTCTGGAAGCCATGTAACAACTTGGGTTGAGTTACTAGTCTTGGATGCCTTGGTTGGAAAAACACTCTAGAAGCCATTGGTTGGTTGAGTTACTAGTCTTGGAACCCTTGGTTGGACAAATGCTCTTGAAGCCCGCTGACAGTTGTGGGTTGGGTTACTAGTCCTGGAAGCCTTGGTTGGAACGAAAGGTCTCGAAGGCCTGAAAGGCTTGGATGGAGACCAATCTGATGATGGTTTTGTGATGTCTGACCATGAGGTGGAATCATTGTTTCATGGGTTGAGGTGGGTGGCCTCTGGAAGCCCTAGATGAGTTTTGATTGATGTGTTTTATGAGATCCCACATTCATGCTTGGAATATGGCACGGGGGTGAATGGATGAAGAGAGATTTGGCTCAGGCATTCTATGGTCGGGTAGAATGTGGAGGTCCCATCAGGGATTTGGATTTTTCATCATTAATGAAAGGCTATTTCTCCTTGTATTTCTATGAGAATTTGATGGATTATATGTGGTCTATATGGTTGTACTTTCATGAGTATTTATGTTTCTATTATACTAGTTATGTATGTGTTTTATGACAATAGCTATGTATGGCTTTCATCATGTTTTTACTTGTAATTGAATGATCAATGTATCTTTGACCTAATGGATGGAATGGAAGTTTCTTTGTTGAGGCATCAATGGTTCTTAGCGATTTTCAGCTAAGTATGAGACCCCTATGCTTAGACCTGTTATTTATACCTGTAGTTTACATATTCGCGATATGTTTGACGAAATGCCTGTCATGGCTAGTAGGGGTTCAGTCAAGGTCTTAAACAAGTATTTGTTTTAGTACTATCATTTCCATGTTATTTTACTGATCTAAAGAGATGGTTCAATTCTGGGCAGTGACCTGGGCTCTCGACCTGAAAAAGTGGCTCAAATCCCAGGGATGCTGGCATGTCACTGACTAAATGAGTCTTTGGATGATGGCAAGCAAGCCTATGAGAGAGACTCTAGGTATCTGGACGTTTTCATATCTATAGCATGAAAGTGACTGAGGCTTAAGTTGTCCAAAAGCTCAGTGGGACCCAAAAGCAAGCTGTCTAAAGTGTTGGATTGGTTCCTAAGGGTCCTGAAGCTGATGGTGAATGTCTGTATGGTGTGTTTTTTCAGTTCAAATTCCTTAACGTGACTTAGGAGGTCGAATCATATCATAGTCGCCTCTCGTCATATGTATACACTGGTTGACTGGTTGCTTGGGTAGATGTGGGAAGAGGGTGTTACATGGTGGCTTCCAATGGATGGTAGTCCATAGATCCACATGAGAAAGGGATCTCAATTTTATAGTAGCCAGTTATAACTCTATGTAAATAATTTTCTTATCACAATGAATATTTGTGCAACATAGTAGCAACAAGTGGTTTTTCACCCTAAAGAGGGTTTTCCACCAGAAACGACTGTGTCCTTTGTGTTGAATGCTTTAATGGCTCATGCTTATGGTTGATGCTTTGATCTTTGTTTTTTTGTTTCAGTTTATGCATGATTAAAGAGTAATAATGTGGAGAAAAAATTATAAGTGCCTTCACTACTGATTCGTGCCCCCCACTCCCTCTC
The DNA here is from genome assembly GCA_031772625.1 of Pinus tabuliformis. NCBI lineage: Eukaryota > Viridiplantae > Streptophyta > Pinopsida > Pinales > Pinaceae > Pinus > Pinus tabuliformis. The sequence continues at coordinate 1,479,754,850 of CM062820.1, read as the reverse complement.
TCATTAGTGATCTAGTTTCCAATAATGGTGAAATCCTTGGGAACTTTCTTGCATTTTGTGGATGGTACTTAGTGTAAACTTGTCAGCGTTGATTACAACATTGGTCTGGTGGGGAAATAAAACACTCTCAATAGGCACATCCAATTGGAAATATTGAACCTTAGACCTCCTTCATGAAGCTCAAAGCACTCAACCACTCAACCTAGTCCACAAAGAAAATTTTGTTTTATGTCCAAAAATACCCTAAATTAATGGTGGAAACCAGAGCCGTGGATGCATTTATTCAGTCTTAAAAACCCTCCAGAAAGGGAATATAATTAAGGTTACTTATGATTTAAATATAAATTCAAGAAAGTAAGAAAATTAAGGGTACTTATGATTTAACTGATATATATATATGTTGGGAGTTAATTCCAATCATTTTTTTATAAGTGATGTTACACAACCTACTGATAAGATCCCCTATTAAAAATGGGTCATGTTAAGAAAGGGTTTGAAAGTGGATGGAAAATCTTATCCAAAAAGGACTCTATCTTCCCTCACTATACATATCGGTACCTCAATGCTTTTGATGACGAAAATTTATGGTTTTAAAAGACTGCGTTTAAACTATCAACTCTTTGGTCTTGAATGTGTCACCATAAAAGTCTCAAAGCAATGGGAAAAATCATACGCCTGTGAAAAGGGATAATTTTTTAGCAACCAACATCAAACTCCCAAAAAAACCAACATTGTATCATAACAAGGGAAAATTTTTGAGCGTCCAATATCAAGCTCTCAAGACACCAACATTGTAGATGCCTAATATGCATGTTGTTTCCTTTGACACCTAATCTTCAAAAGTTCAAAATAAAAAATTTGAATAATATAAATGGTGTGGCTACATTTCCATATTAATTGGAGAAGTGACTGCCAATAGGTTAAAACCGAAAGGAATGATGTGCCCACAATAAATTTAACCACTACATATGGAAACAATGTGTCAATCTTGGTGATGCTCTATAAGCTTACAAATGTTCCAACCACATTATTTATTAATGAATAACATTTTCACACCTTGTATTCATAAATTTCTCTATTGTGTTTTTAGATTATGTCATAGTCTATAACAAAAATGATACATAGACTAAAACATATATAGAACTCCCTCCATGTTGAGTTGTATGCCAAGAATTCAAAATATAATTTCTTCGAAGAGATAAATTAATTAGACACAGACTGAATGAAATGCATTCAACCCTGATATGCATCAATGTTACAATCAAGCTACCTAGATCTCCCATAGATAACCCCTCTTAATCTAAGTTGGGCGAACACACATGTATTCAAATTCTAAAGGCCGCATTATTCCACCTAGGTACAATATGATATCTAGCTTGTGGGTAGTGATAACCCCGGGGCTAGCTTCAAGTGTGTGCATTCCAGCTTCAAGTTGAGACCAGTGATTCTATGGATCAGGCCTCTGAGATTTGCGAGTTATGTTCCCTAAAGCCTAAGAGAAAGGATAATTTCATCTACATATGTTCAAGTTGATATGAGATCAATGGTGGATGCTACATTTTCATTTGGTATATTGCAGTAACTAGTGCAAACTTCTAACACTCAAACTCAACTCAAATGCTTAGACGTTGATTAATCACTTAATTTTTTAATCTTGTCCATAAAATATGAGGTAGGAATCACCTTGATTAAAATAGAAAAAAAAAGGAAGCCATTCAAACAATGCAATATCCATTGGATACCCTCAAACTTAGTAGACCTGGATAGTCAAGACAACCACAAAAAAGATCATTATCTCAATGTTTGTGTAGCAATACTTTCTCAAGATTCCATTGTTCCCTCTTCTTCCTCCCTTCCTTCACTTTTCCTGTTAGGATAGTCTACCACAAATTCTTGTCATCCTTTTGTAGCATATCCATGCAGCATTTTGTATTACTTAACTCTCACCTAGCCACTCAGTGACGATTGGAAACTCACATACAATCACGATTGGTCATATTTGTTTGATTAATATAGTTAACTTATTATTCTCACATATTTTTCAATTTCAACACATTCTACCAGATCATCCTTAAGCAATTGAAATTTATTAACAGATAGAGTTACCACCTCTCAAGATTACCTTGGTCAGTAGTCATATTTGGCAGCAAAAGACCATTTATATTCCCCACCAATGGTAAAGATTCAAGTTTTCAAGGTGTCAAATATAAGCCAAGTTGAAAAAAGATTGAATCAATACCAAGACCCATGTTTACACATCATTAGAACAACATTTTCATATCATCAGAAAATTCATTGGCACAAAGTCGCCCAATGATCTTGGTCCCTACTATAGATGTCTTTACAAGAGGAATAAAATATTCCAACTCAGCCTCCAATGTGCTAAAACAATGCATGCAAAATAATTATGAAGCAATGTATCATAAACAAACAAACATATATATATATCAAAACCTATATTTAACAAGTAGATGAGCATAATCTTAATAACAATGCACATTAAATTTCGTGTGCTTTTGTGTTGCAATTTGAAACCTACTAAAACAACAATAGTATATACTAATTCCTTACACCTATATATGACTAGGATTTATCAAATCAAACCTGTAAAAGTTGTTTGATCCTCCAATGGGTGCCAAACAATATGAATTTGTAATTTTTGAAAATACACCAACCTCACTAGGATTTTCAAACAAAGTTCCTACACCAACCCAAACTTTCGACTTAAATCACCCTAAGAAAGACAAATATGTTGGTGTGCACCCTTACGAAATATGACGCAAATAACCATACAATATTCTATCATAGGAAGGCCTATGCTATATGTTCATCAGTCCTCGAGAATTGATTTTGTATGTGAGTTTAAAGGTTGTGTCAATGGTCAACATGTCTTGTTTTGATGGGTAAGACATTTTTTCTCCTCATGCATGACAAGCATTATGCACGAAGCAATGAAACAGTAAATGTAATGATGGGGGGACATACATTATTTAAAAAAATATGAACAACATGATACTTAAGAGGGTAATTTAAAAGTACCCAACAATGTTAAAAGAAATGTTGGGATATAAAATTATTGGATCTTTATTCTGGTCGTGATCTGATGTTTCTCTTCTTTCATATTCTATCTATCGACTTTGTTTTGCAGTAAGATACATCATAATTTTTTGAAGAGGTGATGCACTCTTTCCTTATGCAAATATGTGTGAAGGATAGAAAAGTGCAATTGGAGCTTGCCAATCTCGTGGAACTCTTAGAGCAATGGGGTTTGGACCCCTATACTACAAGAATCCCCCAACTTAGCAGCACCAAATTGGGAAAAAATAGATCCAATAGAGGGGGAAGGTCACAGAGAAAGCATTCTACTATAAAAGTTCACTCATTAAATGATAATTTGGGGAGCTGCACGAAGTAGGGAATCAATTTTAGGGAGGCCTAGAGTACAAAAATTTGATGGTTGGCCCAACTCACCTCCATGGGGAGAAAATATCATATATCATCTAGATTGGGGTATGAATGTGGGCACAGATGTGATGGAAGGGTGGGACACTGAATCAACCAATGTGGAAAATATAGTGCTCCCCAGATGAGTAATTCTTGCACTTGTAGTACAACCAAATGCCCTTAACATTCAAAAGTCTTACATTATTTTTATTGTTTTGCACTTGTAAGTTGTGGACTTTGGTCGCAATTTTCATTATTTCTCGTTGTTACACAACTTTTAGTAGGGCCAAGTTTGCTCATATATGTTACCTTGTCCACTAGTGGTTTTGAATTTTGAGCACAAGACTCTCCTCTCTTGTTTTGCAGTGTATATAATTTAGGGGCATGTCTATCTCTGTAATACACTATTACTTCAATTTTCAAGATAAAATGAATAAAGAATCTACAATTGAATACTAGAGGATTATCGAATCCTTATCAGATAGGAGTACATAACCAAAGTAACTTGAAACAATTTTAAAAATGCAAACCAATTTTGATTACACCTATAATATACTCAATATTATGTCTCAATGGATCTAGAATCCCGAGGGAGAAAATTACAAAGAACTATGGACCTAATCTTTTTCAAAAAATGAAGAAAGGATAAAGGATGAAATTTGCATACTTGATGAATGACTTCCCATTGTTTATGTTAGTCCTATTGTATGTACTCAAAGAAGCATAAAGGCTCTCGCTACCCCCATAGAAAGAGAATGCATTCCCTTGTGGCATGAAGGCATCATTGGTGTACTCATGAATCGACCCACGAACTATCTCAAAATAGATAATCAACAACAACCTTAATAATTCGAAACCCACCACTCTTTTGGATTTCCTTGCTTTGAGTTAGGTAGGTGTTTTTAATTCACCTTATTGTGCACTCAATTGTACGCTATCACTAACATATGTGGCAGTATCCTTCTCTGTACCAGTGGCATATTGAACCTTCTTTCTAGTCATATGCCTCTGTTTGTTTCCCAAGGCTACTCCTACTGTTTTTATGCTTCTTCCCTCACAAAAATAGCCTATGCTTGGGATTTCTAGAATAAAATCAGAACCAATAAAGAAGGGTGAGAAAATATAGAAAAAAATTGGATCCCCAAAATAAAAAGCAAAGAAACAATCCAAACAGGTCTAGAAGGATAAAATATTTGGCTATTGAGAAAACAGGTGGATCACCTATGAGGTCTAGCCTTGTAGCTCTACCAATTGACATATTGTTCCTTTAAGAAACCCTAGACTTTGTGTTCAACAATTCTACTATAGAACAATATATCAAGGTTTCATCGCATGTTTTGATTAAACTTACCTGAGTGTTGGAACTAGCTCCCTTGTTGGTATTAACAACTAATTTTACTAGTTACCCCTTGGTAACAAGTAAATCAACAGGTTTAAGATCAAATATTTGAGGCGGAAGCCAACAAATAAAACAACAAAATTGTAAAAATAAAAATCCAATTGTAGAAAGACTAGTGACAAGGGATTGATTTACTACACATGCTCACATAACATCAAAAAAAATTGCAACTCCATCTTTGTTGATATTGCATTTGGCGTTCAGATCTCCCACCAGATTGCCAATGTCTCCTAAGGCCCTCCTTTTGTTGTTGGCTTGCAATGCTTTTTAGTTGGGAGTCGCCATTGCAGGACCTATAATTTTGCATCCATCGTATAGAGAACATGGCCCAAGAAACCTAAAATGTCTATAACTTGTAGGCACATATGGTTTGGACGATGTTGAAGTTACCACCAATGTAACCCCTATAACCACCTTCTAACGCAACAACCTCCACCGCCTAGAACATTCTCTCAAACACAACACGTGTAACCATCTTCTAGCACATGGTAGGAGGACACCAAACCCCTTTGAGAAAGACCAACAAAGCATTAACCTCTGTGGAACAAGCATTAACCTCTCATAAATAATTTACGTTGACCGGCGCGGGTCAAATTCCATCCCTGCCTCCGACATACATGGTTGTAATCCTACAAGTACATCCAAATCATTGCTCACCTGTGAGGTCCCCTACTAGCCTTAATTAAAACAATTATTAACTCCATTGAATGACCACGTCAACTTTATGTCCAAAAGAAAAGGAAGGGAGAGATTGTCATGTGTCAAATTTTAATTGAACAAAGGATGATGGAAATATGCTTTTGTGATTAGGTGGATGTGCCCAACCCAACCTCGTAGAGGAATGCCTATTGGTGTAATTAATTATGATGATGATGATGATTAACCTATACTAAGATTTATATGATTTACTAAACTTCAACATTTTATTAAAAGTGAGAGAAGACCTCCTAGATTAGCATAGTTTTACTAAGTTAAAAGGTTAAGAAGGTTGGTAGTGTGAGAAATACTTTAAAAATTAGATAGAATGTGACTATATGATGGACAATCTAAGAGAAAGTGCTTTCCATCTTCAACCATCCTGGGGGCCACAACTGACAAGCTCTTTCATCCCATGGTGTTTTAGGAATTGACCAATGTTACGCTCATGAGAATTAGTTTTAATCTTGGCAATGTTCATTTTCTTCTTAACACTAGTCAAGAGATAGATCATTTTGGTTTTAGAGATTTGAGTTGATACCTCTTTATAATATCATAATTTTAATTTTCTTCAAATTCTTTATTTCCCTACAATTTCTCCTTAACTTTGAAAATAATATTATTCAAATTCTGCGAGACTATCTCTTCTTTATTCTCCAATAATCTAACTAAAATTAGATATCTTTATACAACTTTCACTTAAATTAAAACTAAAATTAAAAATATATATAATTTAACTTTTTTATATTTTGATTTTTTAAATTTATTGTCAAGTGAAATTTATATAAATTTGAATTGTGAAATTTTATAATGCAAATATTTTTAAAACTTTTCAATATGTTAAATGTAAATATATTTATACCTTTTAAAAACAACATATTTTTCAATAAGACAAACTTTAATTTTCAACCACAAAAATATTCCCATTCGAAAAAACAAAAGACAAAAAAATATATTTCCCCATTAAAAAAACAAAAGATGAAAGTGTTAGAATACATTAGGATGTTGTGTACGTTATAGTCGGCAGGTTAAGTGGGAGGAGCAAGGTGAGAATGACCCAGCATTTCACCACTCCGTGTTCCCTACGAGTCTACGACAGACTTAGATTCAGATGGTGCGCGTTAAATAAAGCATGAGTTGTAAATTTTGATTGGGTATTAAAGAAATTATATATAAAAAAAATTACTAGGAAAAATTGTAAATTTTTTACTAAAGACAATAAATTACAAAAATTTGCTTCACTATAAAGACAAGACAGACTTTACAATAAAATCCCTCGCGAAATCCCGGGATTGAGTGGGAAAAGAGACAGAAATCCCCGGTTTGTCACCGCGCCGTGTTCCCTACTGCCGGTGGAAGATTTTCAAATCTTCAAATTTGAAGTATTCGTCAAAATTTTGATTATATTTATGGTGATAGGTCGGAAATTCCATCCCTAAGGTTGGATTATGATAAAGTCGTATCTGTATGAGCTGTACAACATTATGATAAAGTCGTATCTGTATGAGCTGTAAAGTTGTAGGAAGGGCATCATTCACGTCACAAAGACATTACGAAGACTAATGACAGACATTACAGATAATTGGCCAAGTCCTTCAAGATGCTCTGCCTGATTTCAAACGTTGGAAGTCTATGGTGGAGACCGAATTGACCGTCTAATGACCGTGCAATAATTAAAATAGAAACGACATCAGAGGTCCAGAGCAGAGAAACCGAACCTTACTGAAAAGAGGTCTGAAGTGGGAAGTTGAGAGAGAAATAACGGCGATTTCTTTTTAGTGGTTTTTTATGGAATGGTATGTTTGAGTGGTTAGAATTGAAATTGAAATTTATATATAAAAACAAAATATATATATAATTCAATTATTTTTCAAACCTATCCAACTATTTATACACTTATAAATTCAAATAAATAACAAAAATTCAATGATAGTATTAAGATTTAATTGAATCCTATTACCTAATTTTTAATTTTATTATAAAGATGTGTGAAATTGAAAATTTTAAAAAGGTGACCATAGAAAGGGTCTTCTAATTTTATGGAAATATTGCACAAGTAGCTATATTTTACATTTTTGATGGGATGCTAGAAATGTGTGTATGTGTCGGTTTTAAAATAAAAATAGAATATTATACAAATAATGTTTGCCAAAATTTTAAGAAAAATAAATATACATATTTAAATAGCTTTAATTAAAAGTGATATGGTAAAAATATTTCACTTTCCATTCATTATCACTCTTTATCATAGATAAAATATTTCAATATCTATGTTATATAACTCAATTTATATCAAATTTTGATAATTATTTGAATACTGTGTTAATAATAATAAAACATTTTAATGTCCAAAGAAAAGAAGTAATTAAAAGTAAAAAAATGCACTTATTTTATAATAAGGGTAATAAAAAGGAGATGTGTAATTCATTCAATTGTTACTTAATATGTTCCATTTAAAATTATGAATAATAATAATAATAATATTGAATGTGGATTCAACCCCCAAGGGTACAACTTATTGGTTAGCAAACATTCATGTTGTCAAGCCCACGAGTCGGTAATTGATGTGCGATGGAGTGGGGTGATGTGCCCTCGGTTAAATGCAATGAGGTGGTGTACGGAAATTTAGTGGGCAGTGAGCCAGTGCGATGAGTTGGTAAGTGGGTGAGTCGGTTGCGACGTTTGTTGTGATCATGGGATGAGTTGGTGTGCAATGAGTTGGGTGGTCGATTAAAAACGCCCGGGACACGAGTTGTGATGAGCCAACGGAGAGTCAAAAAACTGAAGAAGACAAAATTTGGCTAAGTGTGGAGAGTTTGCGATGATAAGCTTATACGGTGCGAAGTTAGGCAAGTGGACCCGGCGGGACGACGACATGGGCGAGCCGACGTGAAGTGGGGGCATGGTTGACCGACTTGAGAGGTTAGTTTGGGTAGGCTAACCCACGTTATATCCTTGGAAGGGCGTATAAGTAGATGACTCATTGGAGAGGAGAAGGCATTATTCAAGTTCACAACATCTAAGTGTGTTCAATGAAGAGGTGGACGAGCAAAAGGGTGGACAAATGAGCTAGGCGAGGTGTAGGCGGATCTACACCGATGCACCAAGCCGAGGAAACAAAAATGCAATTTCGGGTTATCAAGTCGCAAGGCAGGGAACGTCTGCCCAATGGGCAAACCGGGTAGGGCATCACTGCACGAGGTGGGCACGTTTGCTCGGCGGGCGACCCGGGGAGGGCGTCATTGCACGACAGGGTGACTCAGCCCGGACGACAAGTTTTTTGCAGGTTGACTACGGTGAGGTGTTCTGAAGGTGCAGGTGAAGTGCCAAGGAGGTTGGGCAAGCTGTGGACAAGCGCCAGGAGGGCAACAAATCGAGGAAAGGGCCGAACGAAGTGCCGAACTGTAGGTAACCAGTTTGTGCGACGAATAAGTGCAGAGGGTGACCCGGGCAAGACACCCCTGCCCGACGAGTTCGGTGACCTGACTCAACAGGGGTGTGTGCTCCTGAACAACAGTTCAGGCACTGGTAAACGGTGCAAAAGGAATTGTGAAGTTTGACAGAATTGTTGGAAGGAAGTTTGGGGTTCCTTCACAAAGGCTGTAAATGTACATTTATTTATAAAAGATTATTATTATCATTATTGGGCGGACTCTTATCATGGAGTTTCCCCTCCCATTAAAGATTGTATCCATTGTGCATATGTTATAAATGATAATGATGATGAAAGAAGATTAAATGAATGTTTACGCTTTGTTATGAATGTTAAATGTGTAGAAAGTGAAAAATAAACTAAGTATGGAATGTTAGGCGTAGTCCACACTTGAAAGTATTGTTGAAAAGAAATCCGGTGGTGGTGCCACACCTGCCTATGAGTGGTTGAAAGACTACTGCCAAGGTAGGGGTGCGAAATTTGGTATCAGAGCGTGGATTTTGCAAGCTTTGATTTGAAGAGAAACTAATCCCACTATCACTTCATGACAGTTCGTATCAGAGTTTTAGATTCTGCGGGTTTTGTTGAAGATTTGCAGGGAAAGTTGAAACACTTGCACTTCGTGACAAGTGATATCAGAGGTTGATTCAGTCAAACAAGGTTGCAAAGTAGAGAGGTGTATCTCTACACTTCAGGGAGATAAACGACGAAGGTTTTTGATCAGTTCATGGTCTATACTAGACTACAAAGGAAGAAGATGGTTGAAATGGCAAAGGAACCTCAAGTCATAACAAATGAATCTAGCATGGATGTCGAAGTTGCTTTCATGGATAGGGTGTTGGATCGAATGGAGGAGCTAGCTTCTGATATGGCTTCGATAAAAGTTGAGAATGTTGAAGTTCGAGATGGCGATTTGAAGGTAAAAGGAGATCTTGAAGACCTCAAGATCCTATACGAATATACTGAGTGGAAGTATCTACAAACAGAAAGGGAATTCAAAGAGATTGGAGCTGCAAGGGACCAAGTTTTGGTTGAAATCTTGAAATTGTAGAAAGATCTTAATGATGCTTGGAATGAGATATCGGTGTTGAAAAAGGTTGTTGGGCACAACTCAGGTGGAGGAGTGGCTCATGTGAAAGTCAAGGAACCTTATTCTTATGATGAGAAGAGGAGTGCAAAAACTCTTGGTAACTTTCTACAGGACATGGAACAGTAATTGGCGCATTTAGGGATGTTCGATGAGGAAACCAAAGTCAAGGTATCTGCTTAGTTCTTGACGAAGGATGATAAGATGTGGCAGTGAAGGAAGATGGACCAGATTGCCAGTGACAATGTTGTAGAGATCACTTCATGGGATGAGATGAAGAAGGATTTGCAAACTCATTTTAGTCCACAAGACGAAACATGGGATGGAAGGATGAAGATAAAGTATATAAATCAAATAGGGAATCTACAAGCTTATCAGTGAGAGTTCTCAAGTGCAGTTTTGGAACTTCAAGGCATGGCAGAGAGGGATAAGGTATTCAATTTTATCATAGGATTGAAGCCTTGGGCACACAATGAAGTGAAGAGGCAAAAGATAAGAACACTTGAAGAAGCAATTGTTGTTGTGGATTGCTTGGTAGAACAATATGATCAAGGAACCGAAGAGAAGAAGAAAAAGACTAACAAGCTCAAAGATAAGTCTACAAAGGAGGATCCTTCGAGATCGTATGATAAGGCGAAGACGAAGAAACCGGTGAAGTGTTGGATATGTGAAGAACCACATATGGTGAATAATTGTCCTTCAAGACCAAAAGTAGCTGTGATAACATAGTTCAATGCAAAAAAGAAAGAAGAAAATGTTGTTGGGGTCATGCAGATTCTAGGAGCTATGGTGGCTACGGAAGTGGTCTCACGAAGAGATCCGGAAAGAAACAGGTTAGAGTATGTTGAGATGAAAGTTGGGAGTGGCACTATACTCACTATGGTGGATAGTGGGAAAACTCACAACTTCATGAGTGAGGATCCTGTGAGAAGGATTGGGCTGAAGTTTGTACTGGTGCAGGCACAAATGAAGGCACTGAATTCTTCTCTGGATTTCATGATCGATGTAGCTGAGAGAATGGACATGACACTTGGTGAATGGACAGGGAAGGTCGATTTCACTATGGTGTGGATACATGACTACGAAGCTGTATTGGGCATGGAGTTTATGAAGAAATTTGAAGTTATGGTAGTTCCCCATATGAAGAAACTATACATTTACAATAGACAAGAGGATGTACCTATTGGTGTTCCAAATGTAGGAGTCACAATGGATGAGTGTAAAATGATAGCGATGAATATGGAGGATGAAAAGTGAGATGAAGAGGTCTATAAGCGACTGTCTTCCACAGAGGCAAAGCTTATGGAGCAATCACGGGTGAGATGAACATTGTCTGATAGTATCTTGGATTTATCAAGGGGACTAGAGGTAGTGGAGGAGGATGAGGATGAGGACGAGGATGCTGGGCCAAATGTTCAAACCAAGGATCGAGAAGCATACTTACAGAGGTCAGAAGTGGAGGATCCTGATAGATGGATTGAGTTGATTGGTGAGGAAGAGGGAGAGCCTTTAGGATCCACTTCCTCCTTATCTTCTTAGACTATCATGGAGATGAGGCTCATTGTTAGCTGCTCATGGCAGTGAGTCTCTGACATTTTGAGTAGGCATCTAGGGGTAAAATGACATAGATTGACAAGTAGCATTCAATGATGAGTCATGATGATGTAGGGGCATGAGTTCTTATGGAGACGATGGACAATTGGATTAGCTACCCAACTAGTCACCAACATGAGGGGTACCAACACATGATTTCTTGTAGAGTTTTGCATATCTATGGCATGAGGCAGGTTGAGAGGTGGACATAACAGGAGTACCCATACACATATTTGTGTGGTTTGATAGTCTTTGTTATGGTGATTGCCAGGATGGAGAACTATCAAGGACAAAAACCATTTAGAGTGGGGGAGTATGTCAAGCCCACGAGTCAGCAGCTGATGTGCGACGAAGTGGGGTGACGCGCCCTCGGTTAAGCGCGACGGGATGGTGTGTGACGAGTCAGTGGGCGGTGAGCTGGTGCGATGAGTTGGTGAGCGGGCAAGTCAGTTACAGAGTTTTTTGCGACAATGGGACGAGTTGGTGTGTGACGAGTTGGGAGGTTGGTTAAAGGCACCTGGGACACGAGTTGCGATGAGCCAATGAAGAGTTGAAAAATCGAAGAAGACAAAATTTGGCCAAGTGTGGAGACTTTGCGATGGTAAGCTTATATGATGCGAAGTTTGGCAAGTGGACCCGGCGGGGAGACAACATGGGCGAGCTGACGTGAAGTGGGGGCATGGTTGGCTGAGTTAAGAGATCGGCCTAGGCAGGTCGACTGACGTTATATCCTTGGAAGGGCGTATAAGTAGAGGATGCATTGGAGAGGAGAAGGAATCATTCAAGTTCACAACATCTAAGTTCAATTTCAAGGAAGAGGTCGACGAGCCAAAGGGTGGAAGAACGAGTTAGGCGAGGTGCAGGTGGCTCTAGACTTCAGCAATAAGCAAAGGGAACAAAAATGTAGTTTCGGGTTCACATGTTGTAAGGCGAGGCATGTCTGTCCAACGGGAAAACCACTTAAGGCATCATTTCACAAGGTGGGCACGTCTACTCGGTGGGCGATCCATGGAGGGCGTTGCTGCACGACAGGGCGTCTCGGCGCAAACGACGAGTTTTCTGCATGTAGACTGCGGTGAGGCATTCTAAAGGTGCGGGTGAAGTACCGAGGAGGTTGGGCAAGTTGCGAACAGACGCTAGGAGGGTGACACGCCGAGGCGAGGGCTGAACAAAGTGTCGAACTGTAAGTAACTGGTTTGTGTGATGAGTAAGTGTGGAGGGTGACTCGGGTAGGGTGCCTTTGCTCGACGAGTTGGGTAACCTAGCCCGACAGGGGTGGGCACTCCTGAACGACAGTTTGGGCACTATTGAATGTTGCAGGCTGAATTGTGAAGTTTGATAGAATTGTTGAAAGGAAATTTGGGGTTCCTTCACAAAGGCTGTAGATGTATGTTTATTTATAAAAGATTGTTGTCATCATTATTGGGCAGACTCTTATTAGGGAGTTTCCCCTCCCATTAAAGATTTTATCCATTGTGCATATGTTATAAATGATAATGATGATGAAAGAAGATTAAATAAATGTTTCCACTATGTTATGAATGTTAAATTCTTAAAAAGTGAAAAATAAACTAAGTATGGAATCTCAGATTAGATGCTTCTTTGTTTCATGATTTAATGATTAAGATCTTCCAGAAAATCACATGAAGGATTATTGATCAAGAAATACGCATTTCGAACCTCAATCTAGGTTCATCATGAGGACCACGCTGAGGAGTAAGATCAACAGATTCCTAAAATAATCTTAGAGATGCAACGATCAATATCCAACGTTCAAAAGAATAATTAATGATAAGGAGAGTTTAAAGGATAAAAATTATTTAGTCAATAGTTATATTTGACTTTTGGAAATTTATTATTTTATTATTATTATTGTTATTATTATTAAATATAATAAAAATATATAATAATATCTTAATATTAATAATAATATCACTATTTTTTTTAATTATGTTGAGATACGGGTGAACTATTGGATTACGGTTGGAGAAATTGCGATGGCTAGGGTTACAGTGGGAAAGCATTATGCCGTCGCCGCCCAGGAAACCAAGGAACCGAGCCGTAATCGATCAGCGCTGCAAGGGATCAGTGATGCAAAGGATCGATCGGTCCCTTCCCTTACTCGATCCGCAGTTCACATCGACGCAGGAGGATCAGTCAAACAGGGTAAGGCTGCTCGCGATGGAGGGAAGGCTATGCGGCCTGTTGAACTCCTGCCCCCAATCCGACCTTCCTGTGCTGATCAATTCAGTTTTCTCAAGCAAATCAATAAGGGAGAGAGCGAATACGCTGAGCCGTGGATTAATGAGATTTCCCAGACGTTGGTCTGCTTAAAGGCTCTTCATTTGCGCAGAATGATCGTTACGGATGTAGATCTCAGGGCTCTGGCTCGCGTCCGCGGCCACATTCTGCAGGTTCCTAAACTGGAGAAGTGCTCGGGGTTTTCGACTCTCAGGCTTCTCGAAGTTGCACGATCCTGCAGATCAGCCATTGATCAATCAGATCGGGCCCTCAATAGACAGATCGGCCAGCCCCTGCTCCCCAACAATCCATTATTTCAGAGGGCTACCACAGAGTTCACCAGTCAGATTTGCAGAGGAAAGCAGAAGTCTGATCACTCTGCCTCGTTCCAGATCCAGATCGTGCTCCTTTCTGGCAAAACTCTGCTACAATGGGTGAGCTCTTCGGATCTAGTGCAGGACCTCAAGAAAATCCTGGAATTTAGGTTAGGGATTCCCTGTGCATCTCAACGACTCCTCCATGAAGGTAAACAACTTGAGGATCTTTATCCCCTTTCTTTTTACAACATTAAGAGAAATGCCTCCATCATTTTTACCCTTCGTTTGAGACGGGGAGCTGTTGCATAGTCATCTTTAGCTGCGACTTTTTCATACAAAGATGTTGTCCATGCTCAGTTTCCCAAGAAAACAGATCCACCAGCTCAGGCTCCCAAACCTTTTTTGGTGGACAAACTGGAGTAAACCCCCTCCGTTGAAATAATGCATCCAATGCTGGATGAGCAAATCCAAAAGTATGCAAAGCATGGCATTATTTGCAGGTTTAACGGGCTATGGCCATGCACAGCAGATCTCTACCAATGGATTCACTCTAACTGGACCAACAATTGCAAGTTTCTTCTCTGCTCAAAGGGTTTCTTCATTGTAGTGTTTGATTTTAGTGAGGACTACCAAAAAGAATTAACTAAAGGCCCATGGTTTTAGGGCTCAGCAGGTTTATTCCTCACCCCTTGGTTCCCAGATTTCGATCCCTCTATATCAATCATCACCAAGCTCCCCATCTGGGTCAGACTTCCTAATCTCCCGGCACATCTATGGCACTTTGCTGTATTCCAAGGGATCGGCAATACTATAGGCCGCTTTCTAGCCACAAACACCTCTAGAGGGGAAAAGGGCATATACACCTTTGCCAGAATCTGTGCAGAAATAGACATGAGTAAAGGTCTACCTGATCAGATTAATCTTAGAATTGGAGACTTCCATTGGACTCAGACCCTGTATTACGAGAACACAACCTTTCGCTGCCGAAATTGCCATCACACAGGGCACCTTCAGAGCTCTTGTCCCTCGATGCCTGCCCAAAAGAAGAAAGCCAATCCTAAGCCAAAATCCAAAAGCTGGAAACCTCATGATCCTCCCCCCATGGATGATTTTGATTTCAGCTCAGACGAAGAGGAAGGGGATGCAGAAGGAATGGACGCAAAGCTGGCACAGGACCCACCCTCGACTGGTCCTGAGGAATCTTCAGTCCCACCTAACTCACAGAAAAGAACTCATGAGTCCTCTCCCTCGGATTCAGACAAGGAGACCTCTCCGTCAGCCCAGCTCAGTTTGCAAATCATACCAGCTCAGCAGAGTCAGCTTGGTTGGGTCAAAGTTGGAAAAAAGAAAGGAAAAAAATGTCGAATAGTTGATTCTACCCATGTTGGGTAGAATCCTTTGTTCTACTCTTGTTACTCTGTTCTTCTTGTTACTTCTTTCTCAGCACTGCTCTCTTCTTGTTTTCTCTTAGGGGCCGAGGTGGATAGTCTATCCTTTCCGGCTGCCCGTTTTCTTGCTTCTCTTGGTTGTAACTTCATATTGTACCATACTTCCTCTTAATAGAATTAGTCTTTACTGAGAAAAAAAAATAATATCACTATTTTCTTAAATGTGATATAAATAATTTCTATAAATAAACTATATTAGTTTTAAATTGAATTTAAAATTAATCTTAAGAAATTTGGACATTATTACAAATTATTATTTAAATATGTATATATATATATATATATATATATATATATATATATATATATATATAGATGGAATGTTAGGCGTAGTCCACACTTGAAAGTATTGTTAAAAAGAAATCAGGTGGTGGTGCCGCACCTGCCTATGAGAAGTTGAAAGAATACCACCAAGATAGGGGCGTGACACATGTTGTTGTGCAAATCAGAAGTTAAATCCTCGACTGACCTAGTGCATCCATGCTTGGGGGCAATTCGATCACACTAAAAGGTTATAGTGGCAATTGTTGAGGATTGACCCTGTGTCATGCGAGTGCGAGAGTTGGGACATTACCAATTCCGCTATACACACAAAAAAAAGTTGGATTCCCCAATAGGGGTGACAAAATGGGCAAGTTTGATGGTGTGTGGCATTGATTTCCCTCTCACATGACAAAATGAAGGAGAAATGTGGTCGATACGAAGGGCCTGATGGCTTACATGGGATTTTTTGTGAAGTTCATCAGGTTATTATCATAGTGGTGATGGCTCTTGTCCGTAGTTGCTACAACCGAGAGATGAGAATTGGGATTTTGGATGACATTACCTACTTGGTTCATTTGGTGGCCCTCTGTAGAGAGCCAAGTTTGGATCTCAATTGGTGGAAAGCGACTTTGGTGGCAGCCTTGTAGTACGAAATTATTTTGCCTGCAACAGTAGCTCAATCTGCAGTATGCGACCCTCGGTCAGTTCGAATATTGGATTTGGCTCATCTAGTTAGTCTAGCTCGTGGCTTCAACTGAACTAGCAAGAGGCCCACCTCGAGGTCTAGGGTTAGTAACAACTAGGCTTTAAGAGAAGAGGATTAAGTCATTCCTCAGGTAATTCTATTACTCCTACCTTTTATTTAAAGGTTTATGGTGTGTGCAAAGGTAACTCGGTGAGTGGAAGATCTCCATTATGTTTCAATTACAACATATTTTCTAGAATTTCATCAGTATTTGATTTCTTGGGCTTGTTTTCCTTGGGGGGAGGGTGTTTTTTTTAGGCCCATCCTTGCTCCGAGGCTCTGGGGAGGTAGCTTTGGGAGCCATTCTTTCTTTGTATGCTCCATTAAGAATATTCCTTTGAGTCTTTGTGTTATTTGGGTTCGTTGGTGGTGTGTCGAAAACATTTGGGGTCTCTACATCGGTTGGGTGGTGAATATTTTCCACCAAGGAAAAAACAATTGGGCTTGTTTAAACGGGTGGTTTACTTCCCTCACTTGGAATATCTTGTGTCTGGTTTATTTGTTGTCTATGGTGGACATGATACATCTACAAGGGTAGGTTCAATGAGGTGTTGGCCCTCTTGGCTAGCCAGGAGAGTGGGATGACCAGGCAGAAGTTTTGAATGATGAAGTGGAGGAAGGGATAGACGTGGAGGGCAAGGTGGCTCATACCTAGGCCGAGTCTCCATGCTACATGGATCAGCCTTTGTCACTGGCTTCAATAGTTGATTAGTTGTAGGATACCACAATGATCTTGGATACCATCCATTAACAAAGGTATGGCAACCAAAATGAGATTATTTCTTACATCAATGATGTTTAATACAACCAGGGAGAAATTTTGGAGTATCGTGCTTCGGTGAGATGTAGCCAACACCATAATAGTGAGCAGTTAGACAAGATTGAGACGTGACTAGTGCATATTGACTACCATGTTCACGAAGGGAATGGCCCTCCTACGGCCCTAGGTGGCACTCGTGGCCTGTACCCTCCCCAATTATATGAAATTTGTTGGTTGTCTCTTGGTTTTGTTTGTGTTTTGGGTTATCTAGCTATGCTACTTTTGGGACCCATATAAAAACTAGAAACAACTTCTCTGTTTTTGTTTTACTCCCATGGATAACAAATGTAGTTGGAGTGAAGTTGTGAGAGAAAAAGGCCTCTGGAATGTATGTTGTATCTCTTTGATGAATTAATGAAAAAAATTCATCGACCAGAAAAAAAAAAAAAAAAAAAAAAAAAAAAAAAAAAAAAAAAAAAAATTAGTGTGGATTATAATTAAAATATTTTAATATTCAAAATTAAGTAATATTGATGTGTACTTATAATATATTAAAAACAAAAAAATAATTAATGGTTAAAACATTTAAAGCAGTTTTAGTATTCTACATTTTGATCTTAGTCAAATCTATCTAAAATCCAATAAACATTTGTTAGATTTGTAAGTTTAAGTTGTGCAATACTTACAAGCGATCAAATATGTCAAAGTATAATTTTTTTTTTCACTTAAAATAGCTTTGCAACTTACTAAATTTGATCCCTCTCGGCGCTCGCTAGGTCCATGGTTAAGATGGATCTATATCAATTTTAGATCAATTTACACCTTCCATTTATTCCAAGTTCTTTGTGTCGTGCTTGAAAATGGACTAAATCTTTTTGTATTCTTTTGCGGAAATTTACTTAATTCAAACCAAATTACATGTACCAACTACTTTAGGTGGATTTTTCCATAAAACAATTGAGAAAGTGTTACACACCATTTTTTCACCATTAAGAAAATGACTGCATATCTAGATATGTCACTATCTGATGAACCTTTTTGATAATCCCCTACAAAGCCAAAAGAAAAATCATTCTAAGAATAACAAGAATCTTGGATTATATTATCAAAAAACCCTAGTTCCAAGCATTTTCTCAAGTAACATATTAATAAAATGTGGCATCGCATGTTCAGTCATTATTACCTACGGGCATTGCCGCACCTATCTCTGTTAAAAAGTGTGACACCCTTTCTACATGGGTAAAAATAAAAAGTGAAATCTATAATATTTTTTGAAGAATCTTATCCCAACAACATGGACTCAAGCCCCTACCTATATGGGCCTCATCCCAAGATTTATGTATCTAATCCCACCCATTATGGAACCTATTCCCCCATTTTCGTGGATCTCATCCCATGCAAAATGGATCTCCAACCTCCTCTCCTTTCTTATAAATATTTTCCAGATCAAAGGAGAAGGGGTTGAATTTTTTATTACTTGGTTTATTCCCATATGTTGTCAAATTGATATTCAAGGCTTGTTTGCAGAGGAAGGATTGGGGATCTTTGAGTGGAGGCTTATGACATCAAGGCTTGGGTTGTAATTTCTCCCTCTTATTTGATAATACAATATATATTGTTTTTATCACATGATTTTCTTATTGTTTTCATTCATTTTTTTAGAGCTCCACAATGAATACCATTGGTTAAGGTCTTATATCATTTCATAGATCCACCTCACTTAGCTTCGAATACATTCGGCAATCCATCTCAACCAAAAAAAGAGAACCCCATCACACCATGGCTATCCAAAAATGGCAAGGCTAGGCTAAAAAACATTGTTACACCTAGAAAAACCCATGCCATGATAGAAAAGAACGACATATAATACCATGCATGCCAAATATAGCAAGGAAATCACACATTCAAAGCGATACCTACAGAGAACCATGTTGTAGTTTCTTGATCTCGTTTTTCCTTGCTTTCTCCTTCCTTGTTCTTACCTACTTTTCCTTTCTTGATCTCATGCATAACCATAGAAAAATCTTGAGCCAAGAGCTTACACTGACTAAGAACTTAACACTCCAATGAAGAAGCTTGCCAACTGATCCTCAAAATCCTTTTTATGAATGAGGCCTCTATTTTCTTCATTTTCCATTATTTTCCTTCATTTTCCTCCTCACATGCAACCTGTGACCTTTCACCTCCTTTTTCTCCTAATTTCCATTATTTTCATTAAAAAATGTGCCAAAATACCTTTTTTCCTCTTTAATGCCTTAGCCATTGCCTTTGCCAATTTCCCTAGCCATAAACAACCAAATGAACACCCACTAGGATGTCTTGCCCACCATCCAGCTTTGAATGCGTGTCCCATCATCCATGGTATTTATATATTTTTACATGGAATTTTCACAAGGGTTTTTATAGAACCCTCCCCCTTGGGGGAACACCATCCTCGGTGTTTAATGACACCTATAACCAACAAGACTGCTGAATAATAATAATAATAATAATCATAAATAAATAAATAAAAATAAAAATAAAACAAATAAATAAATAATAAAAAAACTATCGATGGATCTTTATAACATATATCATTACAGCCCCAAGGTATAGCTCAAATGGTCGAGTTCCCGTTTTGAAAGCACTTTCCCAATTTGGGAGGTCACAGGGTCAAATATCCTCGACGCCCTCGGGGTTAGGCCTGTTAAGTTTGGCCGACGGGCAGATCCCTTCGGGTGGATCTGCCCCAATACTTTCCCGTGGATGTAGCAGCCACTCAGTGACCGTGAACCACAGCTTAAAAAAAAACATATATCATTACAGTATATACAATGAAAGGAATTCTCAATAGAAAAACATCATGACAACATGAGAACATACCAAAAAGTGAAACTTTATAACATAACTCATTACAATATTTACAATAACCACATAAACACATGTGCACATTTGCTAAACCAACAAATAAAGGATATGATGCCTGCATCCGCAACAAGGGAATCCAGAGCCTCACACCCCCACCCTTAAAGTAATACCAAGATTCACCTCCTCCCCAGGAAGTCCAGAATCCACTGCAAATTCAAATCTGCATCCAATGTCCATTGCTACAATCCTGCGCCACTTGTCATTTCAACGAACAATTACCGGCTCATTTTTCCAAGGTGCACTCCCAATGTGCATTAGATTCCATATGGCAATGCTAATGGAAAAAAAAACATATCCATGACCTTCACTTCTCTGCTACACATTCCCTCAGGAAATCTAGTCACCCATTTTGTGGAGTCACTCACCTTCCAAGTTCCTTAGCATCCCCTATCTTGGGTGATCCATCCCTCAGCAAGGCTTCCTCACATTGGAAGATCAAACAACCAACGCATATAACTACCTCAAAACCATCATACCGGTCATAACATGCTCCTGGAAAGAAATGGACACGATTGTGTACTAGTGTCCCATAATGGCCCTGCTGCTGAAGTTCTTTACCAACATACTGTTTCTTTTTTGAATTCCTTTTCATTGCTGCTACTGATTCATGCAGTTGATTTTAACCACCCAACCAGGAATTTCCATGCTTCCTGTACCAAGCACATCACTTCCATTAGATTTAAAATAAATTGAAATAACTTCAAATCACACCTCATTGATAACTCGTCAATAAGTTACACTTGCAATCCTATTTACTTCCTGTTACGAAAAGTCAAACTAGCATCATGTATAAAAACATCACATAAGGTTAACTCAAAACATAACTATCATAGATCAAAATCATAAATCACATGTAACCATCATAAACCAAAATCGTAGATCATATGTAATCATCATAGATCGGAATCATAAATCATATGCATACTAAAACTAAAATACAATATTGATACTTATCCTTCATCGATCCTTACTTCTTCCTTTGTTCTTATTCCATACGCACTCTATATTGGTTGCCACACCAGACAAACACCTAGTGCCTACTCCTAAACCATGTGCATGTACACATATTTTGCATCACACACATACAATCACACACTTCATACAACACCATCCAATAAATGCACCTACACCTGACATTCAACACATACACCTACACCCGGTGTACAACACAACACAAATACGTATATAGAGTGCAACACAATGAATGCATATGTCACAATATCATGACTACACAATGCACATACATAGTACTGCATGCCCACAACACAGCGTGTACAACATGAACTCAATCCCACACGTACACTAGTACCACATGTACCAAGCACCACCTACACAACGAGTGCACAACATCACATGTACATGGCACCACTTGCATAACATGTACACAGCGCCATTTGTACACTGCACCACTGTACAACGTGTACAAAATACCACATGTACATAACACCACAAACATGACATGTACGCAACACCTCTTGTACATAGCATTGCATTTCCAATATTGACATAGCATCATCTGTACCGAACACTGCATATCCAACATGTGCACAACACTGCATATCCATCATGCACACAGTACAATATGTACACAATACCACATATCCAACATGTACATAGCACCATTTATACCCAACACTAAATATGCAACATTCATACAACACTATTTGTACTACACCATGTACATAACATTACATAATCAACATGTACACACACTAAATATACACCACACCGCATGCACACAACATCACATGTGCAACAAGTACAACATATATGAAATATGCACAACAGTCATACCACACCTCCAAAACCACACTGAATCTTTACCAAGAAATCTTGCTTCCAGTGTCTTATTCATGCTTGTCCCAGCATGCGGCAAACCAAATTGCTTTCACTTCACTGATGCATCCCTCAATATAACTTGTCCATACATAAGCATAGTCATAATACAAGCATACAATATAAATTCATATTCACTTGATACAGACCTCATATGTTTGTCATGACTACTCTTCCCACTTGATTCCTTATAGACTAGGAAACTCTTCATGCCATTCGCCTGCATAAGAAATCATTCCTCCACAAGAACGATCCCTGACAACCATGTCAAACTTTGACATAGATACATACACACATGCATATATAATCATTAGCATAAAACAATCATCATCCTTTTAGACAACAACATACATACACACATACATGTATACTTATAAACATCGACATAATCGTGATCATAACATAATTACCAGATATCAAGGTCAAGGTTAAGAGAACTTCTGTTATTCATGCACAACATGTGCACTATTAGCAAAAGTTGTTCACATCATAGCCAAGGAATCTAATGTCTCAGATCCATTCACTTCACCTTTCCTATTACCTTTGTCATGACTATACTTCCACTGTCCATTTGCACCAATGGACCGAACCAATCTAATCGATTGTCATAGTCTTACCTTCCGATGTGCTTACCCATGCACAAAGCTTCATATGAATCTCACATTACCTGCTGAGTACCATACAACTCTCCCAGAGCTCCATCAACTCTTTGTCTTCCCCAAACCAATTCCCCAGACTCAAAACATAAAAGGCAAGAATGGAAACAACAACAAGAAGAAAACCATGAAAACTAATAACAACATGACTCCAAAAACGAAGTGGTACGGCCATACTCTAGACATAAATCAAGCTGAAAATAAAGCGCAAGCAAATAAAAAAATACTAAAAGCACAAGTTTAACAACAAACACCAAGACTCAATCCCCATGGTTCCCAAGGAAAGTCAATCAAATCCTTCTTCAAGTTTTCATAGAAGCCTCTCTTTACCATGCAGTCCCCTGCATCATATTTCCATAAACACATAATTTTCAATGTATAAATAAACATAACAATACATTAGTTACCTTATCTTTTTGTGCCAAGCACGTTCCTTGCAACTGAACATATCCACGCCATCTCTCAAGGGACCCTAATCCTTTGATAGAACCACCTGTAACTAAAGACTTGCTAATATACCTGTCAAGTACATTTTCATGAATCTAGCACATATCCACATAATGTCAAACAAAATCAAGGTTAAAAATACTCCCTATATGCAAAGCACCCATTCGTTTGGAATTAGTGTTTCCAAACATAACCAAAGGAATTATTACCCGATTCCTCTCTTTTACCTTTATCCTACTGCAACTAAGTCTTACTATATATTGTCACGTCACTGAACTGTTAGTTACATAAAAACATCAATTATTACCTTGTCAGGCTAATACCAATCATGTTTCCTGCAACAACTCACACATGTCAACCACAAGTTCCAAATATCAAGACAATCATATATATCAATTTGATTGATTTTACAAAGAATCATGTCATAATCCATAGTCATTAGACATAATGCTACAACTATTACCTACTACGCTCAAGTACATATGCGTTAATAAAACCATCTTAAAGCAATATCATTGGAACACATACTCATATTATGAAATTCATCAAACATTCAACCAACTTGCAAACATACCATGTTAAATAAATCAACTAGGCACCAAACACTCAAACACCAAATATACATCATAATCAAACAACCAAGCACCAAACATACGACATAAGAAAACTCATACCTTAATGTATATCAGGGGAGGCTATCTCATCTACACAATAAAGCTAGGTTAACAAGATACAACTTCACAACATATCAACTCAAACATAAATCATGATATCCATAACAGTAACTAACTAACATGTTCACGTCATAAGCTCATAAGAATTTTTCGTTCATGCATAACAATGACATATGTACAATCAATCTATATTAGTACGACACCATATCACCAATATGTCGGCTCATACCTTAATATCACAACCATAACCATTTGCATAGGTCAAACTAGGTTAACACAATACATATAACATCAGGATCTTCAATACAATGAACATAACCATCACACATATGACCAATCCAAATTACAACATCAAGATCTCAATGAAATAACCCTAATCATGAACTTAATAGCATATAACAAAAGTAATCTATATATCATGCTCATCAACAACATAAAACCGAATCTTCAAGCTAACTGTCATATAGCAACAACAAGTTAACCTATAACATACTCATCAACAACATATCATATAACATAATCATCAAGGTATGTAGCCTAACCAACAATTTCAATGCTTACAACCACATGTTACTATCATTCTTGACTATCTGACTCATGTGCATATGACTATGCTAATCAACTATCATCTATCACGTATGTAACCATAAAATTAAAAGACATGTACATAAACCTAATTCATATAAAAATCCTTAACTTACATACCTGCATGTCCAACATACAATACCTACAAGATGACGTGCTCTTGTACGAGGCTCAATGTTGTAACTTCACTTTGATGATTTATATCTCCTACTCTATCTCATCCAACACATTAGCATCATAACATAACTATATCACCATGATCACCTAAATTGCATTCAATGACTTCACTAGGCATGTTTGACCCACTATTCATGCATAACTATAACCAAGACCATACATGCATAACAACTGCATATAGACATATGAGTACAAAACCATATTCACATTCTTCTAGCTAGAGTCCAGTCATCAATGCATGACCATATCAACTACACAAACCATGACCTCATGCATGACAACAACCATTACTCCATAGTACACATTGCCACATGCAACCCTCAACATGCATAAGAAATGCATAATCAACTACACATACACATAGACGCATGTAGTCGAACATAAGCGATCAATTCTTGTAATCAACCTACAAGACTGATACATGTAATCCAAAATATTCAATAATGTAACCTAACATACAAGGATGTAATTAGGTGACATAAAATACACATATAAGTGACATATAACCATATGCAACTAGTCACATACTCATGAAAATACATTTCGCGAAATCAATATCAAAATCTTCATGATAACCATATTACAACCCTAATCAATCATCAAGCAAATGCAACAAGCACATGAAATGCAAGCATAGGAGACACATGTGCAATTGGCATGCATGCATGACTAATACATTCAACCCATCCAATCCGAGAGTTGAGCAATGCTCTGATACCACTTTGTAACACCCTCCTCCCACATCCACCCAAGTAACCAATGCCAACTGGGTAAACATGAGAAGAGAGGCTATTATGATCATATTCGACCTCCTAGGTAACATTAAGGAAGTGGAATCAACGAAACATGACACACATTCATCCAACATCATCAACAAAACCATTATGAGACATGTCAACCACTCAAAAAACCTATCCATGGGTCCCACTGTTGTTCTGGACCTCTTAGGCCATGGTTTCTCTCATGTTATGGGCAAAGGAGTGACAAGAGACCTAAATTCGCTCTCATAGGTCTGCATGACAGTGACTGTGGACCAAAATTGTATGTTCTATGCTAGCAACCCCAGGATTTAAGCCACATTTTTAGGCCCAAATCCCAGGCCACTCCCCATAATGGAATGAAAGCTTAAAATCAGTAAAAGTACACAAATAATGCAACAAAAGAAATAAGCTAAACAAGATCTTAAATAGAACCCTACCTGCCATGATAGGCATTTCATCAAACATATTGTCAACATGTAACCTATATGTACAAAAAACATAATTAAGTGTATGGATCTCATACTTATCTCAGAATCGCTATGAACCATTGTTCCCTCATGCCATTTTCTGCATTATCATCTATTAGGTCATAAACACTTTATCCATTCGTGTACATGTAAAAGCATGCTAAGAGACATACATAGATGTTTTCACAAAATGTACAGATAACCATCATAATAGAAACAGAAATACTATAAAGATACCAACCATCAAAATCCACATATACATCAGTACATTTTCTCATGAAAATCAAGGGAATGAATTTCTCATTAATGAATGCAATAAACCAACTGGAGATGGGACTATCACGTTCCACTCGACCATAGAATGGCTCAGCCAAATCTCTCTTCATCCATTCACCCCCATGCCATATTCCAAGCATGAATGTCGGACTCAAACCAAAAGAACCAACCAGGGCATATTGAGGATAAACCACCTCACCCTCATCAACAGAAACCATGCTTTACTGTAAGCCATCCCAGATCAGTAAGCCAACATAATGAACACATCATAATAGAATTTATTGTGATCTCCACCCAATCACTAGGCCAAAAAAGCATGGATGCCACCAGATTTCTCCACCTACCCTGTGAGGAATTTTCTTGTCTCCTAGTCTTTTAGGCTTTACCAAAATCCAAACCTAGATCATTGGGCCCTAAAGAGAGACCCCAGTCTCTCAGGCTTTACCGCAATCCACACCAAATTAATAGGCTCTAAACCGAGACCCACTCTCCAGGCTTTACCACATATCCCAACCTAGGATTACTAGGCCCAACGGAGAGCAAACCACCTCTAGGCTTTATCGTATATCCTGCCATTCACCAGTAAGGATACCTAGGCCATTTGAGGTAACACAGAGTCCATCTTTACTGCAATCCACAATTCAGTTCAGGGGTGACTAGGTCATGTGTTATATCATTTCAGAGATCTACCTCACTCAACTTCGAATCCATCTAGAAATCCAGCTCAACCAAAACATGAGAACCCCATCACACCATGGCTATCTAAAAATGGCAAATATAGGCTAAAAGACATTGTTACACCTGGAAAAACCCATTCCATGATAAAAAAGAACCACATTCAATACCATGCATGCCAAATCTAGCAAGGAAATCACATATGCAAAGCGATACCTGCAAAGGACCAAGTTGTAGTTGCTTGATCCTGCTCTTCCTTGTTTTCTCCTTCCTTCTTCTTGCCTTCTTTTCCTTTCTTGATCCCATGCATAACCATAGAAAAATCTTGAGCCAACAACTTACACTAACTAAGAGCTTAACACTCCAAAGAAAAAGCTTTCCAACTAATCCTCATAAACCTTTTCATGAATGAGGCCTCTATTTTCTTCATTTTCCATTATTTTCTTTCATTTTCCTCCTCACATGCAACCTGTGACCTTTGACCTCCTTTTTGTCCTAATTTCCATTATTTTCATAAATAAATGTGCCAAAATACCTTTTTGCCTCTTTAATGCCTTAGCCATTGCCTTTTCCAAATTACTTAGCCATAAATAACCAAATGAACACCACTAGGATGTCCTGCCCACCATTCAACTTGGAATACTTGTCCTATCATCCATTGTATTTATATATTTTTACATGGATTTTTCACAAGGGCTATTACACTTGGAAATCATATTGGGGAGCATTTAGTTCTTTAGTAGCTTCTTTTTCCTTTTGTTTCCTTCCCTAGCTTGCAGTACTCTGGTGTCTATGTTTTTATTCTTAAAACTTTGTTTTTTTAAGAACTTTTGAGAGAGAAAAAAATTTCTTTGCATATCAAAGGTGTCATAGTTTTATTTTGAGAAAAGTGGGACATTTGGAAGTTTTTTCACCTTTATTTTAATAAAAGTGCAACATATTGCACCTATCCTATGATGAAAGTGCGACATTTAAAACTTGTCGCAATTTCCTTTTGATAACAGTGTGACAATTGAGAAATTGAAATATTTTACCTATGTTATAAATGTGACACTGCACTAGTGTTGAAAATAATAAAAACAAAATAATATCAAGAGAGACAATAACCTTGGTGGAAAATTCTTTATGCCCAATTGTATATTCACAAATAATGATGATACGTTATTCTTTCACACATGAGCCTTTCTATTATAGAATTGAGGTTCTCATAACAAATCACCAATTTGGCTAATTGGTTTAACCTTCTCCATAAATTTGTCCACAATATCTCCACAAATGTCTTAGCTAATTTTGTGTGATCTCCATCCCTAACTTCTCTTATTATCCTCATGTTTGGTTATACATATACTTCTAGAGTGTCTACTTTCAATATTAATTTTTTTATTATTCCATTATTTTTTGAATAATTACGATTCAATATGGACCTATAGTTTGTTTATGTGAGTATGAAGTTAACATTCCTCCCCAATCATAAATTCAAAGTAATAACTTGGGTTGAAACTCTTGAGTTGGGCCTCAATGAAGAACTACCTGAAAAACCACCAAAATTGGATGCCAAAAACTCTAATATGAAGAGAATGAACCAAGAGAAGTGAATCAATTACAAGTTTGATATATCCTTGAAAATGCTTGACAACTTAATCAAATTCCAAGATGCAATGCAAAAGTATTTATCTATCATTTTCTAGGTCAAATGACCATCAAAGTGAACAAAAATTCCCATAATATTGCTCCCATTCAACATCCCACTAGAAAATTCTGATGCCCACTAGAAAATTGTATTGTTGTCAAAAATTTCAGTCTGAAATCCAACATCATCATTTCATTTTCAATTTCATCATCAATTCTCCCCTTTGTCAACTGAAAGGAGAGACTAATTCACTTGATTTTTGAACTCCCCCCTTAAGATGTAGGAGAGTTTCACCATTGTACTACCCCTTTCAAACAAATGAGAGTACCTTCTTCATTTGATTGTTGGTTGCATTATTTGTCTTCATGTGAGATTGAATTATTTGGTAAAACATATATAATCATTTGAATGTTGACATCCACTGCCAGGATCAATCCGTGAATAATTAATCTTCAATTTGACTTGTTTTTTTTTTTCGTTTGCAACATCTCTGTGATGAGTGATTCTTCTTGCCACGATGGTGACAAGGATGGAGATATAAATAATGATCTTCCATATGACCAGTTCTATGAAAATGCTAACATTTTGGCTTTTCTTCAACTTTCTCATCGAATTATGATGTTTCTTGATCAAGAAATCCTCCACTAATGAACTTGATTAGTTTTGAATAATCAAGAATATGAAAATTGTTGTCATCTTTGTCATAGCATAAACCGTATTATTTTTTGTTGCATTGGATTTCTTTCTATGGTTTGATTATTGGCTTGAAAAGTTGAACTTGATCATGTACAACTTATACACTTGTATTTGTATTCTTGAGTGGCTTAGAATTATGACCTTCATCATCTTTATCATCACTATCATTATCTTGAAAAGAGGATTGTTATGAACCAAAACCTATTCTAAAACACAATCCTTCTGCTACAACTCATCACGTTGCAGTTGTGATTAAAGTTGGAGAAACTCACTTGTCTTGTGTGTCTGATGTAGATGAATTTTAATGTCAGTAAGAGTGGCTTTGTTGATTTTCATTGTGTCCTCAACAATAGATATTTTCAAAGTATTTAATAACTCTAAAAATTGAATACTTTTCTCCATTTTAACTCGCTCGCTTGAACTTTCTCCCTTGCATTTGTTTTCTTAAACTTACTTTCTTGAACTTCACACTCACTTGATCTTAGATTGTGCTTTTATTCTTTCAATTTCATGCTCACTTGATTTTGTTTAACAAGTTTAGGGTGTTGTCTAACACTGAAAATGCACCCAAGTTAATGATTTTACAATGAGTAGATGACAAGTTCAAATGACTTCTCTTGAAATAACTCAACCACCTATTAATTAGGCCGATAGGCCTTCCCTTTGAAAGAGACTTTCGTCGTCCCTTTCATTCTGAGGATGACACCTGGCGTCGACATCTGGCGGGCATACAGCAGGCAAATTGTTAATGTTGAGGCAATTTCTGTTACAGCTCCCTGTAATCCGTGAATAAAACGTTACAAATCACTGAGAAGGCAGTGTAGAGTTAACAGCGATGGGGTTCCTTCTTTTATTTCGCAGGCAGAAATATCCGCAAATTTGTTACAGCTCCCTGTAATCCGTGAATAAAATGTTACAAATTACTGAGAAGGCAGTGTAGAGTTAGTAGCGATGGGGTTCCTTCTTTTAATTCTCACAATATGACAGAGTAGGTGAAATGCCTAGACTGGAGTGATTTTTGTTTAATACTTGGACGAGGAACAGGCACTTGGTATCATGGAAAGGCCAGAGGGGGGCAGCGTTGAGGAACTAACATCCGCTAATTTGTTCGTATTCTGCGCAGCTAGGGCTTTATCCTCCGACTTCCAGCGGTCTTTGACGCGGTTTTATATTTATTACTTAATATTTTTAATTTCTGGTTATGCAGTCAATAGTCGAAGTCAGGGTTTGATTCATCCGCGTGATCCTTTTAACGGAGGCCAGGGATCTTCATAAATACCGCGCTTTTGAAAGAGAAAATGAGATTTGGTGCTTTTTGAAAGAGAAAATGAGATTTGGTGCTGTTGTTTTCTTCATCGGTATCCTTGAAGGACAAGGAAGAAGCTTGCGGTGACGGGAGCGATCGTGGATAAGAATTGGGGGAGCAGGTGCTCGGCTTTCCTTGCACATATATGCTGCCTCGAATGTTGATATGTTGATATGTTGACTTGTAGAATTGCCTTTTTAACCCTTTCTTGTAATCTTTCCTTTCTCAGCAAAACAATTTGGAGTAACGGAATTTATAAACCCTAAAGAGTACGAAAAACCTATTCAACAGGTACGTTGAGCTGCCCAAAATGATCATCAAACTCTCTCCCAGATCAGAGTATTGGTTGCTTTTGACTAGTGTGGTACTTTAGTACTTAGGTGGGGGAGATTTTAAGTTTTTGCATGGAGTGCACTCATTCACCATCCATTCAAAGCAGTGTAGACTCTTAATTTCCAAACACTTATAAAAAATGTTTACAGGTAATTGCGGAAAAAACTGGAGGGGTGGACTGCAGTGTCGAATGCACAGGGAGTATTGAGGCCATGGTTCAAGCTTTGGAATGCTGCCATGATGTACTAGCTCTTGGTTTCCTTTGGTTTAAGATACATCAATCATTTCAATTCTAAGTTGTAGCTTTAAAGTTTAAACTGATTGCTTCAATTTAATTAAGAAAATGCAGGAAATGCATATGTTTGATATCAGAGTTCTGTTTTTGCAGGGTTGGGGTGTAACCGTTTTAACAGGGGTTCCTCGTTCAGACGCAGTCTTTAAAACGAATCCTGTAAACTTTCTGAGCGAGAAAACGTTGAAAGGAACCTTCTTTGGAAATTATAAGCCTCGTACTGATTTGCCAGGCCTTGTAGAGATGTATTTGAATGGGGTAAGACTTCATAACATAGTTGTAACAGGTTATTCAAACCATAATTGTAGATAATACTGTGTGGTCATATTTCCCAGTTGTTTTTTTTTTGTCCGTACCATGACGGGAGCAATCTATGCTTATCATATCTAATTAGAGTTATAATTACGGTTTTAATCTTTCCTTCCTTGATTGTTAAATTTGCAGGAGCTTGAACTAGATAATTTTGTTACAGACAAGGTTCCTTTTGCTGACATCAACAAGGCATTTGATCACATGCTTAAAGGAGAGGGTCTGAGAACTGTAATTAAAGTCATCCAGGATTAGTGACAAACATGAACACAGTTGGAATATCTCCAATGTTATGAAGGCATGCTGAACTATTTCAAACTGTTATGTGATTAATGTCGTGGATTTTATGTGTAACTATGGTATGCAATTAAAGTCCTGGAAAGCATGTAAACAGTTATAATAATTTTAGGGTAAGTATGATGTTTAAGTTTTGACACTGCTTCCAAAACAACCATCCAAAAGGTCATTACTATAATAGCTTGATTAGAAATAGATTGAATGAGAAGGTCTAGATGGGGTATTCAATCATCTCCATCCATCTGTTCTGCATCCTCAGTGCTTACTTGAACAATATATCAGCCTTCATATTTATCCCTTGCAGACATGCTGAAAAGATAATGACATGGAATTTTTCCTTGCTTCTCTGATTCCGTCCAATGATGGGCCAGCTGCAAATTTTCCTGATTGAAATTTCCATTTGACCTCTCTGCAATGTGTTTGGAATCTCTTATCACCTGTAGACAATTTAAACCTTTCTCTATTGCTATTTTCAGAATCTACCAAAAAGCATAAAGTTCTGCTCTGTTGTTTGATCCATCTCCTACAGCTCTGCTTTGAAACTGATCTCGTAATTGTCTCTTAAAGTAATGCCTCATGATCCACAATAGCTGGACAGGGTTTCGTATCCAGATTTCATAGTAAGCGTTGCAAGGTTCGTGTTAATATATGGACCGCGAAGGATAATTTTCAAAACCCTATGTGCCAGTTTACAAGCAATATGGAACGCCATTAGTGCATTTGAATGCCAAATGACATGTATGCATCTTTCTAAAGGAGTCTAGATTTTACTGCAATGCCCAGGGTTTGTAAACAAATATCAAATGCCCAATTATTGTGACCTTTGCAGTGATATCTACATAGATCGTCCCACAAATGTTCTCTCATATGAGATGGTTCTACGTCAGGAAGAAATTGTGTCAGAAACGCACTCGATGTCATTTGAGTTAAGGGGCATTTATGACAGATGAAGAGATGAAGGAAAACGCCTAGTTTGCAAGTGTTCTTCCTACTTTGGTCACAAACTTCAGAATGCTTTTGAAGCGAAAAGCCCATGTGAAACCCCCTGTTGACATATGTTGTGTTTGCTATTGAGGATTGTTTGTTCCAAACCAGGAATATAGAGCTCTCTGAGGAGTTTAAATGCAGACATCATACAAGCATGCTCACAGGATGATATAATAGCCAAATAAAGTTGATTGGTGGGCGCATTGCACTTTTACTTTTACTAACAAGTTTTGAAGACAATTCATGGTGGTATTACAAATTCCTAGAGGTCTGGTTTGAATAACTATGGGGTCATAATCGCCATAAAGTTATAACATTCGAGGCAATGGTTCAATCCTTCCTCCAGTTTGTAGCAGAATCGAGTGTTGCAGTGAGACAATTATGCAAGTTTCTTGTTATCTTGTTATAAAAACAATGTGATAATAAAGGAATGGAGAAGTTCAAACTCGCTTTTGCAACCCTGTGAAGTTGACATTACTTAAAGGATTTCAAGAATTGGAATGTATCAATTGGAAGCTATTTTGAATCCGGCTTTCTATGAGGACTTTGAGAATTGTAGCTTCAAGAGGAAGGGTTTTGAATGCTTCTCGATCCTTTTGAGACTTGTTTTGTGAACTTTTCATTCTTCACTTCACTCAGATATAGGGTGAGATAAAGTTCCTAGCAAAGGAACCAATTTCTTTAGTGTTAGCTTCAATAGATTTTGTGACCAAAAGATAAGCCCAATCATGTGCATGTTGAATTAGACCAATATATGACCATAGTTTTGCAAGATTGACTCAGTGGAGTACAAAAATTTGCAATCGAATGTTAATCCAACATGGAGGACATGGACAGCAAAAATTGGGTCATTATATGCAACCAGTTTGTTCTGTTGCACACTTTGCAGTATGTATGTCTATGATTGAGGAGATTGTGACAGTAATTTTGTTGAAGATATTAGTTCCTCCAAATTTTTATGCTAACTCTTATTCCTTCGAACTAATATTGACTTTGGTAATTAGCTGGAAATAAGCAGAGGATTATTCTCTTGTTATATTTCGTTTTTAACTTTAAAGGGACTGTTTTGGCATGCACAATCGAGAGCACATTAAAATGGATAAAGACTGTCAGCAACAAATGGCAGGCTCAGGTGGCAGTACATCTAAAAAGAGATTATTTGAGCATTTCCAGGCATAAAATCAGACTTAAATTGTTTCTAGATTTTGAGGAACATAAAATAAGAACTTGCTGCAGATTCTAGGCCACAAAATGAGCATTCAAATCCATCGAAGACAAAGCATTCCAGGAGAAATTAGCAGGTCAAAATTTACTCCAAATTTTGTGGACTGATGATTGATTGGCACCAAATCAGCAATTCCAGATTTGCAGGACATAGTTGGCAGTCAAAACACAAGTGGCAATAAAAGTTCCAAATCTTCAGGCATAGGATAAATCCATCAGCAGCTACAACAATTCGAATCCATTGCAACAACTTTTATTTTTAGCTTATTTGTTATGATTTTAATTGATTTTATTTCCAGTAAACCAATAACATATGGTTATTATTTTGTTTATTGAAGGGATGATTTGTAATAGTCAGGGGTTGGGTCCTGAGGAATTTCATGGGCCAATTTTTGTAACAGTGTTTCTGAACTTTAATCAAATTCTCTGGATCAGAAGTACCAGAGCTTTGGCCATAGAGATTCATGTGAAAAGTGCTTTCTAGTCTGTGTTCTTTCATGTGATTGTTTTCCATTCATATTATCTTTCTTCAGTATCTGATTAAGGGAAAATATTTCAGATTTCGTCCAAGTTAGATGCTCTGAAATATAGTAATCAATACGTGCAAGCTTTTCCTTCTAAAGCTACTTCATTGGAATTCGCCCTCTGTTAGGTGCTCCTTTGTAGTGGATTGTGTTTCTCTTTTCATCTGTCAACTGATCTTAAATTTTATGTCTAAGAAAACATTTTTCTACCTTGCCTCTGTCAAGCCTTTGCTCATTCGACCAAACATCCAGCAAACCTTTGGTTATCTTCCAGAGCCTGTGACTCCATCGCCCAATGGATACCCTCTCCTGCCCAACCAAATTTCTTTTGAATATCTCACTTACCAAAGATCTGGCCATTGCTTAATTACATGAGCAGCTGCCTAAGTGACATTGGGTAGTTGATTCAGAGAGGGAGCCCCTCAAGTTGGAAAGGTCAGTTTCCAACCCAAAGATTGGTTGAAAAGGTTATCTCAAAGATCTCCTTCCACAACCAGGACAATTTCTGAGCGATAACAACAACATTAATATTCGTCATTGGACTTGTATTTTTCCGGAGGTATGTTCGTCACCAAGCAGATAGGCTGGAGAAAACAGAAAACTCAACATTGAAAATCACAAATTTTCATAACTTGAGCTTCAATGCAGAAGAGCTTTCTAGGGTTTTATTATTGAAAGACAAAGCAAATGTAATTGGAAGTGGGGCATCCAGCAAGGTTTATCGCGCTGACATACACAACAATGAAACAGTGGCAGTGAAGCACCTCTGGACGACCTCCAAAATGGATATAGATGATTTCAGTACGGACAAACATAAGAAGAAGAATAACGAAGTGGGAAGCATTTACTGTGAGAGTATGACCATCGATTGTCCAAGGAAGAAGTTGAAACATTGGGAACCATTCGCCACAGAAACATAGTGAAGCTCTATTGTTATATGTCCAACAGGCAGTCTAATGTGTTGGTCTATGAATACATGCCTAATGGGAACCTGTTTCAAGCTTTGCATAGCAATAATAATTCGGATTGGCCAACATGACATAAGATTGCATTAAGGACGGCTCATGGATTATCTTATCTTCACCACGATTGCTCCCCTGCAATTATTCATAGAGATGTCAAGTCTACCAATATCTTGGTGGATCAATTTTATGAGGCCAAGATTGCTGATTTTGGTGTTGCAAAAGTTCTTCAAGCTTGTAACAGAGGAGGGGATTCAACAATTTTTGTAGGCACTCACGGTTACATTGCTCCTAGTAAATTTACCATCCCTTTTGCCTAGCCTATGTGTTCCATTTTTTTCCTTGATGTTTCCCACACAAGGTTCTGCAAATGGATGAACCCTGAATTGCACCTTGTTTATCTATTTTTCTGGTAGAACATGCATACTCCTTGAAGGTCGCAAGAAAAAAACGATGTTTACGGTTTTGTTGTGGTTTTGCTGGAGCTCATAACTGGCAAATGAGCCATTGAACAAGAGTTTGGGAGAACAAGGATATTCTTTATTGGACTTCATAAAAAATATATGAGAAGGAAGATGCACTTGTGGTTCTTGACTCGAAGATTTCCAATTCATTTAAGGAAGAAATGCTTCAGACTTTGAGAATTGCAATATCCTGTACACACAAACTGCCAGCGTTGCGGCCTTCTATGAAAGAAGTTGTGCAATTGTTGCAAGATGCAGATCTACTACTCCCTGAATGAAAACCCTAATTGTAAACTACTACTACTTCCTGAACGAGAGTTTTTCCTGGCCCCTGGATGATGAATGAGGCTTGTATGATAATTCCTAAATGTTCAATTCTTAGGATAAGAAGGCCACAAATGGATTACATAATGTATCATAGAATCCATTATTGGTAATGAATGGATATGTTCAGTTGGTCCATAAAGGTCTGAAAGCAAGAACTGTATTCCACATCATGAGTTATTTCGATGGGCTGAAAAAATATCTCCACACTATTGTATATATATATATATATTCAATCAATTAGTTTTGAGTATTTGCTTTCTAGATTGTTACCGTGACAAATCTAGGGTAATCCCTAACAAATTATGCTTGGGGCTATAATTGTGGAGCCATTGAGTGCAGAATTGATGCGTAGATCCTGTAGCAAGAGAGATCTGAACTGTGAAGGGCGATTGAAGTAGGCAAAGTGTCCATGTTATAGATGTAGCGGCGAAGAGTGGCCAACAATGGGGTGGCACTAAAACTACTTATGTGATAGATACGGAAGAAGAAACTCATCACAATTTCGAAAGTATTCATATTTGCCATTTAAAATGTAAATTCTTCTGATTCCTTTTTCAAGAAAACAGTGGGAATTTATAGATTGTGTTCCTTTGTTTACATTAATGATAAAAGATCCAGACGAAATTCCCTGAAGGCTTGTTCTTTTTCAGGGTTTGAGTGAAAAATGTCGCTGCGTATGTATCCTACTTATGGAAAAGGGTATAAACAGTTTTGGGGCAGCAAAGATTGCTCCAGAGAAAATTCCAAGAAACTGAAATCATTTTAATTGAATTTGAAATTGTAGAAACCTTGAACCCCTTTCTTGGTTTGAAATCAAAGTTGAAGATGATTGGTCTGAGTAGAAGGAAAACGAGTGTATGGGAGTATGGGAGTGTAGAAGGAAAAATATCTGGAGACACAGATTATGTGAGGAAGCAAAACACAAAGATGGTCTAAAACTATTGTTAGAATTGGATATCAAAGAACCCTGTTAACCTATTGCGAATGAGTGATGCATAAGCAGTGTTAAGTGGGGGCAATTGGTGTGTGACCAATGTTCTGTGTGAACTGGCGATCATTGGGAGTTGTTATCTGGAGACACAGATTAAAGTATAACTGAAAATTTTGGTTGAGACTATTTCCATTTTTCGAAAGCCAAATTGTAAAATGCCCTTTAAAGGAAGGATGTGTAGGGATTGCAGAAATTTCCAGAATCAAATTCTTGATGTAAATTTTTAAAAATTCACCTTATATTAAAGGTTTCTAATTTTTTTGAGAGCGCTCTTTCTTCTTTTTAAACCCCTTAAAGGTGGGGTGGGGATGTAAGATATATATTTTATTTGTAGAAATTCAGACAAGTAAATAGAACATTTAAAATATTTGCACTGTTTTGCCTCTTAAAATGCTTGAAAATGAAAGTTTGAATTGTATCTTGGACAAAGCATAGATTAATAAGTGCTAAAAGCTTGCTTTGAGGGCCAGAGAAATACATATTGTTTTCAATGGTGGGTTTGCCAAAATGGAATCTAAAACCACTATATTTGAGGACTTAAGTATGTAAAACAAAATACTTTGAAAAATACAATACATGAATTTAAAATCGGTTTCAAAATTTTAATAATGTTAATGTTTTAGTTCTACTGTCAACCAGTAATGTAAGTGATTTGTTTTAACATTTGCAAATCACAAATTTCTCCACTTTTCATTTACCATGTACAACGTTGTAATTTACTTTTCATTTAGAAAAAAACCGTGCTGCCAATAATCTATTGAACCTATTGAGCTTTAAGTATGAACGCGTTCTACACTTACTATATTAATATGAATGGTTTGGTTTTGGTTTTGTTCTTCTAATATCAAAATGTACTGGTACAGGATGGTCAACGTGGTTATTGCCTTCGTCACTACTTACCTTTATATATGCTCGACTATCTATAGAACTTTCTTCCTTTCACTAATCCTATCGGCCTCTCTTTGTACCTTTTGGGGCAATTGCTAGTTATGACTTAATGATTCAAGGCTTGGGTGTTAGGTTCAACTGAGAATGAATCCTTTTTGTTACCACACAAACATTTATTAGACTCTCAACTCATCTTCACTAATAATTCTCAATTTAGCTTTGACTTAAATTTAGACTTTTACATTTATATATTGTGGACTTGACCAAATTAAAATATTTACATAACACTTGGACTTGAATAACAAAATGACTTCATTACCAAAAAAAAAACTTTCTTTTACTCATATGCATTTTGACTCTCTTATCCCTTTTAAAATATGACCACCGATTTATATCTTTGAATACAAAATGACCTCACTCTAAAACATTACTTTAATGAAAAAATCCACTTATCTCTCCAATATGCTTCAAATCTCCTTAAATAATTCTCAAAGAACCTTTTTTAATATACTCCTCTAAACATTCCTTTTTAACCTGAACTTTAAAATTACTTTATAAAAGATTGTGTCACTTTGTTTTATAACAAATAATTTCTTACTTAAGAAATATACTCCATTAAAAGTCGATCGAAGAATATTTTAGAATGTTTGACTTTGGAGATTTGATTGCGTGATGGAGGAGAGAACTCAAATATTTGAAGGAGGGCGTCCACTTCAACGCATGCATTAAAATTTGAATCGACGCATAGATACTTCAACGCAAGTATTCAGATCTTAAAACAATAATACCTTTCTATTTTCATAAGTTTAACATTACTTGTAGGTTCCACGAGACAACTGAAACAATCTAGTGTTTACGGTTGCAAGTTCCATGACCTCGTATATATAGCACATTCCATGAGATGTTCTATAAAACATGTTCTAATGAGTTGATGTATCAACTTTATGCTTCACATGCACACACCGCATGAAGCTTATTCTCGCAGTTTAACCTAGTTGCAGTGACTCAACTTCAATGCTTACAAATAGTTTGCAGGATCACAATGAAGGCTTTGAATGTAACCTCCTTCCTAGAAATAGCTCTCACGCAGTTCTCATGTCAATAAAAGTATACATCTCTCAAGACAATACAATTACGCGGCTCACACAGTTCTCACACATCTCTTTTTAATATACTGAAGTGGTTATGGAGACATTAGCAGTGGATAAATGCGCACTTTTAATAAAATATTAGTTCAATACACAATTAGAGCAGGTCATATGAGCGAGAAGGGAATTTAGGTAATAATGAGTTGCAAATTACTTCTTAATTTGAAA
Source organism: Pinus tabuliformis (assembly GCA_031772625.1). NCBI lineage: Eukaryota > Viridiplantae > Streptophyta > Pinopsida > Pinales > Pinaceae > Pinus > Pinus tabuliformis. The sequence goes on along the minus strand of CM062820.1, from coordinate 1,479,715,416 downwards.
TATTTGAATTTGATTTTTTGTTAGTATTGTGTATATGGAAAACATTGTAGACAAAAATTTAAAGCTAATAGTTATACAATAAAGGAATTTTGAATTATATTCATTTTGATCTTTGGGGACCATATACTATAGTGTCATATCAAGGTGCATCTTATTTTGTAACATTTATTGATGAATAATCTGAGAATGTTTGGGTTTACATGTTAAAAATAAAGGTTGATGTATTTAACATTTTTAAATAGTTTAAAGTTATGGTGGAAAAGAAAATAGGCAAAACAATTCAATATTTATGAACTAACAATAGTGTTGAATTCAGTTCCTTATCATTTTTAATGTATTGCAAGGATGAAAGGATTGTTAGACACAAAACCATTTTCTATACTCCTAAGAAAAATGGTGTTGTTGAATGTATGAACAAGAATCTTATGGAAAGAGTTAGGAGCATGATCAACAATGATAATCTATAGAAGGAGTTGTGGGTAGAAGCAGTGACCATTGCTTGTTATTTGGTAAACCAATCACCTTAAATTGCTATTAACTGTAAAATTGTTGAAGTTTTGTCAGGTTAGTCTTCTGACTATTCAAACTTAAAAATATTTGGTTGTTATGCCTATGCACTTATTCCAAAGAATCAATGTCCTAAATTAGACCCAAAAGAAAAATGTTATATGTCTTTTTTTGGGTATGATGATGCTGTGAAATGATAAGTGTTATCGAATCCTTATGTGTGCAAGATTATCACCAGTAAATATATAACATTTTATGAATCTTGTAGACATTTGATAGAAATTGCAACTGTTCAAGATTTCAAACTGAAAACAAGAGACACAAATTCTACTTTACTAATTTGCGGAATGGAAATCAAAATTTAGAACAACATGCATAGACATGGAACAAGCAAAACCACAAGTACATAGTGATTTCTAGGGGAACCCAACTGGGAAAATCCCCTCAAGCCTCTTTGCATTAATCAATTGAATAGAGAAACTATTACAATTGCATGCTCGAGCTCTGAGCACCATCTGCAAAGGTAAAACTATTCTCCCTACTAAATGATAACTTTTGGGAAACACTTAGCCAATTTCTACCTCCTCCATCCTTCTATTTCCTCGCTCAAATATGAGCTAATTCGAGCTCCTAAATAATAGGGAATTCCCTATTTCCTTGTCCAAATCCCAAGGATTGATCAACTGCCTGCATGCACAATTTTGTACACTCCACTAGTATACACATAATTTTACACTAGCCTTAATTCCTCCACTCCATCTAAGAAATTTGAATTCCATGCATGCATGAACTATTTTGGGCTGCTTGATTAGTTAACTCACAAATCTTTTAGTTAGATTATTGTCCCACTGCATAACTGGACTTCAACTGACTCTATTATTTGTTAAAGGTCAATTAAATGAGTACAACAGAAAATAACTAAACTAGATTGCTAAAATTTAGCAATCAATACATGCATGAGTAAACTCCAAGCCCATTAAATCAAATTTACTGAGTTTATTGAGTGACAAGAGCAATGTCACACTAGTTAACTACCTTCAAGTTGTCCCACTGATGTGGAAATTTGATTTACTCAATTTGACTAAGGCTAAAGTGAAATTGAACCTTTCTTGCTACACTTTCTAACAAATCTTCTCTTCTAAAAGCAGATGTTGAAAAAGTTGAATAGGAACACGTATTGCAAGATCAAAAAAATCATTTGGAGACTCAACCATTTTTTGGAAAATCAGAAGCAATGAGAAGCTTTTAAATAAAAAAATATGAAGAAGAGATAAAGGAAAGTGTATAAGTTCAACAAATAATCACTCTTAAGAGGTCTACAAGGGAAAGAAATCCTCGCAAGAGGTTTGCATTTTTTGCTTTAGTTTTTTCCTCGATTACTAAGCATGGGGGACCTTATTGTTATCAAGAAAAGTGGATAAACGACGTGGATAGTGAAAAGTGGATTAAGTTTATGGATGAGGAAATATATTCCTTGGCCAATAAAAAAACATGGGACCTTGTAGAACTTCATAAAGATAGAAGTGTTGATGTAAATGGGTTTTCAAATTGAGGAGAGGTATTTATGGAAATACTGAAAGATATAAAGCGACATTGGTAGAAAAAGGGTATTCTCAAATAGAAGGTATTAACTTTCATGATATTTTTCTCTAGTTGTAATTTTTTTTCTATTCTTATGATGTTAGCACTAACTGCATTACTTGATCTTGAGTTAGAGCAGTTAGATGTTAAGACAAATTTTCTTCATGGAGATTTGGATGAGGAAATCTATATGAAACATCTAGAAGGTTGATCCAAGAGCATCTAGACCTAGCCAGCAATGTGATGAAATGGTCACATGTTGTGGCTAAAACAGAGTGAAATTCATCAACTCTCGGTCAAAATTAGATTTACTGAGGAGGTTGGATTCCTCAAATAGTTTGTTATTGTAATAAATAAGAGATTATCTTATTTAAATGTAGAGATAATAGTTGTTAGTCTAGGTGTGCTTGAAAGCAAGGAAATAGAAGATTTCTGTTTGTTTTGATAAGAGATTACATTATCTATTGTTAGAGGAATTAGTGGATAAAATATAGTGAAAATTGTAATAAGGAGGAGACTCTTCGTAGAGGTTAGGGGAGATAGAGTGTGGTTTGTAGAGAAAAAGCTCAGATTTTGAGGAGTGTTCTTGTGTGGAGCGAAAGCTCGAAATTGCAGAAAGGATTGGTCTTTGTGAAACAGTAGCTTTTTGTTGTGTAAGATTTTTTTATTATTAATGTTGAAGACTGTGCTTTTTTCAGAACTATGTGAATCGATTGTTTCATGTCAATCTGTGATTTGATGGCATACCTGTGGGAAGAATCGATCTTTCTCGATGTGTGTTGGTGCAGACCCTTTAAACTTTCAATTTGTTATGTATCGATTTTTAAACCAAGTTCATAAAACACAGCTTTCAAGATTGAGTGGTATGCAATTGAATAGAAATCGATTGAGTAGTTGTAAAATCGTATAAGTCTGCTGGATGAAATCTGCCAGGTCGAATTGTGGACGATTCCATGTTTTATTGTATGGTGATGGATTTTATTAGTGTTGAAGGTTTTGTATTGAGTAAAATTTGCAGGTGGAACGTGAATGAAACCGACCTGTTGAATGGCAGAGGCGTTGTTCAAACTGGCGATAACTCAATTACAATTCAAATTTGGTAATTCCTGATTCCGATTTGGATTGGATCAGAACTTTGGAGCGAGGAAAGGAAAAGTCACTTGTAGTTACCGATCTCCGTTTTCTGAGTAATTGGAATGGATCTGCGAAATGTTATGCCGACATTCAATTGTTGAAATTGCCAGTTGTGATTTTAATTGCATCGGAGTATAGAGATTTGGATCGGATCGCCAGCTTGGAGCGCGTAGAACAGTGATTGATATTATATCGGCGTTTGTGGAATTGGCGTATGTCAGAGTTTGAATCGGTGCGCATTGCAGTTGAGAAGGTGTAGTGATACCGTATCAAATCGTGGTTAAATGCCCAAATTCCTGTAGCATATCATAATACAACAATTGGCAAATCGATTCGGCATCGAATCAATAAAATCTGGGTTGCTGCAATTTAGGTATATATGAAATTGGTTTGAAAGCGTTTTTAATGTTGTTTTAATGATAAAGAACCAACATATTATATTCTTGGGATAATTAAGAAAATCAAGGCCACTGGCTGCAATGTGCTATTGATTCAGAAGAGTATCTTGCGCGATGCTGTGACCGATCTTTCGCTGCATTATTTGGCAAAGGCGAATATCGTGGTTGTCAAGAACACGGAGAGGGATGATATTGAATTTATTACTAAGACACTGAATTGTTTGCTTATTGCGAATATTGAGCATTTTAGGGAAGAGAAGCTGGGGCATGCCGACATCGTGGAGAAGGTAAGTAAATGCCAGTTTTGATATCTGGGTTAAAAAGATAAAGGCACACATATGTGTTTGAAACCTTGGTTCAACTAATAATGGGAGCGTAATAGATCTATGTGTCGAAGCATTGTGAATAAGGTGAGAGTGAAATTGAATTGTGTGGTGTTGATGAGGAGTAATTGAAATGTTGGGTTCTATAAAAGCGCCATGTGTGTTTATGGTTTTCAAATCTTGAATTAGATGTTATTAGCTTCCGAGGGAATGGTATTGTGAACATAGATTAAAGAGCTTGCGTGTGGAAAGGATAGTACATGAAATTGTCAGCCATCTGAAAATTTATTTGGACAGTTTTGATGTATTCGTTCTTGCTAATGAGCAGAGTGTGATTCTGGGTATCGCAGAGGTGTCTCTACGTCATTTTTGGTATCAGAGCTTGGCTCTGTTGAAATTGAATATGTTTGTTTTCTGAATGAAGTTTAGTACCAGATTACAAAAGAGAGGAAATCCATTCAAAGCACAGGTGACAGCTTAAGAAAGAATGAAGACTGCAGCAATATAAATCAAGAGAAGCTGTGAGAGAAGAACCAGATGCGTTCTTAAAAGCAGAATAAGGAAAATCCTTAGACGTGGCAGTGAACCTGTAGAATCCAACAAGAGATTGGATAGAGAGGACAATTGAAGTGTCTTCGGAAGAGAAAGTGAGAGATTGCAGAAGCCTAGAGGGAGAAAAGGTGTTCCTCAGAAGAAGATTCCAGATAGGGGATCGTGCTTACCAAAAGACTGAGTGAGGAGAGCTTAGTGAGGTAAGTGGCAGCAGAAGGGGTTACTGTTGTAGAGGCTTGTTGCAGAGGAGTGAGGAGCTCATGGAAATAGAGGAGCAGAAAATGACTACAGATAGTCATAGCCGAAGTTCACAAAGAAGCCACAGCAGAAGGGAAGATGCCAAAGCAGATGGCATGAGGATGAGTCAAGAAGAGTTTGACCGAGAGAAAGCTGAGATAGATTTCCAGATTGGAATATTGATGAAGATGCTGCAGAAAAGTGTTTGGACCATGAGGAAAAGAGTAAAATGGCAAAGACTACGGGAAAGGAGAAATCAGCAAGTGAAGTTAGAGATAGTAGAAGAATTGAGAAAGATTGAGCAGATATTGAGCGCTCAAGAGGAATCAGAGAAACTCAGAGAAGCAGAAGCAGAAATGGAAGTTTCCATTTGTAGACCAGAACAAGGTGAAATGTTGGGTGAAGAGGATAATGAGAGATCAGCTGAAGATCTCATGGACTATTGGCATAGTTCAGAACAATTCGAAGATATGTTGACAAGGAAAGCAGATGAGGCAATGAAGCCTTGTGATTTTGATTCTTACAGTTTGTGTATGTTTGCAGGATATGCAGAGGATGATGGACAGTCGGTTGAAATTGTCACAAACAGGAATGAAGCTCTTGAGGTGCAATATGATAAAGTAGAAAACAAGTCAACTCAGGAGTATTGCCAAAAAAAAGATGAAGCTGAGAATGGAAATTGTGATGAACTGCTGGAGAGATTTCACAAGGAAATAAAATTCTTGGAGAATTTACTCGAGGAACCTAAAGGAGAAACGAAGCTTACGGAACCAGATGGAGGAAAAGGTGTGGAAGACAACATTAATAAATATGATGCTGAAATCAGAGAAATTGAGCAGCGATTATATGAAGGTGAGGTGAAAGATCATGAGCAACAAGGAATTTATGTTCTTAGAGGCATGAAGGAGACAGAAATATTAACTCAGCAAGATGAATATGGAAGTAATCAGAAATTTGGAATGAATGATCAGCTACATGAGAATGAATTTGAAGAAGGCATTAAATTGCAGAAGTTTAGAAACTGGCAGCAGAATGAGAAACCAGAAGAAAAACCTGGGAAAAGGCATTTGTACATTTCAGAAACGTATATGGAAGATTATTGGCACAAATATTATGATGTTCTAATTCAAGAACACAACCAGTTGCAAGAGAATAGTATTCAGCACATGAGAAGTGAAATGGACAAAGAATTGGATGAGTTGTGGAAACTTATACTTCAGCATTCTAGTAAAACAAATACAGGACAAAAGAAGAAAGGAAGATTGGCTGGAAGAAATAGTACAGGTGAAGGGAATGGAAAATTGCAAATTAAAGTGAGCAAAGTAGCAGCAAAATATGTGAAAAGGACAGCAGCAGATAGTGAGGAATTACAGCGCAAAGGCGGAAGACTTGAGGGACAAACAACAACAGCAGTAACCAAGAACAGAATATCAAATCAAGTATGGGATCCAGGAGGACACAAACCATAAATGCATGATCAGGAGATCATGATTAATTTAAACTATGAGAGTCTGATGCAGGAGCATCTAGACCTAGCCAGCAATGTGATGAAATGGTCACATGTTGTGGCTAAAACAGAGTGAAATTCATCAACTGTCGGTCAAAATTAGATTTACTGAGGAGGTTGGATTCCTCAAATAGTTTGTTATTGTAATAAATAAGAGATTATCTTATTTAAATGTAGAGATAATAGTTGTTAGTCTAGGTGTGCTTGAAAGCAAGGAAATATAAGATTTTTGTTTGTTTTGATAAGAGATTACATTATCTATTTTTAGAGGAATTAGTGGATAAAATATAGTGAAAATTGTAATAAGGAGGAGACTCTTCGTAGAGGTTAGGGAAGATAGAGTGTGGTTTGTAGAGCGAAAGCTCAGATTTTGAGGAGTTTTCTTGTGTGGAGCGAAAGCTCGAAATTGCAGAAAGGATTGGTCTTTGTGAAACAATAGCTTTTTGTTATGTAAGATTTTTTTATTATTAATGTTGAAGACTGTGCTTTTTTCAGAACTATGTGAATCAATTGTTCCATGTCAATCTGTGATTTGATGGCATACATGTGGGAAGAATCGATCTTTCTCGATGTGTGTTGGCGCAGACCCTTTAAACTTTCAATTTGTTATGTATCGATTTTTAAACCAAGTTCATAAAACGCAGCTTTCAGGATTGAGCGGTATGCAATTGAATAGAAATCGATTGAGTAGTTGTAAAATCATATAAGTTTGTTGGATGAAATTTGCCAGGTCAAATTGTGGACGATTCCATGTTTTATTGTATGGGGATGGATTTTATTAGTGTTGAAGGTTTTGTATTGAGTAAAATTTGCAGGTGGAACGTGAATGAAATCGACCTATTGAATGGCAGAGGCGTTGTTCAAACTAGCGATAACTCAATTACAATTCAAATTTGGTAATTCCTGATTCCGATTTGGATCGGATCAGAACTTTGGAGCGAGGAAAGGAAAAGTCACTTGTAGTTACTGATCTCCATTTTCTGAGTAATTGGAATGGATCTGCGAAATGTTATGCCGACATTCAATTGTTGAAATCGCCAGTTGTGATTTTAATTGCATCGGAGTATAGAGATTTGGATCAGATCGCCAGCTTGGAGCGTATAGAATAGTGATTGATATTATATCGGCGTTTGTGGAATTGGCGTATGTCAGAGTTTGAATCGGTGCGCATTGCAGTTGAGAAGGTGTAGTGATATCGTATCAAATCGTGGTTAAATGCCCAAATTCCCGTAGCATATCGTAATACAACAATTGGCAAATCGATTAGGCATCAAATCAATAAAATCTGGGTTGCTGCAATTTAGGTATATATGAAATTTGTTTGAAAGCGTTTTTAATGTTGTTTTAATGATAAAGAACCAACATATTATATTCTCATGATAATTAAGAAAATCAAGGCCACTGGTTGCAATGTGCTGTTGATTCAGAAGAGTATCTTGCGCGATGCTGTGACCGATCTTTCGCTGCATTATTTGGCGAAGGCGAATATCGTGGTTGTCAAGAACACAGAGAGGGATGATATCGAATTTATTACTAAGACACTGAATTGTTTGCTTATTTCGAATATTGAGCATTTTGGGGAAGAGAAGCTAGGGCATGCCGACATCGTGGAGAAGGTAAGTAAATGCCAGTTTTGATATCTGGGTTAAAAAGATAAAGGCGCACATATGTGTTTGAAACCTTGGTTCAACTAATAATGGGAGCATAATATATCTATGTGTCGAAGCATTGCAGAATAAGGTGAGAGTGAAATTGAATTGTGTGGTGTTGATGAGGAGTAATTGAAATGTTGGGTTCTATAAAAGCACCATGTGTGTTTATGGTTTTCAAATCTTGAATTAGATGTTATTAGCTTCCGAGGGAATGGTATTTTGAACATAGATTAAAGAGCTTGCATGTGGAAAGGATAGTACATGAAATTGTTAGCCATCTGAAAATTTATTTGGACAGTTTTGATGTATTCGTTCTTGCTAATGAGCAGAGCGTGATTCTGGGTATCGCAGAGGTGTCTCTGCGTCAAAGGTTTTGTGCACGAATGCAGAAGGATATTAGTTTGCAAGCTTAGGAAATCATTGTATGGCTTGAGACAATCACCCAAACAATGGTACAATAAGTTTGATTCCTTCATGGTGAGCCAAGACTTCACTAAAAGCGAATATGACCATTGTGTGTACTTGAAAATTTTTAATGGTATATTCATTATATTAGTTTTGTGTGTTGATGATATGCTTGTTGTAATCAAAAGGATGGAAGAGATCAACAAGTTAAGGGATAAACTTGCTAGGATGTTCAATATGAAGGATCTTGGAGTTGCAAAACAAATCTTGGGCATGGAGATACATAGAGGTAGGAAAATTCAAAAGCTCTAGTTATCACATCAGAAGCATGTGGAGAAAATACCTGTAAAGTTTGGGATGAACAATGTGACACATGTTAATGTACCTTCGGCTTCTCATTTTAAGATTTCTTTAGGTTTATGTCCTAGTACTGATGAATAAAAGGAGTATATGTCTTGTGTACTTTATGCTAATGCAGTAGGTAGCTTAATGTATGTGATCGAGTGTATACAAGACCTAACATTTCACATGCAATTGTAGTTGTCAATAGGTTCATGGAAAATATAGGAAAATAACATTGATGAGTAATGAAATGGATGCTTCTATATGTTAGAGGCACAAGTGACCATTTTATCATTATTAATGGTTGCGGTGATTCACTTGTGGATATGTTGATTTAGATTATGTTGGTGACCCTAACAAGAGGAGATATACTTCATGATGTGTCTTTACTCTGTAGCTGGATATATTAGTTGGATGTTAAAGCTTCGGGAAATAGGTGTTTTTCCACTAATAAGGTAGAGTATATAGATGCTTCACATGCTCGTAAAGAGGCGCTCTAGTTGAAGGGTCTACTAGGTGAGATTGGAGGAATGAGGGAGAAAGTGAAATTATTATGTGATAGTAAGAGTGTTATTCATTTGGCTACTAATCCATCTTATAACAACAAAAGTAAACATATTGATGTAAAATACCATTTTAATATAGGTAATTGATGGAGAAAAAGTGGAATACAAAAAGGTCTACACACAGGAGAATTGTGCTCACATGTTCATGAAACCAGTTTTGGTAGAGAAGTTGTGTTGGTGTTTGGCTTCTCTTGGCTAGTAGAAAAGATGATGAATGGGCATGGGAAAGGGATTAGGAAAATTATTGTCAAGGTGGAGATAGTTAAAAATGACAGCAATTAAAGAATTATGTAAATGTAATTTTCTATCTCAGTAAATCTTGTTTTACCAATAAGGTAATTGTATAGTGTTAGGAAATTCATAACGGTGCCTATTGATTAAAATGTTGTAGCATGAGAGGAAAAGTATATGACAGAGTCATTGTTTAACCCTGATTAATAAAATTATTCCAATCCCTTGCTCCATGGAGGTTTCCTTGACATACTGTTAGGGTTCTACAACATATATCTTGTGTCTATGTTTATATTTTCAGTTTCCCGCTTGTTTGCGAATTTTTCTTCTAGTTAAATTAAATTTACGGGATCAAAAATACCAAAAAAGACAACTAAGAGTCTCTGTTGATTGAAAGATGAAACTGTTGTTTAATCACAATTAAGTTGTAGTTATTTTATTACACATTTAAATTATTATTGACTTTTTTTCTCTTATTCCTAATAGTTTTTAATTACCAGGGACATTATCTTGGGTGATTTGTTACAATCACTCATAAATATAAGTAGGGTATAAGCATTATCAATTTTTTAATAGTGGTAATTAGAAAAGATAAACTGTTGAAACCAAACTACTCATTAACCATTATTCAATTTTATATTTTATTTTATTGATCTAAGATTTAAATGTTTCCACTCATTTATGGACACTACAACATATATTCCTTACTAAATGTTTATTGAGCCCATATTTAAATCTCTACCTTTTATAGACATTGCAACATCTATCCCTCTTATACTAGCACGTATAGCACCTCTTAACACAATTACATGATATTTGAGAGTTTATCCACCAAATACCTTTCAAATCCACCCTTCTACTCTTATTGATTATTTTGAATCCTTGTCTTTATTGAAAATAATGATAATATTAAATGACATTTTTAATTGATAATTTTGTTTTATTTCATTTTTAATTAAATAAATCCACCCTTATAATCTTATTTATTAGTTGGAATCCTTGTATTTATTGACAATAGTGATAATAGTAAATGATATTATTATTTTTGGCTATAAAAAAAACTTTCATTTGTTCATTAAAAAGATACATATTGTAGTCCATATCACCTTTGCTCTCCCAACTTCACTCCGAACAAATTTCTTAGCCAGGAGAGTAGCACAAAAACAAATAAGATGTTGCCATTTTTTACATGAAATCCAAAGGAAAAAAAGGCACACATCCCAAAACCCAAAAACAACCAATAGAAAGAATTTACAGAAGAGGATTTGGTGAATGAGCAACACCTTGGACCACAAGGTGGTAGTGACCTTTGTGCACATGGAAGTTGGTGTGAGCCAGCCGCACTTCAATCTCATCAAGACATTCACTAGTTCGATGTTAGATTCATCATACAGAGGCAAGACGATCCAAAATTTCCCCTTGGCTAAATTGAACATCATTTATATAAGTAATAGTCTCATTACAGTCTTCATACCTCTACTGGTGAATGACATCGAGACTGGCCACAATATCTCATAGTTGGTCGACAATCAAGGTAAGCGAAGGCGCTTACACCACATGAACCGATGACTGAGCATGATCACGAGCAACCTCGCCCTCCTTTCCACACTCCCTTCCACATCATCATTCTTAGCCCCTTGATTGGTCTACTCCCCAAGCAGATCCTGAGGGCCGACACCTTGCTCAGCTCGACCCCTATGGCTGTTCATAATTGCCACATAGTCTCTGCACCAAGTAGTTAAAAAATAAGGGTTTCATAAACCACACTCACTCTTCCAGTTGTTCGAAAACTTGAGAGGGAGCTCAACCACTCACCACACACAATGGCCATGATTGTTTTTAACCCACTAGTTATGACTCCAACTAACACAATCACCCAAAATCATACCAATGAAACAAAAGGGCCTCTGAATTTGGCCACCACAAGACCCCCCCCAACAATGCTAAGACTTAAGGTAATGCCCTCTCGAGAAGGGAAACCAGTTAGAGATGTCGAACAAAGAAAAAAACATAACTCCAATGGTAATTCTAGCAAGAGAAAAAATCACCACTTACCAAATTTTCTCTAGAGTCCCAGAAGCAACACTTAGGGTTGAACTCTGTCACTCACCCTGCCACCACACAAGAAATACTCGACATTGCATCCGCCCACTAAGTGGATTCCCAATTCAGTTCTCTAGGATCCCACACCACCCTTACAGGCAACCCAAGAAACCCCACCCATCAAATGCCATATTGGTAGCCGACTTCCTCAGTAGAAAAACCTCTCAAAAAAACGGGCATGCATAGGCGAATAGCTTGTGCATATAGATTTTTTAGAACTACTCACCCAACTACCCATGCTAAGGAACAAAATGCAGTATAACGCTTAAGAATGAGAAAATATAAAGATGCCTTTCACCTTCTCGATGTGTCAGATCCAACGATGCCTCTTGGTGTGGCTTCCAAATTTCTTACGAACACGTGTCATACCCAATAAACTCACTCCCCTACAGCCATACATAATGCTCTGTGCTCTCCCACTCCCATTGGAGTATATTTAATAACATTATTAATTGATATTTTTGTTTTTAAAATATCAAGGTCCTGTGTGTTGGTCAACCACCCGCCGAGACTCTTTCTCCTTATATAGATATGACTTTATCCAAATCCAACCTTGTATGTCATAGGCAGGGATGGAATTTGACCCGTGCTAGTCAACAAGTAAATTTCTTTTCCGACCAAAAGTCTCGGCGGGTGGTTGACCAACATTTTTGTTCTTAAAATATTGAGGTATTTTTGTTTTTAACATTATTCAAGCGTGAAGATCCTGTCTATGATGCCACAGTAACCCGCCAATTTTGGTAGAATCCTGCTAGTTTTTTTAGGAAATCTCAGTTACAGTTCTCAGGGTTAAAGATTATTAAGTTTAAAAGAAATTAGTGTTTGGGGTTTTTGATAATGCTAAATTTATTTCCACTATTAAAAACAATATTCAAACACTCTACCATTAGATGTTTTAATAAAAAAATTCACCAAATTTTGGTCTCGGTCTCTAGCCAATCCTTCTGTACACAACTTCACATTCGCGTAGTCTAAATTAAATGAGTTTGGAATAGAGGAAAAATGAAGTAGAAATTATCAGTCTTAAAGTGACTTCAAAGTATCGCGGGATTTTCAACGTCCACATTTTTCATTGATTAATCATCAGATTATAAAAAATTAGGAAGAGTATAATAAAAGTTGAAAGTTATTATACCTGCCGTAGGAAGATATAATGTATTCAATTTTGCATTGACTTTATATTATTTGTATTTTGGCTAAATTTTTTTGAAAATTCTCTAAAGTTTAACATTATAAATTAAAATTTGTTATTTTTAAATAATATTTAAATTTATTTATCTTAAATATTATTGGCCGAAATTTTTTAACTCTTATTATGTAATGATAACATATGTACTCTTTTGTACAATCTCTTTTACCTTTTTATGTACATCCAACCCATCACTTTGTACTCTGCACTCATCCATTAAACAAGGGCTACATAGTAGGGAATCCTGCTGCTTAGTTTAAATATAGTTAAATTAGAGTAAAATATTGAATTTAAGCTAGTGTTAAGGTTTAGAATTCAATCAATTTAGATTTCATGGATTGGTGAATTCTTGATTTGTACAATAAAGAGCAAGTATTTCAATGCTAGTGAAAATATGTTCACCCTAGCAAGAAGATTTTGGCGGCACCTCATGATTATTTTTCCAACCCCCTGAGCCAAGAACTGGAGACATGGCAAGCTGAGGTCAATTGGGGATTAGGGTTCCAGCTTCCATTATTAGGTTTAAGATACCACCAACTCTTTGTGGACTAAAAAAAGCTTTCCCCATTTTCCATATTGTAACATATCATTGTTAAAGAAGCATAAACAACACCATAAGACAAAAAAAATATTATTTAAAAATTAGTTGACTTGAAAGAAATTGCATTATATAAAAATTGCATTCTCCAACTAAAATATGCACTTAATCTTGCATTGAATATATAATTATATTTTCATTTACATTTGAAGTATATTAGTTGATCTGCCTGAAAATATAGATTCAGTGCAAATTGGAATGACATATTCTCACTTTTTTTATAAATATTGTAGTTAATCATATCAATAAAATAAGGGTAAAATTAAATAAAACAATATTGAAAAATGATATAAATTTTTTAAATAATGTTACTAACTATAATAATAAAATAAATAATCCAACTATTTTTGGGTTAGTTGATGAATGGATAAATTTGGCATTAACTCTAGATTTTGTATAACATTTGATGGATTCCTTATTTTTCAGCTTTAAATCGTTCCATGTCCCTTGAACTCGTGACCAACTGTAAAGACATAAGTCAATGGATCCAACTATTATACCATTTCCATGCAATTATGTCTCTAATAAATTTACTCATGTTAATTGATCTATTGAATGTGGTAAGTTTCGGTTGAACGTATCTAAATATATGCCAATAAATTTTGGTGTTCTCAAAATTTCTTGCATGACCTTTATGCTTCGAAGTTCACCACGCTAATGAGGTCAAGGTCTAAAATACTAACAACATTTAATGCTCCTGCTGCTAATGAGGTTAGGGTCTAAAAGATTAGCAACATTTAATGCCCCTGCCCCTAATGAGGTCAAGGTCTAAAAGACTAGCAATATTTAACGCCCCTGCCCGATAATAGGATATTCAAATGTTAAATGTTGAAACTTGGTACATATATGATATAGGATGCTTCTGTTTGTATCATTAAATGTTTTATTATTAATAAACTATACATCACTGTTATAACAGTAATAATAACTTACATACCAAAAGAAATCATTGTAAAATAAGACTGTAGCCAATAAAAATAAAAAAAAATAAACTAAAATATTTTTAAAAATTAAATATATTTTTTCTTCATAATATTAACTTTGCAAAGCCCTATATGATTTTTAGTCAACTCGCAAAGTAATTCACAGTGAAATTTATTGAAATTTATTTCGAACATGTAATACCTGCCGTAGGCAGGATAATACTTACCACCGACTTCTCTTTACCTGTGAAACTGCAAACTTTGTCATTGGGGTGGGGAATAAAATATTAATATTTATAATTCGTGTAGATCACAAGGAGCCTCATGTTTTAAGTTACACATATTAATTTATTTTATAAATTTTCAAATATTTGTATTTAATATATCTAATAATTTTTTTATATAAACAATATTTTCAAACAAAATCATTTTTACTTAATTTTTTTATATTTTAATTTTTTATTATTAACTTTTTATTATTATTAGTAATCATTTAAAGTTTATTTATTTTCTGGAAATAATTGAAAATTTTAAAAACTATATACTAAATATATTTGACATTTGGGCATTGATCAAATATCTCATTTAAACATTGTAGATTTAATTTAAACCCTCAATTTACATGCTTGTGGGTTATCTTAATAATATCTATATCACTCAAATTATCATGGATTAGTTGTCATCATAGAGAAATTTGTTTACTTTAATTTAACTATATATAGACTAAATGACTACTATGTAACACTTGTTATTATCAAAATCTAAGAGACAAATCCACAACAGAGTATTTGTGAGTCTTTATCACAAGGCACTAAATGCCTCCTTAAGGATGGGGACAATAACCATCCTAGTTGCTATTACATTAAAATTAAACAAGTTTTGATGATCTTTTTCTAAAAAGAGATTGGGATTGAAGTATAAATTATCAGTATGAAAAGTAAGAAGTAGAAATTATTGGTAAGAAAAGTAACTTCAAAGGAAAAGGATAACTCAAAATGTTTTTCAGATTTATATATTTTTTCCCACTCATCAGTAATTAAGTTATAAAAAATATTGGATTTATATCTACTTTCTAATGAAAATAAATTCAATATCTTTAATAAGATTTGATTATATTTAGAACATAATTGAAAAAAACTACACCATCATCACAGGCATGTTATATGTGAAATGCGATTGGACAACCAAGATTGTTGTGAGGAAGGTGGAAATGCCATGAATTATAATTATTAAAAAATATTAAGGATGGATGTGTGGAAATGAAATAAGTTATAATGATTAAAAATGTGGAGAAAATAATCAATGGCTTTTTTATATCTAAACAAATCAAGAGTTGGAGAACTGAGTTATGTATCTCTCAATTATCTCTCGTATTCAGGGGTTGGTTTTTTTCGTTAATTATGTGACAATCTCATGGATGAGGAGAACATGCAGTAACGCAGCTGACCTTCTTTCCAATCTCAGGTGTGAGGATAAATACCTTTGCTTGAACTCAGTCTCGCCAATGAAAGAACAAACAAATTGGATTGAGTCCCTATAATCCATTTTGGAAGATGATAGAAATTCCCCAATGGGGGTGACTACTGAGGAAATGAGTAGGTTTGGAAAATGAGCTTTCCAACTTGCTAATGAGCGACTAATAAATGTAGGGGGTGGTGTGGCCAATCCCCTACATTCACGAGCATGCAAACATTAGATATGAAGGATGCCATGGAATATGACTCATAGAGCTTCGGTTTAGAATTTTCTATCTAATTGTAGCATCAAGGCGATGGGAAAAATCTTGGTTCCCCACTACAAGAGGGATGGATTAAGGCAAGTTGGAGAATTGTGAAGTTTGATAATTTCTACTCAATAATAATTCTAGCGAACTCTCCTTTGTCTACTCTTGGTGTTATTTCTGTACGAACAACTATTAGCTAGGTTCTATTCCTAATTTTTTTGGGCGGAAGCTCTATGTTGGAGTGGAGGAGAATTGGGCAGTGGGAGGCAATAGAGAGGGGTCGGTTCATTGTGGTAGATGATCGTTGTTATATGAGCGCTCCTCTAGAAGCAGAGACATAGGTGTCTACTTCAACCTTTCAGTCTTCACAACGTGACTCCATGATGGCCACCTAGTCCTCGATAACTCTTAATTCCTTTTTAAGATTCGTCAATTCTTGTATCAGTATCTCAACCAGCTTATGGTTTTGGTATGTGGGTGGTCTTGTGTGGTTATGGGCTCTTGATTGGCTATTTAGAAACAAAAACTTGCAGTTGCTTCCTCTTTGTGGAGAACCTTCTATTCCATTGATCGCCAATCACCTTTGCCAATGTCAGTTCTCATACAGTAGCTTTTTATACCTTTTCCCGAGTCTGGATTTGGTTTATTTGTGTTTGTAGACATTTTTCCTACACTAGGCTCTGGCTTTGGTTTACTTTTATCTCTAGACCCCTGCCAATGGTAATTTCTGTGTGGACCCCTCATGTAAGACCCCTTTTTTTAATGTGCAAAGAGAAAGAATGTTCAACTAATGTGGAGGGGGAGGTCAAGACCCCTAGGGGAAGAACCATGCCCAAAATATGGCCCAAGAATCTACTAAAACCAATCATTTATCCTTCCCCCCTAAAAGCTATAATGAGATCTACCAATTGAAATCCCTTGCTACCATAAAAAAATAAGCTTTCTTTGACTCTGAGATACTAGAGGAATTTTCTAACTAGGTTTTGACCTTGGTTATACTAAGGGAAGAAAGAACAATACCTTAATTCCATATCTCTTTAATAGTGAATGAAGACCCTAATGGGAAGGGTCTTAAAAAATAAATAGAAATAAAGGTATGATATATTTTCAAGTTTGGAAAACATCAAACGTGTCTAGAGAAACCAGTGAGTGTGCTTAAAAAGAATGAACTTAAGGCTAGCTCATATAGAGTACCACCTCTAGTGTGATCATGATGCTTTAGCTCCTCCAAGCTCAATTGCTAAAGACCTAGTACTTTTCACCTTCTCAAACTCTAGGATATCTAAATGTTAACTTGCAATTTTTTGCTTTACAATATTGTAGTAGATACGTTGATTTTGGTAAAATTGTTAAATTTGTTAGCATTCTCGAAAAATTACTCAATTGGTAGGTGGTTAAAAATATCTTGTTTCCCATTAGGTAGATTGAGACCACTTACTATGAAACATGTTTAAGCTGGCTAGTTGTCTCATGTACTTGGTTTTTAGATAGTTTGAGATAATATAAAATTAGCTTACAAAAAAAATATTAAATCCAAAGATGTAATAAAATATTAAAAAATAGTGATTATCTCGAGTGGTTGGAGAGAATGGATGTTATCTCTCCCACCTATATTCAATTCCCTGCAAGTGACATGATGATGAAAAATATTGTTGCAATGGAAACATGCCTCTCTTGCCGTGGGGCTTAGAGAGAGGATGATTTCCTTTGAATAAAAAATATATTTCCCTTGAAAAAATATATATATTTATTATATTGATAGTGTTTTTTTTTAGTTTAATATAAGGAGAATGTGTCATTTTTATAGAATTTGATATGAAATTGATATATGTTATTTTAAAATATTATTTTAGTGTGGATCATAAATAAAATATTACAATGTTTGAGTTAAATAATATAATTTTATAATTTTCATATTTAGTGAACTAAAGAATTAATTCGAAGTAAAAAGAATATTATTTCATTTAGTTGCCTCTTATTTTCAATATGAGAGAGATGTGCAACATGTAATGCTTAAAATGAAATTGACATGGAATTTTAAAAATATTAATAAAAAAATATATTTTAATGTTGATGTTAGAGAGAAAGGGAGAGAGAGAGAGAGATGTTTATGTTTAATAGCCATAGTCTATTTTTTATTTTTATTTTTATCATGCATATGTTCTAGTCAATTTTGTTAAATATTTGTTGATGGTGATGGAAATCCATCAACCATGGGGGTCTCCCCAGTATGAAGTCCCAATTAGACCTCACACTATTTGGAGTAAGATCCCCATTGAGATTATTGGCCCGAACACCATAACTTAGAGGTTTTCCTCAACACTAATCAATAACATAAGAGAGTATGCACATAACCTTTGAAATCGGAAAGTAAGTTGACACTATGAAACACCAATTGTAATGTGTAAAATGAGAATTTCATTAGAGGGAGGTAAAGAGTGAGTCTCTAGAAGGAAGGTAATAGTACTATCCAAAGAGAGGCACAAGAGAGAAAGGAAATATCCGTTAGTTATCTAGTGAAACAACTCACATAGACACAATGAACATTAAAGAAAATACAACACACGTTCAACAAGATAAGTAGCAAAGGCAATGAAGTAGTTCAACTTCCTTAGTACATATGAACATAACATATATTGCAAACATCTAAAGAATAGTCTTACAATATTCATGATACATGCATGAAAATGTGTTGGCTCCGCGAGCTTCTTATTATTATGTGAAAGATCCAAGTACACAATTACAATGGTGAGCCACTAGCTCTAAAAGTGGAATATTAAGTCACTTTTTGTTTCTCCAAAGAATTATCTTCTCTTTGATGCTAAGCTAGAGAATCCAAGGATAGCTCTCCAAAGGCTAATCCTCCAAAATCGATTTGTTTGATTTATGAGGTTTCTTTTATAACAAGAGGAATGACCTTTCATATCCTCTATTACCCTTGGGTTACCCTCATGACTCTTGGACTTCTAATGTGACCTTTAGACTTTTTTATGACTTTTGGAATTTTCCTAAATACTCTTTTGTCCATATATGATTATGTGTATTTCATATTCCACATATGACTCTTGGACATCCATACATTATATTTTTTCCTTTCCATTTGATAATTACATCATTACATCCACAAATTATGTGGCAAGACACATGGACACTCTTGAAATTGTGATGGCACTGGTACAAGCCACAACTTGACAATGATGACATGAGCTCCATGATAAAGAGACAATACCAAGTTGTTCTTATTGCTTCTTTGTCTTCAATCTTCGTGAGAGGTTTGTTCAATACTTAATCTTCATGAAATATCTACTTTGTTCTTCATCCTCACCCTCCAAGGGGTTAAAAATAGGGAGTCTTCAATATGATCTTGATCTTCCAACTTCCATTGCAATCTGGTGTCCCTTCATCTTCTTGTTCAATGATCAACCTGTCTTTACCACTTCAGAAATCTCTTCGAGAATTGTCTCCTTCTCCTTCTCTAAGATCATCATCATTTCATGTCAAGATACAATACCTATAACTAAAATCACTAAAGAAAAGATGACATCAGTCTTGAAAACTCTAATCTAGTTTGTTTCATGGAAATTATTGATTGAACTGAAACTAGTTATTAGACTGGGAGGAAGGCTCATGGATTGTGTGGTGCACAGTTCCATAGGCTAGGAGTGAGGTTTTGAGGCTTGTGACTATGAAATTGTGCAAAACTAGAGGCCTAGGCAGGAAGACTACGCAGTTGAGGGTCATAATGATTCAGGCTTGCCCATTGTGACTGTGCAATGCGTAGTTCGAGAAAGAGAGAGAACCAAAGGATTATGTAATTTCACAACTCAAGGAGCCAGGAAGGGAGAATGAAAACTAGGATTGTGTAATATACATAAGAAGAATGACAAGGAGGCAAGATTGCATAGTTATGGGGGCTAGGAGGTCCATATTGAGCTATGTGACTATGTAATGCGTAGTCCTTGGAGGCAGAGACTATGCATTTCAAAAATCTAGGAGGAAAAGGAATATTCTTGAGGCTTGCCAACTACGCAATGTGCAGTTCAAGGATGATAGAGTGGGTCTAGGTTGGTCGGGCATGAAAATTTTTGGAATTTTACTAAGTGTGGAATCAGTGAGGTGGAGATGAAACAAACGTAAAACTTGAACATGAGCACACATTCAGAACCATTAAAGACACACACAAAAATAAACACTAAAAAACAAGATGATCAACTTAATATGATGGCAAAACAAAAATCTCCTCCAAGTACAACACTTAAGATACACTTTGCGACGACACTAGTGAAACAATGCATAAAATTTTGGGAATGAGTCTAATACATGTATATATGATAGATAGAACCCATTGGTATGAAATTCGCCCCTTGAAATGAGCTATAAATATGCTTTTCCAATGTGGGACACTTCTCATGCCAAAAGATGATGCTTACGAAAGTAACAAAAAAGTGCAAAAGACACTTGGAAAGGCTAAAATAAAGTGAAAGGGACACATTCCAAAGTGAAGAAAACATGAAAACGACACTTATTAAAGTAAATACAAATAAAAGAGACAGTTGCAAACATGAAAGTGACAGTTGAGAAAACAAAGGTGCACTAGAGAAACAATAGAGAAAACTCACCAAAATAGAAGTACAATAACAATCAAAGTTAGAAAGAATGTTAATGGAGAGTGAATAATTAGAGATTTAGTTTAAACTTCCGCCAAGTGTCACTTTTTCCTTGATTTTTGGCCTTTGTGTCATAAACCCTAAATCGACCAAATGTATTTAATGGATGCTGCTAGAGCTCATTTTCACATTCGATCTTGGAGCTCTGGCATTCTCGAGGAGATCAGGGAACCTTTGGTGTGATCATCATTGCTTTTTCATGTAATTCTTGCTTTTCTAGTCTTTTGCTGCTTTTTCTGTTGCTTTTGTTTGTTTAGTTTATGAGAGTTTTCTTTCACTCATTTTTTTGAATGACCACTGGTGTTTCAACTTTTTTTAGCATGTAGAAGTGTTGTTTTAAGTTTTTCATTGCCTTTCCTAAGCGTTGCCTGCATTACCCAATTTTTGCACTATTTGTCGTCGTTGCGATGACTCTCTCCACATGCTTCGTTCTCCTTCATTTTGATTAATTCTTGCACTAGTTTCACATATATGCATTATCATTCACTTATATTTTCACTCAAAATCATTCAATCCTTCAGTTCTGTTCGATTTCTCACTTCCCTTGGGCAGATCTAGGCTTCCTTGGCCAGGAACTCATCTTCCCAAGCATGCACTATGCATTTCAGGAACTCAAGGCCATGAACTTAGCTTATGGAATTGTGTAGTGCTTACCTAGGCTTGGATCCAACTACGTAGTTCCGCAAGCTTAACCTGAGCCTTAGCCACTGAGACTGTGGAATGCACAGTCTCTCCTAGCATGTGGCCATACTGAACTGTGCATTACACAGTTCTAGTCAGAAAGACCTCCCCATTGACTCCTAGGACTGTGCAATGCACAGTTCAATCTTGCTGTCAGTCACCTCTAAGAGCCAAGATTGTGCCATCCTTCCTAGCAGTTGCCCAGTTTTTTGTTTGGTTTGTTCTTGAAGTGCTTTTGGTTTCAAGCTAACATTTGCATGCCATGAGTGTCCTCTATGTCTCCAGGTACAAAATTTGTTGAGAAACTCTCTAGCAGTGACAGGTAACATGGCTTCCAAGAGATCTACATCAAAGGATACTGGCAAGAGTAACACTAGGGAAGCAGTTGAGCAGGTGTCAGTGAATTTGCTAGTTTATTCAGACACCTAGTTGTTCATTGAGAAGGGCATGGAGTTAACATGGCAGGAAATCAAGGATATATTTGTAGGGGACTTCAAGGAAGAATTAGAGGATCGAAAGGTTTATATTAGAGTCCACGGGTCAAGCTTACATAAGTTTGCATGCAAGTACCCCGCCTTCCCATGTGCGAACATCATCCACTAGATTGTCTCACACACAGTTCTTGAGACTATGACATTGAGCGATGCCAGTGGGATACAACTTGCCACCTTCATGGTGAAGAACTATCAGCAGATGTATCATTTATCTCAGTTGGTGAACCGTATGGATTCACTTTTCTATGCCGCCCCCAACTTTGTGAACAACAGAGATATTGTAAAGTGCTAGGTGAAAGAGCCATAAAAAATCAAAAGGACACCCAATCATGTTTACAAGACAAAGTCACTTAGAAAGGCCTACCATTTCTTTATCATCTTTGCGTGTCGATTATATGATCAAGAGAGAACATAGACCTTTCCATAAACTTGGTTGGTTGTGTTGGACCAGTTGGAGAATGATGGAAAGTCATTCAACTAGTCAGATCTATTGGCTCTTCAGTTGAAAATCCATGTAACTAATGCCCAGAATTCACCCAAGGATGAGCAAGCGAGATTCTACATGTCCGCATATTTACTTGTTGCAATTTGTGCCCAACATCATTTTCCTGGCATGGGTTGGACATGGACAACAAAAGAGGATGTTGTCAACATTTATTGCAAGTTGCTTTCTGAATGCAACCACCGAGGAGTTATGGCAAGGCTAGCTGACCATTTCATCATCCCGATGTATAAGTTGATCTTTGAGCATGATCCACCATGCATGTCCCAAGAAGCGATGGAGGCAACACTTAACATTATAGATTGGTATGCCTCATCCGGTGGAACCTTCATCAGGATGTTTGGTAGAGAGAATCCTTTGCATGTTCTACAAAGGTATGCAACAGACAAGTTGATCATGCAAGAGGTTGCATATCACCTCTCCACAGGGTTGTCATTAGGACTGCATAGGAAGAAGAAGGCACCATGGCTCAACCTTCCTTTGTCGATCAAATTGTAGGAGATTAATAGCTTGAAAGATGTGGATGTTGAAGCTAAGGAAATAGTGAATTTTGAGTTTGGCACCAAAGACTTTAATCTGTATGATCCCCACGGTATTTGCAAGAACCACTGTGCTAAGGTGTACTATCCATGAATCCACGGGACATGTCATTGGGTAGAGTAGGACCCTTGGAGGTACTCTTACAACTACTCCAAGCTCAATGAACCCGTTCGTATAGCCACAACATGGAAAGATTCTGCAGGAAACAACACTGCAAAAAGCAACACAATAATAGTAATAAGCAGTAAATGGGCGCAGGACAAGGGTAAGAGGAAGATTTTCTAGAACCCAGAGATTGAGCAAAGCTACAAGGTCAAAGAAGACCCTCTTATTGAGAAAGCATCTTTGGTAGTGGAGGCAAAGAGGCAGCAATGGATAAAGAGGGTAGAGCGAAGGAAGAAAGAAAAACAAATGTTAGAGGAAGCAAAAAGAAAGTTACAGTAAACGAAGAAGAAGTTGAAGGAATGGCAGGAGATAACAAAGAGAGAAATGGGAGATAAGCATAAACAAGAAGAAGAGGAAAGGAAAGGCGCGATGACAGAGTGAATAGTGCGCATACAGATTGAGGAGTCAGAATATCCAGCAAGTGAATAAGAGGGTGAGCATATGCAGGATCAGGAACTTGCTCATCAGATTGACCAATTGATCGAGGTAACATACATAGATTTGGAAAATAAACCAAAGTATCAAGACACTAACCTCGTGCCGTATGAACCTGGGGTCACCCCACAGTCACCTCTTAGTCTCCATCACCTCCAATATCAGAACTAGTCCCGAGAAAACAAGGAGATGTTGTTCTCCTTAATGATGATCCGGTGATGGATGTGTATAATCTATCATTTGACGAGTTTAAGAGGAAGATTGTACAAATGCAGAGAAAACATTTCCCGGATGATCATGCATCACCTACATTCATGAAGGAAAGGATGATAGTTTCATATGTCAGAAATCATCTAGTTGCCATGACTGATGCCACTTTGGCTTATGCAGGAGCCATGAAGTCAAATGTCAAGTTCCTCTTAGCAGAGAATCAATAGATGCCAAAGAACATGCAGGCGGAAAGGAAAAAGGTAGAACAATCTGCAAGTTTCGTAATGGCAGAGATGAGGAAAGTGATACTTGTTGAAGTATCAACTCTTGAGGCCACCATGCAGAAACTCTATGATGGATTTGTCACTGTGCATAAGGTGGTTGTCCATCTATATGGATTTCAGAAGTGGAGCAAAAGGGTTTTCTAGGGTCTCAAGGACATACATGCTACTATTGCCCATGTGTAATAATGGATAATGAGGTACAAGGAAGCCTCGCTTCACTTGCCAAAGATGATGAAGTTGTAGGTAGAGCTAGATAAAGCAAAGATCCACATGTTGATCCAGAACTATGAGCAACTTGCTCCATTCATTAGTAGCATATAGGATGCATATGCATGGCTGTATAAGATTTTGGATGTCATGGTAAGAAAGCACATGATCCCGTCAATCTGTTCCCTCACCGAAGCTAAGCACAAGAACCAAGTCTGGTTAGATATCAATAGGTACATGAAGTAGCTAAGCGAGAGGCCACCAACAATTACTTGGATCTTAGTGCACAAAACATGCAGAAGTACATTGGTGGTCCTGTGATGTTCAAGACCATGTTGCACATGCTTCAGGATGATTTGGAAAAAGATTCCAAGACCATATACCCAGAAGATATGGAGGCAAGAGTCTGCTATCAGAAAGAAACCATCAAGCAGTTGTTGGCATTATGATACATATGTTGTACTTGATGGCAACCCACTCATCTCAGATGATAAATTATAGTGCAGAAAAGTTCACGCACTTTTATGCAGAGAAAAGTTTATTTCATGTAGAGAAACGTTCACGCACTTTTATGTAGAGAAAATTTTATTTCATGTAGAGAAAAGTTCATGCACTTTTATGCAGAGAAAAGTTTATTTCATGTAGAGAAAAGTTCACGCACTTTTATGCGGAGAAAAGTTTATTTCATGGAGAGAAAAGTTCACACACTTTTATGCAGAGAAAAGTTTATTTCATATAGAGAAAAATTTCACGCACTTTCATGTAGAGAAAAGTTCCTTTCATGAAGAGAAAATTTCACGCACTTTCATGGTTGGCTCATGGTATTAGTCCGACAGTTTTTGATCCTATGGTTTTGGTCCGTGGTATTGCATCCAAAAGTGTTGATCTCACGCACTTTCATGGTTGGTTCATGGTATTAGTCCTATAGTTTTTGATCCTATGGTTTTGGCTCGTGGTATTGCATCCAAAAGTATTGATCTCACGCTCTTTCATGGTTGGTTCATGGTATTAGTCCAACAGTTTTTTGATCCTATGGTTTTGGACCGTGGTATTGTGGAAGGCCTAAGACTATAAAAGAGGAAGGAGACCATTTGGCAAAGCATCATCGAATGAATTGAATATCTAATAAGTGCTAGATCTGAAATATTTGTGATTGGGTTATGGTGCAGATCTGGATCTGAATGAAGGAGGAACCTTAGCACATAAAGAAGGATAAGTTCTTTTGATGGGTCATAATCTTTATGCTTGAATAATAGTATCTTTGCATGATTTTGATCTGTTATATGAGGCGCATGCTTGATCTATAAATCTGACAATCTGGGTTAATTAGTGTCTGAATATTTGAAAGAAGGAATTATCCTTTGTAGATCTACACGCAGGTTTCAGATTGTTGAAGTAGCGTATATCTTTAAATTATGTTCTAGCTGCCTCTGTCTATTGCTGCAGTATTCTGGGTTCAGAATTTGGTGTGTGGTTACTATTACTGTGTTCTGGGTACAGCTATCAGAGAAGTATTTACTTGATTCAGTGCTAATTGGGAAAGGGAGATTGTTTGATGCAGATATACTTGATGATTGATTGATGTTCATGGATCCAGTCTGAAAATTTATGAAACGTGGTCCCTGGAAGAAAGAGAAGGTTGTAGCCTCAGTAGGCCAGCACCTACGTACTAGTATCTTGGCTAGTACAAGAGCTAAGGGGGTTGTAGCTCCCTTCCAGGAGAAGCTGGAGAACGAGAGAGGGTTGTAGCTCTCTGCAGGTTGTAGCCTGTGTATTGGTAAAGGACTGCACCAGTACAAAATCATTGTAAAAGGAGTTTCTAGTTGAAAGAAGATAGAGACATATTGCAGTAGGTGGTTTTCACCCACATTGGGTTTCCACCTTATATCTGGTGTTCTTTTGTGTGACTATTTTCTTATCTTGTTCCTGCTCATTATTTTATGATACTGACATACAAAGTAATGATCAATATTTGAAGAATTATTCAAAGTATAAATAAGGAAGATAGATTGATAAGGATTTGATAATACTGATTCACCCCCCCCCCTCTCAGTATTATTTCCAACAATTAGTATTAGAGCAGGTCCTTCTGAAGAAGCTTGATCGCTTGAAGGAAGATCTAACATCATGAGCAACTACGAGAGGGAAGCATCAATCAGGGCACCGATTTTTGATGGAACAAACTTCGTATATTGGAAGGTAAGAGTTACTGCCTATCTTCAATCTTTGGGTACAGAATTATGGGACATTATAGAAACAGGGTATACTTTTCCATCAACTACTCCTACAGATTCAGCTGAGAAGAAGAAATATGAAACAAATGCAAAGGCGGTTAATACTCTTCTAGGATGTCTATCTCAATCTGAATTTGTGAAGGTTATGCAATATAAATCCGCAAAAGAAATATGGGACAAGATTGTTTTGAGCTACGAAGGAGATGAATAGGTAAAACGTGCAAAACTTCAAACCCTCAGGATTCAGTATGAGAATCTCAGAATGTATAATGATGAAAGTGTGGCTAACTATTTCCTTTGGGTAGATGAGATTGTTAATTGTATGAAAAACTTGGGTGAAGAAATAAAAGAGGCTGTTGTGGTTGAAAAAGTCCTAAGATCATTGTCCCCCAAGTTTGAATCTAAAGTGTCTGCATTAGAAGAAAAGGAAAATCTACGAACTCTTACTATGTCTCAGCTACACGGAATTCTAATTGCTTATGAAATGAGAAAAGGAGGTCCATCGGACAGGAGAGAAGCTGCTTTTAAGGCTTCAGGCAAAGGAGACTACTATGAATCAAGTCACGTGCCAGAAGAAGAAGAAGAATCAAATTTTGTCAGAAATATTCAATGGGGTACTGGAAGGTTCAGAGGTAAGCTACCTTTTAAATTTTTTGCTTGTGGAAGAGTAGGTCATTATGCTGCCAAATGTCCTCATAAGGATAAGATTGACAAAGGAAAGGAACCTGCCAGATGGAACAAGAAATAGAATGCAAATAAGAAAGCTACTACACTCATGAAGACAGTGATGGTCTATCAAATAGTGATGAAGATGAACAAGGTAATGACTATAAACTTTTAATGGCATTTGAAGATGATGATTACATGGATGCTATAGATGTGGATAGTTTTTATGAAGAGATTTCTAGACTTAAGACATGTATAGAAGAAAAGAATATGATCATTGATACTCTACAATTTCAAATTGATGAAAACGAAAAATATCTTGAAAAGTTAGAAGGTGAAATTGTTGGCCTTAGAAAATAAATTGAGAAAACAAAGGCTATTAATATTAAGTTTGTCAAAGGATCTGAAACTCTGGATGAGATCATCAATGTACAGTGCTCTCCACTAAACAAGACAGGTCTGGGGTATAATGGAGAAACATCTCAAGCATCCACCTCAAAGAGTTATCTTGATGCAGCAAGAAGGAATGAGCAAAAGCACAATGGAGATCACCAGGTAAAGCAGGGATGAATTACATCAAGAACGAACAAAGACTATCAGGTAAACCAAGGGCAATCTGTCTTAAGGATGAACAAAACCTACAACCAGCCACAGGTAAAATCTTCTCAATTTGCTTCAAGAATGGATGACAATAGAAATTACAATCATTTGGCTGGTAGATTTGATAATCACAGAAGTTTCTTCAATGGGCAATGTTTCTCTTGCCATAACTTTGGTCACAAAGCAGCTCAATGTGTTGCATATAAAACAATCATCACTAGAGAAGCTCAAAAACAAAGAAGTATGATCGGGATTACAAAAAGGACCTATAACAACTTTTCGGCTCTTGAAAATGAAGTTGAATGTTCTATTTGCAATAACTTTGGTCATGAAGATTCTGAATGCAGGAGCAGGTTTCAGCAGACAAAGGAACAAGCCTCAAGCACCAGAACATGGAGAATAAAGGAACCACAAACAGAAAGATGTGGGATAGCCTTTTATGCAGAGGGACAGGAAAATCTATGGTACATCGACAGTGGATGTTCGAAGCATATGACAGGTGATAAAGAAAAACTTGAATCATATTCTGCTTTAGAAAAGGGAAAGAAAGTTTCTTTTGGAAATGATACTCCAGCAGCTATAAAAGGAAAAGGCACAGCTCAGTTAAAAGAAAAGGTCAAAGTTGGAAATGTTTTGTATGTTGATGGCTTGAAGCATAACCTTCTGAGTGTCAGTCAGATGTGCGATCAAGGAACTAAGGTAATATTTCGATCAAATGGATGTAGCGTTCGTGATCTTGATACAGGGAAAACAATGATCAAAGGTAGAAGAACTCCAAATAATCTATACATATTTGAAGAAGGACAACAACAATGCTATTTGAGCAAGGATGATGAACATTGGTTATGGCACCGGAGGTTGGGGAATCTAAGCTTTTCACAAATAAGGAAGGCATGCAAATATCAGGCAGTTCGTGGTCTTCCAGATATCAAAATTCCAGACAACACTATATGCAAATCATGTCAGTTTGGTAAGCAAACCAGAACCAACTTCCTGGAGAAGGAAGGATCAGCCAGCAGGCCTCTTGAACTAGTCCATACAGATGTATGTGGTCCTTTCAGGACGAGGTCACCTCGAGGAGAAGAATACTTGATATTATTCATTGACGATTTCTCCAGGTTTGTTTGGTTAGGACTTTTGAAGCACAAAGACAAAGCATTCGAAAAATTCAAATCCTTCAAAGCCTTGGTTGAAAATGAATCAGGTTACAAAATTAAGTGCCTCAGGTCCGACAGAGGTGGGGAGTTTACCTCAAATGAATTTTTCGATTTCTGTGAAGAACATGGGATAAGAAGGGAATTCTCTACAGCTAGAACTCCTTAGAAAAATGGAGTGGTGGAAAGGATGAACAGAACAGTCCAACAAATGGCCCGTGCTATGCTTGATGAGTCCGGAACTCCTGCAATTTTCTGGGGTGAAGCTGCATATGCTGCGGTTGTTGTTCTCAATAAAACAAATGTCCGAGGGAATAGCACTCAAACTCCTCATGAACTCTGGTATGGTGAGACTCCTTCGGTAAAACACTTCAAAATCTTTGGGAGCAAATGCTATATTAAGAATACTGATGAGCAACTTGGCAAACATGAACCTAGAGCAGATGAAGGCATTCTTCTTGGTTATTCTCCACACAGCAAAGCATATAAGTGCTACAATAAAAGACTTGGAAGAATTGTTGACAGCATTGATGTAGTGGTTGATGAAAAAGGATACATTCCTAGGCAAGTAAATCATGAAAATATCGAAGAAGATGAAGACTACCCTCAAAGACAGAATGATAAAGAAGAAGAACCTCAAGAAGCACCAGAGGAACAGATAAGGGTAGAAGAGAAGATTCCATCCAGGTACGTTCAGAAGAATCATCCAGAATCTCATATTTTGGGGCAAAAAGAAGCAGGTGTACAAACAAGAAGAACAATTGCAGAAGCTTCAAGCTATTTGGCATTACTCTCATCCACTGAACCACAAAATGTAAAAGAGGCATGCAAAGATGAATGTTGGGTCAAAGCAATGGATGAAGAACTTGAGCAGATCGAAAAGAACAACACTTGGGAGTTGGTTCCTAGACCAAAGGATAAGAATGTTATAGGGACAAAATGGGTCTTCAAAAACAAGTTGAATGAAAATGGGGAAGTAATTAGAAACAAGGCCAGACTTGTTTGTAAAGGGTATGCGCAGCAAGAAGGAATAGATTTTGAAGAAACTTTTGCTCCTGTTGCAAGACTTGAGGCCATTCGAATGTTCCTTGCTCTCTCAAGCTTTCAAAAGTTCAAAGTATTTCAAATGGACGTGAAATCAGCCTTTCTGAATGGAGACTTAGAAGAAGAAGTATACATTGAGCAGCCAGATGGTTTCATTCTTGGAAATGATCCAAATCTTGTATGCAGATTGAAAAAGGCTCTCTATGGTCTTAAACAAGCTCCAAGGGCTTGGTACTATCGTTTGGACAAATACCTTCATCAACAAGGCTTTTCAAAAGGATCAGCAGATAGCAATCTTTATATAAAAATTGAAAATGACAAATTGTTGATACTTGTTGTGTATGTAGATGACATTATCTTTGGCAGCAATGAAGAATCTATGAGTCAAAGCTTTGCCTTGGTGATGCAGAAAGAATTTGAAATGTCCTTGCTTGGAGAATTGACATATTTTCTTGGCCTGCAAATCCAACAAAAGGAAGGAGGGATCTTCGTGTCTCAAACTAAGTATCTCAAGCATATTTTGAAGAAATATGACATGGAAGATGCAAAACCAGTATGTACACCCATGGTCACAGGATGTAGCCTCAGTGCAAATGATGAATCAGCAG
Organism: Pinus tabuliformis; assembly: GCA_031772625.1. Taxonomy (NCBI): domain Eukaryota; kingdom Viridiplantae; phylum Streptophyta; class Pinopsida; order Pinales; family Pinaceae; genus Pinus; species Pinus tabuliformis. Next base: position 1,479,684,954 of record CM062820.1, on the reverse strand, counting down.
CAGTACATCAACCAAACTACAGATCTATGATTGGAAGTCTACTTTATTTGACAGGTACCCGACCAGACATCATGCATGCAGTGGGAATAGTTGGAAGATTTCAGGCAAATCCAAAGGAAACTCATCTTCAGGCAGTAAAGAGAATCTTCAAATATCTTCAAGGGACTCAAAATTATGGCTTATGGTATCCTAGAGATACAGATCTCACACTTCATGCTTATACTGATGCAGATTGGGTCGGAAGCGTGGATGACAGGAAGAGCACAAGTGGTGGTGCATTATTTATGGGTTCCAGATTAGTATCTTGGTTCAACAAGAAACATAGTTCGATTGCCTTGTCTATAGCTGAAGCAGAATATGTTGCTACTGCATCTTGCTGCACTCAACTCCTTTGGATGATGCAGACCTTGCAAGATTTTCAAATCACTTGTACACCACCCATCTCCATCTTATGTGATAATACAAGTGCAATCAACATTTCAAAGAACCCAGTCATTCATTCAAAAACCAAGCACATACCAATCAAGTATCACTTTCTCCGGGAACAAGTGCTTGAACAAAAGGTCAAGTTGGAGGCTGTTCCTTCTAAGGAACAGGTTGCTGATATACTCACCAAACCATTGCCTAGGGAGACCTTTGAATACCTCAGGCAAAAGCTGGGGTTTGTTGATGCATCATCTTGTTGTTGAATCTCTTCTGATTGTTGGTTGTACGCAAGGTTCATCTGAAGTATATGCGTACATGTGCTGGGTTGCGGATTGGTCAAAGATCGAATGGCACAGGTTCAGGGGGAGCATATCATGCATTGTTGGCATTATGGAGGAAGTACAGAAGGAGATCATGGATGCTGGTCTGAATATTGCTGCAATACGTCTCTATCTCTTTCATGGTCATTTATGGTGTTTGATGGATTATGGTTCTTCTTTGTAGATCTGGTTTATAGTCAGGGGGAGCATGTTCTTAGGGGGAGCATAACCCTTTGCCCTTGATGTCAAAGGGGGAGAGTGATTGGTTGTTGTTGCCATCAAGTCCAAATGGGGAGATTGTTGGCATTATGATACATATGTTGTACTTGATGGCAACCCACTCATCTCAGATGATAAATTATAGTGCAGAAAAGTTCACGCACTTTTATGCAGAGAAAAGTTTATTTGATGTAGAGAAAAGTTCACGCACTTTTATGCAGAGAAAAGTTTATTTCATGTAGAGAAACGTTCACGCAGTTTTATGTAGAGAAAAGTTTATTTCATGTAGAGAAAAGTTCACGCGCTTTTATGCAGAGAAAAGTTTATTTCATGTAGAGAAAAGTTCACGCACTTTTATGCGGAGAAAAGTTTATTTCATGGAGAGAAACGTTCACGCACTTTTATGCAGAGAAAAGTTTATTTCATATAGAGAAAAAGTTCACGCACTTTCATGCAGGGAAAAGTTCCTTTCATGAAGAGAAAATTTCACGCACTTTCATGGTTGGCTCATGGTATTAGTCCGACAGTTTTTGATCCTATGGTTTTGGTCCGTGGTATTGCATCCAAAAGTGTTGATCTCACGCACTTTCATGGTTGGTTCATGGTATTAGTCCTATAGTTTTTGATCCTATGGTTTTGGCTCGTGGTATTGCATCCAAAAGTATTGATCTCACGCTCTTTCATGGTTGGTTCATGGTATTAGTCCAACAGTTTTTTGATCCTATGGTTTTGGACCGTGGTATTGTGGAAGGCCTAAGACTATAAAAGAGGAAGGAGATCATTTGGCAAAGCATCATCGAATGAATTGAATATCTAATAAGTGCTAGATCTGAAATATTTGTGATTGGGTTATGGTGCAGATCTGGATCTGAATGAAGGAGGAACCTTAGCGCATAAAGAAGGATAAGTTCTTTTGATGGGTCATAATCTTTATGCTTGAATAATAGTATCTTTGCATGATTTTGATCTGTTATATGAGGCGCATGCTTGATCTATAAATCTGACAATCTGGGTTAATTAGTGTCTGAATATTTGAAAGAAGGAATTATCCTTTGTAGATCTGCACGCAGGTTTCAGATTGTTGAAGTAGCGTATATCTTTAAATTATGATCTAGCTGCCTCTGTCTATTGCTGCAGTATTCTGGGTTCAGAATTTGGTGTGTGGTTACTGTTACTGTGTTCTGGGTACAGCTGTCAGAGAAGTGTTTACTTGATTCAGTGCTAATTGGGAAAGGGAGATTGTTTGATGCAGATATACTTGATGATTGATTGATGTTCATGGATCCAGTCTGAAAATTTATGAAACGTGGTCCCTGGAAGAAAGAGAAGGTTGTAGCCTTCAGTAGGCCAGCACCTACGTACTAGTATCTTGGCTAGTACAAGAGCTAAGGGGGTTGTAGCTCCCTTCCAAGAGAAGCTGGAGAACGAGAGAGGGTTGTAGCTCTCTGCAGGTTGTAGCCTACGTACTGGTAAAGGACTGCACCAATACAAAATCATTGTAAAAGGAGTTTCTAATTGAAAGAAGATAGAGACATATTGCAGCAGGTGGTTTTCACCCACATTGGGTTTCCACCTTATATCTGGTGTTCTTTTGTGTGACTATTTGCTTTTCTTGTTCCTGCTCATTATTTTATGATACTGACATACAAAGTAATGATCAATATTTGAAGAATTATTCAAAGTATAAATAAGGAAGATAGATTGATAAGAATTTGATAATACTGATTCACCCCCCCGCCCCTCTCAGTATTATTTCCAACAGCAGTTTGGGGACATCATAACATAGTACCAAGCTTGGTATCAGTACGTCACTGAGAAGCATCAAGTGGAGTTTGCCGAGCTGGTGTTTCCCCAAACTTCTGATTCACAGTGTTTTGTCTTGTTAGGCTGTCTCTACCGTATTTTGTCTCATATGGGTACATGTGGAAAATGTATATTATTTGTAAATATTTTGTAAGTGAAATTTCAAGTGTCATTAGTGGAATGTGAACATTCACTATGTAATGTGATGATTTATTTGTAAAGAAGTTCAAGAGTCATGAGGGTAGTCAAAGAGTCACAAAGGGAAATGTCAAGGGTCAACCCACCCTTTGTTATAAATAGAACCTCATAACTCGTAGAACATGCTTTTGGGAGCCAAGCTTTTGACTAGGCTTAGGCTTAAAGAATGCTTGGGATTATTTTGATGAGCCTTGGCTTCTCAATAGTGTAGAGTGAGTATACTTCTTTGAAGGAGTAGGTCTTCTTGCCTGTCATATTTCAATATTAGGGTTAGTGGATGTTAATGGTGCATGTATGGATGGAACTTTCACTTGTAATAATAATAACTGAGCCAACACGTTTTCATGCATATGTTTTTATTGTAGTTGGACTATTCTGGTTGCTTTAACAATGTGTTTTGTTTAACTTACACATTTTATTATCAACTACTTTGTATGAAATTGTATGAATCTTGTTGAATGTGTGTTGTTGGATTAACCTGTCACTTTGTTTTGTGGACTATTCAGCATTTCATCTTGTGATGTCATTCCGCTCGTGTGTTCCTTTCAGGCTGCATACTATTACAGAGTTCTAAGGGACACACTTCCTTTTCCCCTCTGTGTGTTAGAACCCCCATGCATCTCACTTGACTTGTTACAAGGTCACACACTTTGCTTCCAACCAAAGTCATCATACTTATCTTTGTGCACTACAACAGTCAGGGCTCTACATTACCACCCACTACTGGGACTCTTACTCCAAACGGTCTGAAATCTAGTTGAGACTTCTTACCAGGAAGATCCCCTGAATATTGGTGGGTCCATCACAGTCAAAAACACATTAGCACGTGAATATATGCAAGTAGCTATAAAGAAATCCTTCACTTTAATTATAAAACCAAGGGAAACAAATGTTGTTGCAATTTTTTTTTTGAAGTGCCCATTACACAATATTGATAGTTTTATGTGATGACCTCCCAAATCAAACATTTTGTGTACCATGAAAATATATGTTCAAGAATACTTTGAATTAATTAAAAAATCTAAGCGAATCACATGCCTTTTTTAGAACATTAAGGAAAATTTTCACTAAACTATAGACAATTTAGGAAAATTGAGTTTGAAATGAGAAAAAATTATTCACTTTACTATAGAATTTAAGAAAGCTAAATTAGGAAAATTTAATTGGAAATGGAAAAGATTTTTCACTTCAACCATGAAAAACTAAAAAATGAAAACTTAGTTTGGAAAACAATAAATTTAAATAAAATTGTTTAAATTTAAATTTTTTTATAAAATTATAATTATATTTTAATATATATAATCTTTTAGTTTTTTAAAATTAATTTAATTTAAACTTTAAATATATTTTAATAATATAAAAATTATAATTTTTAAAATGCAATCACAAATATTTAGTCAAAATAATAAAAAAATTCAATCATTTTAAATATAACTAATTATTTAATTTATATAACTAAACTAATTCAACTTCAATATCACAAAACTAAAAATTTACCTATCAAACTTAATCCATAAAATCTTCTCATAGAAATATTTAAAATACTATAAAAGTGTGTTGGAAAAATACATGTTTAAAATACCATAAATGTGTTAGGAAAAATAATGTTTAAAATACCAATAAAATGTGTTGGAAAAATACATGTATCAGGAATACTTTTCTTTTTAAGGTGAAAATGGAGCCAAGAACATGCTCCAATAATGCGACTTGGCCCTTCAAAATTCCTTTTACTTTAATCAGAAAATCCAGGGAAATGCGATGCCCCATACACAAAATTTGAAAATGCCTTCTCTTTCGCTCTTAAATACCGGCGAAATACGTGTTCACAAATCCCTTTGGTTTAATTGAAAAATCAAGCTAATCACAAAAGTCTGCAGTTGCTTTTAAAAAAATTATTTTAGGTAATGGGTATGAAGTTAGTATTAAGTAATTTTTTTCATAATAATAATTTAATTCGAAGTGTCAAGTTCCTTTGTAAAAAAATATTATTTATTGTCTAATGAGTGTCAATTGGTAGTTAGAAAATATTAAATTTATTATTATTTAATTTAAAAATTACAATTAAATTGATCCATCAATTGAAATATTCGATTTAAATAATTGAAATATTTGGCTTAAAGAATGTAATAGTTAGATTTGAAACTCATCAATAATAATGCATATCCACTTACATAATTAAATCTTGATTTATCAATTGAAATATTGTTCTTAAACAAGTGTTATGGAGTAACAAGTATATGTTTATTAATCTAAATATAATTAAATTAAAGTAAATAATCTTTTTAGAATGATAATTAATTTATGATAATTTGGGTGATATAGATATTATTAAGATAACCTACAAACATGTAAATTTGAGAGTCTAGATAAAATTGACAAAGTTTAAATTATCATTACATAATAAGAGTTAAAAAATTTCAATCAATAATATTTAAGATAAATAAATTTAAATGTTTTTGTATTCAAAGTCTGTAATCAATAATAAATTAAACAAAGTTTTTCAGTAATAATCACATTAAATTATTCTTTTAACATATGTCTTTGCAATCAACAAATTTTAATTTATAATATTAAACTTGAAAAAAAAATAAAAAAAATTAATGAAAAGCTAATAATAATATAATTGCGTTGCCTTACCTCACAAGAAATCCCTCTACTATTTTTTAATACTAATAAAAACACATATCTCTGAAGTTTGGGTGTACATGATCTGGTTCATGTCTTGAAGCCATCTATCGTCCTCCATATTCATCTCATCAGCCGTTGTTCGCTTCAATCATGGAAGTTCAGGGCGAGCGTGACAAGAGCCCTCTCACTCTGGAGCAGTTTGCGGAGTTACTTGGGCTTTTCGTTGGTGTGCTCCTATTCATTGGCCTTCTCGGAATGGATACAGTGAAGGCAAGAAAGAAGAGAGCCCATTGGGTTCCTGGCAATGCGCTCATCCTCAGTGCTCTGACCATCCAAGTTATGAACATGCTGAACGCACAGAGCACTTTACTAAAAGAGATCTTGAACGATCCACAGCCATTGAGCGGTGAGGTAATTAAGAATAACTTATTTATGATACATTGGAGCAGGGTAATGTTAATTGTGATAGTCGCCTACATGTTGCCAGGGATGGCCCGTTCCGGTTATGAAGATTCATGGGGCAAATTAACTGCTCTAGGGCTCACTGTCTTCATCCACATTTTCTCCGAGTTCTCCGCCATACATCATCGTTTGGGTCGCTCTGGATTATCTGTCATTCCCTATTTCTTCTATTTTTGGCCACACGTCAAGCACGTTACTGAATATTCGTTCATAGTATCGAGTGTGCTAATATCAATATCGTTGATCTGGCTTCTCCTCCTCCTCACCTGTGCAACCATAGCCAATAGAAGCATCCGGGATATCATTGCTCAAAAAATTCCAATAATTCTGGGAAATGAAGGTAACGCTACAGAGAACTCTTCTCATGCAGTAGAAAATCTGGTACTCAAATCTTGGATTGTCTCCCGTGCATGTTATCCTGAATCTATAATTGCAAGATCAGTGTTAGCCACGTCAGCCGCAGTAGCAGTCACAATTTGCAATCTAAGTTCAATCACTGGATGGCTTATTCAGGGCCCGATCATACATGTGTTTGCTGGTGTCAAATCGTACTTAAAATTCATAACATCTGTTATGGAAGCTACATTCATGTCAGCGGGATGGGCAATCATCGGCTGGAGATGTCTTACCTCTGTAGCGTACTATGGAAGATGGCAAAGTTGGAATCCGAATGCAAGATGGTACACCTATTTCCAGGTAGAGGACTTTTGGACCAGGTACATTCTTGAGTTGCAGGAAGCAGCATTAATGAAGGAAAAGAGTAAAGCAGATGAAAAAGTAAATGACATGATTGGCGCGGAAGGAATAGAAATATGGTTTATGTGGACAATTGCTGCGATGTGTGTATTGGCTGCAGTTTCTTGTGGTTTGCTTTAGTAAAGCATGTTGGTTACTCGCAGAGATTGTATTGGATAATAGGTTTATGCAGAAAATATCCTCAAAGTTATTATCAAAGCAGGGCGAAACAGTGGACAAAGCTTTCTCAGAATACAAAGAAGTTTTAGAGAACGTGGACCTCCTGTGGGGGGATCCACGGACCGTGATTGTAACAAATCTAAATTCCATCAAGCGAGCAAAGGAACTTATGAAAGAGGGCAACATGGATGGCAAAAAATGCGATGCGCTAATCAGATTTTTGACAGACTATAGAAAGTCGACAGGATGTGAAGGTATACGGGGTTTGGATCCTGCAAAATCACACAATAAAACAGGTTTGAGGTTCTTGTGGAAACGAGATCCTGGCCCTTTGTTAGACGTGGAGAAGCATTACATATATGCTAGTAAACCGTCGTTGAAGCTAACAGCAGTTTCATTGGTCAATATAATTGTTCGTTTGTCACCTGATTGTGGGAGAAAAGCTTTAAAAGCATATTCTGAGGCATGTGAACTGCTGGATTTGGTGGAGGAATCAGATCCCACAACCGATATTTTGCAGAGTAAAGCGGCAGATAGTGTATTCAAAGCATTACAGGAAGAAACTGCAGAAAATGTTGTAGATACTACTACTGTAGTATACATGGAAGAAGTGGCTGCGACAATCGAGAAGCTTGCGGAAGAAAGTAAAAGGAAAGTTGAGGTGATTGAACATGGAGGAGATACTCTGGATTGGAAGAAGGCAGGGGCAGCGAACGCCTTATACAAATTATGCAAGAGCATAGATTGCAGTTCAACAGGAAATTTTATTGAAGTGGTGAATGAATTACAGAGTGCTTTAGCAGACATTATGGGTGATTGCTTAGAGAGTGTGGGGGCCGTATTAGTGGATAACTGCACTAAATGGGCACAAGATTTCCAGGAAGGTAAATTGCTCCAAGCAGTTTACATAGCCGGGAAAAATACGGCACTCTTGGAACGGCTGGGATTGTGTCCGACAATGCACATTTGCACCACAACAACAACAGAATCGTCGATGGTATGCTCTACACTCATTGTGAACTGAATATTTAATCAATACTAATATTATTGAAGCTTTATCTTCTTTTTCGCTCTCCTGACATAAAATTTATTTTATTCCATATTTTTAAATAAATAAGGAATAAAGCGTAGTTTAGTCAAGAGAGTCTCCAATAATCTTTGACGCGCTTTTTTTGGACACGCTTTCACTGTATGTGATTACCAGTGATTAGGGTGAGTAAGGTTTACAGTTTCCGTGTCTCCAAGACCAAATTGCTTCACGTTGACGAGGAATTTTTTGTTTCTCTCATATCCCAGGCCGTTTCAGACTTTCAGTCTCCACTTATGCATAATATATTGTAGGATTTCTATGGCCAATTTACAAGTCCACCCATAAAACTTCTGATACCATCCATTGAATTTCCGTTTGAATTAGAAGATTCAATCTCTTTATCGTCCTGTGTAAACATCCCGAATTAGTAGAATATCGCCGGTGTAGAGGTACATCAATGAGGCTCCGCAGGTTGACATTGCTATTTTATGCTTCCTACCCGTTTTGATTTCATATTTTTAGTTTAGATCGATTGATCTGTTGCGAGATCTATGGATCCCAACTTCCGCTTAAAATTGCATGGATCGAAAGGTTTACCAAGTATAGGATCACCCCGTGATGAATTGTTTCTTTCTGCAGGTTACCACGTCAGCTGAATTGGTCGCAAGCGAAGAACAAGTGAAACCCCTAGAGGAAGCTGTGAAGGTTACCGAGATTGAACCCGTGATTGAAGACGCTACTGAAGAAGAAGCTCCTGCCTGCAGTCCCACACAAGAGGTTCCCGCGGCAGAGAAAAAAGTAGGTGAAAGCCCCGCCATCGTAGAGAAATCTGCAGCGGAAATAACTGTAATGCCGCATGCCTCGGAGCCTGAAGCAGAATCGGCCCCGGTGAAATCCGACGAAGTGTCAAAACTCGACGATTTCACCAAAGTGCCCGAACAAGCCGAACCTGCAAAACGAGAGACTGTTGTTCAAGCACCCGCCGAGGCTGTGGGCGTCGAAGAAAAAGCTGATGGAGCTCCCACTGAAGAGAAGGCCAAGGTTGGGGGTAAGTCTGAAGAATAGGTTAATAGATCTGGAATGAGCCAAGGGTGGGTGTAATAATTATAATAATATGGACCATATATTCAGTTTAGTATTTAATGTATTGAGCGGGTTCGTTCCAGCTCAGCTCTGGATCTCTTCTACTATTAGCTCAACAGGCTAAACGATCATGTCGGCCTTTCTCTCACACATTCAAAGGTAAGTTTTTACAACCGTTTCAAAATATTGGTACCAGATGACTCGTATTTTTTTGGTTAAGCTCAGATGACATATTTTGCAGGAGTATCATGTTTGATATTCCACCAATTTTTACGTTTTGACGGAAATAAATTAAGTTAAATTAAGTGTAGTATTATAAGTAATAAAATATAAAAGTAATAATATAAGTAATACGGGATCAAATTTTATGGAAGCGGTTAGTTCATAAAGCGTAAGGCTTGAGTAAATTTTGCACCCTCACAATATTAATGATAAGTTTAAATTATTTTTCCTGAACCGAATCATAAATAAAATTTCAAATATAAATATTTTCAATTTTAAATGAATGAATGTGTGTTTTTTTCTCGAATGAATGTGTGTTTTTTTCTCTATATGTTTTAAATACATAGTTAGTTGGTGTAGTAAAAAAATATTGTATATAGGTGGGTCCTTTGTTTTTTTTAAATAGAGATTTAGTTGGAGTATGTATGTTTTATTAGGGAAAAAAATATTGTATATAGGTGGGTTTTTTTGTTTTTTAATTAAAAAAATTAAATGCAGAGTTAGTTGGAGTATGGATGTTTTATTAGTAAAAAAAATATTGTATATAAGTGGCTCTCTTGTTTTTAAATAAAAGGTTTAGTGTTTCATTTAGTTATGACTTTTAAATTGGTTTACACTTAAAGTTTAGTTATTTTTATCTTTAAAATTCGAAATAAAAGCATTCCTTTTAATTATAAAATTATTATAATTAAAGTATTTTTTTTAATTACAAGATTATTATGATTAGTTCTACTTACAAGGATTTTGGGAAAAAAAACATGTCTGGCAAACTTTAAGGGATATCGTTCAATTGTGTACCATGTTTTAACTTTGATTAACATTTCAAAAGGGTGCATTATAATAGAACTAATCTCCTTTGCTGTCTCATGTGCTATATCATTTGGCATTTCACACTTATAATTGTCGATTGTGAAGTTGTAGTACTCAGAGGTTTTTTTTTTTTTTGTCTAAAATTTGTTTGGCAGAAATTTGTTGGAATTTTGTAATTTTATATTTTAAAATTTCTTATGTGATTTATTTGTAATTCTATATTTAAAGTTTCTTATTTGCTAAGAGTCATTTTTGTAAGGCTATATCAAGCATTGTTGCTAAGTTTTGGAACATTGAAAGATAGTTTTAAGAAATTAATTGTAATATATGAGTCAAACAAGGTTGTCCGATTTTTTTTGGCATTTACATTAATAAGATAGAGTGTTGGTCGAAAGAAGCTAATTGTATTGAGTCAACTCTGTTTGGTATAGTCACCATTCTTCCTTTTTATGCTAATGATATTGTTCCTTTGAGCTCAATAATCATCTAAGAATCCTCAAGGACTTTTGCTCTAGTATAAGTATAACTATGAACATAGAAAAAATAAAAGTTATGATAATCAAATCCCACAAGATCATTTATGACACTTTCATATATGATAATAATAGTTTGGAGGAAGTGTGCTCATACAAATATCTTGGAATCCATATTAATCATAAAATCAATTGTAACTATAGTGTTTAAAAAAAAGATAAATGAATGATGGAAATCTTACTATGGACTTGAGAACAAGTGTAGATTAGCAAAAATTTAGTTGTGGGATAAGGAAAAAATCATATTTGATATTCTTGTCACTCCTTTTATCTTATACATATATGAACTCTGGGGATGCAATATTTCTAAGGAATCTGAGATAAGTATGGAGAAAATCCAAAAGAATGTTATAAGTTAAAAAATTAATATTAAAACCAATGTACTCTATCCTTTCCTCCTTATAAAGGTGAACCTCTCCCCCCATTGAATAGTTGGTCATGGTTAGGTACTTAATGTACAAGAACTAGATAAACAAGATGGATGACGAGAGGCTCCGCAAAATTGCTTCCAACTCCAACCATAACAACGAGTGGCTAATGTGAGGATGACATTGAGATGCCATGTCTTGTTAAGTCATTGTGTAATATAGGAAGATGTCACCATGTATGGACAATATTAAATTATTATTCGTAAATAAAAAGAAGTTAAGATAATATAAAGACATGATTAACCCTAATCTACAAGATCAAAAATATATTTCAGTTTTTACTAGCACAAAGAATGAAACCAGCATTGCTAAAATATTAAGCAATTCCCTTGAGCTACATAGTGAAATTGAGTGTTCGACATTTCCAAAACACTATAAGATGCAAACATATGTAATATTTGTAACACTAAAAAGGTTGAGAATAAAAACTATTTTTTCTTAGAGTACCTTCCATACACCCAGATTAAAACTCAATTTCAAAATATTTATTATAATATTGTCTTTTATAACTAATTAAGATATGAAAACTATGATATCGTTGAAGCACTTTTCCTATTAATTTTAATAAAAAATAAGATTAAAAAAAATCAAAATAATATTTACTTTTATAATGTCTCATATATTAATTATGTTTTCAATAAATATTATCGTGACATTATATTAAAGTATAAAATATATTTCTTCATCTTTCCATTTCATTGTTAAATTTGAAAATATGTAGTTTAAATTATATAGTTGATATTTATCATTGAAAGAGTCATTTCAAATATTATTTTACTTAATTAAAGACTTGATGTTTTGATATGAAGCTGATTTAATTATGATTAATATTTTCGTTTTGGAATATCGGTCGACTACCATTATAGATATACTAGGGGAGAGCTTTCTATTGTTGTGCAAGGACCAATGCTAGTTATAGTACTCGTCCCACACATCCATAAAAAAATATTCATAAATCATCAAAAATATGCACATAAATAGTTTATATTAAGTTATATAAGTTAGTCCAAAATGGGCCAACAAGTGTCAAGAACCAAACCTTAACATCACATATTGACAAGACATATTGTCCAAAATATCTCTAGCTCTGAATTACCAAATAAGTTAAAATGCACTACAAAAAATTCCATTGAATTCTATTCACAAGTACACCTATCCCATCAAACAGTCACCTACAGATTTCCACTGGAGCAACACATCCCATTGCTTAGTAATACCTGCACAAGAATAGGTGAAATGTGTGTCAGCCATATGTACATGTGTATTTAACCATTCAACTTATTGAAGACAATAAATGACAACATTCCATTCAGGATTAAAGACAATAAATGACAACAATCAAATAAGGAATTAGTCCAGAGGATGCAATAAATGACACCAACCCTTTAAATTCAAGTATTAAACACACCAACCTTTTCAATTCAGGAATTAAAAACAGGAAAGCACATGGATCAACCATCAAAGATTATCAACCATTTTATCATGTACAAATCAATCTAGGCCACACATTTGAATTTGGGAGATGGCAATCTACTCGTCTTCCCTACCATTTAAATTCTATATGAAAAAACTATAAAAAATCAACTCTTACTCATTTTCATTTCAAACATTCATTATACTCATAAACTATTGGAGACATGCAATCAAAGTGTATGCAATCAAAGTGTTCAGACAATGCTACATTCATTCTATTCAGAAGTTGTTGGAAACATACAAACTCAGTGTGTGCACAGTGTTACATTCATTCTATTCATCAGTTGCTGGAGACATACATGGATGTTTTTGTTGAATAATGTTACCGTTTTTGTTGAATAATGAATAATGTTATTTCTATTGAGAAACAAGGGTAAATTAAAGCCAATTTCATTACCGATCTACTGATTTAGAAACCAATTTCATTGTCACTATCACCTCAAATATGACCCCTGCAACTAATAGCAAAGAATATCCCTTCAAAGAGAAAATTTTGATGTCAAGTAGATTCATTGGCTAGTTAGAGAATTTATTGACACGTAATCATAGGGACTGGGTGAACAAATGTAAATAAGTGTAAATAAATAATAGAGGAAATGGAGAGTCATCGAGAGATGAAACTGAATAGTCACTCCCTTGTATATAATAATAGACAACCTAAATGAATAATACAATTACATTTGAGGAGTTACCTCCTGGCCTGACATGGTATCAGAGCCAGCTCTATTTTTAGTATTCCTGCCCTTGTAACTCCCTTTCTGCCTATGTTCTACCTATTTTGCAGAACTAACACATCTGCCCCTGCTCCTGAGGCCTGACACTATCATATGCGTTTTCTCTTCCCTCCTAACATTCGTCCCTCCGATCCTCCATTGGCCCGGTGGTATCTCATTGAATCACTACCTAGTAGTATCATTGGAATCGTTTAGATATAGACCTCTCCCCTCAACCTCGCTCCCATTACCAGCACTCCATAGAATATGCGGTCCCCTCCCCACTGTATACGGGGTCTTCGCAAACCACTTTGTGTTTTTTTACTAAAATTGCAAAATGGTGTTTACTAGAAAGACTATTGTTATTACATAAAAGAAATTTGTAGAACCTTTACATTCTACCGTCTCTATGGGATGCATGGAAGAAAGAGAGTCTATAATTACTGTATGAAGAAACGAGAATGGGGAGGCAAGTTCCATTGGCAGACTGGACACATATTTCTGATCTGAAGCCATTGGATTAGACACTTGTCGTGGTGGAGGTGCCCACATCTCAGCCTGATAATCTCGTGAACATTCCAGAGGGTGAGAGTGTGAGTGGCACAGCGTAGGGTAAGATAGAATGCTCGGATTCAAAAGGGTACGTTGTTCCATATATGAAATATGTTGAGCTGCCAACGTTTTCATATGCGCTATGTTCATATATATAAGTGTTGTTTTGGTATATATAAGCATTTTTTTTAAGTGTTATTTTGGTATATATAAGTGTTGTCTCCCAACATATATATACATTGTTCCATATATGAAATATGCTGAGCTACCAGCGTTTACATACATGAGGAAGCAATGCATGTCCCATATATACGTTGTTCCATATATATATAACGTTGGTATATATAAAACGTTGTTTGGCTTCCACGTTGTCCACCTCCCTAAAATAATATCTCTCTTTTTAACACATCAGAGTGCAATTCTTAACCACCATAAGTGCAATTTTTATATATTGGCAGCAGGGTACATTTAAAAATAAATAAATAAATACATTCATTGATATCTATTGTGGGAGTGGTTCTCACCGGAAAGGAGAACTATCCAGAATGTTCGTGGAAAATCAAACACACTCTCATTTTTAATGAGTTGTGGAAATGAGTGTGTGTTGGAAACGGAGACAAAGAGCCAGAACAACCTACCTCAGACAAGGAATTCACCATTTGGGAAAATAAGAACAGCAAGGCTTATGCATTGATTGCAGCATTAGTAAATGAAGAGGTGAGTCACCATATTTCACCATTTTCAAACGGTTTTGAAGCCTTACAAAAACCGAAGGAAGTCTATGACCCACACTCTGCACTTGAAGTTGTTCAACTCATGATTAAATTGTTCACCCTTGAATTACAAAATGATGATCCTCTTTCTCTTGCATCAGAAGTAAAATCTATTATGCATGATATCAAATTCACTAATGTTGAACTAGACATTCCTCTGATCGCTTTTCTCAAGGCAATTTATCCCACTTACTTAAATTATCTTGAGTCATGCAAGCAAATGGAAACCTCAAAGATATTACCTTTGACTCCCTTGTGAAAAAAATTGCTGAAAGAGAGAAATCGTTTCGGAAGAAGACAACTCCTCAGTATTCTAAAGAGGCTGCGTGCCTTGCACATAGAGAGAATAATATTGCTCAATATTCTTCCAGAGGAAGAGGTGGTCGAAGAGGAAGAGGAAGAAATTTTAGAGACAGGGGGGTAGACACTCTCAAGGGGAAAATTCAGATTTTCACTACATACGCTGCAAAAGAGATGGATCACATGATGCATCCACATGCAAGTTGCCTTGGGACAGAATTGAGAAGGAAAGAAACCAAACCAAAGGTAAAACTAATGACAGAGCGAAAGGTAAAGCACCTGAATCTACTCTCTATGTTCTGGCACACTGTAATATTTGAGTAAATGAAGACTTATTTAATTCTTCACTTGCTTCTTGGAAAAATAATTGGTTGCTTGATTCAGGAGCAAATTGTCACATGAATTTTAGAAGAGATTTTTTTGAAGAATTTATTGACAATGTTGATGGAGCAGTATACTTTAAAGAAAAATCAAAACTCAAGCCATCAGGGCTTGGTACAATCAGGCTTAAATTGCGTGGTCTTCCAGACTTTCTTCTGCATCATGTTTTATATCTCCCATAGCTAAGGAGAAACTTGTTGTCCTTGGTCCACATCCGCCAGCAAGGACACTCCATTCATATGTTTGATGGCAAATCTGAGGTGAGAAAAGCATCAGACCACTCACTTGTCATGACGAGGATAGAAGAAGAAAGGCTTCTCAAGCTGCAGGGTACCTTTGCTCGTGCACAAAATTTCTCATACAATTCTCATTATGAAGAAGGTACATTTCCATCAAGTTTATTATGGCATGCTATATTTGGACACTTGAACTATGACAACCTCCTCTTGTTGAAGAAAAATGGTGTTACTAGTTTGCCTACAATTTCTAGGAAACTTAAGCAGTGTGATGCTTGCATTCTAGGAAAGCATAGCAAATAGTCTTTTCATGATTCACATTCCAAAGCACATAGAAAACTTGAACTCATTCATTCAGATTTATGTGGTCCAATGCCTGTTCCTTCTGCAAATGGAAATAAATATATGATGACATTTATTAATTACTACACCAGAATGTGTTATGTTTATTTATTGAAGAACAAATCTGATGCTTTTCAAACATTCAAGAACTTTCATACATGGATTGAAAATGATGCACATTCTCATATTGGCTCTATTCACACTGATAATGGAAAAGAATACACTTCAAATGAATTTGAAAAACTATCTTTGCCAACATAGGATCAAACATCAAACAATTGTGCCTTATAATCCCCAACAAAATGGAGTAGCTGAAAGAATGAATAGGACAATCTTAAATATGGTGCACTCCATGATGTTTTTCAAAAATGTAAAATTGATGTTTGGGGCTGATGCAGTTCTATGTGTTGTATATGTAAAGAATATATGTCCATCTAATGCTATTAGAAACAAGACTCCATATGAAATGTGGTACGGGCACATTCCTTTGGTAAAGCATCTCAGGGTCTTTGGTTCCACTTGTTATGCCTTGATACCAAAGGTACATAGAAACAAAATTGGTGTAAGAAGTCGTAAGTGTATCTTCCTCGGGTATTCAAACACCTCCAAAGCATACCATCCCTATGATGAAGTCAATGAAAAGTTTGTTGTATCTAGAGATGTAATCTTTCTTGAATCGTCCAACACTGAAAATGTTGTTGAGTGTCAACTTGATCGCTTGGATAGATTCGCAAATGTGAAATCATTTCAAGAATTTGATAATCAAATTCCACATCTTGAAGGGGGGATTCCTATACTAGATCAACCTATGGAATCTTCTTCTGAAGCACTCTCTCCCCCACATGAAACTCCAACAACGGATGATACTTTGAGTGATGTGATTGACAGAATTGGTTGAATCAATCTTGATTCAGTCCCAACTCAATCAACGGAGTAGCCTGGACCATCTCAGAAAGGTCCCCCAAAGTGGTTTACAAAGACACTTGAAAGTATTCATCTTGATGAGGTTGGAAAGACAAGAACTAGAAATTCAACTCGGAAAAATGGAGGTGATGTAGATGACTCTGATTCACTTGTTGATATGGATGTTTCTTATGATTGTGAATTGAATTTGTCTATAGATTTTGGACCAACTTCCTTCAAAGAAGTTTCTTCCCATGATGAATGGAAAGAAGCAATGCAAATGGAGTATGATGCCTTGATCAGGAATGGCACTTGGAAGTTGGTTGATCCTCCATTAGAAACAAAACCAATTGGCTATAAGTGGGTCTACAAGAACAAGTATAAAGTTGATGTCTCACTTGAAAAGCACAAAGCCAAGCTTGTGGAAAAAGGTTTTGCACAGAAGGAAGGGGTCGATTATGAGGATACCTTTCCCCCACAGGAAAATGGTCTACCAACTAGAGACTCTTTGCTCTAGTAGCTCAAAACGGTTGGAAAGTCCATTAAATGGATGTAGAAACTACTTTCTTGAATGGAGATCTAAAAGAGAATGTTTTTATGTCCCAGCCTAAAGGATTTGATGTAAAAGGACATGAACATAAAGTATGAAAATATGTGAAATCCTGGTATCACCTCAAACAAGCATTGCAAGTCTGGTATGAAAAACTAACTGAGCATCTTCTGAAACTCAATTTCAAACATTATGATATTGATGATGCAAATTTGTTTGTTAAGAAGATTGGAAAAATAGTTGTATATCTTGTGGTAGATGTAGATGATCTTTTGATGACAGGGAACAATGAGAGCTACATTGCATCCATAAAGAAAGAATTGAGGAAAGGTTTTGAAATGACTAATTTGGGCTATGTTCATTTCAATCTTGGTATTGAAGTAACTCAACATTCGAAGTTCGTATTCCTTTCTCAAAAGAAGTACATTGGAGATATGTTGAACATGTTTGGCATGACTGAATGCAATCCTCTGACTATTCCAATGGAACAAAAATTAAAGCTCACATCCATTGAAGGAAAATAATTTGAGGATGCAACAAAGTATAGACAACTTATAGGAAGTCCCAACTACCTGACTACTACCAAACCAGACATTTCGTTTTTTGATGGAATCCTCTCCAAGTTTATGCAAAAGCCTTGTGAGGGACATTGGTCTGCTACAAAAAGAGTTCTAAAGTACTTGAAGGGAACTCAAGCCTTTGGAATCAAGTATACACAGGTGGGTGACTTCAGCTTGATTGGATACTCTGATTCAGACTTCCATGGAGATAAAGAAACTGGGGTATCTACTTCGGGTTATGCTATGAGTCTTGGATCAGGAGCTATCTCCTGGAGATCACGCAAAAAATCAATTCCAGCAGATTCCACAACAGAGGCAGAATATGTGGCAGCAGCTGAGGCAATAAAAGAAATTGTGTGGCTCAGGAAAATTCTGGAAGATTTGCAGGTAAAAAAAGTACAATCAACTCCACTCATGATTGACAATACCTAAGAAATAAAGTTGGCCAAGAATCCAAAGTTCCATGATCGAACGAAGCACATCAATTCAAAATATCATCTGATTCGACATCATGTTGAGGCCAAAACAATCCATCTTTGCCATTGTTCCACTAATGAGAAAATTGTAGACATCTTCACTAAAGAACTTGGAAGAGAAAAGCTTGAAAGATTCAGAACGATGCTTGCACTCACCAACATCCCTTCAGATTAAGGGGGGAAATGTTGACACCTAATCATAAGGATTGGGTGATCAAATGTAAATAAGTGTAAATAAATAATAGAGGAAATGGAGAGTCATCGGGAGATGAAACTAAACAGTGACTCCCTTGTATATAATAATAGACAGCGTAAATGAATAATACAATTACATTTGAGGAGTTACCTCCTGGCTTGACAGAAGCATTTCTAAATGAATAACAGACCCACTGGTTTAGGAATTCTTTTCTCCAATCTCAAGGGCGTCCCTAGGTGTTGTACGCTGCCAACAAACCCATAAATCTGTAAATAATCAAAATTTATTGGCACACAGAAAACTAAGTGTGAGTGGTTTCCCCTAAGCGGTCAACAACAAGGATAATTTCTTACCTATATTAATTCTCGTTGATATAAGATGCCACCAACAGTATAGCAATGAGTGAATAATGACAAAACTGAAAAGATATGTTCCTGAGGTGAATCTGAAATCGTTTGGATAACAGTGAGTGAATAATGACAAAATTGAAAAGATATGTGCCTGACGTGAATCTGAAATTAAAATAAGTATCAAGCAAACCAAACATTGCAACACATCTAACAACAATTAGTAGAGCGACTTAGGGTGGTGATATCACGTAGATTCATTTCAATCGATTCTTCCTCGACATGACATGATGAGGATAAGAGCAAGAAATCTTGTTAGACTCAGCGGTCTAACAAAAAATGGCTCAAAAATGCATGTAATTGATTGATATAAAACTAAAATGTGTGTTGTATATGAGATTTGTTCTATGATTCAGATCTGATGGATTCTGTGTGATTGATGATGTCTGATGGGTTTTTGATATGAAGTGTAATATTATGTGATATGGGTTTATGAGGGGCATTCTCAGTATGTCTTTTTGTGTGTATATTCCTCATTTTACAATGAAACCACATATAGTTTTCAAGAGAAATTCACAGATCCAAATTGATATGCACATAAATCTCCCATGGGGTTTTGACAAGCTGGGGAATCTTACCCCAATTAGGCATGCTCTAGCTATTGGCTGCTCTATATTTATAGTGCTTTAGTTCATTTGGTTGTGTAAGAATCATTCTTCAGTGAAATCAAGAAATACGTTGGAGAAGACTCTTTGAAATCTTGTTTCTATGGATCAAGAAGTCAAGCTAGTGTTGTCTCTCCAAGAGGGACTAACAACATTGATAAGTGCTAGTTTCTTAATACTTTAACATAACAATATTGTCCAAAGAATGAAGAATATGTTGGGGTGGCTAGTCACCTACACATTTCTAAACGAATAACAAACCCACTGGTTTAGAAATTCTCTTTTCCAGTCTCAAGGGGGTCCCGTAGGTGTTGTATGCTACCAACAAACCCATAAATCTATAAAGAATCAGAAATTCTCTTTTCCAATCTCAAGGGGGTCCCCTAGGTGTTGTATGCTACCAAAAAACCCGTAAATTTTTAAAGAATCAAAGTTGATTGGCACACAGAAAACTCAGTGTGAGCTGTTGCCCCTAAGCAGTCAACAACACGGATAATTTCTTACCTATATTAATGCTTGCTGAGATCAGATGCCTCCAACAGTATAACAATGAGTGAAGAATAACAAAACAGAAAAGATATGTGCCTAAGGTGAATCTAAAATCAAAATAACTACATAATGACATAAAGATACTACAACTAAGAACCCTTACATAAAAACATGCTAACCCTTACTAGGAATAAAAAATGGCAAGAACAAAATGAGTGCCAAAAACAATGATTTGAGGACACAAAAATTTAGTTGGGTTGAAGAAACTCAGTTATGTCAAATCTGTTACAAAAAAGAAAAGGAATATCTCTTCCTGATAACTCATATTTTTACCAACTAGGAATCAAATGAATGCCCAGAACAAAAAGAATGACAAGAACACTGATTTGAGGACACAGAAAGCTAGTTGGGTTGAAGAAACTATGTTATGTCAAAGTTGTTACCAAAAGAAATAGGAATAACTCTTCCTGAAAACCCATATTTTCACCAACTATGAATAAAATGAATATCAAGAAAAAAATGAATGCCAAGAACAATCATTTGAGGACACACAAAAAATATTTGGGTTAAAGAAATTGTGTTATGTCAAACGTGTTACAAAATTAAAAATGAATAACTCTTCTTGATAACTCATCAAAATCATCTAAGAATCAAATAAATAAGTTTAAACCCTTCCAATAATGATTTTCAAATCTGAGATGTATTCAGCTACAATATATAGATAAAACACTGATTGTTTTTGCTCATTGATTGCAAATGCCAATGAATTTCCTTTTTTTCTAATACAGTTTTTTAAAATCAGAATTTGGTGGTTACTTTGTAGGTTATTGTAGCCATGCCAATAGTTTCTATTGCATATCGTACAAGGAACAGGAGGAGACGGGGGGCGGGGGGGCCAACTGCGATCCACTTCATCAGATGAGGATAGGGGGGTGATGTGAATTCTCCCAATGCGCCCAGTAATGTCATTGAAAAGGACATTTTGGTGGCAAATCATGCTATCCCACCATCGACCAAACAACTGCCTTCAACCACAGTGAAAAGTGCAAGTTCAACAAAGAAAATCATTCCCATCAAAGGCTAGAAAAAGCAAGACATGCTAGCTGCAATTGATGACATCGAGTTTAAGGTACATTTAATCCATGCCTCTGCAAAAAAGCATGGTATTGCTACCACTAACATACATTATTGGATAAATGGGTTGACTAATATGAAGCGTAGAGGGCTTGTTACAGTTATGATCGAAGAGGAGGAGGCTGAGGTGGTTGAGTGGTGCAAGGAGATGGCCCAATTGGGACATGGGTTAGAGATTATACAACTTAAATCCACAGTAGCTCCAATATGCTAGGGGAGGCCAAACCCCTTCAAAGATGGGTTTCCTGTAAATCATAGTGGAGTGGATTCGAAAAAAGGCATCCATGCCTTCTGCTACGTACAACTGAGGGCTGTAACAAAGACAGAGCTTTAAATCTATGCCCTGGAATTATGTCCAAGTTCTATAACACTTTTTCTGTTGCATATGAGAAACACTCATATGCCCCATACCTTATATGGAATTGTGATGAAATAGGCTTATAGGCAAGAAGGAATTGTGGTATGTGGGTAATTTCCAAAAGAGAGAGCAGAAATGTGCCGAAGATTTTGCCTAAGAGAAGGGAGTGGATCACTATTCTTTCTTGTGTCAATGCAATTGGTTCTTCAATCCCAGGATTTTACCTATTCAAAGGTAAAACAAAACTAAAAAATTATATACAAAATTGTGAACCATGTGCATGCATGGCAACACATCCCCATGCATGGATGACAAAGGAATTATTCCTGAATTAGCTTTGTCATTTTGGTGCATCTGTACCAGGTGTTGTCTCGCCTGAAAACAGACACCTACTGATTTTAAATGGCCATGGAAACCATATGGCTTTGCAGACAATTAAGAAGGCCAACAATTTTGGCATTGACCTGTTAACATTGTTGTCTCATACCACTCACAAATTGCAACCGCTTGATGTCAGCATGTTTGGGCCTTTCAAGAATTATTTCAGGATCGAGCAAGCTTCGTGGATGGCAAAGAATCCACAGGTGGAAGTAAATAGGTTTGAGCTAGCTGAGGTTGCAAGTAAAGCATTAAAAAGGGCTCTCACACCTCCTAATATCAAGGCTGGATTTAGGAGGATTGGTATATGGCCACTTAATCTTGATTATCTCGTGCATGATACTTGTTGTAGCCAAGAATTTTATGTATGTCCAAGTTCTATAACACTTTTTTTGTTGCATATGAGAAACACTCATATGCCCCATACCATATATGGAATTGTGATGAAATAGGCTTATAGGCAGGAAGGAATTGTGGTATGTGGGTAATTTCCAAAAGGGAGAGCAGAAATGCGCCGAAGATTTTGCCTAAGAGAAGGGAGTGGATCACTATTCTTTCTTGTGTCAATGCAATTGGTTCTTCAATCCCAGGATTTTACCTATTCAAAGGTAAAACAAAACTAAAAGATTATATACAAAATTGTGAACCAGGTGCATGCATGGCAGCACATCCCCATGAATGGATGACAAAGGAACTATTCCTGAATTAGCTTTGTCATTTTGGTGCATCTGTACTAGGTGTTGTCTCGCTTGAAAACAGACACCTACTGATTTTAAATGGCCATGGAAACCACATGGCTTTGTAGACAATTGAGAAGGCCAACAATTTTGGCATTGACCTCTTAACATTGTTGTCTCATACCACTCACAAATTGCAACTGCTTGATGTCAGCATGTTTGGGCCTTTCAAGAATTATTTCAGGATCGAGCAAGCTTCGTGGATGGCAAAGAATCCACAGGTGGAAGTAAATAGGTTTGAGCTAGCTGAGGTTGCAAGTAAAGCATTAAAAATGGCTCTCACACCTCCTCATATCAAGGCTGGATTTAGGAGGATTGGTATATGGCCACTTAATCTGGATTATCTCGTGAATGATACTTGTTGTAGCCAAGAATTTTATGTAGAAGGTCAAGAAGCAAAGAACTTACAAGACCATGTTGATGCCTAAAAAGATGTTGCTACTGCTGAAGGTATAATGTC
Organism: Pinus tabuliformis; assembly: GCA_031772625.1. Taxonomy (NCBI): domain Eukaryota; kingdom Viridiplantae; phylum Streptophyta; class Pinopsida; order Pinales; family Pinaceae; genus Pinus; species Pinus tabuliformis. The sequence goes on along the minus strand of CM062820.1, from coordinate 1,479,661,854 downwards.
CCTTTATGAAGCACACTTATGTGGTGATGATGATGAACATGTGAGTGAGACACTATTCAGTCATGACCAAACTGTCAATGTCATGGAGGCTATCACACCCACTAAACCACATGCCAATTCTGCATGTGATATTCCATATGAGACAGTTGATGAAGTGAGTGAAAATGCAAACTTGATTTCAAAAGATAATGCAACAGGATTAAACAATGAACAATTGAGCATGCCAACCCAGGTAAGCCCACCATCATGGTTGGCAGAGGCCACGATGAATATCAACCCACATAATGTGTCTACCACCAATGATGAAAGCATGGACATGCCTTCACAACCATCAGATTTGAACACTGAACTTGTTCATTATTTTGTGGACAATGGTTTATTGGAGGAGGAGCCTGTTCAGCATGAAGTACCTGAAGAAGACAATAATGGGGGCCAATTAGTTGTACTGGAGGCTGAAAGCCAAGTGTCAGATCCTAGGGAGCATGGGGAAAATCAGAGATTACTTGGTGCATTCCTAAAGCTACCAGTAGAGAGAGTGAAGGCCTCATCAAGGCACTCAATTGCAGATTGTCTTCGCTTGGGGAGGAGTTCACAATTGCTCACATCTACAGATTATATGAATTTATTGTTTGATTCTGAACATAATGAAAAATGAAATTCAGGAAACTAAAAAGAGAAAGAAGGAGTTGACCAAGGACAAGAGAGCTGCAAGGATTGCAACAACAGAAGCTCGAACAAAGGAAAGGATGGAAAGACAAAAATCAAGGGAAGATAAGGAACATCATAATTGGCAAGGAAAGAGAGGGAGGCAAGAAAGGTTCAAGAAGTGCTGGAAAGAGGAGGAAGGGTGACAAGTAGGGAAGTCTATGGTCCAAGCCAGTTTGAAGCAAATAGGATGATATCCAATACACTGGACCACATTGCAGAGCACACACCATCATACCAAGACCTGATTAACATCCAAGTCCCCTGCTATAAGCCAGGGGTTGTGCCCACCTCATATACCCCTACCAGTGTAGGTTTAAATCCTAAATGTGTTTATATGACACGTGCACCCAGTGCTAGGGTTAGTAACACAATTGGACACTTGGGTTACTCAGTCCCTCCATGGCTACAAAGAGAAAATTGGAGTCAAGGATATGTAACATTCAACCACATCCTAATCAACCAATCTTGGGTAGTCCACCATACTTGGGTCAAGTAGGAGACTCAACAATTCTGGGCAATGCAAGAAATGGAGGACATAAAGCATAGGGGTGGCATGAATTAATTTTTGTAACCACATCACAATGTGAATTTTGTGAGGATGCAATATGTTGATTGGTTTCATAGTAGAAGCAAAACTATAAACTATATTGAATTGGAATTGGAATTATGATCTGGAATTATGATGAAAGTCAACATAATAATCGCAATGTGGATTTTGAAAGGATGCAATATGTTGATTGGTTTCATAGTAGAAGCTAAAATATAAACTATATTGAATTTGAATTGGAATTATGATGAAAACCAACATAATAATCATAATGTGAATTTTGTAAGGATGCAATATGATGATTGGTTTCATAGTAGAAGCTAAACTATAAACTATATTGAAAAATTATCACTGTAATTAGGATCATTACAACCATATTCACTGTTAAATAATTCCTAGAAGCTTCACTGTAGCTCTTTCGACCATGGAGACCCCCTTAGCTTTATGGACCATTTTAATTTTCAAAGGAAAGATCTGCCCAAGAGCATGTTCTTGAGAAACGCAATAGAAACCAACCCTCTATTTGCTCACAGAGGCAGTAGACAAAAGAATCCCTTTGTTCTCACTAAAGGAAATTCAAGAGAAAATAATAGAAAGTAAAGATCAATTGAATCCAATTTGAAACAACATTGCAAAGGAAAAGAAGTAGTAATTAATTAATTTGGTAATTACTTGATGAAAGGCAACATAATAAAGAAGGAAAAGAAGTGAACATAAATCACAAGTAGTTACCAATAGAAGATACTAATAACCATTGAGAAACTGAGCATGAGGGGATTCAACAAGAGACAAAGAGATCTATAATATCTATCTGTAATATCTATCAAGTGGAAGATATTTGTTTTAATATTTCAAGAGAGGTTATATATTGACAGTTCCTATCTCAAGAGAGGTTATATATTGCACATATAAAGATAAAAATTTATCACTGTAATTAGGACCATTACAAACATATTTACTGTAATTAGGATCTTGTACATGTAATGTACAGTAAAGCCATGAGAGTGGGGCTAAACAGTGCAGAGTCCCCTGACAAAATCCACAATGCAATGATGAATGAACCTAAAATGTGCATCTTAACAGACTTGAAAATGTTATGTACATTTAATGTACGGTAAAGCCACGATGAAATGATGAATGAACCTGAAATGTGCATCTTAACAGACTTGAAAATCTGATGTACATCTAATTTACAATAAAGCCATGAAAGTGGGGCTAAATAGTGCAGAGTCCCCTGAAAAAATCCATAATGCAATGATGAATGAACCTGAAATGTGCATCTTAACAGACTTGAAAATATGATGTACATCTAATGTACAGTAAAACCACAATGCAATTATGAATGAACCTAAAATGTGCATCTTAACAGACCTGAAAATCTGATGTACATCTAATGTACAGTAAAGACATGAGAGTGGAGCTAAACAATGCAAAGATTCTTTGCAAAATCCAGAATGCAATGAAAGATTATGACCCAACCATTATCATAATATAAACAAACAGAAAATCATAATATAAACAAACAGAAGCCAAAAATATATCCTTTTTCAATTGGACAAGCTCCAACCTGAACACTGATATACAACACTTCCACTAAGTCATGAGATATACAACACTTCCACTAAGTCATAATATAAACAAACAAAAAATCATAATATAAACAAACAGAAGCCAAAAAGATATCCTTTTTCAATTGGACAAGCTCCAACCTAAACACTAATATACAACACTTCCACTAAGTCATGAGATATACAACACTTCCACTAAGTCATAATATAAACAAACATTATCTTGGAGTTAATTTATTTGGATCATTTTAGTTTTAATTACATGGTAAGATTTTTAAAGCGCTATAAAAATTTATAAGTTAGAAAATTCTTTTTAATGTACATTAGTATGGTAATATTCATGTATCTCATATGCAGTTTCCAATTATAGTGTGTCACCAAGCCAGGGAATCCCCTTTTTAATTGAAGTTCGTAGGATTACTGATAATTTGATTTTGTGGAAATCAACAAAGGGGCAGAGCGAATATCTAAATAAGATAACACAATCAAGAAAGCATTGATCTCAATCAATTTCATGTAACATGAAGAAATTTGGTCCCTCTTGGCTCATGTTAGTTTTTTATTTAAAATGGATCTATGTTGGTCTAATTGTAACTGATACATAATGATTGAGCCAAGCTTGAGATCTTCCTTTCTTGATGAATTCCCTTGATTGGAAAGCTTAGTTACAAGGAGATTAAAAGTATTTTAAAAAGTTGAGTTCACTTCTATTCCAATCACAGTGGTGACATTTTTAAGAGTTGTAGGCAAAATAAGACCTCTTATTTGTACGAGGAAAGAAATAGAAAGACCTCATAGTAAGATATTCAAAGAATGATTTGCAAATATGGAGCCTTTGCTCCATCCTTGTTATAGTTTTACCTTTTTTAACAAATAAAAATGTTAAGACGAAGTATATTTACCGGTTAAAGGATGTTTATATTTTACTTGAAATTTGAATGCAATCAAATTGTTGGAGATGGATTTATTGTTTGACTGCAATCAAATTGTTGGAGATGGATTTATTGTTCGAGACCAGATGGCCCTTTTTCTAAGATTTTGATATATGAATTTTCTAAGTTCTATGAGATTAGATACAATGTGCCATGTTTAAAGGTAAGAATTAAGTTTGAATATCTTAAAGGATGTTTATATTTTACTTGAAATTTGACTGCAATCAAATTGTTGGAGATGGATTTATTGTTTAAGACCAGATGTCCCTTTTTCTAAGATTTTAAAATATGAATTTTCTAAGTTCTATGAGATTAGATACAATGAGCCATGTTTAAAAGTAAGAATTACACTGGTAGACAAAGTTCTTTGCATTGAAATTACCAAGTATAAATTATCTTTACTGATGTGCAGGGACTGGAGGTAGAAGATGAAAACTCATGTTTAAGAGAATATCAGAAAAGAAAGCAAGAAGATATTGTCTTGAAAGCTGGATCATCTTCAATAAAGAAGAAAATGCCTAGAGTGCAAGAGAAGAAAATATTGAAGAACAAAAATATTAGAGAAACAGTACATTCTGAACAAGTTGAATTGAATGATAAAATTTAATGCTTTCATATCCATCCCTGGAGGAACTTATTTGGTTTGGAGTTCCTGGATACCCTGGGCCTATGGAACAACATCCAAAGGAGATCAAGGCATCTATGCATGGGCCTCCATTCTTCTACTACGAACATGTGGCCATGGCACCAAAAGATGTTTGGGATACAATAACTCGTCATTTTGGTGGCATAGGGCTAGAGTTTGTTGACTCGAAATCTTTTTCAGTTTGTATGAGGCAAAGAGGCTACGTTCACAACCTTCCTATAGATGGGCAGTCTCGAGTCCTACCTCTACCTCCTATGACAATCCATGAAGCATTGCCTCACACAAAAAGGTTTTGGCCTCCTTGGGATAATGGAGAAAAACAGAATTGCATGTGTGCAGGACAAGTTAGTGACGTCTTATGCCAAGCTCTCAGGTCTATTTTGGCAACCTTAGAAGGAAACCCAACATTACATGAGTAGTCTCATATACTTGAAAGAGCAATCAAATAAGAAAGAGAAATCAAGAAAGAGAATTGATCTCAATCAATTTCATGTAACAAAAGATCTTCTGGAAAGGCCACACGCCCAGTTCCATTATTCTGGAAGTGGAGCCGAAACTAAGCGAGACTCTCAAAATCCAAGTACAAATGGTTCTTGCTTTCGACAACACAAATCTGAACCCAACACAGAAATGAAACCTAAATGGAAGAGGACAAGCTAATTATTGATTTGATTCTATTTATTCAGTGCAAGGACATCTATATGGATAGAAATATTGTATGCGAAAATGCACATATGCGCTTTCAACCTATTTATAGACTAGTATGAGCTTACTATACACCTCTTGCTTTGTATCATTGATTATAAGAACACAAATTTATCATATAGCTAAAGATAACATGGTAATCATACTAACATAATACAACATAATACAGGTTTATAAACCTGACCCTGACTGTAAAATCCACAATTTCTTATTTCCGGCAACACAAATTTGAAACCCAACACAAAAATGAAACCTAAGTGGAACCTGACTATAAAACCCAACACAAACCTGAAACCCAAAAGAGACTATAGTAAATCTAAGGAGAGGAAGGAAGGTCTAAATTCTCCCTTGCCTCATTAAAGAGTGGTAGTGTTTGCCTAGTTGATAAGTAGAAATTGTTCCTACTTGATAAAAGAGGAGAAGAGAAAGGTATAAATCCCAATGAAAGGAGAATAATTGTGCCAAATTCAAAGGGGTTTAGTAGTTCCAAACCTAATTTCAAAAATAAAATTTCATAGGCTCATCGCCTTCGATCATCCAATGCATACATTCCTCCAATCCTAGCCCCTTTGGAATTATAATATTCAAACCCCTATATATGTGATTCCAACTCACTGACTTCCTACTTACAAAACTCATGAAAGGGGCCTCCAATCTTTGTCGAGCAACATGAAGGTGATTTTGGATTTTGTTTTCATTACCCTCCCAAAACCTGAACCTGACTGTAAAACCCAAAACCCAAAACCAAAAACTCAAAACCCAACAAACTAAAAACCCATAAATTAGCCAAAACCCACACGTGAAAACCCCAACAAACTGAAAACCTGTAAATTAGCCAAAACCCACAAAACCCACACTGGTGAAGGTGTTTAAAAACACATACCCAAGCATAAACAAGAATAAAAAAGGCACAATATTCCAATGGCAGCTACATGTGTTAAAAAACACAGTATTCAAGTTGGTAGTACAATGTCCTACCTTCTATGGCTAGTTGATGTTTTTTCTCCATGCCAGAAAGCCCCAAGAACCCCAAATGCTCCAAAAACAGTAGTGCAAAATGAAAAAACCTGCAACAACCTGCAATACAGCATCAAAATGGTTAGATATCCCCAAAAATGCAAATAAAATGTGAAATTGAATCTCATAAATTGAACTACAAACATGAAAAATCCATTCGGAGCACGAAACGACCATGTCCAACACCAAGCTGAACTAAATTCGCCATAGGGATAAAGCGAGAGGAATAATGAGCCCATACCACTAGACAGGGAAGAAAACCCAGGTGAAAAAACAAGACGAAATGCACGAAAACCACTGAACAACCTCCAGCACGACCATCTATTCTAGTCCATAAAACACCACCTGCATCACTGAAGCCACTACTCGCATCACTGATGATCGTAATGGCACTGACTACCATTGGAGCAGTGACGCTCAACTACTCGATAGAGCGAACGGACAAGAATAGGTTCCAAAAAGAAATGAACATAGCAATGAACAAGGTGCACGATACTCATGCATTACAAACCATAAACCCCACCTCCACCTGCCGAACTAATATGCATATGATGTCAACAGATCACTGCATGTAGCCCCCACGTGTCATACAAAGGGTGAGATGCCATCGTGGCAGGAGGGTCGATTGACGTGGACCTGTTCAACCACTGGTTAAAATTATTGTATATCTTGTTGTAAATTTCTTGTGAATTCCATGCTCCCTGCAAAATCGAAGAAAGTCATTTGAGATGTATTCTTCACCTCTGTCAGTCCTAAGGACTTTGATGTAGTGTCCACTTTGCTTTTCAATAAGAGCCTTGTATTGGCAAAAGTTCTCAAACACTTCACTTTTATGTTTTAGGAGATAGAGCCATGTTTTCCTTGTGTAGTCATCTATGAAGGTCAATACATAGTGGCTGCCACCAATTGATGGTGTCTGCATTGGTCCACATAAATCTGAGTGGACAATTTCCAAAGGTGCCTTTGCCCTCACTGACTTTTGTGCTAGAAATGTCTCTCTATGTTGCTTGCCCAAGATACATCCTTCACATGTGCTGTCTGGTTCTTCTATGAGTGGTAAACCCTTCACCATGTCTTTCTTATGCAGCAAATTCAAACCTCCAAAGTTGAGATGTCCAAATCTCAAGTGCCATAACCAGTTTTCATCTTTTACCTTTGCTTGAAAGTTTACTTGTGTGACAACTGCTTCTTTTCTTCCATCTTCTTGTGAGTTCATAGATAGTTGTGCTTGTGTACCTTCTTTCTACAGATATGATATTATTTTTAGGGGAAACATTTTATTGTTTGTCATCTGAACCTTTGCAATCAGCTGTATGCTTGGAGGTCTATCCAAAACTGTGCACGCATCATTTTTGAAGAAGACATTGTAGCCTTTCTGCATGAGCTATCCAACGCTCATGAGATTATGTTTCAGACCGGGGACAAAGTAAACATCTGAGATGTATTTATTCTCCCCCTTCTTTGTTAGTATATTAACTCTTCCTTTTCCCATGACAGAAGCTTTGCTATTAGTCCCCAATGTCACTTTAGATTTCACACTTTCATTTAGATCAGAAAACATTTCTATGTTTCCAGTCATGTGGTTACTACACCCTGAATCTAGATACCATCACTCCATTTTTCTTATGCTACATTATTAGCTAAAAATATGCTATCATGGTTATGATTTTCTCTTGTGAAATTTACATTTGGGTTTGTTACTAATGTCATATTGTTTCTTTCTACATTCACTTGCATAATGACCATACTTCTTACAGTAATGACATTGAACTTGAGATTTATCATACCTCTAACCTTGTGCTTGATTTTGGCTTGGGCCTTGACTTGGATTTTGATTGTTGCCTCTTCCATTTGAGCTTCAAGGGCTTCTTCTTCCACCTCTGTGTGGGCTTCTTCCTCTTCCTCTAGCATATGATCTTCCTCTGCCTCGACATTGACCAAATGATACTTGTGTCTTGAAGGCATGCTTCAATGAGAAGCTTGTTGCTGTTGAGATTTTCGGTTTCATTAAATTGGGCAGAAATCTCATGTATGTGACAATAATAGGATTAGTTGCTATATTAGCTCCAGTATTTTTTGAGGAGGAGTTAATGCATCCTATATTTGTTGTGAGGGAATTTATGATTCAGTTTTATGCTCCAGCTATATAGAAATGCAATCCTGTAGAGGACTGTGTAAGTGTGTGTAGAGAAAATAGGGAAAATAGGGGAGAGCTGAGAGTATGTGTGAATTATTAGATTTGTTGTAATCTCCTTTGAATAATAAGATTGCTGATGCCTCTTTTTTGGTGGACGTAGCTCAGATTGGTTGGGTGAACCACATTAAATCTCTGTGTCATGTTTTGTGAGGGTTTTTGTTTTGTGCTGTGTATGTTTCTATTATTTCAGCTGCGCTTTGTTTAGTCTAACAAGTGGTATCAGAGCGGCGCAATGGAGCGTGGAGGGCCCATAACCTACAAGTCTTTGGTTGTGGAGCTCGTGCGTATGACAGATCAGCTGAAGGTGGAGTTTCGACGATTGGTGTGGTTTTTTGCAGAGACAGTCGCGCCAATTACTAGTAGAACGGGTTGGTGCGGATTCGAGTTTGATACTCGCGCCAGAGATTCAATATTCAGATTGGCGGGGAATCGACGGGATTAAGTGTGCCAATTTTGTGACACTTAAATGGATTTTGCTCTGGTGCGGTTGATCGGCTGTCAGAGGAGCGCCAAGCCGTGGATGTGTTTTAGGCGTGGTTTTTTCACTGTCAAGGAGCGCCCGACAGTTTTTCCCTCTGGTAAACTTGCAATTTTGGTTTTTTCTTTTAAAATTGTGATTACACGGTACGACAGAGGCATTTTTTAATTCGGAATTGGAGATTGTTTGTTTGATACAACATGGAAAAAACTCAAAGTGCTCGTTTTGAGATCGAGAAGTTTAATGGAAAAAATAACTTTGAGATCTGGAAAGTGAAGATGCATGATCTGCTTGTGCAACAAGGCATGGCAAAGGCGCTGTTGGGAAGATCCAAACAGCCTTACCCCATGACAGATGATGAATGGAATGAATTGGATGGAAGAGCTCTGAGCGGTATTCGACTGTGTTTGGCGGATGATGTTTTGTTTAACATCGTGTCAGAGAAAACTGCTGCTGGTTTGTGGACAAAGCTGGAGAAGCTGTACATGACAAAATCCTTGACCAATAGGATTCTTCTGAAGTGACAATTGTACAGTCTGCGTATGAAGGAAGGTACAACTATTACTGATCATTTGAATGTCTTTAATACTCTCATGGTGCAATTAGAAAGTATAGAAGTAAAATTTGAATCAGAAGATAAAGCTATAACTTTATTGTGCTCGTTGCCCGAGTCATGGGATCATTTTGTTACTTCTATCAGTCTAAGTATATCAGAAACCCTTGAATTTGATGATATTGTTGGAGCTTTGTTGTCCAAAGAGACAAGGAAGAGGTCAAATGCTGACACCTCTACATCAGAAGCAATGATGGCTAGAGGTCGTTCGAGAGAAAGACGCTCTGGTAAGCACAACGACTCACGATCAAAATAAAAAGGGAAGAAGAGTAAGGTAAAGTGCTGGTTTTGTGGCAAATCGGGACATTTGAAGAAGGACTGTTGGAAGAGACAGCAAGCATCCAAAGAAGACTCTTTGACAGTGAAGCAGGAAGCAAACACGATAGATACAGGTTCAGCATCTGGTTCAGGTATGAGTGATGAAGTGTTATCAGTTAATTTGTCAAATCATGATCAACATTGGCTATTAGATTCTGTTGCATCAAACCACATGTGTATTCATAAAGAATGGTTTAAGACGTATAGATCAATTAATGATGGATTCATGTACATGGGTAATGATGACACATGTAATATTGTGGGAATAGGGAGTATATAGCTGCAAATGTTTGATGGAACAACCAAAATGTTAACTGATGTAAGACATGTACCAGATTTAAGGAAAAATCTAATTTCACTAGGAGCACTTGACACAAATGGATATAAAATTGTAATTCAAGGTGGAGTAATGAAAATTTACAAAGGTATTTTACTAGTAATGAAAGCTAAGAAGGTAGGAAATCTATTTTAGTTAGAAGGAAGAACAGGGTCGGATCATGTGTCTACGGTGTCTGAACATGACAGTAGTTCCATTCGCTTATGGCATCAAAGGTTGGGCCATATGAGTGAAAGAGGGTTAAAAATTTTGGCTGATCGCAAGTTACTTCCTAATCTAAAGTCTGGAAAGTTACATTTCTGTAAACATTGTCTATTTGGAAAACAAAGTAAGCAAAAGTTTAAAATAGGCAAACATACTAGTAAAGGAATACTTGATTATATCCATTCAGATGTTTGGGGTCCAGCCCCTACAACTTCATATGGTGGCTCGTCATATTTTGTATCGTTTATTGATGATTTCTCTAGGAAAGTGTGGGTCTACATGTTAAAGAAGAAGTCTGATGTGTTTACAGTTTTTAAACAGTTTAGAGCATTGGTAGAAAACATCACTGGTAGAACTATAAAATGTTTAAGCACTGACAATGGTGGTGAGTTTACTTCCAAGGAGTTTGAAATTATCGCAAGGATGCAGGGATCGAGAGACATAAGACCAGTGTTTATACTCCTCAGGAAAATGGAGTTGCTGAACGCATGAATAGGACTCTTTTAGAGAGAGCAAGGAATATGCTGAGTAACGCCGGTTTGTAGAAGGAATTGTGGACAGAAGCAGTGGATACAACTTGTTATGTGATAAATCGATCACCATCCACGACGATAGGTTGCGAAATTCCTCAAGAGGTATGGAAAGGTCACCCTTGTGATTATTCTAAACTCAGAGTGTTTGGTTGTGATGCATATGCTCTAGTGCCTAAACATCAGCAAACTAAATTAGATCCAAAGTCAAAAAGGTATATCTTTGTTGGATATGGTGATGGAACAAAGGGATATAGATTGTGGGATCCTACTACCCGCAAGATCATCATCAACAGAGATGTAAAGTTTAATGAATCCTCTCTTGTACAGTTAGATGTAGATAATAGATTGAAACAGGATGTTGTATCTAACTTTCAGCGAATTCAGTTTGAAAGAACTTCTAATGATAGTCATGATGACCATAGTTCAGATACTAGTCATGAACAGGTTTCAAAATCAGATCATGAACAGGGTTCAGATGTAGATCGTGAACAGGTCTCAGATGCTGATCATGAGAAGTTCCTACAGATGGTAGTCAGCTAATTGTGGAAGCACCAGAAACATCTTTAAGGAGGTCCACGAGAATCAAACGTCCTCCTAGAAGATATGATGATTATGTTACTTCAGTTGCTTTAACCGCTAACGATGATGAACCTTTGTGTTATCAGGAAGTTGTAGAAGGTTCAAAAAGTGAAAAGTGGAAAGAAGCTATGAAGGATGAGATGATGGCATTTCACAAGGATGGCACATGGGATCTGGTTGAACTTCCGAAAGACAAAAAAACTGTGGGATGTAAATGGGTTTTCAAGGTGAAACGGGGTGTGAATGATACTGAGGACAGGTACAAAGCGAGGCTGGTCGCAAAAGGTTTTTCTCAGAAAGCAGGCATTTACTTTCATGAGATTTTTTCACCAGTTGTTAAAATAGTTTCAATTAGAATTGTGTTAGCATTAGTCGCTTTGCTTGATTTAGAATTGCAGCAACTAGATGTTAAGACTAAATTTTTACATGGAGACTTAGATGAGGAAATTTATATGGAACAACCTGAAGGGTTTGTTCAACATCGCAACAAGAAATTTGTCTGTAGGCTCAAGAAATCACTGTATGGCCTGAAGCAGTCACCTCGGCAATGGTACAAGAAGTTTGATTCTTTCATGTTGAGTCAGAAATATATAAGAAGTGAATATGATCATTGTGTTTATTTTAAGCAATTAAATGATGGCATGTTCATTATCTTCGTGTTATATGTTGACGATATGCTTTTAGCAAGAAAAACCATAGTGGAAATCAACAGGTTAAAGGCTCAGATGGCTAGGACGTTTGATATGAAAGATCTGGGAGAAGCAAGACGGATTTTGGGCATGGAGATTTTCAGAGACAGGAGCAATGGTAAGTTGTGGCTATCAAAACAGAAGTATATTGAGAAAATACTCTTGAGGTTTGGTATGAACAATGTGAAGCCTGTGTTAGTCCCTTTAGCTTCCCATTTTAAGCTTTCTTCGTGTTTATGTCCTAATACAGATGAAGAAAAGGAATATATGTCTCGAATTCCGTATGCCAATGTAGTAGGATGTTTGATGTACGCGATGGTTTGTACTCAAACAAAGATTTCACATGCAGTTGGGGTTGTCAGCAGGTATATGGCAAATCTAGGTAAAGAACATTGGTCAGCAGTGAAATGGGTGCTTCGGTATTTGAGAGGCACAAGTGATTATTGTATCACTTATAATAAAAGTAGTGAACCTGTTTGTGGATATGTTGATTCTGATTTTGCACGTGATTTGGATAAGAGAAGGTCAACTTCAGGGTATGTCTTTACTCTTGAGGTGGAGCTATTAGCTGGATGTCAAAGTTACAGAATATTGTTTCTTTGTCCACTACTGAAGTAGAATACATAGCTGCTTCACATGCTTGCAAAGAAGCGGTTTGGTTGAAAGGTTTGATTGGTGAGTTTGGGAGGATACAGGACAACATCAAGTTATTTTGTGATAGTCAAAGTGCAATTCACTTGGCTAAGAATCCAGCCTATCATAGTAAATCAAAGCATATACCAATCAAGTACCATTTTGTAAGACAGGTTATCATTGAAAGGGGTGTTTCTCTTGAAAAGGTGCATACGAAGGAAAACTGTGAAGACATGTTCATGAAACCAATTTTGTTAGAGAAGCTGCGTTGGTGTCTGGCTTCTCTTGGCTTGCAGAAAAGATAAAAATAATAAATGAACAAGGCATCTGGCTAATTGTTGTCAAGGTGGAGATTGTTGAGATTTTCGGTTTTATTAAATTGGGCAGAAATCTCATGTATGTGCCAACAATAGGATTAGTTGCTATATTAGCTCCAGTATTTTTTGAGGAGGAGTTAATGCATCCTATATTTGTTGTGAGGGAATTTATGATTCAGTTTTATGCTCCAGCTATATAGAAATGTAATCCCGTAGAGGATTGTGTAAGAGTGTGTAGAGAAAATAGGGAAAATAGGGGAGAGCTGAGAGTATCTGTGAATTATTAGATTTGTTGTAATCTCCTTTGAATAATAAGATTTCCGATGCCTCTTTTCTGGTGGACGTAGCCTAGATTGGTTGGGTGAACCACGTTAAATCTCCGTGTCATGTTTTGTGAGGTTTTTTGTTTTGTGCTGTGTATGTTTCTATTATTTCAGCTGCGCTTTGTTTAGTCTAACAGTTTCTCTATTTAGTCTATTTTCATGAGAAATCAGTGATGCATTAAGCTCATCCACTGAGAACTGTGAGAGATCCTTTGTCTCTTCTATGGCCACAACAATGGCCTCAAACCTTGCTGGCAAACCTCTCAAAAATTTCTCAACTATTCTTTTTTCCTCAAGTGTCTCACCATGAGACCTGATTTGAGTAACCAACCCACTTACATTTGTAAAAAATGAGTTTATATTCTCAGACTCTTTCATACAAAGTGTTTCAAAATCTCTCCTCAACATTTGCAACTTTGTTGTTTTGACTTTTGCCATGCCTTGGTAGGCTGTCTGTTGGGTGTCCCATGCTTGTTTGGATTTCGTTGCTGTTGCAACCCTTAGGAAAATAATTTCATGAACTGCTTGAAAAATATAAAACAGGGCTTTTGAATACTTCTTCCTGTTGTCCCTTAACAAATCTTTTTCTTGTTGAAATAAGGCATTGCATGCTGCTGCATTTGCATTTGCTGGTTTTGAAAACCATTCTCCACCAAATCCAAAATGTCTTGAGAAGAAAACAGGGCCTTCATTGTAATAGCCCAATAATCATAATTTTTTTCCATTAAACTGAGGTATTTTAGGATTAGTCAAGCTTGTGCTTGATGTTGCCATTTCTGCGTGTAAAAAAAACTTTCTACCTGCTGATAAATATGCTAAAAAGCAATCCGCCCTCAAAACAATTTTCACTGGTAGTAAAAATACTTGTTTTTACACTATGAGAGTTTAACCCCCTGCGATACCATGTTAGAAATATTTAGTAAATTTGATTTTCCCGTTCCGATACCATGTTGGAAATATTTAGTAAATTTAATTTTTGAGGAGAGGCATAGGTCTTTGACTTTTGAGAATGTATTTTGGTGTAGCTAGCTTCCCGCAAAGGCACCGGGAAGCAATTTCATAGACTTGGATTTGGCGCACGACAGAGCTATTTGAGAGACTTATGAATAATATTCACTCAATGCAAAAATGACAAAGTAGTTTTGGAGCAACAAAATAAAAACTTAATATTATATTCTAAAACATGAAAATACATTCACATGAGGTTGCCACTCATTCACTAAGTAAAAACTAAAATTTCATGCGGAATAACACAGTAAAATACTGTAATTGTTGTTTTCATGGACCCATCAAAATTTGCTCCACCATTTTCTCCCCGAGACTTGCTTTCTCTTTTCTTTAACCTCTTACTCTCTAACCTATTACAAAATGACTTTTACATTCATATATAACTCAACATACAATTTTACATTTTTGCTCCACCATTTTCTCCCCAAAGACTTCGGTTCTCTTTTTTTTTTAACTTCTTACTCTCTAACCTATTCCAAAATGACTTTTACATTCATATATAACTCAACATACAATTTTACATTTAATTCATGATAGATCGAAATTAATATGATGTTTTCACTGATTATAATCAGAATCGCCTAGGTGTTTCTAGAGTGTGGGCAATATTTGCTGAATAAATGCTTGCCCATATCTATTTACCAAATTACATTGACTGCTTTAAATTCCTTGTTGCTTTTAAGAATGGTTCGCTCCTAGCTTCAATTCTTCAATCTTCAAACAAAGACACAACACTTGCTCATATCTATTTACCAAAGTACATTGACTGATTTAAATTCCTTGTTGCTTTTCAGAATGGTTTGCCCCTAGCTTCAATTCTTCAATTTTCAAAGAAGACACAACTTGCAAAAATAGTCTGAAAATTATGGCTGCTGTGAAGCTGTTTATTGTGGTGGTTGGGATTATTATTTCCAACCAAAAAATCAAATACCTCAATAGATATTTTGCAGAGTAAAGCGGCAGATAGTGTATTCAAAACATTACAAAAAGAAGAAGCTTGCCGAAGAAAGTAAAAGGAAAGTTGGGGTGATTGAACATGGAGGAGATACTCTGGATTGGAAGAAGGCATGGGCAGCGAACGCCTTATACAAATTATGCAAGAGCATAGATTGCAGTTCAACATGAAATTTTATGGAAGTGGTGAATGAATTACAGAGTTTTTAGCAGACATTATGGGTGATTGCCATATTAGTGGATAAGAGCACTAAATGGGCACAATATTTGCAGCAAGGTAAATTGCTCAAAGCAGTTTAAGTCGCTGGGAAAAATACGGCACTCTTGGAACGGCTGGGATTGTCCCCCACAATGCACATTTGCACAACAACAACAGAATCATCGATGGTATGATCTACCGTAATTGTGAACTTAATATTTAATCAATACTAATATTATTGAAGCTTTATCTTACTTTTGGCTGCCTAACAGAAAAATTATTCTATTCCGTATTTTTAAATAAATATGGAATAAAGCGTAGTTTAGTCAAGCGAGTTTCCAATAGCGTCCACGTATATAAAAGTTTCAAATTAATTATGATTTTAATCTTTGACGTGCCTTTTTTGGACAAGCTTTCACTGTATGTGATTACGAGTGATTAGGGTTTATAGTTTCCGTGTCTCCAAAGACCAAATTGCTTCATGTTGACGAGGAATTTTTTGTTTCTCTCAAATACCAGGCCGTTTCCGACTTTCAGTCCCCAACAATATATTGTAGGATTTCAACTGCCAATTAACAAGTCCACCCATGAAACTTCTAATACCATCCATTGAATTTTCGTTTGAATTAGATAAATCAATTTTTTTACTATCTTTTGTAAACATCCCAAATTAGTAGAATATGGCCGGTGTAGAGGTACATCAATGAGGCTCTGCAGCTTGACATTGCTATTTTATGCTCCCTACCCGTTTTGCTCTAAGAATCAATAATCATGTAAGAATCCTCAAAGACTTTTGCTCTGGTATAGGTATAGCTATGAACATAGAAAAAAAATAAAAGTTATGATTAATCAAATCACATAAGATCATTTATGAAACTTTCATAAATATGATAATAATAGTTTGGAGAAAGTGTGCTTATACAAATATCTTGAAATCTATATTAATCATAAAATCAATTGTAACTATAGTGTTAAAAAGGATAAATGATGGATGTAAATCTTAATATGGACTTGAAAAAAAGTGTAAAGTATTAAAACTTTAGTGGCAGGATAAGAAAAAAATTATGTTTGATACTCTTGTCACACCTTTTATCTTATAAAAATATGAACTCTCAGGATGCAATATTTCTAGAAAATTTTGGATAAGTACAGAGAAAATTCAAAAGAATGTTATAAGTTAAAAAAGTAATATTAAAACCAATGTACCCTATCATATCCCCCTTACAAAAGTGAACCTCTCCCCCATTGAGTAGGTCATCATGGTTAGGTACTTAATGTATAAGATAATAAACAACATGGAGGACAAGAGGCTCCCCAAAAGTGCTTCCAACTCCAAGCATAACCACTGATAGCTCATGTGAGAATGACATTGAGACGCCAAGTCTTGGTTAAGTTTTGGGGTGTTATAGGAAGATGTCACCATGTAGGGATAATATTAAATTATTATTAGTGAATAAAAAGAAGTTAAGATAATAGAAGGACATGATCAACCCTAATCTACAAGATCAAAAGTATATTTCAATTTCTACTAGCACAAAGAAAGAAACCAACATTGCTAAAAAGCTAACCAATTCCCTTGAGCTACATAGTGAATTGAGTGTTAGACATTTCTAAAACACTATGAGATGCAAGAATATGTAATCTTTGTAACACTGAGAAAATTAACAATAAAAACTACTTTTTCTTAATGTGCCTTCCATATGCCAAATTAAAATTCAATTTCAAAATATTTATTACAACCTTTTCCTTTATATTTTATTAAGACATAAAAACTATAATAACTTTGAAAAAAAACAAATCTAATAAATTTAACAAAATTAATATTTAAAAATGTGTCAATATAACGCTCAGATGAGAGAATTACAGGAAGAATACATGACCTGGCCAAGCAGCTCCATCTCCATGGCAGGAATTCATCTGGATCATGTGGCGAGGTCAACAACGGACGTCCAACGCCTTGCGCGGTTTTACGAGGAGGTTTTTGGGTTTCAGAGAATCGATGTGCCCAATTTTGGGTTCGAGGTTGTATGGCTCAGTTCTGTTCCACCCTCGTTTTCTTTGAATCCAAACTCAAGTCTATCTGAAATCCCTCATAGCGCAAGCCCTGATGTCGAGAAGGATCTGGATCGTATGCCACGCAGCCATCATATTTCTTTAGGCGTGCCTGACTATGATGTTTTCGTCAAAACCCTGAAAGGGATAACAAATGTCGCCGCAACGCGTTTAGAGGCCAGGTCGTGCCATCCCCAGAACGCGCGGAGCAATGGCAGGGGGGGAAGAAGAAAAGAAATCCGGGACGCGGCAGGGTTGGGATTTGCAGGTTTTCACACTGGATCGGTCGTTGAAATCAAAGAAGGGGGACTGCATGATGCAGATCTGCTCCCTCCCTCAATGGATTGGCCCAAACATTGTAGATCCGGCCTGGATCTAACCGATCTGGCCAATATTCGAGAACAGCCAGAACCCAGGCAACAGGTAACATTACTTTGTTTTCCCCTGAAAAAATATGCAGATCTGTTTTATATTGCTGTGTTTCTGGACACCCATAGGCTCAAACATACTTCATTGAGCCTCGATCGGGCGATATACCCACAGATCGGTGGCAATGAGCATAGATCGAGCATCGGGTTTGTAGATTTGGACCTGCAAACGGAAGAACGACCCTATATGAGGTCAGATCTGGAAGATCGTTTACAGCCAGAGCACATGGAAATTAGCCGCGACACCGGTTTAGGCGGATCAGGAACTCAGTCAAAACCTAGGCTACAGGTAACAACAACTCGTTTTCAGATTTTTATTAAAACCCCTGAGGGGAAAACCTGTTTAGTGTGGGTACATGCAGAAAGCACCATCATGCAGCTGAAACAACAAATATGGGCATTGACGGGATACCCTGTTTAGATCCAACATTTGGTTAGTGGTAGGTGGTCCATCCAAGATAGTAGAACCCTGAAAAACTATGAGATTAGTCCAGAAACAACCATTGTTTTAAACCTTAGGCTGAGAGGAGGGGATCTGCCCAGGGACAGCCAAGCTCCTCAGGAGGAGACAAGGGGAAAAAGACATCTCCTCAGCATCAACCCAAAGGAGGCTCCTCCTACAAAAACATTTTACAGGGTAACAGAGATCTAGGGTCCTCTCCAGATCAAGGCGGATATACACCTAGGCAATACATAGTAGATCAGCTAGGGCAAACTCCAGCCCTTAACTTTGATTCTATAGGGCTTGATGATTTCGTTAAGTCCTATGAAACGCAGGCCCTAATTTTCCGTTTTAACAGTTTTTGGCCAAAGCCAATGGATCTATTTCACTGGATTTTCACCAATTGGACCATGGAATGTGATATACATTTATGCTCCAAGGGGTTTTTTATAGTTAGATTTTCATCCACGGAAGTCAGAGATACAATCATCAATGCTGGGCCTTGGTTTTGGGGAACATCGGGGCTGTTTATGACCCCATGGTTTCTAGATTTTGATCCAAACAAAATGACTGTCTCCAAAGTGCCGGTCTGGGTCTGCCTATATAACCTTCCCCTTCACTTTTGGAGTGAACGAGTATTGGAAGGAATTGGGAACAGCATAGGGAAATATATCAAAACAGATTTGGAAAGGATTGATGAAAGGGTCTACACTTTTGCACGCATTTGTGTGGAAGTAGATCTAAGTAAAGGACTACCGAACAATATAAGGCTGATCTACAAACAACAAAATTGGCTGCAAGGACTAGACTATGAAAACACTGCTTTCAGATGTAGGCTCTGTAGGCTGACAAGACACTTGCAAAGTACATGTCCAGAAGCCAAGAAAGCAAACAGTAAAAAGAAGCAGAAAGGGAAGCAGAGGAAAGGATGGCAATTCCCCCCCCCCCCCCTAACTCAGAGGATGAAGAATAAGAAGCAGAAGAGGAAGATACCCCCGTAGAGAATGCTGAGTTTTCCCAAGAAAAGGAGACTCAGAAGGAAACCACATCAGACAACAAGGCTTCACAGTTCCATTCAAATCAGGCAGAGAAGGCAAGCGAGGATCTGAGTATGGGAGGGATCAAAAGGCATCACCACTCAGATACTTCAGACTCAGACAAGGAAACAACCTCACAAAAAGCAGAAACACAGTTAGTCATAGCTTCGATCGAGCCCACTCAAGGAGAGTGGCGCAAGGTCGAAAAGAAAAAGGGGAGAAAAACCTGAAGTGTGAGCCCTTTACTCACTACCGGAATCCAGTTTTTCTGCCTCTTTCTCCTTTCTTCTTTCTTTTTTTTTCTTCTTCTATATGCACGTTAGTTTTGTAACGTTGCATGGGGTGCGAAAGCACTTGAGCCCAATGGGAAACTTATGGAAATGCTTCAATGCATCTGCTTGTGTAACTTTTCATTTTTTAAATAAAAGGTTACCGATTTTTTCTTGTGGAAAAAAATTTAAGATTTAAAAAAAAAAACAAATGTCCAATATATTAATTATGTTTTTAGATAAATATTATTGTTACATTATATTAAAATATAAAATATATTTTTCCATCTTTCCATCTCAATGTTAAATTTAAAAATATGTATTTTTAATTATATATTGATATTTATCATTGAAAGAACCCTTTCACATATTAATTTAATTAACTAAAAACTTGATGTTTTGATATGAAGCTGATTTACTTATCATTAATATTTTCATGATATAATGTCGGTCGACTACAAATATAGATATACTATAACATTTCAAATTTATCTCTCTAACATCATAATTTTTTTATTTTTATGTTAAGTTAGTTGATGTATTGTTTATTAGTAAATTATTTTTTTAAATAACATGTTTTATATTCGTTTATAAATCGTTATTTTATGAAAAATTAAAAAAGAAATAGGAAATAAAAATTTACATTATATGGATGGAATTAAATTCACTTTTAAAGGAATAAATATTTTTTTTAATAATAATTTTTTTTGGTTAAATAAGTTTATTTTTATGAAATTATGTTAAAATTTATTTTCCATGGTTTTTTAAGCTATAAATTATATTTATAAAGCTTAATGTTTAATTTGTCTCAAATGTATACATACAGAAAAGTTTATTAGCCAAAATTTCATTATACAAAAAATTATGTTACAATATTGGTAAATTCTAATTAAAGTAAAAAAACCATAAGTTAAGTGAGACCATCAATAAGACAAGGAAGTATCAATAATACCTAAAATGAGTGGATTAACTAGAAATGTATGGCTTGAATTGTGGTAGCTTTGCTCCAATCCAATTTTTCATATTCTTTCACACCAATAAAATAACAATAATATATAATTTATAAGTTTATTAAAATTATAAAACATTTTATAAAAGAAAAAGCAATTAAGAAAAATGCAATTAAAATTAAAAATTAAAATATTTAAATGTTCTTTTAATTTGAATGGTTTAACTGAAATCATTTATTATTAATTTTTTTTATATAAATTATAGATTTAAAGATTGAAATTATAACGATTTTAGTTTAATATATATATAATTTATTAAAAGAATATAATTTAAATATTATAATTTTATATGTAAATTAGGTTATGAGAAGTTAACTATATATAAGTATAATAGTTATGAGTTGGTAAAATTAATTTTTTTGTTGTTAGGGTTAGGCTTTCATTAGAAAAACAGTACAAGTTTCAAGGGATAGCTTAGTTGGTCAAGTTCATGTTGTTAGGTACCTCGCCTATCGGGAGGTCATGGTGTCAAATCTCCTCGACGCCCTTGGGGTTAGGCCTTGCTAGTTTGGTTGATGGGTAGATCCCTTCGGGTTGATCTACCTGAATTTTCCCATGGATGTAGCGGTCACTTAGTGCTCATGAACCACCCTTAAAAAAAAATTAGAAAAGCAATAGAGAGGAAGTGTATTTGTGCTACTGGTCTGCCCGAGGGGAAACCGAACTAGGAGAAAAAATTCAAAATATTTGCATTACATTGCCTTCATTTGAGCATTTCATCTGATAGAGAAAAAACACCAGAGAGACTATGAAAACTATGAGACTGACTGTAGGCTCGCAAGCCTGGAATTTCTGAGAAAATTTGAGTAAATAGAATAACACTCTTGTCATTCCATAGAGCCATTCATGAATGCTATGGAAAGCAAGGCACTCTTAATATAGGGTTGGCACTAATTTGGCCAATTATGCATAAGACCACTTGATACTTGATGCCTAAGAGAGGCACACTGATAGCAAAAATGAAAATGAGAGGAGAGTCGACTATAGACCAACTGAGAAGCCCTTTGTCGATCACTTGAACCCTGGTTGGCACGGCTAGTGACAAGCTCTTGACCTTCTTAGCACCACACATAACAAACCTAAAAGGAACCCAAGCCATTGTCATGCCCGAGTGGAATGTCTAAGAGATCGAGCAATAATGTGAACATATGCACCTTGGCACTTTAACAATCATTCACTTTAATAAAAAAATCCATGGAGATGTGATGCCTGATACACAATAATTGAAAATGCCTTCCCTTTCACTCTTAAACACCACTGAAATATGTGTTCACAAAGCCCTTTGGTTTAATTGAAAAATCAAGCTAATCACAAAAGTGTGCAGTTGATTTTTATAAAGTTGTCATTAGCCTTACTATAGGCATAGGATATTTTATTGAGTTTTTGGTCAAACACAAATTAGTTTGGAGTTGACCTAAAAAAATTATAAAATTTCCATAGTTTAACTTTGCACATTAAAATTTACTATTTTTTGACTATATATATATATTACAATTTGATTGGCTATCATATTGAACATGTTATTGCCCAATGTTTTTATATGTAATGGGTGTCAAACTATATATATATATATATATATTTTTTTTTTTCCTTCTTCATAATAATAATTAATTCGAATTGTCTGAGTGTTGTTTAAAAAAATATTGTTTATGTATTTAATGGGTGCCAATCTAGTAGCTATAAAATATTAAAATTTTCATCTATAATATAATATAGTATTTATAAAATAATTTGAAATTTAAAATTACGTTGATCTATCAATTAAAGTATTGGACTTAAATAATGATGTAATTGCAAAAATGCATGCATCACTTACCTTCTGAAGTTTTGGAGTACAAGGCTTGGTTGATGCATTGCAGCCATTTATTGTCCTCTATCTTCGTCTCATCATCTATTTTGTTCGCCTCAATCATGGAAGTTCAAGGAGAGTGTGACAAGATCCCTCTCACTCTCGAGAAATTTGCAAATTTATTTGGGATTTGTGTTGGTGTGCTAGTATTCATTGTCCTTCTCGGAATGGATACAATGAAGGATCCATAGTCATTGAGTGGTGAGGTAATTAAGAATAACTTATTTATGATACATTGGAGCAGCGTAATGTTAATTACGATAATAGCCTACCTGTTGCTAGGGATGGCCCATCCTTGTTATGAAGATTCATGGGGAAAATTATCTGCTCTAGGACTCATTGTGTTCATCCACGTTTTCTTTGAGTTCTCCAGCATACATCATTGCTTGGGTCAATCTGGCTTATCTTTTATTCCCAATTTCTTCTATTTTTGGCCACACATCAAGGAGGTTACTGAATATTCATTCATAGTATCAAATGTGCTAATATCAATATCATTTGTATGGCTTCTCCTCCTCTTCAACTATGCAACAATAGCCAATAGAAGCATACTAGATATCATTTCTTAAAAAATTCCCATAATCGTGGGAAATCAAGGTAACGTGACAAAGAACTCTTCTAAGGCAATAGAATACCTCGTACTCAAATCTTGGATTGTCTCCCATGCGTTTTATCCTGAATCTATCATTTCAAGACTAGTGATATCCACGTTAGCCATAGTAGCAAACACAATTTTCATTCTACATTTAATCGTTAGATTGCTTATTTGGGGCCCAATCATACAAGTTTGTTGATGTCAAATCCTGCATAAAATTCATAACATCTATTATGAAAAATTATTTACAGTGCTATTGACCCATTAATGCATAGGGGATGTATATTCCCATCGTTGGACAAATTGCTCTCTTAAATCCAAAAGTGGGCATATATAGCCCTTGCAGATCAATGAGTCAATAACACAATAAATATTGGTTTCCCTTTCACGAAAGTTACATTCATGTCGATGGGATGGGAAATTTTTAGCTGGGGTTATCTTACCTCCATAGCGTACTATGGAATGTGTTAAATTTGGAATCCAAATGCAAGATGGAACACCTATTTCCATGTAGAGGAATTTTGGACGAGGTACATTGTTGAGTTGGAGGAAGAAGCATTGATGAAGGAAAAAAGTAATGTAGATGAAAAAGTAAATGAAATGATTGGCTCAGAAGGAATAGAAATATGGTTCTTATGGACATTTTTGCGATGTGTGTATTGCCTGGAATTTCTTATGGTTTGCTTTAGTAAAGGATGTTGGTTACTCACAGAGATTACATTGGATTTTATGCAGAAAATATCCCTAAATTTATTATCAAAGTAGGGAGAAATAATGGGAAAATATTTCTCAGAATACAAAGAATTTTTAGAGAACATGGACCCTTTATGGGGGGATCCTCGGACCTTGTTTGTAACGAATCTAAATTCCATCAAGTGAGCAAAGGATATTGTGAAAGAGGGAAACATTGATGGAAAAAAGTGTGATGCCCTAATCAGGTTTTTGATAGATTATAGAATGTCGATAGGATGTGAAGGTATAGGGTGTTTGGAACCTGCAACATCACAAAATAAAACAGGTTTGAGGTTCTTGTGGAAATGAGATCATGGCCCTTTGTTAGACATGGAGGAGCATTACATATATGATAATAAACCGTCGTTGAAGCTAACAATGATTTCATTAGTCAATATAATAGTGTTACACTAAAAAATGTCACCATGACTATTTACAGTTAGTATGGCTCTATCAACAGTCATGCTATCCTCTTAGGCAAGTCTTATGCCTCTGCTCTCCATGTGAAACTCCAAAAAGAGAGAAAGTCTTTATAAATGTATTTATCTCTGGGGACGCAGGTTCTCTCAACCTTACCTGCGGGGACGCACCCAATGTTCACAAAAGCTGTGTCTTTGGACGCTCTGTATGTAAAGGGGCAGGTGCGTCCCCCTGTAAAGGTTAAAATGCGCAAGTTTCATCTTTAAAAAGTTACTTGTGGTCATTTCTAGAGCATTCTAGAAGGTTGTTCGACGTGTATTGAGCGCCTCCAGATGGTTCATGCACTCCTACCAAAGAGGAACTTATCCCATCAATAAGGGAGCTATCCCATCCAAAGAGGGGATTATCCCATTGATGGTGGACCTGATTAACTTCCTCTTGAGCACTATAAATACAGGCATTGGGCCAAAAGGAGGAGAGGTTGGAAGCTATACATTTCTAAGGGTAGATGCTGCAGGAATTAGGACTCCCATTTAGAAGCTTGTGAGGAGAGATTGCCATCTTTGCTTGTTCTATTTGGAAGTGGGTGAGCTTTGTCAAAGTAAAGGAGAACTCTAGATGGACCCTGGGAGGGACTTGCACAACACCAAGGCTCAGGTTGTATTTGTTCCTTTTGTTACCTATTAATGCAAATGAGTCCATTCTTCTCAATAACTTGTTATTTATGAGTTGTTTCATGTACTCCTTGGTCTATGTATTAAATATGTTTTATTCTATGAGATTATCAAGTGCTATTTAATCGTTTGATTGTTAGTGTATGCAGGTTTCAAAGTGAAGGAGGAGCTCATCCGGATCAGCGGAGCTGGACTGCTACAACAGCGTTGGACTACAGGTAGGATCTAAACACTTGATTTCCCATATAGTAAATGCATGTTTAGAGAAGGATTGCTCTTGTTTGTCTTGTTTGTCACTAGAGAGTCTTAGGCTCCTAGGGAGGTTGGTTGTGTCCGCACAATCGACTCTTTCCGCCTGACAAATAGTTCGTTTGTCTCTTGATTGTGCGAGAAAGGATTTAAAAGCATATTCTGAGGCATGTGAACTAATGTATTTGGTGGAGGATGTTGGAAAATTAATCCCAACCATCTTATTAAACGATTGAAAACAACTATTCTCATAAAGTACACAAGCAGATCATGCAAGTCATCTTTTGCAACAGGGAGAAGATTTAGTGTATCAGTTGATGGAATGCCAAGTTAAAGCTTTTCAGGTCCGAGGACGGAGATTTGGTGACTATTAAACCTAGGTTGTTACTATGGAGTAAATGAGTCTTCAGAGAATTAATTTATGTGACTAATCTCCCATACTTTACTTTTATTTTTCCTCCTTTTATGAAAAAGTTAAATTGATCACTACACATATGAAGTTTCCATATTTCTATATTAATGTAACAACATAAGTCTTTTGGGTAGTTGAGTGAAGTCTTTCAAAAAGGATCGAAGGTCTACATACTAGAAGAGAAAAGTAGTAGAGAGAAGTTTTGGCTTGTTGATACAGTCTATTACAACAAATAACATAGAGTAGTTACAATGTGTAAAATTTATGTATTTCACAACAGTGAATGAGCTGAAGTCTCAGTTTTATCTTTACAATAGTTTTCGTCTCATATAGATCTTAATGTAAATTATTTTTTTGCAAGCTCAATCAGAGAGTTATATTTATAGTTTTATTGTTCATCCCCAGTTTTACTCTATTTTACAACATGTTGTTACTCTGTTTTACTCTAAGTTGTTATTGCATAAATTTTTTGGGATTTTCCTTTCTGCCTTAAAAATGAACTGTGGTATCAGAGCAGGTTCAAGATTTTTTTTCTTTAACAGTTAAAGGTGGAAACAACATCAAGCACAAGCTTGACCAACCCACAAATACCCCAGTTCAATGGAAATATTTATGACTATTGGGCTATCACAATGAGGGACTTGTTTTCTTCTCAAGATATTTAGGATTTGGTGGAGAATGAGTTCCTAGAACTAGCAGATGCAGAAGCATACAATGCTTTGACACAAGAAGAAAAGGATTTACTAAGAGACAATAGGAAGAAGGTTTCAATATCCCTCTTCTACATCTTTCAACTTATGCATGAGAGCATTTTTCTAAGGATTGTAGTACCAACAAAGTCCAACCAAGCATGGGATATTCTCTAGAAAACTTATCAAGGCATGGAAAAAGTAAAGACAACAAAGCTTCAAATTCTAAGAAGAGATTTTGAAACGTTATGTATGAAGGTGTTTAAGAATATAGACTCATTTTTCACACAAGGTATTTGATTAGTTACTCAAATCAGGTCTCATGGTGAGACACTTGAAGATACAAGGATATTCGAGAAAATTTTAAGGAGCTTTCCATCAAGATTTGACCTTATTGTTGTGACTATAGAAGAGACAAAGGATCTCTCACAATTTTCAGTGGATGGCCTTCGAGAATCATTTATTTCTCATGAACATAGGTTGAATAGAACATCAAACACTTCATTAGAGCATGCCTTCAAGACACAAGTCTTCATTGGTCAAGGTAGAGGCAAAGGAAGATCAAATGCAAGAGGAAGAGGAAGAAGTCCACACAGAGGTGGAAGAGGTAGCCCTTCAAGCTCAAGTGGAAGAGGAAACAATCAAAATCATAGTCAAGGTCCAAGCCAAAATCAAGCACAAGGTCAAAGGTATGATAAATCTCAAGTTCAATGTCATTATTGTAAGAAATATGGACATTATGCAAATGAATGCAGGAAGAAACAAAATGATATTAGTAACAAACCAAATGAAAATTTCGCAAAGGAAAATCAGAACCAAGATAGTACGTTTTCATATTGCAATGTAGCATAAGAGAAGCAAAAACATGTATGGTTTTTAGATTCAAGGTGCAGATCCCACATGACAGGGAACATAGAAATGTTTTCCAATCTAGATGAAGTTTGAAATATGAAGTGATGTTAGGGACTGCTAATAAATTCTTTCTCATGGGGAAAGGAAGAGTCAATATTATAACAAAGAAGGGGCATAAGAACTATATTTCATGTGTATATTGTGTCCCTGGATTGAAGCACAATTTGATAAGCATTGGACAACTCATGCAAAAGGGCTATAATGTCTTCTTTAAAAATGGAGAGTGTGCAATCTTTGATAAATTTCCAAGCAAGAGGCTAATTGCAAAAGTGAAAATGACAAGAAATGGGATGTTTCCCCTCACAATAAAACCATATTTGAATGAATAAGGTGTGCAAGCACAACTACCAATGGATTCCCAAGACAAAAGAAAGCACCTGCTCTTACACAAATAATTTTTCCCGCAGAGGTTAAGGATCAAATCTGGTTGTGACATTTAAGATTTGGTCATATTAATTTTGGAGGCTTAAATTTGTTGCATAGGAAATGCATGGTGCAAGGATTGCCACTCATAGAAAAACCAAACAACTTATGTGAAGGATGCATCTTGAGCAAACAACATAGTGAATCATTTCCAGTAGGAAATTCAATAAGGACAAGGGCACCCTTGGTGATTGTCCATTCAGATTTATGTTTACCAATGTAGACACCATTAATTGGTGGAAACTATTATTTCTTGACATTCATAGTTGATTATATAAGGAAGACATCGGTCTACTTCTTAAGACAGAAGAGTGAAGTGTTTGAGCACTTCCAACAATACAAAGCTCTTGTTGAGAAGAAAAGTGGACATTACATCAAAGTTTTGAGTACTGACAAAGGTGGAGAATACATCTCAAATGACTTCCTTCAATTTTACAGGAAGCATGGTATTCACAAGAAATTTACAACAAGGTATACAACTTAGCAAAATGGTGTTGTAGAAAGAAAAAATAATACCATTATGGAAATGGCAAGAATTATGTTGAAGGAAAAGCATTTGCCAAACAATTATTGGCCCGAAGTTGTCGCTGGTGCAACATACATTATAAATAGATGTCCAACCAAAAGTGTCAATAATATTATTCCTGAAGAAGCATGGAGTGGAAGAAAGCATAGTGTCATTCATATGATAGCGTTTGTATGTGTGGCTTATGCATATGTCCCATGATGAATTAAAAAAGAATTTGGATAGTAAGGGGGAGAAATGCATATTTGTTAGATACAATGATGAATTCAAAGCATACATGCTCTACAATCCATTAACCAAGAAGGTCATAATCAACAGGGAAGTGAAATTCATAGAAGAGGAAGCATTAGATGGAAGTTTGGAGAAGAAAATCAATGTAACATCAAGCATACCACAAGAATATAAAGAATAATTTGCAAAAACAAGCAATTCCTCATTGGTGACTCCTCCTATACATATTCAAACACAACAAAGCAGTCATGAAGTGACACCATCAACAAGCAATAGGATAGTGTCACAAAGTCAAGCAAATACTAATCCAAGTGCACCGTAGAGACTCACAACATCATATTCTCAAAGTGTAACATCAAGTGACATGTCAAGTCCATATTCTTCAAGCATGAGCAGATGAAAATTCATAAATTTAAGTGAAATTTATGAGCAAAATGAAGTTGAGAGTAGCACAAGTCTAAATTCTTTATATGCACAATTTTTTCATGTAGATGATCCAATTCATTTTGAAGATTTTGTTACATAAGAAAAATGGGTTGTAGAAATGAATGAAGAAATGGAAGAAATAGAAAGGAATGACACATGTAATTTAGTGGACCTTCTGAAAGATAAAGAAGCCATAAGCATCAAGTGGGTCTATAAGACCAAAAAAATTTTTGGAGGAAAGATATAAAGGCATAAAGCAAGTTGATTTTCAAATGATACAAGCAACAACATGGAAGAGATTATGAAAGGATATTTTCTCTAGCCATAAGAATGGAGACAATGCGCACAATGGTGTCAATAGTTGCACGACATAGATGGAAGGTGTACCAAATGGATGTGAAGTCAGAATTCTTGAATGGAGTGCTGAAAGAGGGAGTATATGTGGAGCAGCCACCAGGTTATGAGGTTAAAGGCCAAGAAGACAAAGTGTATAGACTAAAAAAGGCTTGTTATGGGTTGAATCAAGCACCTCGTACATGGTACAACAGGATAGATGCATACTTGTTGGACAATGGATTTAACGAATGTGATGGTGAGCCTACTCTCTACATCAAAGAGAGTGACTGTAAGTTTCTTATTGTTATTTTATATGTAGATGATTTGACTTTCATAGAGAGTAATGGCCTCCTCATTTTTGATTTCAAAGAAGTCATGAAAAGTGAGATTGAAATGAGAAATTTGGGGTTGTTAAGGCACGTTTTGGGCATAAAAGTGAATAAAATAGAAAATAGAATCTTTATTTCTCAAAAAACGTATGTTGGAGAGATTTTGAATAGGTTTAATATGCAGGACAACAAGACTGCACAAACTTCAACTGTCATGGGGTTGAAATTAAGCAAAAATGATTGTAACAACAAAGTATATTGTAACAACAATGAATTTTATACCAACAAGAGACATTATAACAATAGTGTCAATCTGATATTATACAAAAGTATGGTTGGCAGGTTGATGTATTTAACAACAACTAGGCCTGATATAATATATGTAGTGAAATTGGTGTCAAGATTCATGGAGACACCAAAGGAGACACATTGGTAAGAAATCAAAATAATACTAAGGTATGTCAAAGGGACAAAAGAATATGGTATTTTATACACCGCAGTAAGTGATTTCAAGTTGGTTGGTTACACATGCAATGATTGGGCAGGAAGTGTTGATGATAGAAAGAGCACATCAGGTTGTGTCTTTCACATGGGTTTGGGAGCCATTTCATGGGCTTCCAAGAAGAATTCAATAGTGTCATTATCGAAAGAAAAATTTGAATATGTTGATACAAGAATAACAACATGTCAAACAATTTACATGAGAAGAATGTTAAAGGAGTATGACAGAAACAAGAAGGAACAACAACAATTTATTGTGACAACAATTCAACAATTGTGTTGTCAAAGAATTTTGTTTTTCACAAAAGGATCAAACACATTGACTCTAAGTATCGTTTTATTAGAGAGTTGATTAACAATGGATAATTTTTTTTGCAACACTGTAGGTCACAGGAGAAGTTTGTAGACATCTTCATAAAGCCATTGACAAAAGATATTTTTTTCTATTTGAGAGATTGTTTGGGCATAGTGAATTTCAGTGGTTGTGATTAAGAATGAATGTTGGAAAATTACTCCCAACCACATTAAATGACTGACAACGATCATTCTCATAAAGTACCCAAGTAGATCAAGCAATTCGTCGTTTGCAGCAAGGAGCAGATTTAGTGTATCAAGTGAAGGAATGTAAGTTAATGTTTTGCAGGATCGAGGACAGAGTTTTGGTGACTATTAAACCTAGTTTGTTACTGCACAATAAATAAAACTCCAGAGAATTAATTTATGTGACTGAAAGCCCATACTTTACTTTTATTTTTTGTCCTTTTATGAAAAAGTTAAATTGATCATTGCACATATGAAGTTTCCATATTCCTATATCAATGTAACAACATAAGTCTTTTGGGTAGTTTTGTGACCAGCAACAACCCCCCCCTCATTTAAGTGTTATCCAAAATACTAAATGTGTGGGAACCCTTACTTAAAATTTAGAAAAAGCAAGAGTAGGGCTTAGCTTTCTTTTCCTCAAAATAAAGTTACCATATAAAGCTTAGGAAACTCCTTTGAATACTTAAAACCTAAAGTTTATGATGAGGGAGAAATCTTTAAAACGCATCGTATAAATGGTAGTAGAACCCCACCATACAAGTACAATCCCAGCATATGCGAGATTATGGTATTAAAACAACTATTGCGTCGCAATAAGCAAAGTTTATAAGAAAAAACTTCAAGATTTACCGATCTGCGATGACCCCGATCGCAGAATCGCATATCGCAGGAAAACAGGTTAAATAAATTTGTCACACATAAACTTCTGCGATATGCGATATTGCGATATCGCGATAAAGCAACGGTTGCGATGACAAGCCACATCAGCATTGCGATATTACATTTGTGCGATGTTGCGATCTACGATGTTGCAAAGCAAATCACAAAATCTCTCCATAGCAGATCGTTCGGGCACAATATTCAAGAAAATCCACTTGCCATAAGCTAACACATAATTATGCACTTTAAATGCTAATACAGGAGTTAGTTTCCAGTTATTAATAAAATATGGACGCGTGCTTTTCAAAGAATCATTTCACGTAAGGTGGTGTATTTGGTATGTTTGCGGCATTAAGAACTCTCCCATCACCCGTCTGAGTCATTCATTTCCATTTTACTTGTGAATTGTAGGAATGGAGAATGGAGGATGATCCAAGGCAATACGCAGATTGAAATGGGGAAGAAAAACAAGGCTCAGAGCTCCGGAGTAAAGGAAATGGCACCTTTATATACAAATATAGCCTGTAATAGAGACGTAGGAATCTCAACGTGGGAAGGCATGTACAGACTGCTCGAAGAAGAAAATCCTAGAATAATGAAGGTTACTGTTGTCGCAGGCTCACAGGGCTCTTCGGAAGCATCCCTAGAAGAGCTAGCATGCTCATTCCTACATCGGATAGCAGCGAGGCCCAAAATTCTCCCATATACAGACATGATCAAGTGGATACTTGATAGCGCTGAAATGAGAAATAGACAGTTCAAGATTCAAGGTCAAGGGCTCATCGGGTCATTCGCTGCGCAAGATTTAAAGCTTATGTATCATCTGCCTGAACCACAGGCAACTTATAATGCGCAATTCATAGAAAAATTTGTGGAGGAGAACCCGAACTTGTCAGAGACCACCAAAGATTGGTCCAAGAAAGATGAACCGCTCAAGAAAGATAAACACGGTATGTATAGTACTGGTTCCCTTACTTCCCCATATTGTTTTGCTGCTGCCATGCTCTGTAGATTATTTGGAATGCCAGATATCAACAAATTTTCATCCGAATGGTTACCATTAATAGATGCTGCCACAAACGCCACTATTGTAGATTGGGCCAAGATTTTATCTGATAACCTAATCACGACTATTGTCAGTTACCGGTCCAAAAGATCTACGTCTCAAAGGATTTATCCTCCTTTTTACCTAGCCGCATATGTTATGGATTCAATATGTTATGTGTCTAAATTCCCTGTTATGGGTTGGAAGTGGACAACTCAAGACCCCTTACCTATCCATGTCTATCATAAGATATTGTGCGACTCTCAGTTCACTCCACATTTCTACCCGATTTGTCACGGACTCGTGCTGCCCTTGTATAGAATGTTGTATGATAAAGAACCCCCAAGGTGCTCACCCGAGGCATAGATAGATATCATCCCCATCGCAAGATGGTTTGGAGAAGAATTGTTTACTTATGTTAGAGTTTTTGGAAGTAATGTACCTCCTCATGATCTACCTTTGTATATCCCTGATAAGCTCCTAGCTCGAGAAATTGCATATTAAACCTGTTCAGAAGGTGGCCTAACTAAAGACCTAAAGGACAAAAAAGAAGGCCATATGGCCACAGTTTCCTGTGGCTTGTGGGGCCTTTTCATTGTTCGATGTAGGTCACGCTGTCACTGAAGTACAAAATATGACGTGTCTACAATTATTTAAATTCCCAGCAAGACCATTTGACCCAAATGATGTTGCCCAGAATTTTACAACTACAGTCAAGATAAAAGTGTTCTTTGGGAAAAAGGATTTATTTGATGATATATTCCAGAGTAAAAGCTCACTTCAAGAAATTTTGCGGGAAGCCCAATTGCAATTGTCCCCAGAAGACCTTCAAAAATTCATGGTATACAGGGAAAGAAGACTAGCCAGTATTCCTCTAGAAAAACTGTGATTGTCTGCCAGAGAACCGACTCCAAGCGTTAGCCTCAGTGAGAATTCAAGCACTAACAGATCTAAGTCTAAATTTGTACAAGAAATCACTGAACATTCTAAAAGATCCAGAAACGACCAAGATAGGAGCGAAGAGTTAGCTAAAGACACCGCTCAGTCAATGGAATTTCCACAACAGCAGGTTATGGCCTCCCCGCAAAAAGATCCTCCCCCTCTTGTCACTGAAGCACCACCCGTCACGATAGAATTAGATAAAGAATGGGAAACATTCAATGAACTGATCAATCTTGAAGGACAAGCCCCAAAAACTCCTGTAAGCAATATACAGGTAGTACAGGAAGTGGTCCCAACCATAGTCAGCCATGTCTCAGAAATAGAACATATTCCTATCACACCATCTTCTGAGCTTCTACTTAATGTAGAAGAAATTCCCCCTTTGGACATATTTTATAGTCCCCAGCATAAAGCAGTGGTAAGAAGACAGAGAAAGAAGAGGAAGTTAGAAAATGCACTCTCTCAGGATGCTGAGCAATTAGACGTCTTATGGAAAGATCCCGCCAGTAATCCGACTGAAAACCTCACCAAACTATCTCAGATCGCAGGAGTGTATGCCTCTGCGACTATTGACAAAGCATCAGAAGTACAACAATTATTGAAAGAGCGAGAAGATCAAATACAGGTACTGCAACTACAATTGCAACAAGCCAATGCTAATAATGAGGCACTCAAACAGCTTGAAAAGTTGCAGGAAGACTTCTAGCAAATGCAGATAAGTTATCAGAGAAGTTTGGACGAAAAAGGAAAACAGTTACAGGATGTACAAGAGATGCATAGGGACGACCCTAAGATTACAAAGCTTATTTCAAAATCTATTGCTTTGAATGAACAACTACTGCGGCAGCAAGAAGTGTTGGGACAAAAGATGTCACAGTGGAATGATTATTGCGAGATGAGTGATAAGATCACTAATCAAGTGGTCGACTCACGAAGTGAATATGATCTGATTAACAAGCAAGTGACTGAATACTTGGCTTGGCAGGATGAGGATGAGGGAAAAAGAGCAGGTGCACCCAGGATAAATGAGAATCATAAAGAGCTACTCTTTAACAATGGGACGACCAAATCAGGGAGGCAGAACAAGCGGCGGAAACAGCAGCCACTACAACAAGCATTCTTATTGACTGTGTAAATGAGAATGTGCGCAGAGCTAATTTAATCACAGAAACCACCCCAGGGTATTTACCAAACAAACTACAACTAGAGGCGAAATGGAAGCAGAGAGCGAAAGAAAAGGGAAAGGCAATTCAAGCACTAAATAGGTTAAATTGGGAATGTTACTAGACATACTTGGTGAAGCCGCATAGTCAGTGGATGACTGAGAAGTGCATCATAAATGCGGCCGAAAAGGTGGTACTAGTACTCATCGATTCCGTTTTCTCAGCCCAGCTCAAAGCAGAAGTCAGCCAGCCGACTCTCCTTAAACCAATGCTGAATACATGTAGTTTTAAAGACCAGATACAAAAGTAGTTTAGTTCTGAAGTTAATTTTCGCTTTAGATTTTGCTTAGAAAAAGGGCGGTCATTTGAAAATCGCATCCTAAATTTTTGTAAATAAACTATTATTAGAACTAGTTAATAGTATTTAAACCCTTCTCATGCATTTAGATAAGGGTCCAGAAATTTATCAAAAACTTGTCCTCAGAACATGCACTTTTGCACCCTCAAGATTTGTTGATGTTTGCATTTGATATCTGCTACTGATGTTGCACTTCTGTACTCTTAGTAGATGTTAGAGCAAGGAGAAATAAATTATTATTGCTTGAAGCTTATGAGTAGGACCAGTCATAAATGGTACTTTTATCTCTTGACCATTTCTGTTTATATGTTAAAGTGATATACAGTTTTTAGTTGTTTATATGTTATTGCATGAATTCTTGAGTTAGCATTTGGCACTTTTGTACGGTGGTAGCTATTTTTTTATGTTTAATATATGAATAGCTTATTATGCGATATGATGTTCATAACTGTTTTGCCTAACTTTTTATGCGAAATAGTTCATCTTAATTGATTTCCTTTCTTATAATCACTGAATGATCTTTATTACTAGTTATTATATGAAATCTCTTTAGATCGCATAATAGAAGAGTTACATCCCGGGTTAGCATAGATTAGATGTGTTGTTTTTATTAGATTACCATAGCATAGAATTAGATTAAAGTTTGAATTAGAATAGCTTAGATAGTTACTATTAGATCAGCAACATCCCATTCTACACACACACACCCATAGATTGGGAAACTGATCCCATTATCCCCAGTCGGACCCGCTATACCAAACGGATAAGGAGCTACCAACCAAGGTCTGGACCGGGCAGGTATCCCCCTTGTTGTCAACCCGATTTTTGGGGCTTCAACATATTTGGCGCTAGAAGGAGGGCCTGAGCATGTTGTCTGTTGGGGTTTGTTTGCAATTGTAACATTTGAATTAGGATGGCTTCTTTCAAACTTCCCATTTGAGTTGTATCATGTTCGTGCATATTCTAACACTCCACCTGAAGTGGTAAGACTCTTGTCTCAGGTAAAATTCAATGGTAAGAGTAATTCTTCTGCTTTTAATCATGCCCTTCAATTTATTCAAAATGTTTCAAATTCAAATTTTCAAGGAATTGATGAAGGCATTTTATGCAGAATTTTTACTCTCACATTCATAGCGGAAGCTAGAAACTGGTGTAGAACCCTTCCAGTTGCCTCAATTCACAGCTGGGACCAATTTGTCACGGCTTTCATTTGTAAATTTGATTGCTATGATTACGACCAGGTATATGATGAAATTGAATATCTACGCAAAGAAGATGAGTCTGTTAGAGATTTTAATATTCGATTTCATCTTAATTGTTTGAAATATGATGTTGAGAATGAATTCATAAACGAAGAATCATTAGATTGTGTTGAGCATAACTATTCCCTACCTCCTATCCCTGATCCAGTAGAAATTAGTCCTAGCTTTGTTCCATTTTCTTCTAATGTGAATGAGAATTCCAATTTGGACATGCGAATAAGTCATGATGAAGAGAATTCCCAAAGCTTAGGGGACATGCCTGATCCAATACAAGAAGACGAAAGTGGGAATGTTAGAAGAAAGCCTGCCTTGGAACCAGAAAGCAATTTTGAGACAAAGTCAGATAAGATGATCGCAAGTCGACAAATTCAGATGCCAAGGTTAGAACAACAAAGTAATCCTCTTTCAAAAAACATAAGCACACCAAGGTATGATCTAAATCCTGAAATCTACGATGAATGTGATGAACAAGGGTTTTTCCACGATGATACTTTCAAATGTATTATTTCAGAATCTCATTTTTCCCTTTATCCTGATGTTTTTAATGATGATAATTCCCCCCCCAGTATTAATAATATCACAGAAAGTACCGAGGATTATCCAAATGAATCACCATTAGGTTTTCAAGATAAAGAGGCAGCTATAGAACACCCTTTTGTCATTGACAAACATGAACAACTTGACCCCCCTTGTTTGAATATGCTGGATAAAAAAGAGAGATCTAGGGAATCCTGTAAAGTCATTTATGATAATTACTTTGATGATGAAGATGTTAATTTATCTCAAGTAAATCAACAAAAATCTGGGAATGAGGGATATTCTAATTTAAGAATTATTTCAGTCAATCCTCATTCCAGAGTGGCAGATCATTTACATGATTTCACTACCCAAGAGAATATTCCAATCTATGATTCATATCATGAACAAACCTTCACGCCTGTTCCCAATCATAATTTGTTTTCTAATTCACAAGATGGAATTCGAAATTACTCGAATCCCATGATTCTGGCCAATTCTTGTGAAAGAGAAGATATTTCAAATCAATCCCAGTTGTGCTATAACACTAGCTGTACAGATAGTCATCGCATTCTTTGTCGCTTGCACTCATCTTGTATAAAACCGGATTTTGCTTTAAATTTCAACTTTCAGACTCTTGATAGATTACTATGGGATACTAAGCACCTTACTGACAAACACTGGAATGATGTTTTACCATTTTGGAAAATTCAATTGTGTCAAGGAAATCTAGAACTTTTCCAATTCCAAGTCCAATCAATATCAGCTTTTCTTGAAAAACTTCTATCCTATCCAGAACAACATCAACAAAAGAAGGTATTTCTCGAGAATTGCCGACAATTCGGGTTAATTGCTAATTGTCTTTTGAGGAGTTTCCATCCATTCTTCATTGACTCATTCAGTGAGATATATTTGGAAACTTTCCCTTCATTAGAAAAAGTCGAAGGCCTAATTTTCACACATAATAAAATACCGGCTATTAAAACCAAAAACTCATATTTACAGCCCAGCCTGTCATCTTTCCTATTGAACGATTACCAACCCATAATGGAAACTCATCCTGATTTTTATGATCCAATAGATATCCAATTGGAAAGAAGATTTCACGAAAAAGAGATTTCAGACAGAATTCTGGCCACAATTACACCTTCTAATTCCACACCCAACATTTTCAGTCCAGGAAAAAATTTAGTCTTAATACTGATGTTTGAAAGGGATACACATCTAGGAATAAAAATGGAAAGATGGTTACACTGGAAGTATCATTATACCTAGTTGATTTTTGTGTATAGTTAAAATAGGAGTAGGATTAATTTAGTTAGGTTGTTAGGTGGATAGTTTATTTTTAACAGTTGATAGGCAAAATAAGAGAAGTAATTATCCCTATCGTGTACATAATCCAAGGGAATAGTTACCTCTCATTTCCTTTAACATGTTTTTCCCTAATAAAATTTGTTGTCATTGGCAGCATTTGACATTCACTAAAAGAGGCCAACTCTCTTTCAGATTTTGAATCCTTCGCTTGTATAAATAGCAAATATTTTGGAAACTTGATCTTTATTATTGATAGATACAGTTAAAAAACTTTAGCCTAGATATGATACGAGTTTCAGCTTCATGGAATTTGATGAAAGCAACCTTTAGTGAAGAAATTGTTTTATATCAGCACAATGAAAGGTATCAATAACAAAATGAAGATTCTCTATAGAACAGCTGTTTCCAAAAACTCTATTATTGTCGTCCAGAGCTATCTTAAGGAAACAATGACTTCCTCCCTACTAAGGAAAATTGCAGCTTTCAGAAGGATAATCCAAGAATACACTATATCTTGAAGAATAAGAGGTCTCATCACGAGCCGGCTTATCATGATCACAGATATCAGAACTTGCTGACTTTTCCAATACTGTCTACCAAAACAGGGCAATGACTCAAGATTGTTGCAATCAAAAGACAAGGGGTCTCATCACGAGCCAGCTTGTTCAGCAAAGTTATGAATCAAGTGAGTGACTATGTCATAATTTGGCTATCAAACCAAGACATTATTCTTTAAGAATAAAAATAAAATCAAAGCAATAGGTGTAAATATGGATTTTTCTTTGAAAGTTGTAGATCACCTTAAGTAGGATACAGGATCATTGCTAGGTAACAGGTAACCCTGTCGAGGCTATAAATGCCTACTGGCAACAGAGGCTCTACCTACGACAAATGAGCATATTTAAAAACTGGTTTACAGAGGAGACTTTATTTTATCTTTACAAAACCAAGCAATTGCTGATATAAATACAAGGACTAGCTTAAGAAAGCCAATAGTTGAAGTAGAGGAAGCTTGAAACAAAATATCATTGACAGGTTAGAGCATAATATGCTTTATCTTTCCATAATTAAGTTTAGATTTTCTGAAAAATTTCCCGTTTTGGAAGTTTGAAAAATTCAACAGCAAAACAGAGATAACTGGTTCTCCCAAGTGAATCGCCAATTGTTGTGACCAGCAACAACCCCCCCTCCTCATTTAAGTGTTATCCAAAATACTAAATGTGTGGGGACCCTTAGTTAAAATTTAGAAAAAGCAAGAGTAGGGCTTAGCTTTCTTTTCCTCAAAATAAAGTTACCATCTAAAGCTTAGGAAACTCCTTTGAATACTTAAAACCTAAAGTTTATGATGAGGGAGAAATCTTTAAAATGCATTGTATAAATGGTAGTAGAACCCCACCATACAAGTACAATCCCGACATATGCGAGATTATGGTATTAAAACAACTATCGTGTTGCAATAAGCAAAGTTTCTAAGAAAAAACTTCAAGATTTACCGATCTGCGATGACCCCGATCGCAACATCGCATATCGCAGGAAAACAGGTTAAATAAATTTGTCACACATAAACTTCTGTGATCTGCGATATTGCGATATCGTGATAAAGCAATGGTTGTGATGACAAGCCACACCAGCATTGCGATATTACATTTGTGCGATGTTGCGATTTGCAATGTTGTGATCTGCGATGTTCCGAAGCAAATCGCAAACTTGCTCCATCGCAGATTGTTCGGGAACAATATTCAAGAAAAGCCACTTGCCATAAGTTGACACATAATTATGCACTTTAAATGCTAATACAAGAGTTAGTTGCCAGTTATTAATAAAATATGGACGCGTGCTTTTCAAAGAATCATTTCACGTAAGGTGGTGTATTTGGTATGTATGTGGCATTAAGAACTCTCCCATCACCCGTTCGAGTCATTCATTTCCATTTTACTTGTGAATTGTAGGAACGGATAACGGAGGACGATCCAAGGAAATATGCATATTGAAATGGGGAAGAAAAACAAGGCTCAGAGCTCTGAAGTAAAGGAAATGACACCTTTATATACAGACACAACTTGTAATATAGACGCAAGAATCTCAACGTGGGAAGGCATGTACAGACTGTTCGAAGAAGAAAATCCCAGAATAATGAAGGTTACTGCTGTCGCAGGCTCACAGGGTTCTTCAGAAGCATCCCTAGAAGAGCTAGCATGCTCATTCCTACATTGGATAGCAGTGAGGCCAAAAATTCTCCCATATACAGACATGATCAAGTGGATACTTGATAGCGCTGAAATGAGAAATAGATAGTTCAAGATTCAAGGTCAAGGGCTGATCGGGTCATTCGTTGCGCAAGAATTAAAGCTTATGTATCATCTACCTAAACCGCAGGCAACTTATAATGCTCAATTCATAGAAAAATTTGTGGAGGAGAACCCGAACTTGTCAGAGACCACCAAAGATTGGTCCAAGAAAGATGAACCGCTCAAGAAAGATAAAAATGATATGTATAGTACTGGTTCCCTTACTTCCCCATATTGTTTTGCTGCTGCCATGCTCTGTAGATTATTTGGAATGCCAGATATCAAAAAATTTCATCCGAATGGTTACCATTAATAGATGTTTCCATAAATGCCACTATTGTAGATTGTGCCAAGATTTTATCTGATAACCTAATCACGACTATTTTCAGTTATCGGTCCAAAAGATCTACGTCTCAAAGGATTTATCGTCCTTTTTACCTAGTCGCATATGTTATGGATTCAATATGTTATGTGTCTAAATTCCCTGCTATGGGTTTGAAGTGGACAACTCAAGACCCCTTACCTATCCATGTCTATCATAAGATATTGTGGGACTCTTAGTTCACTCCACATTTCTACCTGGTTTGTCATAGACTCATGCTGCCCTTGTATAGAATGTTGTATGTTAAAGAACCCCCAAGGTGCTCACCCGAGGCACAGATAGATATTATCCCCATCGCAAGATGGTTCGGAGAAGAATTGTTTACTTATGTTAGAGTTTTTGGAAGTACTGTACCTCCTCATGTTCTACCTTTGTATATCCCTGATAAGCTCCTAGCTCGAGAAATTGCATATCAAACCTGTTCAGAAGGCGGCCTAACTAATGACCTTGTTGACACCTAATCCTCAACGGTTGGGTGTACCCGAAATGTGAACAGTCATCAAGTAGATGAACTGATCAGTCACATTCCTGTATATAAACAATAGTTACCTAATGAAATAAATCAATCAGTTTTTTCTGCCAAGTCTGGAGTTACCCTGGCCTGACATGGTATCAGAGCACAGGTCCCAGATTCCTTTTTTTCTGGCGTGCCTTGTAACTCCTCTGTTCCATACTCTGCCATAACGCATCTGCCTGGCCTGAACGTTTGTCTGGCCTGTACGTTTGACTCTTTGCACGCATAAAGATTCCATGCTCCTGCGCAGGCCAATTTCTTCTGCCTAAACGGCTTTAATGCCCTCTGCGTGATAACGCTTTGCATACCCATCGAATATCAATGCTTTAGCATTGATCTCTTTGTTTTTACCGTTTACTGTATATGCATTAAACCTGTGTGAAAGATTGGGATCCGCCAAAACATCACCGTCCGGAGCTGGAAATGTCAAGGACGAGACGTTAAACGGGTTTTGTTATTTCATTCATTATTCTATGGCTCGCCTGTTTACATTTTTTGTACAGAAATTGGTCTCGTAGCTGACAATACTCTATTATACATCATACTAGTGCTTCTATTTGTTTTCCCATTGTTTTTTCCAAACCCAGTGGAGGCGGAGCAGGTTATAGATTTCTACCTTGTATTATCAGGGCTCTCCCCGTTGTGATTGTGAATACCATTGAACGCTGGGATTGACTGTAGCAAACTTGCAGTTTCCTGAAGCAATGGGTATGACGAAAAATTTATATTGGGATTGACTGTAGCATTAATGTATGACATAGAGCTTATGTAGGATGGCTGGTTCAGGAATAGAGAGCAGAGATGTGGCTTATGCTCTCATACCCTGCGTCATTGCTTACTTCTTTGTCTGCGTGAAAGACTCTAGAAGCCATGGGCAAAGTGATTACAGTAAGGTGGTAGAATCTCCATGTGAAGTTTAAATATTGCAAAATGCGATCAACGTTCGAAGTTAGGGTCAGGAAGGAATTGATAAAGCAATTTACAGTCTCTTGTAATGCTAGTTTATGACAACACGATTTATCATTTCTGGCCTATTATTTGCGTGACTGTTTAACCTGCATGTCAGCTACGCTTCTCCCTCCCAACTTTGTGTGCATTGTCACAAGAGAATGCCGACCGCCGAATGCAAGAAGAAGCATTGATCCTGGAGTGAATTAACTATGTGATTCGCCACAGGTCCTAGGATCTCTTCCGCCATGGATTTATGATTATGGGCCTATTTTTCTTTGGCCATCGAATGTTAGTTCTCATTTTGGTTGAGTCTGCACAAGTTTCTGAGAAGTGCTGATGAAAGGATTTAAAATCATCAGCCTTTGATTTGAATGCCTATGATATTGCACAGTTTTTTTCATTCAAAGCAGTTGTAATATTGCACAATTTTTTTTTATCATTTGAATGGTAATGCTGCTTTGAAAAGTTAAAGCATTAAAGTGATATTGAAGTGAGGAAGTTTTTTTTTTTATCAGCAGAAGTATTTTTTACAGAATGCATTCAATCATCTCTATGGTAGGGATAGTTCTCACTGGCAAGGAGAACTATCCTGAATGGTCCAGGATGATAAAACACACTCTCATCTTCAATGAGTTGTGGAAAGGAGTGTGTGTCGGAGAAGGAGACAATGACCCAGTGCAGCCTACATCAGACAAAGAGCTCGTCATTTGGGAAAACAAGAACAGCAAAGCCTATGCATTAATCGCAGCATCTGTAAATGAAGAAGTAAGTCACCATATTTCATCATATTCAACTGCCTTTGAAGCTTTACAAAAGCTGAAAGAACTTTATGACTCACATTCTGCACTTGAAGTTGTTCAGCTCATGATTAAAGTCTTCACTCTTGAACTGAAAAATAATGATCCTCTTGCTCTTGCATCTGAAGTAAAATCCATAATGCATGATATCAAATCCACTAAGGTTGAGCTGGATATCCCTCTTATTTCTTTTCTCAAGGCACTCTATCCTACTTACACCAATTATCTTGAGTCTTTACAAGCAAATGGAAATCTTAAAGATATAACCTTTGATTCTCTTGTGAAAAAGTTTGCTGAAAGAGAGAAAGCCTTTGGAACAAAGACAGTCCCTGAATCTTCTAAAGAGACTGTTTGCCTTGCTCATAAAGAAAAGCATCGTGCTCAAGATTCTACAAGAGGAAGAGGTGGACGAAGAGGAAGAGGAAGATATTTCAGAGGTAGGGGGGGCAGACATTCTCAAGGAGAAAAGGCAGATCTGCATTGCATTCGCTACAAACAAAATGGATCACATGATGCTTCTACATGCAAGCTACCATGGGACAAAATTGAGCAGAAAAGAAACCAGAAGAAAGGTAAAACTGATGATACAGACAAAGGTAAAGCACCTGAATCCGCTCACTATATTGAGGCACAATGCAACATTGGAGTAAATGAAGATTTGTTTAATGCTTCACTTGCTTCTTCGAAAAATGATTGGTTGCTTGATTCAGGAGCAACCTATCATATGACTCATAGGAAAGATTTTTTTGAAGATTTCACTGACAATGTTGATGGAGCAGTATACTTTGCAGATTAGTCAAAAATCAAGCCATCAAGGCTTGGCACACTCAGGCTTAAACTGCCTTGTCTTCCAGACTTTCTTCTGGATCATGTTCTATATCTCCCACAACTCAAGAGAAACTTGCTGTCCTTGGTCCGCATCTGTCAGCAAGGTCACTCCATTCATATGTTTGATGGCAAGCTTGAGGTAAGAAAAGCATCTGACCACTCACTTGTCATGAGGGGAATAGAAGAAGAAAGACTTCTCAAACTGCAAGGAACCTCTGCTCATGCACAACATTTCTCATATATTTCTCATCATGAAGAAGGTACACTTCCATCAGGTTTATTATGGCATGCTAGATTTGGACATTTAAACTATGACAGTCTCCGCTTATTGAAGAAAAATGGTGTTGCTGGTTTGCCTACAATTCCTAGAAAACATAAGCAATGTGATGCTTGCATTCTAGGAAAGCATAGCAAACAGTCTTTTCATGATTCACATTCAAGAGCACATAGGAAGCTTGAACTCATTCATTCAGATTTATGTGGTCCAATGCCTGTTCCTTCTTCAAATGGAAATAAATATATCATGACATTTATTGATGATTACACTAGAATGTGTTGGGTTTATTTATTGAAGAACAAATCTGATGCTTTTCAAACATTCAAGAATTTTCATAAATGGATTGAAAATGATGCACAATCTCATATTGGGTCTATTCGCAATAATAATGGAAAAGAATATACATCAAATGAATTTGACAACTATCTTCGCCAACATGGAATAAAACATCAAACAACTGTACCTTATAATCCCCAACAGAATGGTGTAGCAGAAAGAATGAATAGAACAATCTTGAATATGGTACGATCCATGCTTTTCTTCAAAAATGTAAAGATAATGTTTTGGGCTGATGCTGTTCTATGTGCTGCATATATGAAGAATAGATGTCCATCTAGTGCTATAAGAAACAAGACTCCTTATGAATTTTGGTATGGACATGTTCCTTCGGTAAAACATCTCAGGATCTTTGGTTCCACCTGTTATGCTTTAATACCAAAGGTACATAGAAACAAACTTGGTGCTAGAAGTCGTA
This sequence comes from Pinus tabuliformis, assembly GCA_031772625.1. NCBI lineage: Eukaryota > Viridiplantae > Streptophyta > Pinopsida > Pinales > Pinaceae > Pinus > Pinus tabuliformis. Next base: position 1,479,617,213 of record CM062820.1, on the reverse strand, counting down.
AGTGTATCTTCCTGGGGTATTCAAACACATCTAAAGCATACCACCTCTATGATGAAGTAAATAAAAAGTTTGTTGTATCTATAGATGTCATTTTTCTTGAATCATCCAAATCTGACAATGTTGTTGAGCGGCAAATTGATCGCTTGGATAGATTCCCAAAAACAAAATCATTTCAAGAACTTGATAATCAGATTCCACATCTTGAAGGGGGGATTCCTATACTAGAACAACATGTGGAATCTTCTTCTGAAGAACAATCTCCCCTGCATGAAACTCCAACAACGGATGATGCTTTAAGTGATGTAATTGATAGAATTGGGAGACTCAATCTTGATTCAGTCCCAACTCAATCAACAGAGCAGCCTCGACCATCTCAGAAAGGTCCCCCAAAGTGGCTGACAAAGACACTTGAAAGTGTTCATCCTGATGAAATTGGAAAAACAGGAACTAGAAACTCAAACCGACAAAATGGAGGTGATGTAGATGACTCTAATTCACCCATTGATATGGATGTTACTTATGATTGTGAATTGAACTTGTCTACAGATTTTGAACCAACTTCCTTCAAATAAGCTACTTCTCATGATGAATGGAAAGAAGCGATGCAAAAGGAGTATGATGCCCTCATAAAGAATGGCACTTGGAAGCTGGTTGATCCTCCATTTGGAACCAAACCAATTGGCTGCAAGTGGGTCTACAAGAACAAATACAAATCTGATGGCTCACTTGACAAGCACAAAGCTAGGCTTGTGGCAAAAGGTTTTGCACAGAAGGAAGGGGTCGATTATGAAGAAAATTTTGCCCCCACAGCAAAATGGGCCACCATCCGGACACTCTTTGCACTAGCTGCTCAGAACGGTTGGAAAGTCCATCAATTGGATGTAAAAATTGTATTCTTGAATGGAGATCTAAAAGAGAATGTTTTTATGTCCCAGCCTGAAGGATTTGCTATGAAAGGACATGAACATAAAGTATGCAAACTTGTGAAGTCCTTGTATGGCCTCAAACAAGCACCCCGAGCCTGGTATGAAAAGCTAACAGAGCATCTTCTGAAACTCAACTTCAATCATTTTGATCTTGATGATGCAACTTTATTTGTCAAGAAAGTTGGCAAAACAGTTGTATATCTTGTGGTATATGTAGATGATCTTTTAATGACAGGGAACAATGAAAGCTATATTGCATCCATAAAGAAAGAATTAGGAAAAAGTTTTGAAATGACTGATTTGGGCTATGTTCATTATTATCTTGGCATTGAAGTAACCCAACATCTAAAATCCATATTTCTTTCTCAAAAGAAATACATTGGAGATTTGTTAAACAGATTTGGCATGACAGAGTGCAATCCTCTTTCTACTCCAATGGAACAAAACTTAAAGCTCACATCTATTGAAGGAAAGGAATTTGAGGATGCAACAAAGTATAAACAACTTATAGGAAGTCTCATCTACCTCACTACTACCAGACCAGACATTTCATTTGTTGTTGGAATCCTCTCCAGGTTTATGCAAAAGCCTTGTGAGGGACATTGGTCTGCTGCAAAAAGAGTTCTAAGGTACTTGAAGGGAACTCAAGACCTTGGAATCAAGTATACACAGGTGGACAACTTCAGCTTGATTGGATACTCTGATTCAGAATTCGATGGAGACAAAGAAACTGGAGTATCTACTTCAGGATATGCTATGAGTCTTGGATCAGGAGCTGTCTCTTGGAGATCACGCAAACAATCAGTTCCAGCATATTCCACAACAGAAGCAGAATACGTGGCAGCAGCTGAAGCAACGAAAGAAATTGTGTGGCTCAGGAAAATTCTTGAAGATTTGCAGGTAAAACAAGTACAATCAACTCCACTCATGATTGACAACACCTCTGCAATAAAGTTGGCCAAGAACCTAAAGTTCCATGATCGTACTAAGCACATCAATACTAAATATCATCTGATCCGACATCATGTTGAGGCCAAAACAATCCATCTCCGTCATTGTTCCACAAATGAGAAAATTGCAGACATCTTCACCAAAGCGCTTGGAAGAGAAAAGCTTGAAAGATTCAGAATGATGCTTGGACTCACCAACATCCCTTCATATTAAGGGGGGGAATTGTTGACACCTAATCCTCAGCGGTTGGGTGTACCCGGAATGTGAACAGTCATCAAGTAGATGAACTGATCAGTCACAATACTGTATATAAACAATAGTTACCTAATGAAATAAATCAATTAGTTTTTTCTACCAAGTCTGGAGTTACCTTGGCCTGACAGACCTAAAGGACAAAAAGAAGGCAATATGGCCACAGTTTCCTGTGGCTTGTGGGGACTTTTCATTTTTCGATTTAGGTCACGCTATCACTGAAGTACAGAATATGACGTGTCTACAATTATTTAAATTCCCGGCAAGACCATTTGACCCAAATGATGTTTCCCAGAATTTTACAACTATAGTCAAGATAAAAGTGTTCTTTGGGAAAAAGGATTTATTTGATGATATATTCCAGAGTAAAAGCTCACTTCAAGAAATTTTGCGGGAAGCCCAATTGCAATTGTCCCCAGAAGACCTTCAAAAATTCATTGTATACAGGGAAAGAAGACTAGCCAATATTCCTCTAGAAAAACTGTGATTGTCTGCCAGAGAACCGACTCCAAGCGTTAGCCTCAGTGAGAATTCAAGCACTAACGGATCTAAGTCTAAATCTATACAAGAAATCCCTGAACATTCTAAAAGATCCAAAAACGACCAAGATAGGAGCGAAGAGTCAGCTAAAGACACCGCTCAGTCAATGGAACTTCCACAACAACAGGTTATCGCCTCCCCACAAAAAGATCCTCCCCCTCTCTTCATTGAAGCACCACCCGTCACGATAGAATTAGATAAATAATGGGAAACCTTTAATGAACTGATCAATCTTGAAGGACAAGCCCCAAAAACTCCTCTAAGCAATATACAGGTAGTACAGGAAGTGGTCCCAACCATAGTCAGCCATGTCTCATAAACATAACATATTCCTATCACGCCGTCTTCTGAGCTTCTACTTAATGTAGAATAAATTCCCCCTCTGGACATATTTTATAGTCCCCAGCATAAAGCAGTGGTAAGAAGACAGAGAAAGAAGAGGAAGTTAGAAAATGCACTCTCTCAGGATGCTGAGCAATTAGACGTCTTATGGAAAGATCCCGCCAGTAATCTGACTGAAAACCTCACCAAACTATCTCAGATCGCAGGAGCGTATGCCTCTACGACTATTGACAAAGCATCAGAAGTACAACAATTGTTGAAAGAGCAAGAATATCAAATACAGGTACTGCAACTATAATTGCAACAAGCCAATGCTAATAATGAGGCACTCAAACAGCTTGAAAAGTTGCAGGAAGAATTCCAACAAATGCAGATAAGTTATCAGAGAAGTTTGGACGAAAAAGGAAAACAGTTACAGGATGTACAAGAGATGCATAGGGATGACCCTAAGCTTACAGAGTTTATTTCAGAATCTATTGCTTTGAATGAACAACTACTACAGCAGCAAGAAGTGTTGGGACAAAAGATGTCACAGTGGAATGATTATTGTGAGATGAGTGATAAGATCACTAATCAAGTGGTCGACTCACAAAGTGAATATGATCTGATTGACAAGAGAGTGACTAAATACTTGGCTTGGCAGGATGAGGATGAGGGAAAAAGAGCAGGTGCACCCAGGATAAATGAGAATCATAAAGAGCTGCTCTTTAACAAGTGGGACGACCAAATCAGGGAGGCAGAACAAGCGGTGGAAACAGAAGCCACTACAACAAGCATTCTTATTGACTGTGTAAATGAGAATGTGCGCAGAGCTAATTTAATCGCAAAAACCACCCCGGGGTATTTACCAAACAAACTACAACTAGAGGTGGAATGGAAGCAGAGAGCGCAAGAAAAGGGAAAGGCAATTCAAGCACTAAACAGGTTAAATTGGGAATGTTACTGGACATACTTGGTGAAGCCGCATAGTTAGTGGATGACTGAGAAGTGCATCATAAATGTGGCTGAAAAGGTGGTACCAGTACTCCTCGATTCCGTTTTCTCAGCCCAGCTCAAAGTAGAAGTCAGCCAGCTGACTCTCCTTAAACCAATGCTGAATACATGTAGTTTTAAAGACCAGATACAAAAGTAGTTTAGTTCTGAAGTTAATTTTCGCTTTAGATTTTGCTTAGAAAAGGGGTGGTCATTTGAAAATCGCATCCTGAATTTTTGTAAATAAACTATTATTAGAACTAGTTAGTAGTATTTAAACCCTTCTCATGCATTTAGAGAGGGGTCTAGAAATTTATCAAAAACTTGTCCTTAGAACATGCACTTTTGCACCCTCAAGATTTGTTGATGTTTGCATTTGATATCTGCTACTGGTGTTGCACTTTTGTACTCTTAATAGATGTTAGAGCAAGGAGAAATAAATTATTATTGCTTGAAGCTTATGAGTAGGACCAGTCATAAATGGTACTTTTTATCTCTTGACCATTTCTGCTTATATGTTAAAGTGATATACAGTTTTTAGCTGTTTATATGTTATTGCATGAATGCTTGAGTTACCATTTGGCACTTTTGTACGGTGGTAGCTATTTATTTACGTTTAATATATGAATAGCTTATTATGCAATATGTTGTTCATAACTGTTTTGCCTAACTTTTTATGCGAAATAGTTCATCTTAATTGATTTATTTTCTTATAATCACTGAATGATCTTTATTACCAGTTGTTATATGAAATCTCTTTAGATCGCATAATAGAAGAGTTACATCCCGGGTTAGCATAGATTAGATGTGTTGTTTTTATTAGATTACCATAGCATAGAATTAGATTAAAGTTTGAATTAGAATAGCTTAGATAGTTACTGTTAGATCAGCAACATCCAATTCTACACACACACACCCATAGATTGGGAAACTGGTCCCATTATCCCCAGTCGGACCCGCTATACCAAACGGATAAGGAGCTGCCAACCAAGGTCCGGACCGGGCAGGTATCCTCCTTGTTTTCAACCCTATTTTCGAGGCTTCAACAGGTAGTTGAGCGAAGTCTTTCACAGGGGATCGAAGGTCTACAGACCAAAAGAGAAAAATGGAAAATAGTAGTTTTTGTTGGGTGATACAGTTTGTTACAACAGATAAAAAAGAGTAGTTACAAACAGTTTGTTACATCACATAACAAAGAGTAGTTACAATGTATAAAATTTTTGTTTTCACAGCAGTAAATGAGTTGAAGTCTCACTTTTATATTTATAATAGTTTTTGTCTTGTATATATTTTAATATGAAGTATTTTTCTTGCACCCTCAATCAAAGAGTTATATTTTTAGTTTTATTCTGCATCCACTTTGTTTTACTCGGAGCTATTACTATGCACTATTATTGTAGAAAATTTATGGTCTTTACCTTTTGCCTTAAAAACAAACAGAGGAATAAAATTCTTCAATCGATATGTTGAAGAGTAAAGCGACATATAGTGTGTTCAAAATAATACACGAAGAAACTATAGAGAATTCTCTGTAGCTGTGACAATCGAGAAGCTTGCAGAAGAAAGTAAAACAAATGTTAAGGTGATTGAAAATGGAGGAGATAGTCTAGATTGGAAGAAGGTAGGGGAAGGGAACACCTTATACAAATTATGTAAGAGAATGGATTGCAGTTCAATGAAGAATTTTATGAAAATGGTGAATGAATTACAAAGTTCTTTAGCAGACATTATTGGTCATTGCGTAGAGAGTGTGGGAGTCGTATTAATGGATAACTACACCAAATGGGAAAAATAATTCCAGGAAGATAGATTGCTTAAAGAAGTTTACATAGCCAACAAAATTACGACACTCTTGGAGCAGCTAGTATTGTGTGTTAGAAAATTATATATTACATGGCAATGGAACACATAAAATATTATAGAAATATAAACACAGAAAATGCATAAAACAAGAGAGACACAGATATATGTGGTTCACCCAGTTTGGGCTACATCCAAGGAGAAACATCCAGTCCTTGCATTTATATTATCCAGCAAACTGAAGAGATGCAACCTACAGCAGATCCATTGTAATTCCCTCTTCGCTCTCAATATCCTCTCTCTTCCTCACTCAAAATACAAATCTACATAGACGTAATACAATTCCCTCATATATAGTGAGGGGTTGCCTTCTAGGGCAAAAAACCCTAAATTAAACATAACTTCTACTAGCAGATTACCACCTAATGAACAACCCAGATTGACTACGAAATTACAACATTTTACAAGGTAATTTTACATCTATTTTTAGCTTTGGGGGCGCTGCCCCCGATCCCCCCTGCCAAGGGGGGGCTCCCAAAGGTCATAGTCGCCCCCCCCTGGACCCCCCCTACAATGAATATTTTACGAGTGGCATTGCCACCCCATTACGAACTGGGGTCCTATGTGGCGATACCTTTGAATACAGAAGATAATCAAGCTCCACACCCAACAATCTCCCACTTGGAGACCGATTATAGCAACTCCACCGCTACTTCATTTGTTGGACAATCACTCCACTTTGGACCTGGTTGTTTCTCATATTCTTCATCATACTTGAAGACCAATTGAAACTGAGCAGATTCTCAGTTTCTCCCTGGTTACAACTTTTATTAACATATGTGCAGGATTCTGGCTAGTGTGTATTTTTTCCAGCTTCAGCTATCCATCTTCCAATGCTGACCGTATGAAATGGTACTTGAACTGTATATGTTTAGTCTTGGAATGAAATGCAGAGTTCTTTGCAAGATGTATGACACTCTAGCTGTCACTGTATAACTTGCCCAACTCCTACTTCTTACCCAATTCATCCAGAAACCTTTGTAACCAAATCATTTCTTTACTAGCCATTGTAGCAGCAACATACTCTGCTTTTGTTGTTGAGAGTGCAGCAACACTGCAGTTTTTAGACCCAACTAACAGTTGTTCCACCTATAGTAAACACATACCCTATTGTGCTCCTCCTGTTATCTTTATCACCCACCATATCTGCATCAACATATCCCTGTAGAGCAATGTTTGAACCACCAAAGCATAATGCCTGATTTGTGGTACCTCTCAAATACCTGAGAATCCACCTCACCGCCATCCAATGTTCTTTTCCTGGATTGTTCATGTACCTACTTACAACTCCCACTGCATGTGCAATATCAGGCCTTGTGCAGACCATTGCATACATTAAGCTTCCAACTGCTAATCCATATGGAACTTTAGACATATCAACATTTCTTCCTGAGTCTTGGGACACTCCTCCTTACTTAATTTTAAATGAATAGCAAAAGGTATACTCAGTGGTTTTGCATTCTGCATATTAAACCTTTTCAGCACCTTTTCTATGTACTCACTTTGAGACAATGTTAATTTGTGATTCTTCCTATCTCTAGTTATTCTCATATCAAGGATTTGTTTTGCAGCACCCAAATCCTTCATTGCAAATAAGTTCGCCAATTTTCTTTTGAGCACATTTATTTCCTGCATGTTAGAACCTGCAACAAGCATGTCATCTACATACAATAACAATATAATAATATAGCTGCCATCATTTTTCCTTTTGAGATAAACACAATGATCAGAGTGATATCTAGTATAACCGTATTCAGACATAAACCTGTCAAATTTTAGATACCACTGCCTTGGAGCCTGTTTTAAGCCATACAAGCTCTTCTTCAACCTGCACACTAGTTTATCCTTCCCTTTTACCTCATATCATGGTGTCTGCTGGATATATATCTCTTCCTCCAAATCCCCATGGAGAAAGGTTGTATTTACATCTAACTGCTCAAGATGCAAATATTTAGCTACTACTAGACTTAAAATAGTTCTGATTGAAGTTATTTTACCAATAGGAGAAAATATCTCATCAAAGTCTATACCCTTTTTCGGTAAAAACCCTTTCACCACAAGTCTAGCTTTATACCTTTTTCTACCTCCATCTTCTTCCTTCAACTTGTAAACCCATTTATTATGTAATGTTGTTTTACCTGCAGGCAACCTAACTAAGTCCCAAGTTTGATTATGTGCTAAGGAGTCCATCTCTTCTTTCATGGCTTTCTCCCACGTCTTCCTGGTTTTTACCTATACTACTTGTTCATAACATTCTGGTTCACCAGAATCAATCAACAATACATAATATAATGAAGGAGAGTATCATTCAGGGGGTCTACCTATCCTGGTAGATCTTCTAACACCACTTTCGGGTGTTTGAGGTGCTTGTTGTTGTTGTGGTTGATGTTCTGGATGTTGATCATTATGATTTTCAGGCACCATCACTTTTTCTGTGATCTTGTCAAGCACTGTGTATTCTTTGAGGTGCTTGCAATTGATCCTTATACAAAACCTTTTCATTGAATATGACATCTCTGCTCCTAATGATTTTGTGTTTTTCATAATCATAAAAGTGATAACCAAAATCATTAACACCATATCCAATAAAGGTACATTTCTTTGATTTTGCCTCAAGCTTTGTTCTATTTTCTTTATTAATGTGGACAAAGGCTTCACAACCAAAAGTCTTTAAAAAAGAGTAGTTTATATTTTTACCTGTCCATGCCTCCTCTGGAATACCACCATCCAAGGAACTTGAAGGCCCTCTGTTTATTAGATAAACAACAGTATCTACATCATCTGCCAAAAATTGTAAAGGCAATCCTACATGCAATCTCATGCACCTTGCACACTCCATGATTGTCTTGTTCATCCTTTCTGACGCACCATTTTCTTGTGGCGTACCTAGAACTATCTTCTGTTTTTGAATTCCATTCTCTGAAGAGTACCTATCAAACTCTTTGTTGCAATATTCACCTCCATTTTCTGATTTGAGACAATTCAACCTTTTTCCTGTCTCATTTTCAACCAAAGCTTTCCATTTCTTGAAAGTATCAAATACATAAGATTTATTTCGAATACAATAAATCCAAGTTTTTCTGTTGCATCATCAATAAAAGTAACATAATAACAAGAGCCACCAAGAGATGATACCTGAGCAGGTCCCCATACTTCTGTATGCACACGCTCTAATTTTTCACTCTTCTTTTCTTTCCCAACTCTAAGGAATCTGACTCTCTTATGTTTTCCATAAACACAATTCTCACAGAATTTTAAATCAACATGCTTCAAACTTGGCAACAAATTTCTTGAGTGAAGAATCTACATCCCCTTCTCACTCATGTGCCCGAGCCTATGATGCCACATTGCCGTAAGTTCTCTTGTAGAGGTTAAAGCATTAATAGAATTAGTAATGCCATTGCATAAATAATGTTGGCTTGTTGGGGCCTGACCTAGGTTCAGAAGTGATTTAGCCAAACAAATCCCAAAACTATCGGCCCTTTCGGCAATAGTCCGCGAAGCACGGACTGAGGTCTCACCCGAGGTAGCATGGGAGGGTGCCGGAACCAGGTTTACACACCCTAGGGATGTCTTGATGAAGGCTGGGAAGTTTGCAGACTCATCCTACGCACTTTCTCTGCTCCGCGCAGCCATCTAATCTTCACATAGCTCTGTAAAGAGCGCGAAGAGGCACTGTCTAGATCCTTCGTCCTTACTGTGTTATTATTATAGATCTGACTTACTTTTGTGGGCCCAGTATTCTCATCAATCATTCAACATTCATAACAAGTGCACGCAATCATAAACTATAAAGAGATGCATAAAAATATAACAGAAGCATAAACACACAGATCTACAAGTAGATGCACAATATTTCAGATTAAATTTATCTTCTATTAAACCTCTGTTTAGTTACAATCCCAACTCCGCCCTACGCACTCAGCTGCCGGGGTCCACGCACACAACTGCGGACTCTACCAGGCCTCTGTGCACATAGCTGCAGAGCCTCCCCTTACTACTACAACCCAAGAATCGAACTTACAGACTCAGAGCGAATTCCTTATTCAAAAACCCATATCACTTCAGATCAAGACTGAAAAACTGACTTCTATACTTAGAGCCTCACTCTATTTATACATTCCCATGGTTCACGGACCATGGGTAGGCCGGCACATTCTATATTAAATTATAATATTTTAAGGCGGACAACCCTAGACTCTCGCGTTCCACACCCGCATTTTGTGGGGTCTTTACATTACATTGACTAAAACTCGGCTTTAAGCCCTAAAAATCCACTATGGGGGATCCGGTGCCCAACAGGCCCCCAACAAAATCATGGTGACTCGTCCTAAGTCACTCGGCTGGTGCGGTGATCTTCATGTGGAGTCCATCCAACAACTTCTGTGCTTCGCTGACGTCTGCCACACATTTCTCTGTTGTCCGCTATATCAGTTGTGCGTGACTCCTCACTGCATCATTGTCAGAGGAACCTTCTTTCCTTAGCGTATATGTATCCTGCATCTGGTCCAACTTTGCCTCGATTGTGGCAGTGACCGTGAATGCTTCCTCAAGCCAAGGTTGGATGCGTGTTTTAAGCCCTGCTTCTTTTTGGCGTGCGATGTCCACCTGTACCTTCAGAGTCTGGGCTTCCCTCATCTCAGCCAATCGCTGAGTTAGGGCGACCGTGTTACGCAGTCCCCTGGACATTGTCATAGGCCTGCTACAACTCTTGTGCTTTTGTCTCTAACTACTGTAGCGTTGGGTCTTCCTATAGTGAAGTGAGCGTGAAGAGGGATTGATCCAACAATCTAGTGCAATCTTGTACAACGTGCTCTATTACTTCAAACCCCAATTGAATGGCGCGGTGGCACTGCTCTCTGACTTCCAGGGGTGTAGAGGGTTGTGCCTTCAGTCGCAGCTCTGCGATCTGCAAGTTCGCTCCAACTAAACCTTCGCGACTTCCTCCTAGGTCTTGCGGACTCTAGCTGCTAGTTGGTGAATCTTTTCCGCAGTGGGGAGTGTCACTGGCATAGCCAACTCTAGTATGCTACTACAGGCTTGCTCCACGGCCTGTTCTAATCCCTAGTTTTGTGTAACCAAGTTGTCGCACTGCAGGCTGAGTTGTTCTAAATTTAACTTCTACTCACTCATGGCTTGGAGGGTGTGGCCCTCCCTGGCGCGAAGATCTGCAGTTACCCCATCTTGCAGCTAGTATAGGGTTTCTCTGGGAAGGGCGGCCAAATTCAACCCCCAACCCCTCATGTCACCCTTGGCTTCTGCTAAGACTGTGACTTCTGGTAACACCAAAGTGTTCGTTGTGCAGTCGCGCAACATCTGCTCAGCTTCAGATGCACCTTCCGCAAGGTGTGGTGTCATCATTCCTGGGAGTCACACCTGTAAGGCCTGCAATTGCACTCTGAGTGCCCTCAACATAGTTGTGTGCTCTGTCATTAATTCTTCAAGAGCATCCTTAGTGACATCACGAACTGGTTCACCACTGTTAAGAAGGTCTCCCTCAGAGGTCTTTGTTGCCTTTTTCTTTTTCTGTGCGGTTTGATTCTCCTGGACACGCGGCCTCTTGAGTTGGGTCGATTTTGGTGTAGGGTCCGTGTGTTCCTTTGTCTCAGCCTCCCCTTATATGTCCTGCTCCGTGGACATTTCCCTAGCTTCCTTGGTCTCTTCGGTGGGCACGAATGTGGTTTCTACCATCTGCGTTATCGTCGCTGCCTCAGTCGCCTTCCGCTGCGTGGCCGCTTCCTATTCCTGGTGCTTTCTCATCGTCAGCTTCACGATGCATAGCTTGGTTTCCGTCTTCCGCTGCTTTGCTGCGATATTTTCCAGTTTTGCCAAGTCTGGAGTGCACCACTTTGGAGACCATGCCACCATCACATTGGAGATTGCATCATCCGTTGCAATGAACAAAAGCTACGCCCAGGTTCGGGCTGGATCCTTGCACGCCTAGATATACAGGTTATGCATATTTGCCTTAAAATCTGCGGTGCTTTGTAAGCTGTTATATACGGTAGGGGACAAGCATGGCTTACGGTTGATCCATGTTCGTAAGCTTGCCTCTACGAATGCCCAAAACACTTTTATCTCATGAATCCTCATTGCCTATTTCATTTCCCAGAGCGAGGTGTACCTCATGGCCTCAGGTAGGTTCCTCTCAATGGTGGGAAACTGGCTATCCTCTGGCAGCTCCCCTGCAACCAACAGGATGGATAAGAGCAACCACGCATAGTGGAAGGTCTTACCCTGCTCCTGGGCCTCCCTACAATTTGTCAAAAACTCATCGCAGAGAAACTGCACCCAGTTGAACTAGACCCCCTCTACACACTGCTCTACCAATGCAATTACAGATGCTGGCACCTTGTCTATGTGACATTTCCTCATTAGCTTGTCGGCCAGCAGTTGGGTGGCTACGTGCACCCCTTGGTCCTTGATGCTCGCTATTACATACCCTCGCTTCCTCTTCTCCAACTTATATTTGGCCTTCATAGCTTTTGTGAGGGCCAAGTCGCTGCTCTTTCCTGCTATGGTTGCGGGGTTGTTTCCTTTCATGGGTAGCTGAGAAATCCAGTGAATTAAATTGGTCGTGATGGGAATCGGCTCATCCAACTAGAGATACCCATCATTTACTAGGCATAGTAGCTGCCGGATGACAAAAAATGTGATGGGCACGCGGTGGTAGTGGGTATCCACTGTAAATGGAGTAACCCAGCCTTCTCCACACCATGTAACCATTACTGCTGCAGTAATTTATCCATGGCCAACTATGGGAACTTCTCGCTATCTGTGAGGTCCCAATATTCAAACTTTATATTAGGTACCCATCCTAGCGGGAGACCTTCAAACCTTATTTCATTCGGAAGAAGCGGGGTCTGGAGCGCACTCTTCGTGGCCTCCAGGTCTTTCAATATCTTGGTTGTCCCCTTCCACGGGGGGATGTAGGGGGATAACTTTATCGCCAAATGTACTTGGGAGACATTCTCCACGTCATCGTCCTATGCTTCAATTTGGGCTATCAGGGCTTGCAAATCTTCCTCCTCCTTCTCTGTTTTAAAGGTGACAGCTTTTCCCTTCTCCGCCATTGATAATTTACTAAACCGTGGGTTCTGTGGTGATACTTGGACTGGCCCCATTGCTTTCTTTTCTTTCTATGGTGCAACTATTGCCTCTGTCCAACACTCGCTCCAGACTTTGGAATCTCTGGTGCAGCTATTGCCTCTCCAGGCTCCTCCTAGGTCACATGGGGCTCTGGGGTAACTTTCGCAAATCACACTCTGGTTCTCGCAGCCATCATCATTTCTACACGAGATCCGTTCGGTCGTGTACTCATGGGTGGCAAGGTAGCTTGGTGCTCAATGCTATGTACTAGCTCAAATCTTAAACAACCAAGTGTTATCTTGAGGCAACCCCAAGGGATTTTATAGTAACGTTTGAATTTGAATTTGACCATTCCCTCCACTTCTGAGTCATTAATACCTTCTTGGTGGCAGATCGTCCCAAATCTAGCTCTTAATTCCTATCTTAATGGCCCGCCGCCCGCTCCTTTCTGCCTTAAATTAGACCTCTTGTCATGAACAATGACATCAAAGGTCATCTTCCAACCTGCCCATGTAGTAGCGCAGCCCCTTACGTGCTACCACGACCCCTGTGACATACTGGCCCTGCGTGTAACCTCCTTCCCGCACAGCTCTCCTGCAGACTCATTTATAGTCCCGTGCCCTCTTTCAACTGCTTGAAGAGCTGAGACTGTGCTACCTACAAATAGTCAAGTGGTCACACCCCCAATGCGAGGTTTCAATTTTCCCGCTAGATTGAGCTGCAGTCACCCTTCAAATACCCTTGCATCCGTTAGTACGTCGCATTCTTCTTTGTATGGTACACTCCCTTGTTTAGTAAGGTGTGGTCGTAGCCATGGTAGCAGGGTCGCAACTCCTTCTAATACAGTAGTAGGGCTAGCTAGGCTTGGTCCCATCATGCTTAGTTTCTCGCGGCTCACTTGCGCGACTTTGTTTTCCAGTTCGCTGATTTCTTTGTCCAATGTCACGCTTTTCTTCCTCATCCGTGCCCAATCTTCATCGAGTTCATGAAGTTTCAAGCTCCCTCACTGAATGGCTTCCTGTAACTACCTGATTCCTTTACCTAGGTCCTTGCGTCCTGTCCCAACTACGAGAGCTATGGTTTTGGGATTCTTCTCTGCTCTCCTAGCTCGAGTTTTTGCTTATGGTCTTATAGGCTCATTGAACTGCTGGTACGCAGAGGTTCCAGTCATTTCGTCTTGCCTTGTGAACTCTGTTCATGAATTCGCATAGCTTTTTGAATGCTCCATCGCAGAATATTTGTGGAGTGCGTTGCATTCCCTTCTGCCGCATCAGGTTCTGATTTTCGATCCTTAGTCTGGGAGGTGCTTTGCACAGCATACGTCTGCACCCATCGACACAAGTGGGCGTGCAAACTGGTTTTTACTAGCTGCCTGGCTCGTGTTCATCGCTGGGGGCTTCCAAATCATAAGCACATCTATCTTCTACATTCGCGCTAGTTTCCAATATTCTTCTATTGTGTATTCCACCATCGTGTGGGTGTCGCGTGCAACGCCCATTCTAGTGCACCGTACCGCTGCTGTTCCGGTACTGCACTTTCAAATTTGTCTAAGAATTTATTCACTCCTATTACCCCATTATATGTTGGCAGTTCCCTTGCTTCGGTCGTCATGCACCATAGTGATCTAATCATCATGTTGCAATTCAGCATTGTCACTTCATGCAACCAGTTCTGCCAGCGTTCTACCTCTTCATATGAATCCTAAGTACAGGAACTGTCGTGCTCCCATGAGATTCTCCCATCTGCAGTCGAGTTCACCCAATCCTGGTCTTGCGCTGTTAGCTGGTAAATACAATCCCGCTCATCATCGTTGTCATCATTATGCACAGGTTCGGTGTAGCGCACTCCTTCGGCTGGATCTAGTGGAACTACTACGCGAAGGGAATTTTTCTCGAATATCATTTCCCGCTTCTTCAGGTTGATGACTCCATTCATATCAGTGGCCTAGTCTAATCCTAGCAACGTGGGATAAGGATTGTTTTAATCAACAATCTCTATCACTTCAAAGTCTGTTAACATTCTCACACCTTCGATATCAACTGTTACTCCTTGCAACCTCCCCATGGGAAAAATCTTTTGTTGGTTTGCCATTCGTAATTGAATAGGGGACCACTGTAACATAGGCCTACCCATACGTTACCATTTTTGCTTTGGTAACACGTTCGCATTTGAACCTAGGTCTAGGATTACCTGATCCATTTCATATTCGTCAATCTTCGCCGTTAATCTCATTTCCCTCCCGGTGCGCAATGTATGCTTTCCTAGTTTTCGGACTACGTGCGGTTCACCGAACCTTGCGCACCTAGTTATCAACTTCTGTAGTCCTTTAACTGCCTTATTATTGCACAGTAGTTTCATGCATATCTCTACAAAGGTAGTAAGCATAGAAGGATCCATTCCTGGCTCTGGTTGATCCTTACTACCTAAAGTAGAAGCCTCCGCGAAGCTCTTCTTAGCTTCCATAAACGTCTCTTTTATGCGTTCCAAGTCAAACTCAGGTTCCTTTGTAGGTGCCTTGCAAACCCATGTATCTTCCTCGGGCTGCTTCCCCTTATATTCCCCTGTAGTCGTGCCACTTCAAAGCACCATATTCACATTTGGGTCTTCCTCATGCGGTTTAGACCTCATCATTTGAATATTCTGCGGCAGAGTAGGCTGAAGTACCCCTTTCTCGCACATCTGCGTGATCAACGTAGGACAATCTACTACTTCATGATCAAATTGAGCATAGTATGAACAAGATAGTCTCCTCGGGTTGGTACAATCGCGGGGTAGTGCCCTGGTCCTCCAAAATTGTAACAAATTAACTGTCTGCGGCCCCTTCCTAGCCCCATTCCCCCTCGTCCTCGACCTTGCCCTAGAAATCCACTGCGTGCCATTTCCGCCACTAGGTCGAGGGCTCATGTTTCTGTCTGCATCCAATAGGCAAGGGTTTGCTACATCATTAACTCATAGCTCCGACAAGTACGCTCATCATGGCCCATTGATCTACAAAAATTACAAAAGAGTGGTTGGGGAGTCTGTGTATACTTTTGCAACAAGTGATAGTTATCTGTTGTGGGCTTTCCTCCTTTTTGACAGATTGTGCACCATAGCACGAGTGCCGCACTTGGCCCTACCTATGCCTCTGGTCTCAACGGCATTGGTCCCCCTCCTGCCAAGTAGTTCGCAAGTATTGGACAGTTATCCTTATCGTGGCCCTAGCCTTTACATTTTATGCACCACACTTCCTCGTGCACCTCAGGCCGAGGTGCCCTATCCTGCTTCAAGCTCTGCGTTTCCAAGCAAAGATTATGTAGTTGCACATGGATCTGTTGGACTCCTAATCCTAGATCCTGTATCGGTGTTTCATGCAACCTCATTTCCATCTCTAACACTTCGGCCTAGGTTGAAAGCTTCTGCTGTGACAACGTCATCCTCAGGTGTGGTGTGAAAGACGCCACAAACCATGTGTGGTGTCACGCATTCATTAGTGTCATATTAGCCTTGTGGATCGTACTCTTCAACCTCTAATCTAGATCCCAGGGGGTCTCACTTGGAAGCATCGCGATCTCTTTAAATTCAATGATTGACTGTGTCTCTGATTTCAGTTGGCTAAATTCTCTGTTCAGCGCATTCTGGATCTCTGCTATTCCTGCATTTGGGTGATCATTAGAGTGCCTTATATACCATGTCAATGCACGATCCTGCAATGCACTCACCAATGTGGCCTTCTTAATGTTGCCATCCACGATTCCTTGTGCTTCCCACACTGCTCTTACCATGAACCAAAACTGGTATTGATCCTCACTCCCTACTCCTTTGAATATGGGTAGCTTGATTGCACTCGCCATGCGGAACTGTGGGGGTGGTGGAGGTGGGGTGAAAAAAGATGGAGGTGAAGTAGGTGAAGTGGGTGATGGTGTAAGTGGAGGTGATAACTGCGGAATGCACTGCCTTATCAAACTGACCACACATCTCAGAGAAACCCGAGCGCGCTCTTCCTCACTCTCTCGCGAAGGTGAAATTAAAGGACCGTTCCCTAATCCCTCAGTACCTTTGTAGTTCTTTCCGCTCCGCTTCGCTCTGAACATCAATGTATTCACATCACCCGTTTTTCACATAACAACATCTTAATCTAGGTATTCAGGGATTTAATGTACCTACCTCGCGGTCCGTTGAGAAAACGTCACTCTGCTTCGCTATAGCTCATGGTTATGTCTACCGTGAACTCAGTGATAAATCCCCCTATTATCCGGTTGAGCCAATGGTCCACAGACCATGGAATCTTATCTTCTGATCCCTCTAGTCTGCGCACCAACTCTGGAGTCCACACTATCGGTTGATTGAGCTTATACCTTTCCTGGCTATCGGCTAACCTCGCGATCGAATCATACAACTCTGAAGAGAAGGACGCAAAGAAGATCTCGTGGATTTCCATATATACGTAGTGATCCAGCCACCTCTTCTCAGATATCTGCGGAGTTCTATTTTCCTATGTCACGAACTTGTGAAGCTTCTGATCCAACCACTCTTCAATTTCCTTCTTCATAGGATTCCAGTGTTCTGACATAAGACATCCCTTCGACAAATCTCGGTGCTAGCAACAGAACCATTTGTTGGCTTGTTGGGGCTTGACCCAGGTTCAGAAGTGATTTAGCCAAACAAATCCCAAAACTACCAGCCCTTTCGGCAACAGTCCGCGGAGCGCAGACTAAGGTTTCACCCGAGGTAGTATGGGAGGGTTTTGGAACCAGGTTTCCGCACCCTAGGGATGTCTTGATGAAGGCTGGGAAGTTTGCGGAGCGATCCTGTGCGCTTGCGCTGCTCCGCACAACTGTCTAACCTTCACTTAGCAATACAAAGAGCGTGAAGAGGCGCTATTTAGATCCCTTGTCCTTACTGTGTTATTATTATAGATCTGACTTAATTTTGTGGGTCCAGTATTCTCATCAATCATTCAACATTGATAACAAGTGCGTGCAATCATAAACTATAAAGAGATGCATAAAAATATAATAAAAGCACAAACACATAGATCTATGAGCAGATGCACAATATTTCAGAATCAACTTATCTTTTATTAAACCTCTGTTCAGTTACAATCCCAACTCCGCCCTGCGCACTTAGCTGCAAGGGTCTACACACACAGCTGCAGACTCTACTGGGCCTCTACGCACACAGCGTCAAAGCCTCTCCTTAATATTACAACCCAAGACTCGGACTTATAGATTCAGAGCGAATTCTTTATTCAAAAACCCATATCACTTCAGATCAAGACTAAAAAACTGACATCTACACTTAGAGCCTCACTCTATTTATACATTCCATGGTCCGCGGACCATGGGTAGGCTGACACATTCTATATTAAATTACAATATTTTAGGGCAGACAACCCTAGACTCTCGTGATCCGTGCCCGCATTTTTCGGGGTCTTTACATTACATTGACCAAAACTCAGCTTTAAGCCCCAAAAACCCGCTATGGGGGGATTCCCCGCCCAACAAATACAATGTACCAACCTTTCTCCTTTTGCTATTACTAGGGATCCTTTAGTGACCTTCCAGGTTTTATTTGTAAAAGTAGTCATATAGGCTTCACCTCCCAATTGCCATGTTGAAATAATGTTTTTCTTCAAATATGGAACATGCCTTACCTCCTTCAATTGCCATTGATTTCCATTCTATTGTTTTATGAAAACTGTACCCATTCCAATGATTTTACAAGGTTTATCATTGCCCAATCAAACCTGTCCAAAATCTTCTTGAACATAATCATGAAAATGTTTCCTATCAGGTGTGGCATGGAATGAGCCCCCTGAATCTACCACCTAGTCATCAATAATATTTTCTAAAGAAAGAATAAAATAATCTTGCAACACATCTCCTGTTACATTCACTTCATGATTATTTTCTTGTTGCGCATCTCCTTATTTTCCCTTCCGAGACTTGCAGTCTTTCTTCAGGTGTCCTTTCTTCCCGCATTTCCAACACACTGTCCCCGATTTGGACTTGGATCTGCCTTTTCTTGACTTACTGCGATATCCAGGCTCGTTCCTCTTTCCATTTTTCTTCCCCTAGTCTCTGCAGTCAAAGCATTACCTGATGTCTCACCGAAGCTTTTCCATCGCATTTCCTCGCTAAGGATTGCACCGACAACATCATCAAAATTTAAAGTACTAGATCCAGAGACGAAGTTACTAATGGGCATAACTAAACCATTCCAAATTTCTGGCAATGAGCACAAAAATAACAAAGCCCTAACTTCATCATCAAAATTTACCCCTACAGAACTTAATTGACTGGTAACTGTATTAAATTCATTTAAATGATCAGCAATAGATCCACCTTCTGACATTTTCATATTAAATAAACGCTTCATAAGAAATACCTTATTTGAGGCAGAGGGTTTTTCATATAGTTTGTCCAATTTCGACATTAAACCCTCTGTTGTCATTTCCTTTGAAATATTAAACGCTACCGACACTACTAGGCACAGTTGTATTGTTCCAAGTTCCTTTCTGTCGAGAATATTCCATTTTGTGTTTGTCATACTTATTAGCTTCTTTTCCTTACCGCTCAATGGTTGGTACAGATCTCTCTGATATAGATAATCTTCCATCTGCATCTTCCACAGTTGGTAGTTTTCGTCATTAAATTTTTCGACCTTAAACCTACCATCTTCCTCCATTGCTCCCATTCAAACTAGGAACCCTTCTCTCCTCGGAGTTTATCAGCCAAATAGACTTTGGATCTGATACCAGTTGTTAAACAATTATATATTATAGATCAATGGAACACATAAAATATTTCATAAATATAAACACAGAAAACAAATAAAACAAGAGAGACATAGATATACGTGGTTCACCCATTTTGGGCTACGTCCATGGAGAAATAGCCAGTCCTTCCTTTTATATTATCCAGCAAACTGAAGAGATACAACCTACAACAGATCTGTTTTAATTCCCTCTTCGCTCTCAATATCCTCTCTCTTCCTCACTTAGAATACAAATCTACATAGACGCAATACAATTCCCTCATATATAGCGAGGGGTTTCCTTCTAGGGAAAAAAAACCTAAATTAAACATAACTTCTACCGTCAGATCTCCGCCTAATGAACGACCCAGATTGACTACAAAATTACAACATTTTACAAGGAAATTTTATATCTATTTTTAGCTTCGGGGGCGCTGCCCTCGATCCCCCCGCCGGGGGGGTGGGGGGGCTCCCAAAGGTTGTAGCGCCCCCCCAGACCCCCCCTGCAGTGAATATTTTACGGGCGGCGTTGGTGCCCCATTACGAACTGGGGTCCAATGTGGTGATACCTTTGAATACAGAAGAAAATCAGGCTTCACACCCAACATGTTGTATGAAAATGCACATGTACACAACAACAAAATCGTGTGGGGCAGGTTCCCAAAGGTCACAGGCACCCCACACCCTGGACCCCCCCTGCAGTGAATATTTTATGGGCAGCGTTGGTTCCCCATTACGAACTGGGGTCCAATGTGGCGATACCTTTGAATACAAAAGATAATCATGCTCCACACCCAACATTGTGTCTGACAATGCACATGTACACAACAATAAAATCATCGATGGTATGATTTATAGTAATTGTGAACTATATATTCAACCAATATACTGTCCCTCTCGCCATCATGTAATATTTTAATATTATTGAAGATTTTTCTTCTCTTTCATTGTCCTGACATAAAAATATTATAGTCCATATTTTCAAATAAATATGGAATAAAGCAGAGTTTAGTCAAGAGATCTTCCAATAACGTCCACGTATCTAAAAGTTTCAGGATAATTATGCTTTTAATCTTTGACAATGTATTTTTTGTACAAGATCTGACTCATAGTGATTACTAATGATTAGCATGATTACGGTTCCCTTTGCCACGGTTCCATGTCTACAAGACCACAACGAAGAAATGTATTGTCGTTGAAACGACGATTTCTCGTTTCTCTCAAATCCCTGGCCATTTCAGAATTTTAGTCTCATGTCCCACAAGATATGTTACAGGATTTTTACTGCGAATGAAGTCCACCCATAAAACTTCTAATCCCATTGATTGAATTTCTATTTGAATTAGCAAATCCAATTTCTTTATCATCTTGAATTAGTAGAATATGGTCAGTGTTGAGGTAGATCAATGAGGCTTTGCAGGTTGACATTTCCATTTTATGTTTTGTACCCATGTTAATTTTGTAATTTTACTTTATATCCGTTGATTTGTAGCGAGATCTATGGATCCCAAATTCTATTTAAATTACATCGATCAAACTCTTTACCAAGTGTGGGATCATCCCGTGATGAATTGTTTTCTTATGTAGGGTACCACGTCAACTGAGTTGATCGCAAGCCAAGAACAAGTGAAACACCTAGAAAAAGTGTTGAAGGTTACAAAGATTGAAGAGGCTACTGAAGAAGAAGCTCTTGCGTGCATTCCGGTTGAGGATGTTCCCGCGACCTACAAAATAGTCAATGAAAGCCCCTCCATTATAGAGAAGTATGCATAAGAATTGACAGTAATGCCGCTTGACTCAGAGCCTAAAGCAGAATCGACCCCGATGGAATATGAGTGTCAAAACTCGAGGATTCCACCCAACTACCTGAACAAGTCGAGCTAGCAAAAGAAGAGACTGTTGGTCAACCTCTCGCCGAGGTCATAGCCATTGAATAAAAATTTGAATGGGCTCTCGCTGAAGAGATCATCGAGGTTGAGGGTAAGCCTAAAGAATAAATTAATAGGTATGGAAAGTGAATAAATATATATTTTTGGATCTCCGAAAGGAAGGTGTTTATAATTTGGAAACTTATATGATTATATTACCATAGATATATTCAGTTTACTTCATAATTTACTGAGCAAGTTTGTTCCACTCTAGGGCATGATCCTTCTATTAATTGAAGAGGTTGAACAATCTGGTTGGTCATATCTCATATATTAATCATTAAATTTTACAACCATTTGAAATTAGGCAACTAATATTGCTTACATTCAAGTATGGGCATATACAACCCACACACATTAATGGGTCAATAACACAGTAAATATTTATTGACTTGAAAATATAGGTATTTGAGATTGTATAACTTTAATCATTTTTATAGTTAATCTCAAATGACATATTTTGTAATAGTAATAATTGCATAAGGATGTTTATTTGTTATCACATATAGTGTTTGAGCTTTCACCATTTTGATAAAATAGATGTAGTATTATAAATAATATTGTATCCAATTTTGTTCGAAGGGTTGAGGGCTATTTCACCATTTTGATCACATAGATGTTGTATTATACATAATGTTATATCAAATTTTATTGGAGGGTGGGTTGAAGAGTGAGAGTTTTCTATGGGTTAACATTGTTTCATAGTGTTTCACAAAGTGTTATTGGGTGAGTGCAAGTTAATGATACTCTCTCATGACAGATTTCCATAATGAATTTGAAGATGGTGTAAAAATATTAAATGTAAGAAAATGAGTTGGATTTCTAAATATATAATTTTTATTTACAAAAATGACATATTTTCATAATGAATTTGAAGATGGTGTAGAAATATGAAATGTAAGTGAGTTGGCTTTATGAATATATAAATTTTATTTACAAAAAAGTTGTGTCTAACGATGTGAATTGAGTTTTCTAACTTTGGTATGTTATTTTTCATGAAAATGTTTCCATTAGTGCATCCTTTGAGTATTTAAATGACGTAAATGATGAAATCTTGTCACAAAAACGAGTTGTGGAAAACATATTATTCTTGTGCAAAACTATTTTTCAATATATATATATATATATAGAGAGAGAGAGAGAGAGAGAGATATAGATATATATATATATATATTACAAGACCTTCTATTAGTGCAACCTAAAATTCTCTTACCATTATTCAGACACTACTCCTTTTTTAAGGGTTTTGTGGTACACACACTAGTTGAATGAAGGATTTGTAGATGAGTAGAAGAAAGAGGAGGAGGGAGAGAGAGGAAGGTCAAGAAGGGAGAGGATGGAGAGTGATAGGAAGAGGAAGGAAAACTAGGGAAAAAAGAGAGAGGTAAATATGGAGAGAGAGGGAGAGAGAGAGAGAGAGAAGAAGAAGAAATATGAGGTGGAAAGAGTGGAGGAGAGATGTAGAGAGATAGTGAGTAAGTGAAGGAGAGATGGATGGAGATAAAGACAAAGAGAGAACCTGATATAGAGAGACATAGAAAAATATGTAAATGGAGAGAGGGAGAGGGAGAGGGAGGGAGAGAGAGAGAAGAAAAGAGGGATGGAGGTAGAGAAAGGGAGACATAGACATGTATGTAAATATAAATAGAGAGATAGAGAGGGGAGAAGAGAGTGAAGGAGATAGAGAGCAAGGAGAGAGAAGAAGAGAGGGAGATTGTGTTAGGAAACTAGCTCACCAAAAGCTTAGAAAAGATAGATCAATGCCTTAGAATTCAGCCTCTTCGAGGGGGAAACCTCCTTTACATTACACAAATGAATAATTCTTAGATGATTCAAATGAAAAGACTTCCTTTCTATATATAGGAGTCTCAGGGGTCATAATATAATTAGAGTCGACATAACAATAATAATGTAAGGGCACAATAATAACAATAGTGGGCTTCTATGGGGAACAATAGTAACAATATGGGGACTACATGGGTACAACAATATAATAAGGGGGTTGTACTGATAACAATAAGGGGTTACACTAGTAGTATAGGGGCTTAACATGCCCCTCTCCTTCAAAAAGTGTTGTCCTCAACGCTTGAGTAGTTTTTTATGCTTCTGTATAAAATTATTGTCCTCCCATGTGGAATCTTCAGTGAGTAAGTTCTTCCACTTGATGAGATACTCTAAAATTGATCAATTTCATAGCTTTCAGTTTCTTGTTTCTGTGATTGCTCCAAGTTCCAATATGATTTTCCTTCCTCTTCAAGTTCTAGCAATATTGTTTGAATTGGGATCTTCTACAACTTTTGAATGAGTGGCCATACTTCTTCATCCTTCTTCCATTAATCCCTTGCTTTGTTTATCCAATCTGGTTGGATAATAGAAATAGCACAAAACAATGCTTCCACATCCTCATCCTTTCTTGAGAGTGCATCTGCAACAAAATTTGGCTTCCCTTTTCTATAGATGATGTCAAAGCCATAACCCAACATATTTGTGACCCATTTGTTATGTTCTTCTAAAGATAATAGTTGTTCGAAAAAGTATTTAAGACTATCATGATCCATTTTTACCTTGAAGTGTCTTCCCATTCGATAAGGTTGCCATTTCTTAAGTGCATGTAGTATTGCCAACATTTCCTTCTCATAAATAGCTTACTTGAGATGTAGTAGTAAAAATACCCAATCACCTACATTGAAACATTTTTCACTGCGATGTTGATCTACCTGTTGTTTCATTCGATTTTGCACTAAAGTGGCGTTATCGTTTAAAAGTTGGAGAACTTGTTGTTGATGCTCAATGTGATCTTTCACTACGTGAATCTTTTTCTTCTTGATATGTCCTTCTAACTTGAGAGTTTGAGGAGTGGTAATTTCTTCCAGTGCTTTACAAGATATGGTCGGATTCATTTCTTGATGCTCAATTTGATCTTTCACTTCTTGAACATTTTTTTCTTGATATGTCCTTCTATCTGGATAGTTTGAGGAGTGGTAATTCCGGCCAATGCATTACAAGATATGGTTGGATTCATTTTTTTTTTCTTGATGTGATCTTTCACTTCTTGAACATTTTTCTTCTTGATATGTTATTATATCTTGAGAGTTTGAGGAGTGGTAATTCTTGCCAATGCTTTACAAGATATGGTCGGATTGATTTCTTTTTTCTCTGGGGTTGGGTCCTAGCGTATATCCTCTTCTTTTGATGTTTCTTGATTCTTTTCTTCCTCTTCTTCATACTCTATGTAAAATAATTTCTTCTCAGCACACTTATGACCTTTAGTGCATTTGCTATCACAATTGTAACAAATCCCTTTTTCTCTTTTTTCTTCCAATTGTTGTGGTGTTGCTCTAAAGAAGGTGTTGCTCTTTGTATTCTCATAATGTGCTATAAATTCCTTCGTGAAAATTGACCATGTAACAAGTTGTTTATGAGAACAAAGCCCTTTATACCATAAGAATTGACCTTGTTCTAAATATGAAGATGAAATACATACCTTTTGTCATAGTGGTACACCATGTAGATCAAAATATTTCTCCATCTGTAGTATCCAATTTACCAGATCCTTGCCATCAAACTTCCTCATCTCGGTTTTTCTTGATTTTAGGAGCTCGATCTTGAAACGATTGTAACTCTATACTTTTGGATATTTAAGTTCTGAAATTACGACCTATCGTAGTCCTCTGTGTCCTCTTTCCAATGCCACTAGTTTGATCGAAATTAGATTCTCCAAGAAAGAGTTATATACAATCTCCCAAGATGACCTGGTTATACACCTTTTCATAATAGTGAACTTGTAGGACTTGCCACGTGTCACTATTTTGACCTTCACATCTCAAAAATACACACAAAAAGCTATGGTCCGTCCCATTTCTGTAACTTCTTATGAAATTTCTATCTGATGCTCAAAGAGAAAGTTATGACGATTTTCCCCAGGTCACCTGTTTGGAATGTAATTCAGGAGTCTACAGAAAGGCCAACTTTCTTAGATCATATCTCCGCAAATATAGTGCTAAAAGCTATGAAATTTGGACCCAAGGTTCAGAACGATTTCAACCCAAATTGGTGTTTTTTTTAGTGTCTGAAAGGTAGCAGAGAAAAAGTTATAGTGAAAATGTCACAATGACTTGTTTGGAGTAGCAAAACCCTAGAATCCAAAGCTCTGATACCAAATGTTAGGAAACCAGCTCACCAAAAGATAGAAAATATAGATCAACACCTTAGAATTTAGCCTCTTCGAGGGGGAAACCTCCTTTACATTACACAAATGAACAATTCTTAGATGCTTCAAATGAAAATACCTCCTTTCTATATATAGGAGTCTAAGGGGTTATAGTATAATTAGAGCCGACATAACAATAATAATGTAAGGGCACCATAATAACAATAATGGGCTTCTATGGGGCACAATAGTAATAATATGGGGACTACATGGGTACAACAATATAATAAGGGGGTTGTACTAATAACAATAAGGGGTTACACTAGTAGTATAGGGGCCTAACAGATTGAGAGAGGAGAGATTGATCTAAATGGAAAGTGGAATCCACCCATGGTATTCATCCACCCATAGTATGTATCCACCCATGGAATTTACCCATGATATTGTAAGTGGCATCCACCCATGGTATTCATCCAGCCATAGTATGTATCCACCCATGGTATTGTAAGTGGCATCCACCCATGGTATGTTGAAAAATCAGAAAGGCAGTAAATATTTTCTCAATCTTGATAATTACTTGTGATATTACTTGTTATTACGATTCTTTATATCTTCTTTCTTTAGTTCATCAAGAAATTACACAAAGCAGCAACACATAAAACAATGAACAAAATATGTAGGCACATGCTAGGGAAAAACCCCCTCGAGGGGAGAACCCAATCAAAGAAATTCTTCCTTTCAATAGTATTCTTTGAGACAATTCACCCTAGACTTTGAACAAACCTTCTATGGTGAAGTAAAATTATAAGTGCAGACATGAACGAATTCCTCTAGCCCAATAATGGGTCTCGCCACAACAGATACATTCTATGGAAGATTTCCTTACACTAGAATCAATAAAGAGGGCCTACTTCTTGGTTTGCTTATCCTGTTTGATGATATCCTTGTTTGCTCGCCCCAGCTATTTCTCGCTTCCTTCTTCAAACACCTGAAACAAGTAAACAACAACAAACGAAAAACGTGATAATAAACAAATTGTAATTCAACCTACTTAACAAGTCAAGAAACATTAAGCCATGAATGTATAATATGACAAAATATGTAGGAAATCAATTGATAGTTACATATATTAATATCAAAGAGAGATTACAACCATTTTTCTTGACGTTGTAGTCCTCCTCTGATAAGACCAAGTTCCCACACACTTTTGTTAGCATTCCATGATGGCCTCAATCAAAAATAGTTTAAGGCTCTTCCCTTTAGGCTTCACTCCAAACCAAAACACATTCCCCCTTCACACAACTAGATAGCTACAACTAGTAATAGTTTGTTGTCTACTCCAAACAAAAATAGCATAAGCACACTAATATCAACACTAGCTTATGCTTGGGAAGAAGGGAGATTTATATAGGAAAAATGGATGGGATATCGATCCTCTTCTCATGGGAAAAGGACTTATCCCTTAAGGTAGTTCCATCATTATAGGGGAAATGAGCCCAAACTAACATCTTTGACCCCATCCATCCAAACCATTTACCAGACTTCTGTTATGAAGCTTCTAGAGCTGGAAGCTTCGGCTCCAAATTTAAAAAACTTTCCAAAAAAGGACTGGCGTAATTGGAACACAGCTCAGTTTTACCAGTCGACGCGGGGAATAGTGCTAATCTCTACACATCGGAACAAGGGAGACAAAGGTCAATAGCGCCGATCTTGTAAATTGGGAAAAACAGAAGTTTCAAGGGAAATGGTGCAAAAGGGAATTGATCTGCTCATGAAGAAGGACACAATGGGAGTTTCTCCATGAAGGAAAAAGCATGCAGGATTCACTATAGAGGTCCTCCAGGATCAATGAATGGGGAGTATAAGGATAGTCACAAAATGTTGTGTAACAGATTCCCCCTAAAGCGTGAAGGTCAAGCTAGAGTGAGGGATGAAATGCTTTATGAATCAGTGCGGGGAACTAGTCTGTCATCGAAAAACCTACAAGAAAGTATAGATACATATACGTAAACTGAAGTCTCTGTCAAATGATACATGAATCGTGGCATGGATGTAGCCATCCAGAGAATGATCATGTAAATAGATCCAGGTATGGCCGTAGCCATCTATCAAAGAGGATCATAATGAAACCACGATATGTTCGCAGCCATCCAACAATGAGAAGGATCACATATGATAACTCATGGTCTGGTTGCAGCCGGCCATCTGATAGAGACATGCATATCATCATAACCATCTCACACCACTTTGTAACCTGGACCTTTGAGATCTAAGTCCAGGGTCTTTCGCTCCAACACGACTCGATCAAAGTACAAACTCTAACATGTGAATAGAGTTGTTGACGTCGAACATGCTAGAAAGTCGCTTGATTACCAGTCAATGATGTAAATTGTTAACAAGTGTGAGAGAAACCACCAATAATGACAATGGTCCTCAAGGTACTATCATCACAATCCACGGAATGTGAATAGAGGAACTAAAGTTGAACACCCATGAAAT